>OY728142.1:123781469-125142322 GCA_963277665.1 Viscum album | reverse complement strand
ATATTCAAGACTATCCTTAAGTATCTAAGGCATACTATGGATATGTTCCTAGTCTATGAAGGGGATGAGTAACCAGTCATTAGGGGATATTCAAATGTGAGTTTCCAAATAGATCAAGATGATCCAGAATTATAGTTTGGATACATCTTCACTCTCAATTTAGGTCCTTTGATCTATAAGAGCTCAAAAAAATCCATAGTGTCATGAACCAACCCGGGTCAACCCTGAATCGGTCACCCGAGCCGGTTCGTGACATGGTCGGAAGGGCGTTCCCGATCCCCATGGGCTGAAAAATAGTATCAGGCATCAAAATGATATAGTTGGGAATGGTTTGGAGCATAAAAAAAATCCAAATAACTGGATATAAACTGAACGAAACAAAAAAACACTAACAACAGAATTACAAATAAACTAAGCAGTAAAACATACCTCAAGTGATCTCACGGGTCACCATGAAACACAAAACCAAACTCGTCCCAAGAACGATCCAAACTAGAGGAACCTGAAACTAAAAAAAATTAGGCGTGAGCACCAGTATGCTTAGTAGGAATGCCAAGGATAAACAATTCCCTATGCCCATACCTTTAAAAATAAACCCAATTATGCTAGTTTGAAAGCAAGACATAATAAAGTAATGTTTTTCATTCTTTTAAAAATCAAGTCACAAGTTTACATCTTTAAGGAAATCATTTCTCTTCCACTATATTTTCAAAATGGACTCCAAGAATGCATTAATATTTCTAAATAAAAAGGAATTAATTTATATTGAAATGTGTTTTTTTTCACAAATGAGATAATAAGTGTGAAACAACTGAAATGAAAATCAGATCACAAGCACCATGGGAAATCCCTAAGTAGATAGGGTTAGTTGGGGGCCTAGGATCCTTGTACCTTAGTGAAATGTGGCATAGAAACCACAATGGACTATGTTCTCGTGCACAAGACACTAATAGGGAACACACCCATAACCTAGTAGTCTCCAATCAATCATCATTATGTTTAGTTAGTGTTGTAAATGTCAATCCTGCTAGACGGAACTAGAACAAACCACTTCCATATCATCTAGCGTACTAGTACTAGTCCACCCACCCAGATACCTAGGTTTCCCATGTGCTTCATTTCAATTGGTGGTGAGTTTTTATCAAGAAAGCATATATAAACTTCTCCTTTTATTTACTAAAAAACACAACCAACCTCTCACCACCGATCTCCCTCCTTGAGCGCACCCCCTTTATAAGTCACACAATAAGAACAATTCTTTTCACTAGCCACATATCACAAATCACACATTTAACATACACACCATGTTTCTAAAACAATAGGACACGCCTCAAGAGGGGTTTTTCACATTTACAAATCATTTTCAAGGTTCCAAATGGGCTTAATTATTTACAAGGAGTAATTTTCATTTTAGAACACATAATCACAAGCACTTTTAAGTTTCCAAAATCATTTAAAAACTCATTTGAACAACCAATGTACTATACATTTAAAAACAATCTTGAACTCATGATTATAATGATGTAATTATTTCAAAAAAGTAAAACCACCATTTGATCATGAGTTCACACCAAAAACTACCCTTGAAAATCACATTGGAGATTTTATTTGAAAAACCAAACATGTAATCACACTTTTATTAAGAAACTAGCCAAAAGGGAAAAATGTCTTTTGAAATATCCATTACACATTCAAAATCAAATTCCACTTCTAAAAATGAAAAAATGTGCCAATTGGGCCTTTACACTTTCCAACATAAAAATCCACTTTTTCCAAGGGCATTTCCAATATATAGAATAAAAACACTCAACACCCTAAAAATGTACCAAATGGGCCAAGTCACTGATAATAAATTATACCAAACCTTTGAGTCCCAAGAAATTCACTTGAAAAATAAAAAACATTTAGAAAACTATTTTACACATTTATGACACTTTAAATTTAAAGACAACACATAACCAGTCTTAGAAAAATCATACAGGTAAATAATAAACCAAATCCAAGTGGCACAAACAATTATAACTAACATCTATATATATATATGTATACCACAATGAAATGAAAATATATATTTAAAATGTTTAGGCAATCAAGGAATTCGGATTAAAAGTTCGAGCATAGAGAACCAACCTCCAGACATGCAGCTTTAGATGATGGAAACCTAAGACCGCTTCACCTACACGTATATAAATTTTCACACACACACACACACATATAAACTTTGAACCAAGTACTTATTCCCTATGCCATGAGGGAATATGTGCAAGGAGGATACATATATATACATATTTATCCATGTATATACATATAAGTCTTTGTTACTAATGATTCAAACCCACACTGTGATGACAAAAACACTCTACAATGATGTAAGATAGTCTAAAAATTACCAAAGTCTTCAATTAAAACTAATTTGAAAAAGGAAATAAGAGAAACCTCACCCCAACCGACAACCGATGAGTTTAAATGGACCGAATCCACTTTTCCTTCGACAACGGATGTTGAAACGTGAAGGAGGGGACCTAAGAGAGCCTTTGCAATCCCTATAAAGGAAAGAAAGAATAAAAAATCGCCCCTATAGAACCCTATGGTTCAGGAAAGACTAGGAGGGTCGATGAGGAGGATAAAATCAGACCAAATAGGGAGTAAGAGAGAAGAGGAGGGCTCACTGTGAGGTTTTGACTGGAAATACTCAAAAATATGAGTGGAAATGGTGGATAAAGGGATATCAAGAAGGAGGGGGGTTGTGAGATCGTGGGTTTCCTCCAGGGGGTCATGCGCCTTCTGAAAATCGCGGCTAGGAGGGGTTATGTTTGAGGGAGGATGTGACCATGGGGAGGTGCTAATGTAGAGGAGGAATCCTGGATAAAGGCTCACATGCCTAGGGTTTGAGGGGGCTGATGGTGCATGAGTGGGATATGGGGGAAGATGGGTAGGGTGAGGTGCATGCAGGGGGAGGGGAGAAGGAGGAGAGGGAAGGAAGGAGAGAAAAAAAAGAAAAGGAAAGAAAATAGGAAAAAAAGAAACCTAATAAAAAAATACCTAAAAATAATAAACACAACACTAATAATAATAATAACTATAATAATAATATTAATAATAATATTATCCCAAAAAATGTTATAAAGAAAAAAATAAAATACAACGTGCCAGGTCGGGGTGCGAAAATTCTCCCCACCACGACACTTTCTGCCTCCAGAAAGTCCCAAGAGACTCTACTATTCAAAGCTAGAAACAAGGATGAAACGATTCTTAAAACAAAATCCCTACCACTTGAGGATCAAACAATCACTTTCCACCCAAGAACCAAAACCTCAATACCCAGACTACCAAGCAAAAGAACCAACGACATGGGACTCACATTTCCAAACACAACCACAACCTGGAACACCCTAACACCTAACTTAGAAATCACTAGAGTCCACTCAAGATCTCCAATGAAAATTCACCATACAACCCTTATTCTAGGATAACCATTTACATTAATTGGGGTCAGACGAAGTAAAGACAAAGAGTTTCCCTAATAATAACACCTTCAAGACTAAGTTCTCTATGAATTTTTCCTATGTTGGTCTACCCACCATATTAGGTCTCTAGGTGAATATTGAATTTCCCAAATCAAAACAAACAGGAAAACTAATCAAGACCCCTGACACTAGTGTGACCCCTTAACTTCTCGAGTCGCACCTGACCTGCTTAAGGGAAAACATTAGCGAGACCCATAGTGGGTCTCCCTACCATATTATAAACTGAGTAGTACAATGGCACCCACATGTTAACTCTCAATTTAGTTTCAAAATTGTAGATTGAATTTCCCATCATGAACCCACTAACACGGGTTGACCCCAAACACAGGGAGAAACATCAATACAGACCAGCCTGAAACCCCTAGTCCAAGGGGAATCCAAAAAAAGATACACCAGACAAACTCCAAGCTAAACCATGATTCATAAGATCCATAAACCGCATACATATCCAAATGAGAATCACATAGAAGATGGAATTGGTCCAAATAAAGACCAACCATTTAAAGTTTAAACTAACAAGGAACAAACATTGAAATATTATAGAAGAGGCCACCAAGACCTCCAAAAAAAGAGGGCCCAAAACAAACAACCACGGGAAAGGAAAATCCAACTGGCGTCCTCTCCGACATCAGAGGAAAAATGTCAGATTCACACCCCCCCGCACCTAGCGACTACCCGAATGTGTGAAAAGCTTCACTCAGGGACCTATGGCTGGAGTCCTGATGTCGTGAATCATTTTCTATGACATAGTCTGGAATCGAAAACCTTCAACTGAGGATCTATCCTCCATCAAAACTGCTTATAGAATTTTTTTCCACAACCACATCCTCAACAACCCTTCAAAGGATTATGGAATACTGACCTAGAGTGCCAAACCGACCATATTAGAAGCAATGAGAATGTGGTCCTTAGATCTAGAAACAAGGAGTGACTTGGGAGACACCCCAGGAATCAGTTCCTCAAGTTCACATTCCTCACTGAATAGGAAACCCTTCACAAGTATCTTAAGAAACCAAAACACCTTCTGTCACAGTCCACTTTTTGCAACTTAGCTTGCAAAAAGAAAAGGGCAAGTACCCTTCACTAGTCTAAACAAGGCCCCTTTAATAGAACTAGAACTTCTAACACCCTCACGATATCTAGAGTTCCCAAAGATCCAAGGACACACACAACTCCCTCAAGTTGCACCACAACCACCATCAAACCTAGACCACCACAGGGAAAAAAACATCATAAAAAGAGGTATCTATCCCAATGATCATTTCAGAGTCTGAGAAAAACCATCAATTAGAAAATATTCTTTAGAGGCCATTGGATATTTATGGGCAACATACTTTAAAAAGAAGCACAAAACCAACCCGAATCACATCACAAAACATGCCTCCACATTTAACCAAAAACCATTAACTCAAAATCAAAAAATCATTTTAACCTTGAAACACAAACTTGAAAACAAGCATCAAGCCCATGGACTAATACATCACAAAACCAAACCATAACCAAATCAAATATCAATTGAAATAATACCAAAGAAACATCACCAATAAATCCTAAACCCCTCTTTCAAAAACAACCATTTTCTAAACCATTCCATTTCAAAACCATCTGAATGCTAAAAAAACCCTTTTAAAACCCACTTCACTTTTTAAAATTTCTTAAAAAAGAATCATCCCAACACATCAATAATCCAAACATGATTTAAAAAAAATAAGCCTTGAAAACTGAGCACCCACCATTGGTATTCCATGAAACCTCACATACATATGTTCTCATGCCAACTCAGACACCCATACACACATAACAACAACCATCCACATCCAATTACCTTCATCCATACATGTGGGAATCCATAGTAATACCAAATAAAAAAACTTCTCATTTCTAAAACAAAACATCCAAACCAAATTTGAAACTCCAAACCAATTTTGAAGACATCCTCTACAATCCTAAAACAAGGCATCTCTAAATTTATGTTTCTAATAAACTTTCATTTTACATTCAATAATAACTTCCAAAACCCCCCCCAAAACTTTACAAAACATTTTCAATTTTCATAAAACATTTCAAGATCTCAAAAATTTTTCTAAAACACTTTCCATTCCCAAAACAACTCATTACATTTTCAAAAAAAGCAAGATTTTTATTTTGGAAATCTAATTTCAAAATAAAAATAATCAATTTTGAAACCCAATAAAAACACCCCAAAACCAAATAAAACTTACACCAAGAACATCCTAAAACAACCACTTCACTCAACGAATCAATATTCAAAATTCGCAAATAAACAACTGTTACACATGGTTTGGTCACACAGTTTGGCAGACCGTACAACAACCAGGTGAGAACATAGAAATTCATCAGAGGAAATTTCATGGTTTTCACATGGATTTCCAGGCCATGCACATACACCATGCACCCCTCCAAAATGACCACAAAATTTCAAGACCAACTAGAAACACCCAAACAGGACTAAGGACCTCGAAAACATCAGAGATCCAAACACAGACTTTAAGGCATGACCATATCATACCACCTTGGAAATTCAAGTGTCATTAAGAATAGGTGGCGATCAAGAACATACCTGAAATTGAACACTTGGATTCTAAAAATCCTAACACAAAACTATAAAACATACCCAAAGGACTTGGGATAAACATGATCTGATACCATTTTATAATGAACCAACCTGGATCAACCCTGAACTGGTCACTCGAGCTAGTCCAAGACATGGACCAAAGGGAATTCCCAATCCCCATGGGTTGGAAACTAGTTCCGGCCATCAAAATGAGATATTTGATAATGTTTTGACCCATAAAAAAAGACATATAACTGAATATAAACTGAACGAAAAAAAAACAATAGCAGCAAAATTAAAAATAAATTGAACAGCAAAACATACCTCAAGTGACCTTAAGGGTTACCAAAAAACATAAAACCACACTCTCCCCAAGATTGATCCAAACTAGAGAAACCTGAAACTAAAAAAAAGTAGGCATGAGCACTGAGATTCTCAGTAGGAATTCCAAGGATAAACAATGATATATTCCCTTACCTTTAAAAAGAAACCCAATTATGCTAGTTTGAAAATAAGACATAATAAAGTAATTTTTTTATTCTTTTCAAAATAAAGTCACAAGTTTAAATATTT
Organism: Viscum album; assembly: GCA_963277665.1. Classification (NCBI taxonomy): domain Eukaryota; kingdom Viridiplantae; phylum Streptophyta; class Magnoliopsida; order Santalales; family Viscaceae; genus Viscum; species Viscum album. Next base: position 125,135,647 of record OY728142.1, on the reverse strand, counting down.
AAGGAAATAATTTCTATTTGAATATATTTTCAAAATGGACTCTAATAATACATTAACATTTTTAAATTAAAAGGAAGCTGTTTAGATTGAAATGTGGTTTTTTTCACAAATGAGACAACAAGTGTGAAACGACTGAAATGAAAATCTGATCACAAGCACCATGGGAAATACCTAAGTAGCTAGGGTTAGTTGGGGACCTAGTATCCTTATACCTACGTGGCATAGCAACCACAAAGAACTACATTCTTGTGCACGAGCCACTAGTAGGGAACACACCCATAACCTAGTGGTCTCCAATCAATCATCATTATGTTTAGTTAGTGTTGTAAGCATCAATCCTACTAGAAGAAATTGGAATGAACCACTTCTGTATCATCTAGAATACTAGTACCAGTACACCCACCTAGATACCCAGGTTTCCCATGTTCTCTATTTCAAGTGGTGGGGAGTTTTTATCAAGAAAGAATATATAAACTTCTTATTTTCTTTACTCAAAAACACATCCAACCTCTCACCACCACTCTCCCTCCTTGAGCGTGCCCCACTTTATAAGTCACACAACAAGAACAATCCTCTTAACTAGGAACATATCATAAATCACACATTCAACCTACACATTGTGTTTCTAAAACAATGGGGCATGCCTCAAGAGGGGGTTTTCACATTTACAAATCATTTTCAAGCTTCCAAATGGGCTTAATTATTTATAAGGAGTGATTTTCATTTTAGAAAACATAATAACTAGAATTTTTAAGTTTCCAAAACCATTTAAAATATCATTTGAACAACCAATGTACTACACATTTAAAAACAATATTGAACTCATTCTTATAATGATGCAATTATTTCAAAAAATTCAAACCACTATTTAAGCATGAGTTCACACCAAAAATCACCCTTGAAAATCACATTGGATATTTTATTTGAAAATACAAACATGTTATTACAATTTTATTAATAAACCAGAAAAAAAGGAAAAATTTATTTGGAAAAACCCATTACACATTCAAAACCAAATTCCACACCCAAAAATGACATAAGGTGCCAACTGGGCCTTTACATTTTCCAACATAAAAATCCACTTTTACCAAGGGCATTTCCAATATCCAGAATAAAAACACTCAACACCCTAAAAATGTGCCAAATGGGCCAAGTCACTAATAATACATTATACCAAACCTTTGAGTCCCAAGAAATTCACTTGACAACTAAAAATAATTTAGAAAAATATTTTACACATTTATGACACTTTAAATTTAAATACAACACATAAAAAGTATTAGAAAAATCATAAAAGTAAATAATAAACCAAATCCAAGTGGAAAAAACAAGTCTACCTAACATGTATATATATATGTATACCACAATGACATGAAAATATATATTTAAAATGTTTAGTCAATAAGGGACTTCAGATTAAATGTTCAGGCATAGGGAAACTACCTTAAGACAGACAACTTTAGACAATGGCAACCTGAGACCGCTTCACCTACAGGTATATACATTTTCATATATATATATATAACCTTTGACCTAATTACATATTCATCACACCATGAGGGAATATGCACAAATAGGATATATATATATACATGCTTACCCATGTATATACATATAAGTGTTTTCTACCGACAACTCAAACCCACACCACGAGGACCAAAACACACTAAAATGATGCAAGGGAGTCTAAAAATTACCAAAGGTTCCAATTAAAACTAAATTGAACAAGGAAACAAGAGAAACCTCACCCCAACTAGTGAGCGATGAGTTGAAATGGACCAAATCCTCTTTGCCTTTAATAAAGGAGGTCAAAACGTGAAAGAGGGGACATAAGAGACCCATTGAAATCCCTAGCAAGGAAAGAAAACATAAAAAATCATCCCCCACAGAACCCTAGGGTTAGGCTGAACCCAAGAGGGGTGACTAGGAGGAGAAAATCGGACCAAATAGGGAGTAAGAGAGAAGAGGAGGGCTCGCTATGAGGTTTCAACTAGAAATCCTCAAAAATCTGGGTGGAAACGACAGTGGAAGGGAGCTCAGGGGGGAGGGGGGTCGTGAGGCTATGGGTTTCTACTAAGGGGTCACGTTCCTTATGCAAATCACATCCAAGAGGGGTCATGACTGAGAGAAGATGTAGTCATGGGGAGGTGCTCACACTGAGGAGGTATCCCAGAGAAAGGCTCACACACTTAGGGTTGGAGGGAGATAGTGGTGCATGAGTGGGACAAGGGGGAAGAGGGGCAAGGTGTGATGTATGAAGGGGGATGGGAGAAGGAGGAGAGGGAAGGAAGGAGAGAAAAAAAATAAAATGAAAGAAAAGAAGGAAAAAAAACCTAATAAAAAAATACCAAAACATAATAAACAAAACACTAATAATAATAATTTTAATAATAATTTTAGTAATAATTTTAATAATAATATTATCCCAAAAAATTTTATAAAGAAAACAAATAAAATACAACATGCCAGGTCAGGGTGCGACACATAATAGCCAGTTTTATAGCGAAGTTTGAGTATATCATGACTTCTGAGGTAGCTAAAGAATAAATTTGGATGTGAAACTTCATCTAAGATCTTGACACAGTGCCAAGAATTAATGACCCTATCACACTCTATTGTGATAATTTTTTAGTGGTGGATCGTACAAATAAGATAAGTTCATATCAGTGAATGAATCACATACTTTAGAAATATCATCTCTTAAGGTATTTTTCTCAAAGAGGTGATGTCATAGTGACTAGAGTTTCTATAGAAGATAACATGGTGGAACCATTAGCTAAATCTCAGCATAAACATGATCATCACCTGATATCCAACAGACTAAAAGTTGGTAGCAGTTGGTACTAGTTTAAGTGTGAGTCTATTGGATTTTATGTCCTAGAATAAACTATTTTCAATTTAGATTTCTTATATATTCAAAGAAGTTAATATTAATAAAACATATTATTACATATTTTTCATTGTTCCATGTGAATTTAATGTAATAATGTCCTAGAGTATCCATCACATTGAAAATGTTATAGTAGTTCCCCATTATGATGAGAACCATGAAATTCTACAATGATATTTTTAAATATTGTTCAATGGTAAGATAAAATTATATGAGGAGACACATTGTATGTTGACTATTGGGTGAGAGTTATCATAAGTATATGATACTTCATCCCATGAAGTTTGAAAATGGTAATTTCTAAGATGGGAGATATCGAGAATAGATCCACCATTTGAAATTCCATATATTTTTCATGTCATTAGATATTCCTGTTTGAGCATGTGCAAAGATCCTTAAGCTTTAAAATTATTATTAATATGTGTCATGACTGAAAAAAATTAGATGTATTGTAAAAAAAAAATGATGAAATATATTCATAGAAAAGTTGTATATGTTGGGTGCATCACAAATTATTTGTTATTAATGTATAATTTGAGGAAGGATTTATCCCATCCATATTTATGGAAGCTAATATATTGGCCCCTTGATTGAAAAAAGAACCATCACATTAAAGTTCATGGCCATGGTGTAATGACCCTAACTCTAGTAACCTGGAGCTAGTGTCGACTTTATTAAATTGGAATAAGATACAAGGAATAATATCCTAAAGGACTAAATAATTTAGTAGTATTGTTAAAATAGATACATACATGATTCCCATATTATATTTGAAAACAAAAATTAAAACATTTTTTTTGATAATATCATTATTACCTCTAGTATATCCTTGCATATAATTCTTAGTAAACTTTGTGGATTCCTGGAAGAGGAAAAAAATGGCGAGCTCAAATGATTAGTAAGGGTTAAGTACAACAGAAGCTGTCACGAATCAATAAGCATAAACATGTCAAGGTAAATAACTAAACACACATTCCATTTAAATAATTTTACTAGGATGATCAATATATAAAAGTATATAACTGAAAATAAATTCCATTTAATCAAAAACATGACTATCATAACTGGATAAGGCATAGTCAATATGGAAAGTTAAATAACTAAAAACACATTCCATTTAACCAATAACATGAATATCATAACTGTATAAAGAATAATCAACATGTTAAGGTAATTAACTAAAACACATGCCATTTAACCAATAAATTGAGAATGAAATGTATCTAGAGATAATATCATTGAAAATATCTTATGGATAATATTAAATAAATTCTTTATTAAGGAAATGATTAATTATTTAATTTCATGATCTCAGGCATCATGATACCTCTACTGTTAAGACCTTTCACAAGATAGTTTAAAACCTATGGTTAGGTATACACCAAAAACCCATTTAACTAAGGCTATCCAACTGATTCATCTCATGAGACTACCGATGCATCAAGGGGATGTCTATAACTGGGGCCCTACCCATATCTTTATGTCTAAATCATTCCTCACATATCAAATAATCTATTTAATTCATGAAAAATATTCCTTATCAACAAATATCCGTATTGAGTAAAGAATACAGATTTATCAATATTTACCCATTCAATAAAATAAATTTAAATGTATAACATTGTATGTAGAAATTATATAAGGATTAATAAATAATTATATCTATGATAAATAATATGAATATTTAGGGTAAATTTAATATCCATTGATCACAGGAAAGTGGATATTTCAAGGGAATGTTAATGACTACAAAAATGAATCAAGAAAGTGAATGTCAGTAATTTCCATGGTAAAAACAATAATAAACCATCCATAAAAATAATAAGGAAGATATCAATACAAAATATCCATAGTATATCATAATTATAATAAAGGGTTGATGTCGTTGATTAATACAAATACCATTAAAATGTGTTTAAAAACATTCTTTAGGAAAGTATCCTTTTTTTACTTTGAAAATATTTTTAAAACAAAAAGTTCACAAAATAATTTTATTTGAAAATAAAGTTTGATACTTATAAAGTAATATTTAAAACATTGAGTGGTTAGGATGGTTATAAATTTTATACATTCCATAAAAATTAAAACAAAGACTCTTTTCACATTTTTGATAATATTCAATTGGGCCTTGTTTGGAAAACAAAATAAAGATTAATTTTTTTTTAAAATTCATAAATTGGTAAAAATTTCTATAATAAATAATTATTATAATTTTAAAAACATTTTTAAAAAACATGGCTTTGGAAGAAAAATGAATTTCAACTAAAGAGAGAAATGAAGTTGGATTTTCTTAAAAAAATTCTCAATAATTTTAAGTACCGAAGAGTGGAAAAATAGTAATACTAATTGAAAAAATCATAAATAAATATAGGATAAGAAAATTATATGGGTTTACTATCAAATTATAAAATAATTTCCTTCAATGTAAATTCAATCATAAATAATACTAGTTAAAATGATATTGTGAAATAAACCCTCACAAAAATCATAACATTGAAATGATAATTAATAAATGAATTGATTATGTGTATCAAATGTAAATAAACATTAGAAAAGTGGAAATAAAATATAATATAATCAAATATCATTAAAAACATAATCTTATAATATCAAATACAATGAATAAGTAATATAACTCAATGAAAAGAAATTGAGTTATGAAATTCTTTACAACTTACTAACTTTTAAGTCAAAATACATTTAGATAAAATAATTAAAATTTAAAATTAAAATTAAAAGAATTATTAAGGAATCGTGATATTACATGTACAATTAGAATTATATACACCATATAAAATAAATTAGGTTCATAAAATTATAATATGCCTCAATGAAGAAAAATTGAGACGAAGTCCCTTACCTCACTCTTCCTTTTTGGTTGAAAATTATTTAAACTCCTTTATAATAGTTTTAAGCGTGTTATTAATTTATAAAATAACTATATTAATATTCATAATACCATATATTATCCTCTCATAACATTTTACCACCCGTTTTCTAATAATATTTTAATATTTTCATTGTTTCAGGTGTCAATTACCTTGTTTTCTCATTCATGTTTTGTCATGAAATTTATGGTTATTGGGTATATGATATATATAAATCATATAAATAATTATATTAATGTTATAAATATCATATTTATTCATTTAATATATTTTTAGAATCATTCTTGAAGGCTGGACATAAAAAATGAATTGCATCACTTTGTGGACACGGTAGGCCTTACAAACGTACGAACGACGATATCATTCCATTAAAAAGTGAAAGTATAAGGAATTGGGTGATATATTAATATTTTATAATCAATATAATCTCATATATATCACATATATTCATTAAATTTATCCATATTAATTTCCATATAAAGTGTAAGTGAAAAACAAATTACATCACTTCGTGAGACGGTAGTCTGCCATTTACACGAGTGGCGTTATTATATTTTTTAAAAAATTGAAATTAATAAGGTAAATGTGATATTATAATTAAATAAGTATAATAATATCATTAATATCATATAAATGAGTTAAATCTATCATTATATCTATCCTTTAAAGGCGGTGATGGAAAATGAATTAAATCGGTTCGTGAGGCGGTAGTCTGCCGTACACATGATTGGTGGTTTCATTTTCCATTTGATGGAATAGGTTATTAAATTAACATAATAATATTTCAGTATATGTTAAATAATTTTTTATTATATTATCCCAATTAAATAAGATTTTAGGTATGTGTAACGCCCCGACCCTAGTTACCCAGAGTCGGTGCATTATTTTAATACATTGGCATGATTACAAGGAATCAAGTCCCGAAGGACCGATCAGTTTAGCAGTCTTGGAAAATAGATTACATACAATAATGTTACATTACATTTCATAACATACAAAACAACATAAATAATCCTTTATGAACACTATTATTCCCTTTTCTTAACCCTGCATATCAATCACAATACACTTCTTGGAATCCTGGAAAAAATAAAACATAAAAAGGGGTGAGCTTAGATGCTCAGTAAGGATAATAATACAGTGGAAACTTTGATAAATAAGCATAAACATTTAAGGCAATGTATAACTAAAAAAAAATCCTTTTAAACTTAAACTTCAGCATAATATGGAAAAAATAAAATGAAATAATTCCATTTACTTATTCACATGGATATTCTACTAGTCTAATAATCAAATGCAATATCAATAACCACTTTCATAATGATGGAATGCATAATGCTAGAATATCATAACCACGCAGCCAAGGCCTCGTGCCAAGACTACAAATAAGATTTTGTCAAGGCCTAATGCCAAGACACTAGTTTGTCTCATGAGACCTACCGATGCATCGAGGAGCTATAGCGGGCTCCACTCGTCACTTATTAAGTCCAATGCATTCCTCATATGAACAAGTTTAAACATAACATAAATATTTGTATTAAAACTAGAATACGAAATGTCAATACTTTCTACATAAACCATGAATGGTATAAAAATAACACATCCATGGTCAAACATATCATAACTCATTCAATACAATAAGGAATATTGTATTATAATAAATCAACCTCAATCCAAAATAATATCTAGTAGAGGATGCTGACATAGTTGAAAATGATGAATAAAACTTTTTGAGAGAAATATCCTTTTTGTAAAATCATTTAAAAATCAAACATTTATAAAGGAAGTAATTTAAAAGATATTTTTGAATCAAAGTGTCCCATACCACTTTGAAACTTTTGAAAAGAATTTACCATTTCAAAACATTCATGTCCATATAAATAAATCCTTAAAATCATTTTGAAAACATGGACATTAATTAAAAATATTTAGAAAGATAAATCTTTAAAACATTTGAAATTCTGATCTTGATAAAGGGTACCTTTAAAAATCCTTAAAATCTTCATTTTGAAATCATTTTTATGAAAAATGGACATGGATTATAAAAATTTCCCTGTAAATATTTACACATAAACAATCTCGGATAATAATAAGATTGAGGAATTAACCCTTACCTTGCACTTTCCTTTAGTCGATGGTACATTTAACCTCCTGTAAGAAGATAATAGTATGTTATTAAATTATACCAGAACCATATTAATATTTATGATATCATACATGATTCATTTATGACTTTATACTACCCATTTAATAATAATTTCCATGTTAAATTAACATTTTGGGTAATAATCGCTTTCTTTATCATACGTGTTTTAACTTGTTAATCTTGATTGTATCACTTAGATCATGATTTAAATACTTACAGAATATAAAACATGATAAATATATCATATATATTTAGAATATAAATATGTATAATAGGCATATATATGAAATGGAAAACACCGTTTATGGAGACGGTAGTCCGTACGTACGCATAAACACTATTTCTGTTTTCAAATAATATTGAACGGAAGTAAGTGAATAAAATATATGTAAGTACATAAATACTTATATATATAAATATATATATATCTCCAGTAGCATTATTATGTCATATATTACATACTTATTAGTAATATATATTTTTATAATCATCGATGAATGGTGAACTTGGAAATGAATCTCTTTGCGTTGTGGAGACGGTAATCCGTACGTACGCACAAGCAAAAATATCATTTTTTTGATATTAAAATAATATATAATTGGATGGTATATCATATATACAGAATAATTATAATGTTATATTTATTATTTACATCAAATACACATCATTATTATACCCATCCAAATAATAATGTATTGAATAACAATTACACCACGACGTGGAGACGGTAAGCCGTACGTACGCACGTATGGTGACATGTCATTCAAAGGATAAATAGAATACTGATTATTGTTGTACTATATTTATAATAACATCACAGTATATAGGATATACTAGATTTATTATTTTAGAATATAAATAACAAATAAAGAAGAAGTTGAATAAGAAAGGAACTTGAAAGAGGGTGGTGAAAATATTACCTCTTCTTCGGGTTCTTCCTTTTGATTTGATCAAAAGGGATCTATAGGTTGGCTCTATAATCAAAATAATGCCTCTAGGTTTAAGTGAGGGAAGTTTAGAGAGAATTTGGGCAGAGTTTGGTCGAATAAAAAGGCTTTGAAGGTGTGAAGAATTGGTTAGAAGTTGGGTCCTTTTATAAGGGGGAGGAGGGGCTCTTTAGGAAAAACTTAAAGTATTAATTTATAATAAATTCATATTAGGTTTCTAATGGATCCAAAGTTTATTATTAAAAGTATAAGGTGGGGATGGGTAGAAATAATTTCAACCAATAGATTTTAGATAGGTTTGAGTCATTATATTAACCTTATCTTTTAGTTTTAACTCTTGGTTAATTAGTTTAACACTTACCATGTCACTTTGTATTTTTATAATATATAGTTACTAAACTTACTATATACATACATGCAACCATAAAGTGGTCCATTAATGATAAAAAAATAATGATATAAGTCCTTTTGCCTAAAATTATATTTTTAGGAATAGAATATAAATTAATAATATAATATTTTTTTAAAAAACTAATTTATGTCAATTTTGACACTACTCAATAAGTGATTTTTGTTAAAGTCTTAACAACTTTATTAATTCAAAAAAAATCATTTAAGAAATCCTAACATGTAATATTAACAAATTAAATTATTTTATGTCATCAAAACTTTCAAATTATATTTATTTTAACATTTATAATACCAATTATTTGATTCTTTCATTAATAAGGAAAATACTGCATCATTATTGTGTCATATATATTTTTAATTTTTCAATGTCTAAAAATTATAAATAAAATACAATTATGTAGGAAATATTTTTATATTTCTAATTAATATTTATAATAGAAACTATAACATATATAACCCTATGTAAAAATTGTTTTTCTAAAAGATATAAGCTTATATCATTTTTGTATTTACTTTAACTTAATTAATATAAAGTGTCCCTATCACCTACAAGTGGCTCCATGGGGTTCCAAAATCGACCCAAAGATGCCCATGGTTGGAAATGTATCCACCAATAAGGTTAGGTCACGTTTTAGGGTAATTTATTATTATTATAATATTATTTTTAACCCTTATTTACTGAATTTACCCTTTAACCATGGTAAATAAAATATTTACCGAAACAATTATTCAAAATGTCTATAAATAAAAGTTACCTATTTACACAATTTGGACATCCTGATTTCAAATATGGAATCCATTTTTCCAAATTCAAAATACAGAAGTGGCAGAAATTAATTTAAAATCAATTCCCGCTCTCAAAACAAAAAGCGTGTTTTTAAGATATAATAACTATCAAAAGATTGATACTTGTTTATGTCCGGTTTAATTGTGAAATTATTTCTAATGACCAAAATTGTATTAAATGGTAAAAATATATTCTAAATATACTTTAAAACCACTCAAATTCATAATTTATCACTAATAATTATTTTGATTAAAAAAGTTGTTTTTAATTAAAATTTAGTAATTTTCACTATTCATCAAAATATAAAAGTTATCTGAAAAGTACCAAAATTTCACCCTAGGCTAAATTAAATATTACGAATCCAAAAATGAAGTCCATTTTGAGAGATAAAATTTATAAAATTTTAAAAAGTGGGTATTACTATTCATAACGGCTATTTTGATTGGTTGTGGTGTGTTTTAGAACTCGAAGTTGCGTACAACACACGCTACTGTATTATTCAAAGATAAGCATACCGTGGAATCTTGGGGTGTTACATTGTAAATTTTTTATGTCCCCATTCTAAATAATAAATTTATTTAGTCAAATTGAATATATAAAAGTTTAAAATATTGGATTTAAAAAGGGTTCACTATTAAAAGTTGGTAAAAGTGCATTTTTGAAAAATACTTCTTTTATATGAAAAAAATGAATTTGTTCTTAAAGTATGTATAAGAAACTCATAATATAGATTCTAAAATTATAAGGATTATATAAAGTTCAAAATTTAGTTAATACTATTCATAACCTCTTTTGAACGGCTTGTTTGGTAAGTTATGGTGCGCTTAAACTCAGTGTTGCGTGTAGTGCAAGTTATTGAATTATTTTGAAGAAGTAACACACTATGAAATCTTGGGGTGTTACATTCTTACCTCCTTCAATAAATTGCATCCTCACAATTTTATATTGTTCTTCGAAAATAAGGGTTGAAAATAGAAAATGTCTTTGTGGGAAAACCCACATCGGAAATTTGGTTAATAAAATTTAGTCTTAATAAGAGGAAAAGAGAAATGAAAGGGTCACCACCAAATTATGATCTCGATTAGGAGAACATTGGTGGAAATTAGAGACATATAATTGGAGGAAAAATGTAAATATTTATAGGTAGTGATTGATGTCATCAATCACAAACAAGTTTAAAATTGAGGTCCTTAAATTGATCAATCTATGATGATTTAAAATGCCATTGGTTCAACAAAACATAAGGTATTAGGATAACACATTTTTGGTTTTAAGATCCCTTCAATAAAGTATAAGAATTAATTTCTTCATAGAATAAGAGGAGAAGAAAAATATATACTTGAAAAGTAGAGTTTCATCTTTTCACTAATTTCTACCACAAACTTATCTTTCACTCTAAAAGATAATAGAACTTAAAAAAAATATTCTATTTATCCTATTCATTTGGGGTAAAAAAAATGAATTTATAATTCATCCACTAGACCTTATTTAAATAAACTACATTATTTAATCCAGGACATCTCATGGGCCAGTGGTAGGTGATACACCCTTGTCGCCCTTCGGTTGTGGGTTCAAGTCTCGCAGACTTTCCGGTCACGATGGGTTGCCGCCCGACCTCTGGGTTGTCTTTTTATGGCAATTCAAAATTAATCTCAAACTAGAATTATCCAAAATACTTCTGTCCAAACTCAGAGTCCAACATTTATAAGGAAGGTAAACACAATGAAGATCCTTTTTTCCGCGTAATAACGTGTGAACACCTTCATCATGTATTCTTTTAAAACACTACAACATCCCGAATTACCATAAAACCTTATTGATTACATTCATGATCCCTTATTCCTTATAGAATAACGGACATACTCCTTATATCCAAAAATGTTGTAAACTCCAACAGTGACAAATCATTAATCAGTTTCATGGTAGTCAAGAATATCCAATATAATTTATTCAAATCAAATATCTCTTATTCCAAAATCACTACCTCATTATCAGAACCATATTATGTTTTATCTTTCTCTCAACCATATATTTTCCAAAAATTTAACCTGCTATTGATCCACTTTTCTTGGTTCCACACAATCTCAAGTCCTTAATGAAATAGTATTGTAGTATAATCCTTATATACTCCATAATTATTATAACCAGTACATTGTTGATACAATACTCAAATGACATAATTATCTAATAACAACATACGAACTCTAGTCATTCCTCCACATCTGTGGTAGTATCATAACCTGATTATTATCTAATAGCATCATTTGGGGCATACTTTGGTGATTTGGACATTGGTTCACGTAGTGTCCCAACTCCTTGCAGACGAAGCATTGTACATTTGAAAACTTTTTCTTACCCTTGCAGTCACGTACATGGTGTCATTTTTCTCCACACTTATAATAAACTCCCATTATTTTTAGGCAAGTTCCAGGGTGTTTCTTCCCATAGTTATCACATATGGGAAAATTCTTCTTTTCCCTCTTCCATTTATCCATCTTTCTCTCTTCCATCCTTTTCTTCTCTTGCTTCCCTTCAAAGCCATAGGACTCAGTAAACTCTTTACTTATCTTATCAACACATGATATTATTTCTTCATATGATGATAATACATGGGAGACTATTTCCCTTATAAATTCTGGATTAAGACCATGAAAGATATGATCCTTCTTTCTCTTTGGTTCATGTGCATTGTTGGAGTTCTCATTCCTTCTACTGGGCGCCATTTCTAAATAATGGCATACACTAGATTAGTTTATGAATAGAAATACCTAATCCCAAACTTGTAAAACACTTAACATAAATTAAATAGTTTATGGATATAATCCATAATCATAAAAATGTCTTCTTTGAGTAAGTATATACTCATAAACCCTTCATAATGGTTTGTAAAGAAAATGAGAATTATCCTAAGCATATCCCCCAGGAGTGTCGTAACCAAGAGTGCAATAAGGCCCGTTGTTGTGCACCATTTCCCATTTGAATCTAGCTCAAAGCGGTGTTTTCAGGTTTTACCCCTAGGTACATCTGTTCCAGAGCCGCCTCTACCTGCTCGTATCCAGACAGGGATGTATTGCTTGGAAAACTCACAAAATCTCTACAATACCAAAATTCTAGGAAGTTCTTCTATACTAATCCTCAAAGTCTATCTTAGGGATATGTGCTCTAATAAGAGTTTATCTAAATCTAGCTTCCAAGGTTATTGCTAAACTTACTCTGATACCAACTGTAACACCCCGACCCCAGTTACCCAGAGTCGGTGCATTATTTTAATACATTGGCATGATTACAAGGAATCAAGTCCTGAAGGACTGATCAGTTTAGCAGTCTTGGAAAATAGATTACATACAAGAATGTTAAATTACACTTCATAACATACAAAACAACATAAATAATCCTTTATGAACGCCATTATTCCCTTTTATTAACCCTGAATATCAATCAAAATACACTTCTTGGAATCCTGGGAAAAATAAAACATATAAAGGGGTGAGCTCAGATGCTCAGTAAGGATAATAATACAGTAGAAACTTTGATAAATAAGCATAAACATTTAAGGCAATGTATAACTAAAACAAAAGCCTTTTAAACTTGAACTTCAGCATAATATGGAAAAAATAAAATGAAATAATTCAATTTACTTATTCACATGGATATTCTACTATTCTAATAATCACATGCAATATCAATAACCACTCTCATAATGTTGGAATGCATAATGCCAGACTATCATAACCACGTAGCCAAGGCCTCGTGCCAAGACTAAAAATAAGATTTTGTCAAGACCTCGTGCCAAGACACTAGTTTGTCTCATGGGACCTACCGATGCATCGAGGAGCTATAGTGGGCTCCACCCGCCACTTATTAAGTCTAATGCATTCCTCATATGAATAGGTTTAAACATAACATAAATATTTGTATTAAAACTAGAATACGAAATGTCAATACTTTATCCATAAACCATGAAGGGTATAAAAATAACACATCCACAGTCAAACATATCATAACTCATTCAATACAATAAGTAATATTGTATTATAATAAATCAACCTCAATCCAAAATAATATCCAGTAGAGGATGCTGACATAGTTTAAAATGATGAGTAAAACTTTTTGAGAGAAATATTCTTTTTGTAAAATCATTTAAAAGTCACACATTTATAAAGGAAGTAATTTAAAATATATTTTTGAATCAAAGTGTCCCATACCACTTTGAAACTTTTGAAAAGAATTTATTATTTCAAAACATTCATGTCCATATAAATAAATCCTTAAAATCATTTTGAAAACATGGACATTAATTAAAAAGATTTAGAAAGATAAATCTTTAAAACATTAAAGAGTACCTTTCAAAATACTTAAAATATTCATTTTGAAATCATTTTTATGAAAAATGGATATGGATTATAAAAATGTCTCAGTAAATATTTACACATAAACAATCTCAGATAATAATGAGATTGAGGAATTAACCCTTACCTCACACTTTCCTTTAGTCGAGGGTACTTTTAAACTCCTGTAAAAAGATAGTAGTATGTTATTAAATTATACCAGAACCATATTAATATTTATGATATCATACATGATTAATTTATGACTTTATACTGCCCATTTAATAATAATTTCCATGTTAAATTAATATTTCGGGTAATAATCGCTTTCTTTATCATACGTGTTTTAACTTGTTACTCTTGATTGTATCACTTAGATCATGATTTAAATACTTACAGAATATAAAACATGATAAATATATCATATATATTTAGAATATAAATATGTATAATAGGCATATATATGAAATGGAAAACACTGTTTATGGAGACGGTAGTCCGTACGTACGCATAAACGCTGTTTCTGTTTTCAAATAGTATTGAATAGAAGTAAGTGAATAAGATATATGTAAGTACATAAATACTTATATATATAAATATATATATCTCCAGTATCATTATTATGTCATATATTACATACTTATTATTAATATATATTTTTATAATCGTCGATGAATAGTGAACTTGGAAATGAATCTCTTCGCGTCGTGGAGACGGTAATCCGTACGTACGTACGAGCAAAAATATCATTCTTTTTATATTAAAATAATATATAATTGCATGGTATATCATATATACAGAATCCTTATAATGTTATATTTATTATTTACATCAAATAAACATCATTATTATACCCATCCAAATAATAATGTATTGAATAACAATTACACCATGACGTGGAGATGGTAAGCCGTACGTACGCACGTATGGTGACATGTCATTCAAAGGATGGATAGAATACTGATTATGGTTGTACCATATTTATAATAACATCAAAGTATATAGTATATACTGGATTTATTATTTTAGAATATAAATAATAAAGAAAGAAGAAGTTGAAGAAGAAAGGAACTTGAAAGAGGGTGGTGAAAATATTACCTCTTCTTCAGGTTCTTCCTTTTGATTTGATCAAAAGGGATCCATAGGTTGGATTTCTGATCAAACTAAGGACTCTAGGTTGAATTTAGGGAATTTTAGAGATAATTTGGGCAGAGTTTGGCCGAATAAAAAGTCTTTTAAGGTGTGAAGAATTGGTTAGAAGTTGGGTCCTTTTATAAGGGGGAGGAGGAGCTCTTTTGGAAAAACTTAAAGTATTAATTTATAATAAATTAATATTCGGTTTCTAATGGATCCAAAGTTGATTATTAAAAGTATAAGGTGGTTATGGGTCGAAATAATTTCAACCAATATATTTTAGACAGGTTTGAGTCATTATATTAACCTTATGTTTTAGTTTTAACTCTTGGTTAATTAGTTTAACACTTACCAGGTCACTTTGTATTTTTATAATATATAGTTAATAAACTTACTATATACATCCAATCGACCCCAAAGTGGTCCATTAATGATACACCAATAATTATATAAGTCCTTTGGATGAACATTAGATTTTTAGGAATAGAATATAAATTAATAATATAATATTTTTTAAAAAACTCATTTATGTCAATTTTGACACTACTCAATAATTGATTTTTGTTAAAGTCTTAAAAACTTTATTAATTAGAAAAAAAATAATTTAAGAAATACTAACATGGTATATTAACCAATAAAATTCTTTTATGTCATCAAAACTTTCAAATTATATTTATTTTAACATTTATAATACCAATTATTTGATTCTTTCATTAATAAGGAAAATACTGCATCATTATTGTGTCATATATATTTTTAATTTTTCAATGTCTAAAAATTATAAATAAAATACCATTATGTAGGAAATCTTTTTAGATTTATAATTAATATTTATAATCGAAAAGATAACATATATAACCCTATGTAAAAATTGTTTTTCTAAAATATATAAGCTTATGTCATTTTTGTATTTACTTTAACTTAATTAATATAAAGTGTCCCTATCACCTAAAAGTGGCTCCATTGGGTCCTAAAATCGACCCAAAGATTCCCATGGTCGGAAATGTATCCACCAATAAGGTTAGGACATGTTTTAGGGTAATTTATTATTATTATAATATTATTTTTAACCCTTATTTACCGAATTTACCCTTTAAGCATGGTAAATAAAATATTTACCGAAGTAATTATTCAAAATGTCTAGAAATAAAAGTTACCTATTTACAAAATTTGGACATCCTGATTAAAAATATGGAATCCATTTTTCCAAATTCAAAACACAGAAGTGGCAGAAATTAATTTAAAATTAATTCCCGCTGTCAAAACAAAAAGCGTGTTTTTAAGATATAATAACTATCAAAAGATTGATACTTGTTTATGTCCGGTTTAATTGTGAAATTATGTCCAATGACAAACATTGTATTAAATGGTAAAAATATATTATAAATATACTTTAAAACCACTCAAATTAATAATTTATCACTACTAATTATTTTGATTAAAAAAGTTGTTTTTAATTAAAATTTTGTAATTTTCACTATTCATCAAAATATAAAATTTATCCGAAAAGTACCAAAATTTCACCCTAGGCTAAATTCGATATTCAGAATCCAAAAATGAAGTCCATTTTTAGAGATAAAATTTAAAAAATTTTAAAAAGTGGGTATTACTATTCATAACAGCTACTTTGATTGGTTGTGGTGTGTGTTAGAACTCGAAGTTGCGTACAACACACACTACTGTATTATTAAAAGAGAAGCATACCGTGGAAGTTTGGGGTGTTACATTGTAAACTTTTGATGTCCCCATTCTAAAGAATAAATTTATTTAGTCAAATTGAATATATAAAAGTTTAAAATATTGGATTTAAAAAGGGTTCACTATTAAAAGTTGGTAAAAGTGCATTTTTCAAAAATACTTCTTTTATCTGAAAAAAATGAATTTGTTCTTACATTATGTCTAAGAAACTAATAATATGGATTCTAAAATTATAATGATTATATAAAGTTCAAAATTTAGTTAATACTATTCATAACCTCTTTTGAACGGCTTGTTTGGTAAGTCATGGTGCGCTTGAACTCAGTGTTGCGTGTAGTGCAAGTTATTGAATTATTTTGAAGAAGTAATACACTATGAAATCTTGGGGTGTTACAGTAGGTTTAAGAACAAATAAAATGAAAATTCTCATTTAAGAACGTTACCTCTTCTTTGGGGAACTTCTTTTGGTTTTCACAAAAATCCTTCCTAGGATGGATTTTTGATCAAACCAAGGAATACAGAATGTTGGAAATGGTGTAAGATTTTTTTCAGGTCTTGGCTGAATAAAATGGCTTTTGAATTGTGAAGAGGGGAGGAGAGGGGGTTTCCTTTTATAAGTGGGAGAGAGGACACACATGTAATTTTTTAAAAAATCAATCACACCCACTTTTTATCATGTAAAAAGCCTCCAAAACGGGTCATTATTGAACCTTAGAGGTTATAAAGTCAAAATAATACCATAAAATGTTTTTTTATAAGTTGTTATGTTATTTTAACCCTTATCTTCTTAGTTTAACCCCTGGAAAATCAATTTTTATCTTAACCATGATAATTAATTTTTACTAAATTTATTATCCATAATGGTAAAAATTAAGCTGAAATTATTAGATAATATAAATTATTATTATTTAAAATATATAATCTATTCATAGAAATTCAATTCACAAAAGTGACAGAATCCATTTTAAAATTATACCACGATGAAAAATTGGGTTTTCAAGGAGAAGATTATTATAAGTATCGAAGGTTTTAATAACAAAATTTAATAAGAAATTGATTCTAATGACCTAAAATATTTAAATTTTAATATAATTGGAATAATTTTTCTTTAAAAACAATTTAAAATTTAATTTAACATTGTGAATTATTTAAATGAAAAGATTGTTTTCAATAAAAATCAGTATTTTTCACTATTCATTGAAAAATGAAAAATTTCAGAAACATCAAAAAAATTCACCCTAAGATAATTTTTATATGATGATTTAAAAAATTAAGTTCATTTTACTAAATAAAATTTATAAAATTGGTAAAAATTAATTTTAAATTATGTGCGCAAAGCACAACTAAATCGTCTTTTAGAAAAAATATAGTTTTTTTAGAAAACATTATTTTTATTTTAAATGATCCTTATTTTATTTCTAATAAATTGATAACCCTAATTTTCATAATTTAGTTATTTATATTCATAAATTATAATTTAACATCTAGTTTATAATGGTATACTATATTACAGTTCATTTAGGCTCAAGGTTGCATGTTCCACAAGCTATCAAAGAGATTAAATTTTTAAAAAATATATTTTGTGGGTTGTTTAAGCTCGATGTTGCATGTAATATATGATATAGAATAAAATTTTCTTATTTTATAAATTTGGCATGTTTCACATGTTTTATAGACATGTTCATTTCAAATAGTTAAATAAAGACATATCAAACATATAATTTGATGAAATGGGTGTGAAACCTACTTGATGAGATATCATGAAAAAGAGAATATATTATATATTAAGTGGCCATTATAGTTGTTGTTATTGAGATATAACTTATTACTCTATGGGTTCTATAATCCATTTCTATAAATTAATCTTGGACTTTAGGCAATCCTTCTAATGCCATCGAGGAAGAGGTCGAGAGGGTCACACACAAAGTGTTTTCATTGATCACATTTAAATATTATTTATATTTAACAATTTAAATAAATATTTTTCTTTAGATCAAGAATTAATATTTATTTAGGATTTATTAGCATATCGTAATTATTAAATAAATATTTACTCCTAATGTAATTGCTTAGTTTCACAAACATATAATATATCTTTATCTCTAGTTATTAGTAAGGTAATAAATAATTATTTATTCATTAAATAAATAATTTATTTATATACTTGAATATTTAATAAATATTTATTATAAAAACTATGAATAGAATATTTATTTATTTAAATATTTATTTGAGAATTTAATAATTTTTGAGGAGTACATACAAACCGATTTTTTTTTTCTGGTGACAAACATTTATTTACAAGGATGTAAAATAATATTTATCATTGCATGGGTTTGTGATCACCATGAGATATGATAAAAATATTATTATTTTAGATGGAATGAGGTTCATTATGGGTTTAATATATCGTTAATGGTTCTTGCATAATTAATTAAATATTAAACCTTATACTTAGGTTTATAAATAGAATGCTATGCCATTTTTGAATAGGTTAGTCATTGTGTACAAATTTCCTCTTAATATCCTCCTCATCGCTTCCTCTCAAGAATGAGAATAACAGGAGATATTCCTTCAATCCCAAAGGAACATGAAGGGATCAAGGTGAACAATGAAAGATGACCAATCAGTTTTTCTAGAATTTGATGTTTCATCGATGCTTTTTGGAGATCAAAGGAGAACATGTGTATCACTACTAGAGGGGATTTACTTTGGGTCCTCATTACATAATGATGATATACCAATCTTTTTTGAACTATTGACACCATCAATGAAGAAATAACTCAATACCAAGGTATTCATTCTTCTTGTGTTTTAAATTAATTATAAATTAACTTTAAAAGATCTTCTCTTGGTTCTATAGATTTTTTTTTCAAAATTATTCAAAAAAATATCATTGGTCATGGTGTTCATCATCATGTAAATTTTATATTACCCATTGAATTGGACACAATCTAAGTTTTCCATAGGCCCAATAGGCGTTGTCACTACATCTTAAACTATCATTACCACCACTATAAATTCTAGTGACATTGTTATGTGGTGCCCCATCTGTATAGTGACATAGAAGAAATCAAAAACCCACCACTAGGAAGATATATAATTACTAGGTTCCATTATCCTTAGTGAACAAAGGGTGTTTCTCCCATTATGTCTATTTTAAATTACTTATTGTATGGTTTTCCCCTTTCACTTTATTTACTTTATTCTGCCTATGATTATATAAGCTATCTACCTTGACCTATTCAGTATTGATATTATTTTATTCTATTTTATTCTTTTACCATCGATTTAACATTCATGTCACCCTTTTATATTTCTATCCTTTAGTTTATTAAATGTGTTTTTTTATTTTAGTGATTATTCATTGATAATTAATTCAACTTATAACTACTTGGGTATTATTTAATTGGATTCCTTTCATCTCTTATGTAGCTTAGTTATTTTTATGTTATTGACATGCTATTTGGCTGTGTTGAGTTTCCTTTATATATATTTTTAAGATTAATTAAAAAATTAATTTCAAAACAGTTTTCTAAAAACACATGTTCCAACTATTTGGTTTATAAAAAAATAGTTTTTAAAAGGAAATATTATGATTTTTTTTCCAAAGGATAATTGAAACCTATTTTAAATTAATATATTTAAAACTATAATTTTTGGAGTGATTTGTAAACAAAATTCATGGACTCATTAGTGAAACCCTACTAGTTTGTTTAGGATCACACCCTACTCCTGCAACTTGGTGTTTATAGACTAATTGGTTCTTTTAGGCCTAAGAACTAATTATGAAGTGTCCCATCTATTGGAATATTCTTTTAGACCATTCTTAGAGTAGGTATCAAGTTAGTGGATAGAGTGTGCCCCCAAGTCACATAGGGAATATTGGTCAGGTATGTTAGATTTTTAGTACTTTAGTAGTTCGTCTAAATTAGATATCCCTATTTATCTTCCTTTCTTTTATGTGTGGTTTTTATGCATGTGGATTTTCTAATGTTGAATAATATGGTCTGTTTCTTGTGAGGGATTTGGAGGAGAGGGTGAGTTTTTGGGTTCTGATTTATTTTCTATTTATACATGTTTGTTTGTTTTTACATGGTCATCCAATGTATAGTGCATCATACTAGAATTTTGGTAAAATTTCAACTACTAGTTTAATTTATTTCATGGGATAAGTCATTCCTACCATGTTGTTTCTGATGCTATGGTACTTGTAGCAATCCCATTGGGATTAAGAATGCCCCTCGATCTTTTCCATGAGCTGGATCGGGTGTCCAATAGATGGAAAACTAGATTTGGTTTATGAAAAAAATGGTATCAGAGCCTAGGTTCTTAAGAGGGCCTAGGTTATTAAAGTGACCTTGATATTTGGGAAGTCTAGTAGATGGGATATTGGATTTTCAGAGCTCAATAGGTACATCATGGGTGGGTTCCTGATCACCACCACTCATGTAAAAACCTGAGTTACCATGGGATGTCAAGATTTGAGCTTTTATTATAAGCATTATATATTTTTTATTTTAAATTAGTTTTTATTTAAATTTATGGTGTTTTAACACTTTTTTATGTTTTATAAGTTTTTTTGATATTTTTTTGTGATTTGTGGTGAAATGGGGGTGGAACTAGGGAGTAAAGTGAGATCACATGGTTTGAAAAACTATATGAATCCCTACACACATGGTTCTAAGAAACTCTCAGTGGTTGTATCATAGTTGGAACATGGTCTATCAAACTGGGTGTCCAATCTATGTATGAACACTATAACTAATAAAGTTTTGTTTTTTATTAGATTCATTTAGCTTCATAATTGATTTTGGAGTTGGGTCAAAGCTACTTGGGTTAGATTAAAGTGGAATTTGAGTATATTTTGATATGATTTGATGGAGTTTTAATAGGTAATATAGTTTTAAATGGTATAATATAGTTTTGAAATTAATAATAAGGATTTTATTTAAAATGAATTGAAATGGATTTTTAAGATCCATGAGGTGATTTAAAAAAAGAACTTGTAAAGTTTATTTTTTTTGAAATGGTCATTTTAAATTTTATAAATTTAAGTGTATAGTTTTAAAATTATTTTATGGTAAAATTTTGATATTCTAAAGATTTAAATGTGGAATTTAAAATGTTTTAGGAAAGTAAACCTTTGTATTTTGTCTCTTTTGTGATTTTTCAAGGTTGTTGTTATGGTTTTTTATAAATTATATTTTGATGGAGGTTTACTCTTTGGTGGATTTTATTTAAGTTGTATGTCATTATTAATTGAGTTTTGTGTCTTCTTATATTACTCTAAGTATGCCTCCCATGAAGGTCCCAAGGAATCATGATAGGCTTGTATGGTGGAGTCTCCTCTTGGAAGGTGTTCCTTGGAATTCATGTATAGCCCTCCCAATTAGAGACTCTGCCTATACTTCATGTAGAGTGATAAAATTAGATACTTTTTAGTGTCTTCTTTTCCTAGGGATGAATTTTATTATTTAAAGATCCGTCATGCTAGTCTCCTTTTCTTCTAGTATTATGCTGGGTGGGTTGTATCGATTTAAGAATTAGTTGATAAAGACATGATAATAAAGTTGATCTCTTTCGTCTGCTCTTATTATGATCAATTAAGGAAACCCAAGTCCTATCTTGAGTATCTAAATAATGATTACGATTTTATGGGACACCCTTATGAGTTATATGAGTTGAGGATTTAGTAGAGAGAGAAGTAATTGTTTCCTTTTCATATCTTGATAGTGATTTTATGAAATTTTATGGTGAACCTATCTTATTTTCTCTTCTATCCATTCCATTCCTTTTTAATTTGGTTATATTTATTGTATCATACCTTGGGAATTCATTATTATGATCCTATTTATATAATGAAATACCATTCTTATGAGATCATGGATGTTCCTTCAATTGAATTATACTCATCGATTCGTTTCAGTTGTGAATATGGGGTGTGTCTTGGGGTGGTTATTTAGGGTGCCTTACCTTATCCATCCACCATGCTAGTTGAATCCTTAAATGGTGGAGATACCCAATATAAGTCCCATTAATTTTCCCTTTTTAATTTAGGTGGTTGAGTGTGAGTGTGATTTAGAGATAGATCAACGTGTGGTGGTTTTAATTCTGATTTCATTTTAGTTTGGTGATTGTTCTATAGTTGGTTCTTTCTTTCTACCTTAGACATATTATGTTGTCTTCTTTGAATTTAGTGAATTTATAAGGGAAAAAAGGGATATGGTGGGGATAATTATCACACCCTACCCTTATTTTCTTAATTATTTTATTTTATTTTATTTATTTTATTATTATTCATGATACTTGGGTATTTTTATTTTAGATTTTTTTTACTTATGAAAATTTCTACATGTATCACTACTAGTGTCAACTGTGCAACAATAGCTCTTCAATAGTATATAACTTAGTAGATCCAATTCACATAGTTGGCACATGGTTTTTCTAACTGTGTAGACAAAATGTGCAATTTCCCAGGTGTGTCTGATATGGGGTATATAGTTGGCCCACAGTTTGTCCAACCATGCATCCAAACTGTGCAATGTACCCAATGCCTTAAAAATTTAATTTTACAAAATTACCCTTCACCC
The DNA here is from genome assembly GCA_963277665.1 of Viscum album. Taxonomy (NCBI): domain Eukaryota; kingdom Viridiplantae; phylum Streptophyta; class Magnoliopsida; order Santalales; family Viscaceae; genus Viscum; species Viscum album. The sequence continues at coordinate 125,111,825 of OY728142.1, read as the reverse complement.
TAATTAAACCAATTTTGGGATCTCCACTCCCACTTATCAAATGACACATGTACACTATTCCCCAAACACCTCCTCCCCATCTCTCCCTTTCCTTCACCTCCTTCATCAAATTCAAATTGATTCATCCAGGTTAGTGTTTCCTTCCATTCATCTAATTCATTTTCTCTCTCACTCTTGTTATCATTTATATTTTTCATTGAATTTTTCTATATAATGAAACTTAGGAGGTTTTAGTCTCGATTTCATGGAGTTTTGGTTTCTAGGGTGTGAAAAGTCCTTCTCAATATGTCCTCTTACCATTCTTGAAGGTTTCATATCATCTTCAATTGACCTAGGTAGGCGTTTCCATGTTTTTTATTTTATTTGACATTCCATGAGTGCTTGAGTGTTCCAAATTAGTTTCTATTAGAATTAGTCATGATATTTGAGTTCATTGGATTTAGTTATATATAGTGATAAAAGTTTTTAAGAAATTATAGTTGATTTATAAATGCGTTCTTATGTATTTCCTCCCAATATGTGTATGTACCTAAAGAATGTTTTAATTTAGACTTATATAGTATTTATGGAAGATTATATATAAAATTCGATTGTTTTATTGATATTTGATATTATTTATGTGATTTTATATGTTGGTGTGTGATTTTAAGAGCAGTTAGGGCTCGTTATTGAGTTGTAAACACCCTATAATCTTGGATCCGAAACTCATGATCAAATTTAAGTGGTGAATAAATTTCAATGTTACTATATAAATACTATAGAGGTACTATAGTAGCAGTAATATTCACCGAAATTAGGATTTTGGGCCAAAAAATTAGTCCTATAGGCCATAGGGATTTTGGTTCATCAAAGGACTTTGAACCAATAGGAATTTTGGCATCATAAGTAAGACCTTAAAGACATAGAGACTATGGGACATCACTAATGGGCTACAGGTGACATTGAGGGTTTATATGAACTACTTGATATAATAGGCAGGTGGTGAAGCTTAGAGATATACAAGAACTGTTGGTTGGGTGACTTGAAAAGATGGATTGGTGTGTTGGATCCTATAAACCAATCATCCATACCTATATATTTTCGATGTGGGAGGGATGAGTTCCCTTCCACTTGAATATCAATGTAGTGGGACCAGTTAGATGGTGTGATGCAACTGGTAGGTGATGTAGTGGGGAACCATACAAGTATCACTATATGGGAGGATTGAAAGATAAATAGATATGTTGGAACCTATAATTTGATCCTATCCCCACAAATTTCTCTAATTCAGGATATAATAGTTCCATTACATAGTGCATTGGAGGATAAAACGATGCAACTATTCTTGGAATGGGTGACATAACTTTCAGACTGGTAATACGGTGTGATGACAACTGACAGTGGGTAGAGAGGAATTATACTAGAGACAAAATATTAACCAGGATATTCATTTAGGGGAAACCATGCATTCATACTTTGGGATTCTATGCCTTCAAGTGACCCATATTCTATGTCCTCTGGGCCTCTTGGCCTTTGGGCCATGTATTATAATAAAATAATTCTAGTGGGTGTTTTTCATTCCTTGTAGGGATAAATGAGGCTCGACCCATTGGGGTTCCTAGGTATATGTGTTGTTTGGTTTCTTGTAATCCCCTAAACCTATAATACATTAATGAGATTAATAGGTTGAATTGGTTGGGTTTTTCATTGTTTGAGATATTTTATTGAGTTTACTTCTCCCATCCTTATGCTATTCACTTATGGTTTATGTGTGAATGTATAATCCTAGGTTTGGTGTTGATACACATATGTATGGATATATATATATATACATATTCACATGAGAATATGTGAATATATGCATTGAGAGAAGCATATATATATATATATGTAAATTCATTTGTGTATAATGATAAAAATGGAATCTTTGAAATTTAAATACAATATTTGAAATTCAGTCTTTTTTAAATAAGTATTGAAAGGAAATTTATATCATTTATTTATAAATTATAATTGAAATCCATATTTAACACTTTGTAAAGAAATATTTTAATAATGTTATTATTATTATTATTATTTGTTTCTATTATTATTATTATTATTGTTATTATTATTATCATTAATATTATTCCTAAATGTTTGTAACCATGTTTTATAAAAAAATATATTAAGCTATTTGTGACTTTGTTTAAAGAGGAATGTGTTTCTTAATACATTCTATGATATGGATGGTGGAAATGGATTAATAAGGTTTTATAAAATAATTTTATCATTAACTGATTAAGGAAACATCTTCAGCTAATAGTTGCTCTTATTTTTTAAACATCATGGGAAACTTTGGGTGTTAGGGTTGACTAACCTATATGAGATGACGTCCTCCACCACTATCAATACTAGTGACATAGTTATATAGCACCCCCTCTAGACAATAAATGTATAAGAAAATAAAAATCCACCATTAAGGTGATGCAAAATTACTAGGTTCCCCTATACTTAGTGACCTTAGGGTGTTTATCCCATGATTTATGTTTTAAATTACCTATTATATGTTTTCCCTCTTCACTTTCTTTACTTTATACCACCCATGATTATATAAGCTATATACCTTCACCTATTTAGTACTGAAATGATTTTATTCTATTTTATTCTTTTACCATTTATTTGGCATGAATTACACCCATTTATCTTCATGTCCTTTATTTTATTAATGTGTTCATTATTTTATTGATTATTTATTGATACTTTATTTTTCCTATAACTTATTGGGACTTATTTCATTATATTTCATTAAACTCTTCTTCTGATTAGTGATTTTTATGCAATTGACCTTATTTGGGTGTGTTGAGTTTATTTTATATCTTTTTAATGATAAATCAAAAATTGATTTCAAAAAGGTTTTTCAAAAACACATGTTCAAACTATTTAATTTATAAAAAGGATTTTTAAAAATGAAATACCATGCATTTTTTCTAAAGGACAAGAAAAAACTATTTTAAATCAATGTATTTCAAACTAATATTTTTTGAGTGTTTTGTAAAAGAAAATTCATGGAATAATTAGTGAAACCCTACTGGATTGTTTAGTCTCACATTATACTCACACCAATCAGTGTCTATATATTGAGTGGATCTTGTACATTTAGGATTCAATTATGAAGAGTTACACCTCTTGGAATCTTATTCTAGGTCACTCCTAGAGTAAGTCTTGAGTAGTGGATGGAGTGTGATCTCAGGTCACAAGGGGAAACTTGGTTATGTATATTAGTTTAATTTTTGGTGCTTTAGTAGTTCAGAAAAATTGACCATACCTATTTTTATTCATTCAATTTATGGGTGGTGTCTATGCATGTGGCATTATGAATGTTGAGTAATAGGGGATTTTTATTATGACAGAGTTAAAGGTGATTGTGATTTTTTGGTTTGTGATTTATTTTATCTTTATAATAGTTTATTTTTTTCATGGGAATCAAATGCAAAAAAAACATTATACTATAATTTTGATAAAATTTACACTGATAGTTTAATTTATTTTATGGGTGAAGTCATTCCAATTGAGCTGTTTCGGATTCCCCAATGATTGTCACCTACTTATGGGGATTGGGGACACCACTCGGGCCTTGCCAAAGACCATCTTGAGTTTCTGATGGATGGATGATCTAGGTTGGTTCATGACATACCATGTAAATGATAATATTAAATACTCATATTGGATAAATGTTAATTGATCAAGTTTACCCATACCTGAATTATAACATGTTTATAATTTATTTTTGAAGTGTTCATAAATACTTTATCTCATGATTAAATATATGGATTATTTATTTATTATTTTATTTATTCATTTCTTTATTAATAGATGTAAACTATTTATATGATGAATTATAAACATTTCCGGGACCCCTCCCCATTGGAGGGGGGGGGGGGGGGGAACCTTCCTATGTATTCTTCAGAGGATCGATCGCATACCTTTACTCTTTTCTCAAGACCAGATTTTATTCTGTCTTTTTCAGCGATATCAATATGTCCGAAGGTTACATATCTCCTCAAAGGTTCTCCTGAGATCTAAATTTCAATATCTGAGTTCATGGAATCCTCAAGTATTTTGGATCTAACTCTATGTAACATCCTGACCTTGGTTCCACACAACAATACCTTGAGTCGGTCGATCACATGACCTCAAGCATACCTCTCTATATGCTATAGGCTATCGACTAGCAGGGAGGGTCTATTTTCGATCATGGGGAGACTATACTCCATTTATCATAGTAATTCACCAGAATAAATAAATAAACAATACTAAATGATAATAACTAAATGATATAACACAACCATTATAGTACCTATATCACAATATGACCAAAACTAGAAATACAATATCAAAATTGAACAGTAGATATTCCATGCTAAAGTACGTGCCAAGTGTCAAAATGAAAACCCAAAAATTAAAGACACTGAAAACTACCAAGTGGGTCCTAAACCAAATATGGATCCATTATCCATGCTCCATCCCAAATAATCCATGTAACTCAGGGAATTTTCCCTTATCCTATCATGTAAACATGAAGTCTATTTGGGTACCGATTAGGCAACCTGAGTAGGGTATTAGTACAACTCAGTAGTTCACCACCAATAGTATCTAAAACAAATATAGTCATTAATGGTGTATGTAGTTGTATAAATAATTAAATACATGTAATAAAGTAAACAATTTACATTTATCCAATTATCCTTTATTTAACTGCATAAACCCTTGGGTTCCCAAAGACACCCAAATCTCAATATCTACTTCGGCCCGTGCTGGAGTCTTAATCATTTCACATTTTAAATTAAAAATTCATTTAACAAATTATATTTCATTATCCATTTAATTCCAATTTATAAAATAGATAATTTAAACCATAGTCTAATGCAAATATTTTGGGTGTAGATTGTTATGTCTAGCACCCCGTTAGTATTTGAAGCATCATTCATTGTCTCACACCTCATGGGTATTTGAAGTATCAGTCCTTGTCACATACAATTTGCATGCATGCCTTGGGTCCTATAATATCATGGCTAGAACTCCATGGGTATTTGGAGAATCGGTCTGTTCCCCACACTCATATATTAATAAATCACATACAGGTATTTGGAGCATCAGTCTGTTTCCCACACTCGTATATCAAACAATCACATATATCACATGTAGCATAATATCACATTAATTAATTAAAAAATTAATTAATACATCTCAATAATTTCATATTCATATCACTCCATTAATTAATTCAACATTTAATTAATCACATCACTTACATTAATTAATCCAAAAATTAATTAATCACATCAATTACATTAATCAATCAAACAATTAATTAATCACATCATTGTTTATATAATCCTGAAAAACACCATTAATTAATTCAATAATTAATTAATTCAATTTGTTCAATCACATAAACACAACATTCCCCATTAATTAATTCAATAATTAATTAATCAATAAAAATCACAATATCCCATAATTAATTTAACAATTAATAATTCAATTCAAAATCCCAGTATCCCATAATTAATTCAATAATTAATTATTCAATTCACAATCCCAATATCCCCAAATCCATAATCCCTTCAATTAATTAATTTACCAAATTGATTAATTCAATTTTAAGAAACTCAATTTCTAATCATCCAATATAAATTTTACAATTACATATGCATAATTGAAATCAATACTTTGGGATTTGAATAATAGACCACCTACCTCAAGATTGGGGGTAAACATTCACAAATAGAATCCTCCAAATTTAGAGGAACAACGACGAAGAATGATATATAGAATGGGAACCTAAATCAAAGATCAAAATAATCAAGATCCAATAATACTATATCTAGATCTAAAAAATTATAGATCTAGATCATACAAAACTGTATCTAGATCTAAAAATTAGAGGATAACTTCCCTCCAAAAGACGAGGGAGAGATATGAGAGGGAAAAGGAAACCACACTAGATTAGGATCTCTTATCAGGAGGGGTGAAAATCTACAATCCAGACTTTTAATTGATAAGAACAGAGGTTGAGAGCCTTATAAATTTGTATAGGAGCCTTTAAAATCGAGAGAATCAAGTTATGACTGAGTTGGGGTTGATTTAGGGTTAAAATGGGGGGGGGGGGTTCAGAAAATTTAAAACAAATTTATGGGTTAATTAAAATCATGTGCATGGTTTCTTAGGTAGGGGTGCACAGTTTTCCAAACCACGTTCCTCAACCATGTGCCTCTTCTAGGGGGTGCATAGTTTCTCTCAATAGGGTGCACAATTTGACAAACCGTGTACCAACTATTCAATTACTCTATGTGAGGGGTTTCACAGTTTGCTGGTCCAAGGTGTACGGTTTGGAAAAAACTTATGCCAACCATGCACTACCCCTTTTCATCCATTTTTCTCAAATTTTCACCCAAACATACCCAAGATTAAACCCAAATAAGAAGTACTAAAAAAGAAAAAAGAGTACCTAAAAACCGGATCGAGACATCTTCAGAAAAGGTTGGGATCTTACAATCTCCCAACCTTATAACAACTCATCCTCAAGCTGTACTCCCAAGTATCTCTAAGATTCTGAGAAAAAAAATCAGGCCATTGAGCCTACATATCCTCTTATCTATCTCAATTTCCTCCTGAACACACCCATGTTTCCACAATACTCAAACTACCAGCATGGTGTTTCCCCACAACACTTTCTCACTGCGATCCATCACACGTATCAAATGATCCTAAAATTATGCATCTATCTCTAGCTCAAAATCATACACATTGATCACATGATAAGGTTCATGGTGATACTTATGAAGTTGTGACACATGGAAAACATCATGCATGGCACTGCAACTCTGTGGAAGAGACAATCAGTATTCCGCCAACTTGATTCTACCCATAACTGCAAACGGTCCAACAAACCTGGGCGCTAGCTTGCTTTGTATCCATATCCAGTAGTGACCCAATCTAGGTGAAACATGAAATAACACATGATCACTCTCTTTAAAATCTAGGGTTCATCAACATCTATCAACATACAACTTATGTATACTCTAAGATGTAGACATACACTTTCAAATAAGCTAAAATTTCTATGACACATCCTGTAAAAGACTTGGTCCTAATAATTATGACTCACCTACCTCCATCTAGCATAGATGTGATTTTTATGACCTACCATAAAGTTTCTCATATGGTTCCATCCGAATAGTTTTTTGATAACTGTTTTTTAGGAAAACTCCATTAAATCTAGGTGATTTTCTCAAGAACCTCTGAAGTCTAAGACACATGCTCATAACATATCCTCAATAACATGAATATTATGTTCCAAATTCCCATATTTCTATGGCTATAATTCCTTAATCAAAATAACCTATGTACCAAGCACTTTTTACAAGCCCTTCTAGAAGCAGGAAGTAAAATGCGAGTCACATTATGAAACTATAGTCTGTGGCACCCCGTTCAGATGAACTATCACTTAATTGTACAAGTCTCCCAACTGATCCAATGATAATGTCTCCCACATAGGAAAGAAAGGTGATACCTTTTTTAAATGGTCCACAATTTCCCAGATAGTGTCATTATTTTGAAGAATCCTCTGGATACCCACCAAAAAATCAATAGTCACATCATCCCACTTCCATTCTAGAATGGGAAATGGCTATAATAAACCACTAGGTCATTGATTCTTAGACTTTACCTTTTGAAAGGTGTATCATCGTGTCACAAACCCTTCTATCTCATTTTTCATGGCCAACCACCAAAACTACTGTCATAGGTCATGGTAAATTTTTGTCACACTTGGATGTACCACCTACTTTGAGGCATGAAACTCACGCATCAACTCCTCCCTAATGCTCATAGGAACAACAACCCAATTCCTAAAATAGATTATATCATCCTCATCTATAGTATAGTCAAATCTGACTCCCCACCTTTAAGGATTTACCTCAAGTCCAAACATTCCGGATCTTCATACTGCCTATCCCTGACCTATCTTAAAAGTGTAAACTCCACTAAAACTGATATGAGATTCATATGATCCTGAATCCCCTGAACCACTACATGTATCTCATCTAGTAAATTCATCATCTTCCACTCATCACTAGAATCCTAAACCTCCCGAGTCCAAGTCTTCCTACTTAAAGTGTCAACAACACTATTTCTCTTCCCAGGTGTATATGCTAGCAAGAAATTAAGCAACTACATATAATCAACCCATATCTACTATTGGAGGTTTATATCTTACTGCGAGAAGATATACTTCAAGATCAAATGATCCGTATACATAGTAAACTTATCGCCCAAAATATAATTCCACTAACACTTCAAAGAATTATCCATTGTAGCTAATTAGAGGTTATGCATAGGGCAGTTCTGTTTACATGGCCTTAACTGCCGAGACCCATATTCCAAAACTCGATCTCCCTATATCAACACTATTCCAAGTACTATTCCAGAATCATCACAATACACCATATAATACTCACCTGGATCGGGTAGGATCAAGATTGGTGCCGATGTCACACACTTATTCAACTTCTGGAATGCATTATTGCATGATTTCGACCATTAAAACTTTACCCCCTTCTTGGTCAAACCCAAAAGTGGAACGTCCAACCAGGAAAAGTCCTAGATAAATCTCTGATAATATCCTACCAAACCTAGAAATCTATGGATATCGAACACATTCTTGGGTTGCTCCCAATAAACCACTGTTTTAACTTTATCTTGGTCCACTAACACACCTTCCTTCGAGATGATGTGACCCAATAAGTTTACATGATCAATCCAAATCTAACACTTAGATAGATTAGTATATAGCCTATGCTTTCTCAGTGTACTCAGGATAATGTCAAGATATTGGGAATGATATTCACGAGTCTTTGAGTACACCAATATATCATATACAAACATTGCGACAAACTGATCTAGGTATGGATGAAAGATTCTATTCATCAAGTCCATAAAGACTATTGGCATGTTCGTCAGTCCAAATGATATCACAAAGAACTCATAAAGTCCATACATGATTCTAAAAGCAGTCCTTGGTATATTAGAAGGTCAAATTCCCAATTGATGATTCCCTAATCTCAAGTTAATCTTTGAGAATATGGAAGCTCCCCTGAACTGGTCAAAGATATCATCGATACATGAAATAGGATATTCATTCTTCAAAGTCATCCAGTTAAACTTATAATAATTAACACATAAGCATAGAGTCCCATTAGCCTTCTTTGCAAACAAAACTAGATAACCCCAAGGTGAAATACTAAGCTTGATAAACCCCTTATCCATCAAATATTCTAGCTAAGTCTTAATCCCTTGAATATTTATAGTTTCCACTCTATAAGGTGGAATAGAAACTGGCTCAGCCCCAAGCATGAGCTTAATGGTAAATTCCACATCACTCTCAGGTGGCAGGACTGAGAAGTCTTCAAGAAACACATCTGGAAACCTATCCACTATGGGTGGAAATACATCCTATTTTACAATCCATTATCCATTAATATATTAGAAACTTTAATGGTAAGCTCCCCCAGTTGTTGATAAACTGGCCTTGCATGGCCCCTTGGATATCCCATTCCCCATGATGAATGTAATTTTCACCCTTAGGAGTTGTAAAAATCACTCTCTTGTGGTAAAAATATATGTGTGATCGGTATGATATTAACCAATACATACCCAAAATTAGGTCAAAGCCTAACATGTCAAGAATATAAATATCCCATAGAAAATGATACTCCCCAACCTCGAGAGAACATCCCTTACACAAGAAGATGTCTCTTGACCGCACTCCTAAAGGTATATATTTCATCATAACCCCACTCACAAACTCCACTACTATAATCAAACCATTTACAAGTTGTATATAAATAAAGGATTGAGAGGCACCAATATCAAATATAGAACTAGAAAGTTTAGAAACTAAAAGAATAACACCTCTCACTGTTGATGGTCTAGACTCACTATCCACCAGTGTAGGCTGAACTGCATGTAATTTTCCTACCCCTCATCCCTATGATGTAGTCTGAGCTCCCTGAGTTGCACCACTCTAATGATACAATAACTATTTCCCAAAATTACCATGTACATGTCCTCTACCACCATGTCCAGTTGAACTCCAGCCGTGAAACTGATATAGGGTAGAAGATCCCCTTCTCATAATTTGGTTCTGCCTAGATCCTCCATCACTACCCATCATTCATGGAATCCTGTAGAACCTATGTATATGGACCATCCTACAGAAGGATTGACACTCTACTAATGGTCGAGGACAATGTTTACAAAAGTGGACCATCCTACTGCACTGACGATAGATCACTTGAGTAATATCCTGATCAACTGATCCCTCTGTCTGGGTACTTTACTTCCCACTAATTTGGCTAATGTTTTCACAGTGATGATTCCTAATCTCTAAATTCATACCTCCTGACCATCTAGTTAGAACCACCTATAATCCACTAGAATTATCCTTCAGGTTCCCCTCTGATATGAGAGCCAAATTCACCACTTCTGAAAAGTTCTTTAGCCTGAAAATATTCACCTGAGACCTAATTTTACATTTAATCCCATCCCAAAACCTCTTTTATATAGTATATTCATCCCCTACTAACACTGAAAAAAATCACTAAAAATATATAAATAATCCACCATATTCCATCATATACATACTCCCCTGAGTAAATATCATGAACTCAACTACTCTCTCCTACCTGATCATCTCTAGATAAAAGGCCTCCAAGAACTTCTCCTGAAATTACTTCCACTCCATATTTTATAGTTTTCCATCCTAAATCTATATGTCCCAACAACACTTCACTTGACCCCGTAACATGTAAGAAGCTAATTTTACTATATTATTAGTAAGAGTTTCTAAGTGTTCAAGTATAGTCTGGATAGACTCAATCCATAACTCAGATGCCTCAAGTCTACCCTATCTAGTGAAAGATGGAGGGTGATGTAACTAGAACTCCCTTTTCATATTAGAAATTCTTTTCAAAACCTTCCCCAGGTCTCTTTCCATTAATTGCATAAACAGAGAAAATTTCCCTCAGAACTACTCTCTGAATTCCTCACCCAGCAATATCGATGCCTTAGGTTACACCATTGGAGGATAATCCACCGCCATGTACTCCCATAGTCCTCTCAACAAGCATCATCATGGAGTAACTCAAAAATTAAAAACACATATCTTATGACACATAACACAAATTTTACACATGTATGTAATAGGAAAATTACAATAATCCTCAACAAGTCTTTTCCCTAAACATCTCTACACGGTCAAAACTAAGTCACTATCACTACCCTTAACTATCCTACTTTTAGATCATTATTAACAAAGGGTAAAATTATTCTCATTATTCAAGTTTCACATTATACACCCATTTATTCATATTCTACATCATTTTTTTAGTTTCAATTTCAAATTAGGCACCTTTTTCAATTTCAATTACAGAAGAAAGGAAAATATTTCAATTTCAACAACTTACCTAGAACCTGTTTTCCCGTGCATGCCTAAAATTATACATGTCATAAAATAATTTAGAGTGCCTAGAATGATACATTCATACTCAACCCTCATACCTTAACAGGTCACAAGTCAAATCTTATCAAATATTTGAAAAAAAATCACATCACATAACAAGTGTGTCGCCCAAGGTGAAATAACATTCAATTGTAACTTTAAATACCAATAAATATCATCCCACCTTAGGTACTTGGGTTCCTCCCATACATGGGGTAGTTACTCACATGCATGAGCTCATATCCAAGGCATAACTCTTCCTAGTCCCCTATCTACCTTCCCCAAATAGTAAGACAAAATAAAATAAAAGATAACTCCTTTGATACCACTTTATAACATCCTGACCTGTGTGCCACATACCAATGCTTCAAGCCAGTCAGTCACGTGACCTCAAGCGTGCCTCCCCTTATGCTAGAGGTTGTCGACTAGCAGTGAGGGTCTATTATTGATCTTAAGGAGACTATACCCCATTTATCATAGTAATTCACCAGCATAAATAAATAAACAATACTAAATGATAATAACCAACTGATATAACATAACTAGTATAGTACTAATATCACAATATGACCAAAACTGGAAATACAATATCAAAAGTGAACATTAGAAATTCCATGCTAAAGTGCATGCCAAGTGTCAAAATAAAAACCCAAAAATTAAAGACATTGAAAACTCCCAAGAGGGCCCTAAACCACATATGGTTCCCTCATCCATGCTCTATCCCAAATCATCCATCTAACTCAATTTCTTTTCCCTTATCCTATCCTAAAAACATGAAGTTCATTCAGGTACCGATTGGGCAGCCCGAGTAGGGCGTGAGTACAACTCAGTAGGTCACCACCAATAGTGTCTAAAAAAAATTTAGTCATTAATAGTGTATGAATCTGTATAATGAATGAAATACAAATAATAAAGTAAACAATTTATATTTATTTAATTACCCTTTATTTAACTGCATAAACCCCCTGAGTTCCCAAGGAAACCCAAATCTCAATACCTACTTCATCCCGTTCCGAATTTTGAACCATTTCAAATTTTCAATTCATAATTCATTTAACAAATGGGATTTCATTATCCATTTCATTTCAATTTATAAAATGTATAATTGAAACCATAGTCTAATGCCAACATTTTGGGTGTAGATCGTCATGTCTATCACCCCATCAGTATTTGGAGCATCAGTCTCTGTCTCACACCTCATGGATATTTTAAGCATCATTCCCTATCCCATACAATTTTCATGCATGCCTTGGGTACTAGAACGTCATGTCTAGAACACCGTGGGTATTTGGAGCATCAGTTCGTGTCCCACACTAATATATCAATCAATCACATATGGGTATTTGGAGCATTAGTCCGTGTACCACACTCATATATCAAACAATCATATATATATCACATGTATCATAATATCACATTAATTAATTCAAAAATTAATTAATACATCTCAAAAATTTTATATTCATATCACTCCATTAATTAATTCAATAATTAATAAATCACATAAATTCCATTAATTAATACAACAATTAATTAATCACATCATTTCTATTAATTATTCAAACAATTAATTAATCACAACATTGTTTATATAATCATGAAAACCACCATTAATTAATTCAACAATTAATTCATCCAATTTTTTTCAATTACATAAACAAAACATTCTCTATCAATTAATTCAATAATCAATTAATCTTCACAATACCAATATCCCATAATTAATTAAACAATTATTTATTCAATTCATAATCCCAGTATCCCATTATTAATTCAAAAATTAATTATTCAATTCACAATCCCAATATCCCCAATTCTATAATCCCTTCAATTAATTAATTTACTATATTAATTAATTCAATTTTAAGAAACTCAATTGCTCATCATCCAATATAAATTCTATAATTACATATATGTAATTGAAATCAATAATTTGTGATTTGAATAATAGACCACCCACCTCATGATTGGCGATAAACGCTTGCCAAGGGAATACCCCAATTTGAGCGGAATAATGATGAAGATTGAGAACATAAATCCAACATCAAAAGAATCAAGATCCAACAATACTAGATCTACATCCAATAAGTCTAGATCTAGATCTTACAAAGATAGATATAGATCTACAAATTAGAGGATAACTTCCCTCTAAAATATGAGGGAGATACGAGAGAGGAAAAAGGAAACCACATGGGATTAGGATATCTTACCTAGAGGGGTGAAAATCTATAATCCAGACTTTGAATCATGAAGAACTAAAGTTGGGATACCTAGTAATTAATCTGGGAGCCTACAAAATTGAGATAATTAGGTTATGGCTGAGTTAGGGTTTATTTGGGGTTAAAATGGGGGGGGGGGTTGTAACTTTTAAAACATATTTTTAGGTTAATTAAACTTTCATGCATGGTTTCCTAGGCAGGGGAACACAATTTTTCAAACTGTACACCTCTTCTGAGGGGGGGGGGGGCACGTTTTCTCCTAATAGGATTTATGGTTTGAAAAATTGTTCACGAACCATGAAATTACTCTTTATGAGGGGTTTCATGGTTTGATGGGCTATAGCGCACAGTTTTGGAAAACCATGCGCCAACTATGCACTGCCCCTTTTCTTCCATTTTCCTCAAATTTTCACCCAAATACACCCAAGATTAAACCCAAAAAAAGTACTCAAAACAAAGAAAAAATAATAATTGAAAACCATCCCGAGACATCTCCAGAAAAGTTTAGGATCTTATAATTTGGTAGCTCGATTCAAGTCTCGATGGCCTTTGGTTGATTCCTTTGATGTATTTTTCTTTGGCTCTTGGGGTTTATAGGAATGCATGATGATCGGTTTTCTTGATAAAATACATATTATGATTTGGTTTTCATTGATGGAGGATTTTACTCTTGATTGTTCTAGAGAACCATGTTTCTATAATGGTATCCATTTCCATCTTCTTTGGTAGTCTTATGAGTTTCACATGAAGTGGGATGCTTATACCACAACGCTGTTGGTAAGTTTCCTTGAACTCCCATTACCTTTTCAAAATCCCTCTATTATTAATTTTCTAGGAAACCTGTTTAGACAGCATATGTGCTTGGAAAGTAGAAAAATGAGGCTTTCCATCTAATTTCCACCCTTATATGTGCTGAGGTATATTTCTCTAAGCCTCTAGTGGAGTGGGTTTGGATTACAGTCTGGGAAGAGTTTTAATGAAAACAATTAGTAGTTTTTGAATCCTATAAATATTTCTATAAATATTTTATTCATATGAGATATCCCCCTTCAACATGTAGATGAGGCTGCAAAAATTTACATGGGATTCCAAAGTTGATGATCCAACATACAACTATTACAGAGTCTTTAAATAGCCCAATAGAGGACCAACTAGGTGTTGGTGGTCCAAATTTGGATGCTCCTATTCATAAAGAGGCAAGTTCTATGAATGTTATTTTGAAGATTGTTGAAATATACAATCAAATTAGGTATGATTCAGTTGTCCCCAATTCAATTATTCTGGATCATTCGGGGCCATTTGGAAAGAAGGGAGTGGGTGCTATTATTTCCTTAGAACCAATCCTAAAAAATTTGAATCTGGTCTCATACACAGGGGCTGTGTAATCTGGAAAGGAATATATTCATGAAATAGAGAGAGAAATGACAAGTGATGGAGGTTATATAGTATGTAAGGTTTGGGAGTATGATCCTATAATGAACATGTCAAGCTTATGATTATCTAACCATTTTAAAGGCCCGGGGAATGTGGATTTGACCTTGGAAGTAACTGAATGGGATGATATCTTCAAGGAAGGTAAACAATTTAATGAGATAGAGTAAAGTGATGAAGTTTCTTATCAATTATTTATAGATATTGTGGAAGGCGGATACAATAGAGGGCCTTATATCCCAAGTATGAAAAAGGGGTGAAAGGGAATCCAAATAGAGAGTTGGATTTTGGCCAAGGGGAAGAAATCCAAAGATAGGAAGGATTATTATTTCCTTCCCAAACCCATGGAAACAAGATTAGTCACTAAGTTTAGGACAAATGAGATGGAATATGTTTTCACTTTTAAAGAACATGAAACTAAATATGGGGATATTAACTTGGTGCAGGGAGTCCCTATGGTGGAGGATCATGGCATCAGCGAGGGCACCAATATACTGGGAAATTTCATGAAGGTTGAGATGATTGATCAGTAACAGGAGGAGGGTAAAGATATTGCTAAAGAGGGGGAAATATGGGAGCTTATCATCCATTCTAATGAAGATATGTTAGAGAATACCTTCTAAATTAACTCCTCCATAGAGGATGTAGACATGATGTCTGAGATACTGATTCTAGTGGATACCAATAAAGAGCAGTGTGAGTGGATCAACAAGAAAGACATTATATTTACAAGAGGATTAAATTAAAGGAAGATATATGTGGAGTATTTCATTCAATCATGGGACAATATGGCTTATAGTTTTGAATACTTGATCATGGATGACCCAGATAAAAAGGTATGTGGACTGTGATGGAAATTATATAGGGATAATGCATCTAATATGATTAAACTTGATTTTAATGGTTCATTGATCTCTTATGATGCATGATTTTATGTATTAATTTTTGTGAGGCTTCTCACCTTTCCTTAAAAGTGTGAGAAAATAATAATAAAATAATTTCCAAGAGATTTTATTTTACCAAATTTTTTCCTATATTTGGTTATGACCTTGAATTTAATTGATTATAGCTTAAAAATATTTTGTGTTATAATTATAATGATATTGAAGTCTCTATTGAGTAAAGTATCCCTAGGTAGAGAGGCTTTGGGTTTTACTTCTCACTATCTTGGAGGCTTATGCCTTGTTTAGAAATTTTTTGGTTAGTTATCTATCGCTTTAGGATTAATATTGTGGGGATGATTGGTTTCATATAATTATAACTCTTTAATTTAATGGTTTTCATGTATCCTATTCATAATATGCATTTGAATGTGTATGAATATAGTTGGATTTTAGTTTGAGTGAGTAACATAAGCTATGAGTTGTGTAAAGATTTACACATCAATGTTATTTGAACATACTGATTTGGTGAAAGGAATAAGATTCCAAACTAAATCACTAAAATCATGCACACATGTAATGGTAATAACATGAGATAAGATGGTGAGATTAAATCCCATTTAAAAATATTTATTATGAGATTCCTTCAAAATAAAACACTTTTCAAGACTTTAATCATCCAACTGGGTAGTTCATTCTAAATCCGAGTGCCCTCGAATTATCTTGTGCAAGTAAAAAAAAGTAATGAGTGAATTCAATAGGATAATGTGCCTATTTTTACCATTTTATCTATGTTACACTTAGTTGGGATACCCTAATAGAATTAGGTTACTCAAGGGATAGATTTAAGTTGATCCATATGCTGGATTAGTAAAAGAGTTATGTTCTTGACTATACAAGAGTTGTATATGATATGATTAGAATGACGGCCTACATAAATTTATAATTAATGGGATAAATCCTAGAGTAATCAAAATATTAGTGAAATATATATCTTTATCTAATAATGGGTATAATGAATTTAATAGGGGCCATCCTTTTAGTGGGATCAAATTTAATAAAATTCCTTATTAAATGAATATATAACATGATACACATCTGATAAAATCTTTTGTTATAGATATAATGTTATCATCATCATATTCAAGCTTAACTTTGAAGTCTATCTTAGAGAATGAAAATTTAATTGAAGTAATTTCCTTGAATGGTAATATTTCTCTATGGGACCACGTTGACTTGGAGCACCCTGAGGGGGTGGGGGTGAATCAAGGTGTACATCAATTAAAACTTTTAATATTTTTGGTGTATGAACTGGTTGGAAATTTATGGCGTTTTTTAATTTTTTTTGTGGAAAAGTCAATTTTTTGATTTGAGATTTGAAAGGGAATTATAATCCTTGGAGAATCACAAAAGAGGTGTCACCACCTATCCAGTGGTATTAAAAGGGAAAAAATGTCACTCAACTCCCCCCAAATTTTAGAGGGGGTTACCCCTATCCCCCTTCTTATTTCGACACACAGGAAAGGGATCTCCCCTTCCTTTCTCTTGGGTTCCCCTGGTTTGGGGTTATGTTCTTCAATGATTTCAGTGGTGGGTCAAGGTATGAGCTTTGATCCTTCTCCCATTCCATCTTCTCTCCATTTTACAATGATTCAATACTGTTTGGTTATAGGGAATCTATGGTGATTTCACTAGTCGATGGTGAAATTTTCCGTTTTTGATGGGGATTTCATGAAACCTAGTTAGAGGATGTCTCATAAAGATGTCCTCCTACTACCGTTCATCATTTTAGATAAGGTAAATTATGAAAAAAATTTATTTAGGGTTCCCCTTGAATTTAAATTAAAATAAATATGGAATTGATGATGTGTGTCATGTATTTTTCCTAGAATGGGGTTAGGGTAATGCTGTAGGTCATTGGCATACATTTGGTTATGGTTCCGGTGTGACAAATCCATCAATGATATTTTCATTAGTTATTAACTTTTATAATTAAATCAATAAATTTATTTTAAATGTTATAATTGATAGTTTGAGGTTACATGGCTTGAGTTAGGGTCATGGAATGTAGTGTGATCTTAGTTAGACATTGAACATGCTTAGATGGATCTTCTGATCTATGGGATTAAAATGGAAGAATCATTCAAAGAGGTAAGTGGTCCTTGGTACTTTCCTTATGGATTTATGCATTTTTATGGTGCATGTGTTGTGCATTCATACCACTAAGAGAATTGTCCTATTATAAATTGATTAGTGTCCATGCTTAATTTAAATTAAATTATTTAATTAATTTTTTGGTCAATTTAAATTAAATTTTATTTAATTTAAATTTATTAATTTATGTAAAGTTACTAGGATAAAATAAGTAAAATTACAGGGCCACTAAGTAAATTGTGAATTGGCTTGACACCTCCGCCACTGATGGATGAGCTCTAGACTACGAAGATCTTTGACATATGGACACCTCTAAGAGGGGGTTCAATTTCAATTTAGTTAAAATGACCTTAGTAGGATATGTGAGGACCCCTGAGACATGTTAGGTCGAGGTGGATAAGCCTTAAGAATTAGATATGGGTTGGGTGAGCTGACCAGCTTGGAGTGACTATGGATATAGAGATAGTCCATGAGACATCTTTTGAGTTTGTCACCAGCGAGGTGTAACCTTGAGGACTTTGAGTTTGTATGATGAATTTGATTATGTTTAGTGATGGGATATACTCAAAGTGTTAGAAATTGGATTGAGATTCTAGTAGTGATCAAGTATCCCGAGTGGTATTAATTATTTGTAGTGATGAATGAGGGGACCCCAGTGTGTGACCAGTGATATATTGACCCTCAGTGGTGGTATGTGAGACGGGAAGTGGAAATTGTAGTTGTTATTTGGAATCCAATTTTCTTTTCAAGCCTTATGGGGTGGTTATGAGTTATGTATATGGGTAGAGATGATTAAAAGTGTCACCTCAGAACCCCTATTACATTGGGGACCGTGAAGTCTATGGTTGCAGATGTAGGTCATGTGTGTAACCAACCCCTTTTTTTTTACTTACTTATTATTGAAACCCTGAGATTATGGATTCCCTTGGAATGTGTTTACTTTTTATAGAATTTTTACTTATCCCAAGGATGAGAATATTACCCCTAGTTCTTGACTATTCCATGGGGATGGGTATATTACCCCCATTTGGTTGATCCCACATTATATAGGGATGGGTATATTAAAATTGGCATCCCTATACTCTCTAGATGATCTTAGTATGGGTAAAAAAGATGATATCACTTTATCCTAATAGATTTTAGGATGTATTGGTAGAGTAATAATATAAATAGTTACATTATTTAAAAAATATTTCAAGGAAAAAGTTTGATAGAAAGGGTTCCAATGATGATGATGATGTACTTAGAAATATTTCTAAGTATAAAACATAAAAATAACATTATAACATTTGATGTTATTAAATTAAGTATTTTGGATATAATTTTAAATAGCGAACTTAAGTAATATGATTCCTATGTATCACCATTATTCAAACTAGATTTATTCTTAAATTTTGGTCACTAACAGGTTAGTGGGAGTATTTTATCAGATGGTCACATATGTATGTGATAAGAATTATATTTGAATGTTATTTTCAAAATAATTTATTTCAAGAACAACATGAGGGTCATGTAGAATCTCTTGGTGTTAAACACTTAAGAGATTGGTTGTAATGGTTATAAATGTATCACTATATTATAATAAGGGAAATATCCATTTATCATTCATTCATATGTTCTTCAATTTACTTTACATGAATGGCCTAATGATAAATATCCCCTAAAAGTAAAAACTTTGAGTTGTACTTAACCGATGATCATATTGGAGTTTAATGGGTTTTGATGATATTTAAAGGCCAGATTGAATAGATTCTTATATCTGTTAATAAGGGTTATATATGAGATATTAAAGAATATATTCTTGAGGTAATAAATAGAGACTTATTACTTAGACTAATCCACTAAAGTATATCTCATGGAATGTCATATGGTCATGGATGTACTTAGGGGTTTATGATTATTATAAATCCTTTTTACCTGAGGTTGGAAAGATACCTAGCATGAGAAACTTCATATTTTGATACCCTACATATGAAATTAAAAATATAAACTTAGCTATATAGTGATGTTTGGGTATGTTGCTGATCATATCGTTGGTTAGAGTGCAACCAAGATGTGATTAATCCACTTGTATGACAAGAAAATACATATGACAATTAATTGAATTAAGAATGTGGAAATGTTTTACATGATTAATTATTTCACATATTATGTGTTCAACTACTTATACAAGTGACATGTAATTTTCTTATCAGATTGATGAATAATATGTGATGTATTCATCCACTTGATCAGTCTTTTTTCAGTGAATCAAAAAAATGATTAGAGGCCTATACTAGATTGACATGTTCCATGTCTAGTGGTCATTCGATTTCATAAAAAAAGGATTATATAAGATACATATGATTTATATGATACATCTTGTGGTGGACATGTTCATATAGAGATATAAGTATGTTTGATGGAGATCACACCAAATCCCTTAGTAACTTGAGTAACACTGATGTTTTTCTAGAGGCATATCTTTGATTACATATATGAAATAGATATTTTATAGTTTTTATCAGTGCTACTATGGCCCGAAGGGTCATATAGTTAGGCCATAGTATAAGGATAAAATTTTGGACAAATTATTTGTTCAAAATGAAGAGTTTTTGAAAAAAACTCATATTCAAAAGAGTTTGGATGGATTCAAAAAGAGTTGTGAAGTTATGCATAAATTCTTTATAGGATTTTAGTGAAAATGGGATATTGTTGGATAAAAACTAATATATATATAATATATGATATTATATAGGTGTATATTTAATACATGCATCCGATGCAGTAATTATTATGCATTTATTAAATATATGTGATAATAAATATATATAAAATATTTATTTATTTTTTCCTAATAGTTTTATTATCAGTTAGAATCCATTATGAACAGATTGAATGGATTGAATAATCATTGAATATGATTTAATGAATTAATGTTAATAAAAATAAATGTATATAGATACATAAATATCACTAACATGTTTCATTTAATGAAATATATCATGGATGGATATATAAAGGGATGTGATCCCTCATGTTGAAATCATATGATGGTAAGAAAGCCGCCCAATTATATATTCCTCCTACACTACTATTAATTATCTTACATGAAGGTGATAAAATCCCTTCATCATTCTGGTATCCTCATGATACAATCACAAATCCATTGGCTGGTGTTTCCCCTTGAAGGAAGGGTTCTTTTTTTCACTACTTTATGATCTTAATCAAGCATTATCCTTCATTAAAGAAGAAGAAGACTATACTGTTGGAATTTTTGAGGCACTCTATTTTACATATTTATTTACGTGTTGATTCTTAAAAATAGATGTACCTATTTTTGGGTTATATTCTACTATATATGATAATATGGTGATCATAAAAAAACCATCATATATTACCCCCATTTATCTGAGCCCGTATGCCATGGGGATGGGTATATTAAGCTTGGTGGGTCTGTGCTCTCTAGATGTTCTAAGGATGGGTATGTTTTCCCTCGAATGGTTTTGCACCTGAGGTGGTTGATTTTTTCCATGGGGATGGGTATATTACCCCAGGTTGGATAAGACTCTATGCCACATGGATGGGTATATTACCCCTGGTAGTCTTGTTCTCTACGGTTCACCCGAGATTACTTGGGGATCAACTTGAGGGCCTTATTGGTTGGCACAGTCAACACAACATGCTCAGAGACACCCTAACACTGGCCAAAGCAGGTATGGTCGATTAGGGTTATAAACCTAAGGATTTAAAATGGTATGTCTTTGGGTAAAGGGGTTGGCATGGTCCATGTGATGTGATTAGAGACATTACTACATTGGGTTGAAGTAGTTATTTTTAGGTTCATGTTTATTTATTTCCTATAGTTTATTTATTCTGAGTGTTTCATATTCACGTGAAACTACATTAATGGTATAGTGTGGGACTACATTATTGGTTCCCTACTTATTTTTTTACTCACACCCTACCAGGGCGGCCATGAAACTTGGGTACCCAAGCATCCCTCACTTATTTAAAGTTTAGGTTGGGTCGAGGCCCAGGGTTATAAGACCATGATGAACCAATTTTGATGATATTTAGAGATCAGGATGAGGTGACAAATAAAGATGGTAGTGGATCCTCTTATAATTTTGTTTTGGACCTTTTCTTTTCTTATATTTTGTTCTATATATGTGACCAAACTAGTGGGAAATCAAGAATGCATGACTATATGCATGATTACATGAATAATATTATTATTAATGGATAGTTATTTATCTTTTTTAATATAGTATTTTCTATGGTGTATGATTTTTGGTTATTTCCTTATTATTGTTATCTTTGATATAGGGGGTATAATCTCCCCATGACACCTCCTTAGGCCCCCATTTCTATTCTATAACATATAGTATAAGGGGATTCATGCTTGAGGGAAGTAGAAACTTCCAGTTTGGGAAATGATTAGTGGTTTGGGTAAGAAATACATTAAAAAGTGGTATTAGGGTGGGTTTTTTGTTTTACTATTTAGGATATGGTATCCATGAGATAGGAATGTGTTAGAGTTTTTGATTGATATCAGGCTGGTGTGTCATGAACACCTATTCTAGTAGGAAGTCGAGGTTCCTAGGGATGATATTTCTATTCTGGATATGTGATGTTACTATTGATATTACTTTCACCTATCATGAAACACATGAGGTTTAAGATTTATGATTTATGATTTTTTTCTATTGGACCATGGGAAAGAATCTAGTTATTGTATTTTTGGATATTGGCCTATAGGGTAAAGTGGCATCTAACGTATCATTATTATGAATGTAGGATCTATATGATATGTATGCTTTCCTGTGTGTTATTTTATTACTAATGAGAAGATCATTTGTTTAAAGTGTTAGCAACTTCTCATACAGTGTTTTCTCATATAAGTCATGGTGGAATTCTACTCTGCCAGGTCGACCTATATATGAATTTACTTCTAATGGTAAGTCATGAGGATCTAGGGTGAGATACTCATTATGAAGATTAAATAATACCTTGGTTTATGGGACATTGAGTGACCCTATCCAGTCGACACAAACACTTGATTCCGTAGAACTAGACCCCTTTTGGGTGATTTTCATTCAGATTTGGTCAATTAAACTGTCAGTAACAACCTATATAGTGTTTTACTATATATATTGGAATGATATTCTACTTGACTGAGCTAGTTATTGTGTTTCACTTGGTGAATTTTACCTAGGACAATGCCATTGGTTATGGTAATAGTTTTCCATTGAGTTTTAATCCTTGATAGAGTAGTCCCATAGGTGGATGATTAGTGATAATCGATGCTTGATGGATGATGGTTCTGGAATGTGTTTCTGGGATGTATTGGAAGATACTTATGAGTGGAATGATGTTTTTTGGAATGGGCATGTTGAATGTCAGGGGTTGTGTGAGACCCCTTAGTGGGTAGTTGGTACATGAGATAATCTATTGTGTTTGAGATGGGTCCAACTAATACTGTACTATGAGATGTGACCTATACATGAGACCTATTTTATGGTCTAGGTGGAAGACCCCAATGAACCTTGGGATATGGAAAGAACCTCAGTGAGTTAGTGAATTATATGACCAAGGATAACCTGCTAGAGGGGTTATCCTGGGTTTCTATTTTCCTTAGAGATGATAGGTATAGGTAGATGCTTTGAGGTATAGTAATAGTGCATGGTAGGTTCTATCAAGGATATGTTATAACTATGGTGATTCCACAATTACTTCATTCATATAAAGTACCATGAGTGTTGGTGCTTGGAAAGTAGGTCACCTAGAGTACCTTGGTATCTAGGTGAGTTTTTGAGATGGCATGATCATTTATATTCATGACCCAGTTATTTCAGGATGTGCCTTAGGATCATGATAAGATATTGGGTAAGTGCTTATGTTTTGGAATGAAGTTTGTGGCTGAGTAGTCATGTGATGAAACCTAGCATTGTTAAAGTGATTTATTTTGAAAAGGAGGGTGGTCTTGGTCAGTTGTAACTAACAATAATTAGTTGAGTAATTAGTAGTTTTGGGAAGGGATCCTTGATATAGGTGAGGTGTTGGGACTAATTTTTGGATGAGATCTTTTTGAATGTTTTGGACAGGTGGATCTGACATGAAAGAGGAATAATTAATTGTTAAATTAAGAATGTGGTCTTATTTTGGATGTTGTGAAACTCATAGGATCATGATTTGGGTTCAATGTTTAGGATGGTACGATATCACACACCTATTGTGTTTAAGGCAGATCAAGGAAGTGCATGTTTTTATACATGGAAATTTTTGGATTTTACATCGATAATGGTTGTGTGTGAGCTAAGGGAAGATAGAATTTGATAAAATAACTATGAGCATAGTGGATCTAGGTTTTGGATGATAATTTGAAATATACCTCCATGGTAGAAGAGATGTTAGTAATGAGTTAGGTGTTGTGGGATGGTTGAATTGAATATAGGCTCAGTATCATGAGAATTTTGGTGAAATTGAGGCATCCATATAGAGAGAGGTGAAACCTTGACTAGATCAGGTATGGAAATATGAACAATTAAAGTAGTATACAGATGGGATTGTTAAAGGTTACCAAAGCACTTGAATGTGGCTTAGGATGAGAGACATGCATATGGCATTGAAATTGGTTGATTTGGAACTCGATGAGTGATATGAATCAATCCATATGGTGGGGTTTACACTAGTTGATTATTGAGGTTGGCCAACCTCATTATGAATTTATTTTTTTGTGGGTGTTGTAGATAATGTTTCACTTGGGCTAGGAACGAGTTTTGAATTGGTGTTTCAGGTTGGGGCTTGGGTATGAACGGTTTGGTCATGCCCGACCATTGTATTAGGTGATAGGTAGATAATGGGCTGTAGAGATATGGAATTTGATCTAGGGATGTGATGATGAGTATTTCCCTATGGTGTGGAGTATGATATCAGTCACAATTATGATAAACCTCATTCTATAAGGGTCACATAGGTACATGATCAATTGTTGGATGATCGTTGTGGATTTTTATTGCCGATGGATAAATGGGTTCAAATGGATCAAGATTCCTTGATGAATATTGGGTATAAAATGGGGTTGATACCAAATGGAGTTTGACCACTAGTGTCAGGCTCAAGATGAATTCAAGGTAATTCAAGTGTGGTTAGATTGAGAATATATTGGTGCTCATGGTTAGAGAATGATGGAATATTTTAGCTTATTAATGACTAAATAGTGGGGTTTTCACTTAAAGTTGAGGTTGGGCCTTAATGTACTTATTCTAATGATCAAATGTACCTATAAGAGTATAGGAATCAATATTGGGTAATTTGGGAGTGTGTTAGTGGGTGTAGCTGAGCCTCTTGAGGTAGGCTGACAAGAGGATATATGACCGATCATTTTACACATAAATAAAATGATTGATATGGAAATTAAATCAGATGAGTCATTTTAGATATGAAGGGTGTGTTTTGATAATTGGTTGGGCCTTTTGAGGAAATGATGAGGGTATTCAATTTAAATGTGTGGAAAACACGTGAAATTCCAATTGGATTGGAATATGGAAATTATAATAGAGGATGAAGTCTAAAAACCATTCTCATGTGTGATCAGGTGAAATAATTGAGAAAAGACTATAGACATGTATTTAGAACACAAGTGAGGTGATTCTGTAGGTAATTTCAATGGTGGGTGTTCCATAGAAACAAAATTGGTAGTTATGAGCTAAGTCCAATGGTGGAGTGCACCATAGGCTATATGTTTGGTTAGATTAATAACTGTGAGTGTATCAAGATTTATAGGTAATGGGTATGTGTTGTCCCGATACTTCAGTAATGAATTTGAGAAATGACCCCAGTTTTAGAAGGTTATGAGCCTCTTATTGGAATTATGCTCAGATTACACTTTAGGTTTCTAGGAACTGAATGTGGTATTTTGAACTAGAATTGATAATCGAGGTAGGTTGGAAGGTATGAGTGGATAACCAAAGGGACTTCTTTGTGGGGAGTTTGTAATATTATGGGTGTATGAATGGGTTGAAAATTCAGAAGGTTTTAATTTTTTTTTGGGTGGATGGGTCAATTTTTTTATTTGAGATTTGGAAGAGACTTACAATTCTTATATAATCCCAAAAATAGGGTTTTAAACTTGTTATAATTCTCATTTGTGATTTAGGTTTCTTAGGTAGGTTTCAAAGGTAGGCCAGGGTGGTTAGGGCTATAGCCTGCAGTGACCAGCTAGCTAGTGCAAGGCTACCAGCAAGATAATGGCTGAAGCAAGAGTTCTACAACCCTTAGGGATCCATCATCTGGCTAGTGGCCCAGTATCATCTATCTAGTTGGATTAAAATGGGAAAACATGTCACTTTTCCACCTTGAATTTTTTGAGGGGGTTTCTTCCTCTACTCTTTCTTATTTTGATGCATGGGAAGGGGATCCCCCTCCTTTATCTTATCCCCCCTTGGTTTGGGGTGAAATATTTTAGTGATTTCAGTGGTAGGTTGAGTTATGGTATCCTCTCCTACTCCTATTTTATTTAATCCCTCTCTCATGATGATTTTATGTTTTTTTAGTTTTAGGGAATCTATGTTGATTTCATTAGAGGATGGTGAAATCAATTTCTTTCGATGGGTATTTCATGTATCCTAGTTAGAGGACGTCCCATGATGATGTTCACCTACCACCATTAGTCATTTTGGAGAAGGTAGGTTGTGTCACCAAATTATTTAGGTTTTACATTGAATTTAAATTAAAATAATTATGGAATTGATACTGTGTGCCATGGATTTTTCTTGGAATGAATTTGGGGACATGACATGAGTCGTTGTCATGAATTTGGTTGTGGTTCTGGTTTGAAAAGTTTTCCAATGAGATTTTTTATAGTTATTCCATTTTAAAATTAAATTGAAAAATTAATTTTAAATGTTATAATTGATCATTTGAGGTTACTTGGCTTGAGTTTATGTATTATAATGTGGTTTGATCTTGGATGATATTGATTGGAACTTGAATTATCTTAGATAGAGATTTCAATCCATGAGATTAAAATGAAAAAATAATCCAAAGATGTAGGTGGTACTTGGTACTTTCCTTATGGATTTATGTGTGTTTTTATAGTGCATGTGTTATGTAGTTACACCACTAAGGGAATTAAAATATTCTAAATTTATTAGACTCTATATTCAATTTAAATTAAAGGATTTAATTTAAATTGTTTGGTTAATTCAAATTAAATGGTATTTAAACTAAATTTATTAATCTATGTAAAGTCCTTGGATAAGATAAGTAAAATGCCAAGGCCACTGAGGACTGTTGGAGTAAGTTCCCAAGAACCAAATTTTGTGTACATTATGATAACTTTTATTCATGTTTTTTTTAATATTAATAAACTTCTTATCACATCATGATTGTTCTTACGCATAACATATTATCTGATAATGTCCTAAGAGTAGCTGTCATGCTAAAAGGTCACAAAAGTTCCCCGATATGATGAGAACCCAGAAGTTCTAAGACACTATTCTTGAATATATGTTCTATAGTCAAATGATATCATTTGAGGGACACAAATTATACAAGATATTAGGGGTGGAGACTCATAGGACTTCTAGGTACCTTCTCATTGCCTACGCCCTTGGAAATATCTAGTATAGGATATTATGAGAATGAGACCCACCGGTAGGAAATCCACATTTATATATGTAATTGGATATTACTATTTGCAGATGTGTGTATTTATCCTTATACTTTATGATTATTATTAATGAGTATTTGAGTCACGTAATTTGATGTATTGACGAAAACCGTTAGGACAAATGTTCACAGTGAGGTAGGATACATCGGGTGCATCACAATTAATATTTCATTAATGAATAATAAGAGAAAGGATTATTCCTTTATATTATTTAATGGAAGTTGATATCTCATTTCCTTTGATGAAAATCATATAACCTAAATAAATCCATGTCCATGGTGTTCTATAGGAAAGTGAAATTTCCAAGAATTCAAAGAAAGAGAGATCGAGCACATAGGTTGATGGCACCAACATGCAACCTACTTGATTTAAGATAACATGATAAAGGGATTATATTACATAGTAATCATCCGTATGAGGTATTATGTCACCGTAACATTAAACTCTTTCTCTACGGGTGCCTTGACGTGTTTCTAGACGCTAACCTTGGACTTTAGGGTTCTTCACCTAATGCCACCGAGAAAGAGGCCTAGAGGGTCACACACTAAGTGTATCTAGAATCTCAGTTAAATAAAATATTATTACTTATTATTTAACAAGTTGAATAAATATTATTCCTACACATGGTTTAATAATTATTCATGTTTTCTTGATCGTATATATTCCATCACCAATCATTCGAGAGAATGTAATGTAAGTACAATATTTAATAAATATTTATTTTCTATTTAGTGAATATAATATTTATTTATTTATTAGTGAATAATTCAATGATATTTATTTAATAAATAAATAGTCATTATTCAAGGTTTGATAATTATTTTGGAGGAATGATGGACCGAGTTTAATGGTCCAGTGAGAAATAATAAATATTGAATATTACTTGATTAAATAATATTTAATTTAATTCTCAAGTTAAGAGAATGTCTAGAAATAATAATAATAATATTGTTATTTGACATTGGATTCCATAAGGATTAAATAAATAATAAATCACACTTGTGTAATTATTTTATTTTAACCCTAGAAATATATAAACCCAATTATATTATTTTCTTAGAGATCCAATTCATTTGTTTGGTTGTGCACAAAGGATTTGAAGATTCCTCTCAATCCCTAGAGAAATCCCTTCTCCAAGAACACTCCCAAGAATGGAGAGAAATATTCCACCACCTCACACTCTAAAGTCAAGAGAGATATAAGATAAAACTTTAGAATCTGTTCTTGAAGAAATAAAATGTGGGCAACATAAGCAATAGGATATGCCATGCTAGTACCCAGAGATTCCTATGACAAAGTTTGGAGATTTTTAAACATGCATTGATCACCGCTAGATGGAATCTGCTCTTTATTCCAATAACACAATGATAGTACAACATAGATCTGTTGTCAGATCCATCAATGAATAAATAATTCATGAAAGGTAATTCTTTAATTGATTAAATTAATTATAAATAATATGTTATGATCCCATCTTTGGTTACTAAGTTCTATCCCTTTTCTATATTCTTTAATCAATTATACAGATCACAACATTTACCATTGTGTAAATCTTGGATTGATCATCAATCATGATAAAATGAAAAGTTAGGCATGACCCATCACACGCTTCTACTATGCACGAAACCTACAAGTAGTATCAGAGTAGTCACATAATTATTTGTAATTATTTAAATATTATTGATTGATTTAAACATTTTTCATTTATTTTTAAATTCAATTTTAATATTTCTTTTAATCTAAATTGTGAGATCTGCTTCTTCCTCCTTTGTTTCTCGTAGATCTAATCAATACGCTTAATTTTATGAATAAAATAAAATCGAATAACTCATCCTCATGTGACGAGGATTCTGTCCATATAATATAAGATTAAACACCATGTAACTAGAGTCACATACCGTGTAATTGTGTTCAATGCATCTCGAATTAATTCGAAAATTAATTCAAATAGTGTGGATTTATGAAACATGGAACATTTATTTCTTACACTGCATGTTGACTATGCCAACATGGTGCATGGTCAGCCAGAGTACACACCATGTAGCCCATGTACATGGTGTGTAGTCCCCTTGTGTCATAAATGGGCCCGATATTACCATACATTTCCTACCTGATTGGTGAACATGTAACTTAGAAACCACACACTGTGTAGTCGCTTATAAACACCGTGTACTCCATTTTTTGAGGCACAATTTATACACTGAGTCCCTAGGCGTGTGGCTCGGATAGACTGTGAGATATGTACATGCCGTGTAGCTTTTCTGTACATGACATGTACTTATACCAAATTACACAGATTTAAAATTTATTTATTATACCATGTAAACCTTATCAAAATGTGCTTGAGTATAATCATTAAGTTGATAGGACATGCCATGTGATGGGTTTTAATATATATATATATATACATACAAAATTTTAATTAATATCTATGTAATGTTCAGATCTTAATATCATGTATGAGTTATATTACAGTTGTTAATCTATGTGCATTGAAGTATAACATGTGACCAAAAAATCATATAATTCATGTAATCATTAAGTTGATAGTACACATCATGAAAGCACATGATATGTCATGTATTCTATATGTCACAAAATTAAAACTGTATATGACTATAATACATGTTGGGTGGATTTAGATGGGTATTTATTGTGTTTCCTCCAAGGTACATTTATATAAAAAGTTAATTTTAAATAAACTTATAATTTTTTTTAAAAATTATGTTGGATGAGAATATCAAGGAAATTTGGATGAGAATTAAGATAAAAGAATTGATTAATTAAAGATAATAATTAATTGATTCAAGCACGATTTATCTTAATTAATAATTATTAATAATTTAATTCTAGTTTTATTAAATGTTCAATTCATTTCATGCATGTGGATGATCATGAGTATATATGAGACCTTTGTATGTGATTGGTTTCATTTAATTTATTATTAAATTAAAATTTTGGACTTCTTGCCTTCTCTCCACTTATTATGTAAGGGCCTGTGTGCCATGATTTCTTTTATGTAAACCCCTTGTTTCCATCACCTACATGTGAGTAAAAACATATGTAATAAATGGAGCTCCCAAGATTGTGGAGGCGGTTCAAGTTTGGAGTTTAGGAAAAACCAATCCAAGAGAGATACATAGGTGGATATGTGGAAAGGTGTAACATAAACCTTAATTGGTTCAAGTTTTATTTCCCCTAGGTTAAAAATTAGTTTATCAACCACTATATAAACTAAACATTAGTAATACCACATAATTATTTTATTTCTATCATGTTGTATGGTTATTTCATTATGGATGTTTGTTGCGATGACATGAATTAATAAAATTAATGAGCATGAAATATAGAACTAAAATAAACTGGATTATGCATAAATATTATCTAAGACATAGTTAATAACTTAAGTATATCCACTTAATATTAACAATCATGTAATAAAAATAATAATTGGAAATTTATACATAAAAGGGAAAAATCCCTCAATAACATATATTAAGTCGATATAGCCTTCCATTACCTTAGTTAAAATAGAACCATAATTTAAAGTGCTTGTCCAGCCAAAGTAGGGGTGCTTTAAATTATTAGGGAATTATAACATGAAGTTTTGGGTTAACTTAACTTAGTTCACATCAAGGGTTGACTACCAAAGAATGACTTGGTGTAACTAAGAGGAAAAAGTTGAGGAAATCCAATTTAAGGATTTCAAAATCGGGGAGTCTACTCAACAGATTAAGGAATTGTGAGTTAATGTAGTTGGAATTTTGAATGCCTACCTAAAACAATTCAAGTTTCTTGACCAACAAAAGTTGGGGTAATGAGAAGGATAATATGTATCCTCACCACTTGAATGTCCAAGAAACATGATATCCCAAATCCAATGGTGAGGGATATTGGGTTTCGATAAAATAATGGGAGATTAATAAATATAATATTTATTTATTTGTATAAATTTTATCAGATAAAGTACTAAATTTTTCCTCATATCATTTTTTAGAAAAAACATTAAAATGACTTCAAACATATCACCACGATCCATTATTGAGAAGGATAACCTTCTCACCAGAAAAAATTTACAATAATGGCAATAGTGCTTATGTGTTATCCTTCAATATAAAAGGAAATTGTATGTACTGGAATAACCTATTCTTGATGTGCCTGGTAATGAGGTAAGTGATAAAGAGTTATCAATCTATGAGAAATATTTGAATGAATCCAAAGATGTTCAATGTTTTATGCTATCATCCATGTCCAATGAGGTTTTGAAGGAACATTAGGACATGAATGCATATAGCATGATGTCTCACATTTAGGATCTATATCCAGTGAAGGTGAGACAAGAGAGGCATGAGATCTCAAATTTTTTGTTTACAACTAAGCTTGTAGATTCTGTGCTAGCTGGGCCCCATGTAGTCAAGCTTATTGGCTACATTGAACAATTATATATATTAGGAATTAAATTCCCATATGAGTTGTGTACATATATCATACTTTCATCACTTCCAAAGACCTTCTCCAGTTTTATTAGTAATTACAATATGAGAAATAATGAGAAGAGTATTTTATAACTTCTTACTTTAATTCACTAAGTGTATAAGGACATGGGGTATGATAAAACCATGGTCCTTATGGTGAACAAGAAAAGTAAGAACAATGTAAAGGGGACCAAGACTCACAAAAATTATAAATCTCTCAAGAACCACCCTTCCACTAATATAAAGATCTAGAGGCAGGGAAAGGAAAAAGAGGAAGTATGTTTTTCATGTGGAAAGCAAGGCCACTGGAAGAGGAAATGCACCTAAAAGAAAAGGGAAGCTAATTGTGTGTTAATTATTGAGTGTAATCTTTAAATATCTACACATTGGGTATTAGATATAGATTTTAGTAATCACACATATATCTAAATGCAAGAACCAAGTAGATTTAGAAATATTTCTAGAGGAGAGGTGGATCTGAGAGCTACCAATGGTGCGGAGCTCTTTGATCTATCCATTGGAGACTACCACCTTTCATTGACAACATGAATTATTTTTGTTTTAAAATATTGTTATTATGTACCAACGGTTACCAAGAACATAATTTATGTATCATTACTAGATACAAATGGGTTTATTTTTATGTTTTGAAATAAAATTTGTTTCTTTTATAAGGAAAACATATGTTATGGTATGTTACATTTAAATAATGATCTTTATGTATTAAATTACTATAACCAAGTATTGTAAATTGGTAACAAATCATGTTCATGTGACTCATATAACACCTAGATATGGCATCACTGTCTTGGTCATGTAAATGAGAAGCATTTAACAAAGCTATGTCAAGATGGTTATTTAGACTCTTCTTTGCTAAAACCACTTGAAAGATATCATGCTTGTTTATAAGAAAAAATGACCAAACCTCCATTCAGTGGACATGGTGAAAGATCCACATAGTATCTAGTATTGGTACACACTGATGTGTGTGGACCATTTATAGTAAAATCTAGAGGTGGGTATTCTTACTTTATAACTTTTACTGATGACTCAAGTAGATATGGTTACGTCTACTTGATGAGGTATAAGTCCAAGTCCTTTAAAAAATTCAAGGAATTCAAGAATGAAGTAGAGAATCAACTTGTAAATAAGATAAACATGCTTCGATCAGATCGAGGTGGTGAATATATTAAGCAATATTTTATCAACTTTATATGAGAGTTTGGGATCCTATCTCAACTCACTCCACCTTACACACCAAATTTTAATGGTGTTAGTGAAATGAGGAACCATACCTTGTTAGACATGGTAAGGTTGATGACGATTCATGTTGATATTCCATTATCCTTTTGGGTATTTGAATTAAAAATCATGAAATAAAAATTAAACTGAGTTACAAATAAAGCGACAAATGGAATTCCCTTCGAATTATGGAGTGGAAAGAAACATGTTTTGTCACATACACATGTATGGGGTTGCAAGGAATTTGTTAAGGCCTTATTAGGAAAAAAACTAGAACCCTATATAAAAAAGTTTATATTTATAGGATATCCTAAGGAATCAAATAGATACTACCTATACAAAACCTCAGACAAGAAAGCGACTGTCTATAGAAAATCCATCTTTCTTAAGAGGGGGCACATCCTCAAAAAGGATAGTAGGAGAAAGATTGACTTTGATGAAGTTGATGCTCAAGATACACAATAGTTGGAGTAGGAATAGGTTCCATATGTTCCCATGGAAGAAGTAGTTCCTGAAATAAATGTACTACATATGAGTATAAGAGAGGTAAGAGAACTTGAGAGATATGATTTTCTAGTCACTGACGATGGTGACTCATTATTGGTTGACAATGATGAAACTATCTCCTAAAAAGAGATAGTAGAGATATTAGAAGCTACAATATGGAAAGAATATATGAATTCTAAAATGGATTCCATGTATTAGAACCAATTTTGGGTTATGGTCGATACTCCAGTTTATGTAAGTCCCATTGTATGCAAATGGGTATTCAAGAGGAAACTAGACATGGAAGGTAAAGTAAATAAATATAAAGAAAGGAATATGTCTAAAGGGTTAAAAAATCATTAAATAATTGACTATGATGAATCCTTTTTACTAGTTTTCATGTTTAAATCCATCAGAATTCTACTTGCTATAGCAGCTTACCATGACTATGATATTTGGAAGACAGATGTCAAAAATACATTCCTTAATGGGAACCTTTAGGAAGATGTCTATATGACACAACCAGAAGGGTTTATGGCTCCAGGTGATTCCAAAAGTATTTTAAATTTATAGAGATCCATTTATGTATTGAAGCAAGCATCCAGGTCTTGGAACTTTAGATTTAATGAATCCATAAAAGAATTTGGTTTAATTAAGAATGAATGTGAGCCATGTGTTTACAAGAGGTTTAGTGGAAATGAAGTCGTTATCCTAGTAGTATATGTTGATGAAATATTACTTATTAGAAACCACATACTGGTCTTAGAGTTTTTTAAGGACCGGTTAAATAAGTATTTATCCATGAAGGAATTAGGTAAATAAGCCTATATTCTAGGGATAAAGATCATTTGTGATAGATCAAAGAGGCTGCTTGGACTAAGTCAATGTATATATGTTGATTAGATACTAAAGAGATTTAGTGTGGAATAATACAAGAGAGGATTTGTTTCAGTGCCATATGGTTTACACCTTTATAAGAAAATGTGTCCTCAAACACTATAGGAGAAAGAGATAATGAGAAATATCTGGTATGCTTTAGTGATAGGATTAATCATGTATTCCATGTTATGTATTAGAATTGATGTTTCCTATTCATTGGGAATGGTAAGAAGATATCAAGATGATCCAGAGGACCAACATTGGTTTTCTGTTAAGGCTATGATTATGTATCTGATAAGAACTAAAGATATGTTCCTAGTGTATGGAGGAGATGAGGAGATGGTCATCAGGGGTTATGCTGATGCTAGTTTTTAGATAGATCAAAATGATCTGAAGTCATAGTCAGGATATGTTTTCTATCTCAAAGGTGGATCTTTGATCTAGAAGTGTTCAAAGCAGCTATTTTTCACTGATTCTACAGTGGATTCTGAGTATATAGTGACTTCTGATCCATACAAGGAATCCATTTGGATGTGGAACTTTGTCTAAGATCTTGATGTGGTACCTATCAATAATGACCCTATCATATTTTATTTTGATAATAATACAGCAGAGGCTCTTGAAAAAGATCCAAGGAAACACTAAATAATAAATCATATACTTCAGAAGTATCACTTATTGAGGGATTTTTATCATATGGGTGAAGTTTCAGTAAGTAGAGTACCCAAAAAAAAGAGAACATGAAAGATCCCTTGACTAAAGGCCTGTCTCAATAGAATCATAATTATCATGTGATAGATAGAGGACTAAAGATTGATAGTAGTTGAATCTAGTGAAAATGATAGTATGTTAGAGTTGGTGCCCTAAAACCAACTTATGTATACTTTATGATAACTTGTATTAATTGTTTTTGAATATTAATGAACTCCATATCACATCATGATTATTATTCTACGTAACATAGTTTGTGATAATGTTCTATGAGTATCTATCATGCTAAAAGGTTATAACATTTCCCCTCTATGATGAGAACCTAGAAGTGATAAGACACTAGTATTGAATATATGTTATATAGTCGGATGATATAATTTAAGGGAAAAAATGATACAGTCTATCATGGGTGGAGACTCATAGGACTTTAAGGAACCTTCTCATGGTGTACGACCTTGGTAATATTCAGTGTAAGATATTATAAGAATGAAATATTATAGTAGAGAATCCACATTTATATGTCATTAGATGTTCCTATCTACAGATGTGTGTATTGATATTTAGAATTTAATATTTTTAATAATGAGTATTATAAATCATGTACTTCGATGTATTTATGAAATCTGTGATGATAGATGTTCGCGGTGAGGTAGGATACACTGGGTGCATCATGAGTAATATTGTAGTAATGAATAATGTGAGAGGATTTTTCCCTTATGTTATTTAATAGATTTTTATATCTTAGGCCCTTTGATGGAAATGATATAGCCTAAATAAATCTATGACCATGGTGTTCTATAGGTAAGTTAAATTTCTGGGAAGTCAAAGAAAGAGACATCAAGCACCTAGGTTGATGACACTAACATGAAACCTACTTGATTTTAGATATTATGATAAAGGGATTATATTACATAGTAAGAATATGCATGAGGTATTATGTTATTTCAACGTTAACTTATTTCTCTATGGATGCCTTGGAATGTTGTTAGACTCTAACCTTGGACTTTAGGCTACTTCACCTAATGCCACTAAGAAAGAGTCCTAGAGGGTCATACACTAAGTGTATCGAGAATCTCAGTTAAATAATATATTATTATTTATTATTTAACAAACTAAATAAATATTATTCCCACACATGGTTTAATAATTATTCATGTTTTCTTGATTGCGTATATTCTTTCACCAGTTATTCGAGAGAATATAATATTAGTGGAATATTTAATAAATATTTATTTATTTATTAGCGAATAATACAATGATATTTATTTAGTAAATAAACAGTCTTTATTCAAGGCCCGATAAATATTTTGGAGGAATGGAAGACTGAGTTTAATGATCCAGCGAGAAATAAAAAATATTGAATATTATTTAATTAAATAATATTTAATTTAATTTTCAAGTTAAGAACATGTTAAGAAATAATAATAATAATATTATTATTATTTGACATGGGGTTCTATAGGGATTAAATAAATAATAAAGGAAACTTTTGAAATTATTTTATTTTAATCCTAGAAATATATAAACCCAATTATATTATTTTCTTAGAGATCCAATTCATTTATTTGGTTATGCACAATGGATTTGGAGAATCCTCTCAAGCCCTTGAAAGCTCCCTTCTACAATAACATTCCTAAGAACAGAGAGAGATCTTCCTCCACCTCCCACCCTCAAGTCAATATATATCCAAGAGAATGCTTTGGAAGTAGTTATTG
Source organism: Viscum album (assembly GCA_963277665.1). Lineage (NCBI taxonomy): Eukaryota > Viridiplantae > Streptophyta > Magnoliopsida > Santalales > Viscaceae > Viscum > Viscum album. Next base: position 125,074,453 of record OY728142.1, on the reverse strand, counting down.
AGGCAATAAAATATGGATGATACAAGTGATAGGATTTTCCATGATAGCACCCAAAGATTCCTATAGTGACATTCAGAGATTTGTGGAAAATGTGTTGAACACCGCTAAAGGGAATCTACTCTTGATACCTACAATGAAACGATGGTACAATGCGGATCTTTTTTCATATCCATAAATGAAGAAAGAATTCATGCAAGGTAATTATTTAATTGATTAAATTAATTATAAATAACATGTGATGATCCTCTCTTTGGTTATGACGTTCTATCCCTTTCATATATTCTTTAATTCAATTTCATAGATCACAAAATTTACCATTGTTTAAATCTTGGAATTATCATTGATCCTAAAAAAAAGCAATGTTGAGCATGACCCATCACATGCTTCTTCTATGCCCAAAATCTATAAGGTCATTGTGCATAATTTTGATTCCTTGGCTACCGATGGTCGTAGATTACACTAAGAATATATGCTTACACTTAGAAACCTCCAAGAGGGGTGTGATGTGAATTATGGTGGAAGAACTTAATAGGCTCGGTGAGGACCCCTGAGATGTGTTAAGACTAGGTGGATAAAACTAAGGTAGATTAGAGATGGGTTGGGTGAGCCAACCATCCTAGAGTTACCCTAGAAAAAGAGATGGTTCGTGAGCCATATTTTGATACTATCACCAGTGAGGTGTAATCTTTATTCCTATGAGACTGTACGATGATTTTAATGACGTTGAGTGATGGAATGTACTCTAATAATTGGGCATTATCATGAGATACTAGTGGTGATCGAGGATCCCAAATGGGATGCCTCCACTATAGTTATGAATGATGGTAACCTAGTGGGTTCCCAGTGATAGACCGACCCTGAGCAGGTGTATGTGAGATGGGTAGTGGCAATTTTAGGTGATCTGTGGAACCTGAGTCACTTAGAAAGACTGACGAGGTGGTGATGAGGTATGTCTATGGTTATAGAAAACTATGGGTACCACCTTATAAACCTATTTATGATAAGAGATAAGAAGGCTATGGTAGATGAGGCAGCTTAGGTGTGCAACTGACCCCTTGTTTCTTTTTACTTGCTCATGATGGACACCCCGGGATACCCTGGGTAGGTGTTTTTTTCAATTCCACATACTTGGACTAGGGATTAGTATATTACCCAAAGTGCCCAAATTTTCTATGGTAATGGTTATATTACCTTCAATTGGATGATCATTTGTTCCATGAGGATCAATATATTACCCTCGATAGGCCCTTTCCCTCTGGATTACTAGGGGATGTTATGTTTTCCCCCAAATGTTTTTGTTCCTGTAGTGGTTAATATATGCCATGATGATGGGTATATTACCTATAGTGACCCATACTTTTCATATATAAATATTAAAACTTAATAGATAAATATTCATTACATAATATAATGATCCATGATAGAATCATTTAGGTTTAGTGCCTTTAGAAATTTGGACACATAAACGACTAGTTCATTAGCGAGCTATGTCATCTCCCACCAAGTTCTTCATAACTAGAACCCTTATTAGATAAATCATACACGATTACTTTCTTCATAACTTGGTGAAGGAAATATAAGAAAGGGTGATCTCATACGCTCAGTAAGGGTATAAAAAAGAGATATCAATGATCACATAAGTATAATATGAGCATAAGTGTATGAGAATATGAGAATAACATTTGAAAACCATACCCTACATCTCATAGATCATAAAATTGAGTCATAGAATAAATCTTGGTAGTTCATAAGACATGAATCATAAAGGAATCAAAGAACTTAATCCATGAGAACATAACTTTGGCATATAAAATAGATTTGTGGTATACACATAAGCATAGAAAATAATTTCCTTAGTAGTCAAGGATAATTTATAAGGTTATAATAGTAAAATGAGTTTAATCCCCAAACCATCATAGTTGTCAAGGTTCACTCCCAAGACTATCATAGTAGAAAATTTCCCCTATTGAACTGGGTTCAATCTACATTTTAGTCTAGTTTATCTCATGTGATATCAATCTTTACCCATGTCATTGGAGGGAGATATAGGTCCCAACGACCACATAATGAAAATCATACATATGTGTTTCATAATATCATAAAAAATTCATCATATCATAACCTATGAAAAGAAATGGGTTTCATAAAAATTTCATCATTGCATAACCTATAGAAAGGAAACGAGTTTTATAAACATTTCATCATTTCATCATAGCATAACATGTGGTAAAGAAACATGTTTCATAAAAATTTCATCATTTCATCATAACATAAAACATGGAAAATAAACATGTTTCATAAATATATTTTCATCATAAACATAAACCATATAGAGAAATAATGAGGATGGTATCATTGGATCATATCCCCAATAAGTCTTAAGTAACATTAAATGATTTCATATTATATAGAAAATGATTTTGAAAGATCACTTGGAACATTTCTTGAGGAAAATATCATTTCTACTTTGAAATCACTTATTTAAAATCTAAATAATCCCCAAATATTAAGGAAAATATTTTCTTTAAAAATAACCATGGAAACATGTAAAGGAATCTTTAAATCATTTAGTGGTCTTGATAGTGGGAAATACCATTCACACTATACACATTAAAATAAAGAATCTTTCACATTTTTGGTAAAAATTCAAAAGTTCTGCATCTAAAAAATGACAAGAATATCCCTTTTAAACCATTTTTTAAAAATTATAAAATGGGTAAAAATTAATTTAAAAAATATTGTATAATCATAAAAATTTATTTATAATATTTTTAGAATACATGGACATGGAAGAAAAATGATTTTTGAATGAAGAGAGAAATAAAATCAATTTTTCTTCAAAATATTCTTTTGGAATCTTGGGTAATTAAAGAGTGTAAAATGAAATGAAAAAATTTATTCTCTATAAATATACATAGAATAAGAAAATTAATGAGTTTATTAAGAGATAGATAACAAGATTTAATCATCAGAAACTTAATCATAAACAATCCTGATAAATAATGAGATTATAACACAAAACCCATATCACTTTGGAGACTTTTGAATAATAATACCCATGAAGGAAATAAACATAGATGGGATATGAAAATTCCCTTAAAATTCATAATAATCATCATAAAATACATCCATGGGATATATATACACCACATAAAAGAAAAAATTGGTGAATAAGGCATGTGTCTCACATAAATAAAAGTTAGATGAAAATCCATTATATGCTTTGGTAACTTTTTAATCATAAACCCCATGATAGAATTATAAAGACCCAAACTTTTCATACATAAATATTAAATATTTTTAGATAAATATTCATTAAATTACACAAATAAACTCTTGAGGATCATAAAGGTATAATACCTTTGGAAACTTAGACACATAAACAACTACTTCATAAGAGTTCTACACCATCTCCCACTTAGTTTCTAATAATTATCACCTTTCTTAGACATATCACACATAATAATTATCACCATAAACTAGGGAAACAAAACATATGAAAGGGATATATCATATTCTCAGTAAGAGTAAACAAGATAAATATCAACATAATATGAGAATAAAGGTATGACAAGATGAGATTAAAATTTTAAAACCATACCCTACATATCATATATCATAAACTTGAGTCATGGAATAAATATTGGTAGTTCATAGGACATGAATCATAATGGAATCAAAGAACATGAGCCATGAGAACATAAAATTATCATAAGACATATATTTATATCATATAAATAAGCATAGAAAATTATTTACTTAGTAGTCAAGGATCATTGAAACAACTATCATAGTGTAATGGGTTCACTCCCCAAACCATTGTAGCAATCAAGGTTCACTCCCATGACTATCATAGTGGGAAAATTCCCTTACTGATCTGGGTTCATTCCCCATTCCTTTTCTATTTATCTCTTGAGATATCAATATTTACCCAATGCATTTGAGGAAGATATAGGTCCCATACATCCTTGGTTATAATGTTACAATTGTCCTTTCTTATAACATAATCACCATATATGGTTATAAAATAACCATAATCATATAATGAAAACCATACATACATGTTCCAAAGGATCATAAAAAATTAATAAAATCATAACCAATGAAAATAAATGGGTTTAATAAACATTTCATCATAACATAAACTGTGGAAAATAAATAGGTTTCATAATCATTTCATTATAGCATAACCCATGGAAAAATAATCGGGTTTCACAAGCATTTTATAATGATATAACATATGGAAGAGGAATGAGTTTCGTAAACAAATTTTCATTATAATCATAAACCATTAAAAGAAGGAATAAGAATGGTATGTTTGGATCATATACCTAGTAAATCATAAGTAACATAAAAGAATTTAATATTTTATGGAAAATGATTTTGAAATATCACTTAGAACATTTATTGAGTAAAATATCCCTTCCACTTTAAAAATCACTTTTCTAAAAATAACAAAAATTTAAAAAAACAATTTCTTTGAAAATTAACTTAGAAAATTTTAAAGGAAGAATTAAATATCATTTAAAATATGTCTTGAGGAAAATATAATTTCCAATTTTAAAATTAATTTTCAAAACATATAACATTTTCAAAAACCTTTTGTTTAAAAATCACCTTGGAAACTTATAAAGGGAACTTTAAAGATCATTTAAAACATTTCTTGAGGAAAATATCCTTTACAATTTTATTTTTTTAAACATAAAACATTTTAAAATATCCGTTTAAACTTAAAAATGAATATTTAAAACATTGATTATCCATGATGTTGGAAAATTACATTCATTCAATACATGTTTAAAAAAAACATTTCTTTCACATTTTTTCTAAAACCCAAACCTGCCTTATTTTTGAAAAAGACATGAAGATTCCTTTTAATTTTTTTAAAAAAGTAAGACATTGGTAAAAATTTCTTTAATAAATAATTTTGATAATGTTAAAATATTTTTGAAAACATTTTTAGAAAACATGGATATGAAAGAAAAAGGGATTTCAACTGAAGAGAGAAATAAGGTCGATTTTGTTTAAAAACATTATTTTGGAACCTTGAGTATATGAAGAGAGGAAAATTAAAAGAACACATGTATTTTAATTAAATAAAAAAATTAGAAGAAAATTCATGAATGTCATACTATCTCATCATTATAAGAAGAAATATAAACAACCCTGATAAACAATGATATTGTATCATAAAACCCTTACCACTTTTGTAACATTGAATCATAAGAACCATGAAAGAATAAATTTAAATTTAAATTTAAATATCATTAAAATAAATAAATTCATGATATAACATGTAATATGGGATATATATATACACCTCATAAAATAATATAGGTGCATAACATAACATATGTCCTAAAGAAGACAATTTGGGATGAAATTTCCTAACCGATTTGGTATCTTTTGAATTGTAAACCCCATGAAAATGAGATACAAATTTAGATATATAAATCAACATAATTTTATTTATAAGAAACATAAAATACATTCATGGTAAGTATATACACCAAATTTAAGAAGCAAGTGATGAATATGGTATGTATCACACATATATAAAAGTGAGATGAAGAATCCATGACCTCAAGTCTTGAATTCCTTCGTAAATGTTAAAAAAACCTGTATAATAAATATAAAATTATTATAAATATATTAAATAACAATAATAATATTTATTATACCATATATTATTTACTTATGACCTTTTATTACCTATTTATTAACAATTCCTTGTAAAAATCACATTTCAGGTAATCACTGCATTGTTTTTTTGTGTATATTTTGATTTGGGATTTTTGATCCTCTTAGTTTTATCATGGTTATATCATCTCCATAATGTTAATAATAATAATAATATAATATATATTCAGTATATATGTATTTATAACAATACATTAATGTTAGAGATAATAAATGAAATACACCGTTCATGGAGATGGTAGGCTGTATATACGCATGAACGCTATTTCCATTTGATCGATGGATGGAATGAAAGAAAATTAAATATTACAAAATAATAATGATTTCATATATATCACATATATTCATTAAATTTATCCTTATTACCTTCCATATAAAGCGTTAGTGAAAATGAATTAAATCGCTTCGCGAGGCGGTAGTCTGCTGTACACACGAGCGACATTATCATATCCCCCTAGAATAGAAATTAAGAAGTTATATGTGATTTGATGATTATAAAAGTATAATTATGTTAAAAATATAATATATATATATATATATTAATTTAATATATCTCTATTACCATAAATGTAAAATATAAATTAAAAAATACATCACATCGGTTCACGAGGCAACAATCCCCTGTATACACGAGCGACATTATTATTTTCCAATGGGTTGTAAGGTAAGAATGTAGGTGTGATATTATAATAAAATAATTATAATAATATTATAAATATATTATATAAACATTAAATCCATAATTACACCCATCCATGAGAGTTGGTGATGGAAAATGAATAACATTGGTTCATAAGGTAGTTGTCTGCTGTACACAAGATCGACGATTTAGTTTCCCATTTGATGGAATAGAAGATTTATGTAGGTAATTACATTAAAAAAATAACATATAAGTATATTTTAGATAATATTTTTATTATATCATCATAGTTGAATAATATTTTAAGGATTTAGCGGAATAAATAAAATGAAAATGCAAATTTAAGGACTATACATCTTCTTCAGAGAACCTCTTTAAGTTTACACCTAAAACCTAATTATGAGAGATTAATAATAAAAATAAGGCCTATAGGATTTTTTAGGGAATTAATAAAGATATTTTATCAGTTATTGGCTAAACTAAAGGGTTTTGGAAGTGTGAAGAGGAGATAAGAGGGGGTGGCCATTTATAAGTGGGGGAGAGGACACAAATATTTTTTTTGAAAAGAATAAAGTGTATCCACGTTTTTGACATGAAAAAAGGATCCAAAATGGGTAATTATCATAAATTAGAGGTTATAAGGTATAAATATGTCCATAAAATGGGCTTTTTATAAGTTTCTAGGTCATTTTACCCACTATATTTTTAGTTTATCCCCTCATTAAACTTGTTTTAACCTTAACTTTTTATTAATTTTTACTATTTTTACTATAAAAATTAAGTTGAACAAATTATATAATATTAATTATTCTTATTAAAAATATGGAATCAATTTTCCTAAATTTAATTTACAAAATTTAAAAAAATTAATTTAAAATTAAATCTGTAGATGTGGTGAAAAAGCAGTTTTCCAAAGTGAAAATCAATAAAAGTTTGAAAAGTTTTTATATCAAAATTAAATATGAAATTGATTCCAATGAAATATATTGGATTAATAAATATATAATTTAAAAAATTTAATTTTAAAACTATGCTAATATAAAATGTGGATTTTTATAATCTTTGAATGAAAATATAGTTTTTAATGAAAATCTGTATTTTTACTATTCATCCAAAAAATTAATCTTTGTAGAAAATTCTAAAAAATTCACCCAAATATAATTTTAACATTTAGATTTAAAAAATAAGGGTTATTTTTTAAAATATATTTTATAATATTTTTAAGTAATATTTTTATTATTTTTTCACAAAAAGCAATACAAATCATTTTTTTGGGAAAATGGAATTTCGAAGCACATAAAGAATTTACCAAAAATTAAGTACTTATTTATAAATATAATTTATTTATCTAAAAACTTTATACTTAATTTTAAAAAATTTGTTCATTTCTATTTACACCCCCAAATTTAACATCTAGGTTATAATTATCAATTTTAAATATTAATATTAATAGTATATCACGATTTATTAAAACTCGGTGTTGTGTGTAACACAAGCCATCAAAGAAATTAAATTTATTCAAAACAAAATTCATAAAATATCAGGGTGTATTAAGAATGAATTTAAATGAAACTTTAAATATTATTAGAATAAATAAATTCATGAAATAACATGTCAAAGGGGCTGTATATGTGCCTCATAAAAGAAGATAGGTTTATAACATAACATATATCCCAAAGAAGACAATTTAAGACAAAAATATCTCACCTCAAGTATCAAATTTATTTTTACATGTTTAAACCTCATATATAATAAATATAGTTTTGTTATAAATATAATCTAGAAAAATAATCATATATATCATACCATATTTGATTTACATACAACCTTTTATTACCTTTTTATTAACAATTCCTTGTCAAAATCACATTTCGGGTAATAACTACTTCGTTTTCCTTGTATATTTTGGTTTGGTAGTTTTTGTCTTTTTTATATTGATCAGAGTTCCATATTATCAAGAATTTTAACCATGATATAAATATCATTTATATTAATTATTTATGTATTTATATAAATCCATAAAACTTATAGGTATAGAAATAACTTCACAGTTTATGGAGACGGTAGGTCGTATGTACGTATGAACGCTATTTCCATTTTATCATAGGATGGAATGAAATAAAGTTAAATAATATACAACCTTTAAATAATAATTTTTATGTTATATAGATCATATTTATTAAATAAATATATCTTTATTACCATCCATGTCAAAATAAAATGAAAAAAGAATCACATTGCTTCATATAGGCGGTAGTCCACTCATACAAATGAGTGACATTATCATTTTACAAAGGATTGAAAGGTAAAAAGGGAGATGTGATATTATAATTCCATGAGTATAAATATTTCATAAATATAATTTATAAAAATTAAATCCATCATTATCTACATCTGTGATCGGTGGTTATAGAAAACAAATTACATCGATTCGTGAGGCAGTAGTCCGTCGTACACACGATCGACAATTTCATTTCCCATTTAATGAAAGAGGAGATGGATATAGATTATTCTATAAGAATAATAACATATTAGTACATGATAGATACTGGATTTATTATATTGGAATTATTAAGACATGAATGAAGGTGGTAAGAGAATAAGTAAAAAAATATCTTAGTGAAGACAATTACCTTCTCTTAGAGAAACCACTTTTGGATATCCTATTAAGGACCCTAGGGTTAGTATTTTTAGAACAACAGAAGATAAAGAACATGGATAAGAATGATTTAGAGGGATTTTTTAGGTTTTTTTAAATAAAAATAATTTTATATGTGTGAATAATTGAGGGGAGGGAGTACCCTTTTATAATTGAGGAGTGATATTTTTGTAAATACCTAAAACTATTCAATAATGGGATGTCAATCTAACCTAAAGTGGCTAAAAAATTGATAAATAATGTATTTTAGGGAATTTAAGTTTAGGAAACACCTCCAACCAAAAAACACATGTTTTAAACTTGTTGTTCTTTAAATTCTAAGCTTACTTAATTTTAACATTTTAGTTTCACCACGGTAACTAGTTTTATTTATTTATTTACCTAGGTAATTTATCATTTAAGACTATAAATAAATGAAAATTATTAGATAATTTGTAACAATTTATTATAAATATGAAATCTAATTTATCAAATAAAATTCCGATGTGTGTGGAAAATTAATTTTAACACAGGAGCATGTAATGTACAAAACCCTATCTTAACCTTAACTGTGGAAATTAATTTCTAATGTTTTTACTATTAATTATAAATAAAAATTAAGTTAAACTTATTAAATAATAATAATAATTATATAAAATATTGAATCCATTTTACTAAATTCAATTTATATAATTGGAAGAATTTAATTTAAAATTAAACACACAAATGTGACAAAAAGCGATCTTCCAAAGAAACGTTTCCATAAGTATAAAAAGTTTTTGTATAAAAATTTAAAATTAAATTTATTAAAATGATCTAAATTGGATTAATAATTATATAATTTATCTAATTTTACTTTAAAAAAATTTAAATTATTTTTTTTCTAAATTCTTTAAACGAAAAGGAAATTTTCAATAAAAATCAGTATTTTCACTATTCATCAAAAAATTAATCTTTTCAGAAAATTATAAAAATTTCTATCTAAGATAATTTTTAAATATTTATTGAAAAAATAAACATTTTTTTTCAAAAAATATTCTAAAATAGGAAAGAATTTATCTTAAAAATAAGTGTGAAAAACTTGATGAAATTAGTTTTTAGAAAAAAAATACATTTTTAAGTATAATACTGGATTTATCCTTATACCATGCCTATAAAAAATACTAGATAGATGATAATTTTTTTTATTGAATATATAATATATAAATTACATTAAAATCATTCACCAATAGCGATTAATTTAATTTATTAAGATAAAAGCTCATTACGTGTATAAATATAGTTTTTCAAAAAAACATATTTTTACTTTCAAATGATTTTTATTTTCATTTATAGTAAATTTATAACCAATGAATTTATTTTATATATGTTTAAACCATATAATTTTTATAATTTAGTTATTTCTATCTATATCCATAAATTTAATGGCTATTTTATAACTACCATATTAAATTATAATATTTTACTAGTATATCATGGTTCGTTTAAAATTGGTGTTGTGTGTAACACAATCTATCGAAGAAATTAAAATTTTCATTTAAATATAATTATATTATAAAATATCAGGGTGTTACATTCTACCCCCTTAAATAAATTTCATCCACAGAAACTTGATCTTCATAATCAAGGGTTTGACATTTGAAAATTATTTTACATAAAACCCACATCGTAATAGGGTTAATAAAACTTCCTATTAAAAATAGGGAATGGGAAATTCAAAGGTCACCAGAAATAAACCAAAATTATATTCCAAATATTATAATATTAAGTTAAAATATGGTCATATAGGATAAAATTAACTACCAAGGATTAATAGAGAGCGGTATAGAACATGGTGAATAGAAATTTAACAACCACAAAGCCATAAATATATGATAGGTGAAATGAACATTGATTTATTAGAAATGAAGTTAATTGGACAAAATTTTCATTTCAATATCATTTTACTAAATTAGAGGGATTATTTTACTATTTTATAGTAAACATAATAAAATATACTTACTTAAGAGATCTTTATTTCATAAGAATAATTCAATTATTTGGTTGTGCTTCAATCAATATCCCCTTCATTTATTACTCTAAGAAATGAATATCCAAGATGATTTTTTAATGCACAAATCACTAAAATTAAATTCTAATAGATCACATAATCAATAAAAAGTAACAAAATATTCCTACTATCTTTAGACATTAACCTAAACTAAAATGGTTAGCACAAGATATATAAGGACCTGAACTTAAACATTACATAATCTAGTAAATTCCTTTAGAATTAACTTCTTTACATACCCAAAGATATTTTTGTTTTATAGTTTTAGATAATTAGGAAATAATTCATACATATAAACCTACAAGCATACAAAGTGGGTACAACTTAAAACAATATCCATTTTTTTCATAATACACAAGTTTATAATAAAAACATGAAATATTTTCATAAAAAGTCTTCACAACATTAATCTTGGATTCTACTTTTCTCTTACCCATACTTAAAACCTATGAAAAACATTTTAAAACTTGATATGAGCACAAAAATATCAGTAAGGGATATAAAAAAAGTATAGAAACCATTAGTCCATGAATACTTATAAACATATGAAATTATTTTTACAAAGACGTACTTCTCACCCATAAAGTATCATGTACTTACTTTGTGAAAAATGATATTTCCATAAAACATAGAAAAAATAAATAAACCATATAGGTTAATTGGGGCATTAATTACTTAATATTGTTACCCTCATGGCCACCTTATGACTTGTAACCCTCATGACTACCTTACAATGTAACCCTCATGAATACCTTATGGTGTAACCATTGCGGTTATACTTAGAGTCAACATACGACCGACCTCCAACTTAAACATACCCAATTCATTGGAGGAAGATGTAGGTACCAGCCTTCATCATAAAAAATTCCCAAGAAATATAAAATAGTCATAAAATAAGAATATTTTCAATAAAATATACCATTTGAATTTTGTTAAAATAGAAGTTTAAAAGAGGATTTTAAAAGAGAAGTCCCTTAAAAATATCATATAATTGAGATGAGAATTAATAAAAAAAGGAATATGTGTTTACACTATAAATACATATCACACACATAATATTCAAAAATAATCTTAGTACCACATAATTAATTAAGTAGAAGGTTAACCCAAAGAATGGAAATTGGGTTAAGAATTCCCTTACCTCGAGATCATCTTACTTGAAATGTGTTTAATCATCCTATATAATGGTTAAAAGAGTGTTATTAATATTTTAAATGATTATATTAATATTTATAACACCTTATATGATCATTTAATAACATCATTCCACCCATTTATTAATAATATTTTGTTATTTCCATTGTTTTGGGTGCATGCTTTACATAGTTTCCATGGACAGTTTATAATGGGTTTTCTTGTTGAATGGAAGAAAAACTACAGAAGTGGAATGAAATGGTATTAATATGTTTATATAATATTAAATTATACCATAAATTATTATTTTTTCATATATTATGATGAATCATTAGAGAAAGCATTAATTATATTCATTGAGATCATTTCGACGGTTCTTCGATAATCAAGAACTAGTTTCGTTATATAATTTAATATTATGTATATATGTTAATTAAAAAACATAAAAGAGTTTATATAATAAAATTTAAAATATTTTTCAACTATTAAAATGGTTTTATGACCAGACATGAAGGCGTTAATTGAAATTTAAAACACATCATCCACGATGTCGGTAAACCGATACATCACATATGATGTTCTTATTTTTTTAATAAAAGGGAGAGGAGAGAGATTTTGATAATGGTTTTTTCCAAAAACATGATAAAATTATAGTACATATATGATAATATAGTTTTAATTCCTCTTGTATAAGGGGAGGTGAAGAGATTATAATAAAAGAAAAATAATCGAAAAGAAAATAAAAGAAAAAGAAAGAGGATTTTTACCTCTTGAATTATTCTCCTTGAGAACCTCCTTAAGGCTATTTATTTTGGCCTTTTAGTGAGACCAAAAGGTCTTGGAAGTGGGGAGGAGGCTTGGGAATAATATTTTATAGAATTTGGATAATTCTCAAATCTTGATAGGTGTGAGGAGAAGAGGGGGGAAGAGGTGGTATTTATAGTAGAGGAGAGAGGTTTTTTCCATTATTTTAATCATTATTTTATTATTTTTCTCAAGACAAGAAATAGTGTTAGTTATTGTGAATAAATACAGTAATTAGTGCATGTGAGTTCTAACCAATGGTGGTTACCCCATCATAACATCATCCATGACTCAATAAATCATGTATTTAGCTTATTTTGTAAATTACCGTATTTCACTATTCACAAAAAATTCATGTATTTTAGAAAAATCTCAAAAATTCACCCTAACCATTTTTAAACATTTAACATTTAAAAATGAACTCCATTTTATCAAAATAATTTTATAAATATGATAAATTTAATTTTTACTTAGAATCATAATTTATTCAAAAAATAATAATTTTAAAACTATAACTAAATTTATAACACCTTAAAAAATTAATCAAGGTATCATAAAATTATATTTTAACCATAAGACAACAAAATATTAATTTAGGATTAGATTTTATGAAAATAAAATTTCTTTTAATCCATTAAATTAATTATAAAATTGTAATTAAATATTTACGACTTATAAAAATACAAACTATTAATTTATCATTTCAAAAATATTTATTTACTTATTCCATGATATAAATATATAATGATTACACTTATAAGATACACAAATTTTATTTATACTCTCATAGGTGTGGTTACTATTCTATTGGCCAAAATTAATATTCCTAAAGGTTATTTTACTATATATAAGGTCATGTTACTATTCTATCAGTGTAAATTCCTTAATTTATATAAATATCAATTATGTCATTATAAATTTATAATAAATTTAAATATTAAAAATTATTTTATAAGCAAATGGTTTGTCACATTCTCCCCACCTTATGGAAATTGCGTCCTCACAATTTTTTATTTTCTTATTAAACAAGTGAGGGTACCTTTCCCTCATAACATTTTCAGATTCCCATATTTCTTCTTCAACCATGTGGTTTCTCCAAAAAACCTTTACCTGGTGGATTAGCTTATTCCATAATACTTTCTCTCTATGATCAAGAATCTGAATATGTTTCTCTTCATAATAAAGGTTCTCTTCCATTAGAACTACTTCTGGACTCAAAACATGAGATGAATCTAGCACATAATTTCTCAGCATAAAAACATGAAAAACATTGTGTACCTAAGATAAACTCGGAGGAAAAGCTACTTGGTAGGAAAATGACCCAAATTTATCCAAGATTTCTTAAGTTCCAATGAACCATGGACTTATCTTTCCTTTCTTACCAAAATGAACAAAAATTTACCATGGTGAGATTCTAATAAAAACATGATCACCTACCTCAAAAGAAAAGTCTTTCCTCCTATTATCTTCATAACTTTTCTACCTGTTTTGAGCTGTCCTCATGTGTTGTTGGATCATATTCACTTTCTTAGCCACTTAATATAATAATTCTAGTCCCTTCAACTTCCTTTCCCTGAATTTATCCCAAAAAACTAGAGTTCGACACTACTTTCCATATAATTCCACAAAAGGTGCCGTCTGTATACTAGAATGAAAACTTTATTCTCAAAAAATTCAAATAAAGAAATATGTTGATCCCAACTTCCCTGGTAATCCATTGAATAAGATTTAAGCATGTATTAAAATGTATGGATTTTTTTCTTGGTCTTTCTATCAGATTGAGGATGAAAGGATGTGTTGAAATTTAATTCTATGCCCAAAAACTTCTTAAGGCCTTTTCAAAAGTTAAAAGTGAACCTGAGATCATGTTAAGATACAATGGAAAGAAGAACTCCATGTAACTTGACAATATATTTGAGGTACATTCAAGAAGTCTGATCCAAAGTCATAGTATCTCAAATAAGAAGGAAATATGCATATTTTTTTAGTCTTTCAACAATAACCCAAATCACATTGTTACATCGAGAAGTCTTTGGTAGTCCCACCACAAAGTCCATAAATATATTTTCCCATTTCCATTATGTAATTGGAAATAGATGAAGCATCCCCCTTGGTAGTTATCGCTCTTCTTTAACCTATTTACATGTCAAACATTTCACAGTAAAATCTTAAATATCTCCTTTTATTCCATACCATAAGTAATACTCTTGAAGGTATCTTTACATCTTAGTACTTCTAGAATGAACTAAAAATGGAGAACTATGAGCTTCAAAAAACAATTATTTCTTCATTTGGGAATCAAAAGGCACACATAATCTATTCCCAAATATGAAAAAAAATTCTTTATCAACATTAAATTCTGGAAACTTACCCTTTTCACCTATTCTACCTTTTTCTACAACATACTGTCTTCCTTCCATGCTTTCTTAATTCTTTCATATAGAGACGAATGCACTGAAACTTGAAAAAAATAGAGGAATTTATTGCACGAACAACTTCTAAGACAAAATTAATCAAATCATTAATCAAGGGGTCTTGCTCTAAACATAACATAGATAATGATGCCTAATGTTTTGACTCAAGTCACCGTCCACTTTTTTTGGTTTTCCAAGATGAAAATAGATCATGAAATCATAATCCTTTATCAATTCAAACCATATTATCTGCCTCATGTTTAATTCATTCTGAGTGAATATCTACTTCAGACTTTTATGGTCAGTATATATTTCACAATTGGATCCATATAAATGATGCCTCCAAATTTTCAAAGCAAAAACCATAGCTACTAATTCCAAATAAAGTGTGGGATAATTTAACTCATGAGGTTTAAGTTATCTAGAAGCATAAGTAATTACTTGGTCATTCTGCATTAGAACATAGTCAAGTCCTTTCAATGAAGCATCATTGTAGATGAAAAACTCACAACTTCTGGAAGGTAAATAAAAACTTGAGAATTCAAAAATATCTTCTTCAGTTTTTGAAAAAAAATTACATTCTTCTGTCCAAATAAATTTAACTCCTTTTCATGTTAACTTAGTTAGTGGGTTAGATAACTGTGAATATTTTTCAACAAACCATTGGTAATAACCTTCTAATACAAGAAAAATATTAATTTATGTACATTTTTTACATCTTGTCCATTAATCAACCAATTTTTTTTGGTAGGGTTAATTTTTATTCCATCCTTATTTACAATGTTCCCAAGAAAAGAAATCTGTGGAAACCAAAAATCACATTTTCTAAATTTCGCGTATAACTTCTTTTATTTGAGAGTTTTTAAGATAATACTTAAATTTTTTTCATGATCCTCATAAATTTTTGAAAATACCAAAATATCATCAATAAAAAATATATCCATATATTCACAGAATATTCTATTTATAAGATCCATGAATACAACAAAGACATTTGTCAAACCAAATGGCATAACAACAAAATCATAATGCCCATATCTAGTACGAAAAGTTGTTTTTTGGTATGTCATCCTTCTTTACCTTCAGTTTATGGTACCCAGATCTCAAGTCAATCTTGGAAAAATACTGAGCTCCCCAGATCTGATCAAACAAGTCATCGATATGAGGAAAATGATACTTATTCTTAATAGTAATGTTATTTAAATCTATATAATCAATGAAAATTATCATGAAACTATATTTATTTTTAAAAAACAAAATAGGATCACCCCATAGTGATGTGTTAGGATGAATGAAGCCTTTATCAAGCAACTACTCTAACCGATTTTTCAATTCAATAATTTCCACTTGATCCATTCGATATGGGGTTTTTGAAATTGGATTAGCATCAAGAATCAAGTCAATAATAAATTCAACTTCCTGATCTGGTATAACACTTGGTAACTTATCTGAGAAAACATCAATTTATTCATTCACCACTGACACATCATTAATATGAATAGTTTCATTATTTTTAACAATATGAGAAAGATAACAATTATTTCCATCTTTTAATAGTTTCTCATATTCTTGATATGTTATCAATTGTATGGGTTCATTATTGTATACAAACTGAAACCCTTTCTGAAAAAAACTTCTTTATCCTTACAATCAATATTAGTATGATAAACAGAAAGCCAATCCATACCCATAATAACATAAAACCCTACTAAGGGAGAAATAAAAAGGTTTTTAGGTAAAGTCTTTCCACAAATAACAATAGGAAGATTCTTATAATTCCTTTTTGCTGTAATATTTTCTCTTGGTGTTTTAACCATAAGTTCTGGTCTCATTTATTTAGGTGAAATTTCCAATTTACTAGAAAATTTCTTAGAAATGAAGGAATGTGTAGACCTCGTACCTCATACCACTTCATTGGATAGCGTGAAATTTGTTGATGTAGTCACAAAGGATCTTACTACTCCTTTCTACTTATAATATATATTTTTTCATCATTTGGATCTTTCTTTGGGAATGTATTTCATAATGACCCATCTCACCACATTTGAAACACTTTACAGTTTTCTCATCAGAATTTATCTTAACTACATTTTCATTATAATCTCGGGACATATATACAAACTTACTATGTTGAAAACACTTCCCAGTTTTTTAAGTCATTACCCAAGGTTCTTTTTACCACACTTTTCATAAACTAGAAACTGTAATTTCTAACCTTCAGATCCCTTTGATTGATTCTTACCCATCACTTTCCATTTAGACCTCTTCTTCTGCTTGTTTTAAAAGTACACATGATCATCTAAAAACTCCATTTATACCCTCTCAAAACATCATACAAGTTTCTCATAACTTTTGAATTCACAAGAAGCTAATTCTCTTCAATATATTGGCTTCAATCCTAAGTAAAAATGATTGATTTTTTTTATCAAGATCTTGAATAATATTTGTAACGTACCTTTCCAATCTGGTGAAGTTTGATTCATATATGACCATGGAATAATCCTCCTTTTGTTTAAATTTGAGGAATTTATTTTCCATCCTAAGTCTGACAACCTTAGGAAAATATTTTTCATGAAAAAGATTTTTTAATTCATCCCATTCCAAGGCATCAATCTCATCACTATCCCTGCTATTTTTGACCATTGACCACCAATGGTCAGCTTCACCTTCAAAACAATAAAATTAAAGACTAAAATTTTTATTATCTAAAAACCCCATAACATCAAATATCTTTTAAAGGAATTTAATCCATCCTTCAGCTGCCATTGGGTCAGAAGATCCACTGAAAGTAGGAGGGTGTTGCCTTATAAAATGTTCCACTATCATCATGTTCCTTTGTGGTAGCTTTAGTTGTTCTCTTGCATGGATTCCACTGCCATTTATAGCCCGTGTCAACTAATCCATTGCTATCACAAACTATTAAATTCCAATTCCCACCATTCCTGATTGTGGATTCAGAAAGATAGCATCCTCTTAGTGCCTTCTTACTTCAGGTTCGTTGTTTCTTCTACGGAAAACCATTCCGAACAGACATATCTTAGACAATGAAACATAGTAATCTTCAATTAGTATATCATTTCAACATAAAAATAAGGTTAAAATAATTTATGGTATTCTATTAAAATCATTATAACCCCTAAATTTATCTAAACTGTGCTCTGATACCAACTATAAGGACATGGTATTAAACATTACATAATCTAGTAAATTCCTTTAGAGAGAGTTTGATGATGGATTTTTCCAAAAACATGATAAAATTATAGTATATATATATATGATACTAGAGTTTTAATTACTATTGGATAAGTTGAGGCAAATAGATTATAATAAAATGAAAATAATCTAAAATAAAATAAAAGAAAAAGAAAGATGATTTTTACCTCTTGAATTATCCTCCTTGAGAACCTCCTTAAGGCCTTTGGTTTTGGCCTTTTGGTGAGACCAGTAGGTCTTGGACGTGAGGAAGAGGATTGGAAATAACATTGGATAAAATTTGGATAATTCTCAAATATTGAGAGGTGTGAGGACAAGAGTGGGAAAGGGGTGTTATTTATAGTGGAGGGGAGGGGGTTTTCCCATTATTTTAATCATTATTTTATTATTTTGCTCAAGACAAGAAATAGTGTTGGTTATTGTAACTAAATATAGTAATTAGTGTATGTTAGTTTGAACCAAGGGTGATTACCTTAGCAAAACATCACCCATGACTCAATAATTCATGTATTTATCTTATTTCGTAAATTACAGTATTTCACTATTCACCAAAAATTCAAGTTTTTCAAAAAAATCCCAAAAATCACCCTAATCATTTTTCGATGTGTAGAATTAAAAAAAGAACTTCATTTTATCAAAATAATTTTCTAAATATGATAAATTATATTTTTAAATAAAATCATAATTTATTAAAAAAAAAACAATTTTAAAACTATAACAGATTTTATAACACCTTAAAAAATTAATCAACGTCTCATAAAATTATCTTATAACCATAAGAAAATAAAATATTAATTTATGATTGTATTTTTTTTGAAAATAAATTTTCTTTTAAATCATTAAATTAATTATAAAATTGCAATTAAATAATTATGACTTATAAAAACACCAACAATTAATTTATCATTTTCAAAACATTTATTTACTTATTTCGTGATATAAATATATCATGATTACACTTATAAGATACAAAATTTTTATTTATACTCTCATAGGTGAGGTTAATATTCTATTAGCCAAAATTACTATTCCTAAGGGTCATTTTACTATTTCTAAGGTCAAGTTACTATTCCATCAGTGTAAATTCCTTAATTTCTATAAATATCAATTATTTCATTATAAATTTATAATGAATTTAAATATTTAATTCCAAAATGAAAACAAATTATTTTATAAATACCTGGGTTGTTACATTATCCCCACCTTCTGAAAATGGCATCCTTGCAATTTTTTATTTGCTTATTAAACAAATGTGGATACCTTTCTTTCGTAGAATTTTTAGATTCCCATGTTTCTTCTTTAACTATAAGGTTTCTACAAAAAACCTTAACCTAGTGGATTACCTTATTCCATAATACTTTATCTCTATGATCAAGAATCTAAATAGGATTCTCTTCATAATAGAGGTTCTCTTCCAGCTGAACTACTTCTGGGATAAAAACATGAGATGGATATGACACATAATTTCTCAACATTGAAACATAAAAAACATTGTGTACCTGATATAAAATCAAAAGAAAAGCTACTTAGTAGGTGACTGGACCAAATTTCTCTAGGATTTCATAATGTCCAATGAACCATGGACCTAGATTTCATTTCTTACCAAAATGCATAACAATTTTCTATGGTGAGATTCTAATAAAAACATAATCACCTGACTCAAAAGAAAAGTCTTTTTTCCAGTTATCTCCACAACATTTCTTCTTGATTGGATCTATCCTCATGTGTTGCTGGATCATCTTCAATTTCTTAACCACTTCCTCTATTAATTCTAATCCCACCAACTTATTTTCTCCAACTTCATTCCAAAAAGATAGAGTTCGACACTGTTTTCCATATAATACCTCAAAAGGTTCCATCTGTATACTAGAATGGAAAATGTTATTATAAGAAAAATTAACTAAAGAAATATGTTGATCCCAAATTCCCTAGTAATCCATTGAACCTGATCAAATCATTTCTTCCAATGTCTAAATTTTTCTCTCGATCTATCCATTAGATTGAAGATGAAAGGCTATGTTGAAATTTAATTATATTCCCAATGAATTATGAAGGCCTTTTCAAAAGTTAAAAGTGAACATGAGATCACGGTCAGATACAATAGAAAGATGAACTCCATGTAACCTAAAAATTTATTTGAGGTATAATCAAGAAATATGATCCAAATACATAGTATTTTTTACTCTGCTTTAACCTGTTGACATGTAAAACATTTCACAGTAAAATATGAAATATCTATTTTTCATTCCATACCACAAGTAATAGTACCGAAGGTATCTGTACAACTTAATACTGCCAAGATGAACTAAAAATACAGAACTATGAGCTTCACACAATAATTCTTTTTTCATCTAGGAATCACAAGGCACAAATAATCTATTCCCAAATCTCAAAACAATATCTTTATCAATATTAAATTCTGGCAACTTACCATTTTTCAATAATTCTACCTTTTTCTGTAACTCACTGTCTTCTTTCTGTAATTTCTTAATAATGTATCATAGAGATGAATGCACTGAAATCTGAAACAAAATAGAGGAATTTCTTGCACAAAAAACATCCAATCCAAAATTCATCAAATCATTAATCAAGAGGTCTTGTTCGAAACATAACATAGATAATGATGCATGATGTTTTTGAATCAAGACATCAGCCACTTTGTTTTCTTTTCTAGGATGGTAATTGATCATGAAATCATAATCCTTTATCAATACAATCCATCTTCTCTACCTCATGTTTAATTCCTTTTGAGTGAATATATACTTCACACTTTTATATTCAGTATATATTTCACATTTGGATCTTTATAAATGATTCCTCCAAATTTTCAAAGCAAAAACCATAGATGATAATTCAAAATAACGTTTGGGATAATTTAACACACAAGGTTTCAGTTTTCTTGAAGCATAAGAAATTACCTGATCATTCTACATCAGAACAAAACCAAGTCCCTTCAATGAAGCATCACTGTAGATGAAAAAATCACCACTTTTGGAAGGTAGGGCCAAAACCAGAGCATTCAAAAATCTCTTCTTCAGTTTTTGAAGAAAAGCATTACATTATTCTATACAAATAAATTTAACCCCTTTTTGTGTTAACTTAGTTAGTGAGTTAGATAACCATGCGAAGTTTTCAACAAACCGTTAGTAATAACCATATAATCCAAGAAAACTATGAATATCTGTAACATATTTAGGTCTTGGACATTCATCAACCACTTTTTTTTGGAAGGATCAACTGTTATTCCATCCTTATTTACAATGTTCCCAAGAAAAGAAACTTTTTTCAACCAAAAATCACTTTTTCTAAATTTTATATACAACTTATTTTCTTTGAGAATTTGAAAGATAATCCTTAAATTTTTTCATGATCCTCATAACTTTTTGAAAAGACCAAAATATCATCAATAAAAGAAACTTATGAAAATATTCATAGAATATTCTATTCATAAGATCCATGAATATAAGAGGGTCATTTTTCATACCAAAGGTAATAAAAAAAACTCAAAATTCCCATATATAGTATAAAAATCCATTTTCAGGATGTCATCCTCTTTCACCTTCAGTTAATGGTGCCCAAATCTCAAGTCAATCTTAAAAAAAATACTGAGCTCCTCGAAGCTGATCAAACAAGTCATTGATATGAGGCAAAGGATACTTATTCTTAATAGTAATGTTATTCAAAGCTCTATAATCAATGAAAAGTCTCATGGAACCATATTTATTTTTGACAAACAAAACAGGAGAACCCCATGGTTATGTGAAAGGATGAATGAAGACTTTATCAAGAAACTCATGTAACTAATTTTTCAATTCAAGAAGTTCCACTTGAACTATTAGATAAGGGGGTTTTGAAATTATATTAGCATCAGAAACCGATTCAATAGTAAATTCAACTTCCTGATCAGGTATAACATTGGGTAACTCATCAAGAAAAACATCAAGGTATTTATTCACCAATAACACATCATTAATCTAAATAGTTCTCTTTTTTTCAATAATATGAGAAAGATAACATTTATTTACATATTTTAATAGTTTATCAGCATCCTTATATGTTATCAATTTTATGGGTTCATTATTGTATATAAACTGAAACTCTTTCTAAAAAACAACTTCTTTATCTATCTAATTAAAATTAGCATGATAAACAGAAATCCAATCCATAACCAGAAAAACATGAAACTAAACTAAGGAAAAAACAACAAGGTTTGAAGGTAAATTATTTACACATATAACAATAGGAAGATTCTTATAATTCATTTTTTCTATAATATTTCCCCCTGGTGTTTTAACCATAAGTTTCAGTCTCATTTCTTGAGGTGAAATTTCCAAATTAAAAGAAAATTTCTCAGAAATAAAGGAATGTGTATACCTTGTATCAAACAAGACATTTGAAAAATTAGAGTAAAAAAATAAAGTACCTCATACCACTTTATTGGATGGCCCGACATCTGCTGATGTAGTCGCAAAGGATCTCACTAAACCTTTCTGCATATAATCTGATTTTTTTCCATCATTCGAATCCTTGTTTGGGAATGTATTTTCATAATGACTAATCTCACCATATTTGAAACACTTTACAGTTTGTTTATCAGAATTTATCTTAAGTTCATTTTCATTACAATATTGAGACATATGTTCAAAATTACCATATCTAAAAAACTTCCCAATTTTGTTAAGGCATTCCCCAGGGTTATTTTTACCATACTTTTCACAAACTGGAAACTAGACTTTCTTACCCTTAGATCCCTTTGATTGATTCTTACCCATGACATACCATATAGACCTCATAATATTATTGTTTCAAAAGTACACATGATCATTTGAAAAATCCATTTCTACCCTCTCAACACATAATACAAGTTTCTCATAACTGTTTTCATTCATGGAAAGCTAATTTCCTTCGATATATTGGCTTCAATCCTGAGTAAAAATGATTGATTTTTCTATAAAGATCCTGAATAAGATTTCAAGCATACATTTCCAATATGGTGAAGTTTTATTCATACACGGCCACTGAATCCACATCCTTTTATTTCAATTCAAGTAATTTCTTTTCCTTCCTATGTTGGAAAACCTTAGGAAAATATTTTTCAAGAAAAAGATTTTTAAATTCATCCCATTCCAAGGAATCAATCTCATCACCATCCCTAATATTATTGACCATTGACCACTAATTGTTATATTCACCTTCAAAATGATAAATGTAAAGATTGACCTTTTGATTATCTGAACACCCCATAACATCAAATATCTTTTAAAGGGATTTAACCCATCCTTCAGCCGCCACTGGGTCAGAAGATCCATTGAAAGCAGAAGGGTGTTTCCTCATAAAATGTTCCACTATAATCATATTCCTTTATGGTATCTTTGGTTGTTATCTTGCATGGATTCCACCTCCATTTATATCCCGCATCAATTGAGACATTACCATAAAAAACTATTCAGTTCCAATTCCCACCATTCTCGATTATGGATTCAGAAAGATATCATCCTATCAGTGCCTTCCTACTTCAGATTCCTTATTTCTTCTGTAGAAAACTATTCTGAACATACATATCTTAGATGAATAAACATGGTAATATTAAAATTCCATATCATTTCAACATAAACATAATGTAAAAACCATTTATGTTATTCTATTATCATCATCCTAATGCCTAAAGTTATTTAAACCATGCTCTCAAACCAACTACAAGGACCCAATATTAAACATTACATAATATAGTAAATTCCTTTAGAATTCACTTCTTTACATTCCAAAATATCTTTTTGGTTTAGAGTTTTATAGAATTAGGAAATAATTCATACATATAAACCCACAAGCATACAAAGTGGGTACAACTTAAATAAATAACCATGTTTTTTCATAATACACAAGTTTATAATAAAAATATAAAATACTTTCATAAATTTTTTTTACAACATTCATCTTGGCTTCTAATTTTCTATTAACCATCCTTAAACCATGTGAAAAATGTTTTAAAACTTGGTATGAGAATAAAAATCTTAGTAAAAGATATAAAAATAAGGAGAGAAACCATTAGTCTATGAATACTTACAAACATATGAAATCATTCTCCCAAATACATACTTCTCACCCATAAAGTATCATATACTTACTTTGTGAAACAAGAGAATTACTTAAAACATAAAAAACATAAATAAACCATATATGTTACTTGTGGAATTAATTACTTAATATTATAACCCTTGTGATTACCTTATGATTTTTAACCCTTATGACTACCTTACAATGTAACCCTCATGGCTACCATATGGTGTAATCATCGCAGTTACACTTGGAGTAACCATACGACTGACCTACAACATAAAAATACCCAATGAATTAGAGGGAGATATAGGTCCCACCATTCATCATAAAAAATTCTCAAGAACCAGAACATAATCACACAATAAGACTATTTTCAATAAAATATACCATTTTAATTTTGTAAAAATAGAATTTTAAAAGAGGATTTTAAAAGAAAAGACCCTTACAAATATTATATAATTAATATTATAATTAATAGAAAGAATAGAATATGTGTATAAATTATAAATCCATATAATAAAACATAATATTCAAAAATAATCTTAGTACCACATAATTAACGAAGTAGAAGGTTAACCTAAAAAATGGAAATTTGGTTATGAATTCCCTTACCTTGGGGTCATCTTACTTCAAATATGTTTAAAACTAATGTATAATGGTTAAAATAGTGTTATTAATATTTTATAAAAACATATTAATTATTTTAACACCTTATATGATAATGTTATAACATAATTCCATATATTTATTAATAATATTTTGTTATTTCTATTATTTCAGGTGCGTGCTTTACATGGTTTCCATGGTCGGTTCGTAATGGATTTTGTTATCGAATGGAAGAAAAACTCCATAATTGGAATGAAATGGTGTTAATATGTTTATAGAATATTAAATTATACCATAAATTATTTTGTTTTCATATATTATGATGAATCATTAGATAAAACATTAATGATATTCATTTAGATCGTTTTGGCAGTTCTTTGATAATCACGAACTAGTTTCGTTATATAATTTAATATTATGTATATATGTTAATTCCAGAACATAAAAGAGGTTATATAAAAAAAATTTAAATCTTTTTAGACCATTAAAATGGTTTTATAAACATCCATGAAGGTGTTAATTGAAATTGAAAACACATCATCCACGACGTCGGTAAATCTACACATTACAGATGATGTTCTTATTTTTTGAATAAAAGAGAGAGGAGAGAGATTTTGATGATGTATTTTTACATAAACATGATAAAAGTATAGTATATATATATATACATGATAATATAGTTTTCATGCCTCTTTGATAAGGGTAGGTGAAGATATTATAAGAAAAGAAAAATAATTTAAATGAAAATAAAAGAAAAAGAAAGAGGATTTTTACCTCTTGAATTATCCTCCTTGAGAACCTCTTTAAGGCCTTTGGTTTTGGAATTTTGGTGAAACCATATGGTATTGGACGTGGGGAGGAGGATTGGTAACAATATTGGATAGAATTTTTCCAATGATCAAATCTTGAGAGGTGTGAGGAGAAGATGAAAGAAGGGGTGGTATTTATAGTGGAGGAGAGGGGGGTTTTCCATTATTTTAATCATTATTTTATTATTTTATCAAGAAAAAATAGTGTTGGTTATTATGAATAAATAATATAATTAGTGAATTTTATTTCTAACCAAGGGTTCTTACATTAGTATAACATCATCCACGACTCAATAATTCATGTATTTAGCTTATTTCGTAAATTCACGTATTTCACTATTCACAAAAAATCAAGTATTTCGGAAAAATACAAAAAATTCACCCCAACCATTTTTCAACATGTATAATTTAAAAGTGAAATAAATTTTATCAAAATAAATTTTTAAATATGATAAATTAAATTTTTAAATAAAATCACAAGTTATCCTAAAAACAAAAATTTTAAAACTATAGCTGATTTTATAAAACCTTGAAAAATTAATCAAGGTCTCATAAAATTATTTTATAACCATAAAAAAATAAAATATTAATTTATGATTCTATTTTATGAAAATAAATTTTCTTTTAAATAATTAAATTAATTATAAAATTGTAATTAAATATTTATGACTTATAAAAATACCAACACTTAATTTATCATTTCCAAAAAATTTATTTACTTATTCCATGATATAAATATTTAATTATTACACTTATAAGATATAAAAATTTAATTTATACACTTATAGGATAATTTAATATTCTATTGGCCAAAATTACTATTCCTAAAGGTCATTTTACTATTTCTAAGGTCAAGTTACTATTCCATCAATGTAAATTCCATAATTTCTATAAATATTAATTATTTCATTATAAATTTATAATTAATTTAAGTATTTAATTCCATAATTAAAAAAAATATTTTATGAGTACTTGATTTTTTACAAGATAATTCTCAAAATGAATAAACCACTATATAAAGAAATGAAACATTAATCACCAAAGCCTCAATAACAACACCTAAAAAAATAAGTGCCCATAAAATTATTAAAAATACACTAGAGTAAGATTGAAACACAAATATTATAAATATTTTATCTCATATTATTGAAAAATAAATTTATCATTTATTTCAAAATAATATCAATTACTCTAATGTCTCATACCAAAAATACATACGTTTTAATCATATAATCTCCAAAATGTGCTAATTATTTCCATAAATTACCTAAATCACCATAAAGATACATTAAAATCATATGTTATTCCAATGTTTAATTAAAAATTTACTCCTAAAATAAAATACCATAATTCTATGTTTACCTTAATCATATAAGGTTCTAAAAAATAATTAACTTCTTAAGAAATAACATTAACTACCAAATCACTTTTTAATCCCATAATTATCTCTATGGTAAAATATAAATTCCCAAAAACAACTTAATATTTATCTGTCACATAATTTTAAATAAAAAATAATACTAACTAAGACATCACATAGGCCAGTGGTAATAATTTCACCCTTATCATCCATCGGTTGTGGGTTTAATCCCTACAACTTTTCCAGATGTGACAAGTTATCCTTTTTACTAAAAATATATTTATATATTTCTTATAATTTCTCCAGAAATACATTGAACATCCTTGAAAATAACCTTAATTCTATAAGATCATATAAACCTTTAAGGTTATCAATACCTTTAAACTTATGAAAAGAGTATTCTTATTAAATAGAACTTCATGTTGAACAAAAGGGTTACATATACCTTATCCCAATAAAAATTCTCCCAAAATTTCATTAATCACCTTAAAATTCCATCACTTAAAACCTCAAAATTGGTGTTCAAGAATTTAAACTTATGATTAACCTTGAACTCATAAACCCATGATGGTATCTATAACTCTTAGGTTAATCTTACTTGAATACATATATGCTTTCAAAATTAACACAATCCTTTGATGTTTAATGATTCTTATAACCAAAATATAATTGGTAAAAAAATTCTTCTATAACATAATTATTGAATACCAATATATATATATATATATATACTTCAATACTTCCACTTCAATGATTTTCATGTCATAGACCCTTCCTTTTTCCATGAGTTAACTATTGTATTAGGTAATTTACTAGGATAATTTCCATGTTCCCCACACATAAGACATTGGACTCATCAATTTTTTCCTATATTCACTTCATTTCCTCATAGAAAACATTTTCACCTTCCTTTGTGACATTAATTGAGATATCTCATTCCATATTTATGGTATGAAGGAAATTTAGTATTATTTCCTTTATGGTCTCCACTATCTGATCTCTTAGTAAATTTTATCCTTCTCTTCTTTGGTGGGTTTGAGTGGTTGTTAAGATGCAAGTTAATCATATATCATGATAACTGGCTAGTCATAATCACAATATACTTCTATCCTATCATCACACAAATTGGTTTATCATTACCATCGAATTGTACAACACTTTTAGTGTTAACATAGTTCCTCCTAGTTCTATCCATTAACTGAAACCAAAAATCATAGTATGAGCAACATTAATCATAGTGGTAAACCACATAATACTTTATAATATGTATAGATAATGACATATTCTTTTCATTATATTACACCTTAGGTTTAACCTAGCCTATACATAGTCATCATCTATTCAAATCATTAATTATAGTTCATAAAGAGTTTGTAATTTTCCAAACATATCCCCAAAGAGTGTTGAACTAGGTGTGCGATAATGCCCTTTATCATGTATCAGGTGATGATTGATTCAAATACCAATTCACCCTTTTTGGAGTTGTTACCCCTAAGTACAACTATTCTAGAGCCACATCCACTTAAATTATCTAGGCAAGGATTCAGTTTCTTGGAAATCAATCACTCTATCCTTTAAAAAAATGCACATATATTTTCATATACTTAGAATTATCATTATGGTTATCACTAAAGTTTTCTACTCCTAGTTTCCAAAGTATAACTGAACTTTGGTCTGATACCAACTGTAGAGACCCATACCTTTCATACAAAAATATTTCATCTTAATAGATGAATATTCATTAGTAACATAATGATCCATTCTAGAATCATTTAGGTCTAGTGCCTTTAGAAACTTGGAAACATAAACAATTGGTATATAAGTGAGCCATACCATCTACCACTAATTTCATAATAACTAGAACCCTTATTATACATATCATACATAATACCATTATTCATAACCTAACGAAAAGAAACATAAGAAAATGTGAGATTAGATTCTCAATAAGGGTAAAAAAGGGAGATGTCAATGATAACATAAGCATAACATGAGCATAAGGGTATGAAAAAATGAGAATACAATTAGAAAACAATACCCTTCATATCATAGATTGTAAAATTGATTCATGGCATAAATTTTGGTAGTTCATAAGACATTTATCGCAAAGGAATCAAATAACTTGAGGCATGAGAATATAACATTGGCATAATACATAGATTTTTAGAATACACATAATCATAGAAAATCATTTCCTTAGTTGTCAAGGATCATTTAAAATGTAATCATAGTATAATGAGTTCACTCCCAAAACATCATAGTAGTCAAGGTTCACTCCCAGGACTATCATAATGGAAAATTTGCCTTACGAATCTGGGTTCAAAACCCATTATTGTCCTATTTATCTCATGATATATCATGTTTACCCAATGTATTGGAGGGAGATATAGGTCCTACCGGTCACATAATAAAAATCATACACATGTGTTTCAAAAGATCATAAATAATTCATCATATAAAAACCCATGAAAATAAATGGGTTTCATAAACAATTCATTAAATTATAACCCATGTAAAAGAAACAAGTTTCATAAACATTTCATCATTTCATTATAACATAACCTATGGTAAATAAACATTTTTCATAAACATTTCATCATTTTATTATAGAATAACCCATGGAAAAGAAATGGGTTTCATAAAAATATTGTTATCGTAAATGAAAAACATAGAGAGAAATAATAAGTATGATATCATTAGATTATATCCCCATTAAAGCTTAAGTAACATCAAATGATTTAATCTTATAGAGAAAATGATTGGGAAAGATCACTTGGAACATTTTTTTTGGTAAATATTATTTATAAATTTTAAATCACTTATTTTAAATCTATAAAACTTCCCAAATACTAAAGAAAAAGTTTTCTTTGAAAATAAACATGGAAAATTATAAAGTAATCTTTAAATATTTGAGTGTTCATGATGATGGGAAATACTTTTACTATCACACATGTTAAAATGAATATTCCTTTCACAATTTTCAGTAAAAATTCAAAATTACCTCATCCAAAAAATAACAAGAACATTAATTTTAAAAAAAAAATTAAAAATTAAAAAAGGGTAAAAATGAATTCAAACAATCATTATTAAATAGTAAAAACTTTCTTTAAAATATTTTTAGAAAACATGGAAATGTAATAAAAAATATTTTCGACCGAAGGGAGAAATAAAGTCCATTTTTCATAAAAAAGTTATTTCAGTCTCTTGAGTAATTAAAGAGAGGAAAATGAAAGGAAAACACATATTCTATAGAAATAAATATATTATAATAAAATTAATGAGTCTATTGATAGATATATTATAATATTTCATCATCATAAACATAATTATAAATAATCCCAATAAACACTGAGATTGTAACATAAAACCCTTACCACTTTAGTAACTTTGGAATCATAAGCCCCATAAAAAATGAACCATAGAAAAGATATATAAATCCACATAAAAATCATTATAATAATAAAAATAAAATAAGTTCATGTATAGTATATACACCACATAAAAGAAACATGTGGTGAATAAGGCATGTGTCTCACATAAATAAAAGTGAGACAAAAACCCCTTACACGATTTGGTAACTTTTGAATCGTAAGCCCCATCAGAGAATAATTTAAATGAAACATTAAATATAATTATAATAAATATATTTATGATATAAATTTAAAATGCGATATATATACACTCTAAAATAAGATATCTGCATAACATAACACATGTCCCAAAGAATACAATTTGAGACAAAAATATATTACCTCAAGTCTCGACTTTCTTCATAATAATTTAGACCTATTGTATAATAAATATAGGTTTATTATATATAAATTATAGAACCAAAATCATATATATTATACCATATATGATTTAATTATAACCATTTATTAACCACTTATTAATAATTCATTGCTAAAATCACGTTTCGGGTAATAACTGCTTCATTTTCCTTATATGTTTTGGTTTGGTATTTTTGATAATTTTTCATTGGTATGGTTATATAATATAAATAATGTTAAAAATTATATAAATATAATATATATTCATTATATAATTATTTATAGTAATCCATAAAATTTATATATAGAAAATGAATTTCACCGTTCATGGAGAGGGTTGGTCGTATGTACACATGAACGCCATTTCCATTTTCTCGATGGATTAAACAAAAGAAAGGTAAATAATATATCACATTTAAATAATATTTTTTATATAATATATATCATATATATTAATTAAATATATCCTTATTATAATCCATTTCAAAATAAAATGAAAAACAAATCACATTATTTATGGAGGTGGTAGTCCACACATATGCACAAGCGACGTTATTGTTTTCCAACAGATTATAAGACAATAAGGTATATGTGATATTATAATTACAGGAGTATAAATATGACATAAATATAATTTATAAACATTAAATACATCATTATATCTATCTATGAGAGGTGGTTATTGAAAATAATTACATCTGTTCGCGAGACGGTAGTTCTTCGCACACACGATCAACGGTTTCATTTCCCATTTAATAGAAGAGGAAATAGATATAGGTTATGAAATAAAAACAATAACATATTAGTAAATTGTATATACATAATTTATTATATTGGAATGATTAATATATAAATTAAGGTGTTAAGATAATAAGTAAAAAAAATATCTTAGTGAAGATAATTACCTTCACTTAAAAAAATATCATTTGGATCTCTTATTAAGGACACTTGGGTTAGTCTTTTGGGAAGACCAGTAGATCTAGTGTAACTCCCTAAGATTTTAAAATAGCAACATAATTTTATATTTCGTATGTTAAAAAAAATATTATAATAGAATATAACACACAGATACTTTATGATATATTTATTTTTAAATAAATTCAATCTCTTCAATAGCTTACGATGCACGAAACACTGAGTTTAAATGAAGCACAACACTCTATTAAAATATTATTATTTAAGAAATAAAATTATAACCTAGCCATTAAATTGGTGGTTATGAATAGTACTAACTAAATTTTGAAAATTATGGTCATGTATTTTTTATAAATAAAATAAGAATCATTTAAATGAAAATGAAATCTTTTCTGAAAAAATGTATTTTTTCTAAAAGACAGTTTAGCCGCACTTCATGCACATAATTCAAAATTAATTTTTACCAATTTTAGAAAATTTATTTGATAAAATTAAGTTATTTTTTGAAATAATAACATCAAAATTATCTTAGGGTAATTTGTTTGGGATTTTTTTGAAATGTTTATTTTTTTTGAATAGTGAAAAATACAGAATTTTAATTGAAAAACACATTTTTGTTTAAATTATTTATAAAGATAAATTATATTTTAAATTTGTTTTAAATTAAAATTAGTAAAATTATATATATATATTAATTCAATTTATATCATTGGAATCATTTTTATATTGAATTTTGATATAAAATCTTTTTAAACTTTTGAATAATTTCTCTTTGAAAACTCCAGTTCTCGTCACGACTGTGAAATTAATTTTAAATTAAAATTTTCCACTAATCTAAATGGAATTTTTAAAAATAGATTCCATATTTTTAATCATAATAATTTATATTATCTAATAATTTCAACTTAATTTTTTACCATAATGAATAGTAAAAATAGTAAAAATTATTTACTGCCATTAAGGTAAAAATGGGTTTATAGGGGGTTAAGATAAATAGATAAGGGTTAAAATGATATAAAAAATTGAGTAAAATATATTTTATTGAATAATTTTAATGTTATAAAATCTAAGTCTTGATAATAATCAATTTTTTAACCTTTTTTAAATTTGAAAAATGTGGGTACACCATTTTATTTCAAAAAATTACAAGTGTGCCACTCACCTTACTTATAAAAGGCCACCCCTATCCTCTCTTCTTCACACATTAAAAACATTTTGGTTCATAAAATATCTACCCAAATAAATTATCAATTTCCATAACCTCATATTAGAAGTATTTTTTGGGTCAGAAAGTCATTCTATAAAAACTTTATGTATAATCATAATGAGGTGGCCCAAGAAGAGATAAAATTCTTAACTATGAATTTTTCTTTTATTTCTACTTACACCCCATTAAAATATTATTAATTTATTCTTATATAATAAAAATGGTATATAATATATAATAATACTTTATTATGATAATTTGATGACATAAAATCATCCCTACTTCCATAAAATGGGTTACAAAATCATCATTCATGTGTACGGTGGACTACAATCTCGTGAACCGATGTCATTCATTTTTTATTACCACATCTCAAGGTTGGGTATGATAATGAATATAAAGTATATAAATTATATTTATAACATAATTATACCTTTAGAGTCATTATATCATATATACCATTTTACTTTTCATTCCTTATGGGATACGATAATGTCCCTCATGTGTACGGTATACTACAACCTCATGAAGCGATGTGATTCGTTCTTCAATAACGCTTTATATGGAAGGTAATAATTATAAATTTAATGAATATATATGATATAAATTAAATAATTATGATATTCATGACATATTTATCATTTTTTAAAGATAATATATCATTTTATTTCTGACCTTCTCACTCACTTAAAGATGATAACACCGTTCATGTACATGTAGACTACCGTCTTCATGAAATGATGTGACTCTCTTTTCATCACTACATCACATGGATGATATATATAAGTATATTTAAATAAATAATACTGTATTTATGATATTATTATCTTTATTTAAAGAAAAAATATAACTTAACTCCTTTTTATAATGATCGTTGAAAAATGGAAACATTACTTATGCGTATGTATAACCTACTATCTCCAAGATCATAACATACTTCATTTATCAAAACCATATTCCTTGATTGGTCTTAAAATTATAATTTATGTATAAATATTATAATAATTTCATGATTATTATTCTTTAGAGGTTTAAATAATGACCACTTTGACCATAATCAACCTACCAAATTCATTTTTGACACATAAACCAAATTTCATCAAATCATCTGACGTAAACTTAATTTATTAAGTAATAATATATAGCATGGTAATAAGTGAAATAAAATGAATAATAAAATTTAAAAAGTATATTAATAAAGTAAATACTTAACTTAAGTTTATTATTCATGAAGTTAAAGAATGTACATGATGAGTCAAACTCAAGGTAAGGGACTTCATCTCAATTTTCCTTCATTGAGACATATTGTAATTTCATGAACCTAATTTCCTTTATATGGTGTATATAATATCCATTTGAAATGTAATATAATGATTCCTTAAAAATTAATGGTATTTTAAGTTTTAATTTTAATTATTTCATCTAAGGATATTTGACTTAAAATTTACTTAGTGGTAAATAATTTCATAACTCAAATTATTTTCATTAGGTTATATTACTTCTTCATGTTATTTGATATTCCGTGATTATGTGTGTAATTACTTTTGATTATATTATGTTTTATTTCAACTTGTTTAATTTTTATTTACATTTGATACACATAATTTATTCATTAATTAATTATCACTTCAACATTATGATCTTTGCAAGGGTTTATTTCATAATCTCATTTTAATCAGGATTTTTTATATTTTAATTTACATTGAAAAACATTATTTGATAATTGTTTAATAAACCATTGAATTTTATTATACTTTGGTTTTTCAGGAAATTTTTTCAATCAATAGCACCATTTTCCACTCTTTGGTACTTAAAATCCTTGATAAAATGTTTTAATAAAATACGACTTCATTTATCTCTTCAGTCGGAAATCCATTTTCTGGAAAAACCATGTTATTAAAAAAGTTTTAAAAAATTATCTTAACAATTTTTAATTTTAATTTTTTTAAACTAATCTTCATTTAAATTGAAAAACAAGGCCTATTTGGATTTTATCAAAAAAGTGAAAGTAATATTTGTTTTAATGTACTCGAGATGTACTAAATTTAATCCCACAATGACCAATACATGTTTTAAAATTTCATTTATATGTTTCATAGTTTATTTTCAAATTAAAGTGTTTTTAAATTTTTTTGTGAAATTTTAGTTTTAAAAGGTGATTTTCAAAATGAAAAAGGATATTTTCCTTAATAATGCTTTTAAAGACATTTTTATGTTATTTTTATTCATAAAAAATAACAAACCTTGATTTTAAATATATTTCTATGGGGATATGTTGTATTGATACCATCCTTATTCTTAATATGGATGTTTTATAATTGTTTTGACCAAATATAGTATTGACATTCACTTCCTTGAGTCGTTTTTGTATTCATTAACTTTACTATGAATTATTCACTTTTATGTGATCATTGGACATTAAATTTCTCCTAAATATCCATATTATTTATCATGGATATGTTTATTTCTTAAAGGTTATGTCATTTCTACATAAATTTTTCTTTATTTAAATTTATTTATTTATCTGGGTAAATATATATAAATTCATATTCTTTACTCAATTATCGTATTTTATGATAAGGTACATTGTTCACAGATTGAATCAATTATTCAATATATGATGAATGATTTGGACATGCAGTGATGGCGGGGCCTAAAATTATATAGTTCCTTGATTAATATAGAGGTATCATGAGATAAATAAGTTGTCCAAATTATATATTTTCTTACCTAATAGATTTAAACTTTCTTGAGGAAAGATATTGATGATAGAGGTATCATGATGCCTGAAATCATGATGTCCAATAACTAATAATTCCCTTGGTTAAGAATTTAGTTATTATTATCCATGAGATTTTCACAATGATATTATCTCTGGATAAATTTAATTCTCAGTTTATTGATTAAATAGAACATGTTTTTAGTTATTTACCTTACCATATTGATTATTCATTATCTAACTATGATATCCAAGTTATCAATTAAATGAAATGTGTGTTTAGTTAATTAACTTTCCATGTTTATTATGATTATTTATTCATGATAACTTCCACTGTACACTTACCCTTATTGAGAATATGATCTTACCCTTTTCTTATTTTTCTTCTTTCCCCAGTATATGAGGATGTGTTTTGTGATTGAGATGTAGGGATACACTAAGGGGAATATTGGAATTATTAAAGAAAATTCTTCATGTATTTTATTTTTTAAAATGTAATGTGAATTTCAAGCATGTATCTTATTTACCAAGACTACTAAACTATTATATCCTTTGAGATGTGATTCCTTGTATCTTATGTTAATGTAATAAAGCAGATGTAAAGACCTGGAAATTTCAAGGAATTTTTTTTCTTAATTTTTTTGGAATTTTACGAGTCTATTGATTTTGACGACACCTGATTCCGAGGCTCGGTGTGCCTGAAATCAATTTCTGAAGATTAGATCGGGTACGTTTAGTGAACGAACGAGTGGGTTTTTCTATCTTTTGAACCGATGATCGGAATTGAAATCCGAGGTCTCCGATGAACTCGCAACGCCAGTTTTCGCTTAAGGGGACCTTTCCGCAGTTGCGTTTTATGCGGGTTTGAAGTTATATTTTGGAGTTTAACCTTAAATTAAATAAAAATTGTGTTGCACACATTTTTATTTTGAGTTGGTTATATCCTACAAGGGAGAGGTTGTTGGTGGGGCTCACACCCACATAACCTCACATGAGAGGATATTTGTGAGGTGGGGCCTACACAAGCCCAACCTTTCATCTTCTCTTTAACTCCTTGAACCCCCCCTTAAACTCCTTAAACCTTTAACCTTCCCATTTTACTCTCTCTCTCTCTCTTAATATGCCAACACACTTGAGTTGAGGAATTTAATTAGTTGGCTCATCTATTTTGAATTAATTTGAATTCATTAGGTGAGAATAATAATAAGAGTTATATTATTATGTTTAGGTTGGCATAGCTTGAGTTGGACGAACAAAGGGGAGGATAAGAATTCTTGAAGGAATAATCCTCTTCCAACGAAGAACATCTCTCGACAAAGAATGACGACACCCACAAAGAACGCCCATATTCTCTTATCTTCCTACGCGTCAAGATAGAAGACGCCGACTGCGGTGATCGTCACCAACAACAGCGTTATTTTTCCTCCAACATTGATGGAATGAGACCGTCTCCCGCGACGCCGATTTCCGCACCGACGAAAAACGAACCTTGAATCGAGGTTGGAGATTAATTTGTGAATGTTAATAAACCCATGTTTGTTTCCTTCTAAAACAAAGAACGCAGATCAATTCAACATTAAGTTGATCCGTGAAAGAATATATTTGCGGGTTGGGAATATTTGACTGCGGGGAAAAACATAGGGGTTGTTTTTACATTCAAGATTAATTTATGTTCTTCATTATTTATCGACCGCTTGTTATCAATATAATGGGAGAAGGATAGACCGCACGAACACGGCCGAACCTCCTCCCCATTTTGTTGATGATTTTTCTTCGTGGCTTGGAACAGAGGTGGCGCAGTGCAATGACACCGCGCAAGGTCGAGAGAACCGCAGCCGGAGCGGGCCACGACGGAGGAGCGCGGTGCCATTGCGCCGCACCGGTGAAGCCAAAGGAAGCCACGACCAAGGGCGGGCTGCGGCGGAGGAGCGCGACACCGTCGCGCTGCGCCGGAGCACCAGGAGGCCGCGGCCAGGGCGGGCCATGGTGGAGGGGCGCGGTGCCGTCACGCTGCACCGGTCGGATAGGGGCCGCGGCCTTTGGCCACGACGGAGCAGCAGGAGGCGG
Source organism: Viscum album (assembly GCA_963277665.1). Classification (NCBI taxonomy): domain Eukaryota; kingdom Viridiplantae; phylum Streptophyta; class Magnoliopsida; order Santalales; family Viscaceae; genus Viscum; species Viscum album. The sequence goes on along the minus strand of OY728142.1, from coordinate 125,036,350 downwards.
CCGGACAAACTGGCCACCAGCACACCTTGTATGCGGGACCCCCGTGGGTCCCGCTTGGAACAACCGGCCGACCATTTTGGCCGACTGTTACCCAGGTAAACCGGGGGATTGAACCCCCGACTAGATCATCATGAGAGGAACCCACGAGGTCCTCCATTTCTCAAATCAAGGGGGGGGGGGCAGCGCCCCCCCGCATCCCGCTCGGCCGAAGGCCGAGCCGCTGGCCACGCGGGCCGGGCCGGCCGCGCTGGGCCGGACCCCCGCGACGGGCCAGGCCGTGCTGGCCGGGCCGGGCTGTGCCAGCCGGGTTGGGCCATGCCCATCTGGTCCGAACCCGGACCCGGGTTGGGTCGACCCGGTTTGGGCCAACCTAGGGGGTATTGGGCTGGGTCCGACCGGGCCCAAACCCCTACTTTCGGACAATTCCATTCAAATGCCCATAACTTGGGCTACGAACCTCCGATCGACGCACTGTTTGTTGAGTAGTGATCCTTGAATCGAGAAGGTCGTTTAGGTATATTACACTCAAGGTTTCGGTGAACTTTGGGTACGGTCGGGTTGGTTCGAAACCGAAACCAACTGGGCCCTCGGAGCGGAAACGCTTATAACTTAAGTTTCAGACGTCTGATTGACGTGCTGTTAACTTTGTTGGATTCCTTTCAGAGAGATGGATCTTTTGTAGTACTTCACATGAGGTTTGGATGTAGTTGGAATTTGGTCGGGTTGGATTGTACCCGAAATCCAACTGGGCCCCTGGAACGAAAAAGCTGATAACTTTCAGACCGGATGTCTGATTGACGAACCGTCAGTGGCGTTGGTTATCACATTGTGAAAAGGTCCCTTTGAATATACCCTATGAGATTTTGGGGTACAGTTGAGATACGAACGGGTTGGTTCGTACATGAAACCAACCAAGCCCCTGGGACAAAAAGGCTAATAACTCACAGATCGGGCGTCCGATTGACACACCGTCTGTTGCGTTGAGACCCCTATGACGAGGCGGTCCTTTGAGATACTTCTTCGTTGGAATTTGTGATACTTGGAGTATTGACCAGTAGCTCATGGAGTGGACCCTCCCGGAGACGAGCGTACGGAGTACGGAGACCGTGTAGCTGGCTGAGACCTGTTGACTGCTTGACCGATCCGAGTCAGAGTGACTTGTATAGCCCAGTGGGGAACACTACTGTGTTTGGGTGGCAGACCCACGGTGGGGAGCACTACTGTGTTTGGGTGGTAGACCCCGGCGGGAAGTACTACTGTATTTAGGTGGCTGACCCGCGGTACTCGATAGGAGGAGCACCTCAGCAGTCTTAGGTTAGCGAGCAGTACCTCGGAGTCGTGACAGGTTCACTGTACTCATCAGATACGGAGCTCTTCAGTAGTTGCAGTTTAGATAATGAAAATACTGGTTTGAGCTGAGTCAATGACCTTTGTGTTTTCCTCATCATTGAGATGGGTTACTTGATAACTTAGGTATATGTATGGGCATATACCTAAGTAGTGGTTATTCGTTGATTTCATATCTGTGTGATACCTAATGTTTGAGATGAGTTACTTGATAACTTAGGTATAAGTATGGGATTATACCTAAGTATGGGTTATCTGTTGATAACTTTTTTTGTTTTTATCCTTGTTGGATTTAGTGAGACCTTGAGGGTCTTGGGGTCCCTATTGAGTATCGTATACTCACCCCTGAACAGGTTATGCCTGCACCTCATTGTGTTGGTTGCAGACGACGGATATCACTAATCGTGGATGAGGCTTGTAGAGCTGGATAGTACCCGGAGGTGGATCCCACGACGAGTCGGTACCCGGAGGTGGATCCCACGACGAGTCGATACCCGGAGGAGACGGACGGACGTGGAGTGCTGAGGAGGACATCTGTACCTACCCTTCAGGTAGGAACCTGGAGAACGAACCAGGAGATGCTTATCACCTTTCAGCTGTTGTCCTTTGAGTTGTACTTTACTTTCAGTTGTAGTTGTACCCTTCTTTTGGGCTTGTATTTCTGGCCCCTTGTACTATCAGCACGTTTGTTTTACTGCTTTACTTAGGGTAGCTTCTGCTTGTACTCTGATTGTGTGTGTTTTCATTTCATAAATCCAATGCCTTCCCTTTTTATTGGGATTTACGCCTTTGGTTCTAGTCGCCAGCCCCTGGCCTATGGAAGGCGGTCTTGGGGTAGTCACGACACGGGCCCCGAGGATGGGTTGTGAAAAATTGGTATCAGAGGAGTCGGTTCTACCGCAAATCTCAGGACTCTGATCTTTCCTTTTTGTGAAGAAATAGTGTTAAGGGTACCGAGTGTGGTCTTCAGTTCAGGGAGTCCAGTGTTGGTGCGGCAGACGACGTATCCATACACCAGGACCCTGACTACTGATTTTTGACTTAGTGCCCAAAAACACTGATTGCATGCGTGTTTCCAAAAAAGTTTTAAAGTCAGCTCAAGCCAGGTCATCTCACCAGGTATAAATCGTTGACCATGTCACATATGTTCAATATGTCTCCACACAGACAGTCAGTTGGAGTTCCGAAAGTGTACTCGATGACGGCCCACCGAGCGACGAGACTCTAGTGCAAGGCCCTCTTTCTATGTTGGCACCTTCGGGTGGTGTACCAGCAACACCACCATCTATTAGGTAGCAGATTCCACCAGTTGTACTAGTGGATGATGCACACTGATAGAGCGCGTTGCACGAGTTCTAGCAGTAGAGGCCTCTGAGGTTATGGGGCGAGACAGATTCCCAGGCAGCAGTGGATTGGATGTAGGCGATTTCTAGAGTTCTACGCCTATTTTAGACACTGGTAGGGTAGATGGGGATCTTAGCTACTTGTGTTTTCTAGTGGGAGACCATGAGGTTGGTTCGTATAGTGATGGGGATTCGGTACATGGACCTATGCCTAAGATAGTACCATCGGGTAGTGTTCCAGCTATATCACTACCTGTTGGTCAACAGACACTACCGACGGTACCGGTAGAGGATACTTTTAGTCCTAATGCCTTACTTATGTTTCCGCACCAGATATCCCTCAAGTTCTGAGGCAAGCCTGACTCACAGGCGGCTGAGGAATGGATTGAGGATGTGGTAGAGAGTTTTATAGAGCTTATAAAGCTTTGGAAGGACGACATGTCGGTAGCTGAGAATTCATCGGGGCATACTAAACCATTCCTGGTACTCGATGAATACGATGTGATCGGTGCTTCAGGGCTCAGACTTCCGAGTGAGGTGTGTTTAAGGACATCCAAGCTAGCACCTTTTCTCTATGCATTCCTACTTATGCTAGGGTGCTAGAAAGAACCTTTGTGGTTGAGAATTCTTTTGGTGAAGGGATGCAGTCAGTGAAGGTTAGCAGTGGGAAAGCAGGAAACTGGCGCCAGTCTCGGAGACTTGGGCGTGTAAAATGTTTCAAGTAGAGGAAGTGAAAAGGACAGATGAATCTGCAAGGCAGTAGATGTGGAAGCAGAGCTAGGAGAGCAGCATGGCGTAGTGAACATTTTGACATGTTGCAACCACCCGCCTTTGTAATCCCCGCTAGGCTCAGGGAGCTGGAGGGCGGGAGAAAGAGTAGTTGCATACGGTCAAGGAGTGCGACCGAAAGGCTCTAGGGATGATTCGAAGTACAGACTGTGTCTTCTACTAGCTGTCGTAACAACATATATTGATAGGAATCATCCCTTCCTTCCACGAATCTTGTCCCAAACCTAGAGTTTCCGGTTAAGCCATAGAATTGACCCTCACATCTGGATATACCTTTGGGAGGAGACTCAATAATCACACTTATGCCGATGGTGTGATCTGACCCTTGAGGTGAGAGTTTCGGTTGGAACCTCTTGGTGGCAGCATCGAGGCCTTACGACGTTAGTTTGAGTATGGACTGGGCAATCACATTTCATACACAAATTGACGGTATTAGGAAAAAAGGTTGTGGTCTATCTACAACGTCGGGATGAGTTTTACTTGGTCAGTGAAAAGGAAACCCCAGGTAGCACAGGATAAACTCATGCATAGGAGGGTGTAGCCGATCACTCTTGGGTCAACCAACCTTACCCTCGTGGCTGTAGGATTTTGGAGTTTCAGTTCTAATCAGGAAATGGAGGCCTCTAGAATTTGAGGATGGAGACCACGTTCTTATACGGGTCTCACCTCGACGATGTTTACGGAGATGTGTCTGAGGTGGCGAGTTATCTCTGAGGATCAACGGACCTTTCTAGGTCCTCAGTAGGATAGGCGAGGTGGATTACCGCTTGACCTTTCCACCTCAGTTGCACCGGGTGCACGATGTCATCCATGTATCTCAGCTAAGGAGATACGTGCATGACCCTTCACACATCATCGACCACAGGGAGTTGGACGTCGATGATAGGGCAACATTCACAGAGGTTCTAGTGGAGAACGCGGATCAACAGGAGCGGGTCCTACGTGGATGGTCGATTCCTCAGGTGCACTTTCACTGGCAGCACAGGAACCTCCAGGAGAGCACATGGGAGCGGAAGGCTCAGTTGCAAGCTCAGTACCGCATTTGTTTCCCTAGTTTGTGTTATAGATTTACGGGGATGTAAAGCCCTGAGGTGGACGTAATGTAAAGACCCGAAAATTTCAAGGAATTTTTTTTTAATTTATTTGGAATTTTACAAGTCTATGGATTCTGACAACACCTGATTCCGAGGCTCGGTGTGCCCAGAATCAATTTCTGAAGATTATCTCAGGTACGTTCAGTGAACGAATGAGCAGGTTTTTCTATCTTTTGAACCGGTGATCGGAATTGAAATCCGAGGGCACCAATGAACTCGCAGTGCCTATTTTCGCTTAAGGGGACCTTTTCCGCAGTTGCGTTTTATGCGGGTTTGAAGTTATATTTTGTAGTTTAACCTTAAATTAAATAAAAAGTGTGTTGCACACATTTTTATTTATAGTTGGTTATATCCTACAAGGGGGAGGTTGTTGGTGGGGCCTACACCCACATAACCTCCCATGAGAGGATATTTTTGAGGTGGGGCCTACACGATCACAACCTTTCATCTTCTCTTTAACTCCTTGAAACCCCCTTAAACCCCTTAAACCTTTAACCTTCCCATTTTACTCTCTCTCTCTTTTAATATGCCAATACACTTGAGTTAAGGAATTTAATTAGTTGGATCATCTATTTTGAATTAATTTGAATTCATTAGGCGAGAATAATAATAAGAGTTATATTATTATGTTTGGGTTGGCATAGCTTGAGTTGGGCGAACAAAGGAGAGGAGAAGAATTCTTGAAGGAATAATCCTCTTCCAATGAAGAACATCTCTCGACAAAGAATGACGACACCCATGAAGAACGCCCATATTCTCTTATCTTCCTACTCATCAAGATAGAAGACACCGACCGTGGTGATCATTGCCAACGACAACGTTCTTTTTCCTCCAACGTTGATGGAATGAGACCGTCTTCCGCGACGCCAATTTCCACGCCAACGACGAACGAACCTTGAATCGAGGTAGGAGATTAATTTGTGAATGTTAATAAAACCATGTTTGTTTCCTTCTAAAACAAAGAACATGGATCAATTCAACATTAAGTTGATCCGCGAAAGAATATGTTTGCGGGTTGGGAATATTTGACTACGGGGAAAAACGTAGGGGTTGTTTTTACGTTCAAGATTAATTTACATTCTTCGTTATTTATCGACCGCTTGTTATCAATATAATGAGAGGAGGACGGACCGCACGAACACGGCCGAACCTCCTCCCCATTTTGTTGATGATTTTTCTTCATGGCTTGGAATGGAGGCGGTGTAGTGCAATGAAAGCGCGCAAGGTCGAGAGAACCGTGGCTGGAGCGGGCCACGACGGAGGAGCGCGGCGCCGTTGCGCCGCACCGGTGAAGCCAAAGGAAGCCGCGACCAAGGGTGGGCCACGACGGAGGAGTGCGGCACCGTTGCGCCGCGCCGGAGCACCAGGAGGCCGCGGCCAGGGCGGGTCGTGGTGGAGGGGAGAGGCGCCGTCACGCCACGCCGGTCGAATAGGGGCCGCGGCCTTTGTCCGTGGTGGAGCAGGAGGAGGCGGCCGGACAAACCGGCCGCCATCACACCTTGGATGCGGGACCCCCGTGGGTCCCACTTGGAACAACCGGCCGCCCATTTTGGCTGGCCGTTACCCAGGTAAATCGAGGGATTGAAACCCCAGCCATCTCATCAAGGGCGGACCCCATAGGGTCCTCCATTTCTCAAATCAAGGGGGGCAACGCCCCCCCGCATCCCGCTCGCCTGAAGGCCGAGCCGCTGGCCACGCGGGCCGGGCCGCCTGCGCTGGGCCGGACCCCCGCGACGGGCCGAGCCGTGCCGGCCGGGCTGGGCCGCGCCAGCCTGGCCGGGCCACGCCCATCTGGGCTGGACTCGGACCCGGGTTCGGTCGACCCAGTTCAGGCCGACCCAGGGGGTATTGGGCTGGGTCCGACCAGGCCCAAACCCCTACTTTCAGACAGTTCCATTCAAACACCCATAACTTGGGCTACGGACCTCCGATCGACGCACCGTTAGTTGCATATCAATCCTTGAATCTAGACGGTAGTTTAGGTTTATTACACTCAAGGTTTTGATGAACTTTGTGTATGTCCGGGTTGGTTCGAAACCGAAACCAACCGGGCCCTCAGAGCGGAAACACTTATAACTTGAGTTCCGGACGTCTGATTGATGTGCCGTCAACTTTCCTGGATTCCTTTTAGAGAGACAGATCTTTTTGAATACTTAACCTGAGGTTTGGATGCAGTTGGAATTTGGTCAGGTTGGATTGTACCCAAAATCCAACCGGGCCCCTGGAACGGAAAAGCCGATAACTTTCAGACCGGATGTCTGATTGATGAACCGCCAGCGGCGTTGGTGATCACGTTGTGAAACGGTCCCTCTGAATATACCCTATGAGAGTTTGGGGTACAATTGAGATACGGTCGGGTTGGTTCGTACACGAAACCAACCGGGCCCCCGAGACAAAAATACTAATAAATCACAGACTAGGCGTCCGATTAACACGCCGTCTATTGCGTTGAGACCCCTATGACGAGGTAGTCCTTTGAGATACTTCTTTGTGGGACTTTGTGATACTTGGAGTATCGACCCGTAGCTCGTTGAGCAGACCCTCATGGAGAAGAGGGTACGGAGTACGAAGACCGTGTAGCTAGCTGAGACCTGTTGATTGCTTGACCGATCCGAGTCGGAGTGACTTGTATAGCCCAGTGGGGAGCACTACTGTGTTTGGGTGGCAGACCCATGACGGGGAGCACTACTATGTTTGAGTGGCAGACCCGCGGTACTTGACAGGAGGAGTACCTCTGCAGGATATTGGGGGGGGGGTGCACTACTTTGTTTGGGTGGCAGACCCTGGCAGGAAGCACTATTGTGTTTGGGTGGCTGACCCGTGGTACTCGACAGAAGGAGTACCTCAGCAGTCTTAGGTTAGTGAGCAGTACCTCAGAGTCATGACAGGTTCACTGTACTCGTCAGAGATGGAGATCTTCAGTAGTTGCAGTTTCGATAATGAAAATCCTGGTTTGAGCTGAGTCAATGACCTTTGTGTTTTCCTCATGATTGACATGGGTTACTTGATAACTTAGGTATATGTATGGGCATATACCTAAGTAGTGGTTATCCATTGATTTCATATCTGTGTGATACCTCATGTTTGAGATGAGTTACTTGATAACTTAGGTATAAGTATGGGATTATACCTAAGTATGGGTTATCTGTTGAGAACATTCTTTGTTTTTATCCTTGTTGGATTTAGTAAGACCTTGAGGGTCTCGCGGTCCCTACTGAGTATCGTATACTCACCCCTGCATGGGCTATGCCTGCACCTCGTTGTGTTGGTTGCAGACGACAGACATCACTTATCGTGGATGAGGCTTGTAGAGCTGGACGGTACCCGGAGGTGGATCCCACGACGAGTCGATACCCGGAGGAGACAGACAGACATGGAGTGCTGAGGAGTACATATGTACCTACCCTTCAGGTAGTAACCCGGAGGACGAACCAGGAGCTGCTTGTCGCCTTTCAGCTATTTTCCTTTGAGTTGTACTTTACTTTTAGTTGTAGTTGTACCCTTCTTTTGGGCTTGTATTTCCGGCCCCTTGTACTATCAGCACGTTTGTTTTACTCCTTTACTTAGTGTAGCTTCTGCTTGTACTCTGATTGTGTGTGTTTTCATTTTGTAAAGGCAATGCCTTTCCTTTTTATTGGGATTTACGCCTTTGGTGATAGTTGCCAGCCCCTGGCCTATGGAAGGCGGGCTTGGGGTAGTCACGGCATGGGCCCCGAGGACGGGTCGTGACAGTTGACACTTTTTTCAGGCTACTGGGGTTGGGTTTGTTACAATTGGTATCAGATTAAGTTTAGAAGAAACATTGTGAACAAGATTTTGAAAAACATAATTTAGGGAGCATAACCTTAGGATAAAATTTGATGATATGCATATAAGAACATAATTTTTTTTGTTAAGGATGAGATTATGTGGGTTTTCTTAGAAATATATCCATATATAGATACTACAAGTGGACGTGGTTATGGAATAAATGTAAGTAGGGTTAATAACTCAAAAAGGGCACATTAGGCTCGACCCGATCATCACCCGATGCATGAAAAAATGGCCTTAATGCGTACCAGGTTTGAAAATCTTGAGTGATATACTTAGGATAATTCAAATTTTATTTATAAATCATTATAAATGATTTTAAAATAATGATATCCCAATGAAACCAGGTTTATGATTATGAGATTAGCCATGCATAATTTTTTTAATTTATATTAAGTATTTGACTAGTTTTTTGATTATACATTAAATTTCATAATGATATGATATAATCTTGTGTATTAAATAATTTATAAATGGAACATAGTAGAAAGACTGGTAACCACATCAATGCATGTGATTTGAAGAGTAATAATGATAATTTATTTGATAGGATTAAGCTAATATTTCAAGGGGAACTAGTCTCCAAAAAATTCTAATCATATTAGAACATCTTATCATGTACTAACAAGTTTGATAAATAATTATCTAAGTATTATATATTTTAAGGGAATAAAAATAAAAAGAGGATGGAAGAGAAAAATATGGATAAATGAAATAAGGGAAAGAGGTATTTTCTCACATATGATAATTGTAGAAAGAAAAACCATGGTACTTTATTATAGGGAAAGGGAGTTTGTTACAAGTGTGGAGATAAAGGCCACCATGATCATGATTTAAAGGGGAAGAAAAATGTTTCCAATGTTCAATGCTTCAAATTTAAGGATATGGAGAACTATGAAAACAAATTCCCCAAGCGTCAAAGAAATATAGTTCAAAAGTATCTAATAGATCATGGTCAAGATATGCTATTACCACAGATGAAGTGGAATGATTAATATAATTGTGTTTGGATTAAATAATTATATCATTTTATTATTTTATCAATTATATCCATGTTATAATAATTATGAAATGTATAATGATTGTACTATTTTACTTTTCTATTAAGGATTTTAAATCATATATTGAATGATACTGATGAACAAGAAAAATTATTCAGTGGTAAGTTGAAATTATTGGAAAATAATGATCGAGGGGAAGATAACCCTTAATATATTCCTAATGTTGAGATAATTATGTTGGGATAAATAGATGATTAATATAGATAATCTAAATTTGATAGTACTGGGTACCTTGGAATTGATTAATGATTTATGGAAAAAGTTTTTTATTCTATCATTGATGGAGTTAACAATATTTCTAGATTTAAAGAATATATCCAAAAATTTATGTTTTATTTTAGAAATTAGGAATCTTGAATGTTTTAAGTAAGGTTTCATGATAATTTAGGTGATTAACATGATTAAATAGAATACACGATGAAGGTACTCACATGGTTGGTATGTGGTGATTAAGATCCACTTTATGTTTTTTGGGGAATTAATGATAAGTTTATTTTGGAAATTTAGTGACCTTGTTTACAAATATTTGGATCTTAATATTTTGGAAGGTTCATAAGGTTATCTATTTATGAAATGGTTTAATTTTAACTTTATATGAGGTTTTAAATATTAATGTATTACTTAACTATATAAAGATTCATATATATTGGATAAACTGTGCTAACCATTTTGTTATACTGATAACTAGATATTGAAGGAATAAATTTTCATTCTATTATGGATCGTGTGATTTGTTAGTTCTTCAGGCATAAAAAATTCTTCTTCATTTCCTATAGTAAGAGATAAATTGTAAATTGATCACAACACAACCAAATATTGATATTATTCATATGAAATATAATGAAATCAAGTAATTATATATTCTTATATAAATTCATCAACTTTAGGAAAATGATCTTGAAATAAAATGTTATCCTATCACCATAATTTGTGATGTCATAAATGAACTTTTTGACACCTATTTGGTTTATGGGTTTGTCATTTTTTATTTTTACAAAATCAATCACTTTTTTTGTGATCAATGATCTCTTTAACCCTTTATCATTATTTGGACATTAAACTTTTCTTATATTTCCAAATATTCACTTCCCACCTTTGTTCTCATATTTTAAAAAACTAGTATGTGTTATTCTAGATGAACTTCACACATCCATTTATATCTTATCAATAAGATGTTTATTTACCATTTTTATGATTTGGGTTTCCAACAAATGTATTTTAAAATGTCAGACCCTTGATTATCAAAATTAAGATTAAATTATGAGGATATAATTTATTTAAGGGGGTATAATGTAACACCCCAATATTTTAAAATAAGAAAATATTATTCAATAGCATAAGTGAACTGAAACAAAAATATTATAAGATAATATAAAACCCAAATACTTTATGATATATTTCATTTTAAATAATTTCAATCTCTTCGATAGCTTGCGATGCACACAACATCGAGTTTAAATGAAAAATGAAACTCTATTAAAATATTATTCTATAAACATGACCATTAAAACCTAGAAATTAAGTTGGAGAGTATTAATAGTACTAACTAAATAATGAAAATTGTGGTTATATATTTATTATAAATAAAATAAGAATCATTTAAATGAAAAAGAAATGTTTTCTGAAAAAATGTATTTTTTATAAAAGACGGTTTAGTTGCGCTTCAAAAAAATAATTTAAAATTAATTTTTATCACTTATAGAAAATTTATTTAATAAAATTAACTCTATTTTTGAAATAAGAATATAAAAATTATCTTAGGATGAATTTTTTCTATTTTTCTGAAATGTTTCATTTTTAGATGAATAGTGAAAAATAATGAATTTTAATTGAAAACTACCTTTCTATTCAAATTATTTGTAAAATTAAATTATATTTTAAATTGGATTTAAAGTTAAATTAATTAAATTATATACATATTAGTCCAATTTAGGTAATTTTAATTATTTTTTATATTTAATTTTTATATAAAAACTTTACAAACCTTTGAACATTTTCTCTTTGAGAACCCGCTTTCTCGTTGCAACTGTGGGATTAATTTTAAATTAAAATTTATCACTTGTGCAATTCAAATTTAAAAAAATGGATTAAATAATAATAATAATAATAATTTATATTATGTAATAAGTTCAACATAATTTTTTACTATAATTAATAGTAAAAATAGTAAAAATTATTTACCGCGGTTAAGGTAAAAATGGGTTTAGTGGTGGTTAAACTAAAAATATAAGGGTTAAAATGACATAAAAACATGTATAAAATATTTTTTATAGAAATATTTATACCTTATCATTTCTAATACTCTGTAATACTCCATTTTTACCATTTTTTCAGGTGAAAAATTTAGGTACACCTTTTTCTTTCGAAAAATTACCAGCATGCCACTAACCTCACTTATAAAAGACCACCACTTATCCTCCCTTCTTGACATCTTAAAACCATTTTGGTTTAGAAAATAAATTTCAAAATAACTTCAAAAATTTCATCCCCTTATTCTAGAATCATTTTTTGGTCATAAAGATCTTCTAGGAATACTTTATGTTTAATCCTAAAGAGGTGGTCCGAGAAGAGGTAAAATTCCTAACAGTGTATTTTTATTTTATTTCATCTTCAAATTCCTTAAAATATTATTCATTTATTATTATATAATAACACCAATATATATAATATAGTTATATTTTATTATGTTAAGTCAATTACATAAAAATATACCCACTTCCATCAAATATATAATGAAATCATAATTCGTATGTACGAAAGACTACCGCCTCGTGAACCGATATCATTCGTTTTTCCATTACCACCTTTCACAATTGGGTATGGTGATGTATATAAATTATATATATATATATATATATATTATATTTATAACATAATTATACCTCTATATTAATTATATCAAATATATATTTTTAACTTTACATTCTGTAGGGGATACAATAACGTCGCTTGTGTGTATGGTGGACTACTGCCTCGCAAAGTGATGTGATTAATTCATCAATAAAACTTTACATGGAAGGTAATAAGGTAAAATTTAATTAATATATGTGAAATAAATGAAATAATTATTATATTTATGACATATTTATCATTCTGAAAAGATAATATATCATTTTATTTTGTACCTTTTCACTCACTTAAAAATGATAACATCATTCCTGTATGTGTAGAATATCACCTTAACCAAGATATATGACTCTATTTTCATAAAAAAACCACATATATAAGTATATTTAATGAATAATATGGTGTATATGATATTATTATCATTATTAAAAGATAAAATATTACTTACCTTCTTTTCTATAATGATAATTGAAAAATGGAAACGTTACTCATGTGTTGTACGACCTACCGCCTCCATGATCATAACATACTTAATTTCTCAAAAAGATATGTTATTATTGGTATTAAAATTATAATTAATGAGTAAATATGATAATTATTTAATTATTATTATTATAGATATGTTTAAATAATGATGTCTATGACCATAGTCAACCTTCCAAATCCATTTTTGACACATAATTCAAATATCATTGTATCATACGACGTAAACTTAATTGATTAAGTGATCATTTATAACATGGTAATAAATGAAATAAAAGGAATAATAAACTTGAAAAATTTTATTAAGTAAATAATTAACTTAATTTTATTACTCAGGAATATAAATAATGAACATGAGAATTCAGACTCAAGGTAAGGGACTTCGTCTCAATTTCCTTTCATTGAGGCATATTATAATCTTATGAACCAAATTTTCTTTATATGGTGTATATACTACCACCTTGTAATATAATATAATTATTAATTAATAATTCAAGGTATTTTAAGTTTTAATTTTAACTATTACATTGAAGTATATTTGACTTAAATGTTACCAAGTGGTAAATAATTTCATAACTCAATTTAATTTTTATTGGGTTATATTACTTCTTCACTGTATTTGATAATATAAGATTATGTGTGTAATTAATTTTGATAATATTTTGTTTTATTTAAACTTTATTTCATATGAATTTAAATTTGATACACATAATCTATTCATTGATTAATTCTCGCTTCAATGTTATGATCCTTACAAGGCATTATTTCACAATATCATTTTAATCGGGATTGTTTATACTTGAATTTCCATTGAAAGAAATTATTTAATCATTTTTTAATAAAACCTTTCATTTTCTTATCATATGGTTATTCATTAATGTTTTCAATTAATATCAGAATTTTCCACTCTTTGGTACTTAAAATGATTGAAAAAATGTATTAATAAAATCTGACTTATTTTCATTCTTCAATCGAAAATAATTTTTCTTCCAAAACCATGTAAACTAAAAATGTTTTTAAATTTCTTTTAAACCTTTGAAAAATTATTTATTAAATATTTTTTTACCCATCTTTACTTCATAAAAAATGTTTTGAAAGGAATTTTCATGCCATTTCTGAAATAACACTCATTTGACTTTTACTGAAAAAGTGAAAGGAATATTTATTTTAACATACTCAGAATGTACAAAATTTCCTACCATTGTGGAAACTCTATATTTTAATAATTAATTTATACTTTTAAAAGGTTATTTTCAAAGAAAATTATTTTCAATTTTTTTTGAGAACTTTTAGTTTTAAAATGTGATTTTCAAAATGAAAAGGATATTTTCCTCAAGAATGTTTTTAAAGATATTTTTATAGTATTTATATTCATCAGTGAAAACAAATCCTTGTTTTATATATAATAATCTAGGGATATGTTGTATTGATACCATCCTTATTCTTAATCTAGATGTTTTATGATTATTTTAACCAAGTATAATATTTAAATTCACTTCCTTTATTCATTTTTGTAGTCATTAACTTCCTTCTGAATTATTTACTTTCTTGTGATCATTGTACCTTAAATTGACCCTAAATATCCATAATATTTGTCATGGATATTTTTATTCATTAAAATTTATAACATTTCAACATACTATGTTCTACATTTAAAGTCATTTTTTTATCTAGGGAAATATTGATAAATCAATATTCTTTACTCAATTAGAATATTTGATGAAAATAAACATTTTTCATGAATTAAATAGATTTTTCAATATATGAGGAATTATTTGGACATATAGTGATGGGAGGGGCCTAGAATTATATTGCCCCTCGATGCATCAATAGGTCTCATAAGAAAAATATGTTTGCCAAATTATATGGGTATTTACCTAGTAGTTTTAAACTATATTGATGAAATATATTGACGATATAGGTATCTTAATGCCTAAGATCATGATCTATAATAATTAATAATTTAATTCATTAAGAATTTAATTATTATTATCCATGTTATTTTCATAATGATATTATCCCTATATGCATTTCATTACCTGCTTATAAATTAAATTTCATGTGTTTTTAGTTATTTACCTTACTATATTGATTATTCCTTATCTAATTATGATATCCAATTTATTCATCAAATGTAATTTGTGTTTAGTTATTTAACTTTACATGTTGATTATGATTATTGATTTATGATAACTTCCACGGTGTGCTTACCCCTACTAAGAATCTAAGTTCACCCCTTTCTTATTTTGTTTCTTTCCCCAGGATATGAGGTAGTGTTTTGTGATTGGTATGTAAGGATACACAAAGGGGTATAATGATATTCTAAAATATTTTTTTTTTATTTTATGTTTTAAAATGTAATGTGAATTTTAAGTATGTACTTATTTTACTAAGACTATAAAATTATTTGGTCCTTTAGGATGTGATTAATTTTATCTTAGGAAAATATAACAAAGTAGACAATGTTATTACATCTAGAACATTGATAATGATGTTGGGGATATATTTTGGTAGGGTTTGTTTGAACCAAATTTCTTGATAGGTGTGAATAAGTGAGGGGAGGGAGTATCCTTTTATAACTAAGAAGGAAGGACATTCTTGTAAATACCCAAAAATATTCAATAATGAGTAGTCACTCTTACTCCAAGTGCCAAAAAAAATGATAAATAATGGATTTTAGGGAAATTAAGATCAATAAAAATCTCCACCATAAAAAAATAATGTTCTAAACATGTTGTTTCTTAACTTCTAAGTTTACTTAATTTTACTATTTTAGTTTCACCACGGTAACTAATTTTTATTTATTTATTTACCCAGGTAATTTATCCTTTATGACTAAAAATAAATGAGAATTATTAGATAATTTATACCAACTAATTCTAAATATTAAATATAATTTATCAAATAAAATTCATATGTGTGTGAAAAATTAATTTCAATATAGGCACATGTAATGAGAAAAACCCTGTTTTAACCTTTACCGCTCTAATTAATTTATACTATTTCTACTATTCATTATAACAAAAAATTAAGTTGAAATTATTAAATAATATTAATTATTATTATTAAAAATATTTAATACATTTTACCAAATTCAATTCATATAAATGGTATAATTTAATTTAAAATTAAACTTGCAGACGCAATGAAAAAGCATTTTTCTAAAGAAATGTTTCCATAAGTATAAAAAGTTTTTAGATAAATAGTTAACATAAAATTGATTTTAGTGATCTAAATTGTATTAATAATAATATAACGGAACTAATTTTACTTTTATTTTTTTTAAAATGGAATTTTGTAAATGCTTTAAACGAAAAGGCAGTTTTCAATAGAAATCAATATTTTTCACTATTCATAAAAAAATTAATATTTTCATAAAATTATCAAAAGTTCAATCTAAGATAATTTTGACATGTTTATTTAGAAAATTAGTTTTATTTTTCAAATAAATTTACTAAAAGTTTCAATAATTAATTTTAAAATTAAGTGTCTAAAATACGATAAAATCACTTTTTAGAAAACATATATTTTAAGAATAATACTAGATTTATTCTTATCCCATGCCTAGAAAAAACTACTAGATGAATGATAAAATATTTTATTAAATATTTAATATATAAATTACATTAAAATAATTCACCAATATTGATGAATTTATTTTATTAAGATAAAAACCCATTTTATGCATAAAAAGAGTTTTCCAGAAACACATTTTTTTTACTTTCAAATGATTTTAATTTTCATTTATAATAAATTTATAACCAGTGAATTTATTTTATCCATGTTTAATCTATATAATTTTCATAATTTAGTTATTTCTATTCATACCCCCCAATTTAACAGCTAGTTTATAACTTTCACATTAAACCATAACATTTTAATAGTATATCGTGGTTAGTTTAAAATCGGTGTTGAGTGTAATTCTAGATATCCAAGAAATTAAATTTTTATTTAAATATAAATATATTTTAAAATCTTGGGGTGTTACATTACCCCTAGTTGGCTGAGCTAGTGTGGCACATGGATGGGTATATTACCCCTGATAGACATGTGCTCTACAGTTTCTCAGGATTACCAGGGGATCGAACTGAGGGCCTTATTGGTTGGAACAATCACCATGATGTGCTCATAGAAACCCTAGTAATTTTTGAAGAATGTATGTTCAATCAGGTTCAAATACCTAAGGATGAAAACTGATATAGTTTTGGGTACATGGGTTGTCACAGTCTATGTGACTTGATTAGAGAAATTCTAGCATTGGGATAAAGTTGGTATTGTTGGTTGTTTGTTTATTTATTTCATATAGTTTTTTTATTATGAGCATGTAACATGAACATATCGATACTTTTTTAGTATAGTGTGGGACTGTGTTGGTAGTTTCCTACTTAATTTTGTAATCACACCCTACTTAGGAATCCATGGAACTTGAGTACCCGAGCAACCCTCACTTGTTGCAGGTTATAGTTGGGCCAAGGATTGGGGTTGAAAGATTGGGATAGATCATTTCATATAATATTTATATATTAGAATGTGGCGAGGCATGAAGATTGTAATTGATCCTCATATAATTTTGTTTTGGTTGTTTTATTTTCTTATATTTTGTTATGTATATGTGGTCAGCCTAGTGTGTTATTGATCTTACATAAATATATATATTCTTCCATGCCACATATTACTATTCTTGAAAGTTTATTTATCTTGAATACTCTGGGATTTTCTATGGTTTATTATTCTTTATCATTTTTTTAGTATTTATCACTCTCATATAGGGGGTATAATAATCCCACAAAAACTCGTTAGACCGCCGTTACTAGTTGGAAACCTCTGTCATACGATGATTTGCACTTAAGGTAAGTAATAAACACCAGTATATGAATTGATTAATGGTTCTAGGTAGGAGTACATTACAAAACTCTTATATTTGTTTGTCCCCAAGGTCATACAGATCTTGATCCCTTGCTAGAATAATCATGTTCAATATCTCATCCCCTTACGTTACCATCCACATTGACTAAAAAACAAAAAAACAAAAATTTAAATAATTCATAGGACATATGAATTTTACTCGATTCACTACAAAGGGATAATTGAAATATCATACACCATTAGTGTATTAGTATACCATGAGGTAATAACACTCATTGTACTTATTAAAAAATTTCTAGGAAAGATACACTATCAATACTAGGGTCACTCTATCTTGTCCCATTGAATCACTACTACAATGGGGGTTAAAATTAGTTTATAGAGTTGGGGGTCTATTAAAAATTTTATAGACATGAAGTTTTCTTCCTAATAATATTAGTTTTTTGATACAACTTGTAACATGGTATCCAGATATATTCCCAGTGAAGCTCCATATTCATCTATCTCTATATTCAATGTTAGATGAGATTAACACTATGAAGTTAGAGCTGAGTATTTTTCTTTCACACCATCACAATAATAAACATTCTTCTCTAGATAAAGATAATTCTAAAATAGAATTATCAATTTTTACTATATCCTCTTCAGAATCCAAATATAGATATTAAACTCCCTCTTTTTACTATGTCTTTTCTATATGAACTAAACCAGATGTGCCAATGAAATCATTTATGGATCTATTCTTATTCTTCTTCTCAATTAGATATATAAATAAAAAACTCTAGATATAATTATTTATAGTTTTATCCCCAAATTCTATCTTCTATATAATATTTATGTTATATAATTTTCACTGTGTAAGTTCTATGCTCAAATCCATCTTCTAGGGAATTCCTTCATAGAGATGTCCTTTGATAAATTCCCTCCACAAAAATCCTATATGGTACTTCCTTCATAAGAATTATTTATGGTTTACATTTCCTTCCCAAATACTTTATGGTACTTCCTTCATGAAATCCATTCACAGTACTTCCACTTCCTAAAAATATTTCATACTTCTCCTTTTCAAAGGCCATTCACGGTTATCCTTCATTAACTCCTTTTATAAAACTTCCTTCAATTTTTTTTTGGAAACACCATTACACACAATTCCTTTATAGTTATCCAATCATGAATGAATATATTAATTTCTTGGGTATTATTCAAGTTTTTCTTCATAATTAATTAATTTCTAAGGCACATATTTATAGAAAAATCACCATGGAAAAATTTTTCAACCATTTTAATTTTGTGTAATCCACTTCACACAAAAAATATTTTTCAAAAAGTCTATATATGATTAGATCTTAAAGAAATTTAAAATCACCACTAAATTTTGTAAAATGAAATTGACATTGAGGATTTATATAAATCCTTTCTTCTATAGTTCACAAAACGCTACCATATACTGTTCACAAATGGAATTTACTTAGTGAAAAATAATTTTTAGATTTGCATTAACCTTTTATGTACAAGATTCCATGTGATTCTTTAATGAACTGGATTCCACATAACTCTTTTTTGGGAATATTACCTTTGCTGTAAATGTTTCTAAACTTCACTTAATACTCCAAAATTTTGATAAACTTCACCCTTTGATCCAAAATTATAATTACTGAATAATATAGTCTTACATGAAAGTTTCCTCTACACACTAGATCTACACATAAGATACAAACTCTATATTCCATACTTCTTTGGACTTTACAGTATCTCCCTATATTTATTCGAAACTTATTCTTACATAAACAAGGAAACCATTGAATCAAGAATACTCTTACATACCATACATTATCAAATTATTATAACACCACCCATATAATGTGATCCTTATCTACACATTGTGACTTGTGAAAAATTTAGAAACATAATCCAGTATTTCTTTACTCAAAAATATAATGTATCCTCGTAGGGGATATTATGTATCACTTAAAATCTTTTCCAGAACGTTTCCAAATATTCATGTATAGTTCATCCTCTAAAATTCTAATTAATTCAGAAACTCTCAAATTATATTTATATAAAAAATATCCATAAGTCATTTTACTCTTGATATTTCAGAATAATTCAAAACTTCTAGTTATTTAAATTATTTACTTCTAAAGGAATAAATACTTCACACAAATTTTAGATTATATTGAATCTCTAATCCACGTCTTCTAATTCCAAACTCATTTTCAACAAATCCATTACCTATTTTTATAAAATCGAACACAAAACCTCCTTGGTTAAAACATTTACATTCTTTGGATTTTTTTGAAAATACTACCATGAATCCTTATCCACCTTTTATCTCAAGATTATTCAAAAACACTGCATATATTTATAGTATACATTATGCTCACTCACATTTGTCTCTCTCACCATTTTTCAAAAAAATGAAAAGGGTTTAACTTTTATGGATACTTATTTTTTAGTCTTACCCCCCTTTGGGTTTCAACAGATTTTCATTCATGTATTCCCCCTATATATATGAAATCCATAGGTTCAAATACTCATATATACTTCCATTATATTAATAAAATACTATCTACATATTTTAAATTGTCTTTGTAAATTTCTTTTTGGGAAAACTAATTCTACTCAACTTATGTTAACCAAAAATAGAGATTTTATTCTCTAAAGAAATTATGCTATAATTACCACCACCAAAAATAACTTTATCACTTAAACTATTCACATTGTTTTCCACCATAAACCCTTTATGTTCTCCCAACTATTTGTTAATTGAACCTATGGAACTTTTACCACTAATAGAACACCATATATTTCACTTCAGTCTTGACTTCAATTGTTAAATGAAATTAATTATATATTTTCATTATTCATGCTTTGAACCATTTTTTCTTTCTTAATTCATTCTACTATTTTTTTTTCAGTGAGTGAATTTTCCACTTGGAATTGAGTCATCACAAAACATTTAATCCCACTGATTCATACATCTATATAGGAAGTAATATTTTAAGTTAAGAATATTAAATTTTTATATGTCACTCACTCACTTCCATAAACACATAAAGCAATGAAACATGTACTTTAAAAACCTTTTAAAAATACATTCTATGATATTAAAAATATTTTCATTAAACCATCAAAGAATAATCAGTTAGGAATAAAGTGTGTGAGATATACCACATGCTAAAAAAATGATATCACTTGTTCTTTATAAACATGTGATGCCACTTGATATTCACAATCCTTCTTTTCTTCATAGGGAATATCTTTTATCTATATGAGGATAAAAAACCATTTAGTTCTCATAAAAAACTCATGTTTATTTACTTTAGTAATTTACTTTATAAATTGAGATAGATTTCTATATGGTAAAACTATTTTATGACCATGAATATTTATTTTGAGTTGTTTTTGGTATCCTAAAAAACAACAGACATATACCATAATGTTAGTATAATAAAAAATAAGAAAAAAATTCATAAAAATTTATTCTTCATCAATTAATTTATCTTATAATTCTTGGTGTACTAAAACCTCTTGAGATATATCATGATATCACAAGATAAATACCAAATATGACCTGATACCACTAGATATATTAGTCAAGGATTTGACACAACCTTTATTTAATATTAGGCTCTACATCATTTGAATTTATTGAACACATCCTAAAACTACAAATTTATCTTATAAATATAATTTTTTTGATTAAAACTACTTTTTTATTTAGATAGGTATTTGACGCCATTTTATATTTTAGTTCAATCCTAATACCAATTAGGAACTTCAATAATTATAACTCCACTTGTTTCATGTATCATCTTTTAGAAAAACACATGTCCCCTTTTTTCATCACAATCACCCCATGGTTCATATCTCCCCTTTAAGGCCACATTACTCTAAATAATAGTTAGAAATAAATAAAATAATGGTGATATGGTTTTATCCTATACATTATAAAATTGAGGAATGTAGTTGGTTTTTGTGAGCCAACCCTTTATTTCCAACTTCCCGCCAAGACTTCTTAGTGGTTCTACCACTCATGAAAACTTACTTATATATATGAGAAATATATTTATCTATCTCATTTATCCTAGATTTTATCTTCATTGTGAGATCAATCCCACCAGTTAAAGTTTCCTCCATTGATGCATTATGCTTGTGATAGTTTTTAGAGGATTATCTAATGACCTTGGTAGTATAAGAAAACCCATTTTTTACCTAATTTATCTTTGATATTATCAACTTTAATAAATTAATAACATAAAAATTTCACACATGAAGCGATGTATAATCCATATTTTTATCTTCTTAGTATGATTTATGATGATCATAGTAGTATAAAACCTACGCTTCCCACCTCTTAAGGATTACACCGGTCTTAAAATCCTAGTTCATAACTTGAAGATTATTGTACACCAAGAGGGGTGATAACTCCTTTAATGTTTATGATTATTGATGCTATGATAAGGAAGAAATATTCTGTATCCATTTCACGGATCCAATCATACCCAATGAAGGTAACCCTGTAGAGACCCGAAGCATAACGTACAAGGACATTAAATTACTTTTTCAGAATACTTATTACATAAAAAAAACACACACACAAGGACCTTAATAGTTTAGTGTCTTTGGAAACTCGGAACATAATCTTCTAATCATGGTGAAAGATCTTCAACATCTCCCATAAAGATCTTCCCTTTTTTTTTTCTTACCTAAAACCTTTCTTTATATCCCGGGGAAAAGAAAACATAAAAGGGTGAGCTCAAATGCTCAATAAGGGTAAACAAAAGAAAAATCAATCACATCATATTCATAAGAACATAACATTTTGGAAATCTTAACCTGCAAAAGAGATCATAATATCATAACATGGGATAAATCATATTAGTGAAATGAAATTCCAATAATCATAACTTAAAACATGAAACTTTTTGGAATATACACATAATCATAGAGAATCATATCTTATTAGTCAAGACTCATTTCCAAGACTATCTTAGTGGACAAAGTCCATTTCTGAATCGAGTCACCCTCGTTTCAGTCCTGTTTCACTGAACCGGTATAACCTACCATTCCGGACATGTCTATCTCATGAGATATAAAATATTTACCCAATGCATTGGAGGGAGATATAGGTCCCACCCATCTCATAATGATACCATTCTTATGTGTGCCACAAAATCATAAACCATACATCATTGCATAACCCATGTAATAAAAATGGGAATCTTAAACATCATGACATCATAAAACAATTCATATACGATAAAGGAATTCATAAAAATAATTCCATCACAACATAATCAAATCAATGTAATAATAGGGATAAAAATAGAACCCTTTATTATCTTATATGGAAAATAATTTTGATAAAACACTTGAACTTCATTCTTGAGGAAAATATCCTTTCTACTTCAAAAACACTTTTCCTTTCTTAACACGTCATACAATTTTAAACTAAAAGAAGTTGATTAAAAATAAAATTGAAAACTTTTAAAGGAATCTTTTTGGAAATAATGTTTTAAAAATCCATTCATGACATATAATTTAAAAAAAAATTCATCATACTTTTGTCAGAAAAGTCAAAAAGTACCTCGTACGAAAAACGACAAAAGATTCCTTTCATATCCTTTACTAAAAACTCACCGAAGGGTAAAATTGGATTTAAAAAATTGTAGGTGGATGTAAATAATATTAAATATTGGGGAAACATGGATTTTGATGATAAAATACACCCCAGTAAATGCCAAATTATAAACAATCTTGGATAAAAATGAGATTGTGATATTTCCCTTACCTTATGTCCGATATGCTTTGTACGTATCCGAACCTCCTGTATAATGATTTAAATAATGTCATTAACTTATTAAAGAATCATATTAATTGTTATTATATCATATATGGTTCACTTATGACTTTATATTACCCGTTCTTTTGTAAATTCAATGTTAAAGAAGCATTTTGGGTAAAATCGTTTCATTTATCGTAGGTGTTTGGACTTGTTGTTCTTGACATTATTATTACTTATATCATGATTTACTTACTTCCAGAATATAAAACATGATTTATATATCATATATATTCAGTATATATATATATAATAGATAGATAAATGAAATGAAACACATCGTTCATGGAGACGGTAGTCCGTACGTACGCATGAACGCTGTTTTCCTTTCCTTATTGTCTTGAATGGAAGTAAGTAGATGACATACATATATATATATACATAAATCCAGTAGATTTAACATGTCATATATTTCATTATTATTCATTATATATACTTTATAATCATTCATGAATGGTTAATGTGGAGAATGAATCTCATCGCGTCGTGGAGACGGTAGTCCGTACGTACGCATGAGCGATGATATCATTCCCATGGTCGTGGAATTGTGTTTAAGTGTATGTATACTATTTCAGTATCAATATCACTTTATAATAATCATATATAGTTACTCATTACACTATTATACCCATCCAATTAAGGTGGTGGTGGAAAATAGATTACACCACGGCGTGGAGACGGTATTCCGTACGTACGCACGCACGGTGATTTCCTTTTTCTGTAGGATGGATAGAAGGTTAATTATAGTTGTTTAATATTTATAATAACATATCAGTATATAATAAATACTGATGTTATTAATTTATCATGAAACAACTAAATAAGAAGAAGTTGAAGAAGAAAGAAATTGAAAAAGATCGGTAATGGATATTACCTCTTTTTGACGCGCCTTCACTTAACCTCCACTTAAAGAACTAAGGATGGTATTTGAAGAAGACCAGGACCTCTAGGATGATACTAGGGAAGTGGAGAAGAGATTTTGGTAGGGGTTGTCTGAGCTTGAATGCTCAAATTGATGTGAGTAGGAGAGGGAGGAGTTTCCCTTTTATAAGGGAGGAGAGGGGCACCTTAGGAAAATCTCAAAATATTATTTTATATTAAGGTCAAATTCGGTTTATAATGGTTCCAAAGGGTCTTATTTTGAAGATAAATTGGGAATGGGTCTAAATAATCTCATCCAATAGGATTTAGACAAGTTTAAGTTATTATTTTAACCTTATCAATTAGATTTAACTCTAAGTTAAATAATTTAACTTTTACCGTATCTTTTTGTTTTCTTACACTATATGGTTAATAAACTTACTATATCAAGAAAAACGAACCCCAAGTTGTTTATTATTAATATATATAACCTTATATAAGTTATTTGTCTGAACCTTAGATTTTTAGGAATAAAATAACAATTAATAATATAATATTTGTTTTAAAAACTAATTTATGTCAATTTTGACACTATTTGGTACATGATTTTTATTAAATTCACAACAGAATGATAAGTTCGAAACAAGTTACTTAAATCAATAATAACATGTCATATTAACCTAGAAAATTATTTTAAGTCATAAAAAGTCTCCAATTACATTTATTTGGGCATTTATAACATCAATTATGTCAATATTTCATTAATAAGACAATTACCGCATCATCTTTGTGTCATAATAATTGATAATTATTTAATCCCTAAAAATTATAAATAAATTCCTATGATGTAGATAATTGTATTATATTTCTGGATACTATTCATGTTCGAAGTTTCATGAAGTTTATCACTAAATTAAAATTATTATACTTATAATATTTAAGAAAGTGACATGTTGTCACATTCTTTGGTTTTAACAATAATTAAATTATTTTCATGGACAGAAGTCCATAAAATGAATCTAATCCGACCCTTAGGTTATATGGGTCTACTTTTATCCATCCAATAGGATTTTTACAAGTTTTAGGGTAATTTTATAATCTTATATTTACCCTTAATTACCCGATTTACCTTTAACTATAGTAAATAAAATTTACCGTAGTTACTATTCACAATGCCCAAAAATAAAAAGTAGCTTATTAACATAATTTGGACCCACTTATTCCAAATATGTAATCAATTTTTCCAAATTAAATACAAAAAATATGCAGAAATTAAATTAAAATTAATCCCGTTGTCGAAAGAAAATGGGTTTTTCTTTAAAACATTGTAAAAGATTGAATTGATTTAACCTACGAATTCAAGGTAAAATCAATGATAATGACATAAATTATATTAAATGGTAAAAATATATTCTATTTATACTTTAAAACCATTCAATATTATAATTTAACCACATAATATATTACGATGAAAAAAGTTGTTTTTAATTAAAATATAGCGTGTTTTTACTATTCATTAAAATATGAAATTTATCGGAAAAATATCAAAAATTTATCTAATGTAAATTTTTATATCCTGATTCAAAAGAAGAATTTTATTTTGTCAAATTGTATATATAAACATGTCAAAAACTAGATTTAAAGTGGGTGCGCCATCAAAAGGCGGCAAAACTGCATTTTTTGAAAAATACTTATTTTACCCGAAAAATTTATTTTATTCTTATACCATTTTATAGAAATGTGTAAGATGAATAATAATGTTATAAAATTACAAATTTAGTTAACACTATTCATAACGGCTAGTTCATAAAAATATTATAATAATATATCATTGTTTAGTAAAACCCGGTATTGTGTACAAGACATGCTATCGAGGAAGGTCGCGATTGCGTGTAATGCAAGCCAAGTCAGGGTTGCGTATAGTGAACAACTCCTTTGTTGTTGCGTATAACAGAATCCAACCATATTTTATTTATACATTGAATATATATATATATATATACACTCAATGTTGCGTAGAATAACTTCTATCAAACGAACTTGAAATTGTGTGTAACAAGAGCCAAGAAAAGTGTTGCATATACTGCAAGTTAATACAGTGTTGCGTATAGCGCAAGATAATCTTGGTGTGTCTTAAAATAGACGATATGAATGAAATTAAAAAGAATGTATCTTATAAAATCTCGGGTTGTTACATTTTACCCCCCTTAAAATGAATTTCGCCCTCGAAATTCGTCGGGGTTATAAATCGTTTATTATTCATAAAAACCCACATCGTAAAAAGAAATACCAAAACTGAACTTTAAAAACTAAAGTATGAAATATAACGGTTACCCAAATGAACTGATCACTGAGTTTCCATATAGGAGAAAATATGGACATGGAAGAGAAATCTAACCGTCATGTTCTGATGGAGAGTGGTAGAGAACATGGCTATGAAAAAGCCAACAATCACAAAGCTATTGATTTGTGGTGATCTAAGGTACCATCTGATTCATTGGATATAAGGGCATTAGGACAACATTTTTGGTTTTTTTCAAGATCATTTCCCTAAAGTTGATGAAATTGTAATTAGAAGAAATACTTTCGTGATTTTGGTATAGTCTCACCGTTTGTCATTCTTTGGACAATTTCCAATTTATATCTTAAAGAAATGAAGTTGAATTTTTCATTAATGATGTGTTAGCAGATCATGTGATAGAATGATGGGTCATTCCATCTATCTCAAACAAAAGGTTATAAAAGTTATCAAAAAAAAAAAATACATAAGTCCATCTATAGTGAGATTAATCTTATATAGTTCCTAAAATGGACTTATACTGCTTAATATAATAAAACTAGTTTCTACTAAATAGGGAATTCCTGTAGGCCAGTGGTAGGCGAAAAAGGCCAGTCACACTTCGGTTGTGGGTTCGATTCCCACAACCTTGTCCGACGCGATGGGCTGTCGCCCGTCCTGCAGGTTGTCCTTTTTCTAAAACTACATTACTATAAAATCCCATCAGTAATATCGAAACAAGTTCTATCCTTAAACAATACTTATCATATGTCCAACATAATCCATTCCAATATTTAGGCTTATCTAAAATACTTCGGTCCAAGCTCATAGTATAAAGAAAACGATTACTTGAAATTTCATCAACCAAGCATGTGAATACCATCATTTATCCCCCATATATATATATTGTTGGTCACATTCCAATCATGTGAATACCTTAATCATGTATTCTCTTGAAAAAATGAATACCCATTGAAACATAGTGAAAACTTGAATGCAGTTAAAAGTTAACACTTTCCACATACCAAAATCCTCAAAATTCTATATACTCAAACCATGATATCACTTAGTCCTTATATCAATCATGAGCTCATGAATACTGTTAAACATTTCATTTTCTCGTTTTCCCTTCATTATGTGCATATCATCTTATTTCCAAAAATATCTCAATCACTTTGAATACCACATTAGACCAATACATAAATATTCCAATACTCCATGATACAACATTATTTTGGAATCCCATTACATAAACACTTAATCATTCCACCACATCGTTGTCATATTCAACATCGCCAATAGTGATCGCATGTGACTTCCCTTTGTCCTTTGCCTTAAGCGGTTGCTCATGTCGATCATCACTAACCCTTGGATTAGGGCATTTATTAGCATAATGCCCCATTTCCTTGCACTTGAAGCATTGAAGTGTTGGTGGTGCGTTCTCTGCAGTGTTTTCTTTATTCACATCATTAGAAACCCTTTTTCCATTACTTCGACACTCAGCTGCTTGATGACCTTCTTTTCCACACTTAAAAACATTTTCTAGTCCCTTTAAGACAATCTCCACCATGCTTCTTTCCACACTTTGTGCATAAGGAAACATTCATCTTCTTTTCACCATTATTATGAGATTTCTCCTTGAACTCCATCTTTCGTTTCTTGTCAAAACCATGAGATGGATATGTAACACCAACTTCCATTTCTACCTTGATAGCACAACGCACAATTTCTTCATAGCTACTGAAGTCTCTTATAGCTAATTCCCTTCGAAGACTTGGTTTTAAGCCATTGAAAAATCGATCAACTTTACTTTCAGGTTGGATGATAATGCCAGATGCATACCTTGAAAGTCTTGTAAAATTCGCTTCGTATATACCAACAGATTCATCATCCTTCTACTTCAGCTCAAGAAACTCCTTTTCCATCTTTTTTTGAAGAATACGAGGGAATTACTTACTGAAAAACAAGTTCTTGAACTCGTCCCATTCCATGGACTCAATTTCATCTCTTGGCCTCGTATTCTTGATAAGATTCCACCATTGATCAGCTTCACCTTCCAAACGATATACTGCTAAGATGACTTTATCATGTTCAGAACATTAAAGAACTGAAAATATCTTTTCAGTGGTACTGATCCATTGTTCAGCAACAAGTGGATCAGAAGACCCACTAAAAGAAGGTGGAAGTTTCTTCATGAAGGACTCAATAGAATATTGTTCCCTTCTCTGCTCATTTGGAAGTCCAGAATGATTCATAGCTTGTGTAAGTATAGCAATAAGATTTTGCACTCCATCTCCCATAACACTTGTTTGTTCAGGAGTACAATCATTGCATTGTCCATTACAGTGATTAACACGGTTCCTTTGGGTTCCAGCCATCGTCTAAAACCCAAAAAGAATAGTGTGAGAGGCAAAAATAATGCTAGGGAAAACAACATAGTAAAGGGAGAGTACCCTTAATATCTAACATCTTAGGTTAAATTCTAAGATCGTTACCATAGTTCTAGGACTATATCCTATACGTATACTTATCCTTAGGGACATCCCTAGACATACCTTAGTAATATCTCTAGGGATCTCACTAACGCTTTCGCATCCTAGTTTCCAAAGGTTGACTAAACCTTTCCTCTGATACCAACTGTAGAGACCCAAAGCTTAACGTACAAGGACATTAAATTACTTTTGCAGAATACTTATTACATAACAAAAACACACACACAAGGACCGTAATAGTTTAGTGTCTTTGGAAACTCGGAACATAATCTTCTAATCATGGTGAAAGATCTTCAACATCTCCCATAAATATCTTCCCTTTTTTTTTCTTACCTAAAACCTTTCTTTATATCCTAGGGAAAAGAAAACATAAAAGGGTGAGATCAAATACTCAGTAAGGGTAAACAAAAGAAAAATCAATCACATCATATTCATAAGAACATAACATTTTGGAAATCTTAACCTGCCAAAGAGATCATAATATCATAACATGGGATAAACCATAGTAGTGAAATGAAATCCCAATAATCATAACTTAAAACATGAAACTTTTTGGCATACACACATAATCATAGAAAATCATATCTTATTAGTCAAGACTAATTGCCAAGACTATCTTAGTGGACAAAGTCCATTTCTGAACCGAGTCACCCTTGTTTCAGTCTTGTTTCACTGAACCGGTATAACCTACCGTTCCAGCCATGTCTATCTCATGAGATATAAAATCTTTACCCAATGCATTGGAGGGAGATATAGGTCCCACCCATCTCATAATGATACCATTCTTATGTGTGCCAGAAAATCATAAACCATACATCATTGCATAACCCATGTAATAAAAATGGGAATCTTAAACATCATGACATCATTAAACAATTCATATACGATAAAGGAATTCATAAAAATAATTCCATCACAACATAATCAAATTAATTTAATAATAGGGATAAAAACAGAACCCTTTATTATCTTAGATGGAAAATAATTTTGATAAAACACTTGAACTTCATTCTTGAGGAAAATATCCTTTCTACTTCAAAAACACTTTTCCTTTCTTAACATGTCATACAATTTTAAACTAAAAGAAGTTGATTAAAAATAAACTTGAAAACTTGTAAAGGAAACTTTTTGGAAATAATGCTTTAAAAATCCATTCATGCTGTATAAGTTAAAAAAACATTCTTCGTACTTTTGTCGGAAAAGTCAAAAAGTACCTCGTACAAAAAATGAGAAAAGATTCCTTTCATATCCTTTACTAAAAACTCAACAAAGGGTAAAATTGGATTTAAACAATTGTATGTGGATGGAAATAATATTTCATATTGAGAAAACATGGATTTGGATGATAAAATACACCCCAATAAATGGCAAAGTATAAACAATCTCGGATAAAAATGAGATTGTGATATTTCTCTTACCTTATGTCCGATATGATTTGTACGTATCCGAACCTCCTGTATAATGATTTAAATAATGTCATTAAATTATTAAAGAATCATATTCATTGTTATGATATCATATATGGTTCACTTATGACTTTATATTACCCGTTCTTTTGTAAATTCCATGTTAAAGAAGCGTTTTGGGTAAAATCGTTTCATTTATCGTAGGTGTTTGGACTTGTCGTTCTTGACATTATTATTAATTATATCATGATTTAATTACTTCCAGAATATAAAACATGATTTATATATCATATATATTCAGTATATATATATATAATAGATAGATAAATGAAATGAAACACACCGTTCATGGAGACGGTAGTCCGTACGTACGCATGAACGCTGTTTTCCTTTCCTTATTGTCTTGAATGGAAGTAAGTAGATGACATAAATATATATATATATACATAAATCCAGTAGATTTAACATGTCATATATTTCATTATTATTCATTATATATACTTTATAATCATTCATGAATGGTAAATGTGGATAATGAATCTCATCGCGTCGTGGAGACGGTAGTCCGTACGTACGCACGAGCGATGATATCATTCCCATGATCGTGGAATTGTGTTGAAGTGTATGTATACTATTTCAGTATCAATATAACTTTAAAATAATCATATGTAGTTACTCATTACACCATTATACCCATCCAATTAAGGTGGTGGTGGAAAATAGATTACACCACGGCGTGGAGACGGTATTCCGTACGTACGCACGCGCAGTGATTTCCTTTTTCCGTAGGATGGATAGAATGTTAATTAGAGTTGTTTCATATTTATAATAACATATCAGTATATAAGAAATACTGATGTTATTAATTTATCATGAAACAACTAAATAAGAATAAGTTGAAGAAGAAAGAAATTGAAAAAGATCGGTAATGGATATTACCTCTTTTTGATGCGCCTTCACTTAACCTCCACTTAAAGAACTAAGGATGGTCTTTGAAGAAGACCAGGACCTCTAGGATGATACTAGGGATGTGGAGAAGAGATTTTGGCAGGGTTTGTCCGAGATTTAATGCTCAAATTGGTGTGAGGAGGAGAGGTAGGAGGTGCCCTTTTATAAGGGAGGAGAGGGGCACCTTAGGAGAGTCTCAAAATATTATTTTATATTAAGGTCAAATTCGGTTTATAATGGTTCCAAAGGGTCTTATTTCGAAGATAAAGTGGGGATGGGTCTAAATAATCTCATCCAATAGGATTTAGACAAGTTTAGGTTATTATTTTAACCTTATCAATTAGATTTAACTCTAAGTTAAATAATTTAACTTTTACCGTGTCTTTTTGTTTTCTTACACTATATGGTTAATAAAATTACTATATCAAGCCAAACGAACCCCAAGTTGTTTATTATTAATATATATAACCTTATCTAAGTCATTTGGCCGAACCTTATATTTTTTAGGAATAAAATAACAATTAATAATATAATATTTGTTTTAAAAACTAATTTATGTCAATTTTGACACTATTTGGTACATGATTTTTATGAAATTCATAACAGAATGATAAGTTCGAACCAAGTTACTTAAATAAACAATAACATGTAATATTAACCTAGAAAATTAGTTTAAGTCATAAAAAGTCTCAAATTACATTTATTTGGGCATTTGTAACATCAATTATGTCAATATTTCATTAATAAGACAATTACTGCATCATCTTTGTGTCATAATAAATGATAATTATTTAATCTCTAAAAATTATAAATAAATTACTATGATGTAGATAATTGTATTATATTTCTGTATACTATTCATGTTCGAAGTTTCATGAATTTTATCACTAATTTAAAATTATTATACTTATAAGATTTAAGAAAGTGACATGTTGTCACATTCTTTGGTTTTAATAATAATTAAATTATTTTCATGGACAGAAGTCCATAAAATGAATCTAATCCGACCCTTAGGTTATATGGGTCTACTTTTAGCCGTCCAATAGGATTTTTCCAAGTTTTAGGGTAATTTTATAATCTTATATTTACCCTTAATTACCCGATTTACCTTTAACTATAGTAAATAAAATTTACCATAGTTACTATTCACAATGCCCAAAAATAAAAAGTAGCTTATTAACATAATTTGGACCCACTGATTCCAAATATGGAATCCATTTTTCCAAATTCAATACACAAAATATGCAGAAATTAAATTAAAATTAATCCCGTTGTTGAAAGAAAACGGGTTTTTCTTTAAAACATTGCAAAAGATTGAATTGATTTAACCTACGAATTCAAGGTAAAATCAATGCTAATGACATACATTATATTAAATGGTAAAAATATATTCTATTTATACTTTAAAACCATTCAATATTATAATTTAACCACATAAGATATTACGATGAAAAAAGTTGTTTTTAATTAAAATATAGCGTGTTTTTACTATTCATTAAAATATGAAAGTTATCAGAAAAATATCAAAACTTTATCTAATGTAAATTTTTATATCCTGATTCAAAAGAAGAATTTTATTTTGTCAAATTTTATATATAAACATGTCAAAAACTAGATTTAAAGTGGGTGCGCCATCAAAAGGCAGCAAAACTGCATTTTTTGAAAAATACTTATTTTACCTGAAAAATTTATTTTGTTCTTATACCATGTTATAGAAATGTGTAAGATGAATAATAATGTTATAAAATTAAAAATTTAGTTAACACTATTCATAACGGCTAGTTCATAAAAATATTATAATAATATATCGTTGTTTAGTAAAACCCGGTATTGCGTACAAGACACGCTATCGAGGAAGGTCGCGATTGCGTGTAATGCAAGCCAAGTCAGGGTTGCGTGTAGTGAACAACTCCTTTATTGTTGCGTATAACATAATCCAAGCATATTTTATTTATACATTGAATATATATATATATATATACACTCAATGTTGCGTAGAATAACTTCTATCAAATGAACTTGAAATTGTGTGTAACAAGAGCCAAGAAAAGTGTTGCGTATACTGCAAGTTAATACAGTGTTGCGTATAGCGCAAGATAATCTTGGTGTGTCGTACAATAGAAGATATGAATGAAATTAAAAAGAATGTATCTTATAAAATCTCGGGTTGTTACAAACCCCTTCCCTTTATATGGTTCGTGCCCAATGCTCTTCATTAAATGAAGAACGTCGGTCATATCCAAATGTGCTACTACCTGTTGGGTGTTCTTTATCATTTGAACATTTCAAATAGACCATATTACTTAAATTAACCAAACCTTTGGTTTTTAACTAAGAAAACTATATGGGGATGATGACATAGTTCTATGCTTAATCACACACTATGTTGGGTAAAACATAGTCTCAGGTTTCATCACATGCACACCAGACTACATTGGAACCATTGTATGCCCAGGATTATGCTTAAAGATACATTGAAAACATATCCTTGAGATCCAGATTAATGATAAGTTAGTGATAAAATATCCTCAACCTATATACATTATATTCATGTACCTTTTTGGGTACATCGAGAAATCTCTCTCTTGCACAAAAATCTATAAAGACTTTTTGAAAAACTTCACAACCATTTTTGAATCCATATAAAACTCTTTTGGAATATAGTTTATCAAAATATATTCATTTTAGAACAAAATATTTATACATAAATTACTCTTTATCCAAAGGTTTAACTTTATGACCCTGTGGGACTTAGTATCATTGACAAAAAATATGAAATCTCTATTTCATAGATGTAAGAAAAGAGTGTCCTCTAGAAAAGAATTAGTGTTACTCAAGATACTAAGGGGTGTTGTGTGATCTCAATCAAGAATAATAATATCCCTATACAAAAATTTCCAATATAATATGTATCATATATATATATATATCATATGTATACCTATATAATCTATTTTCCCCTGAAACCGAGTGACCACTAGACATGGAACAATATCAATATAGTATAGTTCATCTCATTATTTATTGATTCTTTGAAAAAGGGTTACCTAATTGATGAATACATCACATACCATTCATCTAATATATGAGCGCATCACATGTCTCTCATCCAAATAGTTAAACACACCTCATGTGACTCAACTAAGTTTATCCATGAATTTCTTTAGTCTAATTTAATTAAGGTCCATATGTATTTACTCATTATATGTGTGAAAAATACCATCTTGGTCATGATATAACCAATTAAATGATTATAAATATACCCAACCCATATTGATTAGCTAATTCATAATGTTGTGTGTTATAATGGTATTAATGTTTAAAGGTACCCACACTAGGTATCTCACTAACCTTAGGAAAAAAGACTTATTATAAGAATACACCACAAAGTATATAAATAACAATATGATTTTTCATGAGATATATTTAGAGGATCATTCAAATAATTCTCTAATTATTATCTTATGATTCAATTACTTATGATAATATTTTCATGTCATCACAACCCATACTACTCCATGATAATCATCGATTAAGGACAACTAAGATTCATAATTTTAGGGGATATTATCATTATAACATTAATGTAAATTAAATTACATCACACATAAATGAATGATAAAAAAATATTTACTTTATTACAAATACATAATAAATTATTCAATTGTTACATAAATCTAATAAGTACCATATACCAAGATACTCCATATAACCCTTATGATTTTTCTGAGACAATGGTTTCAATAATGGATCCACTACATTATCATGCATATCCACCCAACATATCCTAACACCACCCCTCTCAAGGATATAACATATAAGATGGAATTTTTGAAGTATGTGTTTAGTCTATTAGGGATACCAAGGTTCCTTAACCTTATAAATAGATCCATTATCATCACAATAAATCTCAATTTCTCCCTCGATACTAGGAACCACCTCAAATCATCAATGAACTTCTTGATCCAAACATCTTCCTTTGTAGAATCTGATGTAGAGACATAATCTAACTATATTGTAAAGTCTGATACAATGGATTATTTGGAACTATTACAAGTGACATCTCTACCATTTAAGAAAAACATGAAACCTGATTAAGAACTGAGATAAAATCTGGATGGAGACAAATTTTTGAGTTACTATAGCAGTATTGTAGCAGGTAATGTTTGGTACTGTAGTAGTCGTAACTATTCATCCATTTGGGCATTCAGGCCACTAGTTTGGTCATTGGGTCCTGCAAGGCCTTTGGGCCACCCAAGGCCTTCAAGCCAATTGTCTTTCAAGTCCTTCAGACCACCTCAAGGCCTTTAGGACACATGAAAAATACAGATAAAACCAATTAGATTATAAGGGAAAAAGATCTAGATGAGGTTTCAGAGAAGAAACATCCCCCAGATTAGAGATAACTGGAATTTTAAGATTTAGAGGTTATGACATTTCCATCAGTACCAGGCCTCTGCATCTCTTCATAGGATAGTTAGCTGACCAGCCTTGCGAAGGTGGAATGCTGATATAACAACATTTTCTTAGGAGGGGAAGTTCCAAATTGTCTTTGCTGGATGATTTCCTCTAAGACCTATGGGTCATTTAATTGTCAGTTAAACCTTCAGGACTTGTAAGGCTCCCCCCTCACCTTTGAGAGGGGTATTATAAAAAATAAATAAAAAGTGAAGGCCTTTGGGCCATTCAGGAAATTGAGATTTCATACCATCTCTATTTAATTGGAAACTTTCATCCATGTTAATATTTATATTGATATCATCCTCTCATCTATATATCAAAAACATATCTTTTTTCCTTGTAAATTACTTAAGTATGTTCTTTACATCAGTCTAATAACTCTCACTAGGATCAGATTGGTATCTATAAGTAATGCTAAGAGTATAGGTAACATCCGAGTGAGTACACAACATGTAATATAAGATAGAATCTATAAAGGATGTATATGGAATTATATCCATACTTTCTAACTTTTTAAAAGTATCCTGAATCTTCCTAAGACTTGAGACATATAACACCAATAAATACCTCTTTTTTGAGTTCTATATTCTAAAAATATTTAGCACTTTGCTAATGTAAGTGTCCCGACCAAGTCCAAGATACCTATTAGATCTATCTCCATAGATATTCATATCCAATATAGAGGTAGATTCACCCATATATTTTATTAATAAGAACTTACCAAACCACATATTTAAATAGTGAAGTGTTAGGATTTTATTTATGTTAAGTATCATGTTATCTACATACAACACCAAAAACACCAATATTCTCCCAATAATCTACTTGTATACATAAGAAAAATTTGTGTTTTTGATGAACCAAACTCTTTAATCATATCATTAAATTGGATATTCTAACTTTGAGAAGACTTCTTCAATCTATAAATATACTGCTATAGATTTTATAACATAAAAATATCATTTGAAACTTTAAAACCATCAAGATGTATCATATTCACATAATAAAATAAAACCCCAATAAGTAAAGTTGTGTTTAAATCCATTTTATATATCTCATAATCAAATTACATTACTATGGAGAGTAATATACAAATGGGATTTATCATCACAATATGAGAAAAATTTTCTTTATAGTCAATATCATGAATTTTCTTGGAACATTTTCCAACCAGGAATGCTTTATAGGTAGACACTCTACTATCCATGTCAGTTTTATTATGAAAAAACTCACTTAAAACCTATGGGTATCACCCCTTTAGGTGTATCTAATAATTTCAAAAATTGGTTGTTGAACATGGATTCCATTTCATATTCCATGGATTTTATCCATTTCTTGGTATCCGAACTATTAATGGCCTCCTATTAGATAGTGGGTTCATCACCTATGAACATTACATCATTATAATTATGAATTATAAATTCATATATCATGATATCTTAATGAATCTTACTAGAAATTTGAGGTTGTTGTGTATCTTGATTCAGTTCTTAACCCAAAACTCTTTATAGAACCATCTCAACCTCCATCTCAAGAACACTTATAGTTTTTTAGTCTTTTACTTCTCAAAGTAAAACTTTCCTCTTATAGACACCTCAAATTATTTTTTCCTTTTCAAGAAGAACAAAACATCAGGCCACAAAAACTTTTTGTTCAGTAATATTAAAGAAATTACATCCCATGGTTTCCTTGAGACAACCAAAAAATAATATTTTTTCAAATTTAGAGTCAAGACTATGAATATCCAAATGTAATACGAAATATTTACACCCCAAAATATTTATAAAATACATAATGGGAAATTTACCATACCATATCTCCTATGGTTCCTTTATGAATTATTTAGACAGAACATAATTTAACATAAATTCTGTAGCCTCTAGAGCATAACCTCAGAATGAAATAGGAGGGTTTCACTAACTCATCATCACTTGAACCATGTTTAAAAATATAGGATTTATCCTTTAATACACTCCATTACATTGTGGTGTTCTTGGAGGAGTGAGTTATGAAACAATTCCATAACCCCTCAGGTGATAAATGAATTATGGGCTTAAGTATTCACCATCTCGATCCAATCATAGGATCATTATACCTTTTACCAATTTATTTTGTACTTCATTATAAAAATCTTTTAACTTTTCAAAATTTTCACACTTGTGTATCATTAAAATCATATATCCATGCTGAATAAATTCATCGGTAAAGGTTAAAAAGTACCTAAAACCACCACTTTATTATGTACTAATTGGTTCACACACATCACTATGTATGAGATCCAGTAGTCCACTAGACCTTTCAACTTTTCCACTAAATGGTTCTTTGTTCATATTTACTAATAAATAATATTCTGAAATTTAAAGATATTCATAATAGAATGGTTCCAATAATCAATCTTTATAGATCCTTTAGACATGTTTCTCATTTATATGCCCAATTAGACAATTCCAATGGTAGGTGAGATTAGAAACAACCCTAACATTCTTATTCTGAACATTATGGATAAGATTATCCATATATAGAATATATAAACCATTTTCTATTTTCCTAATGCCATAAAATATTTCATTCTTATATATAGAACAAATATTATTCATAATAGTGAATTAAAATCCAATATTTTCCAAAAAAGATACAGAAATCAAATTCCTATTCATTATAGGGACATAATAATAATTTCCCAATTATAGGAATAATCGACTGGGTAAACTTAGATTATATATTCCAACTTCTAATGGAATAACTCTTAGTCTATTATTGACATGAAGATCCACTTATCCCTTTATTAATTCCATCAACTCTTTGATTCAATGTTTTCAACACAAATGTGTGATGAACTCATAATATCTAATACACATGAGTTGTATTTGGTGGAATTTATCTCTATAACATTCACATTAAGATTCTCTTAATGCTTATCCTTGAGAAAAATTGTCAAACCTATATACTAATAAACTGTTTTATAGGTCAAATTTATGAGTGATCTCAATATGATTATCATAAAATAATCCATAACCTATAACATTGACATATATATGTGCGAATATCATGTATTATATATTTTTATAAAATAATTTTAATGAAATTAATTCCCCTAAAAATGATGACCTCATACATCATGACTATTTAGTGAGTCAAGATCCATATTTCATCATAACATACATCAGTTTTAGAAAATAAATATTCCATTAATTTATCTGGTAGAAAATTTTTTTCAATCATATCATATATGATTCTTGGACAACTGAGTGGATAAAAACATTATCAAAATCCATTATATGAAATAACTCAAATACATTCCTATAGAATCCTAATAGTTAGGGTTTCCCAAATAGTGTATCCCAAAGAAAATGTCGAGAATAAGACACCTAACTAATTAGATAACCTTATTACTTAATTTCATTACAAAAATTACTCATGGTCACCTAACTGTTAGGATCACCTGTACTAAATGATCATGTTCTTCACAAGTTCTACTTTGGAAGGAATATCACAATTAGTATTTTAAAGGTTTTTCTTAAAATCATCACCAATTTAATATATATCTCATGCATATTAAACACATTCCATCTCACAAAATATTTATTATGTAATATTTTATTCCCTTTTTGCATGTATGCTTCAAATGATTTAGTTTTGGAATCCTATTCCATAAACTAAATTAATTTGTTCACACCACATCTGCAGGAAAATATCTAAAAGGACCATAAGTTTGTGTCACTTACCCAAAAATATAATCCAATCATATTCATGTATATATGAATGTATCTTATACATAAGGTACATTAAATTTTCATATAAAGGCATAAAGTTATATAAAATTGAAAATATTCACATGAGTAAGCCCAGAACGACAAACAGACAAACCCTTAATTTTTTAAAATAAGTAATAAGATTCTAGTATGGTGTGTTGTCTAATCCCAAGTCCCTCTCCCTAGGGAGATTCTACTCAAAATATAATTAAATTAATAATATCTCTAACACCTAATATTCATAAATTATATTCAAAAACTATTCTGAAGCTCATAACTCTAAAAACAAATATATGTCAAGGTAGATGAAAACTAAATCTTATGGAGTCACTCCTAACATGTAATGGATATATTTATCTCCTTGAATAAATTTCTCAGAAAAAAATTACATAAAAAATATTCACATTTTATAAAAAATTACTAAAAATTAATATGAATGGAATTTAAAAAATTAATATTTTTTATTTATTTTCCAAAACATGAGATACAAATATATACTTTTCATATTTAATTTATTATTGTAAAATATCATTTTATAAAGCCTAACACTTATAATTTATAAATAATATATAATATATAATCATAATAAACTAAATATAATAATTTAAATACTTTTATTTTGCACTGCTACTTAAAAATACATTGACCCTCAACATAATTTTAAGTTGTCGCCCACACCATGTTGTCTCACAATGTAGTGTCACGGTGCATACCGTACTTGATAATTTATTGTCTCACAACATAATGTCAACCCACCACACTTGATGTTACATTTTCATACATACTATCAATTACACTCCCTAAAATTATACTATAATTTAGTATTGTAAAATATCATTTTATAAAGCCTAACACTTATCATTTATAAATAATAAATAATATATAATCATAATAAACTAAAGATAATAATTTAAATACTTTTATTTTGCACTGCTACTTGAAAATACATTGGCCCTCAACATAATTTTAAGTTGTCGCCCACACCATGTTGTCTCACAATGTAGTGTCACAGTGCATACCGTACTTGATAATTTATTTTCTCACAACATAATGTCAACCCACCACACTTGATGTCACATTTTCATACATACTATCAATTACACTCCCTCAAATTATACTAACACTCAACACAATACAGAGTGAGTACCAAACATTATGCCGACACTCAATATAATATTAGGAAGACAAAAAATGATACTCTATTTTCATGGTATGCACTAAAGACTATGTTATCTTAATTAAGAATTCCACACCTTCTATTCCACATTATGTTAACTACTTAACATAATGTTGATTCCTAGTAAAAATTATGTTATCTAAACAATGTAATGTCAAAGAGACAATTCATGATACGTTATCTCAAAAGCATATCCATAGGGACTATCTTAAAATTATGTTAGCACTTAACATAATATAAATTTGGGAATATTCAATTCATGAAACAAAAAACATGTTCCTCATAAAAGAATTAATGAAACATATTGATCCATTAAAGAAGAAGGATTTGATAACATTGATGATTTTAAGGGATCATCTAATGACCTTGGAAATAGAAGTAGAACTATATTTGTACTCAATATATCCATGATAGTATCAACATGTATATATTAAAATCATATAACTTACATACCTTAAGTGATATATAATCCATCTTTTTATCATCATGGTAATTAAAAACATACAATTCCTTCCACTTATGGATTACACCAACATTAAAATATCAGTTCATAACTTAAGGATTCTTATACATTTAGAGGGGTGTTAGCACCTTAATTTTTTATGATGAATTATGATACAAGAAGTAATATATATTTGGTAGCCTTTGCATAGAACTAGGAATACCCTAACAAGGGAAATCTTTCCCTTTATATAGGCCATTCCTCACACTCTTCCTTAAATGAAGAGTGTTAATCATATCTCAATATGTTACTATCTATTGGTTGTTATTTTCTATTTGAATATTTAAAATGGATTTTAATGACTTAAATTAACCAAACCTGGGTCTCATAACTGATGAATCCATGTGAGTATGATGTGGTAGTTCCATTAATAAGTACACACTACATTGGGTGAAACACTGTCTCAGGTTGCATCATATGAAAACCATAATATGCTTACACCAACATATGCTTATGATTGTGATTAAGGATAAATTTTTGACATATCCTCATGATTATTATTAAGGATATATTCTTAAAAATGTTTCGTTAAGCCATATAAATCATATGCATATACCTTTTAGTTCACATCTAACAACTTCCATCCTTTATCATGCTTCCTCTTCCACTAGAGGGCTTATCGACCTATCTTCACTTCTTTACTAGTGGTATAATCTATGAAACTATAGGGGTATTTCTTTATTTCAATTCTATTTAATTTTAATTTGAATCACTTTGGACTTATTTTTACTTGGAAATTATTTCTTGACATGTTCTCCACTTTTCTCATAGTTGGATCAACTTCTTTCCTTTATCTATAAATTCATTTTTATTCTCTCTATGAGAGATTTTATGATTGTATCATCATAATTTCCTTATAAACCCTTTATTTTTCTCTATTTTCCCCTATAAAGTATAATTTTTTTCCATCTTAAAAAAATATATTTAAGTTCAATTTCTCTTTCCATTTTTTATAATAATAGAGGAATTACTTATAACTCTTTTGGATCCATTCTTGTTATAATTTGTTGCTATATATCTACATCCAGGACATATAAATCATCCAATATTAAAATAATGCCACATTTATTTGTATCTAAATTGAGATAATGATGTAATGTTTTTTCTTCCACCTATGATCCCTTGGTATTCTAGTCATATACTCCTGGTGTGTCCCGTTCTTTCACAAAAGTGGTACTTTGTTGCTACCTTATTCTATGATATTTCATATTTTAAATAAATTTTATTATTATTCACTAATTATAGATTATGAAATTTTCATACTCCACTTATTGAGGCTATCATGGAGGGAATATCAAACTTCTATTTTCCCTTTGATGATATGAGCTTTGATTAAAGTCCCTTGATCTTCTCATCCTTCTCCTTTAGACGAGAAGCCACATTCTCCAACTTTGAGTAAATTTTTTTTCTAGATCTTATCATATCTTTATGTTGTGTCTTGAGTGGGATAATTCTCACTTTTATCTTTTTATTTATGTTTTTCTGTTTTCTTACTTCATGTGAAATTTATTTAATCAATTCACTTTGATCCTTTATATTTGCACCCATCATCAATGTATCTACATTTTGAGCCTCCTCTAATCTCTTAAATATTTTAATTAACATGGATATATCATCTATGAATTTAAATTATACTTGATGAATTATTTTTAGTTGATACACCTCCTTATACTAGTAATGGATATTGTATTGATCACTCTATGCACATTCCCCAAACTGAAGACTAGTAGTCATTCCCATTTCATCATTGGAATCCACAATTCTATAAATCTTCAGGGGTGACTTTGAATTTTCAGATTTATAAGCATATTATAAAGCATTGTAAGAATTATATTTAATAGTTTAATTATAAATTACCACCTTGATCCAAGAGTTCTTATTTTTATGTGTCTTCTTCATATATCTCATTTTGTTTTTTCCTTATATTATAAGAAAATATTATTTATCTGTGTTCATTGGATTATCATCACAAAAAGGTTTATATTCATCTCTTGAGATATGTTCATTAACTTTATTCACTCTCAATAATTTCCTATATATAAATTTCAATGTGTTTCACTTCTCATAGGTAATAACACAATGAGAGGATTTCTTATATACTTTATTGGACAATGATATTGTCAAGATAATTTTTGTCTTTACATTACCAATTTTTTTTACTGTTCTTGCACAAACCAGCATCCCAAAATATGTATTCCACAAAATAATTTGCAATATAATATAGGAAAAAAATAACCACATCTTTCCATTTATCATATTTAGTTCCTTTAAAAAAAATATAGGCTTCATCATTGAATCCATGTTTGTAAAAAAATAAAAAAATTGATTTAAATTTTGAACTATATTTTAGATAGATTTTCTATAAAACCACTTGATAAGACCAAGTTTACCTAAAGAAACTTGGGGGGTGTGGGTGAATTAGTATACACATATATTACAACCTTTTTCAAATTTTATTCATCTAGGTAATTCAAATATTTTTCCACTGTTAAAATAAACATTTTAAATATCTTTTCCTCTTATGCTTCCAATCACACCCTATTACACATATGAATTTAGAAATGTAAATAATGTATAGGATATGGGAGTTTTACTTGGTTCACTATAAAAGGATAATCCAAATAGCATATACCAATAGTTTGTTAATGTACCACGATATAATACTAATTATTGTAGTTGTTACAAAATGTTTAGGAAAGACACACTGTTGAT
The DNA here is from genome assembly GCA_963277665.1 of Viscum album. Taxonomy (NCBI): domain Eukaryota; kingdom Viridiplantae; phylum Streptophyta; class Magnoliopsida; order Santalales; family Viscaceae; genus Viscum; species Viscum album. Next base: position 124,992,276 of record OY728142.1, on the reverse strand, counting down.
CCTATGGTCACTCCCTCTTCTTCCCCCAACTCACTAATTTAAGAAGGGAAACAATAATTTTATAGAATTGAGGGTCTATTCAAATTTTTTATACATGAATATATCTTTCATATCGTCCTTGATTACTGATACACCTTATATCCTAGTCTCTAGATAGATTTTTTTTAAGATACATATTTGATACTCTCTTAATTCCAAATGAGATTAACTCCAGGAAGTAAGATTTGAGTGTCTATCTACCAAACTATAAAATTAGTAACAATTCATATCTAGTTAAATAAAATTCATAACTATAATTATATTGTTTCACATAGTTTTCTTCAACATCATGGTATAGAAATGGAACTCCCTCTTCTTCCCATGTGTCTTGTTTACTTGAACTAAACCATACATTTTAATAGAATACTTTGTGGATCTATTCTTATTTTTCTAAATAAGATATATTAATATTAAACTCTAGATATACTTATGTTAATGTTTAGACAAAAATCCTGACTTCAATAAAATATTTTTGTTATATAAAATTCACCACGTAAGTTTTACACTCAAATATACCATCTATGGAATTCCCTCACAAAATACCTTTATAGAAATATCCTTTTAAAAGTTACCTTCAAAAAACTCTTCCATGGTAATTAATTCCTCGTTTTCCATTATTGTATAACTCCTTCATGGTACTTCCATCATGAAATCCATTCACGATACTTCTTATTCATGAAAAACCTTTTCGATCCTCCTTTATGAAAACCCTTCATGGTTTTTATTCATGAAATAACTTCATGGATATATCTTCATGAAATTCCTTTTATGATATTCCTTTACACCTAATTCCTTCAAAGTTATCTAATCGTGAATGATAATATCAGTTTATCTATTCTTATTTAATCCCATCATCATACTTAATGAATTTACAAGGGGAATATTTATAGGAAAGTAACCTAAAAACATTCTTTACCATTTCCCCTCTGCATAATCTACATCACATAAAAAATCTCACACACGAAAACCATGAAAAATTGGACCTTGTAGTAATCAAAAATCACCAATAATTTTTTTGAAAATAACTTTAAAAATTCAAATTTTCATAAATCCTTTCATTCATAGTTTTAAAACTGCTACCATATACCCTTAAAAAAAATACCACATTTTCCTGAAATCATTCAAATATTCACATAAACACTTTATGAAAAAACTAAAATGTGATTATTTTGTGAATTGGATGATATATAACTCCTTAAAGGAAATTATAACTTTGATCCAAATTTAACTAAACTTAAATAAAGACTTAATTTTTTTTTCTGAACTTTAACCTTTTCATTTAAATCAAAAGTACATAAATAATATAGTCTTCCATGAATGTTTCCTCTCCCCACCAAACCTACGTATAAGATTCAAAATCTTCTTTAGATGATTCTTAAGACTTTATCAAATATATCTACCATCATTTAGAACTTACTCTTAAATAAACAAGGAAATCATATTTCCTTTACCATATTACATGTACAGATCAAGAATAATCTTACATATAATACATTTTAAAATTATTCCAAGATCACCTACATGGTGTTATCCTTCTCTTCATGTCATGACTTGTGAAAATTTATGAAATCTACTCAAGAATTTCTTCACTAAAAAATATAACAGATACTCCTAGGGGATATTATATATTACTTAATTGATTCTCCAGAACTTTTCTAAATATCACATATAGTTCAAGCTCCCAAATTTCAATTAATTCAACAAATCATAGAATATATTTATATATAAAAACTAAAAATCCTTTTACTTATAATGTACTAGAACAACTCATAACTTTTTTGTTATTTTAATACTTTACTTATGAAGGAAAAAATTCCTTCTCATGTTTTTCAAAAACATATTAAAGCTTTAATAAATGTATTATAATTTAAAACTCATTTTTAAAAAATCTGACAACTATTTTAAACAAATAAAACACACAAACCCTTGGTTTAAATATTCTAAAATAAGAAGAAAAGTTCCCTGTGTTGGAAAAACCCTTTCCCGAGAAACTAACAGGTGAATTTGTTCAAAAAATAGTTTTAAATACTTATTATAAGAATATAAAAGATATACTATAATTCTCTACCCTCATTCTTGAGACCGTGGAACCTAAGTTTTAAAATTAACATGAAATCATGGATTTATACAAGATGATTGATAACCTAAAAACGATTTATCAAGAATAATAAAGGAATAAGAGGTAGGATGTGTCAAATGATCTCTTTAATTTCAAGATGGTATAAGGAAAACATTATATATACATGTAATAAATATTATTGGGTACATCAATGACTTAGAGAATTTGGGTTCACCTCTTAGGCTTGATCTAATAATAAACTCTATTCTAGAATCACTACTGAAAAGGTTCTGATAGTTCATTATATACTATAATGTGAACGAGTTTAACAATTTTTTCCAGATATTTTCAATATGTTAATGATCACTGAGAAAAAAATGGGAGGTATAGGCTCAAGTTTCATGATAAGGTGTATAAGGCTAAGGGGTTTTTTGTCCAGAAAGATTATAAAATAGGTTGTAAATCATTCACAATATCAATTAAAGAAATGGAAGTAATGGAAGTTATTTATTTTTGGGAAACCTATACATTGGATAAGGAATAATATAGATAACATGAAGAGCTTCAATTAACTCTATGGAGAGTATTCATCATGTATTAATGTTATATAATACAACTCTTATTTAATAATGGGTATATGAAAATAACTATATGTTTCAAAAGTGTTGTAAATATATAAGAGTTTAAAATTAATGAATGTTTAAAGATAATAGATTAATGTTTTCATTCGACTGGTGGAGTAATGGGTTGCTAAATCAATGTGTTGGATGAAATGGATTATTTAAATCTTGATTGTAATATAATAAATATTATATTATTGTCATCTCATTTACTTCTTATGTGATAATTTTTTTTTGTGAAAAAGTTATTTTTAATAAAATGAGATGGTTGTTTTGATACACATTATAGTCAATTGTCCACATTATATATAATTTCTCGAAAATAATAAATAATTATTTTCAAAATGATGCTACAAAAATATAGAATACCATATATGATAAGAAAATATTAAGTTTGTTTGTTAATATCCCACTAACAAAAATAAATGTTATTTTCTAAAACTAAATAAGTTTGTGTTTTTGAACATGATATTTTATAAATAATATAGTTTACAAGAGGATACTGGGAGTATTATTAAACTTAGTTAATCTAAACATCAATAAATAAAATATTATTCTACTCAAAGTTCAAAGTGAATTTCACTTGAAATCCTAAAAGAGTTTAGGGTATATAATGAAAGAGAAATGTAAATAGTTATATTTAGTTACCATAAGAAAGTAAATGTATATTTATATCATAAAAGAGTTTATGATGTGTTGGAAAAATAGATGATGAAAATAGTTACATTTGTTACCTAGATGATCTCAAGGAATTTTTTTGATGAAATTATTTGAATAATAATGATGATGTTGTAATTATAAGAAGTTATAAGTAAACAACAAAATTTATTGACATCATAACATTTTATGTTGTTAATTAAAGGATTTTTATTAATATGTTCAAAGTGGTGAACATTAGGAATATAATTCTTAAGTATCATCATTACTCAAATTTGGATTTATTTATATAATTTACTCACTAAAGAATTTAGTGATCATGATTTTTATCAGAAGGTCACATGGAGATGGGGAAAGAATCACATAGGGATGTAATGAGTTTAATAAAACTTGAAAACTACAACAAACATAAGGTTGATTTGGTAGTCTAACAAATTTGATATGTTATAAGGGTTCTTATGTATAGTTCTGTAAAGTATTATTAATTTTTTTAAGAATATAAAATGTATCATAGATAAGGTGGCCTCCATTTTATCATTATTTCATATTGGTTTCATATATTGAATGAATTGAAATGATAATTGACTGCTCAAAGTATGGAACTGAGTTATACTTAATTGATGTTTTCTATGTGGTATTATAGGTTGTGGTGAAAAGTTAAGGTTAGTTTAATGCACCTGATATTTTCAAAGGTGAAATATGGTTTAATTTTCAGAATACACATGTGTATATCTATAGTTTTTGGATAATGGAGGCATTAGAGGAGGTGCAAGAGAAAAGTCAGAAAGACCATGAGGGACCTACAACCTCCTCCAATGGCCCGAAGGCCTTCATTTTTTTATTGATTTTGATAATCCACCTTTCAAGGGGTGAGGTGGAACCCTTACAAGGCCCGTAGGTATAAGTATTACATGGCCCATAGGCCTTAGAGGAATTCATTTTCTATAGGCTTCAAACATTACATACAACCCAGACTAACTACTTGGAACTTCTCCTCCCCAACATCTTCATCATGAAATCAGCTCTCCACCTTCGCATGGCTGTTCAACTAGGCTTTACCGTGCATGCACAGGCTTGTCCCGATGGCAGGTGTCATACCCTCTCATTCTTGCAATCCGTTTAGCTTCTAATATGGTGAAAGCTCCTTGCTCCTACTCCTTCTGAAGTTTGTTCCTTGTAGTTTGTATGGTTTTCATCTGCACTTAAGGTGTCCCAAAGGCCTTGACGTGGCCCGAAGACCTTACTGACCCGAAGGCCTAGGTAGCCTGCCAACTCACTGGTAAGGCCCAACAGATTTCCAAAGGGGTTCTCCCATTTGAATGTTGTTTATCCCTCTCCCACATATATTGGGCTTTTGATGTGTCGTTCATTGCGATTTCATCCTCTTGGTGAGTATAAGACCATCCATGATCTAAATTAATATCTTTCTCTATATATTTTTTTATTTTGTTTGAGGTAAAACCTAATACCAATATTTCATGGATGATTTTAGGGATTTGGAATACTAGGACTGATTTAGGTAGTGGTTTTGGTGTGTTATCTCTATTAAGATTGAGGTAGGAAGTCCTTACCATGATACACAATTTATATAAATATGTATACCTTGATTTAATGTAAATGTGTGTGTATCCCTATAATACCGATTCTTTTGATAATATCATGAGAGGGTGAGGTCTTTATTGAAGTGGTAGTCTCTTTAGAGGGGTAGTGTGGCATGTGAACCTCAAAAATTATTAAAGGAAGAAATATATCATGAATAATATTAGGGATTTAAACTTTTTATTTTCTATATATTTTGAGAAGTTTGATATTTTTTGATGCTATTAAGACTCTAGTGAGTTATGTAGGGGTTCAGGTAGCGAATACCCATTAATTTACACCTTATAATAGATTAAAAAGAGCCTTTCAAAAGCTAGAATGCTAGGGATATTATCTTAATAAACAAGAATTTGAAAGTGTCATTTGGGATTTGTAAAGGTTTGAATGACTTGAGTAATTGATATAGGGATTGAGTGGTTTTATAACTTACTTAATGAGATTTTTTATGAAAGTTAATATTTAGAATCATGAGATAAAGTGGATTGACTATGAGTGATGTAACATAGATTGACATGCAATTTATGAATGACCATGAGTGATATGGTTCTGTTTGGTTATATGGATGAGTATTGTGAGTGAGATGTTAGGGAAAGGTATAATTGTGGTGATGGTGGCTTTCCTGAGTGAGACATTGGGCCAGGGTTCAATTTTGTGTTAGTGTTTATGTATGTTGATGCATGCGCTTGTTCCTATTGTATAATTAGAATCCATGGAGTTTGTGGGGTTGTGCCAATGTGTTGATTGAACTCCCTAGAGCCTTCAGGGATGGATCGATGTGTATGTGGCCTTCAAAGCTTCTATGGGGATAGATAAATGTGTCTTTTTTGGTCACCCAAGATTCTGTGAGGATGGGACGTGGTTACTTGATTGACCTCCTGAGTACGTAGGATGGATTGAGGTACTTGAAAAGGTTATGACCTACTGTACATTTTCGGGCCATTTGATGTGTGAGACCATGGTACTAACATATTGTTCCTTCCAAAAATGAGTTGAAGCTGATAGGGTTAGGGTTTTTAGCATCCTAGTTAGCACACAATCACCCAGTGAGTTGTATATTAATTGATGTATTTATTTTCTATCATCACATACACATTTATATAACATACTTCATTTATGATAAGAACGCATTGAAAATATTTTAATAGGTTCATTATCACACACCACACAAGAATCTTGGTGTACATATAACCTTTGTATGGTCTAGGATTTCAGATTATGGTAGGATCCCTGCATAGGGTGGTTATACAAGCAAAGAAGGTTAGTCGATGTTATGTCAGGATATACTTCGTGGTCATCTAGTAAAGATTCATATTTATTTATTTATTTTCCCCTTGTTTATCATATATAGATCCAATATATATGGGGATCTATTTGACTACTATACTGGTATTTTATGTCATTTTTTATAGCATGTGATGTTACTGGTATTGTTTCCCTGTTTTATTTTGATTTTTTACTCTAATGTTTGTTTCTTCTATTATTATATGTGTATGATAATGGTTATCTATTACTGAGGGAATAGTATTCAAACATTCCATTTAGTAAATCACCACTATTAGATAACCTATTGCGTATGGGGAGGCATGTATGAGGCCACCATGGTGTCTGTCAGTCTAGGCTGAGTGATTTAGTATGGGGTGTCACAGAATGGCATCATAGTCCATTTTATGTTGTCTTATTATTTGGGACTTGATAGATAGGATATAGGGTATTTTTAGGATATGTTATTGAATTCATTTCTAGGAGTAGCTAACCCATGTATGAGGTAAGTCCATATTTCTAGTGGTGGTATTTCTATTTTGGTTTTCATTTTTATCATTGAATAATTTCACCTCTGGTGATGTGCATGGTTTTGGTGTTATGATTTATGGGATTTTAACTATTGGCCCAATTAAAACAAGTGAGTGAGTCCATGCATCATGGATAAACATGTAGGTTCACCTATCATGTTATTGTTTCTTGTGGTTTATATAATCTTAAATTAATTAACTTATAGTAATAATATATTTAGTGTTTTCCCAAATACATTATTGGTGACATATAATTAATTTATCTTGAGAATTTAGTTATTTTATTATGGGCATGTAACTATGACTAATGTGCTTGTATTTATAGTATGTAATCGAGGCTTGAGTAGGTAGGTAACTATTTTATTTTTTATGTGTTTCTTTCCCTTACTATGTTGGTTGTTTTTTGAGCATTTAAAATGTTTTTAAAAAGAGAAATTTACATGGCATAAAAGGTGTTAAATTATTTTTTTCAAGGATTTGGCCTTGAAAATGGATTTACGAGTGTCAAGTGTTTGTGAAATTATTTTAATGTTTTGATTTAAATGGAATTTGTGAGTTTAAAATATATTTATCCTCTTTTGGGATGTCAAATTTTGAATGTGTTGTTTTTTGTAAAAATTGTTTCAAATGGGAAAAATAGTTGGGATTTTATTAATTGGTTAAAAAAATGATATTTTTATTTTAATGGTTTTAAAATTATTGTAATTTGGTTAAAAAAATTATTTCGTTGAAAATTTAGTTTGAAATAATATTTAAAAATGTATAAGTGGCTCAGTGTACTGAGTTGAGAATTTGGCCAGGCTTGTTTGACTCTTTTTAAATTGGATTATAATGATATGTGTGCCAGAACCCTTGGAAGAATCTTGGTTGTTGTGTTTGATGTGAATTATGAAACTAGAGGAATACTTTATATAGTTGTGTGGTTTGAAGAATACCTACCCTAAGAGGATGGGATCAGAGGTGGTTGGACAGTTTGGATTATATATTGTTTAGCGATTGACCCTCTAGAAGGATAGGTTAATGTGTGACATTGTCATGTGATGGATGTGTAACTCTCTCTAGTGTGCATAGAGTGGGTTTATAGATAGAAGGAGGGTGTGTGATACTATGAGCCATATGTTAAGCCTCTAGTGGTTGGTCTAGTAGGGCATTATTTTGGGAACATACCTATGATTTATATGGGTTGTTGAGATGTGTCTCTAGGAGTGAGAGTTGTCCAATTAGTAGTGTAGGAAAATGGTTACACTTGTCTCCATTAGTTTTTTATAGGATAGTGGGATGATTAGTATTCATAGTTCTAGAGAGGCATGTGAGTGGGTCATTCCCTTCACATTGAGCAGAAAGTGAGTGGGATGTTATGGAACTAGGTGCATGGTAGTGAATGAACTCAATGGTGAAGACCTTTGGTGGCAATGCTTGATCGATATATGACTAATAATTTATATTTTTTTGGTTTTTAGGTCCTTGGGAGTATATTGGGAGTGAGTTTTAGGAAATTAGACTAACCAGTAGCTGAAATTCTGTATCCTGTAGTGTCTCACTACATGAACCATGAGTTCAAGCCATGAATGGGTTATTGGGTAAAATTGTTGAAAGTTAGTTTGGGTAAGGTGTAAGATTTATCTTTTGGTTTCATCTTGGAAACCCAATATGGGCCTTAGATTGAGATGGGCCCATAATTTATGCCTTGGAGTAGTAGAAACCATGTGATACATGGTGGTATTAAAGCGTGATAATAGGTACCATGTTTGGAGAAGAATGCTAATATTCTTATTAGGCTTTAGGTTATGAGGTTCAAGGAACCTTAGCTTTTTTAGAAGGGGAATTGACGAATGGACTTCTGGTGAGCAGTTTGGAATTTACATGAAATTCCAGTGGATAGTTGATTTTGAAGCATTGTTGTGGCTGGACATGTCTCCGATGAGTAGTGACTTAGTTAAATACTCTAGGATAATATGTATCATTAATTTTTGGACCCATCCATGGTGTGTTTTCACATAAGAGAGTGGATGTGTGATCTGAGGGTGAGTTATATTGGAGATGTGTCACTGCTTGTGAGTGGAGAATAATAGTTAAATGGGCCAGTTAAGGATGTGAACATGGATTTTAATCGAGAGTCAGGTTTAGACTTCATTTTGGGTGTTTATAATTTTCATGATTACCTAGGGTGTTAAGGAATAATAGTCAATGGGTGATAGTGCATCGGTGTGTGAGGCCATGTACCTTCAGGATAAGTCATCTAAATAATTAATGACTTGCATTGTTTTATAGAAATGGAGGTAGTTAGGTGGATAGATCATCAGGAATTTTACTTATAACATGTTTGATTTCGTTCAGGGATCAAAATATTGATTTTAGAGAAAAGGTAGTTTGTCTGGGCTTTGTGTTTGGATTTATGAAGAAAAAGTTTATTGAGCATATGAAGATGAAACAAAGGGTTTTAGGACATGTTTGGAAACCTAGTACTAACCAAATTAAGTAAGTTGTATTAATCAATTATCATTATAAGACCCATTATTATCGTTATGGGTTGAGGCAGATAGGTTCGATGGGTAAGAATCATGTGAGGTGATTCATTGTGAAATGATGAACCTAAGTAGAAAAGTTTGATTAGAGTAGCATAGTGAAAGCATGGTGTCACTTCTATGAAAGGGGAATATATCAACATTGGGATTTACAATATTAGTGTTGGCTAAAAGAATGGTGTTTATCTTTAATTTTGGACGGTATTCTATGGTTGATGGATTCACTACAATTAATATAGTATATTGTAGAAGTTTTTTAGAACTTCTTTCCAAAACCACTGCTGAACCATCAAATAGTATTTTTACCCCATTTTTCGGTGACACTTTTGAAAAGCATTAACAACAATGATATTTAGTGGTAATTTTTATTAAACCTCCATTATCTATTTTTAAAAATATAATATCCATTTACCTCCCCTATTTTTGAATCCCTATATCACTCAAAACCCTCTATCCCTCAATGAAAACACCCTCTCCCCCTTGACATCACTGAAAACCTCTCCCCTTCAACACTAAAACCATCTCCCTATCGTAGCCTCCCAATTCTAGACCTGCCTCATTGATACCCTCCCCCTCACCTAATACCCTCTCCCTCCTCAGTTGACACCCTCTACTCCTAAACATTGGAAACCTATCCCCCTCGATCCTACATGAAACTAGACCCCCTTCATCGATACTCTCTCCCCTCACCGATATTATCAACAAAACCTAATGCCAAACCCCCCTCATTGATATCCTATACCCTCACCGATATATTGGTTTTCCCATATTTTATTATGAAATTAATATATGTTAAATTATTTAATGTGTGGTTTAAGGATCAATTTAGAGAGGTTATTTAATTAATCAGTGTTTGGAGGTGTTGTGTGTGATTATTTCATTTGCATTATTTTTAATTACTATATTATATTGATAATAAATCTCCTGGGAATACTCAGAGTACCTAAGGAGGGTAATCTTGTGATAAAAACACTACTAGGTTATCATTCCATGCATGCCTTATTTTCTACCTAGTAGATATTTCCTAAAATTAAGGATGTTTTAAATTTGGATTATACTTTAGATAGTTCCATTTTAGGATTTAATTATATCCTAGTTTAGTATGTCACTCTAACTAGTGATTTTTGGGAACTTTAGAAATATACTTTGACTAGTGTCTTATATACCAAGGATTGAAATTTTTAGTTCTGAGATCTTTGAGATTTGATCCATCATATGTTAGTTACTATCCCATGATTCCTTAAAAGGAACTAAATTTTAAATATATTTTGATATATTATTTGACCTATAAATGTATATATTATTTTAAATTTAGATTACATTTTGAACATTAAATGAAGGGTATACATTTTCTGTTAAATTTTACATGCTTTTCATAAATGTGGAATTCTAATTTATACATGCATTTTAAATTTGTATAGAATGCTCTATTTTATAATTTTATAAATGGGGGAAGTTCTATAATCTTACTTCACATCTTAACTTACATTATTTATACAAATTCTATGTGTATGTAGAATTGGTTTCATTAATACATGTAAGAGTAAGGAACCATATTTACATAAAAACTATGTGATATTTTTTATTTTGATTTAGAGGAGTTGACTAGTGAGTGGTGTAACCATTAACATTGATATGTATAACACTTGGTTATTTTGGTCATAATTTATTTTATGAATTTTTTTATCATTTTTGTAACAATTTCGGTTATGAATTTTTTAATATTGTTGAAAGTCAAGTACATATGAATAAAAGTTGTATCACCTCACCTTAGAACACATCTCAGTGTGTTTTGGTTTGAACATGCTTTTGGGGTTTTCATTTGAAAATCAATCTATGGATAGAAGAATCAAATTTCCTTGTCCTAATTGAAAATTTAGATGATGGTTAAAGAGAGATGAAGTATTTGAGCACCTGATATTAAAAAACATTCCACCTCCTTATGTGAGTTGAATTTTGAATGTGGAATAAGATGTTATAGAAAATTTGAGCAATTGCGTATACAGTAAAAATGAATGAGTTAATTCTTTGATATAGAATAATGAAATTTAAAACATGATAAATAATGCTTTCAGTATAGTAGATAAATTCCATAAAAAATGTAACACATCAGTTGATTCAGTTTTTGAGGTTATAGATATTAATGATGCTTTTAGAACTATGAGATTACAGGACCAAGATGACAACATATTAATGAATGATGATAAGGAGAATAATACATAAGAAAAATCAATTGAGCAAACAAATGAGTTTTCTAAATTAGTTTCAGATGGAAATTGGGAATTATATGAAGGATGTCTCAAATATTCAAAATTTTATTTTATTCTAAATTTGTACCACATAAAGTGTTTATATGGAATTACAAATAAAAAAATGTCCATGATATTTTAACTTTTGTGTGATTCAATTTCTCAAGATAAGATCCCTGTATCATTTTATGAGATGAAAAATATTATTATCAATCTTGTGAAGACACACTCATGTCCTAATGATTGTATGATTTATTAAAAATAATATTTGAATAGATAAAAGGGAAAAAGATACTATACTTTTAGATAGAAATCAATAAATAATGATGTTAGTTTGAATACGAACACTACCAGAAAGAAATTGAAAAATATAATTGCTGTGAAGGTTTTATGTTACTTTCCATTAAAATCATGGTTGTAAAGATTTTTTACATCATCTAAAAATGTTGAACATATGAAGTGGAATGATTTTCCTAATAATAACAATGAGTTAATGTGACATCCAATAGATTCAAAAGAATGGAAGGAATTTTATTCATTACATCTAGATTTATCTTCTAATCTAAGACATTTATGCTTGGGGTTAACATATGATGGATTCAATCATTATATGCGTGCTATGTCATTTTGAGATATTCTTTCCCTTATAATTTTTCACTGTGATGATTCATCTAGTGGTGAATTTGTCAGAAGAATCTAAAATTGGGGGCCCTGTACATTATCGATGGATGTAGACCATAAAGAGGTATTTTATTTTAATATTGTTTTTATTAAAAAATTCTATTTTTTAGTCAATATTTAAAAACTTTATTTATTAATTTCTTACCATTTATCATTAGGTATCTTCGTCATTTGATGTCTTATATTAAAAATAAATCTCATCCATAAGGTTCTATTGAAGAGGCTTACCTTTATAAAGAGTTTTTAACCTTATGTTTAAGGTATTTGGATTTTATATAGACAATATTAAATCAAGTGGGACATATTGATGATAATCTAATTCAATTATGGGTTGATAATGAGTCATCAATGTTTCCACCTTTAGTTCAAGAAGTTAGAAAGTATCTTAATTTTCATTGATAAATATATAGTTAATAAAATAACAAAAATATGGGATACTAAATATTGATATTTCTGATCCCTATGTTGAATAATCAAGGGAAAAATAAAAAATGTCTTAGAATCCATACTCAAAATGAGATATTGATAAAAAAATTTGTTACTAGGAACATTGTTGAATGGTTTTCATTTCATGTAATTTATTAATCTAATACATAGTTTTAATATCCTAATAATTATCTAAATTATGTAAAAAAATTATATCAACTTGTATAGGTAATGAGTGATGATAATCAAGATGAACTATCTAATGATTTGAAGTTTTTATCTTGAGGTCCTTTGAAAAATTCTAGGTTATTCAATGATTAAAATATTGGTGGTTTAATGTTTCAAACTATTTATGAGGAGGAAGTTTTGAAAACAAAAATTAGTGGTATGTTCATAGTTTCAAATCAAGGATACTATGGAAAGTTAAGTGATATTATCAAGTTAAATTATCATTAGAAATTTTCAGTTGTGTTATTTAAATGCAACTTGGTCAATATTAACAAGGGTATATAGAAAGATTCATTAAAATTTACTTAATTTAAATTTATCTCTATTGATCGATACTGGTGAGTGGGAAGAACAGAATCCATATATAATGTCTTCCCAATAAATAATTGTATATTATGTTGATAATATAGTTTATTATGGGAGGAGTGTTATTATCCACAAAAAACTAAGAGATATAAATGATATGGGTGATGAAGATGATGCAATTTTTGACAATGAACACCATAAATAAAAATAGAAAAAATTCTTTATACCTGAAGATATTGAAAATTTTAGTCTTACGAGGGAGAGTGAAGAAGAAAAAGAATGAAAAGAAGAAGAAGAAATAATGTTAACAATGGAACTTGATAGAAACATAACCAATCAGTAATATAATTTGTAATTTGTTTTTTGATATTAATAAATTCAAGGACTATTTTTTTAATATTAATAAATTCAAGTATTTTTTTAGGTTTTTCAGACCATAAGAGGTTTAGTGATAATACCCACTCTAGGTTCTACGATTCTAATTCTCCCTCAATGAAAAAAGGTGCAATTCACCACATACCTTTCACTCTTTTTTGATACCATTTCATTTTATTCAAATATGATTTCAACTACATGTATTAATTCTATGGATATTGTCAAGAAATCAGACATGAAACCTATGATATATCCATATGGTAATATGACTGACAGTTAGTTTCCATCAAGAGGTTTTTGATGGGTCACAATCATCAGTATCTAATTTAATGTGACATCATTTATTTCATAAATATTGATACTAATTGTTTAATTTATATGTTAAATAGATAAAAATAATAATATAAGGGATCAAAAAATGGTCAAGATGTTTTTAATTTCACTAATGTAAGTTTAGTTATTCCTTTTGATGAATATGGGGTACCCACTTAGGATGTATTTGAAATTATTGGACAGTTCCTAGTGTCTTTATCGTGTGAAGAAACATCCCTCCCTATTTATTATTTATATTGGAGACACATTCCATTATCCTATAAAAATGAGTTGTTTAATTATAAAATAAAGATAATATCATTATGATGTATTGATATATGATTAAATTAAACATTATTACTTATTATGTTAATAATTTAATGTATTTATTTTTTAATTATGCACTATTTTTTAAATCTTAATTCCAATTCATGTCCATGGACCTTAAAAAATTTAGGAAAAAATATAAATATTTCAAGTGGAAATTATGGTATGAATTCAATGACACATCTCAATCAATGACACATATGTATGAGAAGGGACCTTTAAGGAACTCCTAAGGACCAATGGAAAACATTCATTAAGTATCATCATGTCGAATATCATAAGGTATTTTATTAAATTTTAGTATATTAATAACTTTGTTTTAATAACATTTTAAGTTTTATTGATATATAATTTTTTCAACTGATTCGTACAAGAAATTATGTCAATCGAGGGAAGCAATAGATTTTCCATACTTCTCACTTGATGAGTTTTTAGAGGAATTAGCGCAAAAAGGTTCCATTCAATTTATTATAATAAATATCTATAAAAATTTAAGTAATTTATTCTTTTTAAAATATTAGTTATGTAATTTTTTAAAACAGGTGAAGGAGGTAGGTTATTCTATTGGAAGGAAAAAATTATGGTTTGATGTTCATAAAAAGGATGGCAATTATGTCAATAACCCAATAGAAAACATAAGGTTAAAATTTTAAATTATTAGTTGGTGTTACTAAATTAATTTATAATATAATATTATTATATTTACAACATAAACTCAATAAAACACAGGAAACCAACCCTAACTTGTTAGTTTATATATCCTTGGAGGACTCCATGGCACAAGTTCTTGAAAAAAATCAATCTGTCCATGTCAGGGGGATGGGTTGTAGGCCATATCCATTTAGGGTTTTTAATAGGGTACATATATCTTCATTAACAACATTTGTAGAAGGGGTGATTATAAGTTTTAGTTATCCTAGTGTATAAAATGGAATTGATGCATTGAATAATACCTTTAAAAATAAATAATCGCTTATTAATACACAAAATGACAGAGTCTTGTAATTAGAGAGTTCATTTCCAAAAATGACCACAAGTATTCCTAAAGAAATATAAACACTCATATGGGGTGCAGGATTGGTAAATTTCTTAAAATTACACTTATATTCTTCATTTTAGTAATTATTTTTTATTTA
Organism: Viscum album; assembly: GCA_963277665.1. NCBI lineage: Eukaryota > Viridiplantae > Streptophyta > Magnoliopsida > Santalales > Viscaceae > Viscum > Viscum album. The sequence goes on along the minus strand of OY728142.1, from coordinate 124,976,947 downwards.
GTAAATATTGAAAATGGTTTTTCAGTGTGAGATAAACTAATTAAATATCCAACTATTAGAGAATTGAGATGGGTTAAATTATATAGTGAGTCTCTTGCATCATATAGTGGCTCATCAAATTTTCTAGGCATGCACATGGATACCAATTATTCATTATTATACAATTATTTAAACTGATTTAGATGAAATCATATATTATTTGAATTGTACTTCATTTATTATTCATTGAATATTATCATTAATGATGTGTGATTAACTACTTAAAATTCAGGCACCAGAGGTGGGAAGTGGGGAAGGATGTGATGGATAGTACGTATCATGACTGATTAATAGAGGATGATGAACATATATCATAATAGAGTATCTAGAACTTATATTTTTTTTGACATTTTTTGAAGCATGAAATTTTGTACACTATGATTTAATTTAATGTTGTATAATATATAATTTAATTCTTGTCGATGTATGAAAATATATTTTTTCTATATTGTATTAGTTTCCTAATTTTTGTATATATTTCTTATGTACTAGTTTTTTGTGGATTAAATAGCCATGAATTATGCTGTTTCTAAAACTGCATAACTTACGATGGTTAAAACTACCAAAATTAAATTATTGTAAGTTTTAACCACTTTGAATAAAATAGTGTCAATTAAAACCACACAAATATGGTAAATTTTCATATTTAATTGTAGTTTAAAATAAAACTAAACATTTTTTCTCTTTAAAACCACCATTTGTTAGAAAAGACACCACTAAATTTTTCGCCATAGAAAACCACTGTAAATTTAAAAAAACCACTGCTATATATATATATTTTTAGAAAAAATTAAATCGTTATGAAAAAACTAAAACCATCATTAAATATTCAATTACACACCATTTATTGATGATTTTTAAAAACCATTGTGAAACTTTTTAGGGGTTATTAAAACCATTGGTAAACCCCCAAAACCCATTTTTATCTTCTATTTTTCAGTAGTTCTTGGTAATGTATATATAGGTGATCTATGAGTCTAGTTTCTATAAATATTTATAAAGATGTTGTGAAGTGGTTAGCTCAAAATGACAATTTATGAATTTTTAGGTGCCTGATGATGGTTTGTGACATGCCTGAATGTTAACAGTTGTTAGTAAGGACTGGTGGAGTGGTAATAGGATGGTGTTCCAGAGTAGTGTCTTGGTGAGAGGATGCGACCCTTGAGATATACCCATTTTTAACTATAAAGGTAAACCTATGAGGGGAATATTATCAATGTTCATGGTTATCAACATTTGGTTTAAATGAGGTGGGTAGATGCCAATGTATTGGTAAGAATGGATATTCCTTGATGTATATATAGAGTGACATGTAGGTGTACCTAAACTATGGTTAATGGTAAGTTTTGATGGTATGTTTATAGAATTAGTAGGGTTATTCTAGTGAATTTGGAATAACCATGTGTGGGTATTAGTTAGAGATGGTCAGGTGTGAGCTAGTGATATCTACCAGTAGAGAGAGGCCTGTGCCTTCAAGTAAGAATCAAGTTAAATTTAGTGCATTCATGATATGATTCATGGGGTGAATAATGCTATAAAACATGATTAGGTGTCATTGGGGGCATCAATCCTTGGAGAATCATTGAAATTTGGTGTTGTGGATCATGAGAATGACGAGACCCATTGTATGGTTCATTATCGGGAATACTGAGTCAGATGCATGCGTCTCTTGAAGAACACATGGCATGAATTTTTGACTAAGATGGAAAATGACTAAGGGGGAGGGTGTCACCTCTTGTTTGATTTTTTGGTTGTAAGGATATATATAAGAGGAAACTTGGGAAGTGGGAGTTGGATATTTGGGTTGAGAGGCTAGGTTGTTCAGGAGATACCTTTATGGACACTTCTGAAGGATGAGAAGTTGTTAAATGGGGGGGGGGGGGGGGGGGGTGGGGGGTGGGGTGTAACACCACTGTGATTTTCTAAGGCATGTTATGATTTAAGTTTTGGCCTAGACATGTGTATATCACTAGTATTAGATGATTGATGCATCATAGTAGGTTTAAGAGTGATATCGGGAAGGCTAGGAGGGATGTGAAACTTTTTGAAAGCTGTAGGGGCCATCAAATAGTCGGTAACGAGTCACCTATCAATTAGTGGCCCTAATAGGTTCCCAAGGTATAAAAAAACAATCTAAACATGAATTAAATAATATATTAAACACATTATTTAAATATTATGATAGAAACCTATCGCATAATCCATGTTTGTAAAGGTTTAGTGTCTTGGAAATTATTTACATAAACATCTTATTTCATAATAATAGAAAACAATTTTCTATAATTGTTCTCCTCTAGATGCTTTCCTTATCATCTTACATGATGTAATAATATTCATAAAAAAGTGAATTTAAACATAATAAAGGAGTTATCCCAAACCATCAATAAGGGAAAATACATATCATAATGTATTAGATCAGTATAATTTGGAGAATATGAGGAAAAAATAAATATCTAAATAAGATATTATAATACCATGTATGATAATCACAAAACATGATGAATCTATATGTTCTGGGTGCAGTAGAAGTGAAGGATGGGCATGTACCCAACTTTGAAAATTTCCATGATCGATGACTAATCCGAGATCAATACGACAATAAATACCAGTATCCATGGAATTGAATAAAAGATAAAATCAAAGGAGAAAACCTAGGACCGAGAAGAGAGGATCAACATATTTTATTTATAATTAATTTAATTAAATTAAAGAATTACCTCCAAGGTGATTCTTTCTTTGTTGATGAATTCGACCATGAGTCTGAGGTGTGGCTTCGTTGTGATGTATAATCCAAGGACTTGATTCCTATAGAGGTGATCCACATGCGCTACACGTATCTCTAGACGTTGGAGAATAAGTCTCTAGGTGCTAGTGCGGAAGATCCTTTCACTTGTGATGTCCGCCATTGATTACCTTGAGAATCAATTCCAAAGAGTTCTTCTATATCCAGTGGAGGAGGATCTCTCTCATTCTTGAGAGTGTTCTTGGAGAGGGAAGAGTTATCTAGTTTTGAGAGATTTTCTACAAGGATTTTGTGCACACAACCATTGGTTAGTTGGTGGGATGACCCCTTGGATAATTAGATAATAATAACATAATAGGGTATTTAATTTACCAAGTAATAATAAATAATTAGAACAAGTGTCGTTACTTATTTTATTATTCCATGTGAAACCTCATGTCAAATAATAATAGAAATGCTATTATTTCCATGACATGTGCTTAACATGCATGTTATATTTAAATATTATTTAAAAAAATAATATTTTAATATTATTTCTCACCAGACCCATAACTTGGTCCACCAGTCCTCCTCAATATTTACTGGGCCTTGAATAATAAATATTTATTTATTAAATAAATATAACTACATTATTCGATGATAAATAAATATTTCGTCCACAATATATTCTCTCGAATAACTAGTGACAAAGTAAATGTGATCAAGAATACATGAATAATTATTAAACCACAAATGGGAATAATATTTATTCAACTTGTTAAATAATAAATTATTTAACCGAGATATTAGCTACACTTAGAGTGTAACCCTTTAGGCCCCTTTCTCGTTGGCATTAGGCGACCTTGCCTAAATTCCAAGATTAATATCTAGCAACAGGTCAAGTAACCCAATAGAAAGAAGTTGATGTCGCAATGACATGTCACCTCATATGAACACTTACCATGTAATATAATCCCTTTGTCCTGATATCTCCAATCAATCAAGTTGCATGCAAGTTCCATCAACCCATGTGCTCGACTTCTCATTCTCTGACTTCCTCAAATTGAACTTTCCTAGAGAACACCATGGCCATGGATTTAGTTAGGCTATATCATTTACATCAAAAGGCCTGACGTATCTACTTTCATAGAAGTGAAAAATCCTTTCTCACATTATTTATTAATTCAATATTACTCATGATGCACCCAACATATCCTACCTTGTTGCGAATATATTTTTTCATTGCTTTCATCAATACATCTAAGTGCACGAGTCATAATACCCATTAATAATAATCTTAAATTCCAAGGAAAAATACACACATTCGTAGATAGGGACATCCAATGACACTTATGAATGTGGATTTTCTACTGGTAGTTCTTGTTCTCATAATATCCTCCTGGATATTACCAAGGGCGCATACCATGAGAAGGTGCCTCAATGTTTCATGAGTCCCCACCCCTAATAGCCTATATAATTTATGTCCCTTCAAATGATATCATCTGTACATAGAACATATATTCCAGAATAGTGTCATGGAACTTCTAGGTTCTCATCATAACATGGATCCTTTATGACCTTTTAGTGCAACATCTATTCTTAGGACATTATCACATACTATGTCATGTAGAAGAAAAATAATGATGTGATAAAGAGATTATTAATATTCATCCAATGAATATAGGTTTATCATAATGTACAAAGAAGTTGGTTTCTAGGGCATCAACTACAATAGACTCCCAATTTCACTAGAGACAACTACTAAAAACCTTCAGTCCACTAGCTCTCACATGATATTAATTCTTCTGCTGAGATAGGACTTTAGTCAAGGTTTCCACCCTGTTCTCTTTTGTGGACACTCTTCTCACTATAAATTCACTCCTTTGGTAGACATCACTCAAGAGGTGATACTTTAGGAGTATGTTCTTTGTCCATTGATGTGACCTTGGCTCCTTTTCAAGATCTACCACTGTAGTATTATCATAATACAATGTAATGGGATCCTTACTAATAAGTACCAGATCAAGATCCTGGACAAAGTTTCGAATCCAGAGGGATTCCTTGGATGCATCATAAGCAGCTATATATTCATAATCCACTGCAGAATCAACAAAAACTAGATTCTTTGAACTCTTCTAGCTCACAGATCCTCCTTTGAGATAGAAAAAATATCCTGATCGTGACTTCAGATCATTTTGATCTGTCGGAAAAACAACATTATCATACCCTCTAATGAAAAACTTCTTGTCTCTTCCATACACCAGGAACATATCCTTAGTTCTTTTCAAATACTTAAGGATAGTCTTGAAAATAGTCCAATATTGTTCTCTTGGATCTTCTTGAGATCTACCTACCATGATCAGTGCATTGGAAACATCAAGTATAATACATAACATGACATACATGATAGATCCTATCACTGAAGAATATGGAATCTTTCTCATGTTGTGTTTGGGGACACATTTTCTTGGAAAGATGTATTCCATGTGACACTGGAATAAATATCATTAGTATCTGTTAAATGTATGTACTTTGACCTAGTCCAAGAAGATTCTTGGATCTATCACTAATGATATTGATCCCTAGAATGTAGGATGCTTCGCCTAAGTCCTTCACGGATAATCACTTGTTCAACAAGTCCTTGAATGACTACAAGACTGGTACGTTGTTTCTAATAAGAAATATGTCATCAAAATACACTACTAGGGTAACAAACAAATTCCCATTAAACTAATTTTAAACACATGGATCACATTCATTCTTAATGAAACCAAATTCTCTTATGGATTCATAGAATCAAATTATCCATGACCTAGAAGCTTTTTTAATCCATAAATGGGTCTCTGCAACTTACATACCCTTTTAGAATCACTTAGTGTCACAAAACCTTTTATTTGTGTCATATAGACATCTTCCTAAAGGTTCCTGCTAAGGAATGTAGTTTTGAAATCCATCTTCCAAATCACATAGTCATAGAAATCTATTATGGAAAGTATGATTCTTATCTATTTAAACATGGAAACTGGATAAGAGGTTTCATCATAGTCAATTCCTTGACGCTGTTTAAAACATATAGACACTAGCCTTTATTTATAGGTACTAACTTGACCTTCCATTTCCAGTTTATTCTTTAATACACATTTACACCCAACAAGCTTTACATTAATTGGAACATTGACTAGAACCTAGACAAGGTTCTGATACATGGAATCCATCTCATAATTCAGATATTCTAGCTATCTTGCAGCTTTTGAGATCTCTACTTCTTCCTTGTAGAAGATAGGTTCATCATTTTCAAACAATAATGAGTCACCATATTCAGTGACAAGGAAACCATATCTCTCTAGTTCCCTTACCTATCTTCTACTCCTACACAATACTTTTTTTTTTCAGGAACTACTTCTTCCATGGGGAACTGTGGAACTTGTTCCTATACCAACTCTTGTGTATCTTGAGCATCAACTTAATCGAAGTCTATCTTTCTCCCACTATCCTTTTTGAGGATGTGATCCCTCTCAAGAAAGATGACCTATTTGGAAATATTTAATTTCTTCTCTGAGGGGTTGTATAGGTAGTATCCCTTGGTTTCCTTGGGATACCCTATAAAGATACACTTCATGACCTGGGGTGCTAGTTTGTTTCTTGATAAAGCCTTAACAAATTCCTTATATCCACATACACATGTATGTGAGAAAGTGGGTTTATTTACACTCCATAGCTTGAAGGGAATCCCATTTTCCACCTTAGTTGGTACTTGGTTTAATGTGTATGCTATAGTTTGCAATGAATATCCCCAAAAGGATAATGGAATATCTGAATGAATCATCATCGACCTTACCATGTCCAACAAGGTACGGTTCCTCCTTTTACTAAAACCATTCCACTATGGTGTATAAGGTGGATTAAGTTAAGATAGAATCCCAAACTTCCATAAAAGGTCGATGAAATCTTGGTTATGATATTCTCTAGCTCGATCTGATTGAAGCTTCTTTATCTTCTTTCCAAGATGATTCTCTACTTAATTCTTTAACTCCTTTAATTTCTCAAAGGACTTGGACTTATACCTAATTAAGTAAACATAGCCATATTTACTCAAGTCATTAGTAAAAGTAATGAAGTAAGAATATCCACCTCTAGATTCTACTGAAAATGGTCCACACACATCAATGTGTACCAATCCTAGAAGCTATGTGGCCCTTTCACTATGTACACAAAATGGTGGTTTGATTATTTTCCATTGTAAAAAATAATTACATCTATCAAGTGGTTTTAGCTTGGAAGAGTCTAAATAACCATCTTGATAGATATTTGTCAAGTTATTCTCATTTACATGACCAAGGAAGTGATGCCACAATTGGGTGTTGTATGAGTCAGGTGAACTTGGTTTCTTATCAATTTCCAACACTTGGTTCTTGTAATTTAATACATACAGACTGTTGTTTAAATGTGACATACCATAACATATATTGTCCCTAAAAAAGTAACAACATTAATTTTTAAACTTGAAAATAAATCCATCTATATATAAACTAGATATAGAAATTATGTTCTTGGTAATACTAGGTACATAATAACAACCATGTCAAACTAAAATCATTCCTGTCAGCAATGTGAGGTGGTAGTAACCAATGGCAAGAGCAGCCATCCTCGAACCATTGGCAGCTTGTAGATCCACCTATCCTATGGAAATTTTCCAGAATCTACTTAGTTCTTGTATTTGAGTATAGATGTGAGCCCCCATGCTGTATCTAATACCCAATGTGTAAAAATAGAAATATTTCACTCAATAACGAACATACCTTTGGATTCCTCTTGCCTATGGGTGCAGTTCCTCTTCCAGTGGCCTGAATTGCCGCATACAAAGAATACTGCCTACTTTTCCTTTCCCTGCCTACAGATCTTCTTCTTTTTGGTCAGACGATGCTTAGAGGATTTATAATTTTAATAAATATTAGGCCCCTTTTCCTTGTCCTTCCTCTTTCTATTCACCATAAGGACTGTGAGGTTTTCATGTCCCATGTCCTTATCCACTTGGAAAATTAGGGTAAGAAGCCTTGATAGACTCTTCTCATTATTTCTCATATTATAATTCAGAATAAAACTAGAGAAGGTCTTGGGAGGTGATGATAGTATGATATTTGTACACAACTCATCTGGGAATTTAATATCTAAGATATACATATCCTCAATGTAGACAATGAGATTGACTACATGTGGTTCAACTAGCATAGACTCTCCAAGATTAGTAGTGAAAAAAGCGTTGGAGATCTCATACCTCTTCTGTCTCACCTTCTCTTGATAGATATCCCGAAGGTGAGACATCATGCTATAAACGACCATTTCCCCATGCTGCTTCAAGATCTCATTGGTCATGGATGATAGTGTGAGGCACTGAACATCTGTAGCATAATTCAGATGTTTCTTGTACATAGATATTTACTCATCACTTTCCTCATTTCAAGGCACAACTGTTAATGGATCTTCCAACACATAAAGTTTCCTCTCATGGCGAAGGATAACCTGAAGGTGCCTTTTCCACTCTTGTAAATTATTACTGGTGATAAGGTTTTCCTTCTCATGTATGGATCAAAATGATATGTTTAGTTTCATTTTTGATGTTTTTTTTACAAATAAGATGAATAGATTTTTAGTACTTTATCTTGATAAATATAGACAAATAGATAAATTAATATCTATTAGTCTCCCACTATTTTGTCAAAACCCAATAACCCTCACCATTGGCTTCGAAATATTGTGTTGTTTGGACATTCTAGTGGAAAGGATCCATATTTCCCTTTTCATTACCCCAACTAGGGTTGGTAAAGAAACTTGAAATATTTTTATTTAGGAATTACAAATTCTAACTACATTAACTCACAGCTCCTTGATCTTTTGAGTGGAATCCCCAATCCTAAAATCCTTAATTTTGGATTTCATCATCCTTTGCCTCTTAGTTTCACTAAGCCCTGTTAGGGAAGTCGAAACTTGATGTAAACTAAGTTAATTCAACCTAAAACCTCAAATTATAATTCCATGATAATTAAAAGCACCCCAACTAGGGTTGGTCAAGCACTTTAAACTATGGTTTGATTCTAACCGAAGTAATGGAAGGCTATACCAACTTAATATTTAATTGAGGGATTTTATCCTTTATATATAAATTTCCACTTATTATTTTTTCACATGCTTCTTAATATTAAGTGGGATATACTTAAGTGATTAACCATGTATAGATAATATTTACACATAATCCATTTTATTTTAGTTCCATATAGTTTTATTATTAGTTAATTAATTATGTGATCTCATCAAACATCCATAATGAATAACCATAAATCTAATTGAAATAAATAAAGGGTATGATCATGTGATTTACTATTGGTTAGTTTATCTAGTGGTTGATGAAATAACCCTGATCTAGGGGAGAAACACCTTGAACTGTTAAAGGATCGTGTTTACAGATTTCCACCTATCCACCTTTGTATCTCCTTGGGTTGGTCTCGCCTCAACTCCTAACTTGAACCACCTCTACTATCTTGGGAGATCCATCCATTACATATGATTTTAACTCACACGTAGGTGAGGGGTAAAAGGGGGTTTACATAAAATAAACCATGGTCATTCAAACCCAACATATTAATGATGAAAAGGCACGCAAGCCAAAAATTTTAATTTATTAAATAAATTAAAAGGAAACCAATCACAAACAAAGGTCTAGTCTAGCTCATGATCATCCACATACATGAAACAAATTACACATTTAATAAAACTATCATTCAATTATTTAATTGTTCTTATTAAGATAAATTACGTTTGAATATATTAATCATTATCTTTAATTAATCAATCCTTTTTATCTTAATCCTTTTCTGAATTTCCTTGAGATTCCTGTCCATAACCTTGTACATAACTTGTACCTTGGAGGTAACACAGTGAATACCCATCCAAAACTACCCAACATGTATTTATACTTGTATACACTTTATTATTTGTGACATGTAGCATGCATGAAGAATTATAATTGTAATAAAACTGATACATGATGTGGAGATCTTTGAACATTATGTAGATGTTAATTAAACATGTGTATATATATATATATCAAACACCTATCACATGTTGTGTCCCAAATTTACACCCACACTAAGTTATATGTCTCAAGGGTTATATAATATAATAATAAAATTTTAAATCTGCATAATCTAGAAATAGTACACAATGTGTAGATCTGACTACACGGTGTGTACCCTCCACACTGTCTATCTGAAGTATAGGCTTGGGGAAATGGCTTGTGATGTGTACTTAAAAAATCTTCAGAGTACATGGCATGTCCAGTGGGCTACACGCCGTGTTTACACTGCATTACACAGCCACAAATCGGGGAATCTATGTATGGGACACATGACTTGACCCTGACCCGAAGAGACTACAAACTGTGTCCAGTGGGCCACATGACATGTATCCCAGCTAACCGTGCACTAGTCTGTCCTGGTCAACACACAGTGTAATAATTATCTACACCACGTGTCATTAATGGACACGACCTAAGTAATTGATGAATTACTCCCAATGCACTGAACAAAACTACATGGTGTGTGATCCAGATTACATGGAGCTTATGGAATATCACACGATGTGTAACTCCAAATACATGATGTATACTATCGTGTTACCTGGATAGAATCATCGGTACCTCATGATGATATCCTCTATGAAATTTAATCCAAAATTATTCATTTATATTAGATCTGTGAGAAAAGAAAGATAAAAAATAGATCTCAAAATTCAAATTACATGAACGATTAAATATGAATTGAAAAACTAAATTATTAAAGTTTAAATCTTCAATGAATTATTTAAATAATTATAAATGAAAATATGACCAATCTAATACCACTTGTAGGTTTTGGGCACAAAGGAAGTTCCAGATGTGTGTGTACCCAACTTTGAAAATTTCCTTGATTAATGATTAATCCGGGATCAATATGACGATAAATGCTAGTATCCACAGAATTGAATCAAAGATAAATAAAAAAGGAGAGAACCTGAAACCAAGAATAGAGGATCAATATATTTTGTTTATAATTATTTTAATTTAATTAGAGAATTACCTCCAAGGTGATTATTTCTTCATTGATACATTCAACCATGGGTTCGAGGTGTGACTTTTTTATGATGTAGAATCCAAGGATAGGACTCCACTAGTGGTGATCCACACATGCTCCACATATCTTCTAAGACCACTAAATGAGTCTCCAGGTGATAGCGCAGAAGATAATTTCACTTGTGATGTCTACCTTTGATCGCCTTGGCAATCTCTTCCAAAGAGTTCTCATAGATCTGGTGGAGGAGGATCTCTCTCATTCTTGAGAGCATTTTCAGAGAGGGAATAGTTCTATATGATCGAGATCATTCTCTAAAGATTTCTTTCACACAACCATTGGTTAGCCAGTGGGATGACCCCTTGGCTAATTAGAGAGTAATAACATAATGAGGAATTTAATTAAATAAGTAATAATAAATAATTATCACAAGTTTCGTTACTTATTTTATTATTCCATGTGAAACCCCATGTCAAATAATAATAGTAATGCTATCATTTATATGAAATGTTCTTAACTTTCAATTTATATTTAAATATTATTTAACCAAATAATATTTAATATTATTTCTCATCAGGCCCATAACTTAGTCCTCCAATCCTCCTCAATATTTATTAGGCCTTAAATAATGACTATTTATTTATTAAATAAATAAAACTGCATTATTCGCTGATAAATAAATATTCCATCTGCAATATAGTCTCTCGAATAACTAGAAATGAAATAAATGTGATCATAAACACTTGAATAGTTATTAAACCACAACCGAGAATAATATTTATTCCACTTGTTAAATAATAAATTATTTAATTGAGATACTGGCTACACTTAGTGTGTAACCCTCTAGGCCTCTTTCTTGTTGGCATTTAGTGGGCTTGTCTAAAGTCTAAGATTACTGTCTAGAAATGGGTCAAGGAACCCAAGAGAAAGAAGTTGATATCATAACGACATGTCACCTCATACAAACTCTTACCTTGTAATATAATCCCTTTGTCTCAATATCTCCAATCAAGCAAGTTTCATGTAAGTTCCATCAACCCATGTGCTCGATTTCTCATTCTTTGAATTCCCAGAATTGAACTTGCTTAGAGAATACAATGACTATGGATTTAGTTAGGCTATATCATTTCGATCAAAGGGACTAGGATATTTACATCCATAGAAGTTACAAATACTTTCATACATTATTCATTAATGCAATATTACCCGTGACGCACCCAACATATCCTACCTCACTGCGAACATATGTCGTCACAGTTTTCATCAATACATATAAGTGTTTGAGTAATAATACCCATTAATAATAATATTAATGTCTAAGGACCAATACACACATCCACATATAGTAACATCCAATGACACTTATGGATGTTGATTTCTTACTGACAGGTCTTGTTCTTATAATATCCTCCTGGATATTACCAAGGGCGTACACCATGAGAAGGTGTCTCAAAGTTTCACGAGTCCCCACCCTTGATAGCCTCTATCATTTATATCCCTTAAAATGATATCATCTCACCATAGAACATATATTCAAGAATAGTGTCATAACACTTCTGAGTTCTCATCATAACAAGGATCCTCTATGACCTTTTAGTGCGACAACTATTCTTAGAACATTATCACATACTATGTCACATAGAAGGACAATCATGATGTGATAAGGAGTTTATTAATATTCATCCAATGAATATAGTTTTATCATAAAGTACAAAGAAGTTGGTTTCTAGGGCATAAACTCCAACAAGATTCACATAATATCATAAAAATATTTTCAATAAAATATAAAAGATAAAACATATACCATGTGAACATGACATAAGGTGTGGGATACTTAAAAAGGTATAATCATGAAAAAATGAAATTTCTTGGAAATCAAATACATCTTGAATGTAACATCCCAGGTAAATAATGAATATTAAATGTTCATATATATTAATATTTGTGAATAAAATATTATTATTACTTTAAAGGGGATTCTATGTTTGATGGTGTACCCAATACGCAACAACGATTTTCTTTGAAATCTTATGTTGCACACTAATAATATAATAATATTATTTTAAATGGTAGTTAACGCCTAGCCATTATAATGAAGGGAATGAACAGAACTAACTAAAAAATGATTACATATGTTTGTTAAATATTTTAACAATTACCCAATAAATGATATAGGCTTAAAATGCGAATGAATCCAATTTTAAGAATAAATATTCTAATATTATTTAAAAGGTCGATTAACCGCCTTTTGATGGTGAACCCTTTTTAAAACTAATTTTTGTTAATTTTATATGTTATATTTGACAAAATAAAATCCTTATTTAGAATCAGGACATCAAAACTTACTCTGTGAAAATTTCTGTTATTTTTCCGATAAAGATCATTTTTTTATGAATAGTGAAAAATGCTGTATTTTAATTCAAAACCTCCTTTTAATGTAATTTATTTATATGGTTAGATTATGTTTTTAATTGGTCTTAAAGTGTAATTTTAATATATTTTTACCATTTAATTCAATGGTGGTCATTGGAATTAATTTTACTTTGAAATTGGACATAAACAAGTGTCAATCTTTTGATAGATATTGTTTCTTAAAAACACGCTATTTGTTTTGACTGCGGGAATTAATTATAAAATTAATTAATGAAACTTATATGTTTTGAATTTGGTAAAATGGAAATAATTTTTTAATTTGGAATATCAAATTTACTTTGGACAAATTTTTGGTATTTTTCTAACAAATGTTCATTTTTAATGAATAGTGAGAAATATCGCATTTCACTTCAAAACTGCTTTTCATCTAATTTAATTATATAGTAAGATTGTACTTTTAATTGGTTTTAAAGTTTAATTAAATTATGTTTTTATAAATTAATTCTATTTTGTTCATTGTAAGTAATTTCACTTTTCAATTGGATATAGAAACAAGTCAATCTTTTGATAAATTTTACTTCTTAAAAAACCCATCTTTGGTTTTGACAATGGGAATTATTTTTAAATTAATTAATGCAATTTCTATGTTTGGAATTTGGTAAAATTGATTCCATATTTGTAATCATAAGTTCCAAATTATTTAATTAATGATCTTTTGTTTTTGGACATTATGAATAGCAATAACGACAATTATCTTTAATTATCATGATTAATTAGTAATCGGGTAGTTAAGGGTAATAAAATAATATCATAATAATATAAAATGACCCTAAGATGTGTCCAAATTTTCTTGGTTGTTTCATGGAAGACCATGGTATTACTTGTGACAACTTAGGGACCCCATGGAATCACTTTTGTGTGATAATGACCTTTTATCATATTATTTTTAAAGAAAGGAAAATATAACCAAACTATGTAACACCTAAGTAAAACAATTTTAATTTTGTTTACATAAATGATATCTTAGAATATAAATAGTCATTGGAAATATAAAAATATTTCCTACATCATGATATATTTTTATAATTTTTAGAAATTAAATAAATAAATTTATTTATGACACCATGATGATGCAGTGATTACCTCATTAATGAACGATTTAAATAAAATGAAAAGAAAAGGTAAAATATAAGAATTACACTTGTATAAAACCTATTGTATGGGTGGATTTAGAACCATTATCACCTTATCCTCTAAATATATCATTATGGGACCTTTAAAATCCGAAAACCGTTTTATAATAAAGTAACATTTCAAGACCTTCCAAAAGTGACCCTCCTCCCTCTTATAAAAGGCCCCACCTCTAAACCCTTACCCGCACCTCTCAAGCCCTTGGATCATCCAAAATCTGATCATATTATCTCTCCATATCCCTATATCACTTCTAGAAGCCTAACTTTGGGCATAAGGCTTTCCAAGGAAGCCTTTGGCTCAAATCAAAAAGAGTTACCCGATTTAGAGGGAATGTCTTCTCTCGAGTTTCTTTCATTTATTTTCCTTCTTCAATCACAAATATATTCTTATTATTTGATCCCATAATAACACCAGTATCCTAAATATACTAGGATGTTTTTATTATAAGGATTCTACCTACACTTACACACACCTCCGTCTAATGGTTAAAGAACATATTGTTTCTGTGGGTGGCGAATTACTGCCTCACGAAACGATGATTGTTCAATTTTCTTGTAACACCTCTCATGGTGGACATTATGATGACACTATATTTATATATGATAAATATTATATTTATTTCCTCTCTATTCTTCTGTATTTATATTTAAAACATACCTTTATGCTTTGCATGTTGTGCAAATGCGATAATTTCATATGAGGAAGTGTGGACAACTACCCCCTCAAGTGGTGTGACTCGTTCATGCCAAACATGGAATTTATAAAGAATGTAATTAATGAACTTATTTTACCTATATAACATATATATTATACTGTAATTATAATATATCTATGTCTAAATTAGTTCTAAAGTCCATCAATATGACAAAAAAAATGAAAGTAGTGTTCATGCGTACGTATGACCTACCGTCTCCATGAACGGTAAATTTCATTTTTTATCTCCAGACATTATGGAATATTATTAAATACATATATACTGGATATATATGATATTTAAAACATGAAAAACATTCCAAATATGATTTACTTATAACTACACGAACAATTCTCTTCAAACAAGTTTATTTTTGTCTCATGTCCCGAACATCGACAAAACGTATGATATAAACTCACATAATTAAATAATTATTATAACATGATAATATGTGATATGAATTTAATAATAAAATTTTAAGGAAGTACTTAAGAAATTATAAAATTGACCAAATTTTATTATTCAGGAATATAAAGAAATGAACAAGACAAGTCGGACTTGAGGTAAAAGGATTTCTTATCTCACTTGTAATTCTGTGAGATTTCCATTGTTCGCCATGTATTTGTATCATGTGGTGTATTTTGTACTAATATTTAATATATATTATCATGATTATATTTATATTCATGGTATTATGTGATTTATTTGGTGTTTATTATCTTTTGGTCATACGACTCGATTGATTACAATGAGGTAAGGGATTTTTATCTCACTTTTTATTCCCGTGAGATTCATGCTACATTTTCCATTGGTTTATTTTGTGTGGTGTATGTAATGCCAATGATTGTATTATTTATGTAATATAATTTAATTTATGGGTATTTAAATCTTCATTGTATGACCCTTCTTTCATGGGGTTTACGTTTCGAAAGTTACCCAAATCGGTAAAGGAACCTTTCACCCTCCTCTTTTTAAAAGACTTATTTTGTTAGGTTTTTTAATTTACATATTCTTATGTTGGGATATGTTCTTATATGTACTTATTATTGTAAATTTTATGTCCAAGTGATGATATACCCCTTTTATCTCTCATCAACTCATTTGATTAATTTTAAAGTGACGTCGTTAGGCTGTCGAAATTCTGTAAGGGAACTTCTTATCCCAATTTCAATTATTTGGGTTAAACCTCTACTTATTGATTATGTCATGTTATTAATATGTGTGGATGACCTCTGATTGTTTTACACTTAACATTCACTTATATTGAGTGTATTTATATTTTTCACACATAATTATGTAATTGATTTATCTTTAATCTAACGATACCGTCTTTGTACGATACTTCGTCTCAATCTCTTTTCGTTGATGTATACTTCAATTTATATACGACCTTCTTTTATTAGTTGTATGATAAACCCTTTTGAATTTTAATTTCTTTCAAAAGTAATCTTCTTACACAAATCATTTTACTAAATGACAAAAGGAATGTTTTTGTCTTACGTATGCGGTGACAACGACTTCTCCGCTGTCATGACCATTATTTGAGTTTCAGCTTCCTCTACAAGCCATAACTTTTTTTAAATGAAAAATAAATACCATGTTTTATTTTTCTTTTATTTTGGTATTTAAAATGGTTTTGATAATGTTTTGATTATATCAATGTGTTGTATTGATATCTTGTGATTGAAATGTGGAAATGTTATGTTTCCTTTATGCATCTTTTATGTGATACGATTATGTTATGATTCTTGGGCATTTTTTATGAAATCAGGTGGTTCCGTGATAAACTAAGGGCGGGTGAGCCTGAGATAGCTCTCCAATGCATTGGGTAATTCAAATTAGTTAAACTCTAAGGTTTCTCCAAAGAGATTTAGGGAATATACTGCGATGAGTATTCCAAACATAACCATGAGGGTTAGTCCCTACATAAGAATGTTATGAATGCCTCAAGTTACCTTTATGTCTTATGATTTCTATGAGTTATTCAAAAATATTATGATTTCATGAGGTATGTTAAAGTGATTATGTTTTATGAGTAAATTATGATTTCATTTATTCTTATGTATACATGGAATAATATTTTCTTTCCGTATTTTTATATCCCTTACTGAGCTTTTTATGCTCATCCCAAATTTTTGAAATATTTTCCACAGGACTTAAAGATGAATATGGTCAAGGATGGGATCAAGGAAACACATGCTGTCTAAAACATGGAACTAGTCATGTTTATTTTTAAGAGTTTTTATTTTATGAAAAAATGGAAACTGAGTATAAGTGTCTACTTTATAATCTTTTGAGATGTAATAGTTATGTCCTAATTCTCTAAAACTCTAAACCTGAAAATATCCTCAATGTAAATTATTCATTTAATTCATTATTATGTAATTTTTTAAGGATGGGTCCTTATAGTTGGTATCAAAGGTTGGTTTAGATAACTTTAGAGGTTAGGGTATTCTTTAAGCTTAAGCGACATTACCATAATGGTTAGGATTTCAGAAAGAGTCATAGTTTTTTTAGATAAAGTGAATGAGTTTAAGATAACATGAATAATTATATCTTAGTATTATATAATTATTTTACTAATATACTCACACTGACCTTTTTGGTTTTAGTAAATGGCTGGATCTAGCAGGAACCAAAGTAACAGTGGATGTGAAGAAAACTGTGACAGTTTTCTAAACGAGCAACTGAATGATATGGGAGCTGCAATGAGAAATCTTGTGGTTATTCTCAAACAACTATTTGGAGTCATGATTGACCACCTGAACCTTAGTGATTTTTATAAGGCATCATATATATGAGAAAAAAATCCCTACGGATGTTCAGGTAATAATTATAAAGGTAATTATGTTCAAAAACCTATGTGTCAAAGATGTGGAAAGAAACACATAGGAAAATGTTTCAAAGGGACAGAAAGATGCTATAGATGTGGAAATGAAGGTCATAAAGCAAGAACCTTCCATGGAAAAAGGAAGAATCTAGTTGACTCTAGGGAAGGGAAAGAAGTTCTTTATGAATGATCAATTGAATTTTTTAAATGTGGTGTGCATGGTCATTATGAAAACACATGTCCTACGAAGAAGTTTCGAGAATGGGATCACCACGATCATACAAATATTTGTTTACCAATACCTAATTCCATTCCGATTGAGGATGAATAAACTAACAATGACCAATGAAAGCTATGGATTATTTCTTAACATATGTTTTCCTATTATTGAAATCTTAGGATATGATTCATGATTTTGTTTTTAGGAAAGAATTATTTCAGAATAAGTTGGAAAGGAATGGTTAATGGATCAAGAAGAATATTGAATGAGTAAGAAGTCAACATATAAGGGATTCAAGAGTTATGTTATATTTTAGGATGGTGAAATTCTTAAAATTATTAAGGATCTTTTGATGATGGGATTATATTAGAAGACTTTTTATAGTATGTGTAACCCTGATGTTTGATATATGAAAATTTTATTCAAGGAATAATTATCTTTTCTTTTGTGGGAATAGTTATAAAAAAACCATTTGGGTTTATATAATCCTTGAATTTTAGGAAATTACAAGTTAATACATTTTGGGATGAAAAATGAAAGTTATTAGATAACCTTCATGGTTAAATTATGTTATGGTTATTTTTGATGAATTTATCTATTTTTGGGAATGTTATAAAATTATATAGTTTTTTAAAAAGGACAACATGCGGACCGTGTGACAACCTGTCACGTTGGAAAAAGCTGCGAGAATCGAATCTACAACCAAAGTGCAACTGGTATTTATCGCCTACCACTGGACTACATGATTTCCCTGGTTAGTATGACTAATTCTTTTTAGTTAGATGATCTTATGAATCAAGAATAAGTTGATTTTGGGTTATCTATGGAAATGATTAACCTATCATGGAAAATGTGTGATTAGGTTAATTACTTTTCAATATGAGACTTTAAGAGTAACTGATGTTATTTGGAGATAAATGTTAAGATTTACCTTGGAAGACTATTTGATTAAATCCTTCAGAGATTTGAGTTTCAATCTTATTTTAAATTAATTTAAATAATTTTAATGATAAATGTTTATTTAATGGTTTTTGATGAAATTTGGGTTTTGTTGGACAGATTTTGGAGGTTAAGAGTAGTTTTTCTTTTTGTAAAAGATTATACTTTTTGGGGATTATCTAATCTTGTACTAACCATTTTGGTTTTGGTTAAGGTCTAAAAGACATGGGAAATTTATAGTTTATCTTGTGTAGATTATGTGATTCTCTCGAATTTGATTTTAGCTCTCTTAATGCAAACAAGTCATCCTGAATACTCATCGTTTGAAGGAAATATGAGTTTGTGGTAGAAATCTAGTAAAAGTTTAAAGTATACATGTCAAGTAAGTATGTTTCATTATGTCTTAGTTGAGCTCATAAAAAAATCCTCAATGAAATGTACCTTAAAAAAATTTTGTTTGTTAACTTTTCCTACTGGGGAAACAAATACTATTTAACCCATCACAAGTTTGTGATTTTCTAGTGGTTAACTTTCTCCTAATCATGTTTTCTATCACTCTCCATCAGAACTTGATGGTTTGTTTCTCCTCCATATCCATGTTTTCCTGGAATCCTAGTATTTTTTATCTCAGGTAACCTTTTTACTTTTCTTTCTTTCTTTTAAAGTGACAGTTTAATTGACTCCTTTTTCGATGTAGGGCTTTCAATAAAGTTTTCGAGCCCAATTTTAAAAATTGTGAGGATGCAATTCTCAAAAGGGGGGAAGGATGTAACATCCCAGGTAAATAATGAATATGAAATATTCATATATATTAAGATTTTTTAATAAAATATTAATATTATTTTAAAGGGGATGCTATGTTCAATGGCGTACGCAATACACAACAATGAGTTTCTTTGAAATCTTACGTTGCACACTAATAATATAATAATATTATTTTAAATGGTAGTTAAAACCTAGCCATTGTAAGAGCGGAAATGAACAAAAATAACTTCAAAATGATTATATATGTTTTTTAAATATTTTAACAATTACCCAATAAATTATAGAGGCTTAAAATGCAAATGAATCCCATTTTTAGAATAAATATTCTAATATTCTTTAAAAGGTTGATTAACCGCCTTTTGATGGAGAACCCTTTTTAAAACTACTTTTTTTCAATTTTATATGTTATATTTGAAAAAATAAAATTCTTTTTTAGAATAGGGACATCTAAATTTACTTTGTGTAAATTTTCGTTATTTTTCCGATGAAGTTCATTTTTTTATGAATAGTGAAAAATGCTGTATTTTAATTCAAAACCTCCTTTTAATGTAATTTATTTATATTGTTAAATTACTTTTTTAATTGGTTTTAAAGTGTAATTAGAATATATTTTTACCATTTAATTCAATTGTGGTCATTGGAATTAATTTCACTTTGAAACTCGACATAAACAAGTGTCAATCTTTTGGTAGATATTGTTTCATAAAAACACGCTATTTGTTTTGACGGCGGGAATTAATTATAAATTTAAGTAATTCAACTTCTATGTTTTGAATTTGGTAAAATGGAAATAATTTTTGAATTTGGAATATCAAATTTACTTTGGAAAAATTTTTGGTATTTTTTTGACAAATGTTCATTTTTAATGAATAGTGAAAATACTGCATTTTACTTCAAAACTGCTTTTTCATCTAATTTAATTATATAGTTATATTGTCATTTTAATTAGTTTTAAAGTGTAATTGAATTATTTTTTTATCACTTAATGAAATTTTTTTCATTGGAAGTAATTTCACTTTTCAATTGGATGTAAAAACAAGTCAATCTTTTGATAAATTTTACTTCTTAAAAAAACTCGTCTTTGGTTTTGACAATGTGAATTATTTTTAAATTAATTACTGCAATTTCTGTTTTTGGAATTTGGTAAAATGTATTCCATATTTGGAATCATAAGTTCCAAATTATATAATTAAGACTCTTTTGTTTTTGGACATTATGAATAGTAAAGATGACAATTATCTTTAATTATCATGATTAATTAGTAATCGAGTAGTTAAGGGTAATAAAATAATATCATAATAATATAAAATGACCCAAGAATATGTCCAAATCCTCTTGGTTGTGTCATGGAAGACCATGAGATGCCTTGTTCCAACTTAGGGACCCCATGGAATCACTTTTGTGTGATAGTGACCTTTTATCATATTATTTTTAAAGAAAGGAAAATATAACCAAACTATGTAACACCTAAGTAAAACAATTTTAATTTTGTTTAAATAAATTATCTCTTATACTATAAATACTCATTGTAAAGATAAAAATATTTCCTACATCATGGTATTTTTTTTATAATTTTAGGCATTAAATAAATAAAATTATTTATGACACCATGATGATGCAGTGATTACCTCATTAATGAAAGATTTAAATAAAATGAAAAGATAAGGTAAAATATAGGAATTACAGATGTAGAAAACCTATTTTATGGGTGTATTTAGAACCCTTATATCCTTATACTCTAAATATATCTTTGCGGGACCTTTAAAATCTAAAAAACATTTTATAATAAAGTAACATTTCAAGACTTTCCAAAAGTGACCCTCCTCCCTCTTATAAAGGCCCCCACCTCTACCCCCTTACCCACACCTCTCAAGCCCTTGGATCATCCAATATCTACTCATATTATCACTCCACATCCCTCTCTCACTCCTAGAAGCCTCACTTTGGGCAGAAATCTTTCCAAGGAAGCCTTTGGCTCAAATCAAAAAGAGTTACCCGATTTAGAGGCAATGTCTTCTCTCAAGTTTCTTTCTTTTATTTTCCTTCTTCACTCACCACTATCTTCTTATTATTTGATCCTATAATAAAAACAGTATCCTAAATATACTATGATGTTTTTATGATAATTATTCTACCTAAACTTACACACACCTCCGTCTAATGGTCAAAGAGCATACTATTTCTGTGGGTGGCGAATTGCTGCCTCACGAAACGATGATTGTTCAATCTTATTGTAACACCGTTCATGGTGGCCATTATGTTGGAAATATATATATATATATATATGATAAATATTATATTTATTTCCTCTATATTCGTCTTTACTTATATTTAAAACAAACCTTTATGCTTTACATGTTGTGCAAATGCGATAATTTCATATGAGGAAGTGTGGACAACCGCCCCCTCAAGTGATGTGACTCATTGATGCCAAACATGAAATTTATAAATAATTTAATTAATGAACTTATGTTACCTATATAACATATATATTATACTATAATTATAATATATCTATGTCTAATTTAGTTTTAAAGTCCATCAATATGACAAAAAAATGAAAGTAGCGTTCATGCGTACGTACAGCCTACCATCTCCATGAACGGTACATTTCATTTATTATCTCCAAACATTATGGAATATTATTACATACATATATAATAGATATATATGATATTTAAACCATGAAAACCATTCCGGATATGATGTACTTAAAACAACATGGACAATTCTCTTCAAACAAGTTTATTTTTGACTCATGCGCCGAACATCGACAAAACGTATGATATAAACTCACATAATTAACTAATTATTGTAACATGATAATATGTGATATGAATTTAATAATAAAATTTAAATGAAATCCTTAAGAAATTATAAATTGACCAATGTTTATTATTCTGGAATATAAAGAAATGAACAAGACAAGTCGGATTTGAGGTAAGGGGATTTCTTATCTCACTTGTAATTCTGTGAGATTTCCATTGTTCACCACTTATTTGTTTCATGTGGTTTATTATGTACTGAAATTTCATATATATTATCATTATTCTATTTATATTCATGGTATTATGTGATTAATTTGGTGTTTATTATCTTTTGGTCATACGACTCGATTGATTACAATGAGGTAAGGGGTTTTTATCTCACTTTTTATTCCTGTGAGATTCATGATACATCTACCACTGTTTCCTTTTGTGTGGTGTATTTACTGCCCATTATTTTATTCTTTGTGTAATATAATTTAATTTATGGGTATTTACATCTTCATTGTATGACCCTTCTTTGATGGGGTGTACGTTTCAAAATTTAGCCAAATCGGCAAGGGAACCTTTCACCCTCCTCTTTTTAAAAGACTTCTTTTGTTAGGTCTTTTAATTTACATCTTCTTATGTTGGGATATGTTCTTATATATCCGTATTGCTGTAAATTTTTTGTCCAAGTGATGATATACCCTTTTTATCTCTCATCAACTCATTTTATTAATTTTAAAGTGACGCCGTTAGGCTGTCGAAATTCTGTAAGGGAACTTCTTAACCCAATTTCATTTCTTTGGGTTAAACCTCTACTTCTTGATTATGTCGTGCTATTAATATGTGTGTATGACCTCTGATTATTTTATAATTAACATCCAATTATATTAAGTTTATTTATATTTGTCACAAATAATTATTTAATTTATTTATCCTTAATCTAAGGATACCATCTTTGTACGGGACTTCATCTCAATCTCCTTTCGTTGAGGAATACTTCAATTTATATACGAACTTATTTTATTAGTTGTATGATAAAAACTTTTGACTTTTAATTTCATTCAAAAGAATCTTTTTACACGAAGCGTTTTACTAAATGAAAAAAGGAATGTTTTTGTCTTACGTATGCGGCGACAACGACTTCTCCACCATTGTGACCATTATTTGAGTTTCAGCTTCCTCTAAAAGCCATAAATTTTTTTAAATGAAAAATAAATACCATGTTTTACTTTTCTTTTATTTTGGCATTGAAAATGGTTTTGATAATGTTTTGATTATATGAATGTGTTGTATTGATATCTTGTGATTGAAATGTGGAAATGTTATGTTTCCTTTATGCATATTTTATGTGATACGATTATGTTATGGTTCTTGGGCATTGTTTATGAATTCGGGTGGTTCTGTGATAAACTAAGGGCAGGTGAGCCCAAGATAGCTCTCCAATGCATTGGTTAATGCGAAGGAGTTAAACTCCAAGGTTTCTCTAAAGAGATTTAGGGAATATACTGCGATGGGTATTCCAAACGTAACCATGAGGGTTACTCCCTACGTAATAATGTTATGAATGCCTCAAGTTACCTTTTTTATCTTATGATTTCTATGAGTTATTCATAAATATTATGATTTCATAAGGTATGTTAAAGTGATTATGTTTTATGAGTAAATTATGATTTCATTGATTCTTATGTATACATGGACTAATTTTTTCTTTCCGTATTTTTATATCCCTTACTGAACTTTTTATGTTCATCCCAAGTTTTTGAAATGTTTTCCACAGGACTTAAAGATAAATAGGGTTAAGGATGGGATAAAGGAAAGACATACTTTCTAAAACATGGAACTATTCATGTTTCTTTTTTAAGAGTTTTTATTTTATGAAAAAATGGAAACTGAGTAGAAGGGTCTGCTTTATAATCTTTTGAGATGTAATAGTTATGTCCTAATTCTCTAAAACTCTAAACCTGAAAAGATCCTCAATGTGAATTATTCATTTAATTCAATATTATGTAATGTTTTAATGATGGGTCCTTATATTGAAACTTGAAATTATTTGATAAACAACTTAAAAATGTGTCATAACTTAATAAACATGAAAACTTAAAATATCTATAAGTATAAGAAAACATGAATTATTAAACCCATTATTCCCATTCCTATGTGAACAAACTCATCATGTACACACCTAAAAATATGAGAAAAAACATCATGTCCAGCCTATGTAAACAAACCCATTATATTTAGTCTTGACCATCTCATGAGATACGATATTATATTAATCCATTGTATGGTGATATCAGACTCCACCCATTATCATTTATTCATACGTGTTCCACATAAAAATAATCATCATCATAACTTAAATAACCCATGAAAATAGAATAGATTTCTTAAAAAATCAGATAACATAAACTTAAGAAATCATAGGATATAAAAATCTCATTTTTCAAAATAGTTCATAATGAAAAAAATAAAAAAATCACTTCATGATAGATAGATCATTTGAAATATAGAGAGTAACATGAAAAAAATCACAAAATATATTTCTTGATTTTTTTGAAAACATCAATGTAAAAGTCATAGTTATAAGTCCCTTTTTCGAAAAGTCTCCTTTGTTTTTAAGAGAAATGAAATAAATACCTTACAATTAATTGATTTTTGTTCAAGAAATATATTTTCCTCAAAATAAAAAATGAAAAATATGTTAAAATGGAAAATCATGAAAAAATAATGTTCAATAATAGATTTTATAACTCAATGAAATGATTTTGAGTTACCAAGACCCATAACTTTACCCTTTATTTTCATGGAATGATTTAACCTCATCACTTCTTGGATTATTTCCTTTACTGATAGGATTTATCAATTGGCGTGTGATATTTTGATAAGATCAAAACATCATTATGGTTTATAAGAGTTTATAGAAGAAGGTTAGTGTTTTGATGGGAATGAGATGACTTGGGAAACCCTCACCGAGCTGGGTTCAATTTGGACTATTGTTTGATGTTGGTGGGTGGGGGGGGGGGTTGAATTCTTGAAAAATCATCAACATTAGGTCTCTATTGTCATTCTTTATAGAAAATCCCAACGGTTCCCTCATCCATAACTAGGTATATACCTACTTTCCAAAGGAAGGTGGTCACTTGGTGTTTCATACACAATGAATCTTAGGGACTCACATTGATTGAGATGATGTGATTTTGGGATCATCACACACTTTTGGGGGGAATTGTTGCATGCTCTGAGTCTCTCTTATAGATTTAAGATATGTTTGCAAATCTCTTCCTAATCCTAATATGGGACCAGTTACCCTAAAAAATGAGTATATATAAAATCTATTTATATAAAAAAGAGGATCTCATTAGTTAATCCATATGCATGTATATGAGGTTATTCATCGGTTTTTATGTAATGGGTAGTTTTTTGTGTTTTGATGCCATATAACCAGGTACTTCCAAATTTGCTACCACGTAGAGATGTGGTTAATATTCATAGGAGAGGATTAAGGCATTATGAGGTATCCTACGTATACTAGTTATTATAGGAATAAAAATCCACATAGTTTGTTAAACCCGTGTAGTTAACATCCTAAAGAAATGACATATGTGCGGGCATTGAGGCACCATATGTTTAAGATTGATCCTTGGGGATACATCCTACATATCCTTATTATAGTAGGAATCAATGTTTTGGTAGTTTGATCATGTCCTTGGGACTGGTCCCAAGGTAGATTCCCATATGTGTAGGGGTGTAAATATCATTCTAATCATCAGGGCTTACATATTGGGATTACCGTGGATGATAGAGATTCATAATGCCAATGAGGTTTTCATTGTGCCCCCCTAAGCCCATGCGAGCTATACTCAATGTGAGAAATAAGGGATATAAAGTGACCAACCTCATCACATATGGATGTGGGACTTGTATACTGAGAAAACCCTTAGAAATAAATATAGATATCATCCCTCTAAGTGACATTGTACATATCCTGATTACGGTAGTAATCAGAGTCACTGTAGTTTTTTATATTTCTCAGTCCGATAAGGGATTAGGTAGATTGATCAGCTCATGGAAATGATTGGATCCTGATGGTTTAAATGTCAAAGTCATGGGGATTAAATCAAGATGGATATTTATTTAAGCTCAATCCTTATGAAGGAATCCTACATATCCTGGTTATTTTGGGATTTAGAGGTCTCATAGTTTAGTTGATTGGGGATTATACACTGACGTTGCCCTGACCTCAGTAGAGGTTTACAATGAAAATGATATGATCATTACAGCCCCCCTAAGCCCATGTTAGCTATGATCGGTGTGAGAAATAAGGGATAGAAAATGACTAGTCTCACTAATTATGGATGCAGGTATTATGTACTAAAACAACCCTCCGTATGGTTAATATGGAGCCTGGGCCTTAGAGAGGCATCCTATATATCCTGGTTATGGAAGGAATTAAAGTCCTCATAGTTCCTAAATTTGGGGCTTACACACAGACTTTTCCCTTTGGTAAGGAATTACACACTGAGGGTGAAAAAATTTACCAATCCCTGGGATTCCCTTACAACCTGGCATGATTCCCACTTGACATGTCTTGATTATCTTCTTGACATGACTTGATTGTCTACTTGACATGTCAGAGGATGTCTTCCTGACATGTCTTGAGGCAATCGTATAATCCAGTTGACTTTTCTGAGGTACGTCACACATCTTGGATGGAATGTCTATGGGTTGTCACAAGATCAAGGCCAACCAAAGGACATCGAAAGACCTGGATGGTCAACCTTGGAATCCATCACACGACCCTAACTGGATTGTCTAGAAGGTTCCGTATGATCCAACCGACTTGTTCTGGTGTCATCACGAGAGTTGGATGACACCCTTGGAGGGAATCACAAGGGTTAATGTGAAATGTCTCAGAGGGTGTCATGTTTCCTAGATGACATGTCTGGAGGGTATTGTGAGACATGGCTAGCATGTGTGTAGGGAATTCACAAGAGCCAGTTAACATGCCCATGTGCTACTAAGAGAGTTAGCTAACCTGAATTTGTGCTTCCATATGAGTCCAAGGACATGTATGAAGGATATCGTGAGACCTGAATGGAGAGCCCAAAGGGTTTGGTGAGACTTGAGTGGAATGCCTGAGGGGAATCATTTTACTTTCTTTGACATGTCTAGAGGACTTTTCATGACCCAAATAGTATACCAAAGGAAAATCTCTAGATCTGGGCAACATGTCATGGTGCTGTCATGTGTCCTGGGTGCCTTACACGAAGTGCATGAGTGTCAGTGTATATGTTATTTTATTAAGTATTCCACCTTTAGTATTTTTTCTAGACTTTATATTAAAAAATACTTAGATTTATTCAGTTTTATTTTATTTTAATCCTTGCTTGATCTAGAAGTTGTGTGGGATTTTCTTCGCATGTTCTACAAAAAAGTCCTTCGCGTGATCTATGGGTGATTATGAAAAGTGTCTATGAATGTTTCATGATTTCTAAAGTTTTATATAGTTTCTTAAATGACATATAAATTTCTGTTTGTGAGATCAGACACTCTGAGAAATCTGATATAGCATTGATGTGAGGTTCTTAGATCTCTTCCATCCATTGAGAGTAGTGGTCGTACTGGTCATCCTTTTCTTGTTGGGGTGGGATATTTATAGGAATCTCCACACTGGTTGTTTTATTCTTTGAACGATGCATATTGCATGAATCCATGATGAATTCATTGACAGATTTGACATCACAGATCTTCATGAGTCTCTATTGTGGATCTCTCTAAGGGTGTCACCTGATTGTTAGTGACCATGAACCCATCCCATCAACGCTTCCTTTACTGGATTATAAAAAATTAATGGGTACTTGTTGAATCATTATGGTGTGATGAAGGAATTATATATTATGATATTTACATGTATAAGTGCCTTTGTGAGATCAGGTTACCTGTTGAAAGGAATTCGTGTGATCTTAGGTGACTTGTCTGGGACTTTTTACGAGACAAGGATGACTTCTCAGTGGACCTTCATGATATCAGGATGACTTGTCAAGGAGTATCACGAGACCATGCTATAGAAAAAATTAGTACATATCAAGGGTTTTACAACCATCAGATGATTCCTCCTCCTTTACATTTTTATTTACTTTGTTTATTTTACAATGGTTTGGGAGTTCGTGAGGTTGTTTGGGTTTCATCGAGGGTAATCACCCTACCTCATGGTGATGTGTTGCATGAACAAAGAAAGTCCTATGGATATGTGAAATAATTTCATGAAAAAATACATCCATTTATCCTTTGGTATCTAAAGGGGGAGTTCGAGGCCTCTTGGACATACCTGAGGCTCTTCGCGTGATGAGGATGACATACCAGTGTCCTTTTGCGAGATGAGGCAGACATGTGACTGGGGTCTTGCAGCTTCTTGAAGATTTCCAGTGGAATATTTCATGACATATATGACTGTGAGTGGATCCCTCCTCCTTCCTTTTATTTCCCTTTTTATTATGCAAAGGTTGTGGGTCTCACGGGTTTGCTTAGATGTTGTTGAGGCCCATCACCATCCCCATCGATGATGTGTCACGTGAGATTTATGACCGCAAGAGGCTCCCACATTTTGGATATTTTTCTCATATTTAATAATGAATTTTTGATGGTTTGTCGGGCATCTTCCAATTGACAAGCTACATGAACTAGGGGAGATTATCTGACTGCCTCTGTGCAACCCCTGATTATCTGGGGCGCCTTCATGAGAGCATAAGGAATTTGTATAAGGGACTTCACAAGCCCATTTGTAGGATATTATCTATGCATGGTGCCTTTTCATGAACTTAGGATGGTCACATGATTGTGTGCCCTTTAGAGGCTCACGTGATCTGCAGGTATGAGCCACCTTTTTTCCCTTTGATTTTGCTAGGAACATAATACCCATATTCAAGTATTTATTCCATTGTGAATTTTCTAGTGATAATTTGGAAAGATTCAATAAACTCCCCCTAGGAGGGATGTACTTAGGGAAATGAGCTTAGTTCCAAGGAAAGTAAATGCCTACCTGAGTCTTTGGCACTATCACAAACCGGTGTCTTGGGCGATGTTTGGTCTTCCAGGTGACGCTTGGTATTTCACAGAATGCCCTTTATATAGGGGAGCATAGATCAACCTCATTTTAATGGATACTCATTCCTCCATAGAACTCTCACCTTTCTCTCATCACATGCCTTTATCATAACACCCGATCGCAAGATCTCACTACGATCCCTTTTCTCGAGATATGATCTACAAGACCACTTTTTACCAGGCGCCCCTCGTTTCAACCTCAAAATATAATTCAGTAATTTCTTGAACATTGGAAGTGAGGATTATTTACTATCTTGGGGGTTTTGTAGGATCTATGGGACTTGATTGTGTGATCCTATGGATATTATGTGGCTCACGTGACCATGTCCAGGTCATGTGATCCAGAGTCCTCTAAGGATTTATGCAATTTCACAATACCCTATGGGTGTATGTGAATCACGATATCTTCACAAGTCATGCGATTAACGATCCCTTTTATGTGATTTGAGAATCCCTTTTCTAGTTCGTATGATGTGCATGATGTTTCTAGTTTATTATATCTTTTCTTTGACATGATTTAAATTTTATCTCTCTGACATATGCCACTTACTTCTATTCAGATGGATTTTGGTTCATGTCAATCTTCAGCTGCATCCAATAAAAGATCCATAATTTCCAAAAAAAACTACAATGAGTACCCTCGATATCACGTATGTTATGAAAACAAGATTCTAAAGAGGTTCCACTCATCATAGCTTTTGGATTATCCCATATCTCACTGGATTCCTCTATATGGGTTGAGTTTGTTAGATGAAGTTTTCATCCCTCCTTCATACTTCAATCTTCCATCTCACTGGGTGTCAACTTCTTCTCACAGTATTCAGATGAAAATTTATAAGGAAGGAAATCTGGTCATAGTTCAAACCTAAGGTTTTTCTTATATATTGAAAAACTATACTTTGGATTTGGATGGATATGATTTCACTCATCAACCTATTTCTTAGAACTAATTGAGTATATTTACCTCTTTTCTAAACAATCTGTGTAGTAGATGGAACTTGAAATGAGATCTTCACCCTAGCGGTAATTTTTATGATGAATGGGAATGGACCTTATGGTTTAGAAAACACTACATATAGTTTGATGATTATTTATACAAGGTATATCTTTATGAAGCTACGTGATTTCACAATTAATCATCTACCGCCAATATGATCTTCTTTGAGAGATGATCGGTATTTGGTGCCCCAATACCAACACATTCCACTTATCCCATGGTAAGGTGGACATCATCCTACATGGCATCTACCAACTGGGTGGGATTTCCCTTCTCAAGGATATTTACAATGAGTTCCTCCCTAATATAGATGTTTGGGATGATCCATTACAGAATCCGATTTTGGTGATGGAAATGATCATCATTGTAAATGAGGGGATGAAGAAGGAGATTACAACGAGCTTTATAATCTCTTTCAAGGACTAGATTGATATTTTCCTTTTCGTAGTGGGGTTAGTTCAACTGCTATCCACCCACATTAGTGCCCTTCTTAGTAGGTCCGCGACAGTGTTGGCTTGTATTGGGCCATCTTAGAAGCTAGGGACTATAATTAGTGGCGATACTATGTAAACTCAAAAATATCTATGAGCCTTCAGTTGGTGGGATTTATGGCCATTTTCTTGAATGATTGGATTTTCCTACACAGGGATGCACATTTAGGGATATGTGTTAGCATGTCAGTGATGGTGGCGTGGATTGTGAAAGGAAAATGCCTAAATTTTTCAGTTCCAGTCCTCAAATTACTTTACCAAATCTTGGGACACATTCAATAAGGCAGGACCCCCTTGGATTAGTTGAAATATCAGTTGGGAAACATTTAGTTTATGTATCTTAACCTTGGTTACAAGGATTTCAATCATTCCCCCCTTCATGCCCAGGTGAAGGAAGTGGTCTCTCTAAGAGATCAGAAGGGGGCCCTTGAATTGAGGGTGGAATCTACCTAGGATTCCTCTTCAGTGAAGAATAAATGGGATGAGGTTGTGAAGGAATATTCCCAACGTGCGATAGAGGTGACCACTCACTAGGACATAGTCAATTCTCGAAAGGTTGAAATTAGGAATTTGTAGTTTGAAACCGGTATTATTCAATATGAGATAAACTATCTTCAAGAATATCTATCCCAATTTCAATATGCACTCCATATATCAGAGAAGGATTTGTTAGAGAAAAAAAGACTTCTTGATGTGGCAGAAAACATGTAGGTTGAATCCATTTCTAGGGTAGAGGGGTTGCAATATGCTGCGAAGGTAGAATCTGAATCTGTTGATCAACTACACCAATATATGATCTCCTTAGATCAGAGACATGTAGAACTTAAAGAATCATCCGAGCATATTCTATTATGGAATCATAATTTTTTAATCTTGATTTGGATCTTATATTCATGGGGGAGATTCTGGTATGAAAATATTTCTCCTTTTGTGTGCTATCAGTGAACAAGTCCGCTGAACTCTCTCTATATAGTTGTCCATTTATCTTTAATTCATGATGTGAAAGACTTTTTACTAATTTTATTTTATATGAATCACGAAATATACCCATACCTTTCATAATATCAAGTAAACCTGAATGTATGGATATAAATATTTAAATCATAACAGATTCTTTGAGAATTTCTCATGAATTCCCACCAACACGAGATCCCCTACTAATGTATCTGTTCCAGTTATCTTAATATCACATGATTCATAGAAGGATAAAAGAGTATATTCCATAGAGGGAGGGTTCTCTTTCATTCACCGAATCTTATTTTCTTGGGAAGAGAATCTTGATGTTCACTAAGGCCATATGGTGGGCCCGACAATCTCTTGCAGACTAAATTGATGATGTGATATAGTTTAGGGTATTTTATCTTGGACCTTTTATTTCTGTATTTTATGATTTTTTATCTCAGACCTTCTATTTATATAGTATAGGGTATTTCATATCAGACCTTATATTACTGTAGTTTAGGGTCTTTTAGCTTAGACCTTCTATTGTTGTAGTTTAGGGTATTTTAGCTCAGAACTTTTATTATCGTAGTTTAGGGTCTTTTATCTCAGAACTTCTATTACTATAGTTCAAGGTCTTTAATATCAGACCTTATATTACTATAGTTTATGGTCTTTTATCTTGGAGCTTATATTGCTATAGTTTAGGGTCTTTTAGCTCGGACCTTCTATCACTGTAGTTTAGGGTCTTTTAGCTCGGACCATCTATCAATTTAGTTTAGGGTATTTTAGCATAGACCTTTTATCTCTTTAGTTTAGAGTCTTTTATCTTGGACCTGATCAATGACCATGGGTTATGGTGAAGAAATTCTAGGAATGACCCAAACACACTAAGGTGTTGGGTTCTGCTGTGGCGTTTCTAAGGCTCATGAGGATCAGAATTCCCTTTTTCCAGAGTGACACATTTGGTTTATGACCATAGTTACATATAAAGGATCCATAAACATACATTCATAATCAAGAAAAGGGTATATTGAAGCTTGGTATCTTTTCTAGGGACTATGGAAGATTTATGGAGGTAATAATAGTTGAGAAAAAAATAATAGGGATGCTAGGTGCACCCAAATAGTTGGAGTTTGGATGACATAAATCATAACCCAAATGTTTGATTCTGTGAATATGGGATGGGGAAAACATACTGGGGATTACCCATAACACTTTGAGGTGTTAGGTTCCACCACGATGTTACTAGGGATTAAAAAGATTAATGATATTTTATTGTAAGGAGGATATGCCTTTAGTTGGTTGGTCAAGGACCTTATGCATCAATATTGTGGTCAAGAAAAAGATGATCTACACTTCATTTTGAGGGAAATGAATGATTTTTGAAGACTTAAACACCCAGATGATGAGGTTGGGTATGAAAGGAAAGCTATCCAGGAAGGGTCTTACTATACTAGGGTAGTTATCTCTTGAATTGTGAAGCTTGGTCCCTATGACTTGTGGTTTCAAATCATGAAGTGTGGGCCAAAAAAGGTTTGAGAATAAAGTGTCACATTCCATCCTTGAGAAAGGGTACGTAATACGGTGATGTAATGTTGAGGATGTTAAATCTACTCAGATAGTTTGGTGCAGGGATTGTAAATCACGGTCTAAAGTACTCAGGTCAGGAGAGTGATATGGGATAGTTATATCAGAGGTAGTTCATATCACACTAGGGTGTTGAGTTCTATCATAGCAATGTCAGAGCTCACAAGGATTGGAAATACATTTTTGGGGAGTGAAACATTTGGTTGAAAACCATAGTCAAATATGCAGGAGTCATAGGAATACATGCATAGTCAAGCAAAGGGTCCCTTAAATCCGGGTATCCTTTCCAAGAGCCATGGAAGATTGTGGTGATCCAAGGTACCCCAAATCATGAAGTGTGATTTTTGGAAAGCTTAATATCCAAGAATGGTTCGAACACCCTACAGGTTGTGTTACTATATAGAGAACATATTATCACAACGAGGTGATGTTACAAACCATTAATATAACTTTTTCCTAAACTAGGGGGTCCGGAAAGCATAGATTAGATTTTACTAGGGCTATTGAGTAGGAACTATGGGATTTATTCATTATTTATTTGCACCTAATTTTTTTCTTAAACTCTAGAGATGAAGAGTTTAGTGAGTGAAGACTTGAATTTTGATCAGGAAACCCTTTTTGGGTTTTCAACTTGACAAGTTTTGTGTCTATTTCACTAAAAACTTAAAGTATTGTGATTTGGACAATCATAGGATAGATTTTAAGGTCATACAACTTTGAACAAAGTGCAAGTAGTTTATGGTCATGACACACATGGGCATAATATAGAGGATGATATACAAGATCCCAATTAGGATACCTAGAGTCAAGAGTACCCCACAATACTTCTAAGTGGGATATGAACATTTCATAAATCATCGATTGAGGTCCCCCATTCATGAGTAATGGTATGGGACAATCATACAAGGAGTAGTTCATATCACACTAGGGTTTTTTGTTCTACCATAGAGATGTTAGTGCTCAAAATGATCAGAAATCCCTTTTTGTAGAATGACGCATTTGGTTGATGACCATAAGCACATATGTAGGAGCCATAGATATACATGAATAGTTATGAAAAGGATATCTTGAAGCCAGTATCCTTTCTCGGGGCCATGGAAGGTTTTGGTAACCCAAAGCACTGGAGACCTGATGAGTGGTTTATGGATTTTGTGTCCTTTAAAATACATTGGAAGAACCCCATACTCTGGATGATCAGGGTAAGGATTTTGGGGTCCTGTGATAGGGGATAAAAAATGGGTGTTGGCCTGCAAAATTTTTCATCATGTAGTGGGGAAATTTTCCATGTAGTTTAACTTCATGCGGTAAGGAAATACACTATGAAATTTATCATCATGCGATGAGGACGTTCTTGTTTTTCAGTTTTAATGTCATGAGACCAAGATGTTTTCCTTGTATTTTAATGTCATGTGGTAAGGACATGGGAACCTATGTGAAACATTTGTGCATGATATATCATGCACACAAGAAATTCATACGTAGATCTGGATCATACATAGGAAAAATGAGCTTGAGTGACTTAGATACTATGTAGTTGGAGTGAATTTATTATTGGTTGTTATAGCTAGACCCAATATTGGATATTTTGGAGTCACTTCATATCATGTGATGGAAGGAATCAAGCGACACATATTTCTTGAATGAGAAACTATCTATGCAGGTCTAACTTGTATGTAAAGGTGGGAATTGTTTCCATTGTTTTTTATAGCTAGGCCTATGATTGGAGATCTGGACATCACCACATATCCTATGATGATAGGAATAAAGCCACAAATAGTTCTTGAGGGACCATGTTGTTTAAATTCATGCGATAAGGATGTGGGATTCCCAATGTGAAAATGAGAATTATGGCTGGACCTAAGGTTGAAAATTTTGGCGTCACTATGTATCCTATGGTAATAAGAATAAATCTATATGAAGTTCATAAAATACCTTGTAGTTTAACATCTTACAGTGAGTATGAATATGAACCGACATGAAATAATGAAAATTCTGTGGCTGGTACCAAGGGTGGAAGTCCGAGAATCACTACATATCTCATTGGAATGAGAATCTAGACATACAAAGTTCTTGGGAGGTTCCTTTTGTAGTTATAATCCATATATAGGGAGTGAGTATTTTTTTATTATGATTGGAAATGAGACCAAAGATCTAGGAATCACTATGGTTATCATTGGAATGAGTATCAAGCCACATGTAGTTCTCAAATGGAGGTGTGGTAAAATTCTAATACCAACTATAGTGTTCCTCTCAGGAGAGGTCTACAAAAGTGTGCAATTTTATGTCGTGTAAGGGAAATTAACCTTGAAGTTTAATGTCATGCTACAAGGACTAATGGTATTCCTTTTTATGTTATTTAATTTAGGACCATGATGAGCCGATCACAAGCTTCTATGCCTTTTTTGTGTGAGGTAGCGCTTACTGAAACTCCAAATCTCATGCGAGCTATGATATGTGAGAGAAACAAGGAATGGAAATGGTTCCTCTCACCATGCATAGGAATTTAAGGACAGGACAAGGGAATTTTGTATCAATAGGTGTATGTACCAAGATATTGGATCAAGACATCCCTACGTATTTCATTAACAATGAGAATCAAGACATACATAGTTCTAGGAAACCCGCACAGTTTAATGTCATGTAAAAAGGATATATATCATGAGGTTTAACATCATGGGGTAAGAAAAATAGATCACCAAATATGAATGAGGAAAGGAATATTATAGATCTATATAGTTGTATGTCATGTGGTAATGATGTGGGTCACCTCATATAAATGAAAAGGAATGTTGTGGATGGGCCCATCAGGCATCACTATGTATCCTGTGATGGCAGAAATCAAGCCATAAATAGTTATACAAACCTGTGATGTTTTAATGTAATGCGGTAAGAAACAATCTGTGTAGTTTAAAATCATGTGGTAAGGATTTGAGATACCATTCAATTTGATGTATTGATTCTAGGACATCTCTGTACAGTTTAAAGTCATATGGTCAAGATATGCTCATACAGTTTAACATTATGTGACTTGGACAACATTTATACAATTTAACGTCATGTAAAAAAGAATAAATTTGTACTATTTAATTTCATGAAACCATGATGAATGTCAAGAATTATGCCGATGTAGATTCCCATATGATGAAAACTATGAAAAGTATTTCTTGAGAATCCTCACATTGGTGGGGGGTGCAACTCTCTCCCCATCCATTATGGAAAATGAGTAAGCTCTATTGTGAAAGACCTTATGTATGATATAAGGCCACTCAAATTTGGGTTTGAGATTTGGAGGATTATTTCCTAGAATAATTGGAGTTTTAAGAACCAACACCAATTCTGCTTAGAGGAATGAAAATAGGTGAAACCTTTTATTAAAAGATCATGAGAACTAGTTTTGATAGACCGCAAGGTTGTGCAATCTACACAACTTGTTTTTATCGAGTCCTTCCAATTCATCCATACTCTTTTTTGATTTATCATCATATAATAGTTATCCAGAAAAGGATATCCAAAGTGAAGGATATTAGACATCTATGGGTAACACTGCCTCAATATTGTACACTAAAGAGTATGGAGTTGCTTGTGTAGTAGTACACGTGGTGGTATGGTAGGACCATAAAGCATGGAGGAGTTTGTATTTATAGGAATTCTTATCCTTGTTAACCTTCTTATGGAGTATATTTGATAGTCTTATTGAATACCTCTATTTTTTCACTTTCCACTGCATGATAACAAGATGAGTGATTAGACTCAATATTGTACTCCTGGTATAGTTTCTTCAAATTTGTATAAAAGAAGTTGGTATTGTTATCCATCAATATTGTGTGAGGGACCACAAACCTAGTAATGATAAGGGACTTTATGAATTTGATGATGTTCTTCATCTTAACTTATATAAGGGGCATTTCCTTAGCCCATTTGGAAAAAAGTCGGTGGCATTAAATATGTACCTGAACTGCTTGGCTATGGCTAGGGGATATATCCCCACAACATTCATTCCTGAGATAGAAAATGTCCAGAAATATTTAACTGTATGTAGCAATTCTGGGGGTTGATGGATAAAGTTTTCATGGATTTGGAACACTTTCAATTTCTTGGTGAATCCCAAACGATTCTATATCATGGTTTTCTAGAAGTAATGCAGCCTCTTCATTTGGTGGGAGAGCCTGACCCCGAACTAATGGGCATCGTAGGAACCCTTAGGACTTATTCCATAATGAAGAGAATCTCTCCTTATAATATGTATATGAGAAGGATTCCATAAAATCCTCACTTGTAGAATAATTCTTTATAATTTGGGCCATCTTATAGGGTAAAGTTTTCCACATGACACCAAATATGTTCCCTTCTAGATCGATCTGTCAGGTGAGCTCCATTTTAGAGGTAACCGATTATGGGATCCATCTATCCAGGGGTGGATGTTGGTTCATCATGCTCTGGGGTAGTGCTAACCTGATTGATTTCTTCCATTTCATAGATGAAAATTTATGAGACCATTCTTCGGTGTGTGATACAGATGATTTCTTCCCCCTGACTGGGGTCATCCAGGATAGTGGCTACATTAGGTAACGCACCAGCACAAGCATTCTGTTATCAGTGAACATGATGTAATGTGGTCTCAAAAGGTAACTCTTCCATAATTCCCCTAATGTAGCTAGAAATAGAGGCCAATGCCTCCTTTTTGATGGAATATTCTCCATTAATATTCTTTATCACTATCTCTGACCCCCCATTGATATTTAGGTAGTCTATTTGTAGTTGTAGGGATAGTTCCAACCCAGTGATGAGGTCTTGGTACTCTGCCTCATTATTCACAAATCCTTTGGATAATGAGAAAGAGTAGGACAAAAATGATTTATCTGAAGAGAAAAACACAATCCCTAAGCCAAACTGATTGAGTTTCGTCTTTTCCATTATTTTTCTAATGGGACTCTAGGAGGCACCGTCAAAATACATCTCCGATGTCTGGGGAGTGTTATGGGAATATAATACCTCCTTATCTAGAAGTTCGGTGTCCACTAGTGTATTTTTCATGATAGAATGTGCTACAAATTTTTTTTAATGACCCAAATATTTATCTATAGAAATTACCTTCTTATAATTATGTCATATGGTATATACACATAAGATAAAACAATAAAAGTTTTATAAATGATGAATGAATGAAATAAGAAGTGTTTATAGAAGTTAATGAACCTATACCGATTAAATAGTAACTTGATCTTTGGAATAGTAATGTGACCCTTATGAATTGTAAACTAGCCAATTGAATGGTAAACTCAAAATGAAAGTATAAATAAAATTTATCCATCTTATAAGGTACAATATGATATAGTTATATCATAGTATAATTAAATAAATATATTATTTTTTTAATTATGTGTTGGTAATTTTGTAAGTCATAAATATTTCATTACAATTTTATGAATAATTTAATAATTTAAAAGAAAATATATTTTCATAAAATTTATTCATAAATAAGTATTTTTATGTATCATAATTATAATATAATTTTAGGATACATTAGT
Organism: Viscum album; assembly: GCA_963277665.1. NCBI lineage: Eukaryota > Viridiplantae > Streptophyta > Magnoliopsida > Santalales > Viscaceae > Viscum > Viscum album. Next base: position 124,937,667 of record OY728142.1, on the reverse strand, counting down.
TAATTTTTCAAGGTGATATAAAATTAGTTATAATTTTAAACCTGTATTTTATTCGAGTAAATTGTGATTTTAATTAAAAATTAATTTTATCATATTTATAAAATTATTTTCATAAAACAGAGTTCATTTTTGGACTATACACATCAAAAAATTGTTAGGATGATTTTTGGGATTTTCTGGAAATACTTGATTTTTTTTGTGAATAATAAAATATGGCAATTTACGGTATAAGTAAATAAATGAATTTTTGAGTCATGATTAAGTCATGGATGATGTAATTGACCATTGGTTATAAATAACATTCAAAAATTATTCTATCTAGTATCAAGAATCATAATTATTTCTTTTATTGAAAAATAATAATAAAATATTGAGTAAAATAATGAGAAAACACCCCTCTCCTCCACTATAAATACCACCCCTGACAACCTCTTATACTCACATATCTGAAGCCTTGATACTTGTCCAAATTCTAAAAATATATTATCCCTATCTCCTTACCCATTTCTAGGAGATTTTCTCTTAACAAAATACCAAAACCAATCCCCTAAGGAGGTTCTCAAGAAGAAGGAATCAAGAGGTAAACCCCTCTTCCGTTTTCTTTCAATTTCTTTTTCAAGTTCATTTATTTTCTTTTCAATCATAAAATACCCTAATAAAAAGGGTATTATAACTATATTATCTTAAATATACTTTAATTTTATTATTATAATGGAATAATTATTTATCATCTATCTTCCCCCCTACATTTATACAAAAAATGAAAACATCGTCCGAGATGTGTTAATTTATCACATTCAAGGTCGATGTGTTTTAAATTTCTATTACCATATTCAAGGCTATCCATGAAAGATTTTTTATCATTAAAACAGATCATAATATATTTATTATATCTTATTTAATGATCTGGAATAATTATACACACATTATGTAAAATAATAAAACAAAACAAGTTCATTGTGAGAAAAACCGCTCAAAATAATCCAAGAATTTATTATTAAGAATTTATCTAATGATTCCTCCTCAAACAAAATAAATAAATGAATTATATGATTAAATAAACTTATTTATGATCATTAATAACTTATAAATTCAATTTTGGACTTCAATTTCCATTTTACATGAACTTCCATACTCTTATATAAGCGATCCGATCATGAAAATTAAGAAAATAAGCACTCACAAATGATAAAATTGACCATTATAACTCATCAAATTGACATAAAGGAACTAAATAAAATTATACCAAATCTATTAAATGTATAAAATTTTATTTAATTATTAATCAATTAATCTAATTTGATTATCCAAGACATTAATATCAAGGGAAGAACACCTTCAGACTTAAGGTAAGGGATTCTATTCGAACCTCCATTATTCCTTCAGGTTTCTCTTCGTCTCTTTTTACCCAAATGAAAATTCTCTATTATTTTCATTTAAATCTTATAAATACGATGTAAATGTTAAAAAATCATGTATCAATATATTTTTATCCTCCTTATTTTTGCATATACATGTTTTTAAGTGGTTACCTTCTCGATACTTCCCGGTAAGCTAGATGTTTTAAGGGAAATTCCCAAATTCTGACCCATTTTCAAGTGCACTCCATAAATTTTTTAAGCTACCATTATTTTTATAAAATAAATCATTTTATTATGAAAAAATTATCGATTAACTTATAGTTTTATATAAAATATTATGCCTTTTTCTATTTTAAATGATCTTTTATATTTTTCTTAAACCGCACTAAAGTATTTTAATTCTAAAGTTTATTAAATACCCTTTTTACATGTAATCACTTTATTTTAACATAATCTATTATGATATATGCCTATTATCCTTTATTAATGTCCATTTATGATTTAATTTATTTCTTTTATGAACAATTTTATGTTACACCCATTTATTATGCTTTATGATATGATTAAGATACCCATTTCTTTCCACTGGTAAACTTTATGTTTATATTTGATTCCTTACATATGATTCTTTATATAGAGAAAATATTCATGAATATGTTAGGATGGTCTAAACCATATAGCACTCCAATTCATTGGTTAAAGTTAAGTCTCATGTGACGTTATGTGAAACAATCTTGGTGGTTAGCCATGATTCATGCTCCATGTGCAACGGTCTCCATGGTTAGCCTTAACTCGCACTCTTTTATGTGAAACGAGCCTTGAATCATGATCATATATGTGAAATGAGCCTTGAATAATTATAAACTCATGTTTTATATTGCTTCCATATTAATATTAATTCATGATTATATGATCACATGTTCTACATGTTCTAATTCCTTAAGTTTAATCATGTTTCATGCCTTTTTATATCATTATGTTATGCTTTCTAACCCATGTGATAAGATTTTGTTCTTATGTTTAACCCCTTACTGAGATTTTAGATCATCCATTTTTCATATTATCCCTAGGTTATCCTATGAATATGTATGATCACAATGGAAGTTGGGAGCTCTTTTTGAATATTAAATAAAGAAATGTTTTATTTAGTCCCATGTTTTGAGTTTTATGAAACCAATATTCCAAGACACTAGACTTCACAATCCTTGGATTGCAATTTTATGTTTAATTATTATTAAAATAATGTAATATTATGTGATAAAGTCAAGGGTTTCTATAATTGTTATCATAGGAAAAGTTTAGTTATTTTCTGAGACTCGGAATATAGCACTTTAGTATGAACCTTAGGGATAAGACCAATCCTAAGAAAACATCCCTAAATTTTGGAAAGTATTGAGTAAGTGGTTTATCAGGAGAATACATCCCTATATGGATACTATAAGTGGAAATGGTTCTATCATAGATATATCTAGGAGTAACAACTCTGACAAGGTATTCAAGACTCGACTCAAGGTACCCTAGTACACAACAATAGACCTTACTGAGCACCTGGTTTGACACTCCTAGGGGATATGCTCTGGTAAATTCATAAGCTCATTACAAACAATTATTAAGGGAGAAATGAAAATTCCCATAATAATATATTCTAGTAAACAAATCATGGATAACCTAGATTGAAACCTAGGGAATCACAAGTTAGGATATACATTTTCTTCAAGAGTTTATCCTTTTATGTTTGAAGTTACCTTTTTATGATTATTAGTTAATTATTCAAACCCCCTAATTGCACTTTATTTTTCTTAGCTAATCGTGGGAAATAGAAGAACACATTCCAATAATAAATGTGATAGGTAATGTGATGAATTACCTAATAAAATTCCAAATATGATGGGAATGGGTTCTCAAAACATTATGACAATACTTTCTCAGTGGGATCAAGTTATTAATAATAACTTGAATCATTTAAAACAACCTCCTTCTCCAATGAAATAGTAAGTTTCCATAAAATCCTTCATGTGAAAAAGGTCCCCCATGTTTAGCAGATCTTACGATCCCCTCCTCATAGAAAAATGGATTGACTCAATTGAAAAGATATTATTTATCCTCCAGTGCTTAGAAGAAGATAAAGTTGTGATGGTGGTCTATTATTTTGATGGGGAAGTTGATCAGTGGTGGATATTAATAAAAAACATGAAGTCCAAGAGGAAATTATTTCCATGTATTGGAAGTAATTAAAGAAAATATTTTTCAAAATATATTTTCCCCAAACCCTCTATCCCAATATGGAAAGAGAGTTCCTCAGACTTAAGAAGAAGTAAGATGAGTGTATCAGGGAATATGAAGAAAAATTTACAAGGCTTGTAAGGTATGCCTACAGCTTTGTCATGAAAACCAAAAGAAAGGTGGATCGTTTCTTTAGAAGACTAAAGCTGAGTCTACAAAAAGTGTTGGCGATTTGATACTTTTATAGCTATGAGAAGATTTTCCATCACACCCTTAAGGTTGAAATATAGATTGGAGACTCTCAGAGGTCTTGTGGGCCTAGTGAAAAAAGAGGAAAATGGTGTTTAACATGGGTGGATTAGTAAAAAAATCCCATGATAGAAAGAAGAATGAGCATCCTAGGTGTCAAAATTGCGTGAATAAGCATCATGGGAAGTGTCCAAAGGGAACCAGGAAATAATTAAAATTTAGAAGAATGGGACATATGGCTATGAAATACTGAAGGGATATAAAAAATCCCACTAAAGTGGAAGAAGAAAAAAAGGATCATATAAATGATCAACCAATAGTATATTGTTTCAACTGTAAGAAACATGATAAATTTTCAAGAAAATTCTCTAATCCTAGGGTTTTATGAGGAAATCAACAACAACCTCTAAGGAAATAAGGAAGGGCTTATGCTACCACTACTACTGATGTGGAGTCAGACAAAAATGTGGTTATAGGTACGCTGTTTAGTCATTCAAGAATAGAAAACGTACTATTTTATTATGGTTCTACACATTCTTTTATATCTTGAAAGTTTAGTAGAAATATTCAAACACCACCTAAAAATTTGGAGATTGAGTTATCTATGAGAATAGCTAATGGGGTAATTATTGCATATAAATTACATAACTTCTCTCCGATTAATGTTTGTGGAATGAGACTCCTAGAAAATATTGTTTTACTTCCTTTGGTGGAGTTAGATTCTATTTTGGGCATGGATTTGATATCTTTATACAAAGCCAATATCAACTGTTGGGAAAGGGAGATCATTCTTCACATCTCAAAGCATCCTTCAATTATTTAAAAGTGTAAGGAGGAAGATGAATCTTCTTCAGAATCATCATATCAAGTGTGGATATTACCGCCTTATGAGAAAGCATATATCCCTCATATGATATATACAAAGGAGATGATCATGTTCAAAGACATGCCTATCATGAGGGATTACACTGATGTATTCCTTGAAGAGTTTCCTGGTTTTCCTCATAATCGAGAGGTTTAGTTCTCAATTGAGCTTATTCCTGGATCTCTGCCTATATAAAAGACACCTTATAGAATGACCACCGTTGAGTCAGAATAACTAAAGAATCTGTTATAAGAGAATCTGGATAAGGGTTTTATACACCCTAGTGCTTCACCACGGGGTGCAATAGTCCTCTTCGTCAAGAAGAAGGATGGATTAATGCATCTATGCATCGATTATCGTGATATCAATAAATTAACGATAAAGAAAAAGTATCCCCTACCATGGATAGATGACTTGTTCAATTAGATACGTGGGGAAAATTATTTATCTAAGGTGGACCTTCGACCATGATATCACCAATTGAAGGTGAGAAAGGAATATATTCCCAAAACTACCTTTCAAATGAGGTATGGACACTATGAGTTCATAGTGATTCCATTTGGACTCACTAATGATCCTGCAATATTCATGGACTTAATGAATATAGTCTTTAGATATTACCTCAAAAAAATTGGAAGTCTTTATTGATGATATTATATTATTCTCCAAGAGAAAGGAGGAACATGATGAGCATTTGAATACTATGTTGAAGACTTTTCAATTGGATAAAATTTATGCAAAGTATAGTAAATGTGAGTTATGGATGGAGTAAGTATCTTTCTTGGGGAATTCTATCACTTGAAAAAGAGTATCCATGGACCCTTCCAAGAAAAAGAAAATTGAAGAGTGTCCTAGAAAAACATATGTAATGGAGATCCACAACTTTCTTGGTCTAGTTAGGTATTATAAAAAATCTGTGAAGAACTTATTATGATTTTTAAACCCAATTACCAAGTCAACATGGAAGGGAATGGAGTTTTTCTGGACTCAATAATGTGAGGAATGCTTTAAGGAGTTCAAAAATAGGCTTATCATTACACCAGTACTCACACTTTCGAAAGTGGATAAATATTTGTGGTATATAGTAATGCTTAAAAAAAGGATTAGGCTGTGTACTAATGAAAAATGATAAATTGATAGCCTAAACCTCAAGGAAGTTGAAAAATCATGAGAAAAACTATCCTACGTAAGATCTGGTGTTGGAAGCTGTGATCTTTGCATTGAAAATCTGGTGGAATTATCTCTATAAGAAGAAGTGTGAGATATTTACTGATCACAAGAGTCTCAAATATATATTCACACAGAAGGATATTAACTTGTTCTATAGAATATGGTTAGAGATCATTGAGTATTACGACTCCTCAATCTACTACCATCCTGGTAAGGCAAATAAGGTGGCATATTCTCTAAGTAGAAAGGATACTGTATCTTTATCAATGATGAGAATTTAGAAGGATCCAATCTTATTAGACTTACAAAGGATGGAAATGTAAATCATTAACGGAGGAACATAATCAATACTTTCTCAAATTATTTCTCAACCTCCCCCTATGGAGTAAATAATAGATTCTCAAAGAAATGTTGTATAAATTCAGAAAAATGTGAAAGATATAAATAATGGGAAATCCTCCAAGTTCAAGATTTATGAAGATGGATTCATTAGATTTGGGTCACAACTATGTGTTCTATCTAATCCAATGATAAATAAAGAACTTCTGAATAATGCACATAGCTCAACCTTCTCTATTCACTAAGGGAGCACAAAGATGTATTGATATCTTCAGGAGAACTTTTGGTGGGACAATATGAAAAAGGAGATCACTAAATATACATCAATGTTCCTGATATATTAGAAAGTGAATGGTGAAAGAAAAAAAAGTCTAAAGGGTTGATTAAACCATTATCCATACCAACATAAAAGTGGGAGAACATCACCATGGAATTTTCCACCAGATTTCCAAGGACATCTAGAGGAAACAATGCTATATGGGTTATTATGGATCGTCTTACATAGACGACTCACTTTATCTCAATTCGAGAGGAATTCTCAATAGATCAACTTGCATAGATATATATCAAATAAGTGGAAAGGATTCATGGAGTACCACTATCTATTTTATCCGATTGAGATCCGAGATTCACCTCGATGTTCTGGAAAAGTCTCCAACATGCTCTATGAATTGAGCTGAACTTCAGTACGACCTATCATCCTTAAACTGATTGAAAATCTAAGAAGACTACTCAGACATTGGAAGACATGTTGGGATCATGTTGTATGGACTTTAAAGGAGGATGAAGTGCACTATGTTGCATTTGTTGTCAATGAGACATGAAGTTGTCTTGGAATGAATGGAAGTCAGGGAATGTCAAGATGTGAATGACAAAGGTTGTTATGGTGTTGGTGGTGAAGGAGAATGGCCATGGTACTAAGATTCATGTCACTTAGGAGATTCACTAAGTGGTATTGGAAATTGTGGTTGAAACATTCTCCATGGACATCTGACGATTGCTGAGCTGCTCTTTAAGTTCTAAGAACTTGTATCAACTGGATACAAAGTCACAATAATGTTTGAAGACCATGCATTGTATTGACAATGCATGAGGAGATGAAGATGATCCATCCACAACTACTGAGTGGATGAAGTTGATTAAAGATGTCCATGCACTATCACTTAGTGCATGTGAATTGAAGAAGTTCCAATTGATCTCTGATTAGATCAATGAAGATTATTGAAGAAATCTTTGATTCAGGAGTTCGGTTGAAGATGAAGAAACTTCAAGAATTCACTCCTAAGTAATGAATATATGTTGAGGAGATTGGAAGAATTCTTATGAAGAAGAAATGAAGAAATGGAAGAAATGGAGAAGAGGAAGAAAGGCTTGAAGTGGCTTGGCATTTGGTATTTGATATGGGTTGAACTCATGGAATAATTTGTTTTTAACAAAGTTACTATTCTGTCCCTTTGCCAAAAAATATGGCCAGCCAAGGCACCTTGGGGGTTCAACCCCAAGGCATGGCACTAGGGCACCACGCCCGGGGGAACCCGTGGGGCGAGCCAGGGCGGTAGGGCACACACCCAAGACACCGCATGGGCGCCTGGGGCACGCCCGGAGGAGCGCGGCAGGGACGCATGAGCGCACCCGCGAGTGTCAGGCGATGCATAGTGGGCGCTAGGAGCGCGCCCGCAGGGAGCATAGTGGGTGCAGAGCGCGCCCGCAGAGAGAACCCGGTGCGGGGCGGCACCGGGAGGGGAGAAGTTCAACTGAGCATTGAGAGGCAGCGTCTGGGTAATAAACCGCGAGAAAACCGCGCCCCGTTTCGATGTGGGACGCGGAAAAATTCCCAGGAGCGAATCTGAGCCGCTCGATTGATCGCGCGGACGATCTAAGCCGCACATCTGATCCGAGGCGAGATGATCTGATCCAGGCCGTTGAAGATCTGATCCGACGGCCCCGACATCGTCTCCTCCCTCGAGCTCAGCCGAAGGCCACCCGAAGCCACCCGCATGCCGCCGCTGAACCAGAGCCTCCCCGAAGACAAAATTTGAGTTCCCGGCCACCTCCGAGCAAACCGAGACCTCCATTGTGATCGTCTGGCCCTACTGAACATATACAAGCAATAAAATATGCATGCAAACGTTGGATGGGGAATTTGAAGTTCGGCCGAAGCAACCGAAGGTGCCGAGGCCACGTGGAGAGCATGCTTTGCATGCATGAGCTTAAACAGAGCCATGCATGCGTTCTAAAACGCATGTACGTGGAGAAGGCCGAAGGTGAATGAACCCGCGATTGACAGAAGATAAAATCAAGATTCTCGGAATATTTTTAACGCATTTGAAGTTTTTAAAAGATCCGAAATCTTCGGGATTTTGAGTTATATCACGCGGATGATGCGAGGCAGCCTCTGCCTATAAAAGGAGCACCCGAGGCTCTCTGATTGCTTGCTGAAGTTTTCTTGAAAATCAGAAGACCCGTGAGTGCCTCTGCCTCGCGAAGTAGAAGCCCCGCGCAAAGAACTTGCGCGGCTGAAGGTTCCGGAGCCACCCGAGGCTTCGAAGGTCCCCTGCGCGCATTATTTGTGCGACAGGAAGAGCTCTCCCTGACCGCATACTTGCGCGGCAGGAGTAGCTTGCGCGCCCAAGGTGTCCTCACCCTTGTGGCTTGCGCGCCTCGTGGTGTTGCATCCTGCACACCCGAGTGCTTGTGCACCCCGCGGCATTTGCACCTTGCACCCGAGGAGATCACACCTTGCGCGCTCTGTTTGAGGCAGAAGGTGTTGTGTGTTCAAAGGAGAAGGCTGAGTATTTTGTGTGCAAGAATAAAGAAAGGCAAAGTGTGTGCAAGAAGTGGAACGAGGCTTTGCCTCTTGTGTGTGCAAAGTAAAAGTTGAAGGCCGAGAGGAAGTGTGTGCAAAAGAAAAATACAAGTGGAGGCCGTAGCCCTTGTGTGTGCAAAATGGAGTACCAAGTGGGTGCATAAGAGGAGTGCACACTTTGAAGGAAATTAAAAGAACAAGGAAGTGTGTGTGCTTTGCAAGTGAAGTAGGCCAAGCTCAAGTGTTTTCCATAGTGAAGAAGTTTTGTGTGCAACGAGATAAGAAGGCTGAACCTAGGTGTGTGCTCTAAGAAAAGTGAACACACTTAGAAGAAGTTGAAAGAAGACTCTCACACTAAAGTAAAACACACTTCTAAGTGTGTGAACAATTTGAATATAGTGTGTGAAGATTGTGGAGAAGGTGTGTGCTATAATTGATTACACCCTTTGTGGGTTTATTGCACCAAGAGGAAGAAAGGAGAGTGCATGCATGCATGCATGCACGTGCACAAGTGAACATAGACAAATCAGTGGTGTGCATCTGAGGAGTCCAAGACTTGAAGATCTTGAAGTAATTTGAGAAGCCATGCAATCAGTGCATGAAGATGCATAGATGCCATGCACTCAGTGCATGAAGTTGTTCTGATGTGAGACTGGACCAGACTGAAGTTAAAGACATCAATTGTCTGAGTATTCAGTAATTGGAGAGAGGCCAGGTCATCCTTAGAAGAAGGAGATAAATCCTGAGCAAGACGAGAAGACCTGTTCACCACAAGTGATCAGAAGAAGAGCAAGGCCAGCAGCCTTTATCCCAGGCTGCTGAAGATACTTGAAGACCTTAAAGAGGAGAAGAGCTACTCGTGTGACTCGAGGAGCCAGGAGAAGACCCTGTGGGACTCAGGGAGAAGAAGTCTTCAGTGGGATTCTGGAGCAGGCCAGTGGGACTCTGGTAACACTGTGGGACGCAGTATAAAGACCCTCCTGTGGGACTCAGGAGAGATACAGTGGGACTCTGTATCGACCATTGTAATACTAACCGATTATAATGGGAGAATCCATGCTGGGAGAGCATGGCAAAGATGTAGGCCTTTGGTGCCGAACCTTATAAATCCTTGTGTCCTGTGCCTTTATATTTACTGCATCATTCGAGGAAAGGTGAGAGATACAAGAAGAGTGGATCGAGGCTTTAACCAGCCATAGAGGTTTAATTGATTAAGAATCAATTAGTAAAAAGTTTTAAGGGATCACTGATTCACCCCCTCCCCCTCTCAGTGATTCACACTGATCTGGGCACTTCAATTGGTATCAGAGGAAGGTTACCTCTAAAAGATCCAAGAGAGTCTATATGGAGTGCAGATTTGAGGAAATGAAAGAACAGCCTCAAATGGAGATATCTGCCAAGACTCTGAAAAGAAGAATGAAGAAACAGGCAAAGAAGATGAAGAAGAAGGCTGGTGCAATCAGAGAAACTCCTTCTATGAAAAGAAATGTGAAAGTCACATCAGATGACAATTCCTTTTATCATTCTTCTGATGAAGCCTGCTCTAGCTGTGATGAAGATGGAAGAAACAATGATCTTCTAAATGCAATCAAATATCTTCAGAAGAGAGTCCCCAAGGAAGTTGCATTGTGTATAGCTACAGGCCTCCTTGATCTTCAAGAAGAAAAATTACAGCTAGAAGATGAAGCCAATTCTCTGGAAGTCCAATTGGCAAAAAGGGTTGGCATAACCAACACTCTCAGAAAGCTGGTAAATGCCAAAGATGAAACAGTATCCCTTTGCAATGAAAGATATAAAGACACTGCTGAAGAATTGCAAAGAAGCCTTTCTGAGAAAGACATATTTATGATAATGATCAAAGATGTTTTACATGCACTGGAAAACAGGCACAAAGTGTCAATGAATGTCAGAGATGCTCAACTCGAAGACAAAGTCAAATTGGTGAAGGAGCTTGACAATTCATTGCAAGAAATGAAGAAGGTGCATGAAAACCAGATAAAACAGCTGGAAGAAAATTGGGAAGGAAGGCTAAGAAATGATGAGGATGAGAAGAACTCTCTTAACATGAAATGCTTAGAACTAGAGGTGATATTGAAAAATCTGCAATCACCCAAAGCCGAATCCTCACAGTCAGCTAAAAGAAGAAATGTTGCCACTCAAGTGAGCTTTGAGAAGGATGATTCTAAAAGAAAGACATCCTCTAATGATAGTGCAACATCTTCTAAAAGGAAGGTACCATCCATACCATCTTGTACTGATGCTTCTAATTGTGTTTCCACAAAAAGTGCAGGATGGAAAAATAATTCCAAACAAGTATGGATGAAGAAAATGAAGAAGCAGAGCTCTCCTGAAACAGCACAACAGGTCAAGAAAAGTACCCTACAATCAGAAGGACTGAAGAGGTCAAGATTCGTGGGACAATGCTGGTGTTGTAACAAGTATGGGCATTGTGCAAAGGATTGTTGGTACAATCCACTGAATGCCAAAGCACAGAGGAAGCCCATGCCAAGGGGGAGAAAGCCAGAAGGAAGGAAGCAACATCCACAGGTCCAGAGAAATCTGTTTACTGCAAATAGATTTGGATTACTTGACAACATCTGGGATGGTTGCAAAAGTGGTCAAAAAGATACATGTCAATCTCCAACTGTATCCAGAGCTCAAAAGAAGAAAATATCACTGAACCTAGCTCAAAAATATTCCTTGGGAAGCAAGCAGAAGAAAGTGGAAGATGCTCCCAAGAAGAGTTTGAAGAATGAAGAGAAGTCCTTGGAATTGAAATCCAAGAAGGGTGATGCATCCAGAAGGACCACCAAGAAATGCTTCTACTGTGGGAAGAAAGGGCATATCATGGATCTTTGTAAAGAAGCCATGAAATTAAATAGAAGCAGACTGGACTCAAAAAGACAATCAATCCAGAAGAAGAAGGTATTGATTGAAAATAAGTTGCCTAAGAAAGGTAGCTTGAAAGCATCAAAGGAACCATGTGGAATATCCAGAACTGAGGCCACACTTCCAAGTGACTTACTAGTCATATGGCCAAATCAGTTGCAACTTGCCAAAGATCTGCAAAGAGCTGAAGATGAAGCTCTGGCAATTGCTAAAGCAAAAGGGAAGAAGAAGGTTTCACATGAAGATGTTTTGAGAACCACACTAGCACAATCATCAATGAAGATCAAATGTGCAAGTGTGAAGACTGGTGAAAATGGGACATCTCGGTTGAGAGAATCTTCTCAACCTTGTTGTTCACATTGATAAACCAAGGAGGTTCCATCTTATTCCCTTATACTCTTGGTATATACATGTGCTAACATTGCAGGGAATTGAAGATGATGATCATTCTCATCTGGAGGATGGTTTGGACAGAATGGAGTGCACCCCTTGAGGGGGAGCCAATCTGAAGAAGATGATGTTCTGAAATTAATATCATCTTAAGAAAATGGATGAATGGGGGAGCTTTATCTTTGCACCTGAACATTCTAATGTGTTTTGTGAAGTATGTGCAGGATTCAACAATTCATTGAATATCTGAAAAAATTCAACCCCTAAGCATGATCTCACATGTGTAGAAAATTGTGGACAGCATTGAAAATCTTGGTTATATCACTCTTGTTTTCTACACCGGGTTAGCCCAAGTAGACTTAGAGTTGATTTACTAAAGGTTCTTTGCTAAAGAGAACATGTGGCATCATCCCTCTCTTAGTGATTTTTAAAGAAGATGCTATTCGAAGGGAGGAAGAGATTTTTGAAAGATAACCACACCACACCTTTGCATTTGATTGCCAATAAGGGGGAGAAAATATTGGCACACATATTGACCCATTCATACGTGCTGAAGGAGTGTATTGACAACAAATACAAAGGGGGAGATTGAAGTTCACTGTGTTGCATTTGTTGTCAATGAGACATGAAGTTGTCTTGGAATGAATGGAAGTCAGGGAATGTCAAGATGTGAATGACAAAGGTTGTTATGGTGTTGGTGGTGAAGGAGAATGGCCATGGTACTAAGATGCATGTCACTTAGGAGATTCACTAAGTGGTATTGGAAATTGTGGTTGAAACATTCTCCATGGACATCTGACGATTGCTGAGCTGCTCTTTAAGTTCTAAGAACTTGTATCAACTGGATACAAAGTCACAACAATGTTTGAAGACCATGCATTGTATTGACAATGCATGAGGAGATGAAGATGATCCATCCACAACTACTGAGTGGATGAAGTTGATTAAAGATTTCCATGCACTATCACTTAGTGCATGTGAATTGAAGAAGTTCCAATTGATCTCTGATTAGATCAATGAAGATTATTGAAGAAATCTTTGATTCAGGAGTTCGGTTGAAGATGAAGAACCTTCAAGAATTCACTCCTAAGTAATGAATATATGTTGAGGAGATTGGAAGAATTCTTATGAAGAAGAAATGAAGAAATGGAAGAAATGGAGAAGAGGAAGAAAGGCTTGAAGTGGCTTGGCATTTGGTATTTGATATGGGTTGAACTCATGGAATACTTTGTTTTTAACAAAGTTACTATTCTGTCCCTTTGCCAAAAAATATGGCCAGCCAAGGCACCTTGGGGGTTCAACCCCAAGGCATGGCACTAGGGCACCACGCCCGGGGGAACCCGTGGGGCGAGCCAGGGCGGCAGGGCGCACACCCAAGACACCGCATGGGCGCCTGGGGCACGCCCGGAGGAGCGCGGCAGGGACGCATGAGCGCACCCGCGAGTGTCAGGCGATGCATAGTGGGCGCTAGGAGCGCGCCCGCAGGGAGCATAGTGGGCGCAGAGCGCGCCCGCAGAGAGAACCCGGTGCGGGGCGGCACCGGGAGGGGAGAAGTTCAACTGAGCGTTGAGAGGCAGCGGCTGGGTAATAAACCGCGAGAAAACCACGCCCCGTTTCGATGTGGGACGTGGAAAAATTCCCGGGAGCGAATTTGAGCCGCTCGATTGATCGCGCAGACGATCTAAGCCGCACATCTGATCCGCGGCGAGATGATCTGATCCAGGCCGTTGAAGATCTGATCCGACGGCCCCGCCATCGTCTCCTCCCTCGAGCTCAGCTGAAGGCCACCCGAAGCCACCCGCATGCCGCCGCTGAACCAGAGCCTCCCCGAAGACAAAATTTGAGTTCCCGGCCACCTCTGAGCAAACCGAGACCTCCATTGTGATCGTCTGGCCCTACTGAACATATACATGCAATAAAATATGCATGCAAACATTGGATGGGGAATTTGAAGTTCGGCCGAAGCAACCGAAGGTGCCGAGGCCACGTGGAGAGCATGCTTTGCATGCATGAGCTTAAACAGAGCCATGCATGCGTTCTAAAACGCATGTACATGGAGAAGGCCGAAGGTGAATGAACCCGCGATTGACAGAAGATAAAATCAAGATTCACGGAAGATTTTTAACGTGTTTGAAGTTTTTAAAAGATCCGAAATCTTCGAGATTTTGAGTTATATCACGCGGATGATGCGAGGCAGCCTCTGCCTATAAAAGGAGCACCCGAGGCTCTCTGATTGCTTGCTGAAGTTTTCTTGAAAATCAGAAGACCCGTGAGTGCCTCTGCCTCGCGAAGTAGAAGCCCCGCGCAAAGAACTTGCGCGGATGAAGGTTCCGGAGCCACCCGAGGCTTCGAAGGTCCCCTGCGCGCATTATTTGTGTGACAGGAAGAGCTCTCCCTGCCCGCATACTTGCGCGGCAGGAGTAGCTTGCGCGCCCAAGGTGTCCTCACCCTTGTGGCTTGCGCGCCTCGTGGTGTTGCATCCTGCACACCCGAGTGCTTGTGCACCCCGCGGCATTTGCACCTTGCACCCGAGGAGATCACACCTTGCGCGCTCTGTTTGAGGCAGAAGGTGTTGTGTGTTCAAAGGAGAAGGCTGAGTATTTTGTGTGCAAGAATAAAGAAAGGCAAAGTGTGTGCAAGAAGTGGAACGAGGCTTTGCCTCTTGTGTGTGCAAAGTAAAAGTTGAAGGCCGAGAGGAAGTGTGTGCAAAAGAAAAATACAAGTGGAGGCCGTAGCCCTTGTGTGTGCAAAATGGAGTACCAAGTGGGTGCATAAGAGGAGTGCACACTTTGAAGGAAATTAAAAGAACAAGGAAGTGTGTGTGCTTTTCAAGTGAAGTAGGCCAAGCTCAAGTGTTTGCCATAGTGAATAAGTTTTGTGTGCAACGAGATAAGAAGGCTGAACCTAGCTGTGTGCTCTAAGAAAAGTGAACACACTTAGAAGAAGTTGAAAGAAGACTCTCACACTAAAGTAAAACACACTTCTAAGTGTGTGAACAATTTGAATATAGTGTGTGAAGATTGTGGAGAAGGTGTGTGCTATAATTGATTACACCCTTTGTGGGTTTATTGCACCAAGAGGAAGAAAGGAGAGTGCATGCATGCATGAATGCACGTGCACAAGTGAACATAGACAAATCAGTGGTGTGCATCTGAGGAGTCCAAGACTTGAAGATCTTGAAGTAATTTGAGAAGCCATGCAATCAGTGCATGAAGATGCAGAGATGCCATGCACTCAGTGCATGAAGTTGTTCTGATGTGAGACTAGACCAGACTGAAGTTAAAGACATCAATTGTCTGAGTATTCAGTAATTGGAGAGAGGCCAGGTCATCCTTAGAAGAAGGAGATAAATCCTGAGCAAGACGAGAAGACCTGTTCACCACAAGTGATCAGAAGAAGAGCAAGGCCAGCAGCCTTTATCCCAGGCTGCTGAAGATACTTGAAGACCTTAAAGAGGAGAAGAGCTACTCGTGTGACTCGAGGAGCCAGGAGAAGACCCTGTGGGACTCAGGGAGAAGAAGTCTTCAGTGGGATTCTGGAGCAGGCCAGTGGGACTCTGGTAACACTGTGGGACGCAGTATAAAGACCCTCCTGTGGGACTCAGGAGAGATACAGTGGGACTCTGTATCGACCATTGTAATACTAACCGATTATAATGGGAGAATACATGCTGGGAGAGCATGGCAAGGATGTAGGCCTTTGGTGCCGAACCTTGTAAATCCTTGTGTCCTGTGCCTTTATATTTACTGCATCATTCGAGGAAAGGTGAGAGATACAAGAAGAGTGGATCGAGGCTTTAACCATCCATAGAGGTTTAATTGATTAAGAATCAATTAGTAAAAATTTTAAGGGATCACTGATTCACCCCCTCCCCCTCTCAGTGATTCACACTGATCTGGGCACTTCAGAGGATGAGATCAATATCTGTCTCTAGTTGAGTTCTCTTACAACAATAGTTTCCACTCCATCATCCAAATGGTTCCATATGAAGCCATTTATGGGAAAAGGTGTAGAACATAGACATGCTGGGATGAGGTCAGTTAACAAAAGCTTCTAGGACCAAAAATGGTTGAATAAATGGTGGAGAAGTTGAAAACCATTCACCAAAATATCAAGGTATCCCAAATTCGATTGAAGAGTTATGCAGACAATCGTTGATGAAACCTTGAGTTTAAGGTCGAAGACATGGTATTCCTTCACATATCTTAGTGGAAGGGGACCATGAGATTCAAGAATAAAGGGAAGTTAAGTCCCAGGTACATCAGTCCCTTAGAGATCCTTGACCATGTCATAGCTGTGGCCTATTAAATAGCACTTGCTCCAACTATGTATCAAGTACATGATGTATTCCACGTATCCCTATTGAATAAGTATATACTGGAACCTTCACATGTACTGACTACAGAGATGGTATAGTTGGAGAATAATATTTCTTATGAGGAGCAGACAGTGAAGATCTTGGATCTTAGAGATAATGTTCTATGCAACAAGACTACTCACCTGGTCAAAGTACTATGGTAGAACCATAAGTATGAAGAATAAACATGAGAACCAGAGGAAGCAATAAAGGAAAATTTCCCACACCTATTTTCATATTAGTATGTAAAACAAAATTTTGAGGGAGAAATTTCATAAGGGTGGAAGAATGTAACAACATAAAGTTTTATTTATAGAAATTACCTTATTATAATTATTTCATATGGTATAAACACATAAGATAACACAATAATTTTTTTTAAATGATGTGTGAATGAAATACAAAGCATTTCTAGAAGTTAAGGAACCTATACTAATGAAATAGTAACTTGAACTTTGGAATAGTAATGTGACCCTTATGAATAGAAAACCGACCAATTAAATAGTAACCTCACCAAAAAAAGTATAAATAAAATTTATCCATCTTATAAGGGAAAATATGATATAATTATATCATATTATAAGTAAATAATTTTTTTAAAAAAATTTAATTAAGTGTTGGTATTTTTGTAAGTCATAAATATTTTATAAAAATTTTATGATTAATTTAATAATTTAAAAGAAAATTTATTTTCGTAAAATTTATTCTTATATAATTATTTTTATGTCTTATACTTATAATATAATTTTATGATACCTTAGTGAATTTTTCAAAGTAATTTAAAATTAGTTATACTTTTAAATTTGTATTTTTTTTCAAGTAAATTGTGATTTTAATTAAAAATTAAATTTCTCATATTTATAAAATTATCTCAATAAAATGGAGTTCATTTTTGAAAAAATTGTTAGGGTTATTTTTTTGGATTTTTCTGAAATACTTGAATTTTTGGTGAATAGTAAAATATGATAATTTATGGTATAAGTAAAGAAATGAAATTTTGAGTCATGCTTGAGTCATGGATGATGTAAGTGAACATTGGTTAGAAATAAAATTCACACATTACTGTATCTAATCCCAATAATCATAACAATTTATTGTCTTGAAAAAAATAATAAAATTTTCAGTAACATAATGAGAAAACACAACTCTCGTCCACTATAGATACCACCCCTCACAACCTCTTCTCCTCACACCTCTCAAGCCTTGAGCATTGTAAAAATTATTCTCAAATATCCTCACTATATCCTTAACCACGTACAGGAGATTTTTTTCTTAACAAAATACCAAAACCAATCCCATAAAGAGGTTGTCAAGAAGAAGAAATCAAGAGGTAAACCCCTCTTCCATTTTCTTTAAATTTCTTTTTCATGTTCCTTTCTTTTATTTTATCTACTAAAATACCCACATATAAAGGGTATGATAACTCCTGTAACTTAAATATAATGGAATTTTATTATTCTAATGTAATAATTCTTCATCATCTCTCTTTCCACCACCTTTTATACTAATAATGAAAACACCATCCGAGATGTGTTAATTTGTCGAATTAAAGGACAACGAATTTTCAATTTATTATTATCATATTCAAGGATATTCATGAAATAATTTTTATGGTTAAACCAGATCATAATATACTTGTTATATATTATTTAATTTTCTGGAATTATTATGCACATATTATTTAAAATAATAAAACAAAACAAGTTCATTGTGAAAGAAACCGCTCAAAATAATCCAAGCGTTTATCATTACAGATTTATCTAATGATTCATGCTCACCCAAAATAACCAAAGGAATTATATGATTACTTAAAATTATTTATGATCATTAATAACTTATAAATTCAATTCTATACTTCAATTTCCATTTTATATGAACTTCCATACTCTTATATAATTGATCCGATCATTAAAATTAAGAAAACAACCACTCACAAACGATAAAATTGAACATTATAACTCATAAAAAGGGTATAAAAGAAATAAATAAAATTATAATAAATAAATTAAATGTAGAAAAGATTATGGAATTATTAATTAATTAATCTAATTTTATTATCCATGACATTAATTTCAAGGTAAGAACACCTTCGAAATTAAGGTAAGGGATTCTACCCGAACCTCCATTATTTCTTCAGGTTTCTCTTCCCCTCTTTTTAACCAAATTAAATTTCTGTTTTAGTTTTATTTAAATACTCTAAATACGATGTAAATTTTCCAAAATCATGTATCAAGATATTTTTATCCTCCTTATCTAGGGATATTCATGGTTTTAAGTGGTTCCCTTCTCGATACTTCCTGGTAAACAAGCAGTTTTAAGGTAACTTCCCAAATTCTAACCCATTTTAAAGTTCACTCCATAAAATTTTTTAAGTTACCATTATTTTTATAAAAACACTAATTTTATTATGAAAAAATTCTTGGTTAACTTCAGGTTATATATATAAAAATATTATGCCTTTTTCTATTTTAAATGATATTTGACATTTTCCTTAAACCACACTAAAATGTTTTAATTATAAAGTTTATTAAATACTATTTTTACATGTTATCACTTTAGTTTGACATAAAATATTATGATATATGACTATTATACTTTATTAATTTCCATGTATTATTTAATTCCTTTCTTTCATGGAATCTTTTATGTTATTCCTATTTATTATTCTTTATGACATGATTAAGATACTCGCTTCTTTCGATGGGTAAAATCCATGTTTTTGTTTAATTCTTTACATATGATTATTTATGTGGAACACATATTAATGAACAGGTTATGATGGGTGTTCCAAGATAGTGATCCAATTCATTGGGTAAATTTTAGTCTCATGAGACGTTATGTGCAACGGTCTTGGTGGTTAGCCTTGACTCGTGGTCCATGTGCAACGGTCTTGATGGTTAGCCTTGACTCATGATCATTTATGTGAAAATAGCCTTGAATCATGATCCTCTATGTGCAATGATCCTTGAATCATTCTAAATGAATGTTTTATTTTGCTACCACATTACTAATAGTTCATGATTATATGATCCCATGTTCTATATGCTATGATTCCTTAAGTTTAATCATGTTCCATGAATTTTTATATCATTATATTATGCTTTATAACCCATGTGCTAAGATTTATTCTTATGTTTATTCCCATAAGGGTATTTTAGATCATAACTTTGTTCATGTTATCCCCAGGTTATCCAATGAATATTTATGAGCACAATGGAATTTATGGTATCTTTATGAAGATGAAATAATGAAATGTTTTATTTAGTATCATGTTTTCAATTTTATATACCTAGAATTTATGATCCTTGGATTGCAATTTGATGTTTAATTATGCTTAAAATCATGTAATATTATGTGATAAAGTCTAGGGTTTCTATAAAATCAGCCTAATATTTCTCTTTCACTAACTTCTATGATACAAACTAAATGTCATATTACTGTAGAATGACCACCCAATGGGCCAAGTGCCTAGTCAACATAGGGCAACCATGAATGTACCTGAGAGAATTAGTACAAGTGACCAAATAGACTTTATGGTTTTGCAAGTAATGCCTTATATTTTTCACTATGAATATCAGTTCAAGTAATTTATTCTCTACATTAGAGTATCAGGTCTTAGTACCTTACATTGTTTGAATGAGGTAATAGAGACAGTTCTTGCTACCCACATCATTTTTGTGTGTGTGAGGAGGAAATATAGTGAGAATTCCATGACAACCACATAAAAGATGAGTGACCTCCTTTCCACCAGTGGAATATGAACCAATGGGTGTATTAAATACTACTTGAGTCATTTGAAGGATTCTTATAAGTCAACATCCCATTGATATATGATTACCTTCTTCATTATCATGGTGAATGGGAGATCTTTTCCATCCAGGTTGGCAATAAATCGATGAATGTAGGAGAGGTTCCCTTAGATCCCCTTTAGTGATTCGATATTTCTAGGGGGTGACATTGATATGATAGAAAAATTATTATCCAATTCAACCTTGATGCCATGGTAGCATACCACAAAGCTAAGGAACATCCATGATGTTACCCCAAAGGCATATTTCAATGGATTCATCTTCAGACTGTGTTGTCGTAGGTTGCCGATGATTATTTGAAGGTCTATAAAATGATCACATCGCTATCAGGATTTGACCACCAGGTTTTTAACATAAAATTCAACTATATTTCCCAAGAATGGCTTAAAGATATTATTCATGGCATGCTGATAAGTAGTTCCATCATTCTTTAATCCAAAGGGAATGACTAATAGAAAAAGATTCCCTAAGGTACTTTGAAGGTAGTGACTTCTTCATCTTCAGGGGCCATCTTTATTTGACTATACCCTGAATACCCATCCATGAAGGAAAGGTCTTGGAAGCAAATAGTTTCATCGATAAAGAGTTATGTGATCGGTAATGGGATATTTTCCTTTGGTCAGTGTCAATTAAGGCCTCTGAAATCAATGTCGACCCTAATATGACCATTCTATTTCTTGACTGGGATGATGTTAGAGAGTCATATTGAGTGTTTCACTTCTCTAAAAAATTTATCTTATATTAGTTTTTCATATTACACATAGACATTGGTTGCATGAGTGGGGTGCACCCTTATAGATGCCTTCTTCAAGACTCGATTCTTATTGGAAATTCCAAGATGGTGCGTAGCCTCATCTAGATTCAGTTTGGGAATTTCTGTGTAGTTACAAGAGAACACATATTAGTGTTTCATCAAAAATGTGATGTACATATCTTTCTATTTGAGAGGAATGGCGTCACTAATTAGAGTAGGATGTGGGTATTCTTCTATTTCTAGATTTATCTCCCTGATCACAACGATGGTGGTAGAGACACCTTCCTTAAATACTGAAGGGGTGTTCTTGAGGCCATCCTTTTCTTGTTCCATATCTATGTCTATGGAGACATTTCCGTATGAAATTGGAAATTTGGGGGCTTCTTTATCACCATCTAGGTAAGAGAGTCCATGAGAAGAGACATTATCATCCCTCACTGCCTGACTCATTATAGAGAGATGTCAGAGATGATTGTATTTTACACTTTCATTGGGGATAGAAAGGGATTGGACCTCTGGAGGTCAAGTATACCACCAATACTAGTTTTATGGGGAGCATATAGTCGATGTATATCATACCCTATGGATTCGCAGGGGAAGTCCCCAATCCATTGAGGGCTATAACATGTGAATCATCATTCATTATTGGTTATTTTCCTCCCCTTTTATAGAAATATGGTTCAACATATGTGGCTCTGTAAGTCTCGACGGGGGTTTTGTCACCATGCAGTATGACAACATTTACATTGATAGGGTATTTAAAACATTGATGGAATGTTGAAGGTACCACCAAGTTTCTAGAGAGTCACGACCTTCTGAGTAGAACATTATATGTGGTGTCTTTTTGGATAACCATAAAACCAACATCAGATGTGAGATCCCCAAACTGAGATTCTAGTTTTATCTTCTTGAGAGGTCTTTGTTCACATTTATCATACCCTTGAATGGTTAGATTTGTGGGAGACAAGCCCCCTCAACTCTATACCAAACATCAGAGGGTTAGAACTGGGATGAGGTTGATCTTGGAAACATAATCAATTAAATACCTTTGGAAATAAACATTATTGAGTCTTACCGAAACATATAGTGGACTAATGTTCCCTTGGATGACCTCTTCCTGACCCTGATTAGTAAACAAGATTGCGACATGGCAGTCTACTAACATAGTTTTCACTTGATAAACCTATGCTGTAGCGACTTCTGTCTCGAACTCTTATAGGCTCCAGAAGGCTTCAACAAGTGCCTCCCTAAGTTATTTTGAAAGATTAATCACATTGGGGATTGAGAACTTGGTTGGGACTGCTGCCAGCTATTTCATAATTTCATACATTTGTGCCAGATTGACACTTACTGATGTGGGATTTATCCAAGATATATGGCTCACGATCCAAGGCATTCAAGGAGGATGGTCATGGTTCTTGTGTAGAGGTTAATGAAGCATATTATACCAATGGTTAAGGTCATACCATCCTTCCCCATTGGCTGGGTTAATAAGATAATTGAACTCTTTTTAGGAAGTCATGCAAGACACCTGGGAATGGGAAACTACTGGAGGGTTCTGAGATGCCTCTAGGTTTTTTTTGGGTATGATGGAGCACTTTCCCATGAGTATCAGCTACATATATTCTATATATGTGTACATGACCAGAATATTGGGTCTGACCATGCCTGTTCTATCCCCTATATCCTCGGTTCCAATGCATGTGGCCTCTATTTCCCCGATTATGTGTAGGAAAAATCATATTTTGAGGCATATTAATCATAAGATAAGGTGTTTTCCAAGTGTATAATGTTGAAAGAACCAAATATGATCACTTTAACCATTGAGGGTTTCTATTTTATGGAGCAATGCCGATTCTTCAGATGTTGTAGGGAATAAATTTTCAAGAGTCAGAGATTTCATTAGAGCAGAATATAAATTCCCCTCTTTTGTTTCTTCTGGATTCTAGTGGTCATTCCCACCTTGGGTGGTGGAGCTATTGCAGGTTTGTGCAGATATGATCTCAGGGTGGAATGAGATCAATAAAATATTTTTCAAGTCATCTAGTTGTTGAAATTTAGCACACACCTGGATAGAACATTCTTCCAACCACCCTCCAATTCTGATTGGGAAATGGTTATGCAGGACACCTACTATAAAAAATAATCTAATACTAAATGTCTATAATTGACCATGCCTTGAAATGCATCCTGGAAGATGAAGCAATATTGAATATTATGACCCATCATTCTATGGAAAGGGCAGTAGTCAGGATGGTCAGTGAGGTTGACCTCATCGGGATTCCTGGGATGCGGTAGCATGAGCAGGTTATTATCCATGGATTCTAAGAAATAACTGAGGGCTTGTTCATTTCAAAAGGAGTTTGATTTATTCATTTCCGAATGGCCCGAAGGCCTTTTTTATTGATTTTTAACAACCCCCTTTTAGGGGATGAGGGGAAACCCTAAAAAGGCCCATAGTCTTATAGATTACATGACCCATAGGTCTTAGGGAAATATTCAGACTATAACTACATGAAACTACTCCTCCCCAGCTTCTTTATTGTGATGTTAGCTCTCCACCTTTGCATGACTTGTTTGACTAGGCTTCCCGTGCATGAACAGGCTGGTCCCGATGGCAATTCCACACCCTCTATTTCTGTTAAATATGTTTATCTTCTACTCTGGTGAATTCTCCTACTCTGAATCCTCATCTGAAGTCTGCTCCTTATAGAGTCTGTTTGGTCATTTAAGTACAATTTCATGTGGCCCGAAGGCCTTGAGGTGGCTCGGAGGCCTTGAGGTGGCTCGAAGGCTTTGAGGTGTCCCAAAGGAATTAACGTGTTCCGAAGGCCATGGGGTTTCCCAAAATCCTTACTAGTCTAATGGCCTTGGTTGGCCCGAAGGCCTTAAAGGACCTGAGGCCCAAACCGGTGGCCCGAAAGCCCAAACAGATGAATAGTTCTAGATTCTATAGTACCGAATAGTAACTACTACAGTACCTTCTACAGTAATGCTACAATACCCCATAAATATGTCTCTTCCCGAGTTTGAACTCGGGTCTCTTGGATGCACTTGCCGAGTCCTCACCAACTGGGTTGAGGCGCATGTGCATTTGATTTATTCATTCATTCCTTAAAACTTTGCAACCCTGATTTCTATGTTCTTCTATCTGAGGGAGATTATGTTGTCTTTTCCACTCAATAGAAGGTTCTGGATGGTTTGGGACCTTCCTAGGTTATTGGATGGAAACTGTTTCTAGATTGAGAGTGACAACTATATCTTCTTCTTTGTTTAACTTTTTCCCCTATATGCGGGTTTGAGTTGAGTTTTGGATTAGGTTTACAGAATGGATTCCTTAAGACATTGTGCGATTTTAGTGAACTCACGTAACCCACCTGAATACTTCATCAAGATCCTAGGTGTTCATAACTCACCCTAGATAATTTCAACATAGATTTCCAGTAGTTTCTCGTGTAATAGAGGGATTTTGAGTGAATAAGTTAAACCATTCCATCTAGGTATGAAGTCAGAAACCCTATATTTATAATGTTTCTTTCAGTTCTTTAGGTCGATTATCATCATTTTTCTCATCATGGATCTGAATTGATAAAGGAATTCATGAATAAGGCCTTACCATCCTATAATAGATCATACTAGTAGGCTACTATACCATACAAAAGCTATCCCTGACAGAGTTTGTACAAAACACATCAGCTTAGTTGCCTCCTCTTGATCTCAAGGGTCCATTGTTGACCCACATTGGGATTAAAAGTATGTGAGATGATTTTTAGGGGTTCCTACACCATCAAAAATTAGAGAAGGTTGGGTTTCTAATATTGGGTGGTAGAAATGTGTAACACCTTGAGATTTTCTGAAATATTTTTTTTCAAATTAATTTAACCTTTTTGATATTTTTTATTTTATGTAACACTGAAGATAACTTATTTTATTATAAAGAACTATGTTTAGATTACATTACATGCAACACTAGGTTAATCGTGCATAACAAACAACATAAACTTTATCTTAATCTACTCGAAACTCTGAGGTTATATTGCGTTACTTGCAACAATGACTTTCCTTGATGGCTTGCGTAACATGCAAGACTGAGTTTTACCAAACAATAATATATCATTAAAATGATATTACTTAATATAATAAGATATAAAATACCTATTAAATTAGTGGTTTTGAATAGTATTAACTAATTTGTTAATATATATGGTTTAAAAAATATAATATGAATTCATAGGTTACCAATGAATTATAAATGAATATGAAAACCGATTGAATATAAAAGGAAATATTATTATTTTTATGGACATAAAGTTGCTTTACCCTATTAAATTAAATAAAATAAAATTAATGAGTGATATTAATTTAATATATATTTTTTATATTCAATAAAATATTTTTGATATTCATTCAATGGATTTTATAGACATAAGATAAGAACCAAACCAATTTTATGTTTAAAAACATATATTTTTATAAATATACTTTTACCACCTTTTATTGGAGAACTCGTTTTAAATCTTAATTTTAGAACTTTATAGATTTAATATTTCAAAATAAACATTATCTTTTGATTTGAAACATAAAAATTAGGTTAGGATAAATTTTTGGTATTTTTCTATAAGGTTTCTTTTTTTTAATTAATAATTAAAAATACTAAATTTTTGTTCAAAATTGTTTTTCATATAATTTATTTATAAAGTTACATTATATTTTAAATTGGTTTCAAAGTTTAATTATATAATATTTTTATAAATTATTATAATTCAGATCATTGAGATCAATTTCACTTTTAAATTGGGTATAAAAACTTAGCAAACTTCTGAATATTTTTTATTTACAAACCCGTATTATCGACCCGACTACAGGATTAATTTTAAATCAATTTCTGGAACATATGTGATTATAATTTAGAAAATTATATTCCATATTTGGAATCAGAATAATTTTCAATTCCTAATAAGTTTGACTTAGTTTTTGACCAAAAATATTAGTGAAAGTAATTAAAATCAATTACATCGATTAAGGTAAAATTAAGCATAACTAAGGACTAAACCTTATATTTAAGACCCAAAATGACTTATAAACTTGTAAAAAACACATTTTATGGACATTAATCGGCCATTAACCTTCAATTATTATGTTTGGTTTGTTTTTATGACTTTTTTTATGTAGAAACATGGGTACACCTAACTTGTTTAAAAAAATGCCAAATCCATCCTTTCCCTTCCCTATAAAAGGCCATCACCTCTACCTCTCCTGTACACATCTCAAACCTCCTAGGTTTAGAAAATATCTACCCAATACACTTCCCAACATTCCTCAGTTACTCCGTGAATGCTTTCCGGGGATAGAAGGCAATCCAAGTAATCCTTTTGGCACAAACCAAAAGGAGTTTTCTAATTAATAGGTAACATATTTTCTTATGTTCATTTATTTTATTTTCTTTCTCCACTACCTACACTCTATTTATTAAATTATTTTATAAAAATACCAGTATAATAAATATAATAGGATTTTTTTATGTTAAGGGTTTTACCTACACTTACACACACCTTCATCTAATGGGTAACGAATATACTATTTATGTGTACAACGAACTTTCGCCTTACAAAATGACGATTGTTCAATTTTCATTACCACCTCTCATGGTGAAGATTATGATGGAAAATATGTTTACATATATTATATATTATATTTATTATTTATTTAATATTATTTATTCCTTTTACAATACATATATTTTTACTTTCCATTTTGTGTTAATACGATAATTTTGTTTGAGGAAGTGTGGACTACCGCCCCCTCAAAGCGATATGATTCATTCATACACTACATGAAATGTATTAAGGATAGTTTTAGTGAATATATATGATATATATGATATCATAAATATACTATAATAATTATATAAATATATACATATATTTCATTTTTTTTCTTTCTTTTAATATGATAATAAAAAATGGAAACAACATTCATGCGTATGTGAGACTTACTATCTCCATGAACGATGTATTTAATTTCATAATTATATATTATATAGATTATTATAATATATATATAATGAAATAAATGATATTTATATCATGGTTTACATTTTTTAATCATGATATATGTATAAGGACCAACAATACAACAAATTAAGACACATGTGAAGAACACAGAAAATATTATCCAAAGTGAAACCTTAACATAGAATGGTTAACAAGTGGGTAATATAAAGTACTTATCAAAACATATATGGTATTAGATATAATAATATGGTTCTGTAAAATATTTTTAATAAATTTATATTTATTATACAAGTGGTTTGAACGAGTACGGTGAGATTCAAGACACAAGGTAAGAGGATTTCATCTCACTTTTTATTTCCATGAGATAAATACTATGTTCGGAACTCTTTATTTTTGTGTGGTGTATGTACGAACCATGATTTTAGTATATTTATATTATAATTAAATTTATGGTTATTCACATATCCATTTTAGGATCTATATTTCATGGGGTGTAAGTTTTAAAAGTTATCAAATTGGTGAAATATCTTTGTCTCAATTTTCATTCTTTGAGACTCCTGTTTTTTTATGCACCAAAATTATATTTCAAGGTGTATATAATTCAATTTTACATATTATATGATGAATTTAATTCTTTTAATGATATTTTATTCTTCACGTAATTTCATTTTATTATATGGAGAGTATGATCCCATGTTACTGAGTTATAAGAGTTTATTGAGACAATCCAATTGTTTTTCAAGATTGTTTATGTTTATGCTTACTTTGATGAAATATCATGATCAATATCTAAAAATGATTCGTGAATTTTCTTATCCTATGGTTATTAATGATTTATTCATATATTGGTACCATTTATTCCACTCTTTAGTACATAAGATAATTAAGAAAGTGTTTTTAAGAAAACCCGACTTTACCCTATCTTTGGTCAAAAATCTGTGTTTCTTTAAAATCATGTTTCACAAAAATGGTTTCCAAGAATATTATACTATTATACCGTGATCATTAAAATAAAAATTTACCATTTCTTTCTTTTACCAATTTTTTCAAAGGAATCTTCTTGTCGCTTTCCAAACGAGCCATTTTTTAACCATTTTATAATGAAAATGGAATGTTCTTTTTGCCTCATATGACATTTACGAATTTATCAAAAATTAACCCTTTAATGATTTTTTTCATTTTTTTCATTTTTATTTTAAATAATTGTTTAAAAAAAATATATTTTAAAATAAATGGTTTTCAGAAAAAGTTCAAGCTTCTTTTATAAGTTTTCAAGGAAAATTGTTTTCAAAAATTTTTGAGGCTTATTTTATTAGTTTTCTTGGAAAATAGTTTTTAAAAATATTTCAAGCCTAATTTATAAGTTTGTAATGTATTTTAAAATAAATGGTTTCAAAACATTTTCAATATCCATCTATAAGTTTTCAAGGAAAATTATTTTCAAAATGTTTTCAATCTTATCTTATAATCTTTCAAGGAAAATGATTTTCATAATGTTTTCAATCTTATTTTATAATTTTTGAAGGAAAAAGTTTTTCAAAAAATTTTTAATCCTTATTTATATTTTTTCAAATTATTTTAAAAGTAAATGGTTTTCCAAAGGTTTTATGTTTTAAAGAATTTTTTTTCAAAGAATAAATGATATTTTCCCCAAGAAACATCTTTGAAAGATATTTCAAAATTAATTTCCATCTAAGATGAAATATGTTGATGTTACTCATGAACTTATAGGAAATTATCTAAATGTTAAATTCATATTGTTTCTATGAATGGTTTATATTTAGTGTTATTGCCTTTATGAAACCCATTTCTCTTTCACGAGTTATATGTTTATGAAATCTGTTTCTCTTTCATGGGTTACATTTTTATGAAATATGTTTCTCTTTCGCAGGTTATGATTTTGATGAAATGATTATGAAACCTATATATTTTTTTCTACAAGTTATGATATGTTTATATTTTTATGATACCCATTTCATTTCATGGGATAAGATATGATTTTTTATGAATTTTTGTCACATGTGTGTATGATTTCACTACGAGATGGGTGGGACCTATATCTCCCTCCAATGCATTGGGTAAAGATTTATATCTCATGAGATAGACTAAGATGATCTTGGTAATGAACCTTGGCTACTAAGATGGCCATGAGAGTGAACCATGACTACCAAGATGGTATGCAAAGTGAACTCATGATACTATACGACCATGATAGTGAACCATGACTACCAATATGGTATGGGTAGTGAACCAATACTTCAAAGATGAACTAGGAAGTGATGAATTGGATACTACAAAAATCATATTATATATGCCTACGTGTCTACCATAATTCCATGTTTTATTCCTATGTTATTCTTTCATGGATTATTTTCTTTATTTCCTTATGATTCATGTTTTAAGAACTGCAAAGACTTATGCCATGATTCATGTATATGATCTTTGATATGTAGGGTGTGATCTTCTATTTTCATGATCAGTTTCTCATAACCTTATGCTCATGATTATGCTTACATACATCCCTTGTTTAACCTTACTGTGAATTTGAGCTCACCCCTTTTTATGTTTCCTTCCCCAGGTTATGAAGATATGTATTATTTTTGATGTGTCTAAGAAGGGTTCTAGTAAAAAAGAATCTAGTGGGAGATAATGTAGCTCACTTATGTATATGTGTTTGTGTTTCCATGTTTCCAAAGGAACTATACCAATTACAGTCTTTGGGTATCTATTTGTATGATGTTTGAAGTATTCTAAAAATGTTATGTAATGTTAATGTTTTAAAAGAGAAGGTCTCTATAGTTTGTATCAAAGAAAAGGTTTAGTTAACCTATAGAATCTAGGATGAGAAAACCTTAGTGATAAAACTAAGGAAATGTATAGGGATAAGTCTAAGGAAAAGGGAAATTATAGGAAAATATAATGAAATTTTGGTAAAGGACAGAGTGAGTGGATTCCTAGAAATACATCCCTGTCTATATAATACAAGTGGATGTGGATCTGAAACATATGTACCTAGGGGTAACAACATCTAAAATAAGTTCTGGGCCGAGGTCAGGGTAAACTGATACACGAAAATAGAACTTGTTACACCCCTGATTTGACTCTCATGGGGGATATGCTTTGTAAATTCAGAAAATATTCCTCAACCATCATGAAGGATTTAAATATAAGTTGGCTATGAATAACCTAGGATGAACCTAGGGTGTCATAAATTAATTAAGGTGTCATGATTTAGACAACCTATAAGTAATTATTTTCATGACTATGTGTTTTTATACCATGATAAGTAATGCTCACACTATGATTTTGGTTTTAGTCAATAGTGGGAACCAGAAGGAACTGGATTAGCATTGAATGTGATGGAAGATTTGATAAAGAGAAGTTGAGTGGGATGATCACTAGAGTGATAGATCTTGTGATCATTCCTAATTAGTGTTCAAAGAACATGATTAAAAACATATACCTTAACCAACTCTCAAAATCACCAAGGAAGAGAAAGAAGGTGTCAACTGAGAGTTTGGGTAATAGAGACCATGGAAGAAATAAGATTCAGTTTCCTTTGTGTCAATAATGTGGAAAGAATCACCTAAGTAAATTTATTATAGGAACAAGAAGATGTTTTGAATATGAAAAATAAGGAAAAAAAAAAGTAACTACAAGGGAAAAATGAAGAGTTCAGTTAATGAAATGGATGAGAATATTGGCCTCCCTAAGATGTAATCAAAGGTTAAGTGTTTTGAGTGTTGAGTAAATGGTCATTATTCTACTCAATGTCTCAAGAGGAAAGCTCCTGAAGAGGACCCGCAAGGTGGTAGGAGTAATGGTTACAATGATGATGATGAAGTGACTATCGATGAAATGTGAAAGGAAAGAGGTATTGTGTAATAGGATAAGGTAGCCATGCTAATGGCACAAGGATGAAGTGGGATAATAAAATATTTTATGTATTTGGATTCAAGAAGTATGTTATAGAAAGGCGAAATATATAAGGATTGTTTAGTTTATGTTTTTCTCCATGGATTTACAAGAACATGTTTAATGGTTATTATGGAATAGAAAAGTGATATAATGGCAAGGTGATGTCCCTAAAAAACACATGATTAAGGGAAAGATAATCCTTAATGTGATCATTTTGTTATGATAATGTTTTTGGATAAAGATGTGTGGGATATGAATAACTAAGTTTGAAAGAACTGAGTAACTTGGAACTAATTATGGACTTGTTGGCTAGTAGTTTATGCTATCATGGATGAAGTTTACAACTTCTTGGATTTATGGAATATATCTAGTAATGTATGGAATAAGGAAGCATGCATGTTTTTCTATAATTATTTATAGAAATTCAGGTTATTACCATGTATCAAGAGAATATATGATGAGGGTATTCACATGTTTGGAAGGTGACAACCAAGAGCTACTTTGTGAAATACGGGGGGATCAATGTTAATCTGATTTTTTGACTTTATTTATAATGGTTTGGATTTTCATCTTTCAGAAGGGTTATAAGGTTAACCATTTATGGAAATATTAATTTAAACTTTGGATGATGTTTGTGAGAATAAAGTATTATATTACCACATGAGGATTAATGCATATTGGATAACCTGTTATAAAAATGTGGTGCAGACAATAACTGATTAAAGATGGGATGTAATATCATTGATATCATGATCTATTAGTGCTTTAGGAATGAAAAATTTACCTTCCTTTTTGAAGAAAGAGGTTAAGTAAATCAAGGAAAAACAAAGGATGAGGTTTTCTTGAAA
Source organism: Viscum album (assembly GCA_963277665.1). Lineage (NCBI taxonomy): Eukaryota > Viridiplantae > Streptophyta > Magnoliopsida > Santalales > Viscaceae > Viscum > Viscum album. The sequence goes on along the minus strand of OY728142.1, from coordinate 124,905,675 downwards.
TAATGAAAGTATATATTTTCATGAAAATTATTTAAATTTAAGAAAAAGGATCTTGAAACAAAAAATATTATCCTAGTACCTATGTTTCTAATAAATCAAATTGTCCCTTAGTTTATCGCAGATTTATGGATTTCTGATTGTTAACTTTTTCCTGACATTGTTCTCTATCACTATCCATCAGAACATGATGGTTAGATTTACCTTTTATGTCCTTGTTTTCACTTTCCAACTATGTTCTCCCATGTGGAAACCCAATCATATGTTACTTTGGGTAACCGTTATGGTTCCAACTTTCTCTATTTAAAAGAAGTTTTAGTATTCATTTTTATGTTGTGGGATTCTATGAATGAAACTTTCAAGTATTAAACATTTGATAACCCAAATGAATTTCAAGGGAGAAATTAATTTTAATGGGGGTATAATGTAACAAATATAGATTTTATGAATCATTTTTTTCGGAATTAATTTAACCTTTTTGATTTTTGGAATTTTACGAAACACTAAAGATAACTTATTTTATATTAAATCACTATGTATGGATTGCGTTACATGAAACACCAAGTTAATTGTGTATAAAACAAAACATAAAATTTAGCATTCTCTACATGGGACACCAAGGTTAGCTTGTGTTATATGCAATAATGAATTTCCTTGGTGGCTTGCGTAACTCACAAGACTGAGTTTTACTGAACAGTAGTATATCATTAAAATGTTATTACTTAATATAATAAGTTATACAATACCTATTAAATTAGAGGTTATGAATATTATTAAATAATTTTTGAAAATATATGGTCTAAAAAAATAATATGAATTCATAGGTTACCAATTAATTACAAATGAATATCAAAACCGATTGAATATAAAAGGAAATATTATTATTTTTATGGTCACAAAGATGTTTTACCATAATAAATTAAATTAAATACAATTGGTGAGTGATATTAAGGTAATATATATGTTATATATTCAAGAAAATATTTTTTATACTCATTAAATATATTTTATAGACAAAATATAAGAACAAAGCCAATTTTTTGCTTGAAACATATATTTTTATAAATGTAGTTTTACCACATTTTATTGGAGACCCCATTTTAAATTCTAAATTTGTAAATTTTATAGATTTAATATGTCAAAATAAACTTTATATCTGGAATAAAAACATAAAAATTAGTTTAGTATAATTTTTTTTTGTATTTTTCTGTAAGGTTTCATTTTTTAATGAATAATTTAAAATACTGAATTTTATTTCAAAAATGTTTTTTCATCTAATTTATTTATAAGGATAAATTATATTTTAAATTGGTTTCAAAGTTTATTTAGATATTATTTTTAAAAATTAATATAATTTAGGTCATTTAGATAAATTTTACTTTTTAAATTGGGTATAAAAACTTAGTAAACTTTTGAATGTTTTGACTCTAAAAACCGGAATTGTCGACCCGACTTCCAGATTAATTTTAAATTAATTTTTTACAATTATGTGATTATAATTTAAAAAAATAGATTATATATTTTCAATCAGAATAATTTATAATTTATAATGTGTTCTAATTTGTTTTTGACCAAAAATATTTGTGAAATTAATTCAAATTAATTACATCAATTATGGTAAAAGTAATATTAACTAAAGACTAAACATTAAATTTAAGACCCAAAATGACTTATAATCTTCTAAAAAACCCATTTTATGGCCAATATTCAATCATTAAACTTCTATTATTGTGTTTGGTTTTTTATGAATTTTTTAGGTAAAAATATGGGTACACCTAACTTGTTTTACAAAATTCCAAGTGTGTCCTTTCCCTTCCCTATAAAAGGCCACCACCTCTATCTCTTTTTTACAACTCTAAAACCTTTTAAGTTCGGACAAGATATTCCCAATACACTTCCCAACATCCCTACCTTCCTCATAGAATCCTTCCCTTGGACATAAGGCAATACAAGGAAGCCTTTGACAGCAACCAAAAGGAGTTATCTGATTAAGATGTAACGTCTTCTCTCAAGCTCCTTTCTTTTATTTTCTTTCTACACCCCATACACTCTATTTATTCCATGTTTGTATAAAAACACCAGTATAATCAATATACTAGGAGTTTTTTATGCTAAGGGTTCTACCTACACTTATACACACCTCCATTTAACGGGTAACGAATATACAATTTATGTGTACGATGAACTTCCACCTCACAAAATGACGATTGTTCAATTTTAATTACCACATATCATGGTGGAAATTATGATAGAAACTCAATTTATATATATTACATATTATATTTATTATTTATTTAATATTATTTATTCCTTTTACAACACATATCTTTTTACTTTCCATTTTGTGTTAATATTATAATTTCGTTTGAGGAAGTGTGGACTACAAAACCCTCAAAGTGATATGATTCGTTCATAAACTACATGAAATGTATTAAGGATGGGTTTAGTTAATATATATGATATAAAAAATATATTATAATAATGATACACATATATACATATGTTTCATTTTTTTCTTTCAATAAGATAATAAAAACAGAAACAACATTCATGCGTACATATGGCTTACTATCTCCATGAACAACGTATTCCACTTCATACTTCTATATTATATAGATTATTATAATACAAATATAATTGTTATAAATGATATTTATATCATATTTTACATTCTTTAATCATTATTAAACTGTAAGGACCAATTATATAACAAATTAAGACACATGCAAAGAACAAAGAAAATATTATCCAAAGTGAAACCTTAATAAAGGATAGTTAACAAGAGGGTAATTTAAGGTCATAATAAAACCATATATGATATTAGATATAATAATACAGTTCTATAAAAGATTTATAATAAATTTATATTTATTATACATGTTATTTTAATGAGTACAAAGAGAGTCAAGACACAAGGTAAGAGGATTTCATCTCACTTTTTATTTCTGTGAGATACATGCTATGTTCGCCACTCTCTACTTTTGTGCGGTGTATGAACTTCCCATGATTTTAATATATTTATCATATAATAAAATTTATGGGTATTCACATATCTATTTTATGATCATTATTTCATGGTGTATAAGTTTCAAAAGTTACCAAATCGGTGAAATAGTTTTGTCTCGATTTGCCTTCTTTGAGACTCATGTTTTGTTATGAACCTAAATTACCTTTTGAGGTGTATATAATTTCATTTTACATATTATGTAATGAATTTAATTATTTTAATGATATTTTAAGATTAATTTAATTTCAATTTCTTACATGGAGAGTATGATCCCATGTTACCAAGTTATAAAATTTTATTGAGACAATCTTATCACTTTTCAAGATTATATATGTTTATGCTTCCTTTAAAGAAATATTATGATACATATATCAAGAAAATTCATGAATCTTCTTACAATATGGTTATTAATGATTTATTCATATATTTTTACCATTTATTCCACACTTTTGTACATATTATAGTTAAGAAAGTGTTTTTAAGAAAGCCCGACTTTATCCTCTCTTCGTTCGAAAATCTACATTCCTTTAAAATCATGTTTTCCAAAAAGGGTTTCCAAGAATATTAAACTATTATACCATGATCATTAAAAGAAATTTTTACCCTTTTTTTCATTTTACAATGTTTTCAAGGGAATATTATTTGTCTCTTTCTGAAAACAGTGTTTTTCTAACAATTTTACCATAGAAAAAGAACATTAATTTTACCTCATATGACATGCATAGATTTAACCACTTTCATTCATCATTTTACCATGGAAAAAGAAAATTAATTTTACCTCATATGACATGCATAGATTTATCCACTTTCAATAATTTGAATATTTATTTTCATGTTTAAAGGTTAATTTTTAAGAAAATATTGTTTAAAGATATTTTCAAATAAATGGGGTTTAAAATGTTTTTAATATTCTTTTATAAGTTATCAAGGATTTTTTTTCAAAAGGTTTTCAAGATTATTTTATAATTTTTCAAGGAAAAATGTTTTCAAAATGATTTCAAGACTCATTTATAAGTTTGAAAAGTATTTAAATTTTTTTTTTAAAAAAATGTTTTTAATATCCTTTTATAAATTTTCAAGGAAAATTATTTTCAAAATTTTTTCAATCATATTTTATACATTTTTAAGGAAAAATATTTTCAAAATATTTTCAAGATTATTTTATATGTTTTAAAGGAAAGCATAGTATAAAAATGTTTTCAAGCCTTTTTTATAAGTTTTTAAATTATTTTAAAAGGAAATGGTTTTCAAAAGTATTTATTTTATAAAGATTTTTTTTCAAAGAAGAAATGATTTTTTACCCAAGAGACGTTTTTGAAAGATTTTTTAAAATTAAATTCTATTTAAGATGACATTCATTGATCTTACTTGTACCCTTATAGGAAATGATCTAAAGGTTACATTCATATTATTTCTATGAATGGGTTATGATTAATTTCATAGTATTTATGAAACCCATTTCTATTTCATAGTTTATATGTTTATTAAATCTATTTCTCTTTCATGGGTTATATGTTTATGAAATTTGTTTCTTTTATATGGGTTATGATTTTGATGAAATGATTATGAAACCTGTATCTTTTTCCACAGGTTATGATATGTTTATATTTTTATGATATCCATTTCATTTCATGGGTTTAGATATTATTGTTTATTATTTTTTTGCACATGTATGTATGATTTCACTATTACATGAGTGAGACCTATATCTCCCTCCAATGCATTGGGTAAAAATTTATATCTCATGAGATAGACTTAGATGGTCCTGGGAATGAACCTTGAATACTAAGATGGAAATGAGAGTGAATCATGAATACCAAAATGGTATGAGGAGTAAACTAATGCTACTAAGATGCACATGGGAGTGAACCATGACTACCAAGATAGAATGAGGAGTGAACTTATACTACCAAGATGGTATTAGAAGCGACACCTTGTCTACTATGAAAATCATATTATATATTCTTATGTGTCTACCAAAATCCCATGTTTTATTCCTATCTTATGATTTCATGGATTATATTCTTTATTTCCTTATGATTCATGTCTTATGAACTACCAATATTTATGTCATGATTTATGTATACGATATTTGATATACAGGGTATGATCTTATTTTTTTATAATTATGTTCTCATACCCTTATGATCATGATTATGATTACATATGTCCCTTATTTACCCTTACTGAGCATTTGAGATCACCCATTTGTATGTATATTTCCCCAATTTATGAATATATGTATTATGTTTGATGTTCCAAAGAAGTGTTCTAGTCAAGAAGAACCTAGCAAGAGATAATGTATCTCACTTATGTATCAGTGTTTATGTTTACATGTTTCCAAAGGCACTAGACCAATTATAGTCTTTGGGAATTTGTTTTTATAATATTTTAAGTATTATGTAAAATTTATGTAATATTAATGTTTAAAAAGCGAGGGTCACTATAAAAAGGGTCGTCCACTCACTCGAGATATTAATTCCTCTTAGGCTGCACATATGTGTTTCACCCTTCCATGGATTCCATTTGAGTAGCCAGGGGCTTGATGATGTTAAGAAGCTATTGGGGAACTACTGTTTGAGACACCTACCATCTAGATATATCCGGTGGGGCTTGATGAGGTGTTCCCACCTTTGTCTCCCAGTAATTATTAATACATACTAAGACTGAATAATTACCCCGGGGAGGGAGAGGCTATCACCACAATGGAGAGAAGTCATGATAATTTTCTACTTCTTCATATATGTGGACCAAATTATTGGATCCTGAGCCATTCTGATGCTTAGATAATTATATTTCTAGTGGATCAGCTATGAGATAGAGAATACTCACCTCATCCTAAAGATGATACCCAATGAGAATATTTCCCAGGAGTAGCTCCTTATTGAGTTGTTGAGAGTTTGTATGTCGCTCTCATATTATGAAAATTGTTCCTCCATGGAAGGAACATAAAATATTATAGGTTGTGATTGGGATGTATCCAAACCTTTTTATTTATCATTGGCAGTGTTCTTCTATAGAGGTGGCCGCTCGGTATTCATAGGTACCAGTTTTAGAGCCTTCTTTGGTTCTGAGTATGTGTAGCCTCATTTGGTACCTCCAAATCACCCTCCTCTCAGGTTAGGTTTTCCATGTTTCATCCATATATATTTGAATCTTGATCCACAATATCTATTATGCTGAAGGTTATGAAAATCATAGAGGAATATCGAGAAATGGTGGTTGTACCATTAATTTCAATACAATAGGTTGACTCCGCACTACCTTCATCAGGGTTTCTATTCAAACCCTTGGCCATATTGAGATATTTTTCTTATGACCCTAGGGGGGTATGATTGGATTTTCTATACTCTCCTCCCACCTTGGTCTATTGACAGTGACTTTGAGGGAGTTTTCAATCTTTTTTACTGAATAGTCCCTAAATAATAGAGGTTTTTCGTGATGAAGGAGGAAATGGGGGGGGATGTCGACCATTGATTTCTATATACCAACCTAGAGAATACTGATTCCCTATATGGTGATGATGATGATGAAAATTCACCCAGCCATGTGGAATAGGGGTTATTCTGGGCCTCAATTAGTGTTGACTGATTCGATTATTAAAGATCCAATGATTTCAATTAGGGATTTGATAATTCTAGGGATAGATATTGAGATATAAATTTCCCCAATCCAGTGGGGGTGGGGTTGATCTAGAATCATTGTTGATGATCCCAAGAACCTCTCATGGGATGATAAACCCATCAATGGTGATTGAGATATAAATACCCCTAGACCAGCAGGGTGGGTTTGATCTTGAATCGTCATTGATTTCTCTAGGAACCTCTCAGGGGACGCTGATCTTGGAGATGGTGATTGAGATATATCCCCCCAGCCCCCTAAGCCTAGGTACATTTGAAGCTGCTTCCAGCATGTCCTGAATCATCTTGGGAATTGAAGATTTGAGAGGTGGAGGTGGTGGTAGATATTCCCCTAGTTTAGTGAGTTGGGTATTCTCCTAGATGGCTAATATGGAAGATTATATTGTGGCCCATTGATGTAGAACAATTGTGCTTGTGTAGGAGCTTGGTGTGATGTCAATCCATGGTGGGAATCATTCTTTACGGGAAGTTTTAAGGTTGATCAAAACATTGATCTCTGTGTCTTAAATGAATTCCCATTACTTTGAGGGGCCTAGTTTTAAGTCCTTTTGGATATCCTCTCCCTCTATTCGTGATTTTTGGGAACTGTTAAAAAGTTGAATTCTATTGTAGTGACCAACTGACCTGAGAGTTACCCGGTCTCCTAATTTCACCGAAATCTATCACTTTATAGGATGCTATATCTGATGGTTTCTACTATTCTAGAAGTCTAAAAAAGGGTTAAAAATCTATAATTTCTCATCCTAAAATATAGATGCATGACTTAGATTCTAAGACTAGTTTCTGAAGAGTTGTGATGCAATGGTAGAAAGTGTGTTTCATATTTACATGGAGATTTTTTCAGTTTTGGATCCCTGTCTATGGAGATAGCAGCTAGGTCTAGCTAATAACAAAGTATCTTGATGGTCTGAAAGCGACCCCTCATATCTTGGATAAGGGAGGTGTATAGCCTTCATTCATTGATAAGTAACCCACATATTATTGTGTAGATAAGGAATGCACTCATTTTATAGATCATCTAAGACCTTATTGTTAGTATTAGCGAGGGGATAAAACATGATGGGGAGGTTTTTTCTGGATAACTCTCTCTATATGTTAATGTAAGCCTCCACTTCATTAGGCTTACATAACTCAATTCAGTCAGACCATAGAATATTCTTATGAAGGTCCCCTGCTTAATAGAGTAGATTTCTGTTGAAATTTTATGGGGTATTGTATGTCGGTGACCCTAATTTTTTGATCACCTCACTATACGAAAGTGTTAGAGTTTGGGACACCTCTCCATACAGTGGTGTCTAAGATTTTAACACCTATCTATAAGAAGGTGTCTTGGAAAGGGTAGGATTTCTTTATCCATGGGAGATATCACTGTGAGGTGGTTGACCACAATTGATGTCAGGAGTAGAGTCCTTGAGATCCATCTCCACACTACTGAGAGGAGAACTATCACAACAATGATCATCTTCTACTTTGATGGAAGAGCATATGAATCCTTGAGGTGTTGAGAATGTGTCTCAAATAACCTCAAGGACACTGAAATTGATCACATTAGGAATATGGGTCATGTTTTGTATCATGGTTGGAGTATTCCCACATACCTTTTGGAATTGTGCAAGAATATGAGCCTACTGTATGATGCTTTCCAAAACATTCTTATAACCATATGATGTTATGAGAGTATGATCCCACTGCTGAGAAGATACTAGAATATGTCAATGAGTTGTATCATTATTGATAGGAATATAAGCCTATATCAAGGAATGTTCCATTATCACTTGGTGATCTTAAATTAGGATGGGAATATGAGACTGATCCTGAGGCTTTGGGTTATGCTGGTGGTCTTTCTTGGTAGGAGTATGAGGCTTCCCTGAGGCATGTGCTGCTCTCACTTGGTGAGCTCCAGTTAGAGAAGTAATATGAGCCTAATCTGAATATTAATTCCACACTAGAATATTCCCATGGACCTAAAGAATGGGAGAATGGATATGATCCTACTCCTGTGTTGACTTGGAATTATGTTGGTGAAGTTGTTCATTAGCGGAAGTAGGAATATGCACTTGACATCCGTGATTTGCTAGAATATACTAGGAAAATTCACTGATAGAAATATGAGCATGTCCCAAAGCATGTTTCATTCTCACATGGTTATCCCCGACCAGAATGGGGATATATGCCTGATCTCGGGCCTTTAGAGTATGCTGCTGGACTTCTTCGGTAGGAATATGAGCCTGTTCCGAGGCATGTTCCCCTCTCACTTGGTGATCCCTGGCCAAATTGGGGATATGAGCCTGATTCTGATCCTTTGGAATATGATGCCATAATTTTTAAACCATCTTGTGCCCTTGTCTCAAGGAATGTTCCACTCACACCTAACGAGTCTTGGTTAGAATAAGAGTATGATCCTAGTCTGGCACCTCTTTCTTTATTAGGATATGTTAATAATCCTCCTGGATGGGATCAAGAATGTGGACTTGCTCTAGTGAAACTAATTTTTCACAATGATCAGAGTATTGAGTTTTTTTGGCTATAGGGATAGGAGTATGTGCCTTTCCCTTTATCCAAAATAGTGCTAGAATATGCACTACAACAAAATAGGTGTTTAACTGTGTTGGTATTTATCAACACAAAAAAAGTGCTCATAAATTGAATCTTTATCAGCGCTAATAAATTTAACCCTTTATCAGCATCGATAAAGAGTACCTTTATCAACACATTTTTTAGTGCTCATAATGGAATCCTTTATCAGTGCTTTTTTAGTTCTTATAAAGGTCCGAATAAATAAAATGAAATAATTAAATAAATAAAAAATAAAAATGAGTTTATTAAAAAAATATTATAAATTTTATTAATTAAATAATTTTTGCAAAAAATTAATAAATATACGATATATCAATTATAAATACTACTAAATAATATATATTAAATATATAGATATATGAAAAATTAAATTAAACAAATTAAAATTAAAAATATGTAAATTGAGAAACTTATTAAATGTTTTATTAATTAGATGATTATTGATAATGTTAATAAATAATATATATTAAAAAATATATATATTAATGTATAAAAATATGATTTATATAATACATAATTTTATATGTTCTTTAAATTAAATATTAATATATTTAGTGAATAATGGTTTATAATTAAAAATTAATACGAATTAAAAATACCAACTAATTGCATCGAGTAATGAACATAATTGAATGTCATTTGATTTTTCAATTTATAACATAGATCAAACATATTATACTAGTTTGTGATATCTGAATCTATCCATAGAAAAAACTCCTCGTTGTTGAATCTATATTTGGATCTAGGATAGAATAAAGGCTCCAACTATTCCAAGGCTCGAATCCAAGTCTCGAGCAAATCAAGGGTTAAATGCAACCATGAATCGAACAAAATCCATGTTTTTCAATATCTATAATTTCCCTCAGTTTTCCACCAAACATTCTCATCCCACATTCGTGCATCCCAACAAGTCTAGTTGCACTATCCTATAATAAAATAAAATAAAATTAATTATTTTTTAGATATATTTAAGTATCATCTTCCCTAATATCATGTGTTTTTCCTTAGGACAACATTAGTACTATGTGACTTGAAATATATCAAACCCAATGTTGGTTCATGTTTTTGTGAGGTATAATAGGCTCCCAATACCTATATTCCTTGAAATATACCTTTTTCAATCATCAAATTTTGAAAAATCCATCCATATAGTGGTTGATGTTGTTATTGGTTTGGAATATTACATTACAAATCACTTGGATGATGAAATATCTGACATCATTGAGGTCTTATATTATGTAAAGCAGTAATTGGAACTGAGAGGGTTGAGGGAGGAGGAACTGAAATATAAGGTTATCACCTTCTATTTGAAAGGTAATTCTAGAATTTTTTTCCAAAAAATGGATGATGAAATATATGATACATGGGAACAACTCTATAATTATTTTTCATGAAATTTCTTCCTAGGATAATGAGTACTGAAATATAGTGTAAAATTAATGGATTTATTTAGGATGACTGTGAACTATTTCATGAGGCTTGAGATAGATTTAGGGTTCACTTATGAAATGTAACAATCAAATGATTCCAATGAATCTGTAAAATCAGACGAGAAAAAACATTATATATGTTTGATTTGTTGTCTTATTTTTTTACTGCTTAAAAATATATAATGTTTTCCATTTTTATTTTTTAAATATTTCAATTATAATTTAAATAATATGACTTAAATTCTATAAAACTAAAAATCAAAGATGTTTAAGGTTCTATAATCCTTGGACTATAGTATATAAGAAAAACTAATTTTGAAAGAAAATGTAATTGATATTTTGATTTTGGTTGTTGAAATATAGTCAAAAAACAAAAAATTGTAACCTCAACATCATGGTGTTTTAAGAAACAAAATACTATTTCATTATGTGGTGATGAAGAAGAGTATACTGTTAATAGAATTTATTGTTCTAAATCTTTTAGTATTGATCAAACTTTTTCTAAATTTTATATTATATTTTAAAAGTAACTTATTTAATGAGAAAAGTTTTCTATTATTTAAATTTTAAAGAATATTTAAAATAATTAACGAATAAATCTTATACCACAAGATTGAACTAATTCTGATAAAATAAAATATTAACATTGATTGATTTAAATTTAATAAATAAGTTTTAATATAATCTATTTTTTTGAAATAAAAATTAATTTTCATGGATAAAATCATTACACCTTTAGAATCCCACTTCTAGTCAACTTTTTTAGTTTGGATTTTATAATTTAATGAAATGATATGTTCACTGTGGATTCTTAATTATATTAAATATTATGGTTTACTAACATAAAAAATCTATTTTTATGTCCTTTTAGGGGTAATATGATTCCCCACAATGTGACCATCTCAATTACACGAAAAAAAAAGTTTCATTACAATACATTACCATGAACTTTTATGTTAGGAGTTTTACAGAATTAGGACAATAAATTAACTAAAAAACTCATGTATTTTTATACTAATGGACATTTTTTTTGGAACAATATATGAAAAAACTTGATCCTTAAGAAGTCTTCGTTATTCTTATTCAGATCAAGATCCTCATGTCTCATTTTTCTTATTTGGATCAAGCTCCCCATGCATATATTTGATCCAATTATCATCCTTTTCATCCTATCCAAATGATTTAGGCTCTAATTAGAAAAGATGAGGTTTTTTGTAGAGACTTACTCATTCAAGTTTTCACCAAAATGTTATGATCACCAATGAAATATTATTCATTTATTTCAGCCTTGCTTGTATTTCTTACAGTTAATAAAAATATGACCATATTTGAAATAATAACCCACTCATTAATACTTCTTAAAATTCACTTCATTTTTTTCATCACATATATAATAAAAACTATGTATGTTTTACTTTAATCCATCTAAAAAAAGACCATTCTTTAACATTTCCTTTTAGTTCCACCCTTAGAAATCTCTAATTACCATCCATGTAATTCTCACAAATGGGAGACACTCACATTTGATAATGAATATCATATATGTATTTATTTTTTTATACAAAATGAATAATTTATGAACCCAATGGGATGTCTTTACTTTCTATCAGATGATTCAAAGCATCAATCCAATGTATCTTATTTTCTCCTCATCCTCCTTACTCATTGATTGATTGTTTAACATGATCTATTTTTGTTTTTTATCATCACTATTGCTTTACCATCGAAATATCCCTATAGTCAACAATGTTTGTACAAAAAAATCATTATCCATAGAATTAATATACTATTTTATATTTATTTTTAATTTATTTATTTTCAGTATTACTCATATAATAATTTTTTTGTACAAGTGGATTATTTTGTTCAATTTGGGGTGGTTTATTGGAAGCTTCTCATTCACATTAGGGATTGGACTTCAAGCCTCCAACTGAGATAATGAAAAAAAGGAAGTGCATAAAGAATGCATACAACCATAAGAAAAAGGTGAATTCCTACCACTTATTTAATTAATTTTTTCATCATTTTATCTAATATTTTTCAGTTAATTTCCTTATCATTTTCATCTAATACTTATTTAGTTTTTTCACAAATATTTTGGGAATCCATATTTTTATTTCAAAAATATGCAATAATCCACAAAAGAGATAAAATTATTCTTTCTTCCAATGTTACCATGTTTTCTATTTTAATTGTCTTTTTTTAACCGCCAACAATGCATATTGATTCAATGTTATTAGCTAAAAAACCTTTCTCATTTTATAAATCCTATTCTCTTCTAACTTTCAACAATGAGAATGGTTTTTTAGATAAGAACATATATTAAATATGAAATGTTGTAAGTTAGATATAAAAATGCAATGGAAATAGGGTAAAATTAGAATTTAGTATTTTTTTGATACATTGGGATGTGTAAGAATCAGCCACACCTCAATCTGTCACATGGTGTTACCGGTATGACTCAAAGTAATTCTTTTTATTTAAAATTGACATTAATTTTAGTAAAAATGAAAACTAACATACTCAAAACTGATAAAACATATTATGATTGTTTTTTATACTTTAAGGAAACAATCCATAAGTCATTTGAGATATATAGGAATCCTCTACACCTCAATTTGATGCACAATGTGACCACTATGACTCAATAGATCTGTTATCAGTTTAAAATCGATAGTTTAGTTCAAAAAATGTCACTCAATAAAAACAACGAAGATGAGATTGAATTTTATTGATAATTTTAGACATTGATTAATTAGTCATTTTTTACGTGTAGGAATTAGTCTCACATCAAATTGATACATGATGTGATTAGTATAGGTTAAAGTGTATATTTCTAGTTTAAAATGACATTTTTGTAAAAAAACAAGTGACATACTCAAAACGAAGAAAAAAAATTCATATTGATTTGATAATTAATAAAAATTATCCATAGGCCATTTGAGATGTGTTGGAATCAACTGTCCCTCAATCCGATGCATGGTGTGACCAGTATGACTCCAAGTGCATCTTTGTATCTAAAAACGAAATCAATTTTAATAAAAAGTAAAAATTATGTACTTAAAATTGAGAAAACACATTCATATTGTTATAATAATTTAGAAGAACTATCCATAAGTCATTTGAGACATATAATAATCAATCGTACCTCAATATGATGCACAATGTGTCTGGTATGACTCCATGTGCATCTTTTTATTTAAAAATGGCATCAATTTTAATAAAAAGGACAACTGACCTACTCAAAACTGAGAAAACACATTTAGATTATTTTTAAACTTTAGGGAAATGATACATAAGTCATTTTTTATGTGTAGTAATTATCCTCACCTCAATCTGATACATGATGTGCCCGGTATGACTCAATGTGTTCGTTCTCAGTTTAAAATCAAGAATTTAGTTTAAAATATGTCACTCACTAAAAACCAAGAAAAAAATCTCATATTTTCGTTATAATTTAGGAAATTGATTCATAAGTAATTTTTGAAATTTAATAAAATATTTCATGTCAAACAGATACACGATGTGATTAGTATGAGTCAAAGTGTATACTTCCAGTTTAAAATGACATTTTAGTAAGATAGGCATGTGATATACTCAAATCTAATTAAAAACATTTGGATTGTTTTTATAATTTTTGAAAATGATCCATAAAATATTTGGAATGTGTAACAATTATCTGCACCTTAATCTGATGCACGATGTGATTGATATGACTCCAAGTTTATATTTTTATTTAAAATTAACATTAATTTTATTAAAAAGGATAACTCACCTACTCAAAACCAAGAAAAAACATTTAGATTATTTTGATACTTTTGGAAAATATCCATAATTCATTTGTGATTTTTAATGATAAGAATCACCACAATCCAATACATGATGTGTCCGGTATGACTAAATGTGCCTGTTATCAGTTTAAAATCTATATTTTAGTTCAAAAAGTGGAACTCATTGAAAACCAAGAAAACATTCTTAGATTGTCTTTATAATTTAGGAAAATTATTCATTATACATTTTTGATGTGTAGGAATTGGTATCACATCAAACTGACACAAGATGTAACTAGTATGAGTTAAAGTGCATGTTTCCAGTTTAAAATGTCATTTTAGTAAAAAAGACAAGCAACATACTCAAACCTGATCAGGAATATTCAGATTATTACGATACTTTAGGAAAAATAATTCATAAGTCATTTGAGATGTGTACGAATTAGTTGCACCACAATCCAATGTATGGTGTGACCATTATGACACCAAATGTATTATTTTAGTTTAAAATGGGCATCACACTGTCAAAACCGATAAAATAAGCCCAAATTGTTTTATCTTCATTGAAATTATGTATTAATACTTGATTATTATGATTTTATGGTGGTTTTGGTGCTACAGTGTGATGTTATAGAGAACTGAACTAGTGATTTAATGTTCTATTACAACACATTACAGTATGCCCCTTTATCAATGCTTATGAAAGAACTGATAAAAGAATCAAGATTTTAGTCTTTTTGAAGTAGTCAATACTTATCTAGCGATGATAAAGTCCATTTTTAGTACTGTTAATGGATTATTTTGTAGTAATGATTTTTGTGGAGTTCTTCAGTTGTTGATAAAATATATTTTCATTTTAGAAAAGTGTGTACAAGGATATAATCCTACACATTTTTTATCACCACTATTTACTAGAAGATATATTTGATTGAATTGGGGATATGATCCCACTTATTTCCTCCTTACACCATCAGAATATTCTGGTATAATTAATGCATGAGGGTAGGTATATGCACCCCCCATTCTTATTGTAGTAATATGCTCTTAGAATTGTTCTAAGTGAGTATAGATTTGCACCTGCTCATTGGTTACTTCCATAATATATTGGTAGACTCTATCCGTGGGAGTGATAATATGAACCCTCACTTGGAAATCCAATTCCTTTCTCTCCAGATTTTTTTTCCTTGCTACCCGTGCATGGGCATCATTAGTGTCAGCGTTCTGGGTGGTACCCTCAACAAGAAACTAGTGGGTACGAGTGGGATGATGATGGAAACAATGGTTTATAGAAGCCCTCCTGGGAGTCCCCTGAACTAGATGGGTGCCATATTTGAATCCTTGGTCCACCTTCATTAGTGAATTAAGGTGGAAGTTATCAAACTTCAGGGATAAGCTTTCGAAGTGTTTGGATGTGGCGATGAGTGCCACTGTATTAGATGCAACTTTCCACAGGATATGGGGATTTATCAGTTTTCATGCTTGGAGAACCTTGCAAGCAGTATCCAGGGTTGAGATTGTACCACATCGATGGTATTCATAGACCATCATGTTCTCCACATGGAATTGGAGTTTTCGAGCATGTGAGATTGTTTTATGACCCGCAGGCGTTACAGTAGTTGGTGATTTAATAGAGCGATCACTGGATGAAGAAGTCATTTTCTTAGATCAGGATGCTATTGATGATAACTGTATCTACAGTTATACATAAAATAAGGAACATAGTCATTTATTAGTGAAATATTGCAGGCAAGATGTGTGCTCAATCAGATATGCATGATTAACGAAATTTTCATTTTATTCATGATTTATCCATTCTACTTGTTTGGAATTTTCAAAATGAGGATGAAATTATTTCATGAGAACCTCAGTTACAGAGTACCAACAATAATATAATGTCAGTCTTACTATATTTTTTTATGTAGGATATGCAAAAAGTGGCCTAACTCATGATTAGTAAATCATTTTTTATGTGAGAGATTTACATCAGGTTCACCATTTATTTTTCATATGCTGTGAAAAAAATGGACTAACAGATGATAACCCAAAAATTTGGTTATTAAGAGATTCACATAGAGTTAACCATTTCTATTTGTATATGGTGTGGAAACAAAATGGACTGATAGATGATAACCCAATAATTTTTCTATTAGGAGATTCACATTAGATTCACCATTTCTGTTTCGATGAGAAATATATGACTTCAGAAACCCTCAATGACATGGGTTCTATTTGGATCAATGGTTTATTGTGGAGGTTTGACTTCTTGCATAATCATTAATACCAAGATACCATTTTTGATCTTAAAGGAAAATCCCAATGGTTCCCTCATCCATAACTAGGTAAAATATACTTTCCAAAAGAAGGTGGTAACTTGGGGTTTCAAACACAATGATGCTTAGAGACTCACATTGGTCGAGGGGATGGGAGGTTAGTCTCATCACACCCTTTTAGGGGAAAATGTTTCCTTCTCTATAAATCTCTTATAGATTTAATATATGTTCAAGAATCTCTTCCTAATCTCTATATATAACCAGTTACCCAAACAAAATAATTATAGGTTAACTCTCTTTATATACAAAAGAAATGGAATCTCATTAGTGAATCCACCTATATTATCCAAGGTTCTTCATCCGTTTTTGAGTAATGGGTTGTTGTTTATGTTCTGAACCATATAACCAGGTACTTCAAAATTTAGTTCTATATAGATAGGGAGTTCATATTCCGAGTAAATGATTGAGAGATTATGAGGTTTCCTACACATCATGGTTATTACAGTGATCAAAACCAATGTAGTTCGTTAAACCTATATAGTTTAACATCATGCCAAAAGAACATATGTGTGGGAACTGAGGTACCATTTTTTAAAGCTTGATCCTTAGGGATACATCTTACGCATCTTGGTTATAGAAAGAATCAAAGTTATTGTAGTTCAATCATGCATTTTGGACTGGACCCAAGGTAGATACCCATATGTGTAGGGGTGTCTATGTCATGCCACTCATCGAGGCTTACATACTAGGATTTCCCTAGATGGTGGAGGTTCATGATACCAATGAGGTGTTAATTATGGATCCCTAAGCCCACATGATCTATACATAGTGTTAGAAAAATGGGATAACAAGTGATCATCCTCATCACATATGGATGTGGGACTTGTATTATGATACAACACATGGACATAAATATAGAGATTGGGATTAAAAGAGGCATCCTACATATCCTGATTATGGTAGGAATTAGAGTTATCATAGTTCAGTTGATTTATCTGTCTTCTGATGGATGAGGTAGATTGATTATCCCAAAGGAATTATTGGGTCCCGATGGTTGAAATGTTAGATAAATAGGGATTACATAAAAATGGATATTTATTTGAGCTCAGGCCTTAAGAAGGCATCCTACATATCATAGTTATTATAGGAATTAGAGTTCTCATAGTTTAGTAGATTGGGGCTTACACACTGACATTTCCCTTGCATTGGTAGAGGCTTATAATGAAAATGATATGATCATTACAGTTTCCTATGACCATGTGAGGTATGATCAGTGTGAGAAAGGATGGGTGAAAAATGATCAGTCTCAATGCTTTTGGATAAGGGGATTATGTACTAATAAAAACCTTTGTATGGTTAATATGGTTCATATTCCTTGGAGATATGTCCTATGTATCTTGGTTATGGAAGGAAGCAGAGTCCTCATAGTTCCCTAAATTGGGGCGTACACACTAATGTTTTCCTTTTGTCAGAGCTTACACACCTAGGGTGGAAAAAGTTACCAATACCTAGAATACCCTTACGATCCGACCTTCTTACCACCTAACATGTGTTGATTATCCCCTTGAAATGCCTTTATTTTCTTCTTGATAGGTCAGAGGATGTCTTCTTGACATGTCTTGAAGAAATCATATATTTCTGTTGACTTTCCCGAGGTACATCACATATCTTGGATAGAATGTGTGAGGGTTATCACATGATAAAGGCTGAATCATCTGGAAGACATCACAAGACCTAGCTGGTTAACCCTTGAAGCCATCACATGACCCTAGATGACATGTCTGGAGGGAATTGTGAAACCTGGATGGAATTTTTGGAGGGAATTTGTGAGATCCAGTTGACTTGCCCAGGTTCTACTATGAGACTTAACTAACATGAATTTGTGCCTCCATATGAGTCTAATGACACATTTTAAGGACATCAAGATACTTCAATGGTGAGATTTGAGGGTTTCTCATAACTTGGGTGGAATTCTTGAGGAGCACCATGAGACTTTATTTGACATGTCTAAAAAAATTCACATGACCCAAATGGTATACCAAAGGAACATCGTGAGATCTAAGATACATTTCCTAGTGTGGTTGCGTGTCCTAGGTGGCTTATGAGAATCACATGAGGGTCAGTGAATATGTTATTTTCTTATGTATCCCACAGTTAGTATTTTTTATATCCTTAATATTGAAAATGACTTATATTTATTCAGTGTTAGTTTGTTTTAAGACTCATGTGATCCAAGAGTTGTGTGGTATGTTCTTCACGAGTCCAGCTAGAAGTCCTTCATGTGATCTATGAGTGATCATTCAAAGCACCAATTCATGTTTCAAGATTTCTCTAGTTGTTCTCCGGTATCTTAACTGATAGAAAACTTTCCTATCGTGAGACAAACTGCTCTGAGAAATCCTCTCTAGCACCAGTGCAAGGTTCCAAGAGCTCATCCATCCACTGAGAGTAGTGGTCATGGTGTTTGTAATTTTCATATTGGGGTGGGGATTTATAGGCCTATCCACTTCGGTTGTTCACATATTTTCATAGAGCATATCACACGATTCTATTCTAGAGTTGGTGAAGGACTTGACACCATGCATCCTCCCGAGTCTCTGCCATGGATCTCTCTGAGGGCATCACCTGATTTTAAGTGACCGCGATCCCATACCTCCAACGCCTATTTTACTGGATTGTTGCTAATTTATGGGGACTTGTTGAAACATTAAAGTGTGCTGAAGGATTTACATATTGTCAAATTGACATGTCCAAGTACCTTCGCAAGATTAAAGAAACTTTCTAAAGGAATTCACGTGATCCCATGTGACTTGTTAGTGACTTTCCACAAGATAAGGATGGCTTGTCAGAAGACCTTCGCGAGATCAGGCCGACTTGTCAAGAAGTCTCAAAAGGCTATGTTGTGGATAACCATAGCAAATTACAATGGTTTTATAACCATTAGAGGATTTAACCTCCTCCCCCTTTTATATTTCCTTTATATATTTTACAACGGATGGGGAGTTTATGAGGTTGTTTAGATGTCATTGGGGACAATCACCCTACCTTCTAGTGATACGTCGCATGAGCAAAGAAGGTCCTATGGAGATGTGCTAGCATTTCATGAAAAAATCCATTTGTTTTTTCCTTAGAGAGCTAGGGGGTTTGAGGTCACCTGGACATACCCAAGGCTCTTTATGTTATAAGGATGACATGATAGTGGGGTTTCATGATATGAGGTAGAAATGTCACCAGGGTCTTGCGGTGTGTTGTGGATCTCTAGGGGCACATCACATGACTTTTATGACAACGAGTGGATCCATAAACCATCCTTTTATTTCCTTTATTTTATTATGAGAAGTTTGGGGATCTCATGGGTTTTCTTGGGTGTTGTCAAGGAAAATCATCCTCCACATTAATGATGCACCGTATGACCTTTACGACTGCAAGAGGCTCCCACGTTTTGGTTATTTTACTTCTACTTTATAAGGAATTTTGGATGTTTTGTTGGGAATCCACCGGTTGATATGCCACGGGACCTGGGAGATCTTATCAGGTTGTCACCGTGTGACCAATCATTGTCTGGGGAACCTTCATGAGAGTATAAAGACTTTATCATTGTTAATTAATGGGCTCATCTATAGGATATTTGCTACCCATGGTGCCTTCACATGACCTCATAATGGTCACATGATCACATACCCCTTTGATGATCATGTGATCTGTGGGTATCAACCACCTTCTTCTTTATATTATTTTGTGGGGAACACATTACCCATATTTAGGTTTTTCTTCCTTTGTGAATTTTCCAGTGCTCATTTGGCTTGTTCCAATAGTTAGGTAGTGTATGGGATGATTTGTTTGGGTTTTTTAGTGTAGGGAAGTGAGGAGATAAGTGACCCTTTTATAAGTGAAAAGGAGTGATATTTTTGAAAATACGCAAAACTATTCAATAATGGGAAATTAATCTCAAGAAAAGTGCCTCTAAAATGGATAAATAATGTAGTTGTGGAAAGATAAGGATGATCTATACCTAAAATATTAAAAAATAAACATGTTTTAAACAATTTATTCCCTTTTACCCTAAGGTTACTCACTTTTACCATTTTAGTTTTCACCATGATAACGAGTTCTTACCTAAGTAATTTATCCTTTAATCTTAAAAATAAAATGATAATTGTTAGATAATTTAGAGTCATTGATTCTAAATATGAAATCCAATTTATCAAATAAAAACCCTACATGTATGGAAAACTAATTTTAATACAAACTCATAATTTTTTTGGAAAGGTTTTTTTAAGAAAATTAATTTATGATTGGGGTAGAATTATTATTTAAATTGATTAAAATAAATACAAAATAATTATTATTATTCAAATAGTATTTATTTAATGAAAAAAATCAATAACTTTATTACAACAAGTTATAATTAATTGAACAAAACAATAAAAAAACAATATTCTTTGAAACGCTGCATATGTTTTCAAAATATTGAGCATGAGTTTAGAAATTCAAAATAATATTTTCAAATTATTTATTATAATATATAATATATAATTTAAAAAGAAAAAATTCAAAAAAATTCAATTTATTTATATATTAAAATAATTTCTTAAAAGTGACGACATTAAGAAAATTGGTATTTCCATTATTCACTAGAAAATTAATTATTTCCGAAAAATCTCAAAAAATAAAATTAATATAATTAGACTATTTTAAATTAAAAAATGATATTAATTTTTTCAAATTAACATCACAATATTTATAAAATTAACATTAAAATAAAATCATAAAATATCATGAAAAGTAATGTTTTATAAGAAATCACTTTTTTTGCATATTAGTTATTCTTTTAAAATTTATGCTAACAATAAATATATCAAACTTGAAAAATATCCATTTTAAAAAATAAATTTCAAGCATAGAAAAATTTTTTATTAGTTAAATAGTTGTATAAATCTTATTGATATTTAAATTAAATTTTACTTTGTTTTGTTTTTTTAATAAATATATTTATTTATATATATTTAATAATTATGTTACAATTATTTATGCCTTATAATTTTTTGGATACCTAAAAATGATTGATATTTTTTTTGGTTTCAATGTTTCATGTGGATAAATAAATCAAAAACATCATTTAATTAGCGAGGACAAACTTGAGTCCTTACATTCTGCCCCCTTAAAATAATTTTGTCCTCAAAATTTCATTACATAGAAGAAAAAAAGTGAGGGTAATTTTATCTCATAACATCCTAAGGTTCACATTTAGCCTCCTTAAACTTATTATTTATCTATAAAAATTTTACCAGATGAGTGGTCTTGTTATGAATCACCTTATCCCTTTGATCTAGATTTTCCACAAGGTTATCCTCATACGAGTGATCATGTTCCAATTACACAACTTATGAGCTTAGTACATGTGAAGGTTGAAGTATGTAATTTCTAAAAATCTATACATGGAACACATTGTGTACTTGGGGGAGGTTTGGAGGGATCACTAAGTGATAGGATACAAAACTAACATGTTCAAGGATTTTGAAGAGCCTGATGTGTCTAGGGATAAACTTCCCTTTCTTCCCAAATCTTATAACTCACTTCCATAGAAATATTTGAAATAACACCTTTTCACCAACTCCAAAATCTATATATTTTCAATAATTATCTTCATAAATCTTCTATAAAATTTATGGAGCTTTCATATTCCATTTAATGGTTTTAAACTTCTCCACCATTTCTTATACAAGTTCAAAACCTATCAGATTTCCCTATCAAAATTTGTCTCAATATGTTATAGTCCTACATATCTTCCCGAACAAAGCCTCATATGATTCTATATGAATGATATAATAGAAACTATTTTTATTTGTGAACTCTACCCAGGAGGGGTTTTAATTCCAATATCCTTGTAAATCCATTGAATAAGATCCCAAAATATCCTCTAGATTTTTAATTTTTCTCTCAGACTACCATCTGTTTGAGGATGATATGTAGTGATAATATTTATCTCTATCTACAAATATTTATGAATACTTATATATAATATTGATTTAATCCTATAAGTTTAATTATATACAATGGATAGTGGTACTCCATGTAGCCTTACCACTTCCCTTATTTATATGTTGATGAGTTGTTCAAGGGGGAATATTTTTTTATGATAATAAAATGCACTGACTTTGTAAGGTGATTGACTATAACCCAAATAGAATTATAAACTTTATATATTTTTGGGAGTCCTTTGTAAAATTCCAGGGTGATTTTTCCTACTTCTATACTAGTATGGATAATGGTTGCAACATACCATTATATTTTTTTCATTACACATTAACTTTATCACTTACCGAACATCAATATACATACTCCCCAATCTACACCTTTATACTATCCCAACCAAATTGTTCAATTTAGATCTATATACATATTTTTGATTACATGATGGATATAAAAGGATGAGATATGAGAATCATTAAAAATCTCTTTCATCAATTCCATATTTTATGGGAAACACAACCATGTTAAAAACCTTACAACTTAATATTTTTCAAAGTTGATATCTATAATATTCGGTACCTTTTTATATAGATACAAATCATTTTACTATGATTATTTGATCTTTATATTAATATAAGGTTAAAAAGTTAGTTGGTAAAGCTAGTATTTATCTCCCCCATTATGACTTCAAGATACATCCTCTGCAAATCCATAAGTATTGGGTCTTTTTTTTCCTCATCATGGATATAGTAGCATGATATTTCCTTCTTAGAGCATTAACCATATTATTTTAATTCCTTATATGATAATGTATTGATCATTCATAATATTTTATAAACTCAAAACATATCCTTTAGTGCATATTCAACTCAATCTATGTGAATATATATTTCAATCTCTTGTGATCAATATATATATATATATCACAATTTTCTCAATAGAGTTAATTTCACCAAATCTTCAATGTAGAGATCAATACCTCCAAATATAAATCATATGTTAGGTATTTTTTCTCATGAGTCTTTAATTGGTATAAAACATATGCAATTATGTTATCATTATTCATGAGGATGAAACCCAAAACCCATTTTAAGGAATCACTATATTTTATAAACCCTTTCCAACTACAGGGTAATGTATGTAAAGGAGTAGTGACCAACATCTTCTTCAGTTCCTTAAAATATTATTCACATTCCTATGTCTAAAGTAACTTTACTAACTTCCAGGTCAACATGGTTAGTGGATTTGATACCCATGAAAAATTTCTCAAAAAACATTAATAATACCCTAATAACCCAATAATACTACAGATCTCAGTTATAGTGGTCGGGATGGTCTATTTCTAGATAACATTAATCTTTTATGGATCTATTTATATGCCCTTGTTTGTAATTACATGACCCAATAAGGAAATTTTTGTATCCATAATTCACATTTGATGAATTTGGAATATAAATTCTCCTTTACCAATTTATTTATCAAAAATTGTAAAAGATATTCATGCTCTTCCTATTGTTTGAATATTTAATAATAACATTTATAAAAAAAAATAAAAAAATTCAAGGTAGTATATAAAGAATCTATTCATTAGATCCATGAAAAAACAAGGGCATTGGTAAGTCTAAATATAATCACTATAAAATCTTCGTGTCCATACCTTGTATAGAAATATATATTAGATATTTCCTCCTTTTTTACCATTAATTGATGGTATCCAAATATATTTCCAATATTCTATAATTATTGACCTCCTTGGGTTTGATCAATATATGGGGTAGAGGATACTTGTTTTTTATCGTTATTTTCTTAAGATCATGATAATCAATGAAATCACGCAATGATCAATAATTTTTTAAAAAAAGAGGACTGAAATACCCCATGGTGAAGAAATGGGGTGTATGAAACCATTGTAAAAATTGTCTATTGGTTTCTTCATTAGATCCTCTAATTCAATATGTTACATTATATACAGACTCTTTGAGATAGGGAAGGATCTAGGTATAAGTTCAATTAAAAACTCAATCTCATGATTTGGGGGAATACCTAGTAGTTAATTTGGAAATAAATCAATATATTATCATACAATAGGAATGTTATCAATGTTGACTTCATCCATGATCATTTGAGACAGGATTCCCTCATTTTTGGGTATAATGACCCACATTGAATAATTTTCTTCCATAGTGATTTCATAATCATCCTTTTATCAACACATGATAATATTATGATTTGGGATATAAAATGAGACTTCTTTATTATAACAGTTCATATGTGTTTTATTCATATAAATACAATCCATATTATTATGTCAAATTCAACCAAAGAAAAAGAACTATATCTACAGGAAGTATCCTCACACAAAAATCAATAAGAGTAGATTTTTAAATCTTAGATGCGATCATTGTGACACTAGGGATTTTCATTGATAGTTCAATATCCATTTCTTGGATTGGTGATTTTATATTCCTTGAAAACTTGTGTGATATAAAATAATACGATTAACCAAAATCAAATAAGATATAAATAGTTCTACAAAAGAGATCAAGAGTACCTCAAATCACCTTATTATCCGGATCCACCTTAGCAGTAGTGATCATGAAAGGCTTTCCTTACTCACTTAGCTTGGTAGGTTACTAGATCCTAGTTTATTCATTTGATTTATTTTTATAGAATTGATTTAGATAATGTATAAACTTATTTAACTTGAATAATTTTAGTGTGGTTAGATCATTATCATGGACCTTCTTCTCTTATGTAGTGTTAGTCAAACTCTTAAGCTTGGTTCAATAGTTGTGGGATTGATTTTCTACTTTAACTCACATAAAACACTTCCTTGATCACTTGAGACAATTAACAAGGGTATTACTCTAATATTTTTTTTTCATTTAGGAAATTGGTATTTATTCCCACATGTGTCTTATCATCAGTGTTCACATGATACTTCACTTTCCTTTTATTTTTCCTAGAATATTGAGAAATTCCATTTTCCATATCATACTTATGATCACACCAAAAAATATATTCATAACATATAAAGTATCTTATAGATAAAAAACTTTGAAAACTCTACTTTAATCTAGTAAATAAGTGACCAATTTTACTCTCAATATAATAGATAAAACCAAAGGCATACCTTGAAATTTAAGTGAAATTTTCTTTATATAACCCAGTAGACTCATCAGCTTTTTTCTTTAATTACAATAATTCCCACTCTATTATTGTGTGAAGATTTCATGGAAAATAATTAGTAAAAAATATATTCTTTAACTCTTCCCATTTCTTAGAGCCTATTTCTTCCATTTCCATAGCGTTCTTAATGATATTCCACCACTAGTTAACATCACCTCCTAAATGATAAATGGATAAAACTACCTTCTCATGGTTCGAGCACTAGAGAATGGAAAATATATTTTCCATTGCATTGACCCACTACATAGAAACAAATGGATTAGAAGACACACTAAAAGAGGTTGGATGTTTCCTCATAAATAAATTGATATAAAGTTACTCCCTCGATTCATTTGGGATCTTAACTAGATTTGGGTTTTTCCCAAAAATTGATATAGTTGGGTTAGTATTGTCATGAGATTCTTCATTTCATCCCCAATCTGATTAGGTTGATCATTAGGTCAATCTCCACATTTTCCATTTCACCCATTGTTAACTTAATTATTTTAGGTTCTTAAAATTACCTTGACTAAAGGAAAACTATGAATGATTATACTAAAGTTAATTATTTTAAATAAAAGTGAACAATAAACTTAGAATAAGGATTTCATAAATGAAAAAAATATGCTAGCCTATGAATCTCTAGGTTTATATTTAGGTTATCCATGATTGATTTTCTAATTTCATTAGTTATATATTAATATATTTAAACCCTTCACAATGGTTTATAAAGATAATGTGATTAACCAAAGTATATCTCCTACAAGTTTCAAACCAGGTATGTAGTAAGGGCTCATTCACTAAGTACTAGAATGATGGTTGAGATATACTCGACCAAATATTTTTTAGGTTGTTACCCCTAGATTCATCTATTACAAAACAATATCCACTTGTAGTATCATGATAGGTTTGTATTTCTAGAAATACCACATAATCAATAATTTACCAAAACATCAGGATGTTATACAATATTTAGACTCATCTCTTAGACTCTTCTATAGATTTTTTATAAATTTCTCTAAACTAATATAAAAAAATAACTAAACTAATATCCAAAATAGATAAAACCTCACCTTTGATACCAAATATAGAAACATAAGCTAATAATTACTTAAATAATACATTAATCACATGATTTAAATATTACATCACATAACAGTCACTTAATATAAGGATTAAAAAGTTTAGTGACTTGGAAATTAGTTTCATAAATATATTATTTTATAAGACTAGAAAACAAATTTCTATAATTTTGACCCTCTAGACCCTTTTTTATACATCTCACATGATGTAATAATATTCATAACTTGGGGAATGTAAACATAATAAATGGGTGATCTCAAATGACCAGTAAGGGAAAATATATATCATAAAGTATTAGATCACAAGAATTAAGAGAATATGAGGAAAATATAAATTTCTAAATAAAATATCATAATTCCATGCATGATAATAAAAAAATATGAGATATCCACATGAGATACTAAAAATATCATTATGGAAACATAAAATATTAAATATATAACATGTGAACATGATATAAGGAAATGGATACTTGAAAAGGTATAATCACGAAAACATGGAATTTCTTTGAAATAAAATGCATCTTAAAAATTTGAATAACTTGATAAAAAATGGAAATCTGTCATAACATGATAAACATGAAAATGTGGTAAATCCACAATCTTATGAAAACATGTTTAATAAAATCCATTATTCCCACACATATGTAAACCAAATCATTATGTTCACACCTGAAAATGTGAGCGAACCCATCATTCCCATTCTTATGTGAACAAACCCATTATATCTATACCTCACTATCTCATGCTGTATAATCTTATAAAAATTAATTAGAGGGAAATATAGGACCCCACCCATCATTATCCAATACATATGTGTTCCAATTAAAAATAATAATCATAATAACTTAAATAACCCATGAAAAAAATAGGTTTCTTAAACATATGACATAATATGAACTTAAGAAATCATAGGATATGAAAATCTCATCATCCAAAAGAGTTTTTAAATTATTAAAATATAAAAATCACTTCATGAGAGATAAATCAGTTGAAATATATAGAGTAACATGAAAATATCATAAAATATATTTCTTGAATAAAAATTTAAAACACTGATGTAAAAGTTATTATTATGAGTCCCTTTTCAAAAAGTATCCCTTGTTTTTAAGAGAAATAAAAATAATACCTTCCATGAAATTTATTTTATTTTAAAACAAAATTCCACAGAAATAAGAAATTAACATCAATCAAAATATAAAAAAAAATAATAAATTTTTTAACTCAAATAAAGTATTTTGAGTTACCAAGTCCCTTACCTTTACCCTTGATTTCCATGAAAAGCATTAACGTCCTCATATCTTGGATTATCACCTTTGAGAAGAGGATAAAACCTTTAATGTGTGGTCTTTCGAGAATACCAGAACCTATTTAAGGTGTATAAGAGTGTATAAAATATGGTGAGGAAGAGTATAGGACAAAATATGGGATTCATGGAGTGATGGGAACTGAGGAGAGGAGTTCCCCTTTTAAAAGTGAAATAGATTGAAATTTTTATAAATACTAAAAACTATTAAATAATGGGAAGTATATCTCTATAAAAATGCCTCAAAATTGATAACTAATGGATTTTACGGATGAAAAGGTCAACACAAAGCTCCTTGATTTAGAAAGAAACATGTTTTAAACAAGTTTAACCCTTTACCTCTATGGTTACTCACTTTTACCATTTTAGTTTTTACCACGGTAACTTATTTTTAACTTGGTAATTTAAACTTTAACTATAAAAATAAAACTAGAATTTTTAGATAATTTGGAAAAAATAATTATAAATATGAAATCCAATTTATCAAATAAAAATTATATATTCATATAAAATTAATTTAAATAAAAGTCGCAAAAAAATCATTTTTTGAAAATGTATATTTATAAGAAAAAAGATTTATAATTAGGGTAGAATTATCAATGGAATTGATTTTAGTTAATTTAAAATGATAATTAGTATTAAAATAGTATTTATTTAACAAAAAAATAAATCCAAATCCTCATTGAATCATGTTATAATTAATTAAACAACATAATCGAAAAAATGGTTTTCATTAAAATGCTCCATAAATTTTCAAAATGTTGAGCATGGTTTTATAAATTCAAAATATCATTTTAAAATAATTAATTATACTTAATAATATCTAATTTAGTAGGAAAAGGTTCAAAAACTCTCAATGTATTCATATAATAAAATAATTTAATAAAAGTGATGGGATTAATAAAATTTTTATTTTGACTATTCACCTGAAAATTAATTATTTCAGAAAAATACCAAATATCCATATTAAGACAATATGACTATGATAAATCTTATTTTTTTTTAATTTTTTAAAATTAATATCCTAAAATTTATAAACATAAAATTAAAATAAAAGCATAAAATATCATGAAAAACAAATTTTTATAAGAGATCATTTTGTATATACTAACTATTCTTTTAAAATTAGTACTGATTATAAATAAATAAAACATGAAAAATATCCATTTTTTAATATAATTTTTTGGAATAAGAAAATATTTTATTAGTTTCTTAGTTTTTCTAATTATGTTGATATTTAATGAAAATTTTATTTTGTTTTATTTTTATTTTATAAATATATTTTTTATATATATTTCATAATATTGTTACTGATATTTATACCTTCTAATTTTTTTGATAGATTATAATTGTAAATAATTTTTTTGGTTTTGGTATTTTGTGTTGAGAAACTCATCAAACATATTATTAAATTAAAGAGGAAAAAATAAAGACTTTACAGAATGTACTAGATGGGATCACCATCCAACCAGTGAGCCATCAAATCATTGGTTAGGATTAGTAGATAGTTCATGGGCTTCTGGGGTATTTCTTAAAAAAATGGAAAGCATATTGTTTTACCCCCTTGTCTCCAATTATCTCCGCCCATATTCTCCCCCAATCCCCACATGAACATGTCCTGTTAAAGCTCCCCTTTGAAGGGTTTTGGTTCCTCTCCATCATCTTCTGGGAATTTTTTGTTCTATTAATTGAAATTGCTTCCTCTCGGCAAGTCTAAATCTAAACCCTCACTAAAAACCACTATTTCCATATATTAAGTGTTTTTCTTTGATTTAAACCCTAATACACATATTATTCTAGTGATTTTTTTATGCCAATCTTGATTTGAGTTTCATTTATTAGAGATCTATATTCACTGATTTTGAGGTAGGAAGTCTTTACCACAATACCACATTTATATAAAGTTTTATGGGATTAATATAACTCCTCAAACCTAGAAACCTAAAGTTGGTGCATTATTTTAATACATTGTAATTATTACAAGGAATCAAATCCCAAAGGACCGATCAATTTATCAGTCTTGGAAAATATATTACATAAATGAAATTTAAATTACAATTCAAAACATAATATACAACATATATAATTCATTTTATAATTCCATTATTCTTCTATATTAATCCTGAATATCATTCATAATACACATCTTGGAAACCTGGGAATGCAAGACATAAGAAAGGGGTGAGCTTAGATGCTCACTAAGGGTAAAAAATAAAGAAGAAGCTTTTATAAATAAGCATAAACCTTTAATGAAAGGTATAAAAATGAAACATAAGCCTTTAAAAAAAATCTTCAATATAATATGTTATGAATAAATCAAATAATTCCATTTAAACATTGACATGATTATTCTACTAGTGTAATAATCATATGTAATATCAATAAATAATTTTATAATGAGGGAATGCATAATGATGGACATATGAAAGTTACTATCGAGGATTCATGCCAAAAATCTAATATTGCCATGGATTCATGAAAATAATCTAATACTTTCAAGGATTAATGATAAGAATCTAATATTTTCAAGGCTTCATGACAAGAATCTAATACTGTCAAGTCTTCATGCCAAGAATCTAATAAATTAGTATAGACTTGGCCAAAACCATATATATTTTGATTCATGAAACCTATCGATGAATTGAGGGGCTATAGGAGGACCCACATATCACTTACAATCTCTAATAAATCCCTCATATTAAAATGGTGAAACATGAAAAATATAATCATTTGTATTAAAAACTAGTATACAAAATATGAATACTTTAATCATAAACCAAGAATGATATCTAAATAGAACATCCACAATCAAACTAATCATACAACATTCAATAAAATATGGTAAATGATATCATAAGAGATAAAACTTAATTAATCATAAAATCCATCAAATGATGTTGAAATAGATGAAAATAATATATTAAAATCATTAAAAATATCTTGATACAAATACCCCTTTTGTTTGAAATCATTTATACAAAAGACACACACTTATAAAAGAAGACATTTAAAATAAGATTTTGGAATAAAAGTGTCCCAAACCAATTTAAAACATTGTAAAGGAATTAAAATTTTAAAAAATTAATGTACATATAAATAAATCCTGAAAACTATTTTGAAAACATATACATTAATGAGAATGATTTGGAAGAATAAATCTTTAAAACATTTAAAATGATGTTTTAGTTAGAGATTCCCTTACATAAAACATTAAAAAGATACAATTTTTAAAACATTTGGATGAGCTTAAAATAGACATAAAATTTACTTTATAATCCTTTTATATTCATATAGATAGTTTAGTAAAATAATATCAAAAATATTAAAATAGAGAAAGGATTAATTCTTTAAACATTCAAATCATCCCCTACCACTTTGAACATTTAAATCATAATCTTGATTTCTTTAAATAAATATTTAAATACCATAAAGTTAAATTTATTAATTATATGAAATATAATAAGGTAAGTATATATATCATACACAATAAATAGGTGGTGAACAAGGATTATATCTCATGAAAATTAAAAGTAAGAATAAATCCCCCTTAAATTAGGTCTGATACTCTCCATACGTTTCTGGAAGTCCTGTATAATGGTTTTAAACATACTATTAACTAATAAAAGAATAATAATAATTTTTATTATATCATATATTATTCTTTTAGGACTTTATATTACCCGTTTATTAACAATTTCAAGTTAAAGTAATGTTTTGGGTGATAATCACTTTGTTTATCGTCCTTGTTTTGACTTGTTATTCTTGATCATATTACTTATATTAAGATTTAATTACTTAAAGAATATAAAAAATGATTTATATATCATATATATTCTGTATATAAATATTTATAATAGATAGATAAATGAAATGGAACATACTATTTATGGGGATGGTAGGCTGTACGTACGCATGAACGCTGTTTCTGTTTTCTTATCGTATTGAATGGAAGAAAGTCAATGAAATATATATGTATATATATATTGTTACAGTAGAATTATTATTTCATATATTTTATACTTATTCATTATATATATATATTTATAATTATTCTTGAATGGTTAACGTGGAGAATGAATCTCATCACGTCGTGGAGATGGTAGGCCGTATGTATGCACGAGCGATGATATCATTCAATTAATGCTAAAGGTGTACGAAAATGGATGGTATGTTAATTATAATAAATAAATATAATGTCATATTAATTATTTATGTCCATTATACTCATCATTATACCCATCCAAACAATGTAATGTTGAATAAAAAATTACACCATGGTGTGGAGACAGTAAACTGTACGTACAGATGCATGATGACATCGTTATTCGTAGGATGGATAAATGGAAGAATATGGTTGTACCATAATATTAAAAAAGTATCAGTATATATTATATTCTATATTTACTGCTTTATTATGTAAACAACTTATTAAAATTAAGTAGAAGAAGAAAATAACTTTGAAAGAGTTGATAAAACAATTACCTCTTTTTCAGGTATCCCCTTTTTATTTTCCCAAAATAACCCTTTAGGTTGGATTTCTGCCCAAAGTACGAACTATATAATGAATTAAAGGAAGTTTTTAGGATAAATGGGAATGTGTTTTTCAATAAAAATTTATTTAGTGGTGTGAATAAAAGAAAAAGAGATGCGCCCTTTTTTAAGAGAGGGGAGGGGCACTTTTGGAAACTCTAAAACAATTAATTTAATATAAATTTATTTTCAATTTCAAATAGATCCAGAGTGAATTATTTATATAATAATATAGATATGGGTATAAATACTCTCAAACAATGATTTTTAGATATGTTTAGGTCACAAAATTAATGTTGTCTTCTAGCTTTAACCCTTAGTTAAATAGTTTAACTCTTACAGTGACTATTTGTCTTTTTTACACTATAGGGTTAATGTGGTTAGTATAAAATGACAAAAGAACCCAAATTGGATAATTAATGAAATATTGAACACTATAAAATATATTTGGATGAACCATATATTTTTATGTTTTTTATATCATTTAATAAAATATTATTTTTTTAAAAATCTCATTTATGTCAGTTTTGACCCTATTTATTATTTAACTTTTATAAAATCATAAAAACTTGATTCCTTTGAAAAAACTATATTAACTCATCCATAATATGTAAATTTCATCCAAAAAATTAGTGTATGGCATCAAATATTTCAAATTATATTTATTTTAATATCATTCATATCATTTATTTTATTATTACTTTAATAAATCGATTACAACATAATCATTGTATCAAAATTAAATTTACTTATTTAATTTATAAAAATTATAAATAAATTATCCTAATTTAGAAAAAACATTTATATTTATAATTAATATTTTAGTATAAATTATCTTATGTATAACCCTATATTAAATATAATTTAGTTATTAAAATTTGAATATGACATTTTTAACACTTCTTTAAATAAAATATAATAAATGTACAAATCTAACAAAAGTGACTTAAAAAGGATCATATTTTTAACCTAAGGTTTATGTTTTCAGAAAAAACTTATCCAATTAACTTATGACAAGTTTTAGGGTAACCATTAAATATTATAATATTATTTTTTCACTTTTAATTACCCAATTAACTCTTAACTGTGGTCAATATATAAAAGATTACTGAAGTTACTATTCACCAAAAAATTAATTTGACCCTATTAGATAAAAAATTTCATACTAATTAGATCCATTTATGTCCATTTATTTAAATTCAATTCACAAAATAGGTAAAATTACATTTAATGATAATCCCACAAATGTGGCTAGAAGGCGGGTAAAAGAGACGTTCAAAAGTTCAATAAATTTTTATATTTAATTATATTATGAAAATGATTCCAATGAACTAAATTGGGTTAATATATGTATTATTTATCTATTGTGACTTTAAAATAAATTTAAAGTAAAATAATAATTTAAATGAAAATTTCGGTTTTTAACAAGAATGCAACATTTTTCACTATTCATCAAAAATTAAGTATATCACAGTACACTCAAACTCAGTGTTTCATACAAGGAAATATATCTAAGAGAATGAATTTATTTAAGTTGAGACATACTATAAAATATTTGGGTATTACATTCTAACATCCTTCAATAAATTTCATCCTCATAATTTTTGAATTCGGGTTCTACAACTAAGGTGTGACTATTCAAAATTAATTTATTAAAATCCCACATCAGAACAAGGGTCGATAAAAGTTATAATTTAATATAAATAAAGGGAAGTAAGAAGGTCACAAGATATAACACATAATAGGGATCCATGTAGGAAATCATGGACATGGAAGAGAAATCTAATGATCATGTTCTGATAGAGAGTGATAGAGAACATGATTAAGATAAAGTTTACAATCACAAAGTTATAAATCTATGATGATCTACTGGACCATTTAATTCATCGAAAAAAGTACTAAGTTAGATTTTTTTGTTTAAATATCCTTTCCCTGGAGTTGAATAATTATTTTACTATTAATATAATCACTTAATCTATTTATTTACATGTCATAAGCATAATATCATCCTTTGGTTATGATTTGATCTATTTTCACTTCATCCATTACTCTCGGAAATGAAAGTTCAAAATTAATTTTTCACACATGAAGAACTTTTGATAAATCATAAGGCCCGTAATTATTTACTTCATCCTCTAAATGTTTACTGAAACTAAGAAATTTATCCCAAAGTATCCAATAAATCATACTTAGACCTAAAACAATAATATCCAATGCTATACTTATCCCATTCCAACCTTAAGACTTTTCTAAAATACTCTTGTCCAAATTAACCATCTAAAAAGGTCTCTAAATTTCCAAAAATCAATCTCAACATCAGATTCCCCAAAAACATAATACATCTCTTACCGACACATACCAAATATTTTATCACCATAAAAACCTTAATGAAAACTTTCATGCCTCCAAATCCTTAAAGAAGAAGTACTGTAGTACAATCCTTATATATTTCAGGAATATTATAACCATAGAACCATTGATGTAATAATTATTAAATCCAAATAAAAAATAACCTTAATCAATCCACTTAACTCTTAAACCATTAACTACTCTTCAAAATCTTATTACTTAATACCTCATTTATCTCTTTTTCCATTCGTAGTCTCTTCATTATTAGCAGTATAACCATTACTTTTATAACCTTGATAATTATGAACATTGACCAAAACCTAAATCAAAATATCCGAAATACTAATCAAAGTGATATCATCATGAAGAATAACATATAGTATCTCCAAATGATTTCATATTCTTCTCAATCCATAAGTCTATAGGATTAACCTAGGTTACCCATTACCAAATATAAAGAATGATATGTTATACTTAGACATATCCTCAAAGTCCATCTTAGGGTTAGGTTCTCTAATCATTTATTTATAAATATAGTTTACAAGGATGTTTCTAAAATTTATTTGATACCAACTATAACACCCTGACCCTAGAATCTTGAAGTTGGTGCATTATTTTAATACATTGGAAAGATTACATGGAATCAAATCCCGAAGGACTGATCAGTTTAGTAGTGTTGGAAAATAGATTACATATATGAACTTTACATTACAATTCAAAAAATAATATGAAACATAAATATTTTCTTTGAGAATTTCATTATTATCCTAGATTAACCCTGTATATCAATCATAATACACATCTTAGAAATTTTGGAAAGTAAGACTTAATAAAGGGGTGAGCTAAAATGCTCAGTAAGGGTAAATAATTTAGTGAAATCTATCATAAATAAGAATAGAAATTTAAGGAAAGGTATAAAACTTAAACAAAAGACTTTTAAAAATAATCATCAGCATAATATGGAAAGAATAAATCAAATAATTCCATTTAAACATTCCCATGTATATTCTACTAGTCAAATAATAACATGTAATATCAATAACTAATCTTATAATGAGGGAATGCAAAATGCTAGACATATGAAACTTACCACCAAGGATTCATGAAATGAATCTAATATTGTCATGGATTAATGCCAAGAATCTAGTACTTTTAAGGCTTCATGCCAAGAATCTAATATTGTTAAGGATTCATTCCAAGAATCTAACTATTTCAAGGCTTTATACCAAAAATCTAATAAATGGGTGTGTCCTTAGGCAAAACCATATATATTTTGTTTGATGAAATATAATGATTCATCGAGGGGCTATAGAAGGTCCCACCCATCACATACTAATTCCAATACATTCTACACATGAAAATGGTGAAACATGAACAACATAATCATTCGTATTAAAAACAAGTATACGAAATATGAATACTTTAACCATAAACCAAGAATGGTATCTAAATTGGACATCCACAATAAAACTGATCGTAAACCATTCAATAAAATATGGTAAATGATATCATAAGATATCAAACTCAATTAATCATAAGATACAACAAAGTATGTTGTCATAGATTAAAATACACTATTAAAATCATTAAAAATATCTTGAGACAAATGCGCCCTTTTCTTTGAAATTGTTTATTCAAAATCCGTGCACTTATAAAAGAAGACATTTAAGAAGATATTTTTGAATCAAAGTGTACCATACCACGTTGAATCTTTTGGAAGTAATTAAAATTTTAAAACATTCACATCCATATAAAAAAATCCTTAAAACCATTTTGAAAACATGGACATTAATGGGAAGTATTTGGAAGAATAAATCTTTAAAACATTTAAAACAGTGTTTTAGTTAAAGAGTCCCTTACATAAAACCTTAAAAAGGTTCATTTTTGAAAAAAATTGAATGAACATAAAAATAGAAATAATTTTTTTTATAATTCTTTTATATCCAAATAAATAGTTATGTAAAATAATATCAAGAATATTGAAATGGAGAAAGGATTAATTATTTAAACATTCAAAGTGTCCCATACCACTTTGAACATTTAAAACATAAGTATGATTTCTTCTAATGAATCTTTAAATACCATTAAGATAAATCTATTTGTGATATAAAATATAATAGGGGAAGTAAATATTCCACACATAATAAATAGTTGGTGAACATGAATTATATCTCACAAAAATTAAAAGTGAGACGAAATTCCCCTTACATCAGGTTTGATACTCTCCATACATGTTCTAAACTCCTATATAATGGTTTTAAACATATTATTAACCTATAAAAAATCATAATAATATTTATGATATCATATATGATTCATTTATGACTTTATATTACTTGTTTATTATCAATTCTGAGTTAAAGAAACATTTTGGGTAATAATCGCTTTATTTATCCCATGTGTGTTGACTTGTTATTGTTGATCATATTACTTATATTATGATTTAATTACTTAAAAAATGAAAAAAATTATTTATATATCATATATATTTAGTATATAAATATATATAATAGATAGAAAAATGAAATGGAACACACCATTTATGGAGATGATAAGCCATTCGTAAGCATGAACACTATTTTTGTTTTATCATCATATTTAATGGAAGAAAGTAAATGACACACACAAACAAATATATATTATTCAAGTATAATTATTATGTCTTATATTTCATACATATTCATTATATATATTTTTATAATCATTATTGAATGGTTAACATGGATAATGAATCTCATCATGTCATGGAGACGATAGGTCGTACGTACGCACAAGCGATGATGTCATTCCATTAATGGTAAAGGGGTAAGGAAATAGATGGTATGTTAATTATAAATAATAGATATCATTTCATATTAATTATTTATATCCATTATACTCATCATTATACCCATCCAAATAATGTTGTGTTGAATAAAAAATTACAGCATGGCGTAGAGACAGTAAGCCGTACGTACGCACGCATGATGATATCATTATTCGTAGGATGGATAAAATAAAGAATATGTTTGTTCCATAATAATAAAAACATATCAGTATATATTTTATGCTGTATTTATTTACTGAATGAAAATTAATTTTTTTATTTCCAAACACTTTTAGGAAAAGTGAGAAACCACACAACCCTTAACACATACCAGTTTAGGACTTGAAACATTCACGAAAAAGGCATATGCAGAATAACCACAAACCAAACAGCCCACCATGGGACTACATATCATAATACCTGAAATCATCTCTGAATCCCACACAAGATTCCCCTTCCGCCGTAGTTGATTCCCATTCAGAGGCCGATTTATGCCGCCTCAAAATATAATCACTTTGCTCAAAGTTACTCCTCTGGTTTAGTAAAGGTTTCACTGGGCAAGGTTGCTTGATCAAGCTATATTTTTTGAAGGAAAGAATCACACCTTTATCCCTCTTAAGGGAAGATCTGGTACTCACCAGTTGCGGAAGGTAATAGTAGTCTCTTCTTGTTCGTCTTCTTGGTGTAGCAGATAGAGTTCCTTCACACTCAGTCATCATTTCGTTCCTGTTCTGTACAATTTAACTGTAGGAAAGGTAGGCCAGACCACTCACATTTTCTTTATTACCCCCAAAAACTTTTATCCCTTTGTTCTTTGAGGCATTATCCTTGTAACCAGTATCATCCCCCCTCCTTGGATCTGTTTGTTACTTTCAATCAAGGAAAGACACCCAACTGCGTTATCAGACTCTTCCCTGGCCATAGGGACTTACTCGTGACCCAACATAACAACATTGTGCCCTTCCACATAGGCCCCATCAGTATCACCACCAATCACAGCATCAGTATCTAAAAACTCTTCAAGAATGCCTTCTGAAATTCCTTCAAAACTGTTGCTCAACGTGAGGAAGGGCCTGGATGAAGGGTCTAATCCTCTAGTACCCCCAGCACTGTTCAGACTGGCCATGCCCGAGTTAGATCCCTTTCTCCCCACCCTATGTTCCATCATCATTTTCTCCCCATCCATGCTCTACTACAAATGAACCTCCTTATAAACTGAACCAGACTCCTTCTGAGAAATGGGATTAGAGGAGCCCTCTAAATCCTGCCGCAACCTGTTGAACACTTCCTCTACCATCAGATTAACCTGAGTTATCATAACACTTGGAGTTTCAGAAGCATGAACATACTCTATCATAACTTTATGTGTACCATACAAGAGGTCCTTCACCACAGAACTCGACGGATGAGTTCCCCCAGCTTTGGACCCTAAAGCCTCCTTAACCAGACCAGACAACACACCGACCTCTGGATCCTTACCAGGTGAAGTATCCCCCTTTCTTTCGAAAACCTGCTTCCTCGTACGGCTTACCTCCAATGAATGACCAGTGCTTCTACTATGGGAAAACCTGAAAGGGTGACCCAAATGCTTTCAATATGGACAAAATTATGTCCAATTCTCATAAATCACCCGTTTCTTACACCTGTAATCCTCTCCGATCGTAATCCATACATAATCGAAGGGAAAACATGAAGCATCAATTTCTGCACAAACCCAAGGGTTAACCAGGTGGCACACGTCCTCAGTGCGGCTATCAGAACAATGATATCTTACTACAAGGTTTCCTATTATTCGAATCATCGAAGGGTTCTGAAAAGGTAAAGGGAGATTTGGAAATCTTACCCAAACCACCGTAGAAGGAGAATCACGATTCATGTGCAAATCAAAGGACCACCGTAGGAGGAAGAAATGGAATCCGTTGAAGCTAAGAGGTTACCTCGGACATGACTTAATGATATCCGACTTTGATACAAACCAAATCATGATATGGAAACTATCGAGCAAGCTAACAATTGCTCTTTCTTGAAGGTCCCAAAAACTGAAGATGAACTGGTCCAAAGCATCGACTGAAGGTCTCCTATTCTTAAAGCGAGAAAACGGAGTGCGATTCAAGAGTGAAGAGGTTTTAGAAAACTCAGAGAACAAGATCATAAGATTAGGAAGGATATAAAGAAGATCCAGAACTTTTGGGATTAATGAAGCTTATGGGAATGGAGAAAGATAGTTAGGGTTGGAAAAAGGCCAGAAGAACCCTCCTCTCTCATGGAACGTCGATTCCCCCTCTCCCACCAAGGGAGAAGGATCCGCTGTCGGCCCCATCGTCACCGAAGAGAAGAGATCAACCCTGAAGGTCTAGGGTTTCTTTAGTATGGAAACAACTTAGGAAAAGGAAGTAGAATAAGAAAATAACTCTAAAAGAGTTGATAAAACAATTACCTCTTCTTCGGGTATCCCCTTTTGATTTTCACAAAAGGACTCGTTAGGTTGTCTTTTTATCCCAAGTATGGACTATAGGATTAATTTAGGGTATTTTTTAGGAGAATTGGGTAGGTTTAGGCTGATACAAAGGGCTTTAGTGGTGTGAATAAAAGAGAAGGAGATGTGCCCTTTTATAATAGAGGAAAGAAAAACTTTTAGAAACTCCAAAACTATTAATTTAATACAAATTTATTTTAGATTTAAAATATCTCCAAAGTAATTTATTAAGATAATAATATGATTATGGGTCTAAATAATCTCAACCAATAATTTTTATATAAGTTTAGGTCACAAAATTACCCTTATCATTTAGCTTTAACCCTTAGTTAAACAGTTTAACTCTTACCGTGAGTACTTTTCTTTTTTACACCATAGGGTTAATATAGTTACTATAAAATGAAAAAATAACCCCAGTTAGATCATTTATGAAATAGTTAACACAATCCAAGTTATTTTTCTGGACCATATATTTTCATGAATTTTATATCATTTAATAAAATCTTATTTATTTTAAAATCTCATTTATTTCAATTTTGACACAATTTATTATTTGCTTTTTTATAAAATCATAACAACTTTATTAATTCTAAAAAAATATATTAAATCATACCTAATATTTAAATTTTATCCAAAAAATTCTAGGATGGCATCAAATATTTTAAATGATATTTATTTTAATATTATTCATATCATTTATTTTATTCTTCCTTTAATAAATCGATTACCGCATCATTATTAAATCATAATAAAATCTACTTATTTAATGTCTAGAAATTATAAATAAATTATCATGATGTATATAAACATTTTATATTTCTAATCAATATTTATAGTATAATTTATATTATGTATAATCCTATATTAAAAATTATTTAGTTATTAAAATTTGAATATAAATTTTTTAACTCTTCTTTAAATAAAATATAATAGATGTCTTAATCATACAAAAGTGGATTAAAAAGGATCATATTTTTGACCTAAAGTTGATTTTTGTAGAAAACACTTATCCAATGAAATTAGGAAAAGTTTTAGTGTAACTTTTAAATATTATAATATTAATTGTTTACATTTAATTACCCAATTAACTCTTAATCGTGGTAAATAAATAAAAATTTAATAAAGTTACTATTCACCAAAAAATTATGTTGATACTATTAGATAAAAAATTTCATAATAATTACAACCATTTATGTTTGTTTTTATAAATTCAATTCACAAGAATAGTAAAATTACGTTTAATGCTAATCCCATAAATGTGGCTAGAAGGCGGGTAAAAGAGAGGTTCAAATGTTGAATAAATTTTTATATCTAATTCAATTATAAAAATGATCCCAATGACCTAAATTGGTTTAATATTTGTATTATTTACCTACTACGACTTTAAAATCAATTTTAATTAAAATAATTTTTTAATTAAAAAATTCTGTTTTTAACAACAATGTAGTATTTTTCACTATTCATCAAAAATTGAAAATTTTTAGAAAAATACAAAAAATTCACCCTAATATAATTTTCATATTTCTAATTCAATAATGAAGTGTATTTTAAAAAATAAAATCCATAAATTTCATAATTTGGTAAATATTATTCCTAATTGCTATTTAAATGGCTAATTTAGTATATCGTAGTACACTTAAACTCGGTGTTTTGTACAAAGAAAACTATTGAAGAAAATGAATTTATTTAAGAGGATACACATTGTAAAA
The DNA here is from genome assembly GCA_963277665.1 of Viscum album. NCBI lineage: Eukaryota > Viridiplantae > Streptophyta > Magnoliopsida > Santalales > Viscaceae > Viscum > Viscum album. The sequence continues at coordinate 124,863,584 of OY728142.1, read as the reverse complement.
TATTAGGGTATTACAATTATTTAATTTTTATGCGTGTTTTTCCCTATTATACTTCTTATTTTTATGTTAGTGTGAGCGGTTGAGGTCTGTATTGAAGTGGTAGGCTTCTTAGAGGGGAAGTGCAGCATGTGAAACTCAAAAAATGATGAAAGGAAGACACATATATGGAATGTAATTAGGGATTTATGCTTTCAATTTTGAGCATATTTTGAGTTTTTTGGGATTGTTTGAGTCAAGGAATACTTGGGTGATAAGATTAGGGGTTTTAGTTGAAAATGCCCATTAGTATGTTCTTTGGAATTGATAAACAAGATCCTTGCAAGTTATAGAATGTTAGGGTTGTATGATTAAAAAATAGACTTATAAAGTGTCATTTAGAAATGTGAAGGGCTATAATGACTTGGTAAATCAATTTTGGGTCTTAGGTTGTGTGTTACCTTTCTCTCTTGGATTTATGATTTGAGTTATTGTTGGGGTTCTTGTGATGAAATGGGTTTTCCGTGAATGAGGTGACTTTTCTTGATGTGTGACGTATGGATGAACTTGACTGAGATGGTTCAATCTAGATCCAAGGATAACCATCATGAGTTAAACATAAGCCCAAGGTATTGTTTTGATAATGGCGGACACCATGAATGATACGTCATTTTGGGGTTCAGTAGTGCATTGGTGTTTGTAAATATTGATTCATGTACTTGGAATCATTGTATGATTGGACTCCCCAGAGTCTGTGAGGATGAGCTGGTGTGTTGATTTAAATTTCAAGAACCTATATGGATGATTCAATAGGTATGTGACCTCTAAGGTGACTTTTTTGGCTTCCCTATAGTCTATGGGGATAGGCCATGGTGACTTGATAGACCTAATTAGTACATGGGATCTATTAGGGTATTTGATGAGGCTGTGAATTGTTGGACATACACATGACATGGGATGTATTTTGTAATAAACCACATCATTATGAGTCAATATTTCTTAGGGGAATTTGAATTTCTCATTTTATGGATGGCTGGTTTGGAAATATAGGAATTAGAATGTGGTTCTGAGGGTTTGAATGTCCATAAAAAGTGATTTTGGATGTGATTAAAGTTTCAATGGAAGTCCTGGGGGTTTGGACAGACACTATAAGAGAAACAAACAGGTCGTTCTACTGGAAACAACCCCAAGAGTCCATTCACATAGTGAATATCATTACATATGAGATTAATTTTAATGGGGTGTCACAAGGGATTATAGGATGTGAAAAAGGGGATGAGGGACTATGTTTGAAAATTCATGGTGTGAACCATTGTTTCACACTTGGATAGTGGATTACCAGGCCTAATAAATCCCTTTTTCTCAAAAACTCAGGTTGTGAAACTTTTTCTCATGTAATGAGTTTATCTTGGGAGGTTTTTTGAATATTTTTAAGTGAAAGGGTATTTTTGTAAACCTTCTAAAACCCATCCCCTTAAACCCATTGCATGTATAAGTGATGGGATGGAGGATTTAGGCTTTTTGGAGTCCTTATAACCTCATCCCTCCATATATTAAAGCACTATTGGTTTTAATGGATTCCTATCCATGAGTTCTTTCCTTTTTGATCCCTCAAAATTTCAAATTCTATTTAAAACATCTTCTATATAACAGATCATGGATTATTTCCAATTAATGAAAATTGGAAGTCAAGCCAATCATATCTTAATGGATTTTTCAGAGGATGATGAGATCTTGGACCTTCCTGGTAAGAGGATATACCATGTTGTTGAACACATGACATTGAATAGTGATATGTTAAAAGTAAATCATTGGTTTTCTATTTTATATGTGTCTAATTTAATTATATTAATTTTTTTATTGTTGTGTTGTCACATGATTGGGATTTTTCTCAGAATGGAGTTGAAAGTGTGTTGCAGACCACCCATGTAGGGTTAGTCATTATTCTCACTAAGCGACATTGTCTAGCAGGTATTTTAGCATGTTTTATTTCATTTTTGGGAATAAGGTTCCCTTTTATAATTTAATTAATTATAATTGAGTTATAATTAATTAATGAGTTGGCATGATATAGGAACTGGGGTGTTTATGTAAAGGCCGATTGTACTTAATGTGAGCAATGCTGATGGACCATGCTTAGCTTGGGGTTAACTATTTTTGAGGTATCTAGTCTAGAACAAATCTATTTCATTTTTTTTACATTTTTATAGTATATTACATATGTGTGATCATGTCATCACACCATGTGCATGGACTAACTATTTTGGTAATTCAAATCATTGAGAACAATTCACATGCTCGACCTCCCAAGGACCCATTGGGTATCTTGGAATTTTGATTGGGACTTGTGGCCAAACAAGAGGCATGGTAACCCTTGATTAAACAGAAATTTTTGAGAATTGGAATAACCTTGTGAACATGGAATAATGGTTGTAATATAATAATTTGTAAAATTTACTTTAAATGATACTAGTCATTCAAACTAATGTAGGGGAATCCACCAAATTAGAACAAATAATTGGTAATTTGGTAATTTGGGAAATTGAACACTATGGATTATGATAATATGTTGAAATTATTGATGCATGATATGCTTGGCCTAATTGTACTCAATATTTCTAAAAATATTCCTGAAAGATTGGACCACTGTCTCATGAGATGTGGCTCTAGTGATTCACCATAGTGTAATAGAATCCACCACTTATGGTTGGAATCTTTACACTCCTAGTATGGTATTGAACCATGGGAACATTTAAGTGAATCTAGTATGGGAATTAGCATGGATACCATTATGATATGATCTTTCCCCTTGGCATGGAATTTCACCCTAGGAGGACATAAGAGAATCCAACATGGGAATTCGCATAAAGACTAGTATTATATGATCTTTTCCCTTGGTGATGTGAAGCCTTGGAAGATTTAAGTGGTTCTATAAAGTATATGATTAGTGATATGGTTACTTGATCCATGATATGAATGATATATCTTGAGAAGAATGACCTACCACTTGAATCATGAGGGATGTACATAGAGTTTCTTGAGACAGGATACTAGAGATTCATCTTGACTTGGGATAATCTTCCAGCAGTTCATGTGATTCTTCTTGATCCAGGAGGATCCAAAAATTGACAGATATATCTAGCATGGATCCGAATACAGTTTTTCCAACCTTAGGTTTCAAACCATAACTTTAGGCTTGTAAGGTTTCTTCGATTTTATACTTTATTTTATAAATTGTTTCCCACTAGTTATCATCTTATTACATGCACTATATATGCATTTGAATTTTTTCGACACTATTAGTGGTATCCTACTGATTTTTACCCACACACGTCTAGGAACTCCATTGAACATGGGTACCTGATCATCTCTTACATGTTTATTTAAGGAACTCATTTGGGTGGATGCCTTGGTTAGCATGATCGACTAGAATAACTCGAATGGTGTTTGGAGACTTGATGAGGTTTGGCTCAGTGAGGTAGTATATCCATTTGTTTAATTTTTTTACACTAGTATATATCAATGAACAACCCAATGAGAGGATTGTGTATATTTATTATGTCTGTTCAGGCATTTTTTTTATTTCATATACTATTGATTGTATTTTAGTCATCACACTGTGATTATTTATTTTCTTGGGTGATGTTTAGTTATTTATTTATCATATGAGAACTCTGATATAGGGGGTATAGTCTCCCTATTGTACCATTGTACACCTCTTCTACTAATTGGTAGCCTCTATCATATGGAGAGATGTGCCCGAGGTCTTGTGGAGAACAGGTCATGCCATTGGTTATACAATGAGATAGGCAGGGACATTACAAAGTTGTATCAATGCATAATTTTTATTTTTTCTTACAGTTTTTTGATCTGGTAGACTAGACATTTTGGAATGTTTTAGAGCCTGATATGGATAATAGGATGGTGCATCGAGAACACCTATTCTAGAAGGAAGTTCGTGTTACTAGGCTATGGAATGATATTATTTTTTATGTTGTTGTAGTTGTATTTGATATTTTTCCTTAGGTGATGAATGTGTGGTTTTTATATTTTTATTGATGAATAATATCTAGCTATAGTCTCATTTTCAAGAGGCCAATGATTTGATTTGTCTCTTAGTATTTAAAGGTAAGTGGAATACCATAAATTATATTAGAAATATAGGATTCACATGAAATGTTGGCCTATTATTGTGTGATTTTACTAACTACAGAGGCATAGTTTCTTAAAGTGAAAAAATGCCAATATGGTGTTTAATGTATAAGTACTTGGTGGAATTCTACTTAGCTAGGGTTTACTTGTATATTGATTCAGTCTGATGGTAAGTTATGTGGATCTATAGTGATATAATCAAGGATGAGGATGAAGAATCTGTCCTCTTACACATGAGGTGTAATGCACCTAGTGAGGTTGGTGTGAAACACAATACCTAAGATTTGAACCCCTTATAGGTGGTTTTTGTTTGGTTTATATTGTGTGTCATAGTTCTCCAGGAAGTGGTCTAGTGTGAAGATTCTTAAAGAGGATAGGTTCCCTAGTTTTATGCAGTTAGTTGGGATTTGATGAATTTAATTTGTGTGACCTTATATATAGACATCTTAAAATTTTAATTTCATATGACTTTGGGATGGGTGTGTTCTTTTTTCCCCATGATCTACGACCTTCTGATAGGTTTATATATATAATAAGAGTTCAGAACTAGTGAATTTCTTGAGACATGACCCATAATGCTAGGTGGGAGACTTAGAGGCCCTTAGTTTTGACTTAGACCTAAGAGAGTTGGTGTTTTGGGTTTTTTTGGTGACATGTTATATGGGTAACCCTGATGTTGAATTTTTTTTATGAAACCAATGGATGAAATTTCATGGGGTTTTGGTGATAAGAACCTTTCATGTTGGCACTTTATCGATCAAAGTGTCATCCTGAGGATATAACTAGAGTGACATCTTGTATTATGAGATGAAAAAAACATAAGTAGTATAGTCATATAATGGGTTGATTCTCATTAATGGAGAGACTCCTTGTCATGGACAAGCATGTGGATGATCTTAACACACTGTTGGATACGAATGAGAACTTTCAGTGTGAGAAAGACACTATGAAGTGGGCAGTCATGTGAGTAGTCATGGAACAAGGTATGTACCTATTATAAATATTTCCAAGGGATCTTATGGTGTGTTGAGGATGGTGGTCTAGGAGGCATGTCCAACTACTTTAATGGGAATTCATGCCTAGTTTTGATGATGAATGACTCATGATATTTTGCATCTAGTTTGGAGAATGGTCATTGGAAGGCGTGTGACCAAATGGTTTCTAATGAGAATAGGGTCTTTGGAACACAATGGGGATGCATTATTACATTTAGGATGTGTTAATGGGTGGATTAGGTTTAAACACTTATTTTTTCAGTGAAATCAAGATGATGTTTGTCTATTTTTGTGGGAATGTTTAGTTTAGATTGGTATGGTGAATCAGTTGTGTTGCCATTGAAAATCTTTTGGTTTATGGTATAGGAAGTCAAGAGTATGGTGGTGGTAGTTCTAGTTATAGTAGATTAAATTTAAAGTATAATTAGAAAAGGTTTGTGAAGTGTAAATGAGTTTTTTATAATGATCCCCTATTTAATCATGGTAGCTAGATGTTGGTTAGACACCTGCAGGTTGGGAGACCCAGGACCCTCTAATGAGTTTGGCGTGTTCTTATGGTGAAAAGTGACATCGAAAATGGATGAGTTTATTATAGTAACTTTCAATGAATTATTAGTGTAATATTAGTTTAGAGAATATCATTATGAAAATCTTGACATAATTCTAAGTGTGATAAGATGGATTTGGTTGTACGACTAGATACCTGAATTTATTTCTGGTTCTAAGAAGAGACTCCTTAGTGTTGCGCTTACAGAGTGGTATAAGTAAATCCATAAGGAGAGGAGAATGACATAGTCCATTGTGAGATGATACTTTTTTGATAAGGGTTATTATATTTGTTGAATTAGCCATTGGATGATTGAGGTGACATTGAGCACTAGAAAGTAGTAAGGTCAGATTTATCTGGTCCAATGAAAACACCAAATTTGAAATTCAGAGGAGCCATTGGATGGGGTGACACATTATCATCGAGCTCTAAATGTTATGGCAAGGTTGAAAGGAAATTCATGGCTTGAACCCCATTTCATGACATGTTTCATGGAGTGATCCACTATTCATAACATGTTTTGTGGGGTTTTCCAAGAGTTGTGTCTTGGTTCAGGGGGTGAACTAATTTTGTTGCTTGATTTAAAGGGTGAATTCCCATTTTATGAAATGTTTTAGGGGGTGAAACATGTGAAAAAATATTCCATGACATGTTTTAGGGTTGAAACATGTGAAGAAAGTGATGAATGTGCTTTTTGGTGAAAAATTCCAAGAAAAGTTTGGGAATTTGGTTCCATGGCCTAGGAACACTATTCTGGGTATGATGAGATTATTTTTTGGTTTAACCAGAACCTTCCAAGGAGAGGTAAAAATATGTGGGCCATATATGTGAGAAATAAACATTCATCTATTTGACTCATAATTGGAGATAAGATATCGCACTATCTATGGTAGGTGTTTTGTTTGTGTTCAGGTATGGTGTGATGGAAACCATGTCGAGTAGGTCATTAGACTATGAGGGTTGTGTTTTGATATACGAAATCGACGTTGGAGAATGATGTTGGTTAGAAGAGGTCATGAAAAGTTAGTTTCTATGGTTGGGAGAACCATGAACCTGTTGGTGAAGTGGATAATTAAATAGTGATGTTTCAGAATAGACGGGTTCCTTGAAGCGTCATGTAGTGGTTTGGTGATGGCTATGATTGATGGATTAGGGTTTGGTGAGTAATGCCACTTCTTTTTGGAGTTGTGGAGTGGAATATATTTTGGTGTTCAAAAGTGGAACCTATTAAATTTAGTTTAGTCCTATATCCAATGTAGGTTAGGATTGTCTGGTAAATGATCATCAATGATTCTCGGGGATGAGAAGTTTTATAGTGGGAAGATTTTAAGAACCCACATTTTTATGGGTTGAGATTTCCCAAGGAATTTTAATTTCTCATTTTATGGGTGGATGGTTTGGAAATATGGGTATACAAATGTGGTTATATGGGTTTGAATAGCTATAAATGGTGTTTTTGATGTGGTTAAATTTTTTGTGTAAGTCTCAAAGGTTTTGGAAAACACTAGAGGAGAAAAAAACAAGGATGCTGGAAACATCCCCTGGAGTCCATTCACATATGAATACCATTCACGACATTAATACATTTCATGGGGTTTATCCAGGGAGTACATGACATGAAAAAGGGTACTGGGGGACCATGCTTTAAAATTTATGGTGTGAAACATTATTTTATGTTGTGATAGTGGCTGGACAGGATGAGTAAATCCCTTTTTCCTAAAAACTCAGGATGTGAAACTTGTTTTCACAACATGTAATTCTCCTGTTAATTTTTTCATAGAATTTTAATTGATGGGGGATTTTTTGAAACCCTCCAAAATGGATCCTCTTGAACACCTTACATAGAGATGTGATTGTATGTAAGGTTTTTTCTTCCAAGATCCTTTCCGACCTTATCCCCCTACTGATTGAAGCACCATTGGTTGAAATGTATTCCTATAGGTGAGTTAGATTCCTAAATTTTTACATTTATCTTTGAAATCTCTTCTTTCTAAAAGATAATTTATTTTTTTATTAAATAAAATTAGATAGAGAATCCATCAGATCTTGACTGATTTCCCCAAGGATAATGAGATCTTGCATTTTTCTTGAGAGGTGATATCCCGTGTTATTGAACACACACTGATGAAGGGATATATATTACTAGTACATCATTGGTTTTCTATTTTCAAGGTTTGAAATTTAATTATTTTAAATTTGTTGTTGTTGCATTGCCGTACGTTAGGGAATTTGTTTGAAATGGAGACATAAGCATGATGCAGACCACCCATGGAGGGTTGGTCATTATTCTGACTCGGAGACTTTGTTCGGTAAGTATTTCGACATGTTTTCTTTTAGTTTTGTGAATAAGGTTCCATTTTATAATTTAATTATTTATAATTGAGTTATAATTAATTAATTATATTTCTTTGGCATGATATAGGAACCATGGTGTTTAAGGAAGGGCCGGTTGGACTTATGAAACATGATAAATGTTGATAAAACATTCCTAGCTTTGGATTAACTCCATTTTAGGCAGGTTTTATAGAATAACTCACTTTCATATTTTTATTCTTTTATAGCATATGTAGTATGTGAAATCTTTCTAGAAGTCCATGCACACGACCTAACTATTTTTATAATCCACTTCCTTGATGAAAATTCATGTTCTTAACCTCTCAAGGACCCGTTGGGTCTCTTGGTGTTGTGACCAGGACATATAACAACATGAGAGCTGTGTTAACCCTTGATTGAATAGAAATTGTTGATAATTGGATTAACCTTGTAAACTTGGCATAATGGTAGTAATATAATAACCTAATAAAATAACTTGACATGTTATCAGTGATTTGTTCCAATGCAGAAGAATCCATAAAATGAGAAAAAATGACTGGTAAATTGGTAATTTTATAAATTGAACAATAATATATTTTGATAATACATTGATATGATTTATGCATGATATTACTGGCCTAATTTTACTTGAGATTATTAATAGGATGCCTAAGGGCTTAGAAAACTGCCTCATGAGATGTGGCATCAGTGATTTACCCTAGTGAAGGGTAATCCACCACTTGAAATTGGTCTCTTTACCCACGGTATGGTATCATACCATGTGAAGACATAAGAGGCTCCAACATGAGAATTATCAGGATCCAATTATGTTATGATCATCCCCTTGGTATGGTATTGCACTCTGGGAAGATGTAAGTGACTCCAACATGGGAATTCTCATTGATCCCAATGTGAGATGATATTTCCCCTTAGATATATGCGACTTGGGAAGACAGAAGTGGTTCTAGAATGCCTAGGCCCAATGATATGGTTAATTGAAACATGATATGGTTGATCCATATTGAGCAGAAGGATACGCCACTTCATGCCTGAGGTTGAGGTATTAAGTTGATTGAGACAAGATAACAGTGATTCATCTTGACTCAAAATAATCCACCAACAATTCGAGTGATCTGTCTCGATGCACAATGATCCACCACTTGATAGAGATAGTTGACATGGAGATGAAGGAGGTTTGGATGACCCCAACTGTCAACCTGAAAATCATGATTTGGCAGGTTTATTTGATTTTCTACTTTATTTTATAAATTTATTCCCCATTTTTATCATCCTATTTCATGCGCTATATGTAGGCTATAAAATTTTTTACACCTTTGGTGGTGGCCTATTGAGTTTTACTCACACCCTACCCAGGTTTCCATTACACATGGGTACCTGAGAAGTTATTACATGTCTATTACAAACACTCATTGTATTATCCAGATGCTACGGAATCATGGCTTTTGGGAGGGCCCAACTTAGTTTTTTTTTGTAATCGATGACCAATTTGGGTTCAATATGACAATGAACGCCAATATACACAGATTGAAATCAAATATTTAGACAAAGAGAAGAATAGAATCAGATCCGATAAAAAATATGTTTATAATTAATTAGATAATTTGTAATAAAATTAAATACATGGGTCTTTAGTACATTCTTCATTGATGATCGTTGATAATTTAGAATGACCCTTATGGAGTGACTTTGTTGCACTTGCGAGGATCCGAATTAGAATCCCTCTAGCGGTGATCCACACATACTCTAATGTTCTCTGATCAATGTCACTCATTCTCCAAGTGCTAGCGTGAAATAATTAATGTCTTATGTCAATCGTTCTTGATATCTCATTCTTTGGTCTTGAATAACTTCTCTCGATCTTGAGAGGGATAGATGATATGAGTAGAGAGATAAAATTTTTGGACCAACAATTCTCAATTCACCAGGGTTTGTCACAATAGATGTACCTACCTATTAATCGACATGGGGTTTCTATTACAATATTTAATTCTGAAAAATCAATTAAATTCAATTATAACTATTAAAGAAAACCCATGACACATAATAACAATAATAGCACCATTATTTGTGGTGTGAAAACTTACACAAAACAGAACCATAAATGAAATACCATGGCACATAATGATTACAGTATTATTATTATTTATTGTGACAGCTGGATAAACATTATTTACCAACTTGTAAATAATTAATTTATCAAAAAACACGGTCTTGGTCCGTTTTAACACCTCTTACATTTATCGAAAACCCAAATAAAATATTTTATTCTATTAAATAATTTTTTTATTTACAGCTAAATATTTATTAAATGTTCAATAAAATAAAAAATATATATTTTATTCACAATCCAGTGAATAAATATTTATTTAATTTATTTGATCATTTTAATATGAATAAAATTATTCCTCGATCTTGAGAATAATATTTACTCCATTAATTAAATTCAAATAGAATTTAATTGAGACCACTAGAAAAACTTAGTGTGCGACCCTCTAGGATTCTTTCTCATTGGAATTAGGTGGGTTTGCCTAAAGTCCATGATTACTGTCTAGCAACGGGTCAAGGCACCCAAGAGAAATAACTTAAAGTCACAATGATTCCATCCACACATGAGCACTCACTGTGTAATATAATTCCATTTTCATAATATCTCATCAAACATGTTTCATGATAGTGTCATCAATCTGTATGCTAGATACATCATTCTTTGACTACCTAAAATAAACTCATTATTACACCATGGCCTTGTAATTTAGGGATTCAGTTCTATTTGAATCAAAGGGATAATATATAAACTTACATAAATGGAAGGGACACATCCTTCCTTGACTTATACATTAATAAAACTTCATTCATGATGCACCCAACGTACCCTACTTCCCTCCAACATATGGCGTGATGATTTTCGTCAGCAAATCTAAGTGCGCGAGTCATGACATGTGTTAATAATAACCTTAAAGTCTAAGTAACATTACACAATATCACATATAGAAATATCTGAAGACACTAAAACATGAGAAATTCCTACTAGTGGGTTTGTTCTCATAATCTCCCATCTTGGAGACTACCCTGTATGAAATTCATGAGAAGATTCCTCCTATGCTTACGAGTACTCGCACCTGACAGTATATATAATATGTGTCCCATCATAGTATTTCATCCAACCATAGAACTATATTTAAGAATATTGTCATAGAACTTCAAGGTTATCATCATAGTGGGGAACTACTATGACCTTATTAATATGAAAAATAATTTAGGACATTATTAAATTATAGTCATATATAACAATGAACAATATGTAATAGGATGTTTAATATTTAAATACATTTTTTGGGATAATGAAATGAATTGGTCACCCAATTTATACCTAAAAAAAGTTATTAAATCAAAATTTTTACAAAAGAAAGAATGAGGTGTAATGAACTTACACTATTAGAAAAATATAGGAACAATATAATGAGACGTAAAGAATCAAACAGAAATGAATGTATTCCAACCTGATTCATTTCTGCTCTATGAAATGAAGGCTGCAAGAAATGGTCCCATCCAGTGATGTTATAGTTCAAAAATGAAATCCCCAAAGTGCAGATTTTCTCCATCCTCTAGACAATATGGAACCAAATTCTGTGTATGCATAGAAGGTCGCATCTAAATAAAAAAAAATCCAAAACCAACAGTGAAATGAAAACAAAATAAATAAAAGTTCTTACAACAAAACCAAAAAATAGATCAGTAGAAGAGATGGATAGTAGTCCAGAAAACCAAATGCAAAGAAGAACCTCTAGAAACCAAATCAGGAAAATTATTGCAACTAGAGTCTACTACAAAGAGTCAATTCTAGGGGATATCTTTAAAATTTAATCTTGGATCCTTTTAAAATTCCTCACCCACTTTGATAAAAATACTATTTCTAAGATTAAGATAGGTTTCAACTTACATATACCCATTTTTATACTATTTGAAAGTAGTTCTATCTTTCTCTTACATCCATGAGTCATGGTAATTTGGAAAATCTAGTTTTTATAGAATAAAATAGGGATCCCATTTTAAATACATTAAATATTCATGAAATCAATTTACAAATAGTTGGTTCTAGGACACAAAATCCAACAAAATACCTCTTGGACTAGTGCCAAATGCCTAAAATTTTCAGCCCACTAGACTTCACATGATGATAAGGTTTCTACTGAGTCAAGAATTTAGTCAAGGGGTCCTCCATGTTATCTTACTTGGAAATAATACTCACTACAACTTCAAATCTCTAAGAAAAATCCCTCAAGAGATGATACTTCTGTAGTATGTGCTTCATCTACTAGTGTGGCCTTAGCTATTTTGCAAGATCCATTGCTGCAGTATTATCACAATAAAATGTGATGAGATCTTTACTGCTAGGTACCACATCCAGCTCTTGGACAAAGCTCCACATCCAAACCACTTCTTTAGCTACCTCAAAAGCTGCGATATACTCAGACTCTGCTATAGAATCTATGACCACACCTTGATTTGAGCTCTTACAGTTCATAAAAACTCCATTCAAAATGAAGATGTATCCCATTTGTGACTTCATATCACCTTGATCAGTCTGGAAACTAGCATATTCATATCCTCTGATGACTAGTTCCTCATCTCCTCCATTAACCAGGAACTTATCCTTAGTACACCTTAGATACTTAAGGATAGTCTTGACTGTCATCCAATGGAGGTCACCTGGATCATTTTGATATCTTCCTACCACACTCAATGCATATGCGACATCTAGCATAGTATATAACATAACATACATGACTGACCCAATGGCTGATGCATATGGAATCCTTGCCATTATCTTTCTTTTCTCATGTGTCTGAGGACTCATTTTATTGGAATGATGAATTCCATGTGACGCTGGAAACAATCCCCTCTTGGATTGTTCCATACTGAATCTCTTCAATATCTTATCAATGTTTGTACTTTGACTTAGGCCCAGAAATATCTTGGATATATCACGATAGATCTTGATCCCAAGAATATATTCTACCTCACCCAATTCTTTCATGGAGAACCATTTATTCAACCATTCCTTAACATTCTTCAAGACTTGTATTTCCTTTCAAATAAGTAATATATCATCAAAATATACTATTAGAAAAATGGCTACACTCCCACTAAACCATTTGTAGACACAAGGACCGCATTATTTATTTATAAAACCAAATTCCATTATGGTTTCATCCTATTGAATGTTACATGACCTAGGTACTTTCTTTAATCAATAAATTTATTTTTTCAACTTTCATATCTTATTAGCATATTTTGGTGTCACAAACCCTTCAGTTTGTGTCATATAGACATATTTTTGAAGGTTCCCATTAAGTAAGGATGTTTTGACATCCATTTTCTAAATCTCATAGTCATAGTAAGAGGCAATGTCCAATAGAATTTTTATGGATTTTAGCATTGAAACTCGTGAAAAGGTTTCATCATAATCAATTCCTTGATGCTGTTTAAACTCTTTTGCAGCCAATTGTTCCTTAATTCTACTGACTTGTACTTCCATGTACATTTTCCTCTTGAATACCCATTTTCATCCAACAAGATTTATATCTACTGGAGGATCTACCAAAATCCAGACTTGGTTTTGGTGTATGGAATCCATTTCAGAATTCATGGATTCTTACCACTTGGAAATGTATGGGCCACATAATGCTTCTTTATAGGTTAGATGATCATTATTATCAACTAATAATGAGTCACCATCCTAAGTAACTAGAAAACCATATCATTATAGTTCTCTAAACTCTCTTTTACTCCTACATAGTACTTGTGTCTCTGGAATAGATATTTCTTCTAGGGGGATTTATGGAATCTACTTCTATAGAAACTCTTGTGTACCTTGAGCCTCGACTTCATTTAAGTCTATCTCACTCCCACTATCACTTTTGGAGATTTTATCCATCTCAAGGAATATTTAATTTCTTTCCACAATAACCTTTTTTTCTTAGGGGTCATATAGGTAATATCCCATTATTTCCTTGGGGTATCCTATAAAGTTACAATTTGTGCCTCAGGGTGCGATTTTTTTACCTGAAGAGGCCTTAACAAACGCTTTACTTCCATACACATGTAAATTCGATAACATGGATTTTCTTCCACTCCAAAGCTCATATGGAATACCATTTATCTATTTAGTTGGCACTTGGTTTAGTATGTGTGACACTATTTGTAATGAATATCCACATAATTATAATGGAAGACTTGCGTGACTCATTATTGATATCACCATGTCTAACAAGGTGTGGTTCCTCCTTTCCCTTACACCATTCCACTAGGGTGTGTAAAGAGGAGTGAGTTGGGATAGGATGACAAACTCCCATAAGTAATCAATGAAGTCTTGATTAATATATTCTCTACCTTAGTCTGAGCAATGTTTCTTAATATTCTTACCAATATAGTTCTCAAATTCATTCTTATATTCATTGAACTTATCAAAAGAATCCAACATATACATCATTAATTAGATATATGCCTATGTACTAAAATCATCAGTAAATGTTATGATGTATGAGTACCCACCCCTCACTTAAACTTGAAATGGTCTACACACATTGGTATGAACCAATTCAAGAATCTCTTTGGCTCTTTCACCTTTCCCACTAAATGGGGCTTTGGTTATTTTTCCTTGAAAACATGCATGACATACACCAAATGGTTTTAGTTTAAAAGAATATAAATATCCATCTTGATGTAAATTTTTCAAGAATTTATCATTTACATGACCTAGCCAGTGATGCCAAAGTTGGGTGCGGTATGAGTCATGTGAAGCAGTTTCATTATCGATTTCCACTACTTGGTTTGTGTAATACAACACATAAATACCGTTAAATGCACCTTACCAAAACAAATGAAATCTTTATAAAAGAAGAAACATTCATTTATGATCATGAAAATAAATCCATATGTATCTAGTCTGGGTATAGAAATAACATTTTTTTGTTATAAAAGGAACATAATAACAACATTTTAATACCAAGATCATCTAGTCGGCAATGTGAGGTGGTAGTCTTTAATAGCTACAACAACACGTCTAGCTCCATTGGTTGCTCGTACATCTACCTCCCATCAGTTAATTTTCTTGAATCTACTTGGTTCTTGTATTTGGATACATATGTGATCACCATAGGCTATATCTAATACCCAATTTGTAGAAATAGATAAATTTCACTCAATAACAAATGAATTTGAAGATTACCCTTGATTCTTTAGATGGGTGCAATTTTTCTTATAGTGTCCCTTCTTTACACATGTGAAATAAACAACTTCCCATTCCCTTCCACCCCCTTGATCTTCCTTTTCTTGTAAGGGGATGAAGATGATTTGAGATTTAAGCTCTTAGCCATCCCTTTCCTCTTATTCACCATAAGGAAAAAAGGCTTTTCACACTTAATGTCTTTGTCCACATGGTGAAGGAGGATAAGAAGATACAATAGAGACTTCTCAATGTTGTTCATATTGAAATTCACAAAAAAATGGAGAATCTATAAGGAAATGAAGCAAGAATGAGACCGGTACCCCATTATTTGGAGAGTTTAAACCCCAGAACCTCTAGATTCCCAATGTATTCAATGGCTTGACTAAGTGATTCCTAGTTGGGGAACCCCCTCTAGGCTTACTCTGAAAGAGTGCCTTAGAGATCTCAAACTGTTCCGGTCCTGTTTTCTCCTAGTATAGACCATGGAGGTGATCAAGCATTATATAGGCATCCATGTTTTCGTGAGACTTCATGAGTTCACTAGACATTGATGATAACATCAAATATTGAACATCGACTACATCGTTCATATGTTTTTTGTAGAATAGGAAATCTTCATCACTCGCCTCTTGGGAAGGTAGATCAAATAATGAGGACACCAACACGTAAGATTTTAGTTCATGGCATAGAATGACCTGAAGGCATCTAAACCATTCTTGGAAGTTACATCCAGTGAGGATGTTGTCTTTATCCTTTATTGGTCATAGGGATAGTGTTGTTGACAAGTTTTTCATTTTTTATTCTATAATTAAATGAGTAGATAATTATTACATTCTTGTTTACCTTTTATGAGAAATAATAAATTAATTTTATTAAGTCTCCCACTATTTTATCAAGTCCCAATGGCCCTCACCATTGAATTTGGAATGTCTAGTTTCCAGGACATTGTAGTGGAAATGATCCATATTCCCCTTTGCATAACCCCAATAAGTATTGGTCAAGCTATTTGAAGGTATTTAGGTAAGTAGGTCTTTTCCAACTGTGGGCTTGTAGCTCCTTGATCCGTTGAGTAGACTCCCCAATCCTAAAATCCTAACTTGGATTTCATCAACACTTGCCTACAGATTTACACCAAGTCAAGCGAGGGATAGTCCTCTTGATGTAAAATGATTAAGTTAACCCAAAACATTAATAAGATCTTCTTATATAAAATTAAGTGTCCTAACAAGGGTTAGTAAAACACATAGTTTTATTGTGTCTTTCCCTAAATCAAGTAACATAAGTCTTAGTCTTAATTAATATTTTATTGATGTATTTTTATCTCTTATACATAAATTGCCTTATTATCTTTATCACATGATCATTAATATTAAGTGGAACATACTTAAGTGATTAAACATGTCTTGATAATACTTACACATAAGACTATTTTATTTTAGTTCCATCTTGCATTCTTATTAATTAATTAATTATATAGTCATGAAAACACATCCGTAATGAAAAATCATGAAAAAAACATAAATAAAATAAAGTAAAGGTCATGATCACGAGCTCTTATAATGGTTAGTTTATCTAGCGGTTGATAAAATAACCAATGAACTAGGGGAGAACCACCTTGAACCATTTATGGTTCATGTATACAGCTTTCCATCTATCCACCTCTATATCTCCTTGGATTGGTTTCACCTCGGCTCCTTAATTGAACCACCTCCATGAGTTTGGGAGATCCATCCATTACATATTATTTTTAACTCACACGCAAGTGAGGGGTAAAAAGGGGGTTTACATAAAAGAAACTATTGGCATACAGTCCCTATATATTAATGATGAGAGATGGAACACAAAACAATAATTTAATTTAAAATAAATTAAAAGGAAACCAATCACATACAAAGGTTTGGTCTAGCTCATGATCATATACATATATGCAACGAATTAAAAATTTAATAAAACATGTATTTAATCCTTCAATTATTATTATTAAGATAAATCATGATTAAATCGATTAATTATTATATTTAATTAATCAATCCTTTTATCTTAATCATTTTCTAAATTTCCCTGAGATTCTCATCCATAACTTTGGAGGTAACACGGGGAACAACCGTTCGAATCTACATGATATGTAATTTTGAACATTGCACAAACATTAATATTTTAATTCTGTGTAATTTGGTAAAGTACATGGAATGAAGTTCCAAATACACAGCGTGTAATGCCTTCACCATCTTATCCAAAGTACAAGCCTATGGACTCGGTATATGAGGCATACTTCAGAAATTTTGTAGTACACAACATGTCTAGTGGGCCACAAGCTGTGTTTTCTCCAAGTTACATAGTTACTAGTTAGCTTAGGTATGTATGGGATACACGGTTTGGAATTTGACTTTAAGGGACTATACATTGTGTCCAGTGGGCCACATGATGTGTAATCTGGCTGACCGTTCTCTAGTATGTCTTAGTCAAAACATAGTGTAAGAATTAACTACACCACATGTCATTAATTCACATAACATGAGTAATTTCTGAATTACTCTCAATGAACTGAACACAACTACAATGTGTGTAATCCAGATTACATGACATGTATGGAAGATTATACAGTGTGTAACTCCAAATAAATTGCATGTATTATCTTGATACCTAAATAGAATCATCGACACCTCTTGATGAGATCCTTAATTTAATTTTAATAAAAAAAATTATTCGTTTCTATTAGATCTGTGAGAAATGAAATGAATAAGAAAAAATATTAAAATTCAGATTACAATATTGATTAAAATGAATTGAAAAAATAAATTATTAAAGCATAAATCATCAACGAATTATTTAAATAATTATAACCGATGATGAGCCCACTCTAATACCACTTACAGGATCCAAACGCAGTAGAAGCATGGTGGTTGAAAGGTCCCAACTTTTATTTTTCTGTAATCGATGACCAATTTGGGATCAATACAATGATGAACGCTAGTATCCACGGATTGAAATCAAAGATTTAGACAATGAGAAGAATAACGTTGGATCCGAGAAAGAGGATCTTTCACACCATGTTTATAATTAATTTAATAATTTATGAAGAAATTAAATTACTGGGTCTTCGGTACATTCCTCGTTGATGATCGTTGATCATCCAGAATGACCCTTATGGATTGACTTCGTTATGCTTGTGAGGATCCAAAGTATAATCCCTATAGTGGTGATCCACACTTGCTCCAATGGTCTCCGATCAATGCCACTTGTTATTGGGGTGCTAGTGCGGTGGAACGAATGTCTTGCATTGATTGTTCTTGATTGCTCATTATCTGGTCTTAAAGAACTTATCTCATTCTTGAGAGAGATATATGAGAGGATTCGAGAGAGAATATGTTTGTCACAACAATTCTCAATTCACCACGGTTTGTCACAATAGACGTACCTACCTATTAATCGACACGGGGTTTTAGTTACAATATTTAATTGAAAAACAACAAATAAATATAATTATAACTATTATAGAAAACCCATGCCACATAATAACAATAATAGCACCATTATTTTTGGTGTGCCAACTTTAGAAAAATAAAACCATAAATGAAATCCCATGGCACATAATGATAACGATATTATTATTATTTCTTGCAGCAATTGTATAAACATTATTTACCGACTTGTAAATAATTAATTTATCAAAGTACATGGTCTTGGTCCGTTCGATTTACTCTTCCATTTATTGAACACCCGAATAAAATATTTTATTCTCTTAAATAAATATTTTTATTTAAAAACTAGTAAATAAATATTGTAACGCCCCGACCCCAGTTACCTAGAGTCAGTGCATTATTACATAACATTGGCATGATCACAAGAAAGATCAAATCTAGAAATATAGATTGGTTTAGTAGCCTTGGAAGCACTAGATATATTCATAAAGTTTTACATTACATCATAAAGTGAAAAACTACTACAACAACATAATGTCTCTATAGTCCACACTATTATCCCCTCATAATATCCCTACAGGTCATTCATAACTTACTTCTTCACATCCTGGGAAAAATAAAACATAGAAAAGGGGTGAGGTCAAATTCCCAGTAAGGATAACAATATAGTGGAAACTTTCCAAAATAATCATAAACATTTAAGGCAATGTATAACTAAAACAAAAGCCTTTTAAACTTGAACTTCAACATAGTATGGCAAAAGTAAAATGAAATAATGCCATTTACTTATTCACATGGATATTCTACTAATCAAATAATCACATACAATATCAATAACCACTTTCATAATGATGGAATGCATAATGCCAGACTATCATAACCACATAGCCAAGGCCTCATGCCAAGACTACAAATAAGATTTTGCCAAGGCCTTGTGCCAAGACACTAGTTTGTCTCATGAGACCTACTGATGCATCGAGGAGCTATAGCGGGCTCCACCTGTCACATATTAAGTACAATGCATTCCCATATTAAAAGTTTTAAACATAACATAAACACTCGTATTAAAACTAGCATACGAAATGTCAATACTTTCTCCATAAACCATGAATGGTATAAAAATAACACATCCACAGTCAAACATATCAAAAATCCTTCAATACAGTATGGAAGTTTTTTTATAATAATAAATCAACTTCATATAATCATAAAATCCATCAAAGGAAGTTGACATAGATGAAATCAAAACTATTTGAGAGAAATATCTCCTTTTTTTTGAAATCATTTAAAAGTCACACATTTATTAATTAAAAAGAGATTTTTGAATCAAAGTGTCCCATACCACTTTGAAACTTTTGAAAGGAATTAAAATTTTAAAAACATTCTTGTCCATATAAATAAATCCTTAAAAACCATTTTGAATACATGGATATTAATTAAAAATATTTAGAAAGAAAAATCTTTAAAACATTTAAAATTCTGATTTTGATAAAGAGTACCTTTCCGAAATTCTTAAAATATTCATTTTGAAATCATTTAAAAGTCTCATAATTATAAAATAAAACATTTAATTTGAAAATATCCTTGTAAGCTTGTAAGGGAAGCTTTGACAATTTTATAACGGCGGTAAATAGCCACACCCGCCGTATAAGTTGAAAAAAACATTCTTACCTTAATTTTGTCAAAGAGGTTAAAAAGCACCTTGTTTGGAAAACGACTGAAAGATTCCTTTATAAAACTCTTATAAAAATTCAAACAAGGGTATAAATGACCTTAACCCATATTCTTTTAAATAGTTAAAATGTTTTGAAATACATTTTTAAGAAACATGGATGTGGATGATAAAGAGATCCCAGTAGATTATTATGTATAAACAACCTCAGATAATGAAGAGATTGTGAAATAATCCTTACCTTGTACTTTTCCTTGGTTGAGGGTAGGTTAAAATCCTATATAATGGTGAAATAATTGTTATTAAATTATAAGAGAATCATATATATTAATATGATATCATATATGATCTTTTAACATTTCTTTGTTAATAATATCTTAGTATTATCGTCGTTTCGGGTGTTAACTTACTCGTTTTCTTTTATATGTTTTGTTATGTAAGCCATGTTTGTTATGGATAGGTTGTATATTAATCATATACATAATGATATCAAGTCCTTAAACATCATTTTAAAATCATAAAATGATAATTATACTTGAATGGATACAATGTAGAATGAATCTCATCGCGTTCGTGGAGACGGTAGTCCGTACGTACGCACGAGCGACAATATCATTCTTTTGATATTAAAATAATATATAAATGGATGGTATATAATATATAAAGAATCATTAAAATGTTATATTTACATGAGTTACACATCATTATTATACCCATCCAAACAATAATATATTGAATAACAATTACACCACGACGTGGAGACGGTAAGCCGTACGTACGCACGTATGGTGACATGTTATTCAAAGGGTGGATAGAATACTGAATATGGTTGTACCATATTTATAATAACATCACAGTATATATAAGATACTGGAGTTATTATTTTATAGTGGTAATAACAAAGAAATAAGAAGTGGAAGAAGAAAGGAACTTGGAAAAGGGTGGTGAAATCATTATCTCTTCTTCGAGTTCTTCCTTTTGATTTGATCAAAAGGGCTCCTTAGGTTGGCTTTCTGATCAAACTAAGGCCTCTAGGTTTTAGTTAGGTAAGTTGGGAGAGTATTTTGGCAGTGTTTGGCCGAACCAAAAGGCTTTGAAGGTGTGAGGAAATGAGAAGTAGGAGTGACTTTTTATAAGCGGGGTGAGGGGCACCTTTGGAAAAGCTAGAAATATTAATTTATAATAAATTCATATTCGGTTTCTAATGGCTCCAAAGTTGATTATTTAAATTTTAATGTGGGGATGGGTCGAAAAAAACTCAACCAATAGAATTTAGACAGGTTTGGGGACTTATATTAACCTTATCCTTAATTATTAACTCTAAGTTAATTAGTTTCACTTTTAAAATGTCTCTCTGTATTTTTATATTATATGGTTAATAAACTTACCATATACATCCAAGCGACCCCCAAGTGGTCCAGTAATGATATAAATATAATGATATAAGTCTCTTGGCCGAACCTTAGATTTTTAGGAATTTAATATCAATTAATAATATAATATTTGTTTTAAAAACTCTTTTATGTCAATTTTGACACTATTCAATAGTTGATTTTTGTGAAACTTATAAAAGAATTATTACTTCGAAAGAATTTAATTAAATCAATACTAACATGTCATATTAACTTAGAAAATTATTTTAATTCATAAAAAGTCTCAAATTATATTTATTTGGGTATTTATAATATCAATTATTTTAAATTTTCACTATTATGGGAATTACTGCATCATTATTGTGTCATAAATAAATTAAATTATTTAATGTCTAAAAATTATAAATAAAATATCATTATGTAGGAAATATTTTTATCTTTCTAATGAATATTTATAGTCGAAAATCCAACATATATAACCCTATTTAAAAATTGTTTTTCTAAAAGATATATGCTTGTGTCATTTTTGTATTCATTTTAACTTAATTAAAATAAAGTGTCCCTATCACCTAAAAGTGGCTTCATGGGGTCCAAAAATCGACCCAAAGATGCCTATGGTCGAACATGTATCAACCAATAAATCTAGGACACGTTTTAGGGTAATTTATTATTATTATAATATTATTTTTTAACCCTTATTTATCGGATTTACCCTTAACCATGGTAAATAAAATATTTACCGAAGTAATTATTCAAAAAGTCTAAAAATAAAAGTTACCTATTTACACAATTTTAAAATCATGATTCCAAATATGGAATCCATTTTTCCAAATTCAAAACACAGAAGTGGCAGAAATTAATTTAAAATTAATTCCCGTTGTTAGAACAAAAAGCGTGTTTTTAAGAGATAATAACTATCAAAAGATTGATACTTGTTTATGTTCGGTTTAATTGTGAAATTATGTCCAATGACCAAAATTGTATTAAATGGTAAAAATATAATCTAAATATACTTTAAAACAACTCAAATTCATTATTTATCACTTTTAATTATTTTGATTAAAAAAGTTGTTTTTAATTAAAATTTAGTAATTTTCAGTATTCATCAAAATATTAAAGTTATCCAAAAAGTACCAAAATTTCACCTTAGGCTAAATTCGATATTCTTAATCCAAAAATGAAGTCTATTTTGAAAGATAAAATTTCAAAAAGTTGGTATTACTATTCATAACAGCTAGTTTGATTGGTTGTGGTGTGTGTTAAAACTCAAAGTTGCGTACAACACACGCTACTGTATTATTCAAAGGAAAGAGTACCGTGGAAGCTTGGGATGTTTCATTTTAAATTTTTGATGTCCCCATTTAGTCAAAAAGTTTAAAATATTGTATTTAAAAAGGTTTCACTATTAAAAGTTGATAAAAGTGCATTACTGAAAATGAATTAGTTCTTACGTTATGTCCAAGAAACTCGTAATATGGATTCTAAAATTATAAGGATATATTAGTTTAAAATTTAGTTAATACTATTCATAACCTATTTTTAATGGCTTGTTTGGTAAGTCATGGTGTGATTGAACTCGGTGTTGCATGTAGTGTAAGTTATTGAATTATTTTGAAGAAATAACACACTATGAAATCTTGGGGTGTTACATTCTCCCCTCCTTCAATAAATTGCGTCCTCGCAATTTGAAATTGTTCTTCAAAAATAATAGGTTGAAAATAGAAAATATCTTTGTGGGAAAGCTCACATCGGAAATTGGGTTACTAAAATTTAGTCTTAATATGAGGAAAAGAGAAATGAAAGGGTCGCCACCAAATTATGATCTCTATTAGGAGAACATTGGTGGAAATTAGAGACATATAATTGGAGAAAAAACATAAATATTTATAGGTAGTGATTGAGGTCATCAATCACAAACAAGCATAAAATTGAGGTCCTTAAATTCATCAATCTATGATAATTTGAAAAACCATCGGTTCAACAAAACATAGGGTATTATGATAACACATTTTTGACGTTTCAAAATATCTTAGTTGAAATCCCACATCGAAAAATGAATTAATGAGGCCTCTATTTAAAATAAAGAGTGGAAAGTATGAAGATTACCGAAAATAACACATACTAGGGTTCCATGTAGGAAAATATGTATATGGAAGAGAAATCTAACTATCAATTATCTGATGGAGTGTGGTAGAGAACATGGCTATGAAAAGGACAAAAATCCCAAAGCCATAAATTAGTGATGATTTAAGGTACCATCTAGGACAACATTTTTATTCAAAGTTCCTTTTCTTAATGATGAAGAATTTATTTATGAGATTGGCTAAGATCATAAGGATATATACTTACTTTATAATTAGAGTTTTATCCATTAATAAATATCTACCACAAACTCATCTTTCACTCAAAAAGATAATAGAACGAAAAAAAACTATATTCTATTTATCCTATTCATATAGGGTTCAAAAAAAAAAACGAATTTATAATTCATCTACCAGATCTTTAAAAAAAACTACATTATTTACTCCCGGACATCACGTGGGTCAGTGGTAGGTGATACACCCTTGCCACCCTTCGGTTGTGGGTTCAAGTCTCGCGGCCTTTCCGGATGCGACGGGTTGCCGCCCGACCTCCGGGTTGTCCTTTTATGGCAATCCAAAATAATCCAAACTAGAACTATCCAAAATACTTTAGTCCAAAATTTATAAGGAAGGTAAACACAATGAAGATCCTTTTTTTCCGTGTAATAACATGTGATCACCCTCATCATGTATTCTTTTAAAACACTGCAACATCCTGAATTATCATAAAACCTTATTGATTACATTCATGATCCCTTATTCCTTATAGAATAATAGATATACTCCTTCAATCCAAAAATGTTGTAAACCCCAACAATGATGGAATATTCAAATCATTAATCATTTTCAAGGTAGTCAAGAATATCCAATATAATTTATCCAAAACAATCATGTATTATTCTAAAATCTCTACCTCTGTATCAGAACCATATTATGGTTTATCTTTCTCTCAACCATATATTTTCCAAAAATTTGACCTGCTATTGAGTCACTTTTCTTTGTTCCACACAATCTCAAGTCCATAATGAAATAGTACTGCAATACAATCCTTATATACTCCATAATTATTATAACAATTACATTGTCGATACAATAATCAAATGACATAATCAACACAAGAAATCTAATCATTCCTCTTCATCCGTGGTAGTATCATAACTTTATTATTATCTAATAGCATCATTTGAGGCATAGTCTGATAACTGGGACATAGGTTCGCGTAGTGTCCAAACTCCTTGCAAATGAATCATTGTACATTTGAAACCATTTTCTTACCCTTGTAGTCACGTACTTTGTGTCCTTTTCCTCCACACTTTTAACAAACTCCCATTCCTTTCAGGCAAGTTCCAGGGTGTTTCTTCCCACAGTTATCACATATGGGAAAATTATTCTTTTCCCTCTTTCCTTTATCCATCTTTCTCTCTTCCATCCTTTTCTTCTCTTACTTCCCATCAAATCCATAGGACTCAGTGAAATCTTTACTTATCTTATCAACACATGATATTATTTCTTCATAAGATGATAATACATGGGAGACTATTTCTCTTATAAATTATGGCTTAAGACCATGAAAGATACGATCCTTCTTTCTCTTTGTATCATGTGCATTGCTGGAGTTCTCATTCCTTCTACTGGGTGCCATTTCTAAATAATGGAATACACTAGATTAGTTTATGAATAACAATACCTAATCCCAAACTTGTAAAACACATAACATAAATTAAATAGTTAATGGATATAATCCATAATCATAAAAATGTCTCCTTTTAGGAAGTATATACTCATAAACCCTTCATAATGGTTTGTAAAGAAAACGAGAATTATCCTAAGCATATCCCTCGGGAGTGTCGTAACCCAGAGTGCAGCAAGGCCCGTTGTCGTGCACCAGTTCCCGTTTGAGTCTAAATCAAAGCGGTGTTTTCGGGTTTTACCCCTAGGTACATCTGTGCCAGAGCCGCCTCTACCTGCTCGTATCTAGACAGGGATGTATTTCTCGGAAAACTCACAAAATCTCTACAATACCAAAATTCTAGGAAGTTCTTATATACTAATTCTCAAAGTCCATCTTAAATATATGTGCTCTAATCAGAGTTTATCTAAATCTAGCTTCCAAGGTTTGTACTAAACTTCCTCTGATACCAACTGTAACGCCCCGACCCCAGTTACCCAGAGTCAGTGCATTATTACATAACATTGGCATGATCACAAGAAAGATCAAATCTCGAAAGACCGATTGGTTTAGTAGCCTTGGAAGCACTATATATATTCATAAAGTTTTACATTACATCATAAAGTGAAAAACTACTACAACAACATAATGTCTCCATAGTCCACACTATTATCCCCTCATAATATCCCTACAGGTCACTCATAAATTACTTCTTCACATCCTGGGAAAAATAAAACATAGAAAAGGGGTGAGATCAAATTCCCAATAAGGATAACAATATAGCAGAAACTTTCCAAAATAAGCATAAACATTTAAGGCAATGTATAACTAAAACAAAAGCCTTTTAAACTTGAACTTCAACATAGTATGGCAAAAGTAAAATGAAATAATTCCATTTACTTATTCACATGGATATTCTACTAATCGAATAATGACATGAAATATCAATAACCACTTTCATAATGATGGAATGCATAATGCCAGACTATCATAACCACATAGCCAAGGCCTCGTGCCAAGACTACAAATAAGATTTTTCCAAGGCCTTGTGCCAAGACACTAGTTTGTCTCATGAGAACTACCGATGCATCGGGGAGCTATAGCGGGCTCCACCCATCACATATTAAGTCCAATGCATTCCCATATGAAAAGGTTTAAACATAACATAAACATTCGTATTAAAACTAGCATACGAAATGTCAATACTTTCTCCATAAACCATGAATGGTATAAAAATAACACATCCACAGTCAAACATATCACAAATCCTTCAATACATTATGGAAGTTTTGTATCATAATAAATCAAGTTCATATAATCATAAAATCCATCAAAGGATTTTGACATAGATGAAATCAAAACTATTTGAGAGAAATATCTCCTTTTTTTTTGAAATCATTTAAAAGTCACACATTTATTAATTATAAAGAGATTTTTGAATCAAAGTGTCCCATACCACTTTGAAACTTTTGAAAGGAATTAAAATTTTAAAAACATTCATGTCCATATAAATAAATACTTAAAAAACATTTTGAAGACATGGACATTCATTAAAAATATTTAGAAAGATAAATCTTTAAAACATTTAAAATTCTGATTTTGATAAAGAGTAGCTTTCTGAAATTCTTAAAATATTCATTTTGAAATAATTTAAAAGTCTCATAATTATAAAATAAAACATTTACTTTGAAAATATCTTTGTAAGATTGTAAGGTAAGCTTTGACAATTTTATAACGGCGGTAAATAGCCGCACCTGCCGTATAAGTTAAAAAAAACATTCTTACCTTAATTTTGGCGAAGAGGTTAAAAAGAACCTTGTTTGGAAAACGACTGAAATATTCCTTTATAAAACTCTTATAAAAAGTCAAAAAAGGGTATAAATGACCTTAACCCATATTCTTTTAAATAGTAAAAATGTTTTGAAATACATTTTTAAGAAACATGGATGTTGATGATAAAGAGATCCCAGTAGATTATTATGTATAAACAACCTCAGATAATGAAGAGATTGTGAAATAACCCTTACCTTGTACTTTTACTTGGTTGAGGGTAGGTTAACCTCCTATATAATGGTGAAATAATTGTTATTAAATTATACAAGAATCATATATATTAATATGATATCATATATGATCTTTTAACATTGCTTTGTTAATAATATCTTAGTATTATCGTCGTTTCGGGTGTTAACTTACTCATTTTCTTTTATATGTCTTGTTACGTAAGCCATGTTTGTTATGGATAGGTTGTATCTTAATAATATCCAGAATGATATCAAGTCTTTAAACATCATTTTTAAATCATAAAATGATAATTATACTTGAATGGATACGATGGAGAATGAATCTCATCGCGTTCGTGGAGACGGTAGTCCGTACGTACGCACGAGCGACAATATCATTATTTTGATATTAAAATAATATATAAATGGATGGTATATCATATATACAGAATCATTAACATGTTATATTTACACGAGTTACACATCATTATTATACCCATCCAAACAATAATATATTGAATAACAATTACACCATGACGTTGAGACGGTAAGCCGTACGTACGCACGTATGGTGACATGTTATTCAAAGGGTGGATAGAATACTGAATATGGTTATACCATATTTATAATAACATCACAGTATATATAATATACTGGAGTTATTATTTTAGAATGGTAATAACAAAGAAAGATGAAGTGGAAGAAGAAAGGAACTTGGAAAAGGGTGGTGAAATCATTACCTCTTCTTCGAGTTCTTCCTTTTGATTTGATCAAAAGGGCTCCTTAGGTTGGCTTTATGATCAAACTAAGACCTCTAGGTTTTAGTGAGGGAAGTTGGGAGAGTATTTGGGCAGAGTTTGGCCGAACCAAAAGGCTTTGAAGGTGTGAGGAAATGAGAAGGAGGAGTGCCTTTTTATAAGAGGGGTGAGGGGCACCTTTGGAAAAGCTATAAATATTAATTTATAATAAATTCATATTCGGTTTATAATGGATACAAAGTTGATTATTTAAATGTTAAGGTGGGGATGGGTCCAAAAAAACTCAACCAATAGAATTTAGATAGGTTTGGGTACTTATATTAACCTTATCTTTAAGTATTAACTCTAAGTTAATTAGTTTCACTTTTACAATGTCTCTTTGTATTTTTATATTATATGGTTAATAAACTTACCATATACATCCAAGCGACCCCCAAGTGGTCCAATAATGATATAAATATCATGATATAAGTCTATTGGCCAAAAAGTAGATTTTTAGGAATTTAATATCAATTAATAATATAATATGTTTTTTAAAAACTCTTTTATGTCAATTTTAAAACTATTCAATAGTTGATTTTTTTGAAACTTATAACAGAATGATTATTTAGAAATAATTTAATTACATCAATGCTAACATGTCATATTAACTTAGAAAATTATTTTAAGTCATAAAAAGTCTCAAAGTATATTTATTTGTGTATTTTTAATATCAATTATTTTAAATTTTCACTATTATGGGAATTACTACATCATCATTGTTTCATAAATAAATTAAATTATTTAATGTCTAAAAATTATAAATAAAATATAATTGTGTATGAAATATTTTTATCTTTCTAATGAATATTTATAGTCTAAAATCCAACATATATAACCCTATTTAAAAATTGTTTTTCTAAAAGATATATGCTTGTTTCATTTTTGTATTGATTTTAACTTAATTAAAATAAAGTGTCCCTCTCACCTACAAGTGGCTCCATGGGGTCCCAAAATCTACCAAAATATGCCTATGGTCGAACATGTATCAACCAATAAGTCTAGGGCACGTTTTAGGGTAATTTAGTATTATTTTAATATTATTTGTTAACCCTTATTTATCGGATTTACCATTAACCATGGTAAATAAAATATTTACCGAAGTAATTATTCAAAAAGTCTAAAAATAAAAGTTACCTATTTACACAATTTTAACATACTGATTCCAAATATGGAATCCATTTTTCCAAATTCAAAACATAGAAGTGGCAGAAATTAATTTAAAATTAATTCCCGTTGTTAAAACAAAAAACGTGTTTTTAAGAGATAATAACTATCAAAAGATTGATACTTGTTTATGTTCAGTTTAATTGTGAAATTATGTCCAATGACCAAAATTGTATTAAATGGTAAAAATATATTCTAAATATACTTTAAAACCACTCAAATTCATTATTTATCACTTTTAATTATTTTGATTAAAAAAGTTGTTTTTAATTAAAATTTAGTAATTTTCAGTATTCATCAAAATATTAAAGTTATCCAAAAAGTACCAAAATTTCACCTTAGGCTAAATTCGATATTCCAAATCCAAAAATGAAGTCCATTTTGAAAGATAAAATTTCAAAAAGTTGGTATTACTATTCATAACGGCTAGTTTGATTGGTTGTGGTGTGTGTTAAAACTCGAAGTTGCGTACAACACACGCTACTGTATTATTCAAAGGAAAGCGTACCGTGGAAGCTTGGGATGTTTCATTTTAAATTTTTGATGTCCTCATTTAGTCAAAAAGTTTAAAATATTGTATTTAAAAAGGTTTCACTATTAAAAGTTGATAAAAGTGCAATACTGAAAATGAATTGGTTCTTACATTATGTCTAAGAAACTCGTAATATGGATTCTAAAATTATAAGGATATATTAGTTTAAAATTTAGTTAATACTATTCATAAGCTCTTTTTAATGGCTTGTTTGGTAAGTCATGGTGCGATTGAACTCGGTGTTGCATGTATTTCAAGTTATTGAATTATTTTGAAGAATTAACACACTATGAAATCTTGGGGTGTTACAAATATTTCTTAAATTTTAACTAAAATAAATAAATAAATTTTATTCACAATCCAGTGAATAAATATTTATTTAATTTATGCAATCATTTTAAGTTGAATAAAATCATTCACCAGTATTGAGATTAATACTTTTTCCATTAATTAAATTCAAATAGAATTTAATCGAGGCCACAAAAAACACTTAGTGTGTGACCCTCTAGGATATTTTTTTCATTGGAATTAGGTGGGCTTGCCTTAAGTCCAAGATTACTACCAAGAAATGGGTCAAGACACCCAAGATAAAGGACTTTAAGTTCCAATGAAGACATCCACATTCAAAAAATCACTGTCTAATATAATCCCTTTGTCACAATATCTCATCAAGCAGGTTTCAGGATACTCTCATCAACCTATATGCTTGACACGTCATTCTTTGACTACCTAAAATAAACACATTGTAACACCATGGCCATGGAATTTAGGGAGACAGTTCTATTTCAATTAAAGGTCTGAGATATCAGCTTCCATAAATTGAAGGGACAAATACTTCCTCAACTAATCCATTAAGAACATGTCATTCGTGACACACCCAACATACCCTACTTCCCACCAACATATGGTGTGATAGTTTTCATTAGAAAATCTAAGTGTGCGATTCATGACATGTATTAATGATAATATTAAAGTATAAGGACCATTACACACACTCATAGATAAGAATATTCGATGACACCAAAACATGCGGAATTCCTACTGGCGGGGTTGTTTTCATAATCTACCATCTTGGAGATTACGAAGTACGAAATTCATGAGAAGAAGTATCATCTGCTTTTGAGTACTCACACCTAATGGACTATATACTATGTGTCCCATAATAGTATGTCATCCATCCGATGAACTATATTTAAGAATATTTTCATAGCACCTAAAGGTTCTCATCATAGTAGGGAACTTCTATGAACATTTTAATGCGAAAAATACTCTAAGACATTATTACATTATAGTCATGCAGAAAAATAATTTTTTTTAATAAGATGTTTAATATTTAAATATATTAAATATTCAGGTAATCAGTACACAAAAAGTTGGTTCTAGGACACAAACTCTAACACTCATTTTGGCCAAGGCATTGGTTATCATGGTCGAACATGATAGCACACATGGTGTTAGGATACTAGATGAGGTTTTTCTTGGTGAGGTAGTAGATCCATTTGTTTTATTTTGTTTTTAATCTAGTATGTATCAGTGACCAACCCAGTGGGAGGATTTTGTATATTCAATATGTTTTTTGGGCCTTTGTTTCATTTCATATACTATTATTGGTTTCCTTTTATTTAGTGAAATATGGTTATGTATTATTATGAGTGATATTTAGTTATTTATTTATTATATGCTCACTCTTATATAGTGGTATAGTCTCCCCACTATACCATATTACACCCTCACTGCTAGTTGGAAGCCTCTGGCATATGAGGAGATGTGTCAGAGGTCTTGTGGTGAACTAGTCCAACCACTGGCTATATAGTGATCCAAGGATGGATGTAATATGTTTTCCTATGGTATTGATAGACCGTTACTTATGACAATGAGATGAAGTAGTTAGGTATGAGGTTTATGGTAACCTAGTTAGTACAATATCACACAAAAATTTGTATGTTTATTGATGTATTTTTTTCATCGTCACATACAGTTTTATATGACCTACTAAATTTATGATAAAGATACATTGGTGGTGTCCTTATGGGTTCATACTCAAAACCTGTACAATTATCTCAATGCATGGGTAGCCTATGTATGTTATTAGATTTTAGATGAGGGAATGGGCCCTACTTAGGGTGGTTATATGGGAGCAGGTTGGTTGAGGTGATGTTGGGACAAAATTTGGGGGTCATTTAATGGAGATTTCTATTTGTTTATTTATTTTTACTTGTTTATTATATATATATCGTCTATATGTTGATATATATTTGAATTTTCTTTTGGTATTGAATGTCATATGTTATAGCATGGGATGTTATTGGAATTATTTCGGTGTTTTAGTCATGTTGTTTACTTTGATGTGTATTGCTTCTGTTATTGTATGTTTACTCTAATGGTTATTTGTTACCAAGGGAATAGTCACCCCAAATTCCACTTAGTCCCATGATGTTAGTTAGTAGACTATTTAGTATGAGGAGGTACAAATGAGGCCACCATGTTGTCCCTTAAATTGTTCTAGGGTTTTGAAGTTATCATGAGTTAAATTCTTGTATAGAGATATGAAATATGCACATGAATCACCAAAAATAGTTATTGTTCATTGGATTACTTGTAAAGAATATTACACATTGGTTTTAATACACTACATATTTTTTATACGTGGGGTGTATGTTTCATAATGAATATCCATACCCGAGGTTAATGAGATACCTTGTAAAAGAACCTTTATAATTTTATACCTTTCTTATGCAAGCCTTTAGGCTTAGATAATCAGGGGTGGCTGGGTATGTTGCTGATCATGTCATCTGTTGGAGCTTAACCAAGATGGGATTTGTCCTCTTATATAGAAATTATTGAATCTAAGACCTCTATTTAGATAGTTTGTGGAAGTGTATAGATACACTTAGTTAAATTGATATGATGTGCTCATATATTTGGGTAAGGGAAATTTGATGTTTTCATATGATAATATGAATGAAATGTGATGTATTTATCACTTGGTCAGTCTATACTTGTAGAATTAAGATTGTATGAAGAAGATATTTGGGATTGACATGCTCTATGTTCCATGGTTACTCAATTTATTAGACAAAGTGATTATATGACTATGCATAGTTTTATATGATGTAGTTGGTGGAAACATGTATAGAGATACATGTGTCTAATATATATCACATTATATCCCTTTATATTTTGAGTATCATTGATACTTTTCTAGATACCTATCTTTTCTTACATATATGAATTCATGAATTTCTATGTTTTTTAATTCTATAAAGACTCATAGGGTGATAATTTCTGGTTGTGTGATGAGGTTCAGGTTTTTTAAATTTTTAGATCTACACAAAAAAGTTTTTGAAGGATATCTAGAAGAATTTTTAGATTTATTTTCTAATGATTTTATATATAATATAACATATTGTGAAAATGTATAATAAAATTTCCAAAAGGAATTTTTTAAATATTCTAAAATAGTTTTAGATATGGTTTCATGAGTTATGGAATGTGATGTGTAATAAGGTGAAAGTGTGGTAAGTCTATAAAACATGAGTGAAAGTAGGATATTGATGGATTTTTTCACTAAAGGAACCACTGTTGCATGGCATTTTTGTCTACATTATGTATTGTTCTTCAGTACACCATGAAATATCATCAAAAAATATTTTGTGGTGTTTTATTCATGGGATTGTAAAATTTTGTGATATCACACAATAATCAACCTAAATAATCTACAAATGTTATAATATTCAGTTTTTCATTATAAGATAATTAATGTGAGGAGTTTAAAAAAATATCATGAATGTTTAAACCTTAAAATTTTATCATGGGGATTAAATCAAAACTTTTATGGGAGTTGAAAAATTATAAAATTTATGAAACTATAGAATGTTTATGAAATGTTCAAATTTATATTTTCCAAATTTTTAGAGTTCCTTAATATTAATATAAGTTGGTTTGATCCTCATAAGATGTGTTCCATTATATTGAGTTTAGAATCATGTTATAACTCATCAAAATAAAGATCATATATTGTTATCATTTATCTCCTGCCTTTAAAACCAAGGTTCTAGAAGACCGTGGCTTGAGATAGATCTATCCAAATCATTTAGAGATTCATAAAATCCATTGATACCTCTATAAGAAAGACTGTTTTAGATGCTTCTTAGAGATTTTGATCAAATACTTATGAAAATCTTTGATAGGCCTAATTGACTGGTCTAAGGTATATAATTCATTTTGTTCATCAATTATATTTATTTGAAAAAAATATTATAAAGGTGAATAATTTTTCTAAGCCTTCCTTTTTCATTTCATGGTGTCCAATGGTTTGGTGGAGTTTTTTAAAAATTTATGAAGTGATTTTAAAATGGTTTTAAAAATTATAAAAGTGTTTTTAATGTTTTAAAATTTATTTTGGATGGGTCTATAATTTATCTAGGAGATTTTAATGTTATTTAAATATTTTATAAGTAAAATTTGAATTTTGTAAATTATATTAATTTTATCCTTTATTATTTTTATGCTTAAATCAAGTGAAATTTATATTTTTTATTTAAAAGTTTCTTTAATTGGAATTATAATTGTTTTTTAAACATTATTTTACATTTATATTAAAAATACTTGAGTTTCTTAAAGGTAAAAATTATTTTAAAATTTCTATATAAAGGTGGATTTTAATTCATGGATGGTGGTAGAGTTAATTCCGTATGTAAGGGTAATTATATATATACCTACATAAAGGTTTAATTGTGATACATGAAGGTATTTTTGATTTTGCATGAGCGTGAGTTGATTCTTTTCATATAGGTAAGTCTAAACGTTAATCCTCATATAAGGGTCTCATGTATAGGTAAAATTTCAAGAAGGTTATATAATTGTTATGTTAGAGTAATGTTGAATATCACATAAGGGTAGTCTTCCATTTAAAGTTGAATAACCATATGTCCTTTTATTAGGTAAAGGTTTTTTTTCAAAGATGCATAAAGGTAGGGTAAACAACCGTTACATAGTTCCTTGTAGTTGAAATTATGGTCTTTGGTTTGGGAGCTTCATAAGTGTAGTTTCAACTTACCCTTACACATCATATGTTTCTATGTAAAGGTAGAAATTCATGTTGAAAATTCATATTTTCTTCTCAATTTTGATTCTGCAATGATATTTAATATAAATTAAGGGAAACATTGACTAAAAATCATGGTTCTAAATCTATTTTGAAAAATATAGTAATTTTTTAACTTGAATGATTTTAAAAGTTTTAGAATGAGTGTAGCATAAGTAAAATTAAAATTAAAAAATAATTATTATAAATTAAATTTTAAGTCCTAATGAGTTTATGGAAATATTATAAGGGAATAAGTGTACCTGCATATTTGAAAACCATATTTCTATAATTATAGTCTTCTTCATTTATATCATGTCTAGGAAATCAATAAATTTTCTTCAATTTTTGTGAGTTATCATCCATTAAAATGAGTATTTTTCATGAAATTTTCCCAGAAACTGTACATTCCTCTCTCTTTTTTTGGGTGGAACATATTTTAGAAATATTCTTCTACATGAAGGGGATATGATTATTATCATTTAATTTTTTTTACAAGTGTAAATATATAATTCAAAATTTTATATGAATAAGTAAATGGAATCAAATATAAGGAAGATAATAATTATGAATTTACATAAATAAAGAATAAGAATTATTGCACGAAAATTAGTAATTATCATTTTACAATTCCAGAAATTATTTGAAAAAATATATGATATGATCATATACATTATAATATTTTTATTATTAAAAATATAGAATTATCATGATATAAATTAATATTTTTTTTCATAAACAAGAAATCACATGTAGTTTAAATAACATTATTCCATTATTTTAGAAATCTAATAAGGAAGAGTAAAATATTATTACATGCAATAGAATACGATCAATGTATTATTATCATTATTATTCTAAGAATTGAAATTAATGTTTCATAAATGTTCTAGTATTATTATTATTAGAAGAATTATTTCATAAAAGTTGTTAATGTTTTTATAGTATGGAAATTACAATGGAGAATGTTTTATAATAAAATGGTTAATTATTGTTCTTATTTTATAACATAGAAATAAAAGAAAAAGATTTAATAATATTATCATATTCATGATATTATGAAAATTATCTATGAGAGACAAAATAAAGAATCACAAGAAAAATACTCAACATTAATATAGATCATGGAAATTAGATAATAACATGCTATAGTTTATCTTCTTAATAACTCAATATCAAAATTATAAGTATAATTCAAGATTTGAAGGATTGAAATGGTAATTATCAAATGTTTAGATAATCATTATTTTGTGATGTAAATATTAAATAATTTGTTGTGATTTTTGATCACATGAGATTTATGTTATTCTTGACACTACCTATTGATATTTATTAGATAATATTCTATTAATTTCACATTTATTCTTGTTTTTAGCATGGTTAATTGATTAAAATGGATAAATAATGTAAATAAAATTAAATTAATTGGTTAAATGAAATAGGCACAAAAAATTAATTAATATTCATATTAGATCCAATTATATCATTTTAGAAATAATGATTAGAGCCTATTTGTGTTGATTTCTATCTATCATTAGCTACTGCCTATGGGTTGGTTGATACGAAAAACCCATCCATAATAAAATATTTAATTCACTATGAGAATTAAAATGGTTTATTGAAAAGTATACATGTTTTGGGTTCAATTATACCTTTACTAATTGCGGGAGGCTTGACTACCTTGATTTCATGGAATTAGTGCCTCTGCTTATGTATAAAAAACATGCAATTAAAAAAAGTAATGTATGATTTAGGATTCTTAAATATTTGTTATAGTTTGATGTGAACCTTGATGTGATTTTTTGAAAATATATTATAATTGGAATGATAT
Organism: Viscum album; assembly: GCA_963277665.1. Lineage (NCBI taxonomy): Eukaryota > Viridiplantae > Streptophyta > Magnoliopsida > Santalales > Viscaceae > Viscum > Viscum album. The sequence goes on along the minus strand of OY728142.1, from coordinate 124,826,716 downwards.
GTTAACCAATGGACTGAAGTCCCAGGTTTGTAGTGATGGTTGATACCAGTGATGGTGGGATATATTGTACTTTGTGAATTCTTGTGGGAATGTCATCATAGAGGTTAGTATGAGTCTAGTGTCTGTATTTATTAATGATTTCTTTCATATTTTTTGATTCTTTATTAATGGTCAGAAAACCATTTTTTATTTATATGATTAGTTACTAATTTATTAAATTAGTTTGAATTTATGTATGAAAAGTAGATACTTTATATGGTAGCCCATGATGAGTCCCAGAGTACTAAAATAATTAATGAAATGATAAATGAATTAATAAATGAACGGGGGTGTTTTATAGTGTTTCTATAGGATGGTGAAATACTTAAGAATATAGAAAAGATAATTTATGGTGTCATGGGAATTGATTTATAATTTTAAAATTTTAATCTTGAAAATGAAAAAATAATAATATTAATTAATGGATAATTAATTAATTAATGTGGTACTTTGATGTTTGTATGATTTCTAGAGATATAGACCTTAGTATTGGTATAAGTTGTGTTGTTTGGTGTTAGATATAGATGATTTTAAGGATATTTAGTTGACCATAGTGTGGTTACATGTGATATTATTTATATTTTCCAATTTCATATTCTACCTTAGCTGAATCGATAGGGAAACCGATGCCCAAATGGTTTGGGGGTGTTTTCCCCAACTTATAAGATAAAGAACGAATAGATGGTTGGATTATCTCTCTCCCAAACTATACCTTCAGATGTAGTATGAGTAGGCATTTCCCAGGCAATAATGGCTTATGGTATAGGGTACGTTCTTACCCAGGCTACGATGGTTTTCAATTTTACTATAAATTTATATATGTCCTGTAATAACCTTAAGTATAACACATAATTTTATTTGTAAATGGTGGTTATGGATTCCTAGGTGTGTAATGGGATAGATTATGATGGCTTGATGTATAATTCATTTACATGGGATATGGGTCCTTCTAGACCACTAACTGGTTTCTATTACAATAGTTACATGAGGTGCATGATGTTATAATGAGATAAAAATATGGACTGACGCCAACATGAGCTGTTGGGCCCTTTAAAGAACTAAGGTAGGCAAGGATGATGCCCAAATCACATCAGCAATAAATTTACTTATAGAAGGGGTGAACATAGTATGTGATCCATTTGGATGTGAGAGCAACAAACTAGTGATGAAGTAGAACCAGGGTACCATCATTTATGTGTGTGTGTATATATATATATATGATTTTGATATATAATGGTCTAATTATATGTGTTACTTGGTGAGTAAGTTATGGTGGGGATGGAAAATATAGTATTACCTATTTATTTTATGAGTTAGTTTCATTTATATATTCACTAGAATTTATTATTCTTATTTCATATTTTTTATGAGAGGTTTCAGGGTGGATCCTACTCAGTATTCTTGTTATGATCACCCTATGCATATATAAACTTTTTTTCCTGGTTAATAGGAGATGGATGGTGAATGAGCTAGAAAATACTAATTTGAGGAGTTTTTCAAGAGTTTTTGGTGCTCTATGATTGTTTCCAAGGATTTTTTCAGTCTTTTATATTGTTTAAATTCATGTATAACATTACATTCACGTATTAGGATTGCTTATATATTTACATATTGAATTTGGTTGGTGATTTTTTTTATCTTTTTTATTATTCCATAAACTTATATTAAGGGTAATTCCATATATATGTGTGATTTATATACAATCAATGCTAGTTGCTAATATATGGCCTATTGTAGGTGGGATTTGTGGGTCATTATATATAAACATAAATAAATAAATAAATAAATAAATAAATAAATATATATATATATATTTACAGCCTAGGAGGGGTACCTTTTAAGGGAGGGGTTCATGATAGAGTGGTATTCAAGATGATTATTGATAAATATGATGGAGTTTAAAGTTAATCATTGATAAGGATGCATGGGTTGGTAAAGAAATTGTATCACCTATGATTATTATGTTTTGTAAATAAGGGAGACTGAATTGGATAAGTGATTTTATCCCCCCTTGTGACCTAATGAAAATAATTTCAACTTCACTAAATATGCTAAGAAAATTGATTCTACTTGTAGGGTATAGAACAAGGAAAGAATCATGCATCATGTTTGGTTACAAACATGTGTGAATTGGGTATACCACAGGAAATATGTTAACATAAATTAATTAATTAACCTTAAATAATCTATATCCTAGGCCTGAATTCCATAATGCTTGAACTTTTTTTGAAATGAATTTAGGTCAATGTCTCATCATATTTGTGCCAAATATGTTCAAAAATATGTTCCAACAACTTGAAATAATGTGGAGGTTAATGATTAAAAAACTCGTAGAATGAAACTCCAAGAGTTTCAGTGATAGTGTCTACAAAAGTATGAGTGATCAGTTTTGGATCATGAGATACTAGGTTGGTTAAGGAAGGTGGGCATAACCTTTAGTTTGATTCATACTCTGTGGGGGAACCAAGCTTCATTGTCTATGATGATACTACATGCGACAAACTAAAAACCATGTTTTTTGTTCCTTAGGGATTACATAGATTCAAATGTGTTATGGGGGGAGTTCTGAGATTAACATAATTATGATTGTTTTTAATCAAGCATAAAACTCCTTGTTAATAGGAGATTATTTACCTTTTATTAGATATTTCTATGTTCTTATTTAATATATTTTAGAACATTATAATCCATTTTTTCACCTTAATACTTTAATTGTCATCCCCTATAATCTAATGACTAGAATTATCATCATTCCTTTTTGATTATAATCCTCCCACATGATTGATTAGAACATTAATTATTCTTTATAATTAAATATCACATATTGAATCCAATGAAATAATTTCTTATACCACTCCAACCCTTGAAAATAAACCTAAAAAATAATTTCCTTCAGAGACAGTAAGTATAACTCATTCCTCGGGCTTCGTATTTATATGGAGTTATGACCTGAGGAAATGGTTTCTCAGATCTTTTTCATTTCATTCTATAACTCTATCCTTAGTCTTTGTGTTGTAAATAATAGACTAGGGTGAGGGACTTAAATTATCATATATATTCTATAATTTTTTTTAGATCTATGTTGTGGGGATTTGGTATTGGAAAAGGGTTCTTGTATGTATTCCTTTATTTTAATTAATATAATCTTCTATTGGGATCGATGCTACGGGTCATTGTTCGAGGGAAATGGGATATTGTATGTTTTATTATTTAATAATTTTCTATTTAATATTAGATCATCTTTCTCTATTAGACATAATTTTAATGATTAATATTTTAATTTTGTGGACTTTAGGTGATGTTGGAATGGTTTCACTCTATGTTATGAGTTAAATTCTTGTATGTCATGTCTTATACATGTGACTCTATTTCTAATGTGTTTGTGACATTATGTGCTTATTTTTTGGATTGATTTCTCTTATACTTGTATCTTGTGTTACTGATTCAAGCGTATAAATATAATGGAAATTTAACTCAACATTACACATTACTTTCATTATGTATTTTGAAGTCGTACAAGTGAGTAAGTGTCGCCCAAAGCATACAATATCTTAGTTTGACAAATGGGTTCTCTTGATTTATATACATGTATGATCCCTATTTATAATTATTTATGTTCTTGTGATTTTTGAGGAATATAATGTGGTGTCAACTCAAAAACTATTTAAAGTAATAAAATTCACCTATAGTGAATGGTAAATGGAAATGTAATTTTTTTAGTAATTTAATGAGTTTGTTCTTATTAGATGAATATTTCTTAACAAAATTAGACATTTTAAAGATGAATAATGTGGATTGTTTCAAACTCACGTTTTTTTACGATGCATGTTATGTGTTAAGTTGAATTATTCAATTTTTCATAAAGGCAATCAACATTTATATAAATATGAGGAAAACTTGTTAAATATGGAATGTTAGCCACCATGCTTAAAATGTTTTAAATTTACAATAGTTATCAATCAGTTAAAAATTAAAAAAGCTAAAGTTATTAATTATAGTGGTGGGTGGATTATTTAAATTTTGTGGTGCATGATAAATTAAATTGGTTAATTTACTAAAAAAATTTATTTTTAATTAATAATGATTTTTTTTGGAAAATTTAATTTGATCATGTTATATTTGGATGTTTTATACATGTTGTGTGATAAAGTGTGTAGCAATATTTTGTGAGACTCACTTGATTTTTTTGGTAACCTGTATTATTAAATAAATGATAAAAACTATTTTATGAAACATGCACTTAAATTAAAATAAGTATTTCCAAAATGAATTGGGATTATTTTTTTTAAAAAGATATTTTGATGAAACCTTGTTATGAATAAGGATTAATTTTTTTTTCATTTATATGTTTTATAACCCACTGGATTTAAATTTCAAAAGTTTTACTGAAAAGTCCTTAGCATCATGCTTTAAATTGTTAACAGATTTTAATATGAAATTTTATTTAAAGTTTGATAGAAATTAGTAAAATAGAAAAACTATTGGAATTCAATGCAAGTACGAAATCCTTTGAAAATCATGTTTATGTTTTAAACTCCTTAACCTGTATGACTGAATGAGTTATTGTGCATAGTATATCTAAGTTTGTTAGTAACCTGTTATATAACATGTTAAGATATGATCTATGTTAATTACTATTTAATTTTTGTGAGAATTATGATTTTAATTATTTTTTAATCATATTAATTTACATTTTTCATGACTTTTTAAGCATGATAAATTTAGAATAATATAAATTAAATTTGATACATGATTTTTTATTACATGTTTTTATTAATTGATAAATAAAAAAAATTATAAGTCATCAATAGGAAATGTGATGTGGGGAAAGTATTATAATGTGACCATTGTAATAATGAACATATTTTTTTTATTTTATATCATGTTTAATTAAAATAGTTAATGTTACATATTTTATAATCTCTCCTAAATGAATTTTTATGATTTTTTATATAGTGTGAAGTAATTATTTCTATGTCCTTCTATTTAATTACATAATGAACTATTTGGTTAAATATTTATAGATATACATGGTTTTTAGGGATATTTGTGTGGCCTTTTTTTAATTTGTGTGAATTTAATTGGGCATGAGAGTCAAGTATGTGTTCTCAGTTTCCCAAGCTATTCGAAGTTTGAATTGTGTTGGGTTTTTACATGATTAAATTGATCATTTTTAGAGGTATCTCCCTTAGGAGAGTGTTTTGAGGTTGATTAATTTTTTTCTACTCTTTTACCTTTGGTGTGTTGGCTATGTTGCCGGTGTATAGAGATCCTTGAGAGGTATCTCTTGGGGTAGTTTAATTACTTTTTACTTCCTTTATCTCCCACATTATCAATTTTGTTTTAAAATTTTGTGGATAATAATTGTTTGAAAGGTACTAATATAAAGGTCTAGACTTTTCCCGACCATTCCTTTGTCATTATATGGTGTTTATTAGTTCAGGACAACTTTTGTAAAATTTATGAAGTGATTTTAAAATTGCCTTACAAATTATAAAATTATTTTTAATGTTTTAAACTTGATTTTGGATGAGTTTGGAATTTGTCACTAGGTTTTTTACATTGATTTAAATATTTTTTTACGTAAATTTAGAATTTTTTAAATAACAGAAAATTTATCTTTTATTATCATTAAGTTTAAATTAAGTGAAATTTTGTTTTTTTATTTAGAAGTTTCTTTAATCATAATTATTTATTTATTTCTCAGAATTATTTTACCTTTATATAGAAAATGTTTGAGTTCTGTACATGTCAGCATTGTTTTAAAATTGTTTTTTAAAGGTGGGTTTTAATTCATGTTTATAGGTGTAGTTAATTCTATAAAAAGGGTAATTATTTATATACCTACGTAAAGGTTCAATTGTGCTACATGAAGGTAGACACAATTTTGCGTGAGGGTGAGTTGATCCATCAGGAATAGGTAAGACTAAGAATTATGTCTGAAGTAATGTTACCACATATAGGTAAACTTGCATGAAAGTTGTCCAATTTTAACATAAAGGTAATGTTGAATCCTTCGTAAGGGTAGTCCACTGTATAAAGGTGAACACCCACATATACTTTTATTATGTACAAGTTTTTTTTCAAGGATGTATAAATGTAGGGTAAAATCCCTTAGCACAATACCTTGTTGCTCATGTATGGGTATTTGGATTTGGAGTATATTAATGGTAGTTTAAACATATTCTTACAAAATGTATGTTTCTATATGAATGTAGTGATATAAAGTTGAAAATTATTATTTTCTACTCTATTTCAATTATTTAATGCTTTTTAATGTGAAGAAATGGAAACTGAGATAAAAAATTATGTTTTTAAATATTTTCTGAGAAATATAACAATTGTTTTGACATAAATTATTTTATGGGTTTTAAAATGTTTCTTTTATGAGAAAAATTAAAATAGAAACCTAATTAATATGAATTAAATAGGTAGTTTTGATGAGTTTATGGAAGTGTTTAGAGGGAAGAACTATGTCTGCATATTTGAAAACCATATTTTCATCATTCGAGTATTTCTTCAATAATATCACTTTTGGGTAATCAAAACTTTTCCTTCAAGTCTTGTGAGAAATATTCCATTGACCCACATCCTTTCTATGCGAGTTTCTAGGTGAGTATGTGTTCTTCTCACATTTTTTTAGTGAATCATGTTCTTGAAATATTTTTCTCTAAATTGGGGATTTATAATTTAATATTCATGAAAGTGTGAATCTAACATGCCTAAGTTTATATCGATAAATAAATGGAATAATCTATATAAAATATAATAATCAAGAATTTAAAGGAAGAAAGAAAAAGAATTATTGCTTTAAAATTGATAATTATCAATTTAAAATTCCTAAAATTATTGGATGAAATAGAGGAAATGATCAATTTCATTATATTTTATTATTATTCAAAAAAAATAGAATTAGAATCCAGTAAATTAATAAATTGGTTTCATAATATATAAATCACTTATAGTTTAAACAATGTTTTCCCATTATTCTAAGAATCCAAGAAGGTAGAGGAAAACAATATTACATGAAATGGAATATGATAAATGTATTATTATTATTATTATTATTATAGGAATAGAAATAAAATATTAGTACTTGCTGGAGTACTATTATTCTTGGAATAATTATTCATACAGATTGTTACTATTTTCATAGTATGGAAATTACAATATGATTTATCATAAGTGGGTTAATTATTTTTATTACTTTATAATAGTGAAATAAAAGAAATAGATTGAAAAATATTTTTATATAGAGTAGATAAATAATTTTTATATTATTGAAATTATATAGGAGAGATAAAATAAGTAATATGTTAAAAATACTCAAAGTTAAATTAGTGTATATAAATTATATAATCACATACTACAATATTATCTGATAAATAATTCATGATCAGAATTATATGTATAATTTTTGATATTAAATGATTGAAATGGGAATTATCACATGTTTAGATAATTAATATTTCTTAATGTAAAGATTAGATATTTGGTAGGGATTTTATGATTGCATGAATTTTATATTATTCTTGACACTGCCTCTTAATATTTATTAGATAGTGTGATATATGTTTAGCAGTATCGTCCTTTTTTTAGCATGGTTAATTAATTAAAATAGATGAATAAATAAAATTTGGCTAAATTGAAGAAGAATAGAAATATTAATTCCTATTCATGTTGGATATATTTGCAACAATTTAAAAATAATGGTTAAAGCATGTTTATATTTATTTCTAGCTATTATTATCTACTACCTATGGGTTTCTTGATTCATAAAACCCATGAATAATAAAACGGTTAATTCAATATGGAAATTAAAATTATTTTTTGTTTTATATAAATTCTTGGGGTTGAACGAGCCCATTCTAGATTGTGGGATACTTTAAAACCTTTATTCCATGGACTTAGTTCCTAATCTTGTGTGTGAAAAACATATAACTAAAATTGTTTGTATTCTCTATGAAGATTAGATACTTTTTATGGTTTTATGTAAACCTTACTTTGTTTTTTTATGTCCTAGTATGGTTATAATGATATGTTGTGCAATGGGATGGGAGCTCGGGGCTATAATGATTGTTGATGCCGGTGATGGTAGGACAAATTATACTATTCACAATGGTTTGGGAATGACACTAGGGTGGTTGGGATGAGTTGATAGTTGGGTTTTTTCATTTATATATTTAATCTTTATTGATAATTTCTTGATATTTATATGGATTAATGTTATTTATATGATTATTTTTCAATATATTTAATATGTTTTAATTTATATATGACTAGTTCATCCTTAATGTGGTAGATTATGATGAGTCGTAGAGTACCTTAAAAATTAACGAAATGATAAATGAATTAATAAATTAATGGGGATGGTTCATAGTACTTATAAATGATGATGAAATACTTGAGAATATAAAAATTTAACTTACGGTGCCATAGGTACTGGCTCAAAAGGTTAAGATATCAATCATATAAATGAAAAATTGAAAATATTAATTAATAGTTAATTAATTAATTAATATGAAATATTGATGTTTTTATGATTTATTGAGAACTAGACCTTAAAAATGACATCCATGGTCCTGTGCGATGATAGAGAAAGATGATATTAAGGATAGGTAGTCTCCCTTAGTGTGTTTATGCATGATGTTATTTATATTTTCTAATTTCATATGCTACCCCACCCATGTTGGTATGGAAACTGACACTCAAATGATTTGGGGGGGGGGGGGTTCCTCAATATCCAAGAGGTTGATAGAAAAATATATGAATTCTAACTCTCCCTCTCTTTCCCTTTAGAAGTAATATAAGTATATGTATCCTAATATTTAATGGATTTTTTGTAGGGCACATTCCTACCCAATATTTTATGGATATTGATTTTACTATAAATTTATGTAAAGACTATAATGGCTTGAGGTATAACACATACTTATATCCAGATGTTGTGGTTTCTACTTCCCATAGGAGTACTTTCATGGGATGTAATGACTTGAGGTATAATAAATATACATGTGCTATAGTGGATTTAAAACTACTACTTAGTTATTAATTAGATGGTTGCATGAGGTGTAGGATTGCATAATGAGATAGAAATATAAACTAATGCTAACATTAGATTTTGAGCCCTATGTGGGACCAAGGGATGTAGTCCCGAGACATGACTCACATCACGGTTGACTTTACTTATTGAGACTAAGAGGTTTTGAGATGTTTTTATGTAGTTTTTTTGTTGAAGTAGTTGGATTGGATGTGATTAATTATGTTGGATTTCATTTTTAATATATAAATCATATTCAATATAACATTTATTATGAGGTGATGATTTGTAGAGACTAATTCATATGATTCTTAATATGGTTTTTAGTGATTATTAATCATAAAAATAGTTCATGATGCAAGGTATTAAAGGAACCTATCTCGCACTAAAAATATTTTTACTATGTTGTAGAAGTTTATTGATGAATAAGGTTTACACCATAAATTATATACTATAATGAAAATGAAATAAAGTTAGTTTTTTAAGTTCTATCTATTTAAATAAATATATTACACTAGTATTATTATATACCATAAAGAATCCCAAACATATTTTCCATGTCACTGGAAAATTGAGGACCAGTACACTACATAGAGGCCACCACATCCCAATGAGGGATGATATTTGGTTCTCATGCTATGGAAGTAAGACCATTTCTCAATGGAGAGGAACTATTTGTTTTTTGTGACTCTATAATTTTTAAAATACCTATTCCATAATTAATGTACCACACTACAACTAGTTGATAGAATGGTGGTTCATGTCGTAGGCGAGGATTCCATGATGAAAAGTAGTTTGGGAATTTATTTTCATGACACTGAGCTTTGGAAGACCATACCTTAGTTCCATAATGAATCCACAATTTTTTTAGGTAGTTAAAAAATAAGAATTGTGAACTACTATGCTATGTTATAAATGAGGAGACTATACTATAAATAGTGAAAACAGGATAGCTCAATCATCCTTAATAACTTGTATTCATCTAAGTTTTGTTATGGTTAATTTACCTTATAATAACTACTAATTAAATTTTTTTGGAGAAGATTAATTGGAAGACGATCCAAGGGAAGTGTTTTAAGCAGAGGATTTGAATTTAGATTTCAAATTCAAATTTTATTTGAAGAAAATGTGACTATTGTGATGATATGAACGATTTTGATAGAAAGTTATAAAGATTCGGGAGAGGAAGGTGAAGGATAGATGCGATGATAAGAATTTTTTTATATGTGAAAAAGAAAATAATATTTTATGATTATCCAAAGTAGAATAAAGGAATAATGAGAATAAAATTGAAGTGATTCTGTGCATGTTTCATGCATACAAAGTGAAAAGAAACTTTTCCCTGTGTAAGTATAAAGGTGATATTACAATTTCTTTATGTTGTGAAAGTAGAAAATAATTTTAAGAAATCAACACACTCAATTAATTAGAAGAAGTCTATTAGGTTGAATATTTTTTAATTTTTACAAAAAAACATATTTTTATTGTGAAGGATTCACTTGTGTTTAAGATGCAAAAAATCATAGTTAGGAGACATGTAAGCATGAGTTTCAAGGTTATAATATTCTTGTTTATACCACATGACTATTCTAGTGGGTTGTGTAATCCTGGAGGAATCTATAAAAAACCACGGACTATCCCTATCACTTTAAGAGGTGAAACTTGTAAATCTATTGTGCTCCCTTATATTGGTGTGCATGTGGGTGTGAATAAATATTATATAACTAAACTTTAACAAGTATAAAATTACATGTTTTGAAGAAACATAAAAATTAATTTTGTTCACTAATTCACTCCATCACAGTGATCTCCCATAGATCCTATAGGCAGATTCTGAAGTGGTATCAGAGCCCAGTTCCCTTAATTTGTGATTTCAATTTAAAGTCTCTATTAGGAAGATGAATCTATTATCATTTTATTTTATCAAATATGTATAATTTTAAATTATTTATCAGAAATGGGATTACCACATTTTATGGGAAAGGTTATTATGTTTTGAAAGATAGAATGTTTCCACAACTAATAGATTTACCCTACATGCTAAAGGTTCTTCTCTATGAACATCAAACAAAAGGAATATGGAGAGTGTTGTAAATGTTAGAAATTATATTTTATCTTCATTTTTAGAAATTTAATTTCTAAAGGTTAAAAGAATAAAAATAAAAAAGGTATTTCGGTCAAATAAGAGAATATTTATGAAGGGAAAACCAAAGTATAGTGAGAAAAGTTACAGTTTTGGAGACCTAAATATAAATATATATAAATGAATGATGATAAAACAATTGATATAATCTTAAAAAGGGTAAATAAATTTTTAATAATGACTAGTGGTTATAGTGAGAATCTAAGAGAATCTAATATTGCATATAAAATATTGTGTAGATTACCTAATTTTTTTTATGAAAAATTATCTATTTTAAAAGAAAAAGTTATAGGTGAAATATATCTTGATGATTTTCATAGTACTATTATTTCTTATTAAATGAGGAAATATAATGATATCTATAAAAATGGAAAGGCGCGAAAATTATATTTCCTTTAAATCCTCAAAGTCAAGTAATGGTAAGAAGGTTATTTATGAATATAGTAGAGATATATTTTTAGATTCATGTTTAAATGTGGAAATAAGGTTTGTAAAATAATATCACATATCTATAAATTTGTAATAATAGGTAAGGGAAAGATCAAAGGGAATTTACTAATTAAATATTTTAATTCTGGGGATGTTGGACATTTTTTATCAAACTATACAAAACTAAAATAATATGAAATTATGATGAAGAAAGTGAAAGATCAAGATGATTATCAATGAATAATTCATCCATTCTAAAGTTATCTTATATAAGAAAATGAATGAATTTATTAAAGAACAATAATATGAATTTCATATCTATGTTTAAAGAATATGAAATAAGTAGTGAAGATGAAGAGGTTGATACTGAAATTGATATTGAAAAAAAACTTATCATTATTAAGGTGAGTAATAAAAAATTCAGTAGTGATGAAGGAATCAATTTTGGAAGTAGAGATAAAAAAACTCAAATAGATTTTATTTTGAATATTAAATTGAGATAATTTATCTCAAAAATTTTCACGAACCATCCCCCAGGGCTCATGTCGTGACTACCCCAAGACCACCTCCCAAAGGCCAGGGGCTGACAACTAGCGCCGAAGGCGTCAACCTGCAAGTGGGAGGCATTTGCCTAAGTACCCGTATGCACACACACACACTCACAACCATATTCCAACACACTGAAAAGGGGTAACAAGTACCAATAAAACAAAGCTGAGTGCAAGTAAAACTGAAAGAAAGTAGGCTGGAATAAAAACCCAACAAGGAACTGAAAAAAGCGAATACAAAAAAAACTCTGATGGCCATCTAGGCCGTCGCCGAGCAGTCTTCAAGTCTCAGCCAACCATAGGGTTTCGTACAAAGAGCGCTTGGGAGAATTGCTACTCAAGATATGTTTCACATAACAAAGTTTATGAAAGTCACCAAAAATCATTCCAAAATGATCCAGATCCTCTAGAGGGTCCCAACACCGCAAACGTCCTGCCAATCATACATGCGGTTTGCAAGATATGGGCGTTTTAGTAACCAGGGGACAAGTTGAGGTGGGGCCCGGTCCGACCCTGTCATACCGACCTGACCAACCCGGCCCGGGGGTTCAACATACCCCAGTTCATTTAGATGGACTTGATCTGACCTGGAACCGGTCGAGTTTGGTCTGGTTCGGTCTGGCCAGTAGGCCAAGCCCAATAGGCCTTGCTGGACCCGGCCCGATTTGGCCAAGGGTCCAGCCTGCAGGGTCGCCTGGCTACCCGATCTTGTCTGGCTCAACCTGAAGGGGTGCGGGTCTAGACTGTCGGTGTAGGTCTGGCCAGCTAGACAGCAGGACTAGCTCAGATTGCTAGGGGCGCTTCCTGCTGGGGGGCTTAACCCGCTGGTCTGAAGACCAGCCGCATTAGCGGCTGGTGGGGTGTGCTTGGGACACGACGGACCGCCGAATCCCTCCCTGTCCGAGCACAGCTCGCAAGGAGTGGGATACTCCTTCATGTGCCCACGACTGGTGAGGGACATCCACCCTCCACATCCCCCATGAACTCAGTCCATGGGTTGACCCCAGTCAACGCGGTGCCATGCTAGCGCCGCGGGTCTCCAGTGCCACAGGTCTCCAGCGCCGTGACCCAATCGGTTGCAGCTTCTGCCGCACCGACGCACCACTCCACCTGGATGCTGGCATGTCCGGTGGCCGTATCCTTCCATCATGTACGTGGATGATGCGTGCCTCCACCGCTATCATGTGCTACCGCTGCCCGTACCGGTGCACCAGCAGATCCTTCGACGGACCACCAGATGCACTCCAGTGGCCCGTTCTTCTCACCGCATGAGCCTACGGCCTTTGGGGAGCATCCTCATTACCGAAAAGCCTTCAAAGATGCCTTTCCATTGCTTCAGAAAATTTTTTCACCAAGATCACACAAATGGAGGGGTCTGGCCCTTTGTTCATGTCAGCCCACACCCTCTGCGTTAGAAGGTTTAAAGATGGGGGAGGTTTGGGGAGTCTCTATTCAATCATTAATGCCAAGATTTAAACCCCAAAAATAAATCCTCTTGAATGAAACACCCTCCTGCATAAACGCATGAATCATGGGTCAACCTATTTGTGGGTTGACCTGTGTTTGTCATTTCTATAAATGGACGGGGAAGAACAAAAAATCAAAAAACCCTACCTCTTTGAAGTCCGTTGCCGCACATTCATCCTCAAGGGGTTAAGACATCGGCGTCGCCTCTCGGCTCCGATCTTCAAAAGGCATAATGAAGAAGATGAAGTTCCACTGATGTTCTTTATTATTCTTTGTGGTGGAATTCCATTCGAGGTTCTCCATAGAGTCCACCTATTTTTTAATCAATATTTCCCTAGCATGTCGAACTAAAAATAGGATCACGTCGCAACGTTCCCATTATGATGCGACGTTGCATTGTTATGTTGTTTTATTTATGAAACAACTTCACTGTTACCCATCATTAAAGCGTCATTACACTGTGAGTTTAACGATCCATTAATGAGCCTCATTGATGCACATTGTCGTCGCCCTATCGCCGCTCCACAGAGTCGTCGTCCGCCACTCAAAAGTGAGAAAGAAAAGAAAATAATTATTTTAAATTATTTTATTATTTTTATTGAAAAATTCCAAGAAATAAATTTTCTACTCGGCCCTTTCTGGCTGAAGTTAAGCGATTTATTGGAATATTTTAGCATTCTGAATTTTACGGTGCCCTTAGATTTTCAATCCGAGCAACGGTTCAGAAGATAGAAAATCCTGCTCGTACATTTACTAAACGTACCATAATAAAAGTTCAAAATTTTGTTCCAGGATCTCCGAAATTTGGAATCAAATGCTATTGAATTTCACAATCTCAAAATAATTCCATATAAATAAATAAAAATTATACATAAAATCTAAGATGTTACATTCTCCCCACCTTAGGGCTTTACGCCCTCGAAAGCCAAAACAACAACTAAACAAAAAGATGGAGGTACTGGGCATGAATTTGAGCCTCCTGCTCCCATGGGCTCTCGTTGAGATTCTTATGCTACCATAAGATTCACACTAGAGGAATCAACTGTCCGCGTATGACCCACTCCTGTCGATCCTCTATCTCTACTGGGAACTCCACAAACATCGCCCCATTATCAATGTCTAGCTCTCCCCAGTCGATGATGTGCTATAGATCATGCACATACCTACTCAGATGCGATACATGGAAAACATCATGCACCTGAGGCATCTATGGGGGAATAGCTAGGCGGTATGCCACCTCGCCAACTCCGCCTAGGATCTGAAAAGGACCGATGAACCTCAAAGATAGCTTACCACCCCAACCAAATATCTGTAATTCTCATCTGGGTGAGACCTGAAGGAACACATGATCTCCCTCCTCAAAATACAAGGGTCTCTGCCTCCTGTTAGTATAAGACTTCTTCCTGCTCTCTGCAGTCCTCATTCTCTCCTGGAATATATACACCTTCTCAGTGGTAGCCTGTACCAACTATAGACCCATGAGTGCCGACTCTCCTAGGTCTGTCCAGCATATGGGTGATCTGCAAGGCTGCCCATACAAGGCCTCAAATGGTACCATGCTAATGGTGGAGTGATAGGTATTGTTGTATGAAAACTCCACTAGTGTAAGGTGGTCCTCCCAACTACGACCAAAGTCAAGGATGAAAGCACGATGCATTTCCTCTAAGGATTGTATGGTCCTCTATGTCTGACCATCTGACTATGGATGAAAAGTTGTGCTCAAATGCAGCTGCGTCCTGAACACCTTCTGTAATCCCTTCCCCAACCAGGAGGTAAAGTGGGTTTCATGATCTTAGATGATAGTCGAAGGCACCCTGTGAAGTCAAACTATATTTGGGACATAGAGGAATCCCAATCCCTCTACAGTTCCCCTTATCCCAGATGGGTAGGAAGTGAGCCGACTTGGTGAGTCGGTCAACGATCACCCAAATAGAGTCATGACCTCTAGACATATGTGATAACCTCATCACGAAGTCCATCGAAATATCAACCCATTTCCACTCCAGTACCTCGAGTGGCTGAGTCAAGCCTACCAGAACCTGGTGCTCCTCCTTTACTTGCTGACAAATGAGGCATCGTGAAATGAACTCGAACACTGCTTTCTTCAACCTAGGACACTAGTACTAACGCTAAAGGTCCTGGTACATCTTTTCCACTCCAGGATGTACCGCCAGAGGGGAATTATGGAACTCCCTCAACACCTTCTCCCACAATGCCACTGGTACTATGGTGCACCCTCTAAAAAGGATGACGTGCTCCCCACCTTCAGAAAGTTCTTCAGGAGGCCATCTTGAGGGTATCTAATCACGTCAGGCCTCACAGTCAACGTCCCCAAGATGTACCTCCCATACTCGCTGAAGGAGTGGGGGAGTGAAAGCCATAGACTGAAGGTAAACAGGTTCACCATCCTCTATGAGGGATACCTGCATCGAGGCTAACTGCTATGTCTCCTCACTCAACAGCATCAACCCGGTCCTCCTGGTGAGCACGTCTTCCACCATGTTCCCATTTCCAAGAGTATAGAATATCTCAAAATCATATTCCTGGAAGAACTCTAGCCATCGCCACTGTCTCAGGTTCAGGTCCTTCTGGGAGAAGATATACCTGAGACTCTTGTGGTCGGAGTAAATAATGAACCTCTAACCCATCAAGTAGTGCCGCCACGTCTTTAAGGAAAAGACCACTGCTGCTAACTCTAGGTTGTGGGTCATGTAGTTCTGCTCATGATGCATCAACTGTCGTAATCCATAGGTGATCACCGCTCACTCCAGCATCAGGACACAACCCAGTTGGGTCCTTGATGCATCGTAGTAAACTATATACCAAATGCCCTCCTTAGGTAATATCAAGATGATGGAACAAGTCATTCTTCACATTAGCTCCTGGAAACTCTGCTGGAATTTCTCCATCCACACGAAGGGTTGTCCCTTCAGTGTCAAAGTTGAAAAAGGTTCTACTACTCAAGACACTACAAGAAAAACAACCTTTTGAGATGAGTTATTTGCGACGAGATATTATCCTGTTGTAAATAGTCCAGTCCAGAGATTATTTGCGACGGGTCGGTCGTCCCGTCGCAAATACCTTGTTATTTGCGATGGGGGGAATATTCCTGTCGCAAATAGTTTGTCGCCTGGAGGTATTTGCGATGGGACCCGTTGCAAATACCCGACGACAGTAAATGGTTTTTTGGGATGGGAAGTTTACTTACGATGGGAAATTCCCCCGTCGAAAATGGTTTGTCGCTCGGAGGTTATTTGCGACGGGTCCCGTCGCAAATACCCAGCGATGGTAAATGTGTTTTTACGACGGGATGATGCCCCGTCGCAAAACGTGTGTCGGCAGGTACCTTTTGCGATGGGCCCCGTCACAAATACCCTTTTAACCGTCAACAATAATTAATGTGAGCAAAGGTATTTGCGAAGGTCTCCATTGCAAAAGGTACATGTTGTGACGTGAATACCATCTCAAAAGGTCCTGTCGCAACTAATCTAACCTATATATACCCCAGGCTGCCACCCGGCCTGCCCGGTCGCCTACTGCCCTGCCCGGCGCCCTACCAGGCTGCCACCCAGCCTGCCGGAACCGCGCCCCGGTTCCCGGGCCGAGTTGCCCGAGCCGCGCCCCTCACAGCGCTGGCTGAACCGGCCCCAGCCTCCAGGCCGAGCCGCCTATGCGGCGACCTCTGGGCCGAACCCCCCCCCGCCACAGTCCGCTGGGCCGTGCCCAGTGGACTGAGCCGAACCTAACGGGCTGACCGACCGTTTTTTCAAATCCTACTCTCAATTCTCACTTTCTCTCTCTCTCAACCCTATTTTCAGAGTGAGAATTTGTTTTAGTTAGTTTTTTTGACGAAAAAGTTTTGAAGCAGTCTACATCAATAGAAGATCAAGATTAAATGTATTTATATTTTATTTTATTTAATATTTATTTCATTTTTTAATGTTTATTTTAATTATTTTTTATTAGTTTTAATTTAATTAGATTAAAATTGGTTTGTTAATAGTAGTTATTTGTAATAATAAATTGAAAGTATTAATACTAATTTTTAATAAATAAGAATAATTAATAATAAATAAGAATAAATAGTAATAAATAGGAATAATTAGTAATTATTAGGAATAATTAGAAATAATTAGTTACAAATATTTATAATTAGCAATAAATAGGAATAATTAGTAATTATTTGGAATAATTAGAAATAATTAGAAACAAATATTTATAATTAGCAATAAATATGAATAATTATAAATAAATAGGTATAATTAGCAATAAATAGGAATAATTTATAATAATTAGAAATAAATAGTAATAATTAGGAAAAAATAGTAATAAATAGGAATAAATAGGAATAAATAGAAATAATTAATAATAAATAGGAATAAATAGTAATAATTAGGAATAATTAGGAATAAATAGTAATAAATAGAAATAATTAGTAATAAATATAAATAAATAGTAATAAATAGTAATAAATAGGAATAAATTATAATAAATAGGAATAAATAGGAATAAATAGGAATAAATAATAATAAATAATAATAAATAGTAATAAATAGGAATAATTAGAAATAAATAGGAATAATTTGTTATAAATAGAAATAATTAGTAATAAATAACAATAATTAATAATAAATTGGAATAATTAATATTAAATAGGAATAATTACTAATAAATAAGAATAAATAATAACAAATACTATTAAATAGGAATAAATAATAATAAATACTAATAAATAGGAATAATTACCAGGAAATCTCAGTCAGAGGTAAAGCCTCTGACCATTTATTAAGAAAGGAAAAGTACATGGAACAAGAAAACACACAAGAAAACCAGTTACATGTCATAGAATTCATACCCCTCACCATACCCATGATATATGACTTCCTCCGCAGTAGCTGATTCCCATTCAGAGCTGTCATAGTGTTTTAGGACCTTCACATATTTCTGTCTGAGATTCAGCTTCTCTAAGGATAACAACTCCTTAGAGGATTGCCTGACAGCGGACCTAGTTGACAGCAGCTTTGGCAAGTCAGAGTAAGCCTTCCTCGTTCTTCTTTTAGCTAGGGGATTTTCCTCATTTCCAGATTTTTTCTTCCCATCCTTAACAACATCACTAAAGGATGACATAGCCAAACCACAACAATTTTCCTTGTCACTGTCCAAGACATCCCCCCAATTTCCAGAAATTACCACCTCTTGACAAACATCAGTCAGAGTCCGACTCTGCTCATATTGCCCATTTATATCAATTGTAGCCAAACAACGGGGGGACTCTACACAAATAGTACCAACATCTAGCTCCTCCCCCACTACATTCTCTTTGCCAGACTGTGTATTGTGACCATCCTTCATTGGAGTGTACCCATCCATCTCATCATGACCCAATTTCTAAAAGCGGTTGCAAGTGTCCACTGTGATTTGCAGACCACAATCAGAAGCCAGCTGCAACTGAGAGTCTTTACCAGCTGAACGAACATGGGGTGTAACAGGAACCTGCATATCAACTGAACTCCAAGCCAGCTCTCCCTCCTTCTGTCCAACTTCATCAGCTTTGATCATTCCACAAACATCACTTGCTGCATCATCCTGACCAGCAAGAGTTTTCCCGTGCTGCGATACAGGTCTTGCATTAGCAGATGCTTCCCGCACTTCCCGACTTCCAGAACTAGGTCCATGCCACATATTGATTTTGGCTCAATAAATAGGAATAATTAGTAATAAATATGAATAATTAGGAATAAATTGGAAAAATTAGTAATAAATAGGAATAATTAGCAATAAATAAGAATAATTAGCAATAAATAGGAATAATTTACAATAAATAAGAATAATTTGCAATAAATAACATTAATTAGCAATAAATATGAACAATTAGCAATAAATATGAATAATTAGCAATAAATAGTAATAAATAAGAATAACTAGTAATAAATAGAAATAATTACGAATAAATAGGAATAAATAGTAATAAATAGAAATAATTAATAATAATTAGGAATAATTAGTAATAATTAAGAATAATTAAGAATAATTAGGAATAAATATTTATAATTAGCAACAAATAGGAATAATTATAAATAAATAGTAATAATTAGCAATAAATAAGAATAATTAGCAATAAATAGTAATAAATAGGAATAATTAGTAATAAATATGAATATATAACAATAAGTAGAAATAATTAATAATAATTAGGATTAATTAGCAATAATTATGAATAATTAGGAATAATTAGGAATAATTAAGAATAATTAAGAATAATTAGGAATAATTAGGAATATTTAGGAATAATTAGAAATAAAAATTTATAATTAGCAATAAATAGGAATAATTAGAAATAAATAGTAATAATTAAAAATAAATAGTAATAAATAGAAATAATTAGTAATAAATAATAATAAATACCAATAAATAGAAATAATTACGAAAAAATAGTAATAAATAAGAATAATTAGAAATAAATAGTAATAATTAGTAATAATTAGTAATAATTAGTAATAATTAGTAATAATTAGTAATAATTAGTAATAATTAGTAATAATTAGGAATAATTAGGAATAGTTAAGAATAATTAGGAATAAATATTTATAATTAGAAATAAATATTTATAATTAGGAATAAATCGTAATAATTAGCAATAAATAGGAATAATTAGCGATAATTAGTAATAAATAAGAATAATTAGCAATAAATATGAATTATTAGCAATAAATATAAATAATTAACCATAAATACAAATAATTAGTAATAAATAGGAATAAATAGGAATAAATAGGAATAACTAGCAATAAATAGGAATAATTTATAATAAATAAAAATAATTAGCAATAAATACGAATAAATTGCAATAATTAGGAATAAATAGCAATAAATATGAATAAATAGTAATAATTAGGATTAAATAGAAATAATTAAGATTAATTAATAGTAATTAGGATTAATTAGTAGTAAATATTTATAATTAGCAATAAATATAAATAATTAGAAATAAATAGTAATAATTAGAAATAAATAGTAATAAATAGAAATAATTAGTAATAAAGAGGAATAAATAATAATAAATACTAATAAATAGGAATAATTAGGAATAATTAGTAATAAATAGAAATAAATAGTAACAAATAGTAATAATTAAGAATGATTAGTAATAATTAGTAATAATTAGGAATAATTAGGAATAAATAGGAATAAATAGGAATAATTAGAAATAAATAGGAATAATTAGGAATAAATAGGAATAAATAGTAACAAATAGGAATAATTAGAAATAAATAGAAATAAATAGAAATAATTAGTAATAAATAGGAATAAATACTAATAAATACTAATAAATTGGAATAAATAGGAATAAATAGTAATAAATACAATTAATTAATAATAAATAGGAATAATAGTAATAAATACAAATAAATAACAATAATTAGAATTTAATAATAATAATTAAGATTAATTAGTAGTAATTAGGATTAATTAGTAGTAAATATTTATAATTAGAAATAAATAGGTATAATTAGAAATAAATAGTAATAATTAGAAATAAATAGTAATAAATGGAAATAATTAATAATAAAGAGAAATAAATAATAATAAATACAAATAAATAAGAATAATTAGGAATAATTAGTAATAAATAGGAATAATTAGAAATAAATAGTAATAAATATAATAATTAGGAATGATTAGTAATAATTAGTAATAATTAGGAATAATTAGGAATAATTAGGAATAAATAGGAATAATTAAAAATAAATAGGAATAATTATAAATTAATAATAATAAATAGGAATAATAATAATAAATAGGAATAATTAGTAATAAATAGGAATATATATTAATAAATAAAAATAGTAATAAATATGAATAAATAGTAATAAATACAAATAATTAATAGTAAATAAAAATAAATAGAAATAAATTGGAATAAATAGAAATAATTAGGATTAAATAACAATAATTAAGATCAATTAGTAATAATTAGGATTAATTGTTAGTAAATAGTGATAATTAGAAATAAATAGTAATAATTAGAAATAAATAGTAATAATTAGTGATAAATAAGTATAATTACTGATAAATAGGAATAATTAGTAATAAATAAGAATAATTAGAAATAATTAGAAATAAATAAGAATAAATAGGAATAAATAGGAATAAATAGGAATAAATAGGAATAAATAGGAATAAATTCTAATAAATTGTAATAACTTGGCACAATTTCTAATGGATTGATGACACTCCTTTTGCTCGATGACTCCTCTGCTTTCAAATTTCACCAACTCAAAACATTATGAAAAGTATGCTTCTACATATGAATATCCCATATTGTATGCACGAGTTTGAATATGCATTCACAAGACCACATTTTTCATAATTTGTTCAGGTGGTGACCATTTCAAGAAGATGATTCATCAAAGAAAAGGGGGCTCTTTTGTCTAACGGTTCATTTACTTGAATCTTTGTGACACTGAAATAACAATGAAGAAATTGATCGGAGGTATGCTTATACATTCTCGTATGCACAAGAATGAATAAGTGTACCTATGATTAGATTCTTCATTGTGATTTCAGTGTGAGAAAGATTCAAGTAAATGAGGCATCAGATAAAAGAGTAGCCATCAATCCACTGGAAATTATGTCGCCTAAATTTAATGGTAATTATTAAGAAGTAGTTATAATTATTTATCTTATTTTTTTTTTCAGATAGTGTTTTTATAATTTCAAATTATTCAAAAAACTTGATGATTTATATTTTGTAGAAAAATATGGAACAAGGAAATCGACATTATTCATTATTAGATGACCGTGCTTGGATAAATCAGCGCAGAAATCCAAATGGTTCTGGTTTAAATCATGTATATATTGAGGGTGTTGAAGTTTTCTTATCATTTGTATCATCAAAACCAGAATATGTTTCAGAAGGCATAATTAAGTGTCCTTCTAAAAAATGTGCTCTGAGAATGTTTGAAACATTTGATAAGGTTGGGGGACATCTCTTGCGGTTTGGTTTTCAACCTGATTATGTTTTTTGGTATCAACACGGTGAACAAAGTTTCAAGATAAGATACTAATAACTTGATTCTAGATCCATCAAGGTTTCAAAATTTAGTACATGATGTTGTAGGTCCATATGTTCAACAAACTGAAACTCAAGATGATAGTGATTTAACTCCTAAGTTTGCACCATCCTAATTTTATGAGTTGTTGAGGTCTACTGAGAATGCATTATATCCTGGTTGCAAGATAAGAAAATTAGAAGTGGTTGAAAAATTTATGGCTATTAAATCAGATAATGAAATGTCAAACAACTGTTTTGATCAGATATTTTCTTTGGTTAAAACACTATTACCTGAAGGAAATGTGTTTCCTGTAAATTACTATGAGAGCAAGAGACTGGTTCGTAATCTAGGCCTTAGTTATCGAAAGATTCATGCATGTCCAAATGATTTCATCTTTTATTCTGATGAAAATGATTCATTGGATAGTTATCTCACATGTGGATAATAGAGGTATAAAGAAGCTCAACCAGGGAATTTTGGATCGATTCCAGTAAAATAGTTGAGATATTTCCCCATTACACCCTGGTTGCAGCATTTATTTATGTCTTAGAACACAGTGTCAATAATGTCATGACACAAAACCAAGATTTCAACTAATAATAGCTTGAATCATTAATCTAATGGTGAATCATTCAAACATTTTGACCGTCTACATCTGGCTTTTTCTTTAGAAGGTCGAAACGTGCGATTGAGTCTTTATACTGACAGTTTCTGTCTGTTTGGTTCTTATGACAGTCAATATTCATGTTGGCCTGTCTTTATAACTCCTTAAAATTTACCTCCATGGATTTTGATGAATTAGCCCTATATCTTTTTGACTCTATTAATCCCAAGACATCTGAAAAAGAATATTGATGTTTATTTGAAGCCATTGATTGATGAGTTAAATGAATTGTGGAGAGATGGTGTTAGTACATATGATGTTGCTGGGAAACAAAATTTCATATTAAAATATGCTTTGATGTGGACGTTTCGTGACTTTCTGGCATATGGAATGTTATCTGGATGGGGTACACATGGTTCGAAATCATGTCCTTAATGTATGAAAGACAACAAATCATTTATGCTCATCAATGGAAAAAAACTTTCTATTATGACTGTCACCACAGATTTCTTCCAACCGATCATCCTTTTCTATGGAAAAAATCTCATTTTAGAAAAGGTACAATTGAAAGGGATAAATCTCCAAAGATAATCTCAGGTACAGAGTTAAAATTAGTTTTATTTTCATTACCTCCCATCACATTTGGGCTAACAGTAAACCAACAGAAAATTGATGGCTTTGGGAAAGAACATAATTGGATAAAACGAAGCATTTATTGGGATCTTCCATATTGGTATGATTTGTTGGTCCGACATATGTTGGATGTCATGCATATTGAGAAAAACAATTTTGATAATTTATTTCATACAGTTTTGGATACACCAGGTAAGACCAATGATACTGTAAAGGCACGATTAGATTTTTCCCAAATTTGCAGGCGACTAGAACTTGAACTATTTGAAAATGTCAGATCATAGAGGTTAGTAAAGCCAAAAGCAGCTTATACACTTTCCAAAGAGATTAGCTTATTATTTTGTCAGTGGATTATAGATTTGAGACTTCTAGATGGTTGTGATTCCAATTTGGGTAGATGTGTTAAGAATGGTTATATTAACATATTAAAAAGTCATGATTGTCATGTTATAATGGAAAGAATTATGTCGATTAGATTCATAGGTTTGTTGAATTCTATGATTTGGGATTCAATAATAGACATATCATATTCTTTTCGAGACATTTGTGCAGCGACAACAGACTACGATGCCCTAATAAAACTGGAAGAAGATGTTGCTGTAATTATATATAAATTGGAAAAAATATTTCCGCCAGATTTCTTTGACTCAATGAAACATTTGATATTACATTTTCCAAATGAAGCTAAATATTGAGGTCCCATATAGTTTCGATGGATTTACTCATTCGATATATGGATGCAGAAATTGAAGAAAAAAGTATGTAATAAAGCATCAGTTGAAGGCTCAATTGGTGAAGCTTATTTTCAAGAGGAAATTGCCTTTTTTGCTCTCATTATTTTGATTCTCAATATCCCTCAAAACACAATCACATGGAAAGAAATGAGGGGGATTTTAATGATGAAATGGACAATCAATTATCAGTTTTTAATTAGCCAAATCTTGGTTTTGGTGGAGTTCATGAATGGTGGCTTTCAGATGATAAACATCACAGAGCTTATACATATGTTCTACTCAACTATGAAGAAATGAAATCAATTGTAAAGTGAGTGCTTCTATCACTTATTCTATTTTTAGGATATATGATAATCATATTAAGAAACAACTTCCACAAATTACAACAGTTTCTCTTGAAGAACGCAGAAAAAAAAATATCAATGGTTTTAAAAACTGGTAACATAAATTATTGACGGTTTAATATCAATTCTGTTTATTATTTATCATATTGATAACTGTTTTACAAATTTTTAGGTTTCTCAACATGCTGATAAAATTGATAAGAGACTGTGTATATTGAGTAACCCACAATCTAAAATGGTTAAATCTTGTAATGTATATGTGGTGAATGGTTTTCAATTTCATACACGTGCATATGAGGAATAAAAAAACAATGAACATTGGAGTTTTCTTGAGAGGATCACATCAAAGAGAAACTGAAGTTGACTTTTATTGCATTCTGAATGAAATTCTTGAGATGTGTTATCTAGGAAAGAATTACATAACGATGTTTAAATGTCGGTGGTTGGATACTGAGAGAGGCTTGCATGTTCATTCGACTCATGGAATCTTCGATATTAAATATAAAAGTCTTATTGTAGTAAATGAACCATTTTTACTGGCTCAATAGGAAAATCAGATTTATTATGCAAAGTACTGTGCTACTTCAATAGACTTGAGTGATTGGTGGAGCATAATAAAAATTAAATCTTGGGAAAATTAGTTTACTCAAACTGAATGTGGTTCCGCTGAAGTGGAAGGAATTGAAAATTTTCAAGACACTACTCAAAATACATCTTTTTCACAAAGTGATGTGAATATCAATGATGACACCCCACAATTAAGGATTGATGATGACAAAGATGTTAATGATGTTACAAATTAATTTGAAATGACAAGAGATGAAGAAACTGAAACTCATATGGATATTGATGATGCTGAGGAGGAAGATGAAGACATTGACATGGATAGCTATAAAGATGAGGATGGACATTGACACATTTAAATGCTGGTTATAATCATAACTTATATATATATATAATAGTTATTTTCAGCTATCTGATAACAATAATAATTTTTTGTTTCAGATGGATCCTGATATATTTTTCGAGTTGCAGGAGGCTGATCTACCTTTGGATGAGGGGGATTTTGGATCATCTGACCCTCAGCCTACTAGCGGTTCCGGGGGTACATGGAGGGGGCACAGTCTTGCATGAATTATGATTCCTGACCCTATCCCCGAGTGACGTCCATGTATTGGCTTCGATCCACGCACAAAGAGGTATGGTAACCTGTATATTTTAGTTAGCTTTAATTAATTTATTTATATATATACTAATTGTTTGATCATTTATTCTTTTTTCATAGTTTTTCGCATGTAGCTATTGGATAGGGGAGCGCTATCTTGCACAATTATTTTTCTCAGCCATGGATCACATAGGAACAAAATCCCTTTGATGTGTGGCGCGACATGTTTGATCATTGGTTGGTACGTAAATAAAGAATATTTATTTTGAAATTTATTTTATTAATAAAATTGTATTATAAATTATTTGTAAGGTTTTTGGTATCCCATCGATGATAGCATGTGTGACGCTATCCACGCAGCATAGAACATGTCTATGCATGACCGTTTCTATCAGTTTTTGCACAATTTGAGAAGAACATCCATTAAGAAAGAAGGAGTGACAGAATTTGATGAGTCATGTAGAGCCCACCGACCAGAGTATATTTCATCTCATGTTTGGGATGGATTATGTTTACACTAGTTGGGTGGTATATTTCAGAGGATATCTTCAGTGGGACGACATAATCGGAGGAGACAAGAGGTGACACATCGAGCTGGTAGCCGTACATTCGGTACATATAGAGATCATCTAATAAGTATATTTTTTTAAATATTTTATATAACTTTAAATATAAACAGTTTATTTTATATTTCTGTAGGCAGTCGAGCATCTCGATATTATGGAGTTCGACGATTATCAGAGGATGTATAGTGATCCAGCTACTGGAGAGATTATAGGTGATCGCCAGCATCAGATTATGGTTAGTATTATTTTTTTTTTCTATTTTTTATTAAATGCATATAATATTTTCACCATGTTAATTTCAAATTGGAATTGAAGGAGTCATATGAGGCTAGGACCTCTCAGACATAGGCTGAGATTCAGAATGAGATGACTGATCAGACCAATGCCCACCATTTTGATGAGGCGACATGGATGCAGGAGACTTAGTATGGATTTTAGAAGGGCTGAGTAGTTGGTATCAACTCTCATTTGACTTCAGGTACTTATTATTGTACTATTGCGATGTTGGTGTCCAGCTCGAGAGGAGTTCATGGAGAGGCATCATCTTCTGCCTCACAGTATCAGAAGCAATTGCGAAATCAGGCTGAGCTTATAGAAATTTTGCAGAAGTAGCATGAAGAGATGTGTCGGTGGCAGCAGCAGCAGAAGCAGCAACAACAACACGAGGAGGAGATGCGTTGATGGGAGCAGCAGTGACAACAGCAGCATCACGAGAAGATGGAGTACATGTGTCTTCTAACTCGTCGTTTAGGGATGGAGTTTCCTCCACCCTCTCCTCCACCTCCTCCACCTCCTCCAGCAGACGACCCCCCTAGTGATTTATTTTTTTATGTCAAAAACATTTGAAATCAAGATTTGTAGTAATATTAACTATTTATAGTTTCGGTCTTTTATATTTGTGCAAAATTCACATAATTTTTTTTTATTTTTAATACCTTATTATTTATTATTAGTATTATATTTTTTAATATTTCTTTACTTTATTAATAATAATAATATTTTATGATTTTCTTATATTTTTTTTGTAAATATTGAGAATTTTAATAATTTTTTATTTTTTATTATTTTAATAATATTAATATTAATTTCTTATTAATCATAATTTTATTAAATATATTGTTTTAGTATTATATTTTTTAATGTTTGTTTATTTTACTAATAATAAATTTTTTACTTTTTTATTATTTTAATAATAATAATATAATTTTTCGTTAATCATAATTTTTTATTTTTTTATTATGATTAGAATTTGCAACGGGACTTTTGCGACGAGATCCCATCGCAAATAATCTAAATATAATTTTTTATAAATAGTATTTGCGACAGGGCGGTGGGTCCGTCGCAAATACTATTTGGGACAGACCCGTCGTAAAATGTTTTTATATATATAATGTATATAATCAGATGGTTATTTGTGATGGGCCCTTTGAAAATGGTTGATTGATATATAATGTATATAAAAGGAGGCTTATTTATGATGGAAAAAATTCCCGTCGCAAATACCATTTTTTGTGACGGGCCTGTCGCAAATAAATGTATTTGCGACGCCGTTTTCTGCAACGAGCTATTTTCAATAGGCCCCTGTCGGTAAAGCCTATTTGCGACAGGATCCCATCGCAAATAAGTTGCCGCAAATATATATAATTCCAATAGTGGGAGTAGTTGGGCATGAACCTCCGATAATAACCAGCCAACCCCAAGAAGCTTCGCACCTCAGTCGCACTCCTGGTTGAATCCCAAGAAATCACCACCTCTATCATTGCCAGATCTACTATAACTCCAACCTTCTAGATGAAGTGTCCCAGAAAGTGGACCTCCCTTATGAAAAACTAATAATTTGAGAGCTTACCATAAAGTTGGTGCTCTTGGAGTGTATCCAATTCTATCCGTAGGTGTGTAGTATGCAGCTCCTCCGACACTGAATACACCAAGATGTCATCAATGAAGACCATGACAAACCAATCAAGGTAGAGCTGGAATATCCTATTCATGCGGCCCATGAACACTGCTGGGACGTTTTCCACACCGAGAGGCATCACTAGGAACTCATATTGGTCGTAACGGAACCTGAAGGCTATCTTCAGTACATCCTCGCCCCGTACTCAAAGCTGGTGGTAGCCTGCTATGAGGTCTATCTTTGAGAACCACTTCACCTGCTTCAACTGGTCGAAGAGGTCATCAATTCTTGGAAGTGGGTACTTGTTCTTCATGTTCTCCTAGTTCAGGCACCGGAAGTCCACACACAACCTCAAAATCCCATCTGCCTTCTTGGAAAAAATCACTGGGGCTGCCTATGGTGAAATGATGGGTCTTACAAACCCCTTATCCTGCAAGCCCTCCAGCTATACCCTCAAATCGCAAAGCTATGTGAGAGCTATTAAATATGTTAGTGTGGATATCAGTGCATTCCTGAGGTAAAAGTCAATACAAAAGGCTACCTTTCTATGAGAAGGTAGTCCTGACTCCTCTTTTGGAAAAAAATCATCGTACTCATCCACCACTATAGGAAAACCTGGACTCATCTCCTCCACCACACTGAGGGTAATGCTAGCCAACTGGTGAGTGATCGGCTGAACTCTCCTCCATGAGAGTCCAACCTACGCTGCAAGGGTTTCCTTCTCGCTGGTGAAGGAAAACCTGGTCCCATCTACGCGAGCACATCACACCGTACACCTAAAATAGACGATATGAGAATGAACTGTGGATAACCACTCCATACCCAAGATGACATCATAAGGCCTACATGTAAAGACCTGGAAATTTCAAGGATTTTTTTTTCTTAATTTCTTTGGGATTTTACAAGAACACAGTTTCTGACGGTACCTGATTCCGAGGCCTGGTGTGCCCGGAATCAATTTCCGAAGTTTAGCTCAGGTAAGTTCAGTGAACGAACGAGCGAGTTTTTCTATCTTTTAAACCGTTGCCCCGAATTGAAATCCGAGGGAACCGATGAACTCGCGACGCCAGTATTCTCTTAAGGGTACCTTTACCACAGTTTCTTTTTGACGTATGTGGTAGTTAAAAATTGGAGATTCAATAAGAATTAAATATAATTGTTGTGAAATAATTTTATTTAAGTGGAAGTTTTTCCCTATAAAAGGATGTTGGAGGTGGGGCTCATACCCCACCTAACTTCCCATGGAAAAATAGCTAAGGTTGGTGGAGCCCACACGAGCCCCCAACTTTTCACATTCCCTCAACACCTTGAAACCCCTATTTAACTCCACTTGTAATTAATTGTGGAAACTCTTCCTCTCCCTCTCTCTTCCACTTTAATGTTGCCAACACATGTTAATCAATGAATTATAACTATTTAATTAATTAATTAAGTTGTTTTAATTTTGAATAACTTGGGTGAATAAAATAATAGCTTGGCCATTATATTATTTTGGCACTTGTTGTGTTGGGATTTTGGGGGAAGCTCTAATGAAATTGAGAAGGGTGTTCGTCTCTTAAAACTAAGAACACCGACCATCCAATGAGGAACATATTCTCCTGGCGAAGAATACTTCACACCTTCAACTCTTCTTCTTCCTCCTCATCAAGGGAGAAGACACCATTTGTGAGGAACATAGTCTACAACAATGACTCATTCTTTGAAAACGACGGAATCGACACCATTCTACCGTGACGTTTGACTTCCACGACTCGACGATGTGCGACGTCAATTTCGAGGTAGGGGTTTTTGTTTATTTAAGTTTACATGATTCTTTAGCTCGAGCATGGAAGAATATTCTTTTGGGTGTTTATTCGAACTACTAATGCGGTGGGTACAGACTACGAACAAGTCCGGACCCACCGCTAACTAGTTCTTGATGTGCGGCGGTATGGGGTCGGGTGTGTGATAACAGAAGGTGGCGCGACGAGCGGACGGGGGGCCAGGCGATGCGGTTGGTTTGAGGCGCACCGACGTGGGTATCCAGGGGCGGTGCGGCGGCACGGCGGGCAGGCGAAGGTGGTGGAGGTTCTGGCCATGCGGATGAAGGCTGGAGTTGGGGCACTAAATTGGAGAACAGAATCGTGAAGGGAGGAGTTAATTGGAGAGAGAAATGATAAGAAGATAGAAATAATAATAATAAAATGAGATAGAGATAATAATAAAAATTATAAAAGCAAGGGTGGAGCCTATTAATGAGGTGCATGGGGATTGTGGGTGCATGGATATTGGATGGGATAATTTAAGGAATAAAATAAAATTAAAAATAATAATAATATAATAATGTTATTATTATTTTTGTTGGGAAAATTGTATTTTGACACTATCTTCCTCGTGCGACCTCAGTTTCACGAACCGTCAGCGGCAGTGTGACCCTGACTCCAAGAAAAAATTTATGAGTCCAATATTGGATATCCTTTTTGGGTTTTTGGATCGGGTACCCGAAGCGCTCGGAAAATAATAGATTTAATATTATTATTAAATCTTCGACCCGCCATAACTCATGCGTGCGACGTCCGATTGGCTTGCCGTCAGTGGCGATGTAATCCTGACATCAATACGGTCGATTCAAGTCTAATGTTGAAAACTAAATTCTGGTTCATGGATTGGGTCCACGGAACACCGAATAATAATATTATTATTATTACGGGATCTTGTATCGGACATATCTCTCTCATACGGTGTCGGAATGTCGAACCGTCTGCGAGGTTGTGACCCTGGAATTAAGACGGATGTTTCAAGACCAATTTTGGATATTTAAGTTGAGGTTGAGGCGCGGGCCCCACGAGTCCCGGTTCGCGCGTGTTGCGGTGAAATGACACTTTTTCATCGGCTATCTGTTTCGGACCAATGGGTAGTCCATCTCGTGTGTTTTTCCATATGGATCGCAATGGTGTGACCAGTTTGGTTAACCGGTGTCATTTGAAGTACGACTGGGTTGGTTCGAACCCGAAACCAACCGGGCCCTCAGAGCAGAAACGCTTATAACTTGAGCTCCAGACGTCCGATTGATGTGCCGTCAACTTTTTTGGATTCCTATTGATGAGAAGGAACTTTCGACATACTTCGCATGAGGTTTGGACGCAGTTGGATAGTGGACGGGTTGGATTGAACCCGAAATCCAACCAGGCCCTTGGAACGGAAAAGATGATAACTTTCAGACCGTACGTCCATTTGACGAACCGTCAGCGACGTTGGTGATCACGTTGAGAAACGGTCCCTATGAGCATACCCTATGAGAGATCGGGGTACAGTTGAGTTATGACCGGGTTGGTTCGCACAGGAAACCAACCGAGCGCTTGGGACAAAAAGGCTAGTAACTCACAGACCGAGCGTCTGATTGATGCGTGGTCTGTTGCGTTGAGATCCCTAAGACGAGGCGGTCCTTTGAGATACTTCTCCATGGGACTTTGTGATACTTGGTGTATCGTCCAGTAGCTCATGGAGCGGACCCTCCCGGAGATGAGCTTGCGGAGTACGGAGACCGTGTAGCCGGCTGAGACCTAACGACTGCTTGACCGACTCGAATTGGAGTGAGTCGACTAGCCTAGTGGACGAAGCACTACTTTGTTTGGGTGCGGACCCATGGCGGATGGAGCACTACTTAGTTTGGGTGCAGACCCGCGGTACTCGTCCATAGAGTACCTCTACAGGCTATTAGGGGGGATGCACTACTGTGTTTGGGTGGCATACCCCGGTGGGAAGCACTACTGTGTTTGGGTGGCTGACCCACGGTACTCAACAGGAGGAGTACCTCAACAGTCTTAGGTTAGTGAGCAGTACCTCAGAGTCGTGACAGGATCACTGTACACTCCAGATACGGGGCTCTTCAGCAGTTACAGTTTTGATAATGAAAATACTGGTTTGAGCTGAGTCTATGACCTTTGTGTTTACCTCATGATTGAGATGGGTCAATTGATAAATTAGGTATATGTATGGGCATATACCTGGGTATTGGTTATCCTTTGATTTCATAATCTTTGTGTTTCCTCATGATTTAGATGGGTTACTTGATAACTTAGGTATATGTATGGGCATATACCTAAGTAGAGGTTATCTGTTGAGATCTTCTTTGTGGTTATACTTATTGGTTTTAGTGATAACTTGAGGGTCTCGGGGTCCCTACTAAGTATCATTATACTCACCCCTACATGGGCTATGCCCGCACCTCGTTGTGTTGGTTGCAGACGACGGGCAGTGCTGACGGAGGCCGAGTGTTCGAAGACTGGACGATACCCAGAGGTGGACCTCACGATGAGTCAATATCAGGAGGTGGAATTCACGGCGAGACGATACTTGGAGGAGGTTGATGGGAAAGAGTGTTGTAGAGGCTATCTCTACCTACCCTTCAGGTAGGATCTGTGGTGGATGATCCAGGAGCTGCGCTATCTGTACCTACCCTTCAGGTAGGATCCGCGGTGGACGATCCAGGAGCTGCACTATCTGTACCTACCCTTCAGGTAGGATCTGAGGAGGATGACCTAGGAGCTGCTTCCTTTCTTCTAGCTGTTGTCTTTTTCTGTTGTACTTTTGTTCAGTTGTAGCTGTACTTTCGATTGGGTTTGTATTCTAGCCCACTTACTTTTCAGCACTTTCTTTTGTTCTTAGTGTATTAATTCCGCTTATACTCTGTGTGTTTTTTTACTTTTATAAAGGCAATGCCTTCCCAGTTATTGGGATTTACGCCTTTGGTGCTAGTCTCCAACCCCTGTCCTATGGAACGTGGGCTTGGGGTAGTCCCGGAACGGGCCCCGAGGATGGGTCGTGACAAATTGGTATCAGAGGAGTTCAATTCTACCATAGAACTAAGGACTCTGATCTTTTTCTATGTGAAGAAATAGTGTTAAGGGTACTGAGTGTGGTCTTTAGTTCAGGGAGTCTAGTGTTGGTACGACGACCGACGTATCCGTACACCAGGACCCTGACTTCTGATTTCCGACTTTGTGCAGGAAAAACACTGATTGCATGTGTGTTTCCAAAGTTTAAAGTCAGCTCAAACCAGGTCAGCTCACCAGGTATAAATCATTGACCATGTCGCATCTGTTCAGGATGTCTCCACGCAGACAGTCAGTTGGAGTTTCCGAGAGAGTACTTGATGACGGCCCACCGAGCGGCGAGGCTCCGGTGCGGGGACCTTTTTACTATGTTGGAAC
The DNA here is from genome assembly GCA_963277665.1 of Viscum album. NCBI lineage: Eukaryota > Viridiplantae > Streptophyta > Magnoliopsida > Santalales > Viscaceae > Viscum > Viscum album. The sequence continues at coordinate 124,792,859 of OY728142.1, read as the reverse complement.
CCTCAGGTGGTGTACCAGCAACACCACAACCTATTGGGAAGCAGATGCCACCAGCCTTACTAGCGAAATGTGCACACTGGCAGAGCACGTTGAACGAGTTCCAGCAGCAGCGGCCTCTGAGGTTACGAGGCGATTCCCAGACAGCAGAGGACTGGATGGAGGCGATTGTTAGAGTTTTCTGCCTAACTGAGACATCAATAGAGTGGATGGTGGACTTGGCATCTAGTGTTTTCCAGTGAGTGACCATGAGGATGGTCCGCATAGAGATGAGGCTTCGATACGTGGACCGATGCCTGAGGTAGTGCCTTCGGGTAGCGTGTCAGCTATACATCACTACTTGTTGGTCTGCAGTTACAACCGGCGGTACCGGTAGGTGAAAAATGTAGGCTTATTGCCTTACACGTGTTCCAACATCAAATACCCTTAAGTTCCGAGGCAAGCCTGACTCACAAGCGGCTGAGGGATGGCTTGAGGAAGTGGCTGAGAGTTTTCTAGAGCTTATACAGCTTCGGCAGGACGACATTTTGGTAGCTGAGAATTCATCGGGGCGTACCAATCATTATTGGTACTTGATGACTACAATATGATTAGTGCTTTAGAGCTCGGACCTCAGAGCGAGGTGTGTTTAAGGGATATACGAGTAAGAACTTTTTCCTCTATGCATTCCTACTCACGTTAGGGTACTAGAGAGAACCTTATGATTGAATGTTCTGTGGATGAATGAATACAGCTAGAGAATGTTAGAAGTTGGAACGCAATGAACTGGTTCCAGTCTCAGAGACTTGGGAGTGCGAATGTTTCAAAAAGAGGAAATGTTAAGGACAGATGAATCTCCAGAGTAGCAGACGTGGAAGTAGATCTAGGAGAGCAGCATGGGGTGGTGTACTTTTTGACATGTTACAATCACCTGCCTTTGTAGTCCCTACCAAGCTCAGGGAGCTGGAGGGCAGGGGAAGAGAGTAGCTATATACGGTCAAGGAGTGTGTCCCAATGGCTCTAAGAATGATTCAAGGGACAATATGTGTCCATTACTAGCTGCCGTAACCGCAGACTTTGATACGAATCATTCCTTCTTTCCACGAATCTTGTCCCAGACCTAGAGTTTCCGGTTATGCTGTTGACTTGACCCTCACGTCTGGAGATACCTTGGGTGGAGACTCGATAATCACACTTACACCGATAGTGTGGTCTGGCCCACAAGGCGAGAGTTTCGGTTGGAATCTCTTGGTGGCAGTGTCGAGGCCTTATGACGTTGGTCTCAGTATGGATTGGATTCACAGTTCATGCTTAGATTGACTGTATTAGGCAAAAAGGTTATGGTTTATCTACAAGTTGGGATGGGGGTTTCCTTGGTCGGCGAAAAGGAAAACCCAGGCAGCACAGAATGGAATCATGCATAGGAGGGTGTGACCGATCACTCTTGAGTCGGCCAACCTTACCCTCGTGGCAGCAGTCGTTTTGAGTTTCAGTTCTAGCAGGAATTAGAGACCTCTAGAGTTCGAGGATGACGATCATGTCCTTATACGGGTCTCACCTCGATGAGGTTTACAGAGATGTGGCCGATGCGACAAGTTATCTCTGAGGTTCAACGGACCTTTATAGGTCCTCAGCAGGGTAGGTGAGGTGGTTTATCGCTTGACCCATCCACCTCAGTTGCACCAGATGCACGACGACTTCCACGTATCTCAACTGAGGAGATACGTGCTTGAACCAACGCATATCATCGACCACAGAGATCTAGACTTGGGTGATGGGGTGACTCTCACAGAGGTTCTAGTGGGGATCGAGGAACGACAGGAGTGGATCCTATGAGGACGGTCGACTCCTCGGGTGTGCTTTCTTTGGCAGTATGGAAACCTCCAGGTAATCACATGGGAGAGGAAGGCTCAGATGTGTGTTCAGTACCGCTTTTGTATCCATAGTTTGTGTTAAAGCTTTACGGGGACGTAAATCCCTGAGGTGGGAGTAAAGTAAAGACCCTAAAATTTCAAGGAATTTTTTTTTCTTAATTTCTTTGGGATTTTAAAAGAACACAGTTTCTGAAGGCACCTGATTCCGAGGCCCAGTGTGCCCAGAATCAATTTCCGATGTTTAGCTCGGGTACGTTCAGTGAACGAACGAGCGGGTTTTTTTATCTTTTAAACCGTTGCTCGGAATTGAAATCCGAGGGCACCGATGAACTCGCGGCACCAGTATTCGCTTAATGGGACCTTTACCGCAATTGTGTTTTGACGTATGTGGTAGTTAAAAATTGAGGATTCAATAAGAATTAAATAAAATTGTTGTGAAACAATTTTATTTAAGTGGAAGTTTTCCCCTCTAAAAGGAAGTTGGAGGTGGGGCTCACACCCCACCTAACTTCCCATGGAAAAATATCTAAGGTTGGTGGAGCCCACACGAGCCCCCAACATTTCACATTCCCTCAACACCTTGAAACCCCTCTTTAACTCCCCTTGTAATTAATTGTGGAAACTCTTCCTCTCCCTCTCTCTTCCACTTTAATGTTTCCAACACATGTTAATCAATGAATTATAACTATTTAATTAATTAATTAAGTTGTTTGAATTTTGAATAACTTGGGTGAATAAAATAATAGCTTGGCCATTATATTATTTTGGCACTTGTTGTGTTGGGATTTTGGGGGAAGGTCTAGTGAAATTGAGAACGGTGTTCGTCTCTTAAAACTAAGAACATCGACCATCCAATGAGGAACATCTTCTCCCGACGAAGAATGATTCACGCCTTCAACACTTCTTCTTCCTCCGCGTTAAGGGAGAAGACACCGTTAGTGAGGAGCATTGTCTACAACAACGAATCCTCCTTCGACAATGATGGAATTGACACCATTCTATCGCGACGTTCAACTTCCGCGACTCGACGACGTGCGACATCAATTTCAAGGTAGGGTTTTTTTTTGTTTATTTAAGTTTACATGATTCTTTACCTCAAGAATGGAAGAATATTCTGTTTGGAGTTTATTCGAACTACTAACGCGGTGGGTACGGACTACGAACAAGTACAGACGCACCGCCAACTAGTTCTTGATGTGCAACGGTATGGGGTCGGGTGCGTGGTAACGGAAGGTGGCGCGACGAGCGGACGGGGGGCCAGGCGATGCGGCTGGTTTGAGGCGCGCCGGTGTGGGTAGCCGGGGGCGGTGCGGCGGCACGGCGGGCAGGCGAAGGTGGTGGCGGTTCTGGCCGTGCGGATGAAGGCTAGAGTTGGGGCACTAAATTGGAGAACAGAATCGTGAAGGGAGGAGTTAATTGGAGAGAGAAATGATAAGGAGATAGAAATAATAATAATAAAATGAGATAGAGATAATAATGAAAATTATAAAAGCAAGGGTGGCACCTATTAATGAGGCGCATGGGGATTGTGGGTGCATGGATATTGGATGGGATAATTTAAGGAATTCAATTAAATTAAAAATAATAATAATATAATAATGTTATTATTATTTTCGTTGGGAAAACTGTATTTTGACAGTATCTTCCTCGTGCGACCTCGGTTTCACGAACCGTCAGCGACAGTGTGACCCTAACTCCAAGACAGAATTTATGAGTCCAATATTGGATATCTTTTTTGGGTTTTTGGATCGGGTACCCGAAGTGCTCAGAAAATAATAGATTTAATATTATTATTAAATCTTCGACCCGCCAGAACTCATGCGTGCGACGTCCGATTGGCTTGCCGTCAGTGGAGATGTAATCCTGCCATCAATACGGTCGATTCAAGCCTAATGTTGAAAACTAAATTCTGGTTCATGGCTCGGGCCCATGAAACACCTAATAATAATATTATTATTATTACGAGATCTTGTATGGGACATATCTCTCTCATACGGTGTCAGAATGTCGAACCGTCTGCGCGGTTGAGACCCTGGAATTAAGATGGATGTTTCATGACCAATTTTGGATATTTAAGTTGAGGTTGAGGCATGGGCCCCATGAGGCCCGATTCACGTGTGTTGCGGTTAAATGCAACTTTTTCACCGGCTATCCATTTTGGACCAATGGGTAGTCCATCTTGTGTGTTTTTTCATATGTATCGCAATGGTGTGACCGGTTTGGTTAACCAATGTCATTTTAAGTACGACCGGGTTGGTTCGAACCCGAAACCAACCGGTCCCTCGGAGCAGAAACACTTATAACTTGTGCTCTGGATGTATGATTGATGTGCCATCAACTTTGTTGGATTCCTATTGATGAGAAGGAACTTTCGGCATACTTCGCCTGAGGTTTGGATGCAGTTGGATAGTGGCCGGGTTGGATTGAACCCGAAATCCAACCGGGCCCTTGGAACGGAAAAGCTGATAACTTTCAGGCCGGACGTCCGTTTGAAGAACCGTCAGCGGCGTTGGTGATCACGTTGAGAAACGGTCCATATGAGAATACCCTATTAGAGATTATGATACAGTTGAGTTACGACCGGGTTGGTTCGCACACGAAACCAACCGGGGCCCTTGGACGAAAAGGCTAGTAACTCAAAGACCGGGCGTCCGATTGACGCACCGTATGTTGCGTTGAGACCCCTAAGACGAGGAGGTACTTTGAGATACTTCTTCGTGGGACTTTTTAATACTTGGAGTATCGACCAGTAGCTCATGGAGCAGACCCTACCGGAGACGAGCGTGCGGAGTATGGAGACCGTGTAGCCGACTGAGACCTGACGACAGCTTGACCGACTCGACTTGGAGTGAGTCGACTAGCCCAGTGGATGGAGCACTACTTTGTTTGGGTGCAGACCCATGGCAGATGGAGCACTACTCAGTTTGGGTGCAGACCCGTGGTACTCGTCCGGAGAGTACCTCTGCAGGCTATTAGGGGGGATGCACTACTGTGTTTGGGTGGCATACCCCGGCGGGAAGCACTACTGTGTTTGGGTGGATGACCCGCGGTAATCGACAGGAGGAGTACCTCATAAGTCTTAGGTTAGTGTGCAGTACCTCGGAGTCGTGATAGGATCACTGTACACTCCAGAGATGGGGCTCTTCAGCAGTTATGGTCTCAATAATGAAAATCCCGGTTTAAGCTGAGTCTATGACATTTGTGTTTACCTCATGATTGAGATGGGTCACTTGATAACTTAGGTATATGTATGGGCATATACCTGGGTAGTGGTTATCCGTTGATTTCATAATCTTTGTGTTTCCTCATGATTGATATGGTTTACTTGATAACTTAGGTATATGTATGGGCATATACCTTAGTAGAGGTTATCTATTTAGATCTTCTTTGTGGTTATCCTTGTTGGTTTTAGTGAGACCTTGAGGGTCTTGGGGTCCTTACTGAGTATCGTTATAATCACCCCTGCACGGGCTATGCCCGCACCTCGTTGTGTTGGTTGCAGATGACGGGCAATGCTGATGGAGGCCGAGTGTTCGAAGACTGGACGATACCCGGAGGTGGACCTCACGACAAGTCAGTATCAGGAGGTGGACTTCATGGTGAGATGATACTCGGAGGAGGTTGACGGGAAAGAGCATTGTGGAGGCTATCTGTACCTACCCTTCAGGTAGGATATGTGGTGGACGATCCAGGAGCTGCGCTATCCGTACCTGCCCTTCAGGTAGGATCTGTGGTAGACGATCTAGGAGCTGCGCTATCTGTACCTACCCTTCAGGTAGGATTTGAGGAGGACGACCCATGAGATGCTTCCTTTTTTCCAGCCGTTGTCTTTTTCTGTTGTACTTTTTTTCAGTTGTAGATGTACTTTCGATTGGGTTTGTATTCTGGCCTACTTACTTTTCAGCACTTTCTTTTGTTCTTAGTGTATTACTTCCACTTGTACTCTGCGTGATTGTTTACTTTTATAAAGGAAATGGCTTCCCAGTTATTGGGATTTACGCCTTTGGTGCTAGTCGCCAGCCCTTGTCCTATGGAAGGCGGGCTTGGGGTAGTCACGACACGGGCCCCGAGGACGGTTCGTGACACTAGATTCTCTTACTAGGAGATCCCAGCTGAGCCTCTCACCTCCTAGAGTAAGCTCACACTACCGGCACTAGTGTGTAATAGTTGAATCGTCTCTCATAAGAGTTTCTAGCCATAAGGATCGAGCCAAAAACTCCACCGGAATTTCCGAGCTCCAGAAGAGAGATGTGGAAAGGAAGGAGTGACTAGAACCTCTGCCTATAAGTACTTCAGCTAGGGTGGAGAAGACACAGATCATACCTCAGATCATCTATGGAGCTTTGTGGTCATAAGCCTCTTCTGCCTGGAGCTGAGATCTCCCCTATCTTCCTACTCTCTGAGGTCAGGGTGGACCACCTGGGGGTAGTGGCAGTAACATCTCAAACCATCGCCCACTACCTACCACTCATCCAGCTCCCCTACCATGTCCACCACCCTGTAGATCTCTTTGCTCGAACTGCTGCCACTGCCTCGGCGACTCCTCGATCATTTTCCAGTCATTTGTACGGCAGCTCAGACAATCAAATTCCATGTGTCCCTATCTGCCGCACGTGTAGCACTTCCTGGCTCCCTATCGACTCCCTCGAGACTGGGAGCCCCACACCACTGACCCTGAGTCTTGGGTTCTTCCTCTGAAAGACCTGACCCACTTGGGCCCACGCGTTTGCTGTCTGCTATCCATTTAAGACTTTGCCGCCTGGGGTCTTCTGGAAACTCTAGCTGCGGGTGCCTGATCCGCCAAGAATCTCTCCATCAGAAGGGCTAGCTCTAGTACCCCGACCTAGGTAGGGATTCTGAGAGACACCACAGAGGCTCTGATCTCCCACCCGAGTCCCTGCTCAAAGGCTCGAGCCCTGAAGAAAGGGTCCTGCACCATGTCTGTGGAGTATCGTGAAAGCTCTGTGAACCTCACCCAGTACTCGACCACCGTCATGCTGTCCTGCTATAGGTGAAGCAGCTTCTAGATGTCCACATAGTGCATTTTTGTGGGAAAAAACTCCTCCTTAAAAAGCCTCTCGAAGTCAACACAGGTGAGGGTCGCCTCATCGTGAGTGTGGATGGTCAAACTCCACCATCTTCGTGTTGATCCCTATAGAAGGATCGCTACCAAGATCTTCATCTGGTCTGGTGGTGTCCTCACTAAGTGGAAGACCCACATCACAACCTCCATCTAGTCCTCAACAACTCGAGGATCCGTCTCTCCCCTGAACCTGGGAGGTCTCTATCTTTCACACTCATATAGGGAACTAAGTCTATAAACATCCTCTACAAGAAAATTTGGTAGTAGATGCTGACTATCGGGTGGTGGTAGCACTGGTACACCACCTGGTGGGGCCATATCTAGAACTGGTCCCTATACGGACACCTCACTGCTAAGCGGGATATCCTCACGATCTAAAATCGGGATCCTAGCTAGTTGTCCACATGGAGGCATCCTGAGATAGATCAAGATGTACCATGGTTAGAAGGTTATACCTGGTGAGATGACTCTTATTCAAAAATAAGGAGACACTTATGCAACCCGTGTTTTCATGTATTGAGATGAAAACATAATTCAAGGTCTTGGCGTATGGATACGTTGGATGCCACACCAAAACTAGACCCACTGAATATAAAAGTAGAACTCAAAACACTAAACACTGTTTCTCCAAAACAAAACACATACTCCCGGTCTTTGAGGGGGATCTAACCGTCGTTTGATACCACTTTGTCATGACTCGTCCCCCAGGGCCCGGGTCGTGACTAACCCAAGCCCTCCTCCCGAAGGCCAGGGGCTGACGACTAGTTCCAAAGGCGTCAACCTGCAAGTGGGAGACATTTTCCTAAGTACCTATATACACACACACACACACACACCCAAAAACATCCCAACTCAGTCAAAAGGTGAAATAAGTACCACTAAAACAAAGCTGAGTGCAAGTAAAACTGAAAGTAAGTGGGCCAGAATACAAACCCATCAAGGAACTAAAAACAACGAATACAAAAAATGAAACTCTGATGGACATCTACAGTAAACCCCACCTGATTGCGAGAGTAATGAATATACTAGAAGCTGAAGTAGTATGTCCTATCTACCCAGTCCCACTGGGCCCCGTATGGTCCTAGGCCACCAAGTCCACCATCGAATCATTTGTCAATCCCATCTCTTTGAGAACCCCTATTGAAACGTCGGTCGTCTGCATCAAACACAACATGTGCGGGAAAAACCCGTGCTGGGGTGAGTAACACAGTACTCAGTAGGGACCCCAAAATAAAATGGAAAGGCCACACAACAATTACTCAAAGTAAATCAAGAAACACAAGACATCTCACACTAGGTATATTATAGGATAGTAACAATAACATCATCAATCACAAACGTCAAACTTATCATCCACTGTAGAAATTTTCATCTATCAAGTACAATGGGCCTACTAGGTCACACAAAGCCGCTTCCCACTAACCTTAGACTACTGTGGTACACATCCCTAATTAGTACCGTGGGTATACTGGGTCACACAGACCCGCTCCCCACCATGGGCCTAGAGGGTCACACAGAGAACTTCCCACCATGGATGAACTAAGGTACTCCTCCTGTGAAGTACCATGGGTCTTCTGGGTCACATAGAAATTCTCACCACCGTGGGTCTTCCGGATCGGACAGAGCCGCTTCCCACTGGGTCGTCGTCGATCAGTCTTCAGGTCTCAGCCAACCGCAGGGTTTCGTATGATGTGCGCTTGGGATAATCATTACAGAAGACATTTTCTGCATCTCGATGTCTATGAAATCACTAAAAATCATGCCTAAAGCTCCAACTCCATGAGAGGGTCCCAAAACTGCAAATGACCCACAATTGAACGCGCAGTTTGCAAGATAAGGGTGTTTTAGTAACCAAGGGACCAGTTGCAACGGGGCCCGGTCCGACCCGGTCAGACTGACCCGACCAACCTAGCCCGGGGGTTTCACATACCCCAGTTCATTTAGACAAACTTGACCTAATCTGGTACGGGTCAAGGTCAGTCTGGTTCGGCCTGGCCAACGGGCCAGGCCCAATAGACCTTGCTGGACCCAGCCCGATTTTGCCGAGGGTCTAGCTTGCCAGGTCACCCGGTGACCCGGTCTAGTCCAGCCCAACACGAAGGGGTGCAGGTCCGGCATGGTGGCAGCAGGATCGGCCCATCCCGCTGGGGGTACGACCCTTTGGTGGGCGTGACCCGCTAGTCCGAAGACCGGTCGCGTTAGCAACCGGTGCGGTGTGCCTGGGATGCAGCAGACCGTCGCGTCCCTCCCTGTCTAAGCGTGGCCCACAAGGAACATGTCGATCCTTCCTGAGTCCATAGCTGCTGATGACCAGACACCCTCCACTTCACCCGCAGACTTAGTCCGTGGGTTGATCCCGGTCAACACGGCACCATGCTGGCGCCGCAGGTCTCCAGTGCTGCGGCCCGATCGGTCGCAGATTCCGCTGCACCGGCACGCCACTCCACCTGGCCACCGGCATGGCCAACAACCTGCTTCTACTATTCAGTATGCAGAAGGTGTATGCCGCCGCCGTATGTTGCCGCTACCAGCTCCAGTGCCCCGGAAAATCCTTTGGCGGACCACCAGATGCGATTCGGTGGCCCGTTCTTCTCACCGCCTGCGCCTACAACCTTTAGGGAGTATCCTCTTTACCGCGAAGCTTTCAAGGCCACATTGTCATCGATTCAGACAAATCTTTCACCAAGAGAACATAAATGAAGGGTTCTAGGCCTTTGTTAATTTCAGCCTACAACCTTCGCGTTAGAAGGTTTAAAGATGGGGGAGGTTTGGGGAGTATCCGTTCAATCGTTACATGCCAATATTTGAACCCCAAAAATAAAACCACAAAAATGAAACACCCTCCTACATAAATGGACAAATCACGAGTCAACATATTCATGGGTTGAACCGTGTTCATCGTTTCTAGAAATTGATGGGGAAGAACAAAAAATCAAAAACCCCTACCTCTTTGAAGTTCGTTGCCACATGTTCATCCTCGAGTGGTTAAGACGTCCGCGTCGCTTCTCGGCTCCAATATTCGAAAGGGTTGACAAAGAAGATGAAGTTCCACTGATGTTATTCATTCTAAGGTGGGGTGGAATCCCATCAGAGGTTCACCAGAGAATCCTCCAAATTTTAATCCATATTTCCCCAGTGCTTCGAACTAAAAATAGGAGCACGTCGCATCGTTCCCATTATGATGCAACATCGCGTCGTTACACTGTTTTATTTATGAAACAATGTTGCTGTTACACATCATTAAAGCATATTTACACTGTGAGTTTGATGAGAAATTAATGAGCCTCATTGATGCACATCATTGCCACCCTATCACTGCCCTGCAACGTCGCCATCCACTACTCAAAAGTGAGAATGAAAATAAAATAATTCTTTTAAATTCTTTTATTATTTTTCTCAAAAATGTCCGAGAAATAACTTTTCCGCTCGGCCCTTTCCGGCCAATGTTAAGTCATTTCTAGGTGAATACCAGTGTTATGAATTCAACAATGCCCTCATATTTTCAATCTGAGTGATGATTAAAAAGATAGAAAATCCCACTCACATGTTTACTGAACGTACCTTAAAAAAGTTCAAAATTCCGTTCTGGGATCTTCGGACCTCAGAATCATGTGCCGTAGAATTTTTCGGTCTTGAAATAATTCTATATAAATAAAAAAAATTACATGGAAAATCCTAGGTGGTAAAAAAATATCAAATATTTAAAAATAAAAAAGAAATTGAAGAAATGTGATCAATCATACAACAACAACGAATCATTTTATAAAGAAGACAAATCTAAGTTTATTAAAGGGATTTATAATTTAAATATGCCTCTTTATGATGATATGATATTGAATATAAAGTTGGAATAAAATTTTAAATATATAGATAAATATCTTTACCATGTTCAATAAATACTAATCAAAGTTGAAGAAGAGTTGAACTTATCGAGACTTATTTTTGGAAATTAAATTCAAGACGTTGGGAGGTGTTCCAAGAAGAAAAAAGTATCATAAAATCAATAAAAATCATCTTTATTGGATTATATTAAAATATAAAAGTTTTTAAAGATTTAAATAAGAAAAATAAATTCAAAAGGATCAAGTTTGTGTCTAAATAAAACGTGTCTCAGAAAATTAGAAATTCTGGGAATATGAAATTTGTTTCAAAATCCATTACAAATGAAGACTCTATAAAGGTTTAAAAGTAGTTTAATATGTATAATAATATATTATAAGTTAAATAAAATTATGTCTTGTAGAAATAAATCAAAATTATTTATAATAATTAGGATGTAATTCAAGAACATAGTTCTAGAAAACATATAATTTTTATAGTAAATAATGATTTTATGGCTATTGTTTGTACTGTGAAGGTTTTGGGAATTTGTAAAAAATGTTTTGGTTCAACCACCAAAATCATACATTTTCTATATGGTTTTTGAAACAAGGTTTTAGGGGGGTGGGGGTTCAACCTTATTAAAATAAGGAAATTTAGAAAATGTTTAAGTATCCTGAAAAGAAGACACATTATAGGGTTTTTTACTTGAATAAGTGCATGGAAGGTGTGACCAACCTAGTCACCATTAAAATGAATTTATTACCCTTTTACCAACCTAATAAATATGATTTGTAATACTCATAATCCTTATAAGATTGAGTGAAATGGTATTGAGAAATAATTTGTTGTGGAAGTGGCATTTAAAGCATCAAAAAGATAAATTCCATGGATTTTAGTTAGTGGATTATCATACCATATGAAAAGAGATTTAATTATCTTTAATTATATTAAGGAGTGAAATGGGGACTCAGTTAATTTTATAAATTATGGGTCACTAAAATTTAATGGATTTGTATCAATAATTATTTGGAATGAAAAATGAAATTAAAAACACTCATTAGGATGATGGATTTAAAAATAATCTATGGAGCATCTCATAGATTTGTGATGAAGTAAATGAAGTGGTGTTGAGGAAGGATGGGTCATTTTTTAATAACCTAGATTATAAAATAATTATAACCATAGGAAAACATACTAAAGGTAATTTACTCCAAAAAGGTGATAATGATAATTCATTCCATCTAATCATGAAATTAGATAATCAATTATGGAATTGAAGGATTAACCAACTTGGAAAAAAGAATAAGAACATGATATCTCAAGTAAATAATGTATGAAATGTTCCTTTACAAGATGGATATTCTCAACATATTATAGGGGAATGTTTTTAACTGCTCTCATAAGAATGTGAAGATTCAATCTACTCCAGATTTAGAGATCGTTCTTTAAAAAGTGTGTAGAACCATGGGGAAGAAATCAAATAATGGAGCTATGTAACTTATTACATTTATTTATGATATCACTCATATTACTTCTATTTTGTTTATGAAATACAATTAAAAGGAATTAAAATTGTTCAAAAGGTTTCAACATGTTATTGAAAATGTGTTTTGTTTTTCTCTTATTAATATCTGAACATACAATGGAATTGAGTTTACAAATGGTAATTTTGATTTTTTTAGAGAAGCATGGAATTCAACAGGGACTCAGTATTCCATACACACTATAAAAAATGGTGTGTTTAAACATAATAATTTTTTTTTGGTAATGATGGCTTGTACAATTTTGAATGATAATGATACTTATAATTATTTTTAGAGACAGGATATTGGTATAAAAATTCATATACGAAACATGTGTTTACATAAGTTGAATTCATGTATGTCCCCTTATGATATGTATTATAAAAAATATATAAGTTTTATGTATATTCATTTGTTTTAAATTACATATGTTATCTAGGTAAAATGATAGAATACTGGAAAATTTGAAAATTTAAGAGTTTATGGGACCTTTCTTGGATATCCTTCAAATGGAAGATTTTATTACTACTTAAAAAAAGTGTAAATATCATTGATTTTGTTGTTGTAAAATTTATGTAACAATAAAATAAAGAAGTTTCATATGATAAAATAGGTTTGAGAAGTAATGATGTTTCTATTTTTTTTAAAAAAACTTAAGATATTTCATATAGAGTTAGAAGTGTTGAATATGCATTGGTTGGGGAAGAAGATGTAAATATTTCAAGTGATGAAGAAAAAACAAATTCATCTCATCCAAGGATGATAAAGAAAGTACAACTACAAAATATCTTTGGAGATCAAAATATATAGGTACAAACTAGGAGAAATATAAGTAAAAAATTTCATAATTTATTATTATTTCAATTTGAACCTAAAGTTATTGAAGAGTATTTAAATAATAAAGAGTGGTCTGATTCTATGAATAAATAATTGGGCCAAATTGATAAGAATGATATGTGGAAGTTAGTATCCAAACAAGAAGAAAAAAATGCGATAATAATAAATTGGGTGTTTTGAAAGTTTTTAATAAAAAATGAAAAGTAGTTAGAAAAAAATCAAGGGTAGTTTCTAAAGTCTATTCACAGATTGAAGCAGTGTATTTTGATAAATTTTTTTAACCAATTTTAAGACTTGAAACTATTATAGTATTTCTTGTTATTTATACACAAAGGGAATACAATATTTTTCAAATGGATGCTAAGTCTTCTTTACTCAATGGTGAGTTACAAGAAGAAGTTTACATTGAGAAACCATATTGGTTCTTAATTTAATAAAATGAAATCTATATTTTTAGGTTAAAGAAGGATTTATATGGGCTGGAGAAAGTTCCATGATCATGGTATTCTAAGATAGATTCCCTCTTGAATAGTTTTAATTTTAAAATGGAAAGAGTGGAAAAAACTTTATATATTAATCATGAAAAAGTGGTATATATTATTTTTATTTCTTATATAAATGACATAATATATTTTTTAAATGATGATGAAATGTGTGAAAAGTTTTCTAAAGATATGAATAAAATATTTAAAATATCCAAGCTTGTTGAAATGAGTTACTTTTTTGGCTTACAAATCTCTCAAGAAAGACCACATTTTTTCTATCAATTGAAGTATGTGATGGAACTCTTGAAAATATTTATAATAGAATATTCAAAGCCCATTTCCACACCCATTTTAGTAAGAACAATGTTATCCAAAGATAATAAGGAAAATTATATTGATCCTAAAGTTTTGATAAAATAGATTGGAAGTCTCATATATCTCACAACTTCAAGGACATATTTAATATATTATATTACACGCTATCATAGGTATCAAAATTGGACCAAAAGAGTCCCATTTTTTGGCTAGAAAAGGATTTTAAGATATATTAAAGGCATTATAGATTTCAGGTTTATATTTTACAATATAAGAAATTTAGATATGTTTGTTTATAGAAAAACTGATCGGGAGGTATATGTTGATGAAATAAGATCAATATCAGGTGATGTTTTCTTCTTAAGTGATAGGTCTATGTTAGCATAATAAGAAGTAGAGTTCTGTGAATGTAACCACTATAGAGGTAGATTATGTGGTTGTGACTGATTCCACAACTCAGTTAATGTGTATGGAGACATAGTTTGAAAATTAAAAGGTTGAGATAAAGTCACTAATTCTTCTTAGATGTGATTATCAAAGTGATATCAATTTTTCAAAGAATACTATTCAACATTCAAGAAGCAAGAAAATTGATATTAAATATCACTTTATCAAAATGCCTATGAAGAGAAATGAATTGAATTTGGAGTATGTTTCTGCAAAGGATAATATAACTGATGTGTTCACCAAGAAACTAATTAAGTATTTTTATGGGAATCAAAGGCTGATTCTTGGATTTCAATCCCACCCATCCAGAGGATAAGGTATGGTGTTCAAGTCCCTTACCCTACCTTGTCTTTGGATATTATTATCAAGAGGGTATAAAATTGACAACATAAATATATTGATAATATATATTGATATTTTATTTACCTATTCATAGGGATTATATATTTAGGGGGAGTTTTTAAATGGGTAAATATATAGTTTCAACATTTTCCATGAGTGTAAACTAATCCAAAATTTTGTTGAAGTTCATACACCAATTTTGAAGAATTGATTTTATGTAATGTAAATAATGATGATGATATTTTTATTATGATTTGATTAATTTATTTTAAAATGGTATTTCATCATTTTTAAATGGAATATCATCATCATAAAGGTTCAAGATGTTATGGTTTGAAGAAAAATATAATATAGATCACTATTTATTGAAAATATGGTATTATTTATTAAATATTTGTGTTTCTTACTATGATTTTTGTCATGTAGTCTTATAATTATTCAATTTTGATACATTTTTAATAATTTAGAAGTTTATAGTGGTTTATATTACATATTTTAGAAAAAAAATCCAAAGTGGAATTTTTTTGAGACCAATAGGTATCGAGATTTTTTGTAAGGATATTTTTATTGAAGTGGGTGCAGTAGATGTGATTTATTATGCTGGATTTCATTAAAATACCTAAATCATATTCAAAATAAAATTTCCTGTGAGGTGTATATGTTTGGTGACTAATTTAGTTGATGATTAAGCTAATTTTTAGGGATATATAACATGAATATATTTCATGATTAAATCTATTAAAGTAAACAATATCATGATATATATCATGTTACCCTCTCTTAAAAGTTTGTTAAAGAATAAGGTTTTTTCCATAAATCATATACTACACCATAAGGGAGTTTGAGTTAGTTTTTTTAATTCTATTTACTTAAAAGAATCTAAAAAATAATGATTTTTCTATTCCATACAGAATTCCAATCATATTTTCCATGTCACTAGAATATTACAGAATTATACACTATAAAGGAATCTCTATGCCACAATGGAGGATGAGATGTGGTTATCATGATGTAGAAGTAGAACCCTACCATAATAGATAGGAATTGGTTGTTTTTTGTGTCTCTAAAACTTTGAAGGATCCTATGTCATAAGAAATGAATAAAACCATAACTTGTTGAGATAAAGGTGGCTCATGTCATAAGAGAGGCTTCCAGACTGGGAATTTATTTTCATTCCAGTCGTCTTTGAAAGGATTCTATTCAGCAATGCCATCATGACACCATAATTTGTTCAGGTGGTTAAAAAAAACTATTGATAAATACTATACTACATCATAAAGGAGGAGGATACACTATGATGCATAAAAAATGGGAAGTTCGATCATACATAATGACTTGGATTCATCTAAGTGATTTTGGTGGTTATTTCAGCCTAAAATTACTGCCTATTTGAATTTTATGGTGAATATTAATTGGATGAAGATTTGAGGGATTTATTTAAATAAGAGGATTTGAATTTGAAATTCAAATTCAAATTTTTTTATTAAAAAATGCGAATTTGGTTCATATTTGAAAGTGCATGATATAAAGTTATAAATAGTGGGAAGAATAAGAAGAATGAGAGATATAAATTTATGAAGTTCAAGATTAGTGAAAAATAGAGAATACTATGTGATTATCATTAGTACAATAATGAATTATGGAGAATAAAATTGAAGTATTTGTGTAAATGCATTATGTATATAAAGTGAGAAATCAAGTTGTCCCTATGTATGTTTGAAGGTGAAGTACTATTAGATTTATGTTATGAATATAAAGAAGAGTTAGAAGAACTCAGTACACTCAACCACATAGAGGAAGTATATTTGGTTGAAGAATATTCAATTGTGACCAATATTTATCTTTATAAAATGTGGGATGTTATTGTGTGAAAGATATACCAAAGCATAGTTGAGAGACATGTAAGCATTATTTTCATGGTTATACCCTACTCGTTTGTAATCACATGATGATTTTAGTGGGTAGTGTGATCCTAAAGGAATCCATATTAAAATAAATTCCATCCTTCTCCCATTGATAGGTGAGCCTTATAAATCTCTTATGTTCCCTCATATTGGTGTTCATGTGGGTGTGAAGAAAAATTATATCAATTCACTTTAAGAAGTGGAAAAGTTTGTTTTAAATAAACATTAAATGGAATTTTTATCACTGATTCATCCCCTCTTATTGATCTCCCACAGTTCCTATTGATGGATTCTCATTACTTATAGAAGGGATGGGCACATGATGTGAGTTGTTGGGGTGAAAGAGAGACAAACTAGTGGGGAAGTAAAATTAGAGTACCACCACATATATATATATATATATATATATATTATTTTAATATAGAATGGCTTACATCAATGAATTACTTAGTGATTAGGGGAGGAGTTAGTTTAATTTGTTTATTCGCTGATCTTTATTATTATTATTTTACTTTCTTTTTATGATAGGTTTCAGGGAGGATCCTAATGAACATAATGTTTATGTTCACCCTATATATTTATAAACTTTATTTTCAGGTAAATAGGATCTTCATGGTAATCAAACTTGACATTACTTGTTTGAGTAGTTATTCATGAGTTTTTGGATCTTCATGGTCATTACTAAGGACCATTTTTAGACATTTTAATTGTTTTTGTTTATGTATGACATTTTATTCATATATTGGGGTTTATTATTTAATTTTTTATTATATTGTTGTGTGGTTTTCTCATTTTATATGTTATTCCTTATATTTATGTAGAGAGTAATTCCCCCCATATGTGTGATTTATATAACCTCAGTGCTAGTTTCCAACCCATGAACTATTAGGGCTAGACTTTGGGGGTCATTATATATATATATATATATATATTTTAGGCTTGTGAGGGGAACCTTTAGAGGGAGGGGTTCATGACATAAAAATTTCTTCCAGGCTTTAAAGTGTTTTAGAATTGTTCCTCCATTTCATTTAAATATTCGACAACTCTCTAAAACCCATTAATTTTAAATTATAATTTTTAGTCTCAGTTTATATGTAATTTTATCATGTGATTCATTATAATAAGGATGTTTAATTTTATAATACAATTTTTTAATTGAATTATCCATTTGAATTATTTGATGGAATTTACCAATGGAATTTTATGATGGTATTTTCTAATGTAATTATTCAATGGATATTTATATTAAAATTTTTCATTATAATTTTTCCACCGATGTGTTGATGAAAAGTGTTCCACAATATTTTTTAGTATAATTTCATAATAAATATTTTTGTCCAATTTTATATCGATAATTTCCAAGATAAATTTTATGTAAGTATTTTAGTTGAAATGGGATGGTATTTTTTAATGTATTGATTTTTTATTTACTATTTTTATAGTAATCAAGTTGATTTTATTCACTTAAATTTTCCAATGGAATTTTTTAATGGAAGTTTCCACTAAATTTTACAGTAAATTTTTTAGTAAAATTTTATATGTGATTTTATTATAATAAATTATAGAAATATTTTCAAAAAAAGATTTTCACTAAATTATAGTGGAAATTTTCAATAGAAAATTCTGTAATATAATTTCATTTTAATTGTTCCACTATAAATTTTCACAATAATTTTTATCATATTTTTTTTAAAAAAAATTCATCAAGAAATTTGAAATATTTTTTATATTGATTTATAATTTAATTATATATTTTTATTTTTTAATTTTGAATTTATAATGCAATTTACCTATGTGATTCATAATAATATGAACAATTCTCAACATGAATTATCCAGCTGATTATTTGGGTGAATTGCTTTCTATGTAAGTTTACACTATAATTTTTTAATGATTTTTTCCATAAAATTTTATTGTTACAATTTAAAAATGAATTTTATGGTCACTATCTTAGTTGGATTTCTATAAAAAATTTATAGTGTAATTTTATTATGTACTTATTTTTAATAATCAAGTTATTTTTTCACTTGAATTTGTTACTATAATTTTCAATCAAGGATTTTTTGGTATGATAAAATAGTTTTTGATGAAAATGAAATTAGAAATTGATTAGTAAATAGAATTGGGAAAAGAAATAAGAAATACGTTTAAAATCATGTTTTGTATTCCCTGCAAATACATGGAAAATAGTTTAAAAAATAATGTTAAAATTTGAAATAAAAATAAAAATATATTGTTTCTTGTATACACATTAATCATTTATATACAATTCTTAAACCCCTATAACATATCATCCTAGATACCAGACCACTCTACCTAAACTGGTATGTCACAAATCTCTAGTATAATTCTCAATCAACATGGCCTAATAATAATTTTCAAGTGTATGTAATATGGAATAAGAATTATTCACCCTTTTATTATATAATATATAATAAATTAATGAAAAAATATAAGGGACAAAAAACTAACATCCAACCATAAATTTTACAATGTAAAAATTTAAATAGGATCATGGTCAACAATACCCATAAAAGAATCAGATAAATTTATTCCTAACTCCACATGTTATATGAACAAGCCCACATGCCACCTCCTCCATCACTCTATAAGTGAGTTATGGTGCAATAACTATAATAGAAAGGATACTATCTAAACTTGATAAAGATACTAAAACAAGGAAATCTAAATGAAGACTAAGGATTGTATGATAGGTGTAAAATAATTCTCATTATGATCCCATAAAATATTCTATACATTAAATTTATTTTAAAAAGAATAATTTTTAATTTTAAATATAAATAAAAATTACCATTGTTTTTACCTTTTTGTGAAATGAAATATCATAAATTTTTATCTTAATAATTATTTAAAAAAGTAAACAAGTAAAATGTGGTAAAGGGGTTAAATTTTAACAAACTTACATATTATATAACTTGAGAATAAATGTGAAAAAATTTATAATTAAAGTAATAAATCATTATAATAGAGAAATAAATTTTGGAATCAATTAAAAGAGTCATCGGATCCTCATAATAATCAATTATATATCCATAAAAATAATCATCATCATGTCCATAATCATCATCTTGTACATAATCAAATTCAAATATAAAATCATTATCATTTTGAGTATTTTTCCTAAATGACATCTTCCAGATCCATATTTTGATAAATCACAATATACTTTATATTTTCACTATGTTTAATCGGTTTTCTAGGTATTTTGGGGAATATTTTTACCTTTAGAGTTATAGAATAATATTATTTTTTAAATCATAATCTTCCAGACAAAATAATTTCAAAAATGATACATTCCAAAACATAGTGTAGAGTCACCTATAATTTTTAATGAAATAAGATTTTAGATCATTTTAGTTTTTTAGAGAGATTGTTTTCATATTAATGTTTCTAAAAAATACATTATAAGTTTTTTAAACTCATCATTTATAAATATAATACTGATGACTCAATGATTAAATATTTATTGATGAAAATTGAAGTTTTATTCACTTAGTAATTGAAATATTTCACCAGTTTCAGTTTTTAGTGTAATCTATGTTCTTATATTAATTTTAATGTTTTCATTTTAAAAACACTTAGTTTCATATTGTAATTTTTTCCCAATCCATCATGATGAAATAAATTCCAAGGATGTGAACTGTTTCTTTAGATCATTAATTATAGAGGTCCAAGGATAATAATTTATACCTATTTTTTTTTGAAGAATCTCTAGGGATAAGAGATTTATATTTTGATCTATTTAGATTGATGAAGTTCCTAAGATAATAAACTATGCTTCAAATCATATAATAAAGGATGTTTTGGGGAAATAACATACAGGTGAATCCATCAAAGAATCACTGAGGTAAGAGATTAATATTCTAATATTTTTGATCAAAGAGGTTCCATTTTAAATCATGGTATATTTAGATCTAGTTTTGTATCCTCATACCACTTTGAATCAAAATTTAAGAGTTCCAAGGTTAAGAACTATTATATCCTTTAATAAATTTAGTATAGGAGTTTACAAATCATTATCTCGAATTCCATCACATCCTTTAACTTGATGTGTTATTATTTATATTATTTATATGATTAAATTTAATTTATTAGTATTTTTTTATTTTGAATAGTTATATTCCATTTTATTTACTTATTATTTTTACTCTCATAATTTTGGAACTTATATATTTCAAAATTAAAATTTATAAAAGAAATAAATTTTTATATATTTGTGAAGATGTAATTTAAAACCCTCTGGAAACTTCCATACTTGTACAACATTCAGTATCGGAGTCTATCTCTACTCTATTATCTAATAAATTTGGTATTAGTTACATTTTTCTTATACTATAATATAAGTAGAGAATATATTTCTTCTATAGAAATAAATATACCTATCTTAACTTTAGAGAATTTAAATCCTAGTAAACCACTATATTTGATGGAGAAGATTATGAATATTAGATAGAAATAATGAATATATTTATTATTAATAACAATGTGGGTAATTATTAGATAACAGTAGGAAACTATAAGATTATATAGAAAGAAATTCTAAATTTTACCATGGAGTAGAAAGCTTAATATCAGTCTAATTATAAAGTATCAACCAATATATTGTTTATAGTGACTTAGAGTATGTATAGTTAGGTTTCTTCTTGTGAGATAGTTTATATATGTTTTAATAAATTGGATATTAAAAATTTGGGAATGTTGAAAGTATTGAAGAGTAGAAAAGTTATGTTACATGTAGATTATAAATATTTTGTTTTTTTACTAGAGAAAGTCTTTTTCATATACTTCAAAGGTTTATGACTATGGTGAATTTCTTATAATATCTTTAATAAAAGAAAATTAATGATGATTATTTTGATGAAAATATTATAAAAAATATTCCAAAATAATGAGAATTTTAGAGGATAACTATTGATGATATAAATCATTTAACAAGGTTAAGTTAATATCATATCATCCAAAACTTAATAAAATATGAGAATAGAATAAAGTGACTCACTAAGGAAGAATGGAATAATTGAGTCTCCTTTAAAACTACACCTTCTAAGGCATAAAATCCCTATACTTTGAAACATTCTTCCAAGAAATATTATTTAGATGATAGTTATATAGATCTTAAAGAAGAATAATTCTCATCAGTGAATATGTGAACTTGATATTTGAGAAGAAGTCTTCTTCGAACAATAATTAAATGGAGGAAGAAGACATGTATGATATATTTTGATGAAATTACAATAAAAATATTCTAGTGGTGTTATTGGTTATTAATGTAATAATCTGTAAAATGTCATGATGGATTTTCCAAGGTTGAGGAAGAAAGATAGGGAGTCTAAAAGATAGTCAAATTATAAAGGAAACAAGGTTATAAAAGCTATGGATACCTAGAGTGTTAGTAAAGATACATATTTTTATAGTGATTTAGATAGATATGAAAACCATACTATCACTAGATTATATGATACAATTAATTATAATGAATCTTTATTTATTTTAAAGGATAATGATAAATACCTTTAAAATATGACTTTATATTCTTATTTTTCTTATTATTTAAACGAATTTGAAGATGAATTTACACCATCTAAGGAAATAAAGGAATATGTGACTAACATAGAGATTAAATATAAAAATTTATGGAAGAAATATGATCAATAAAAGGTAGATTTTTTCAAATATAATGAGAGTATTTATAAATTAACATCCTTGTTAAATGTCAAATAAATATCTATTTCAACACCATATAATGATGAAAATGAATTTATAAAACTTATTTTTTAAGTTTAAATTCTTAATATGTTACTTTATAATTTTAATTTTAAAATTGTGAACTTTTAAAAAGTTCTAGACAAGTTGAAACCTTGTAGGAAATAATCCATAATTATTTATCTTATAAAAGGTAACATTTTCAATCAAACTATTTTGTTTAGATAAATGAACCATTTTGTAATAAATGTAAAATCGGAGGTTATTGGAAGAATAGATTATCTTTATAGAAGAATAAATATTTCATGAATTCTATAGATTTTATTTTTAAAGATATTATTACCATTAAAAACTGAAGGGTTGTACATATGTGGGTTCCTAAGGTGTTATTTACTAATATTTTAAGTCCTAAATAAATTTGGGGACCAATTTTTTTTTTATATTCATTTTAGGTAAAAGTTGAATATCCTTTGGGATGTTTTTATAAGAAGTTTTTTTTCAGCATGTCTTGTTTTGAATGTTTTTATTAAACACACGAGAAAGAGTGGATTAAGTTGTTAATAAAGTTTTTATTATGAAGGGTTGGAGGAGGTGAAGACATTTTTCATAACCATTTTTGGAAACTTTATTTAAGTTAGATTATTCTTTTCCAGTCATCAAGTTACTAAAATCCTTATGATACTCATGATATAATATAATCTTATACACTTTTGTACAAGGTTAGATAATTACAAAAATTTCATCAGACATACAAAGAACAATATTACCGAATGAATTGGGGAATTTGTTTCTGGTCAGATGTAGGCATAAATTCCTTGATGAAAACTTTTCACACACTTGTACAAATTTTAAGAAGAAAAAATGGGAATGGGTTATATAGGCATGATAATATTTATGTTTTAGTGGTTGTACAAAGTTAAAGATTAAATATTAGATAGAGCATGGGTGTTGTAACCAGACAAAGGGGGAGAGATCAATGTTTGAATAAACATTACCCAACAGGGAAGTATTTTTTGTCATAATTATTTAGAAGTTGAAATAATGTTAATGGAAAGTCAAAAATTTGAGTGCACTAGATAGAGGAATATGATGTGATTGAAAAAACATATCATATATAGTTCTGGTTGCTGTATGAAGGCATCAGATCGAGCCCATCAAATAAAGATTCACCAGTTTGATTTCATTAACCATTATTTTTAGACTAGGTTTTATAGAAGGCATGTTCATAGATATATTTATAAAGTTACATTAGAAAAATCACATTGGATAAACTTATAAAAAAATTAATGATGACATTGAATGTATGGTTCCATGATGTTTCACCAGATTGAGTTTTGTAAGAATATGAAGTTTGAGTTTGTAGGTTCCGGGTGCAGTGGAAGCGCATTGGGGGGTTTACCCAACTTTGATTTTTAGCGTTAACAACGATCAATCCGAGATCCATCACAATAATAAAATTCTAGATCTTCAAAATAGAATGAAGAACTAAAAAGAAAGAGGGGAGTCCCGAAACCATAGAGAGGATAGTCATATGTTTTTTATAATTAATTTAGTTAATGGACAATAATTACCTTATTGGAATTCTTTCTCCATTATTGTTTCCGGTCACAATCCAATGTGAACTGTTGTTACGTCATAGAATCCATGTGTAGTATTCCTCTAGCGGTGATCCACATGTGTTCCACATATATTTTGATGTCGCTGATGGTATCTCCAGGTGTTATCATGGAAGATCATTCACTTGCGATATCCTCTTTTGATCATTTTGATCTGGTGGAGGTGGATCTCTCTCTCGTAGCTTGAGAGAGTTCTCGGGGGAAAAATAATTCTCTCTTGGCTTGAGAGATTTTACAAATCCATTGTGCACACACCCAAAAAATGGCTAGGTTAATGAGAAATATATAATTGGGATTTTAATTACATAGAATAATAAAATGAATTAATTACCCGAAAGCATTTATTCATTTTATTTAATTCTTAGTAATACCCCATGTGTAATAATAACAATTGACTATTATTATTACTTGACATGCGCCCAACGAATTACACCTAATATTATTCAATTAAATAACTAATATTATTTCTCATAAATTCCCAGAAAAAAATACATGGTGTGTATATTTAATATACACGACATGTACTTTTGTTTTTACATTTTATTTATTTCCTCCACCATATTTATTAGACCTTGAATAATGGTTATTTATTTCTCAAATAAATTTCAATTACTCACTTGATAATAAATATATTATTTCACCCACAATATATTCTCTCAAATAACTAGCGTCGAAATAAATGCGACCAGTAATCCTTGAATAATTATTAAACCACAATTGGGAATAATCTTTATTCAACTCGTTAAATTAATATTTAACTGAGACACATAGACACAATTAGTGTGTGACCCTCTAGGCCACTTTCTCAGTGGCATTAGGTGAAGCCTGCCAAAAGTCCAAGGTTAGCATCTAGCAATATGCCAAGGCACCCATAGAGAAATAAGTTAATGCCACAATGATGTGTCACCTCCTATGAACACTTACTATGTAATGTAATCCCTTTGTATCGATATCTCTAATAAAGTGGGTTTCGTGCTAGTTCCATTAATCCATGCACTCGATTATTCTTTCTTTGACTTCCTGTAATTGAACTCACCCATTCCTTACCATGGCCAGGGATTTACTTAGGCTATATCAATTCCATCAAAGGGCCTAAGATATCGACTTCCGTTATGGAACAGAAGGGACAAATCCTTTCTCACATTATCTATTAATACAGTATCACTCGTAACGCACCCAACGTATCCTAACTTGCTGCGAACAGTGTGTCATCATAGTTTTCATCAATACATCTAAGTGCATGAGTTTTTATACCCATTAATAATAATCTTAATGTATAAGGACCAGTACACACGTCAATAGATAGGAACATCCAATGACACTATGAAATGTGTATTTCCTACTAGTGGGTCTCGTTCTCAAAATATCCTCCTGGATATTACCAAGAGAACACACTATGAGAATGTGCCTCAAAATTTTATGAGTCCTCGCCCCTAATGTCCTATATTATTTGTGTCCCTCAAATAACATCATCCGGCCATATAACATATATTCAAGAACTGTGTTATGTCACTTCCCGGTTCTCATCATTGCAGGGATCTTCTATGAACCTTTAATGCAACAACTATCCTTAGGACATTATCACATGAATTTTCATGTAGAAGAACTATCAAGATGTGATCAGGTATTTATTAATGAATAAAGTATAAAGTAGTTGGTTCTATGCCACCAACTCCAATAGACTCCCACTTAGACCAGAGCCAATTTCTAACAAACTTTAACCTGCTTGATCTCACAAGATATTCATGCCTCTAATGAGATAGGCCTTTAGTCATGGGGTCCTCCACATTCTCTTCCATGGACACTCTACTCACTACAACTTCACCACTTTGATAGAAATCCCTCAAGAGGTGATACTTTTGGAGAATATGCTTTGTCCGTTGATGTGACCTTGGTTCTTTTGCAAGATCTACCACTATAGTATTATCACAATACAATGTGATAGGATCTTTACTGCTAGGCACCACATAAAGCTCCTAAACAAATTTATGAATCCAGAAGGCTTCCTTGGCTGCATCAGAAGATGCTATATATTTGGACTCCACTGTAGAATCGGCGACAACTGGATGCTTTGAACTCTTCCAGCTCACATCTCCTCCATTGAGATAGAAAACATAACTAGATTGTGACTTTAGATCATTTTTATCTGTCTGAAAACCAGTATCGACATACCATCTGATGAAAATCTCCTCGTATCCTCTATACACTAGGATCATATCGCTAGTTCTTCTCAGATACTTAAGGATAGTCTTAAGAACAGTCCAATGCTGTTCTCCTGGATATGCATGATATCTGTCTACCACGCTTAGTGCATAAGCAACATGAATCCCGGTACATAACATGACATACATGATGGATCATATAGCTAAAGAATATAGGATATTACTCATTCTATATCTCTCTTGTTGTGTCTGAGGACACATTTTCTTAGAAAGATGTAGGCCATGTGACACTGGAACTAATCCCCTATTGGATTGTTTTATACTAAATATATTTAGTGTCTCGTCAATGTATGTACCTTTACATAGTCCAAGAATCCTCTTGGATCTATCACGAATGATCAGGATCCCTATAATATAGGCTGCTTCACCCAAGTCCTTCATGGAGAAATACTTGTTCAACCAGTCCTTAACAGAATGTAAGACTGATACATCATTTCTAATAATCAATATGTCATCAACATATATTACTAGGATAACTACCACATTCCCATTAAACTACTTATAAACACATGTATCACATTCATTATTAATGAAACCAAATTCCTTTATGGCTTCATCAAATCGAATGTTCCATAACCTGGATGCTTGATTTAATCCATAAATGGATTTCTGAAACTTGCAAACCCGTTTGGCTTCACCTGGTGTCAAAAACCCTTCTGGTTGTGTCATATAGACATCTTCTTGAAGGTTCCCATTGATGAATGCTGTTTTGAAATCCATTTTCCAAATATCGTAGTCATGGTAAGCTTATATGGAAAGTATAATTCTTGTGGATTTAAACATGGAAACTGGCGATAAGGTTTCTTCATAGTCAATTCCTTGATGCTGTCTAAATCCTTTAGACACTATCCTTGCTTTATAGGTACTAACTTGACCTTCCATGTCTAGTTTTCTCTTGAATACCCATTTTCATCCAACATGCTTTACATCAACTGACTCATCGACCGAAACCCAAACTTGGTTCTGATACATGGAATCCATCTCATAATTCAATGCTTCTAGCCATCTTGCAGCATCTAAGCTTTCTACTGCTTCCTTGTAGGAGAGAGGTTTATCATTGTCCAATAATAATGATTCACCATCCTTGGTGACTAGGAAACCAAATCTCTCTGGTTCGCTTACCTCTCTTGAGCTCCTATGCAGTACTTGTGTTTCTAGAACCTCTTCCACTCGGACTTGGGGAACTTGTTCCTAAACCAAATCTTGTGTATCTTGAGCATCAACTTAGTTGAATTCAATCTTGCTCCCACTATCCTTTTTGAGGATGTGCTCCCTCTCAAGAAAGAGAGATTTCCTGGCAACAATGAATTTTTTGTCTGAAGGGTTATATAGGTAATATAATTTTGTTTCCTTGGGATATCATATAAAGATAAACCTCATGCCTCGAGGTTCTAGTTTGTTTCCTGAGAAGACCTTAACAAATTCCTCGCATCCCCATTCACATGTGTGCGACAAAATGGGTTTCTTTCCATTCCATAACTTGGAGGGAATTCCATTTTCCACCTTAGTTGGTACTCGATTTAATGTGTATTCTACAGTTTGTAATGAATATTTCCAAAAGGATAATGAAAGATCTGCATGACTCATCATCGACCTCACCATGTCCAAAAAGGTGCGGTTCCTCCTTTCACTAACACCATTCCACCATGTTGTATAAGAAGGAGTGATCTGAGATAGAATCCCAAACTCCCGTAGAAGATCGATGAACTCTTGGTTCAGATATTCTCCACCTCGATCTGATCAAAGTTTCTTTATCTTCTTACAAAGATTATTATCTAATTCATTCTTGAATTCCATAAATTTCTCTAAGGTGTATCACTTATACCTCATTAAGTAGACATAGCCATATCTACTCAAATCATCAGTAAAAGTAATGAAGTAAGAATATCCACCTCTAGATTATACTAAAAATGGTCTACATAAATCCGTGTGCACCAATCATAGAAGCTCTATGGCCCTTTCACCATGTCCATCAAAAGGCAGCTTGGTCATTTTACCTTGTAAACAAGCATGACATATATCAAGTGGTTTTAGCTCAATAGAGTCTAAATAGCCATCTTGATTGAGCTTTGTCAAGCGATTCTCGTTTACATGACCGAGATGCTGATGCCACAATTAGGTGATGTATGAGTCATGTGAGTTTTTTTGTTATTGGTTTCCAACACTTGGTTTTCATAATTTAATACATACAAACCATTATTTAGAAGTTCCATACCATAACATATGTTGTTCTTATAAAAGAAGCAACCCTTATTTCCAAACATGAAAATAAATCCATCCATATCCAAACATGATACAAAAATTAAGTTTTTGGTAACAATAGGTACATAATAACCATTTTGTAAAACCAAAATCATCCGATTTGGTAGGGAGAGGTGGTAATATCTAATAG
The DNA here is from genome assembly GCA_963277665.1 of Viscum album. Lineage (NCBI taxonomy): Eukaryota > Viridiplantae > Streptophyta > Magnoliopsida > Santalales > Viscaceae > Viscum > Viscum album. Next base: position 124,764,297 of record OY728142.1, on the reverse strand, counting down.
CTAATGCAGCTAGCCTCACGCCATTGGCATCTCGATGATCCACTTATCCTCTGGAAATCTTTCTAAATCTACTTGGTTTCTATATTTGAATACATATGTGAGCACCACAAACTGTATCTAATACCCAATGTGTAAAAATGGAAATATTACACACAATAACAAATGCACATTTAGTGTCCCCACACTTCTGGGTGTAGTTCCTCTTCTAGTGGCCTTACTTTCCACATGAAAAACATACTGCCTCCTATTCCTTTCCTTACCTCTGGATAATCCCCATCTTGGAGGGACAGTACTAGGGGGATTCGGACCGTTTATAAGTCCTTGGCCCCTTTTCCTTGTCCTTAATTTTCTTCTTCACCATAAGGACTATGGGTTTGTCATGCCCCATGTACTAATCTACCTAGAGAATTAAGGTATGATATTCTGATAGACTCTTATCATTGTTTCTCATGTTATAGTTGACAATAAAGAAAGAGAAGGTGTTGGGAAGTCATGATAGAATGAGATCTCTACGCAACTCATCCGGAAAATTAATCCCTAAGATGTCCAGGCATTCAATGTAGCCAATAAGCTTGACTACATTAGGCCCAGCTGGCACAAAATCTCCAAGATTAGTTGTAAACAATGCATTGTAGATCTCATATCTCTCCTGTATCACCTTCGCCTGGTAGAGATCCTTAAGGTTAGACATCATGATATACACTTCCATGTTTTCATGTTGTTTCAAGAGCTCATTAGACAATGCCGATAGCATAAAACATTGGAAATCTGTGGAATCATCCATATGTTTCAAATAGAGAGATATTTCCTTATCACTGGCCTCTTTCCTAGTCACAAATAGAATAGGCTCTTTCAGCACATAAAATTTCCTCTTGTGGAAAAGGATGATGCGTAAACACCTCTACCACTTTTGGAAATTGGTGCTGGTGAGAAGGTTTTCCTTCTCGAGTATGGTTCACAATGATATGTTTGAAGTCATTTTTCTTTCCATTTCTTCAAATTAAGATGATAAAAGGTTTAATACTTTATTATGATAAAACTGAGACAAATTAATACTTATTAGTCTCCAACTATTATATTGAAATCCAATAGCCCTCACCATTGAATTTGGAATATTCTGTTGCCTAAATACTCTAGTGTCAAAGATCCATATTTCCCTTCACATTACCCCAACTAAGGTTGGTCTAGAAACTTGATGGGTTTTAGGTAGGCATTCCATATGCCATCTGCATTAGCTCGCAGCTCCATGATCCATTGAGTGGACTCCCCAATCCTGAAATCCATTTATTTTTGATTTCCTGAACCTTTGACTCTTGGTCACACCAAGTCCTGTTGTGGAAGTCAACCCTTGATGAGAACCAAGTCAATTCAACCCAAAACCTTGAATTAGAATTCCCTGATAATTGAAAGCAACCCAACTAGGGTTGGTCAAGCACTTTGAACTATGGTTTGATTCTAACCAATATTATGGAAGGTTATACCGACTTAATATTTCTTTGAGGGATTTTATCCTTAAATGTAAATTTCCAACTTATCATCTTTTATTACATTCTTTTTAATATTAAGTGGGATATAATTCAATGATTAACCATGTCTAATATAATATTTATGCATAAAACGGTCTTATTTTAGTTCCATCTTCCATACTTGTTTAATTCATTAATTGTGTGATCGTGACAACACACCCACAATAAACAAACCATGTGACTGACAGAATTAAAATAAATGGTATGATCATGAGATTGTTCTATTGGTCAGATTATCTAGAGGTTGATAAACTAACCCAAGACCTAGGGGAGAAACACCTTGAACCTTTTGGGTTCATGTTTACAGCTTTCCACCTATCTACCTTTGTATCTCCTTGGATTGGTTTCACCTTTGATCCTAACTTGAGTTGCCTCTTCTAGCTTGGGAGCTCCATCCATTACATATGCTTTTATCTCACATGCAGGTGAGGGGTAAAATTGGGGTTTACATAAAATAAACGTTGGGCACACAAGTCCTACATATTAATTAGGAGAAGGCTCACAGGCCAACAAATATAATTTAAATAAATAATTTAAAAGAAAACATTCAGATACAAAGGTATTGGTCTAGCTCATGATCATCCATAGATGCAAAGATATTTATGCATAAATAAAACTAGAATTCAATTCTTTAATCGTTCTTGTTTAAGATAAGTCATGCTCGAATCAATTAATTATCTTTAATTAATCAATCCTTTTATCTTAAACCCTTTTTATGAATTTCCTTGAGATTCTCATCCATTATAATTTCAAATAAATAAATTCATTTAAAATTATCTTTGTATGTAACTTTTACCTTGGAGGAAACCCAGTGAATTCCCATTCATAACTACCCAATGAGTATAAATGAACATTACACAGATATTAAATTAAACACAGATATATATAAAACCCATCATGTGTTGTGCCTCAGCTTTACACCTGCACTATGGTACACTTCTCAATGGTTTGTATAATATAATAATAAATTTTAATAAATATATGTAATTTGGATGAGTACACGATGTGTAGTTCTGACTACAGGGTATGTACTTTTGTCCACCGTCCATAAGAAGTACACGCCCAAGGACATGGTGTGTGGATATACTTCAAAAATTTTCGGAGTACACAGCGTGTTCAGTGGGACACACGCCATGTAGTATCCGCGTTACACGGTTTCTAGCCGGGAAAGCCGTGTACGGGGTACATGGTCCAACCCTAACCTGAGGAGACTACACGCTGTGTTCAGTGGACCACACAATGTGTAATATGGAAACTATGTGCCACCTATTCTTGGTCAACACACAATGTCATTAATGACTTAGAAATACTTCAACACACAACTTGATTTGGCAGACCGGTCTGATGCATTGAACCTAGACTACACGACATGTACTTTTGAATACTTGACGTGTATTCTGGTGTTGTACGGGCAGGAACATTTGGCACCTCCGGATGAGATCCTCTATTTTATTTTAATCAAAATTAAAAGAAAATTTGTTTTTAAGGTGAATGAGAAATGAGAGGGGAGGAACAAATCTCAAGATTCAGATTTTAAAGAATGATTAACTTGAATTGAAACAACTAAATTATTAAATGCGTAAATCACCAATGAAAAAATAAATAATTATAATCAATGATATGACCCCTCTGATACCACTCGTAGGTTCTAGGCGTAGTGGAAGCATGTTGGTGGGTTTACCTAACTTTGATTTTTAGTGTTAAGAATGAACAATCTGAGATCCGTCACGATAATAAAATGCCAGAATTTTAGAATAGAACGAAGAACGAAAACGAAAGAGGGGAGTACCAAAACCATAGAGAGGATCATCATATATTGGTTATAATTAATTAATTTAATTTACAAGAATTACATTGATGGAATTATTTCTCCATTGATGTTTCCAGTCACGATCCGATGTGAACCATCATTGCGTCATAGAATCCAAGTGTAATATTCTTCTAACATTGATCCAAATATGCTCCACGTATCTCTGGACATCGCCGAAAAGATCTCCGAGTGCTAGCACGGAAGAGCCTTCACTTGTGATATCCACCTTTGATCGTCTTGATCCAGTGGAGGTGGATCTCTCTCTCGTATCTTGATAGCATTCTTGGGGGAAAAGAATTCTCTCTTGGTTTGAGGGATTTTCCAAATCTGTTGTGCACACTCCCAAAAAAATATCTAGGCTAATGAGAAATATGTAATTGGAATTTTAATTACATAGAATAATAAAATGAATTAATTACCCGAAAGAAATTATTCATTTCATTTAATTCTTAGTAATACCCCATGTCTAATAATAACAGTTGACTATTATTATTACTTGACATGATCCCAACAAATTACACCTAATATTATTTAATTAAATAAATAATATTATTTCTCATAAATTCTGAAAAAAATACTTGGCATGTATATTTAATATACATGATTTTTACTTTTGTTTTTCCATTTTATTTATTTCTTCCACCACATTTATTAGACCTTGAATAATGGATATTTATTTCTCAAATAAATGTCACTGCATTACTTGCTAATAAATATATTATTTCTCCAACAATATTTTTTTTTGAATAACTAGTGTTGAAATAAATGCGACCAGGAATCCTTGAATAATTATTAAACCACAATCGGGAATAATCTTTATTCAACTCGTTAAATTAATATTTAACTAAGATACTTGTAAAAACTTAGTGTGAGACCCTCTAGGACGCTTTCTCAGTGGAATTAGGTGGATCCTACCTAAATTCCAAGGTTATCATCTAGAAATATGCCAAGGTACCCATAAAGAAAGAAGTTAACGCCACAATGAAGTGTCACCTCCTAAGAACGCTTACAGTGTAATGTAATCCCTTTGTCTTGATATCTATAATCAAGTGGGTTGCATGATAGTTCCATCAACCCATGTGCTCAATTATTCTTTCTTTGACTTCCTGGAATTGAACCCAACCATTCCTTACCATGGCCATGGATTTACTTAGGCTATATCAATTCCATCCAAGGGCCTGAGATTTCTACTTCCATTATGGAACAGAAGGGAGAAACCCTTTATCGCATTATCTATTAATTCTATATCACTCATGATGCACCCAACATATCCTACCTAGCCGTGAAAAGTGTTTCATCATCGTTTTCATCAATACATCTATGTGTGCGAGTTGTAATACCCATTAATAAGAATCTTAAACTCTAAGTACAATTCACACATCCGTAGATAGGAACATCCAATGACACTATGAAATGTGGATTTCCTATTGGTGGGTCTCGTTCTCATAATATCCTCCTGGATATTACCAAGGTCGCACACCATGAGAAGGCGACTCAAATTTTTTATGATTCCTCACCCCCAATGGCATGTATTATTTATGTCCCTCAAATAACATCATCCGGCCATAGAAAAAATATTCAAGAACAATGTTATGGAACTTCTGGGTTATCATCATAGCATAGATATGCTATGAAACTTTAATAAAACAACTATCCTTAGGAAATTATCACATGAATTTTCATGAAGAAGAACAATCAATATGTGATAATGTATTTATTAATGAATAAATTACAAAGTAGTTGGTTCTAGGCCACCAAATCCAACAATGTTAAGGTAGGATGATCGGAAAAAATCATAATGAATCATTATAAAAAACACATCAAACATATATATATAAATTCCATTAATCAAAGAAATAATTTAATTAAACACAATTGATGAAAATCATATTTCAATAGATAGAATAATTAGATCAAAGAAAATAGTGGAGAAGTGGAGAATAATTATCAATCCAAGGAGTTCCAAAATAAGTTATCATATAAGTTTTCACCAGATGAATTTTTGAGAAGATTTAACTAAAATTGGTAAACCCCCTAAACAAGATGATGTTGAGATTATATCATCCCTCCTTTTTATAACATAACTTTTCATTACATTTTACAAAACAGAGGATCTTTAAGGTTTAGTGTCTTGGAAACCAGGAACTTAAAACATGAAAACATAAAACATCCTTCTTAAACACTTGAAAGGATTTTGCTTATGTTCATCCTAGGTTCATTACTGTATCTCATAACCTGGGGACATACATCAAAATAAAGGGTGAGCAGAAGGCCCAGTAAGGGAAACAAGGGAAACATTTAACATGTGAACTTGAGATACATCAACAATGTCATGAAAAAGAACTTTAAGGCATGAGAAAGAAATCATGAGGAATATCATAATAAAAATAACGTATTTCATAACTTGAAGATATGGCTACAACATTTAACATTGACAATCATTTCCATTTCACCAAGGTCCATCCCCAAGGTGTCATTAAAAATTACCAAGGCTATTCACCAAGGCGTCGTTAAAAATGGTCATCTCTAGAGATTAAGTCTTTACCCAATGCATTGGAGCGCTATCAAGGCACACCATTAAATTTTCATTTGTTATCATGTGATCCACATATATAATCATCAATCATTTCATAAACAACCCATATAGCATAAAAGAAATGGGTTTCATTTCATAATCATAATGTTTTAAAAACTGCTTTAATGAGATGATCTTTATCACTTTAATCCCATGAAAAAGGAAAGTAGGTTTCATGTATGTAAATCACAGAATTAAAATATAAAATTTTGATATATATGTGAATACCAATGTAGAAAAAGACATTTGAGTATTAACTTAATAAATTAAAATAATTTGAGAAAAAGAGAGAGACATTTTGAGACGAAAATCCTACAGCATAACGGCTATGTTACAGGGTTTTAGAAAACATTGAAAAGAGAGGGGACATGAGTCACCCACCCATAAATGATTCATAACACAGTAGAGGGACAAAATATAAGGGATATAAGAACATTGTAATTAAATTTTAAAGACATACCATATGAATTGAAAAACATGTAAGGAAGACAAAAATAAGATTTCTCTTATGAAAATTCGGCAGCCTAACAGTGTCACTTAAAACATCAAAAAAAAACAAAGAATTGATGAGGTCAAATAGGTTCTCTCATAATATGAACATAAAATATTAGTATGATAGATATAGATATAATACCCCAACATAATAAAAACGAACATGAACGATTTGACATGAAAATAGGTCTTGAAAACGAGAAGGGTGAAAGAATCCCTTAAAAATTTGACAGCCTAACAGCGCCACTTAAAACATAAAAATACTGAATTGAAGAGATAAAATAGGGTATCTCATCATATGAACATAAAAGATCAGTATTATAGATATATAGATAATCCCCCAATATAATAAAAAGTAACTTGAAAGAATTAACATTAAAGTAGAACTTTGAAAAATGAGAAAGGTGAAAGAATCCCTTAAAAATTCGGCAGCCTAACGGCGTCACTTAAAACTTCAAAATACTGAATTGAAGAGATAAAATAGGGTCTCTTATCATATGAAAATAAAAGATCAATATGATAGATATAGAGATAATACCCCCAACATAATAAAAAGGAACTTGAAAGACTTGACATTAAAGTAGATCTTTGAAAAATGAGAAAGGTGAAAGAATCCCTTAAAAATTCGGCAGCCTAACGGCGCCACTTCAAATTTCTTAAAACAAATTGATGAGAGAAAGAGGGGGTATCTCATCATATGAACATGAAAAGGTAAGTAGTATTAATATAAAATAACATCCTCCAACATAAGAAAATGGATCATAAAATAAATGACATAAAAGAGAGTACTTGGAAAGAAAGAGAGTGGTATGATCCCTTACCTTAAAAAGTATCTCTTAAAACTAAATGGTTGGGACCTTGAGGGTTTGGGGGCACCTTGAGAGGAATAATTGGGAGGAAATGATACCAGATCTTCATTGGGGGAGAGTTGGGAGTGAAAAATCAAGGAGGAAAGGGTGGGTATTTATAGGGAATGTGAGGGGACAATGCATTAATGGCCAAGGGACACCTCACAAGTTGTTTTCTCAAAACCATGGTCTCTCCCATGGTATTTCCCATGGAGTTAGGCCACATGGGGCCCCCATACAATAATTCATCTCCTTTAGTCTTACAACCCTTAAAATATATCATGACATCATCATGACATAGTTATGATGTCATTAAACATACCGAAACCCTAAATCTGTATTTTTACTATTCACTGAAAATTCAACTTTCTCAGAAAAATCCACAAATTTCACCTTAACCAAATATCAATGCTCTGATTTCAAAAATCAAATCCATTTTATAAAAATAATTTTCTATATATTTTTATTTTAATTTTTAAATAAATACACTATGGACCGAAAATTCATTTTTTTCAGAAAAATCCCCAAAAATTACCATAACATAATATTGATGTTCTGTGTTCAAAAATGAAATGAATTTTATAAAAATAATTTTCTAAATATTTTGAATTTTATTTTTAATTAAAAAACACTATTCACCCGAAAAAACTAATACTTGACTAATAATTTCTCAAAACAGTTATTTACCTATTTTATTGAATCTCATTACTTAATCAAGGTGCCTAGATTATATTAATACTTTCTTTAAGTGAGATTACTAATCCATTTGGTCACATTACTAATCCTAAGCATAAAAGCACTATTCATAATTTACTATTCATCAAAAATTAAGTTGATCTTATTAGATTCTAAATTTCATATTGAACATAATTGTAGAAGACCATTTTTTGAAAATCATTACTCATTTTTAATTATTTAAGGTTTACATAAACATTTTTAAAATATCCTTTTTCTAATATTCATAAAAAATATGCATACTATATTTATCCAGACATTTGAAAATTTATAAACTTCATCATAAGAAGAAATCAAATTTTTTATTTAAAACAAAGGATTACAAAAGGAAGTTACGGTCTCTTTACATAGCCCCTTATAACCCCAGCATAGGACCTAAGTGTAAGTTGTGCTAAGGTGATAGAATCTGAGGGCGGATTAGCCAACATTGCACGAGTAGTAATTTCTATCAGTTTGAACTTCTCATGAAGGCGATTCCGTTCTTGCTTCACACAATGAAATTCGGCTTGGGTTTGGTCCCGGGCAAAGCCCAATGGTACTACCTCCTTCCCAAGTTCCGTTAGATGGGATTCGATTGGCCCAAGACTACTGGATGAGGCCATCAAATCTTCTTTCTATATTAATTAACCAAGATCACTTGTATTTAGAGATAGTAATCTAAACGTTTAGTTTCCAGCAGTCATATTGACCAATGATCATATAACAGTCAAAATCCAACAGTCTCATTTTAATTATATGTTATCAAATGAAACAGTTTTGTTGAGTATAAAATAACACAAAAAATTAGGAAACAATATTTATTTAAAATTTAGGGTCTTTACAGAGATGATCTATCAAATCATGTTTTCTTACAAGTCTAAGAAATTTTAATGAAGTTAATTAATTCTATGTTTAAAGAAGTTTTAAGAGATGAATTTGGCACCAAGATTATTACAAGATTTTAGAACATTCCATAAGACTTGATAAGCATCCAATAAAATTGAGTTAAGTGAAAGTTTTGATATTTGAGTTTTCATTGACTGGGAAACATAATTTGAGTTCCCAATTTTTTTTCCTTTGTGGTCTCTTATAAAAATGGTGTGAATGTTCAACATGAACACATATTGTATCGAATAGAGTTTCCAAATAGTTTTGTGAGGTTTAAAAATTTTAATTGGATAGATCATAATATTGCACAATTTAAAGTGATTTTCACCAAACAAAGTATACAAGAAGTGGTTAGAAAGTTCACTAGATGGAGTAATCAAACATAGATTTTTCCAGAAAAACTTTCTGTGAGATATGAATAAAATTTCATCACCTTATTGTGGATCTGTTTTACAAGAAATTATTTTTAATTGAAATGAGTTATTATAATTTTTCCTATAGAGATATAGGAGTATAACATTAGTTGGCATAATATTTATTCACTTATTATAGTAGTGAGTTTCCATGGACCAATGTAAGTCTCCATAGAAAGGATGTATGTTCTTAAACTCAGGCTAAACCTTTTATATCATGTGTTTCTTGACTTAATTTCTTATCATTTAATTCTTATGATAATATTTTAAAAAGTTGATATGGATTAAAACACTAACAAGTTACAGGTGTTAATTTCAAGATAATTAAAATTATAAAATATCACTACTGATTCAACCCCCCTTCTTAGTCGTTCCAATGATCTTAAGTAACTTCAAGTGGTATCAGAGCAGGTTTCCCCTATCCGATCCTTATCATGGATAATATCAACCCAGTATGTAGTAGAGCTATTCCCACCTTCGATGGAAAAAATTATCATGGTTGAAAAAATAGAATAATATCCTATGTTATATCTCTTGGACTATAAGTAATTGATTGAAGTATAGTTGAGTTTTTACAAATTAAGAATGATGCTCATATGAAATTAGTTGACCAAATAAATCTTTTGGTAGATAGGATAAATAGAAATTATATTCTCATGTCTTTGTCAAAATTTTTATTATGAAAGTGATTGGTCTCAAAATAGATAAAGAAACTTGGGAAAAATATTTAATGTATCTTTAAGGGAAATATCAAATTAAAGGATAAAAAGTTACAAATATTGTGAAACAAGTTTGGAGATATTAGAATGGAATATGAAGAAACTATTTGTGCGTACTTAACCAATGTAAACAATTTTTTTGCAATATTAGAGGATTCAGATATGTCTTATAAGACTCCACCATTATTAAGAAACTCATGAGATACATTACAGATAGGTTTTACTTAATCTCTTAATGAATTAAAAAATCTTATTATTTCATATGAGATGAGGAAATATTTAGAATTAAAAAATAATATCAAATATTAAATGGATTTTGAAGCTATACTAAATCCAAAAAACTAAGATACTAATCATACTATTGTTTGCCTCATTGATTTATAAGATAAGGAAGATGACTAAATAAATTAATAAAAAAATATATTATCTTAAAAAATTATTGGATGGTTAGATAAAAATATAGAAGAAAAATATCAATTAAAATTTTTTAGTGTAGAGGAATTAGGAAATTTTCTATGAATTTTCCTAAGAATAAATTTGGAGAATATTAATATGATTCTAAGGAAAATCTTAAGTGGATTAAGTGAAGAAAAACTTCCAAGGAAGATAATAAATCCATTAGAAATAAGAAAAAATTAATTAAAAAGAATAGAAGAAGTATGTTGAGTAAGAGAGTTGAATATAACTATACTAAAAATAGTTCTTTAGAATATTAAGATCCAAATAAGTTTAGTACATTCTTTGAAAATTTTGAGAGAAAAAAAGATTCCTCAAATAGTGAAGAAGAATAAGGTGAAGAAACCTATAGAGAATATCAGCTGAGATTAGAAATTATAGTATGTATTGAAAAAATACAAAACTCAAGAAATAAATCATAATGATGAATTAATAATGTGAGAAAAATAATTTTTTAAAGGAATAACTTTTTAAAAAATAATATGTGTAAATTGAGGATATTAAGAATCTCAAACTGAAAGTTTCAGAATAAAGAAAGATGGCAGAAGATATTAGTAAGAAAATATCCACTAAAGAAGACAAGGTTTGTAAAAATAAATCTAGATTTATTGAAGTTGAATGTTACTTAATTAAGATGAGTAAACATTTCAAAAAATATTTTATGGTAAAAACAAAAATATGTGAGGTTGTTGAGGAAGATCTTCCGAAGAATCAGGTGAAATATATACCCACTAAATATAAAAGTTCATCTAATTATACTAACCATGAATATGTTAGAAACAAAATTGGGAATACATGTTTTGAGAAAAGATGTGATAAATCCAACACATTATTTTTTTTAAAAAAATATCTTAAACAATGATTTCTCACACAAGGAAGATTTATATAAAGAAAGATATGTTGAACCTCAACAAACTAATTATAGGGGAGTACAATTTTTCTAAATAATATCAAGATTTAGTGGATATTGTTGGTGATGGGGTAAATATGTGCACAATGAATATAATTTTTGGAAAAACATGTCTCTCCTTGAAAATTGGTAAAAACTAAGGTTGAACAAGAGTGAAATAAAAGAGAGAAAAGTTTCTATATTATAGGAAAATATAAATAAAAAAATCACAAGTTGTTATAAAATTTACAATACAAAACCAATTTGTTTGGATGGGGGAGGTTTTTGGAATATGTTTCCAATGAGGTTACTTTTTTGAAGAATGTATGTCAACTCTTTTGGGGAAAGTTTCTTATATTATAAAATAAAAGGATATGATAAAGAATAAAGTTGTGGAAAGAGCTTTTATTTTTTAGAAAACTCTAAAATATTTCAAAATGAATAAAACATGGATTATTTAAAATGTTTTTTCCTTAAATATGATAGGTTATTTAAATATCATGAAAGGTATTAAAAAAAATTAATGAGGTGTATTTACCTTTAGAAATAATAGTTTCTTAAAAATTAGAGGAATAAGAACTACTGGGATTGAGGCTCAAAAACTAAAATCAAAGTATGTTTTATTTATTTATGAGATCAAATACAACATACTAAATTTTATCCAACTTTTTGATGATGTTATATAAGTGATATTTAGTAAATATTATTGTATCACTATAATATTAAAATATTTAAAAGTTAATACTAAGGGGGAAATAACCAGAAGAGATCTATTCCCAATTGGAGATATTTGTATCTAATGTTACTTAAGTTTTGAAGATGAAAATAAGTCGTGGCATAGAAGACTCGGGAATCTTGGCCATAAACGCATGAGAAAACTCTAGAAGTAAGATACTATTATAAACTTACCACAATAAGAGAGGGAATATGGTGTTGTTTTTATAACTTTTCAAAAAGGGAAGATGGTTAGTGGAAGACACAAGAAATTTGAAATACAATCAACCAAACCACTTGAGCTCAGTCATTTTGAACTTTATTGGTTTATGAGAAAATAATCAACAAAATGTTATGTTTTAATTTATTACTTTCATTGATGATTTTAATGAGATGTAAAACATAATGTTCATGAAACCTAAATCAAAGGCTGAAAATATATTTAGATATTTCAAAAGGAAAATTTAAATAGAGATGCATGTTTATATACTAAAATTAACAACTAACAAAAGAAATGAATACACAACCAATGATTTTGAATCCTATATAAAGAAACATAGAATCAGAAACCAATACAGTTATCCATTAACTCTATAATGAAATATATTATTGGAAAGGAAAAAATAAAGTTGAGTATAAATGGGAAGAAACATGATCCAAAGATAAATTTTATAAATTCTTCTAGAGACAAGATGCAATTTCTACTATTCATGTTCAAAACAAATGTTTGTTTAACATAGGATCTAAAATGAAATCTTATGAGTTGAAATTTTAGAAAATCACTTTAGTGAAATATTTCAAGGTTTTTGGGACTCCTTTATTAATAAATATAAAAATGTGTATCTTGTAAAGATTGATGAAAAAGACAATGAAATAATTTTCATGGGTTATTCATCCAACAAAATAAAAATATATTTTTTTGAATAATTGTTTAAAAAATTTGGTGGATTATTATGATGTGATAGTTATTGAAAATGGAAATTTTTTAATAAAAGTTATTCAAGATGGTAAATAATATATTGCGAAAGATAGAATATTTACATCAAAAGAATATGGCAGGGAAGATGAATTCATGCCTACCATTTTACTACACCACTCAAATGGAATTGATATAAGGAATGTAAGTTTTTAGAGAAATATCTAATGTTATGAACTTTAAATAAATAGGTTGACACTGATAACATCATTGGAAATCATAAAGATCTAGTTTATACCAGAAGGAAGATGATATTTTAGAATCACACTTCACTTATTACATAGGTGGAACCACAATCAGTTTCAAAGTTAGTTTAACATAAAGAGTGGATAAATGTTATTAATTAAGAGTTACATCGTATAGAAAAAATGACACCTGATATCATTTTCCATTAATAATAGAAAATAATGTTATAATAACAAAGTGGGTTTTTAGAAATAAAGTCAAAAATAATGGATAAATTTCATGAATTAAGGCATGACATGTTTGAAAACATTACTCATAAATTGAAAGTGTTGATTATGAATAAATTTTTTCTCTAGTTCTGAGATATGAATTAATAAAAACGTTTTTGGAAGTTGAAACACATCATTATTACAAAGTCTATAAGATGGATATTCAGTCATATTTCTTAAATAGATAAATTGAAGGAGAAGTTCATATTGGGTAACCTAGTGGGTTTTAAGTTGATAAAGATGGAACCATAGAGTGTAATTATAAGAAAGTTTTGCATGGATTGAAACAATCTCCACGTTCATGGTACTCTAAACTTGACAGTTACCTGAAGTTTTTGACGTTTCTAATGGAAAATTTGATATCAATATTTATGTTACGGAAACAAACACATGTATCATTATTATCAATGTTTACATTTATGATATAATTTTGGTAGGTGAAATGTATAAAACATATGAAGAATTTTTTGAACAAATTAAGAATAAATTTGAAATGTCTATGATTATAGAGTTAAATTTTCTTTCTGGGATTAAAAGTTTAATACAAGGAAAAATATATCTTTATATAGTAGAAATATTAGTCCAAGGGTTTTCTATAAAAGTTTTCCATGGCTGAATAAGAAAAGTTTCTACACCTATCTATGTTTGTTTAAAGTTGAGTAAAGATGAATGTGAGAAATGTGTAAATCATAAATCCATTCAGAATTTGATATGAAACATGCTATATATTGCAACATAAATGCTAATTTTTTTTGTGATGTTACATTATGTGAAATATATCAAAGTGATCCAGTGGAATGAAATATTATAGAAGAAAAAAGAATACTCAAGTATATTAAAGGAACACCATTTTATGGCATTTTAAATAAAAAAATATGTGAATTTAACTTTCATTGATACACTAATGCTGATTGGGCTAGGGATTGTAAATATAGAAAGTAAAAATCATGGGGAACTTGCTTCTAGGTAAAATTTTGGGTGATATGACTTAATAAGAAATAAATTTATGTTACTTTTAGTACATTCGAAACATAATATGTTTCTATAACCAATAATTATATGAAAATGATATAGATGAATGTTTAGATAGAAGATTTAAGAATTAATGTTTGAAAAACATTGAATATTTTTAATGACAATCAAAATTCCATTGATATTTCTAAAATTCATGTACAAAATTAAAGATCAAAGAACATTGATATTAAGTATCATTTCATTAAATATAATGTTTTGGTGGAGATGTCAGGCTTGAGTACATTTAAAAGAAATATTAAATTGATAATGTTTTCCCCAAAGCTATGATAAAAGAAATATTTGAGTAATTGAGGCAACAAGTACATGTTTATCTACCACCAAGGACTTACTAAAGTTTATACGGAAGACCACCATCAGACATTGGATTATGTTGTTAAAGGTGGAGAGTGAGTACATATTTGTAATAATATATTATCCTGATAATTATATGAGGTATTTACTGGTTTTTTTGTTAAAATCCATTTTAAATTGTTAACAGAGTGTTTCCAGGGAATATGACAGGTCTTGGGGCTGTCCCAAGGGTTCGGGGTGTGAAATTGTGGAAAAAAAGCCAAACTGTCGAAGATACATGGTTGGAACACTGTTAGTTTAACCATGAAATATAAAAATTTGGGGGTTGTGGTGTCTCAAAAAAATTCTAGGACATGACACTCACATGATTTGATAACCATACTGGCCTTCCCAAACACCAGTGTGGTCATGCTTCCCTTGAATAGAGGCAGGTGCATGAGAGCTAATTTTTTTTTCAAAACCATGTAGGTGGCTATCCATACCTTATGGCCAAGCCCCTATTGGATAGAGGTAGATGAGAAGTTGACACATGGTTTGTCTAACCATGTGAAAAAACCATGCTCCTATAACGAAATTGGGAAATGACCATTTTCCCCTTTCGAGCAATAAGGTTATTCACCCAATTTTCACCCCTATTTCTCTCTAGTTGTAATGGGTGTGAATTGGGAGCTTCTCCCTCTTCCAAGGATGATTATCCATCCTTTATTAGGTGTTTGGATAGCCATTTAGTATGAATCAAAGCTCAAGTTTAGTACACAATTATAATTCCTCTCTTTTTTTGGAAGAGGGTTGGTTTGTTGTTTACTCTCATTTAAAATCTCTAAAACCTTTTTTCCAAGGCTTTCATTCATATTGGTGTTTGAGGATGATTTATTTTGAATTAAGTGTTATGTTTGGGAAGTAATCGTCTATGATCATGAGGTAGGTGGTCTATAAGATTTTCCCCACAGTCTTGATTTTTTAATATGTGTATGTAGTATTTCCAAGTTTCTTCTATGAAAAGTTTTGTGTCATTGAATAAGGGAAGTAAATTTGGCCTTAAATTGAGTCACAAGACCCTTCACGGACCATGTCATTTCCATTTATGATTTGAAACTAGACCTAGGTCTTCCCATGGGGTATGAAAAACCAGTGAAAATAGTGAAATGAATTTGAAAATGTCAAGGATAATTACAAGAGTGAATGGGTATGATTTTTACATGAAAAAGGAAATAGTTAAAGATATTATTGAAATTTATATATTCTATGTTTTTTGAAATGGAAAACTGGATTCTGAAATGGATTAAATGGTATGTTTTGATTTTGATCCAATTTTGGGTTTCATGGGGTAAAACTATGTTTTAATTTGGTTCATGTTTTAAAATGAGGGGTTAACCTCAGGATGGTTAAAAAGGGGTTTTAAGTTAGTTTCAAAATATTTATCTAGGATGAGGTTTTGGATCCTATTTTTTGAAAATGGATTAATTTATTTTTATTGGTTTTTATCGAAAAACAAAGGTCTTGGACCTTGTTGGTTTTTCAAATAGGAAGTCCCATCTTTTTAAGGGTGGACTCCATGGGTTTAACAATAATGTTTGGTTTTGTAATTTTAAGACATTTGTAAGGGATCAATCTTTGTTGAGGCATCTATTGATTTAAAGTTATGTTGGGATCATGATAAGTGTTGTGTTAAAGAAAACTCAACTAGTTAAATGGGTATGTTTAATTTTAAAATCATTTGAAGAATATTTAACAAATGTTCTATATGGATAAAATAAGAATGGTTTAAATTTTGAAGTTGGGTTATATGTGTTGAAAGTATTCAAACATATTAATGATTGATAATGGAATAATTGTGGATGGTCATACATGATGTGCTGAATCCTAGTTGGATTCATGGACTAATGATCTATGTTTTCTGAATTATGACTAACGGTTTTTGAGATATTGGACTGACACTCTAATCCCCAATATTGTGAGGAGAAAACTAATGCTATAGGCTCCACAGTGCATCATATATTTTGATATATTTAATGATTCTATAGAATCCAATTGTATGTACATTCTGTTCTATATCGTGGTTGGGATAATAGGACATGACGTTACGAATCCTGGTTGGATACTTGGATTGATGCTCCTTGTTTCCCCCCTATAACCTCTATGCTTTAAGGAATGTGTACTTGGACTGATGATCCATGGTATGAATAATTATGGAAATTATAAATGAATTCCCCTTATGAATTAAAATATATAACCCTATTGTATATGGATTAGGCTCTCATCATGGATCGAGTAGGTTTGATTGGCTGGATGACACATTGTAATTTAAGGATTTAAATTGCTAAATAATAAATATATAATTGAGAAACATGTTTCTTTTACCTAGTCATTTATTCATTAGACCCATGGTTATTTTCATACACTATTTTTTGAGTAGCTATTACGTTAGGCATTGTTGGTGGTGTCTTACTGAGTTGTATTCACACCCTTCTTGGGCCTCTATGGATCTTGGGTACCCAAGTAGATGCTACTTTTTTGGTACATGTTCAGGATAAGAAGCATGTGGTTGATGTTTTGTTTTGCGATTTTACCATTGATTAATACTTCCAACATGAATGGTACACTTGTATGTGATTTTATTGATTTATTAGGTTTTATCTCTTAGTTTGGAATGAAAAGAGAGGGTGTGTGGGTTGATGAGTTATTCTAGTCACATAGGATTGTTAGGTTATCCATATGTTTCCTGGGAGTTAATTGTGAATGAAAAGATGTTTAACCAAAATAAATAAATAATGAAATTGAATAAATCTATGAATTTTGAAATATGGGGTAATAAAAAGGTTTTGGAAAGTATAAATCCTTAGGTTTTAGAAATTTAATGTCTTGAAATGTGAATTCTTGTTTTTTAAATGGTAAAGTAAACTAATGAGGAATGTGTAATGAGGTAACCTTTAGGGACAATAGTAATGATTATCCAATGTGTTGTTGACTAAAAATTGATCATGAGAGGTTTGGGTAATGATATTTCCCTAGTTTTGAGACCTTTGGTTATGGGTTTTGAGACATGTATGGGTTTGGATGTGTCATATAGAGAGATGTTGTGGGTTTTGCCTTCAGTTAGGCTGTAATAATGCAAGTGTGATATGTTGTGAGGTAATATGAAAGCGGCAACCCTTGTGGGTTATGTGTGGGAACCTAAAACGAGTGTATTGGTTTTTGGTTCCATTAATCATGGAGGGGTTTCTATGAGTGTGAGACTTAGTATAAATGGCCATTTGGTGCGTTAGATGTTGTGTGTTTCGAAATGGGGGCATGAGTGTGAGCCATGAGAAATAACTTATTTGAAGTTATAAGTGTGCATATTAGTGGTATATCATAGTGAATTAGCTTAATGTGACCCCAATTTACAAATTTTATGCTATTTGGCCTTCGAGGGTGACCCATTAGTGGGGTCGGCTAGGTTTCTAGGGCCTTTGGGTGCGTAAGGAACATGTGGAAGTTTTTCAGGTGTTTTGGAATTTGAAGCACATGTGGATTCTTCAGAGGTGGAATAAACACATGGTATATGAATTTTGATATCTATAAAGAGGAATGGTTTTGCCTTGGTTTCCCTTTATAATAGGAGGGACTTGAGCTATCATGGGTGGATTTAAGGCCGGTTATGAAAGGGAAGAATCATTTGGATTCCAGACCCTATTGTTTTGACATTGTTTGATGTGGGTATCAATGTTAACCTTGGATAGGCGATCCAATTAGGAATGGATCATAGAGTGGAATTTCATGTTTATAAAGTACACTCGGGGTGACGGGTGGTCATGTGGTTAGATCAGATGTATTTGGATGTGAATGTTGAGGATTCTTTGAGTCTGATGAGGCTATTGGTCTAGGAGGTTTGGTTAATTATTGAGTAGGAATTTGAGCATAATTCTAGAAACGTTATGACTCATGGGGTTTTGAGTTGGGTTTAGTGAATTGTTTTAGGAATGTGTGAAACCTTGAGGTTTATGGTGGGGTCAAGATGGTAGACATACACTAGGGATGTGTGATTCCATTGGGATAAGTGGACTGGTGGATCTAGAGAAAGAACCTATTTTTTATGAAACCAATGTGATTCACCCTAATTATGAATGGGACTATTTGAATTTGTATCATTTTTTCTTCCATTTAGATTTTTTGGGCTTTGGTGGTACTCAATAATGAAATATTAGTGTACTCTCAGATTAAAGTTAGTCATGAAAAATTCCTTAATATCATATTTAGTACACTGAAATTGAATTGGATATATTCTAAGACACCTAAATAAATTTCTAGTTTAATGATGGGTGGCTTCTTAGATGGTTACACTCAAGGGACAATGCTGGTGAAGTAAGATGGTGGAAAGTGAGCCACTAACCATTTTTGGGCGAGGACCTTGTGAAGGAACAAATGTTAATGAGTACCATGAATATTGTTCCTGGAAGATGGGGGCAGGTGAGGGTTGATGTTTATTTTTTTCACTCGAGTGAGAGAGTAGTGTACACATCTACTTATTGGGTTTGGTAGCATTAGAGTGTAGACCTTGGTGGTTTAAGTTTATTGAATAATGTGGTGACAAAGATATTATCAAGGTGGGTAGTGATGTGTGGATTATGGGGTAAAATCCTCATGCCTAATATATCCCAGAAGCATGTAATTGACCATGGGGCAGTTAGGGTGGAAACAATATTCTAGTGAATAACTAATGATGTGTGTTCTTATATTCCTTAGGGAGTTATATCAGAGAGTTGTGTGTTATATCTGGTCAATCGAACCATTTTCCCTCGAATTGAGGTGGTTCTAAAAGAAATCCAAGGTGCTTATGTCAGATGTGTGTTAGTGGGCATCGTAGATCCCAATGATGGTTTTGAGATAGTCAATGTTTTAATGTGGAATCTCACCAATATTTGGGTATGGACTCTAGTATATTTGTTTGGGTGGTTAAGGAATTCCTCTGAGAATGAAGGCATCATGTTCTTGTGAGGTGATGATGTACCAGTAGTTAAAACTGGGAGGTTTTAGGAAGTTTTAGTTAGGTATTTTCCAACTTGGAGCATCATGAGGAAAAAATGATGTATGTTGTAAACAACATCAAGCAAGTCACTTTGGAAGTGAAAGAAGTATTGGGAATGAATTCAGGATTATAAAGGAAACTTATCTTAGTTCTTATTTGATTCATGGATGATGGATACACATATATTCCAATGGGTTTTAGATGATGGGGATGAGTTCCAATGATGATTGGTTTTATCATGGGTGTTAATGTATAACAAATGAAAACCGTGCTAGCTGTGTGGTGGGAGATTAAGTCTGAGGTTCTAGTAATCATTTTTTATGGTATAATTAACAAAAATTAAATGTGGGAAATTGTAGGATAATTATGATGTGGGTAGTACCGTAATTTTTATGGGTAACTAAAAAATAACCCCATAGATGTTTTGGTTAGATGAGATTGAGTAAGATTCATCTTAGTATTTTTCTTTTGATAATAGGAATTGAATCAAGTTTTGACTGGTTGAGTGTTTTGAGATGAAAATTGTATCTTGGTGTTGTTTTAGGTATCCAGGTATTGGACGATATCTTTACACATCAAATCATGAACCAACATAGGTTGGAGGATTCATTTTGATGATTATGTGTTATATTGGGTATCACCAAAGTTAGGTCATCATTGGAGTTCAAAAACGGGGTAAGTTGGTACTGAGTATTTTAAGCCATGAGTTGTGGAGATTATCAGGTCAGTTGAGAACCAATTGAATATTAAATGATGGAATGGTGTTATGTATGATGTTTTCTTGATTCACACCATAGGTAGTGTTACCTTGTCTTCCTTATGGGGTTCTTGTTGTCGATGTTGGGTTTGAGGTTGATGTGTTCTATGAGGAGAATCTGGTTCGTGTCGTGGATCAGAGTTGGAAAATTCATTAGGGTAGAACTATTTCTTTGGCCCTAGTGTTGTGATGGAATGTCCATGTTCAGGAGGAAACATGATAGGAGAAGATGATAGGTGGTCCCCTTGGCCCAACCTTTTTCCATGGAGGCTTGGTGATGTTGGGGAATGTAACTTGAGGATGAGCTATTATAAGGTGGGAGATTGTAAGATCCTAACTATGAGATGAGTTATATCCCAATTTTTTCTTTAAACTCCCCTTTAAATAGTTAATGGAGTGTTTTGAGGGAGTAGGATAGATCTATATGGTGTCTATAGGGTTTTAGGTGAAAAATTGTGTAAAATAGGACAAATTGTGCAAGTTGCGATGTTAGTGAACAGTTAGTTTAACCATGTTCCATAACCATGTGGTGTGGGGGTGTCTCTTAAAGAGCCAAGGACATGACTCTCACATATTTTGACAACCATATGTGCCTTCCCAGATACCTATCTATCCATGAATCACTTGGATAGAGGCATGCACATGAGAGATGCATATTTTGTCCAAACCGGGTAGGTGTCTAGCTAGATCATGCGGTCTAGCCCCCTCTTGGATAAAGGGAAACACATAGCTGGTGCATGGTTTGGCTAACTATTCTACCAAATTATGAGCATATTTAAAAAGTTGGAAAATGACTATTTTCCCTATTGGGGTTTAAGGGTTTCCACATGATTTTTTACCCCCATTCCTATTTAGCTGTAAAGGGTGTGAACCAAGATCTCCTCCCCTCTCAAAGGAAAATTATCCCTCATTTCATAGTTATTTAGAGTACCATTTAGTGAAAATATATGTTCTAGGTAAGTCTCCAATTTTATTTCGTCCTTTTTTTTGGAAGTGAATTGTTGTGTTGTTTCATATCCTTCTGAAGCTCTAAACTCTTCTTTTCCCAGGGTGTTCTTTATATTGTTGTCTAATTCCAGTTTAGTTTGAATCAAGGACTGTGTTTGGAAAAGTAATAATCTATGATCATGAGGTAGGTGTTATATAATTTTTATCTATTGTGATGATGTTTTAATATGTATATGTAGTTGTACCATGTTTCTTCCTTGCTTATTTTTGTGTCATTGACTAAGGGAAGTGAATTTTAGCATTAAATTGAGGCATGAGACCCTTGAAGGACCTCGTCAGGTTCATTGATGATTTTACAATGGACCAGGACTACCCATGGGGTATTACAAACCCTTGAAAATGGTTAAATTAATTGGAAAATGAAGAGAATAATTATGAGGCTGAATAAGAAATATTTATTACTTAGAATAGGGAAATGATTAAAGAAATGATCGATTTTTTTTACAATCCTTGTTTTTCTAAATTAGAAAGAGTGTTTTCAACTAGTTTAAATGGTGTGTTTGGATTTTGATCCAGTTATGGTTTTCATGGAGGGAAAACTATTTTTTAAAGTGGTTCATGTTTTAAAATGAGGGTTTGACCTCATGGTGGTTAAAATATGGGTTTTTAAGTGAGTTTCAAATGTTGACATGAATGAGGGTGTCTATTTTTTGAAAATTTATTAATATTTTTATTGGTTTTTATTGGGAAATTAATGTCTTAGACCTTATTGGGTTTTGAAAGAGTAAGACCCATGTTTTTAAAGGTGGATTTCATGGTTTTGACAATGGTGTTTGGTTTTGGTATTTTAAGAAACGTGTAAGGGGACATGTTTTGTTGAGGAATGTGTTGATATAAAGGTTCATTGGGATCATGATAAATATTGTGTTAAAGGAAATGGAAATTGTTAAAGCGGTATGTTTAATTGTTAAATGGTCTAAAGTACAATTAATAATTTTTTATATAGATAAAAGATGAATGGTTTAAATTGTAATTTTTGGTTTTATGTGTTGAAAGTAATGGACCATAGTAATGATTGATAATTAAATGATTATATTTGGTCAGACATAAAGTGCTGAACACTGATTGGATTCATGGACTAATGCTATTTGTTTTGTGACCCGTGACTAATGGTTTTGAGATGTTGGATTGATGCTTCAAACCCTTTTTTTGGGAGGGACAAAATGATGCTTCAAGCACCCCAATTCACCATAATTTTTGTAGGATATACCGATGCTCCATAATACAAGGGTATGGACATGGATTTCCAAATCATGATTGGGATGGTTATACATGATGTTCCAAATCATGGTTGGATACTTGGACCAATGCTCATGATTTTCATACTAGTGACCTCTATGTTGTAATAAATGGGTACTTGGACTGGTTATCCATGGTATGAATAATTACGGAAATTATAAATGAATTCCCCTTGTGAATTATAATATGTAATCCCTATGGTATATATCTTAGTCCATCGACTTGGATGGAGTACGTTTGATTGGTTGGATGACACGTTGGAATTTTATGGTTTAAATGAAAAATTAATAAATTTTTAATTCATATTTTTTTCATTTACTTCATATTTTATTCATTACAACCCTTATTATCTAAATATATGGTTTTTTATATTGGTTATTTATTTAGAAACTGTTGGTGGTGGCCAACTAAGTTGTAATCACACCCTTCTTGGGCCTCCACAACACTTGGGAACTAAAGAAAATGCTACTTCTTTTCAATTATAGGTTCATGATAGGAACATTGTTTCTGGTTTATACATGGGATGATGGATTAGAGAATGGGATTTCAGGATCATGTGGGGACTCAGGATCACATGGGGACTAAAGATCATGTTTAGGATATTTTTATAGTTTTGATATTGGATAATCTACTTGTATGAATTCCTAACATGTTTAGTATAAATGTCATTGTTGGATCATGTTTTCAATTTGGTTATTATTGGAACTTTTCATTTGTCATTACTTTACAATTTATAGTTTTTAGTATCCTGATTTTTCTTTCATAGACCTTCGTTGCTAGTCTACAACCTCTAATGTACGGGGAGGAATGCTTAAGGTCATGTAGAAATCCAGATTGGGGAACCGGTTTTAGTGGAACCCTGGTCAGGGTGTTATAAAGTGGTATCAAAGGTTGTGTATTTTGTCTTATTATTTGGGAAAGGTAGATATGAGACTTGGTTAATTTCAGATCTTGGTAATGAGATAATTCCTAGGTTCCTACTTCTCCATGCATGAGGGAAACCCAAGTTTCTCGGGGTAGGAATTGAAGTCATGTTTTGTTCTTTTACCATTGATTGATATTTTTACCTTGAGTAGTGCACTTGGATGTGATGTTATTGATTTATGATGTTTTATCTCTTGGTCTGTAATGGAAGAAAGGGTGTGTGGGTTCATGATTTATGATAGGCACATTGGATTCATAGGTCATTCATATATTTCCTATGGTTGACCTGTGAATGAAATGATGTTTAACTAAAATAAATGAATAGAGAAATTGAATAAAGATATTAATTTTGAAATAAGGGTTAATAAAAAGGTTTTATAAATTGTAAATACTTGGGTTTCAAAAATGAAAAGTTTTGAAATGTGAATTCTTTGTTTTTTAAATGGTAAATATAACTATAGATGAATGTGTAATGATGGATCCTTTATGGACACCAGTAATGATTATCCCTTGTGTTGATGACTAAACATTTGTGTGTGAGGTTTGGGCCGTGAGAGTTTCCTAGTATTGAGACATTTAGTTATAGGCTATGAGACCATGATGGGTTTGGATGTTGTAGATTGTGAGATGTTGCATGTTGTGCCTTCATTTAGGCTGTAATCTTGAGGTTGTGAGCTATTGTGAGGTAATGTGAAAGTGGGGACCCTTGTCGGTTGTTCATGGGACCCATAGATGAGTGTCTTAGTTTGTGGTGTCATTAATCATGGCGGGGTATCTATGGGCGCATGACCTAGGGTAAATAGTCACTTGGTGCGTTAGACTTAGTGTGTTTCAGAATGGGGTCAGGAGTTCCTTCCATGAGAAGGGACTTGTTTTAGGTTAGGAGTGTGTAGCTCTGTGGGATATCCTAGTGGATTTCCTTGATGCGTCTCATTTTTAGGGATTTTTTTCCATTTGACCCTCAAGGGTGAATCATGATAGGGGTCTAACATGTTTCTATGGTCTTTTCGATACAAAATATTTAACTTTTTACAATATGGTTATATAAATTTGAAAAGGTACATTTTATATTAGAAAAACATTTCACCAATTGATATTCCCCTATTACAAAATTGTTGGTAAAAACTCTGTCTCAACATATTATTACAATAGATAAAATAGTTCTATTTAAATTCTAATAATACCAATAGATAATATATTTGTTGGTATTTAAGTAATAAAAACAATGATATTTGTTTCTAATAAAAATTTTAAATATTTTTTTATTTTCTATTACCATATCCATCACATTTTCAGAAATAATATAATTTTATATAATATTAATATTATAATTTTTATATAATTATTAGAAAATTAGTTTAAATGAAACTTCTAGAATATGGATATCCACTTGTACATTAATGAAAAATAAACATGACTATATTATTTAACAATTACACTAACCACTATTCTCATTAATATGTATCAGTGAAACAACTATCATAACATAAGCACCTACAAAGATAAATTTATACTTTAAGAGAAATAACCAAACCCCAATATAATAAACTCTAGTACAATTTGGAAAGTAATAATGTGAATGAAAAAAATAGTTCTATGACCTACTATAACAAAACAGTAGCAACATGTCATACAATAGACCTATGTTTATGGTGTGTATGATAAGGAAAACTATCATAGATACTGAAAAAAATCATGCTCAAATAGGGGATGCATATAAATGTGGGTCATCAGGTCAGTTGGGTTTGTGGTCTCCACTAGATCATTCATTCAAGCCACCTCCTCATCAATTTTTTTGTAGACATTCCATAGGACTAAATATCAATCATAATTTTAAATTCATTCCATAAAATGAAAAGGAATAACATGATAAAACTTATAAGACCCTACCCCTTGAGTAAAATAGTAATAGAAAATAATTCATAAAACTACCTAATCATATGGTACTATATATCTTCAAGAGATTCTTTATAGTTGCAATAAAATGTTTTGGATAAAAAATAGTGAACCCAAAAATATGAGTTCACATACAATAGAAAAGATCATGGGAATAAAGGTTTTATTTGAAAAAATGTTGTGTAATAACTATGAAACTATTCATTTTTTTATGGTCACTTCCAGACGAGTCCTTCAAGGAACCTTCCTCCTCAAATTTGTGTGTACCTATCATAGAACTAAATAATAATCGGACTTCCACTTTCATTCCATTACATGAAAAGGGATAAAAAAATACAATTTATAAGACCCTAATTATTATAGAAGGATGAGTCCCACTACTAGAACTGAAATCCATAATTATATAAGGGATTCTCATGCAGGTAACAATGAAGCCTTACCCCTTACCGCATGTATTTCTACTCAAATAGTATAAGAATCATGTAGTAGAATTTTCAAAAAAGAAATCAATGTAAATTTTATCACCTTAGAAGAAGAAACATATATAGGATCAATTCTATAATCAATATAAATTCCAAGTATAAATTTTATAAGCATATGAAAATCATTCATCCACATGAGTTATCATCATAAAGACATACTGATAAAATAACACACTCAAGAGTCAACCAACTATTTTTTTGTCATAATGTTTTCAAATCATTTATAAAAAATGACTACAATTCTTGAAAAAGTTTAATAATAATAAAAAGGAGACATCATCGTTGATATTTTGTACAAGTGTATCATTATAAACAATATGAAAAAGAACATATGATGAAATTAAAAGGATAAATAAGGAAATGTATTATGTGTATTACTTTTCATCATGATTTATTTATTATTCCTTTATTCCCCTTTATAATTTACCACTTCTGTTTTTATATTTCAATTATCTTTATAACTCAACCATTTTCTTCACTCTTGAGATCATCATCAAGATGAAGATTCACATTTCATTGAACTAGTATCAATATATCTATCATCATAAATTTCCTTATAAACTCCTATAGTCCATCATTAATACTAGACTATCTGTGACTCTTTACAACGTAATTTTAGAAGAATAACATGGATTCATGAAAGGAAGATGTATTCACAGATCCATTAGTCTAGATAAATAGATTATAAGAGATATTAATAGGAAATAAATGGGGTCTAGTGTAGTTTTCAAAGAGAATATGGATAAGTCTTATGATATAATATTGTGTAGCATTATTAATAATACCATGAAGAGATTAAGCTTCACAGACTAGGTCACAAATAGTGTTTTTATCTTTATCTTCCATGTGGTTCTCCAAATCTTTTATAGGCTACATGAGTGTTTTTTTCAAATCAGGGTGAGGGTTTTAACAAGGGTATCCTTTACCTTATAGTTTGTTTATATTGGCTCAAAATGTCCTCAGTAATGAAATCAATAATAACAGTTCGACAAGGAAGATTTCAATATACAGTGGTAGGAAAGGCTTTTCTTGGGTATCAAACATGTTTTCACTAATGAAATGTTTTTATTCAAAATAATATAAAATATTATTTCAAGGTTTAAACAAGTTCATGAAATAATATTGAAAATAAAGTTAGAAAAATCCTAAACTTAGGGAAAATAAGTCTGTACATATCCTCAAAGTGCACTCCCAAGCATTCAAATCTGATAGAGTACTGGCTGGGAATTAGAATATGTTATTTCCCTTTAGAGTATTTAGGTTATCCTTTAGATTTATAGATGGTTCAAATCCACCATTTAGAATGAATAGTGTGTAAAATTACCTCTAAAATCATCAGATGGAAATATATGTTCTTCTCTTTTAGAGGCGGAATCACATTTTTAAAATGTATACTCTATCCATACCCGTGCGCATTCTCTTGATGTTCAAAGTTCTTTAATCAGTAGTGTGGAAAATTGAATCCATAATGGATGGTTTAAATTGGGACTCTCAACAGTAAGGTAAATTCCATTAGGATAACTAGGCATGGATTTCTATACCTATTAAAGATATATGTATTAATATTAAAAATTGGGAAGAGCACATGCATGAAATCTTGGAAAATTTATCATGGGAAGTGATAAAAGGGAAAAATATCTAAGGAAATATTTCCAAGGAAAAATATAGCAGGCATGAAAGAATTCATCCAAATGTGAAAAGAACCCCTATCATAAAAAACATTCAAAGGTCTCTCTAGAATATTCATGAGAACTCCAGATGGATTTTGGAGAAATGTGACATCAACTTGTGGTCCGATAATTTTTTTAGTCACCATCTTCATTTTCCATGATTCCCAGTCCCATACGCCACCCTACAAATTTCTTTTAACCATCATGTCATCATGAAAGTAGTCATATAAAAACAAAAGAGAAGGTGTTGAGGGACAATATCTAGTTTATTAAGAAACTTGATTATTATAGGTTCAATGATTCTTATTTTGGAAGCTTCAAGGTGGAGGAAATTCAAAGGATCACGTGAATCCAATAGGATACCATAGCATGGGCATACTATTTATGGTGTAAATCGATTCCACCCAAATTCTTCTTCCTTATTTAGATATTTCAAATCTAGGACCTTCTCACTAATGAAGATGTACAAAGTAAATTCATTTAGTTATCTTCAAATTGAACATGTTATAGATATAAAAAAGCCATGTTCACTCACCATTTATTCTTGGAGGAGGGTGGGCATGCTTCTTGTAGAAAATTCTGAGAGACAGCTTTGGTATAGAGGTTCATGCTCTCCCCATTGAATATTTTATTTCAATATTATTTCAGAACTTAGGAAACATAATAAAAGAGATCCATACATGTGGTATAATAATGGTTGTTGGATTTCAGGTCAACTGGGAGGACCTTAATGAATTTGGATCTAATGGTATGAGAATATCCTCAAATCATATAAAGGTGAAACACTAATCACCCATAGTATATCTTAGCTATTTTTTCATGTAGAGGGATATTTCCCCTAATCTCAAGAAGATTAGTCTACCTATTATTAGGGTGAATTATATCAGATATACTATGTTATGGTGGCTAACCTGGAGCATTCCCACTAATGTTTTTAAATTTAATATGGATGATGAAAGTGTTTTGGGTACCATGAAGGGTGGAGGAATCACCTATTAATCGAAGGGATCAGTGGTCCTGAACTTAGATGCATTTTATAGATATGGAAATTTCATAAAATCCGAAGAAAAATCCATGCTTAATTGTCTTTATATTTGAAATAAAATCAATATAAATTTATATATGGTGGAAATAGACTCTTATTTGGAGTCAAAATTTATTTGTGGTACCAAAAAAATCCATTGGTTGATTTTTTATAAAATTCGAGATTACTGAGGTCTGATCAGTTAATACATGGTTATTAGTCACTCATCAAGAGAGTTTATCATGGAAGAAAATTCCCTAGATTCAAAATCCAGATAGGACAATACCTCCATCACCAATATAGGTATTATCTATCTTTCTTTGGACTATACTAAAATTTTAGAATATATTCCCATTAGATCTATCTGTAAATACCCCAATGATAGATTGGTTTTATTTTTAATTTTTTACTATATCATATTTTTTCATAATAAAAATATTGAATTTCTATTATTCAGTAAGTGTTTCTCTAGTGTATTTAGTATAAAGTTGGATTTTCCTTGAAAGACAATTTTAAGATAAATCAAGTTGTGGTTTTAAATCTTCAGTTTGGCTATGAAATTTAAGAGGTACCTTATATATAATGATCAAAGCCTTTGACACATATTATTACATGATAAAATTTATAGAAGGAAAAAAATCAATGTATCAAACCAAGATCCACCTCCATAAAAAATTTAGGACACAAAATCCCAAATTCTAGGGCTTGAGGAGAAAGATGCTTACATGTTATATTCTATAAGATACAACCCATCACCCTCCTTATTATTTTTTAATACCCGACCTTGAATAAAATGAATAGTACCTATACACCTAGCCACTATAATAACAAAAAAGATCCTAGGAATCATGGTGGAGACAAGAAGACGGACAACAGTTGGACATAACATTCATAAGTACCTAATAATTGATGACCCCCATCAATAAGAATCTTCAATATAAATGCACACTCTATGACACATCACTATCTTATTCACATGTGCTATCAATGATGATGATGACTGAATCACCACCCACCATAAATAATCATCTATAGAGATGTGTGTACAGAATAAAAAATAGTCAAGATGATTAAAAATAGAGAGAAATGGAATTGAAAAATTAAAGGTTTGTTATAAAATACATGATTATGAAAATTTTTGCCATTTTATCCAAATATAATCATAATCAAGATATTATATAATAATATTCATATAGAATTTCAGAGGGAGTTATTGAATTATAGTAAAAAAACCACGATTAGGCTACTCTGATGAAGCCTCACTCATCTCCATATCAATAATAAATGTATGGTTCTTTCAACAAAAATAATACCTATATATACACAATTTCTTCATAGAAAACCAGTTCAAATATTTCTACCCATTAAATTATATCATCCCCTAGGATGGACTCCATAAAATGTTGTATTATAATTTTCAATCCCTTAACATCCTAAAAAAACCAAGTTCTCTATTAACCAAAGAAATACCCTCCTTGTACTAGGAATCTTCCTAGATAACATCAACAGTTGTAGAAAAAAAATATGTTACATTCCTAAGGCCTATATTACAAAGTTTTCATTTTCTTCCTAAAGAAGAAAAAACAAATTACAGTGTATATTTGATCCACATAATCATCAGGAATTGTATGTAATTCAAATGGGGTGGAATGGAATGGTAAATAATACCATCATGAGGGTGTCCATGGTGCCTAAAGACTTGGACTTTCAGGTACATCAAAGACAACATTATTTCTAGATGAATAAAACCAATCATTTTCTAGATAAAATTTCTTCACCCCACTCTCGATAGTGGTTGAGGAGAGGTGATTAAACTGAATAAATATTAGTAAATACCTTTCTATTGATCAATTATTCCATAAGGAGAGGAAAAGAACAAGGATTTAATGGTCTCATGGAGAAGGATGAGGGTGGTGAGGGGTTGAACAAGGAAGCTCAATGATGGAGGGGGATGACCGAGAATGTTTGAGGATGGTGGGGGTCGCATGGGAATAGCAGGGGTCATCTGGTGGGGATGATAAAGAAGTTGTGGGGCTCTCTAATGGAGGGTGGTGGGTCACAGTTGAGGGGGAAAATGGTGTAAGTGGAGGTTCATATAGGATCTGATAGGGATCACAAAGATAACAGGTGGCGTTGGTGGAGAGTGGTGGAGGATGTGTAAGGGGTCGCTGAGGGTATCAATGGTTAGGGAGGAAGCAGGGGGTAATGGAGGCAGAGACAACAATGGAAGGTAGAGATGCTATGGTGGTAGTGTGGGTTGTGCTGTGGTGGGTTGGGGATGGGTAGTGATTTTTAAAAATAAAATAACATAAATAATATTACAATTATCATTCAGTTTTTTAAAATAAAAATATCACACACACACATATATATAAATTGTATAAAAGTTTATAAAAAAATAATTTCATTTTATTATATAAAATAAAATTTCAATTTGTGAATATCAATTATTAATAAAATAATATTAGTCAATTGATTTTAATGCTTCTTATTTATTAAATTTAAATAATTAATTTTTTAATTTAGTTTGGTTAGATTTAATTATGTTTATTAAATTTAAATATAAAAAAATTATCATGTATATAGATATTATCAAAAATATATGTAGATATATCAAATATTGTAATTAATTAAATAGTTTTTTATAAAAATTATTTAAATGTTTATTAAATGAATGACATCAAAATATATAAACACTATTTGTATTTATAAAAAATTGAAAATTTAAAAAAAATGAATGAGATATTTTCAATAGGACCTCAAAAAATGTATATTGACTTTGGTCATAAAAATAATTATATATAAAAAACTTGGTTTATATTAATTGGTTATTGATAATTTATTTTCTATTATTGAATAATTTACTATAAATTTATTTATTGATGGTAAATTAGTATTTAGTAATTGTTATTATTACTAAAAAAATCTTGTTTTGGTAGAAAAAGTTCTGGTATTAGTGTGATAAATAAATATATTTAAATGTTGGTAAAAGATTTGTTGGTATTGAATGATAAATATTAACAGATATATATGTTGGAAAAAATCTATTGGTATTTAAAATAATAACAATAAAATTTAATATATGTTGTTATTTATCATTTTTACTAACAGATATATTATCTGTCAATAAATTTCTATTGGTATAAATCATTTTTTGTAATATTGGGTGTGTAAAGTATAGGTGGAAGTTTTTAGGATGTTTTGGAATTTGATGCATGCCTAGATACTTCAGAGGTGGAATCGACACATGGTAGATGTAGTTGGGTTTCTGTAAATAGAAATGGTTATGCCTTGGTTTCATTTTCTAAGAGAAGAACCACGAGTTCTCATGTGTGGATTTTAGGCTGATTTTGATTATGAATAATTGTTTGGATGTGTGGACCTATTTTTCTAAAAATTTTCGATGTGAGGATACATTTTAACCTTGGATGGGTGATCCAAGTAGGGATAGAGCCTAGAGTGGCACATCTAGTTTATAAACAACACATAGAGTGATGGGTGGTTGTGTGGTTAGACCTACATTTTTCAATGGAAACATCGAGGATGCTTCAATTATGATGAGGCTGTTTTTTATGGAGGTTTGGTTAGTTGGTGAGTGGGCATTTGAGCCTAGTTCAGGAAACATTGTGGCTCATGGGGTCTTGTTTCAGGTTTGATGAAAGGTTGTAGGAAATTTTGATACCTTGAGGTTTCTGATGAGGTTAGGATGGTAGACATGTTATGGGGATGTGAAATGTCATTGGGATAGGTGAATGGGTGGTTCTAGAGAAAGTACCTTTCATTTTCAGTGAAACCAAAGTGATGTGACCCAATTATGCACTGGACCATTTGATTTTGGATTGATTATGATTGTTTTGAGAATTTTTCGGGTTGTGGTGGTACTCACTGATGACATCTTAGTGTAATCTCAGATTAAATACATCATTCCAAATACCTTGATATCGTCTTGAGTACACTGATTGGTAATTGGATATATGAAAATTTACCTAAATTACATTCTAGGTTCATGAAGAGAGGATTTTTAAAAGTGTTTGGTCATAGTGAAGTGCTGGTGAAGCCAAATGGCCTGAAGTGATCCACTAACAATTTTTGGATAAGGACCTTATGAATAAAAAACATGTCAAAAAATGCCAAAAATTCCATTCATGGAAGCCGGGGGTTGGCGAGGGTGGACGTTTTTATCACTTTATTGAGAGTGGAGTGTCCATGTCTACTTATTGGGTTTTGTAGCATTATATTGTGGACCTTATTTGTGGGAGTTTCTTGAATAAGGTGGTGAAAAAAATATTCCCAATGTGGGGAGTAATGTGTGGGTTACGGGGGTATGATCCTTCTGATGAATGGATCTCAAAAGTGAGGAGTTGACCATGGTATAGTAATAGTAGCATGAAGATACCAATGAATAACCAATGTTTTGTGTTTTTAGATTCTTTAGGGATTTCTATTCAAGAGTTGAGTTTTTAGCTCATTAATCCAAGAATTGGCTTCAGACTCGAGGTGGTTACAAAATAAATCTGAGGTGCTTATGATGGAGGTGTGTCGATAGGTGTGGTAGATCCCGATGATAGATTTGAGGCAATGGAGGTTATGAATATGTAATATAAATGATATTTGGGTATGGACTCTAATGGATTTGTTTGGATGGTCATGGAATACATATGAGCATGAAAGAATCACAATTAGGTGAGGGGAAAACCAATTAGTAGTTGAAACCAGTCAGTTTCAGGATGAGTCAGATGGGGATTTTATGAATTTTATTAGAATGAGGGACTAATGATGTAAGTTTTAAACCACATATGTCATGTCACTTAGGAAGTTACATATGTGCTGGGAATGAATTTAGACATCTAAGGAAAATCCAACACGGTTCTTAGTTCATGCGTGGATAATGGATACAAGTATATTTCAACGGGTTTTCATCAATGATGATGGGTTCCAATGATGATTGGTGTTCTCATGGGTGTTATGGAATGAAAAATGGAAAATGCGCATGGTGTGTAGTGGGATCTCCATTTTGATCTTCTAGTATTATTTTCCAACAGAATAGGTTCCAAACATCATAATTTGGTTATTGTAGGCTAATCCTGAGGTGGGGATCATTATATATTTGAGGGGTAACTAAATGAGCACACCATCAGTGTTTTGGTTGGATGAGATCGAGTATGAGTCATCTTGGTGGTCTGGTTTTGATAATGGGCATCGACTAAGGTTTTTTCTAGTTGAGTGTTTTGAGTTAAAGGTTGCCCCTTGGTGGTGTTTTGGGTATACAATGATGATATGAGACTGTTATACCTCAAATCATGAACCAACGTAGGTCAGAGAATGTAGTTTCATTAACACGTGTTATTTTGGGTGTCACTGAAGTTAGGTCACCATTATGGTATGTTGGAACTTGGTATTTTGGGCCTTGTTTTTTGGATAGGATTTGGTTAGTAATACACGAATTGGATCTTCCATTATTCTATGGTTCTATGTATGATTTTTTCATGATTCAAGATTACGAGGTGTTACCCACAATTCCTTATGGGGTAATTTTGGTTGGTTTTGGGTTTGAGGTTGATGCATACTTTGAGGATCATCATGTTCATGTTTCAGATCAAAGTTGGAAAAATTATTCTGGATATGACTATTTCTTTTGTCTGAGTGTTGTGAAGTCATGGACATCAGGAAGAAACATAGAAGAAAGAAGTTGATATGTGGACCCCATGGACCAACCTTTTTTCTTGGAGTCTTAGTGATGTTTGGGAATGTATCTCGAGGATGAGATATTATAAGGTGGAGAGATTGTAAGATCCAAACCCTAATATGAGTAAATTCATGGTCAAAATTTTGGTTAAACTCCCTTTTAAATGGTTAATGAAGTGTTTATGGGGAGTGGGAAAGGTTTCATAGGTTTTACAGGGGCTCGGGGTGAGAAATTGTGGAAAGATTCCAAATTGTGCAAGTTGCACGGTTGATGACAAATTAGTTTAACCAATCTCTATAACCTTGCGAGTTGAGGATTTCAGGGGCATATTTGAGGAAACAAACCTTGCATGGTTTGAAAATGATGCAGGCCTTCCTTGGAACCCATGTGGTCATGCCTCCCTTGGATTGAAAAAGGCGCATGAGATCCACACAATTTTTTCCAAACCGTGTGGGTGGCTAGAAAAATCATGCAGCCTAGCCCCCTTATGGATAGAGAAAGATGCATTATTAGTGAACATTTTGGATAACCATGCAGCTAAACCTTTCACCTCTTAAAATAGTTAAAACAATAACATTTTTTCCTCTCAGGATTTAAAGGTTTCCACCTGATTTTTCACCTCTATTCATCTTCAGCAGAAATGGGTGTGAACCAGGCACTCCTACCTTCTCCGAGGATGATTCTCCCTCATTTATAAGGAATTTGGAGTGCCTTTTAGTGTGAATCAAAGCTCTAGGTAAGTATTCAACTTTGTTTCCTCCCTTTTTCTATAAAAGGATTGGTCTGTTATTTCCTCTCTTTATGAATCTATAAACACTTATTTTCCTAGGGTATTATTCAACATGGAATTTGAGCCTTGTTTAGTTTGAATCAAGGGGTACTTTTAGAAAAGTATTATTTTATGGGAATGAGGTTGGTTGTATATAAGATTTTTCCCATAGTCTTGCTGTTTTAATATGTGTATGTAGTTGTTCCAAGTTTCTTCTTTTCTTATTTTTGTGTCGTTGAATAAGGGAAGTAAATTTGGGGCTTAAATTGAGGTGAGAGACCCTTTCTGGACCCCATCATGTCCATTTATGATTTTATATCAGACCTAGGGAAACCCATGGGGTATGGAAAACACTTGAAAATGGTGAAATTAATTGTAAAATGTCAAGGATAATAATGAGAGTGAATGGGTAGGATTTGTTACTTAGAAAAGCGTCTTGATTAAATAAATTATTAAAATTTGTATATGACATGTTTTGTGAAAAGACCAAGTAGATTTTTAAATGGTTTAAATGGTGTGTTTGGATTTTGATTTGGTTGTGGTTTTAATGTAAGGAAGACTATTATTTAAAGTGGTTCATGTTTTAAAATGAGGGGTTGACCTCAGGGTGGTTAAAAAGGGGGTTTTCATGTGAGTTTTAAATGTTTATTTGAAATGAGGGTGTGGATCCTCTTTTTTTTTAAATGGATTATTGGATTTTTATTGGTTTTATTGAAAAAAGAAGTTATTGGACTTTTTTTGGTTTTTTCAAATAGGACGACCCATGTTTTAAATGTTGGATTCCATGGGTTTGAAAATGATGTTTGGTTTGGGTATTTTAAGACGGGTGTAAGGGGTTGATCTTTGTTGAGGTATGTGTTGATTCAAAGGTCCATTAGAACCATGAAATGTGTTATGTTAAAGGAAATGAAAATAGTTAAAGTGTTGTTATCAATTGTTAAATAGTTTTCTGAACATTTAACAAATGTGTCATATGGATAAAATGTGAATGGTTTAAATTTTGAAGTTGGGTTATATGTGTTGATACTAATGTTCTATAGTAAATATAGATAATAAAATGACCACAGATAGTTAGACATTAAATTATTAATCTCAGTTAGATTTATGGATTTATGCTCTTTGTTTTCAAACCAATGACTAATGGTTTTTGGATGTTTGACTGATGATCCAATCTCTGGTTTTGGGTTGTCTAGACTTATGATCTAGGTGCCCCAGTGCACCATAGTTTTTAGAGGATAGAAATATGATCTTGACTCCAAGGGGATAGACATGGAATTCCATATCATAGTTGGGGTGGTCATATATGATGTTATGAATCC
This sequence comes from Viscum album, assembly GCA_963277665.1. Lineage (NCBI taxonomy): Eukaryota > Viridiplantae > Streptophyta > Magnoliopsida > Santalales > Viscaceae > Viscum > Viscum album. Next base: position 124,727,714 of record OY728142.1, on the reverse strand, counting down.
CTATTGGATACATGGAATGATTCCATTCTGTACTGATTTGTGACCTCTATGATGTAAAAAATGGGTACATAGACTAATACTCCATGGTATGAATAATCATGTAAGCAATAAATTAATGCTCCTTATGAATTAAAATGAGTAACCCCTATGGTATATGTCACGAACTGTCCCCCGGGGCCCTGTGCCGTGACTACCCCAAGCCCGCCTTCCATAGGCCAGGGGATAACAACCAGTACCGAAGGCATATTACCAATATCTGGGAAGGCATTTCCTTTATAACCTATAATCAAATGCAACCAAGCACATAACAAGATATGAAATCAAGTAGACAAAACAACAAACAAAGTGAATGTAGTAAGTAAAAGGGGCCAGAATACCAGACCAACTAGAATGTTCAAGTACAACTGAAATACAATACAACTGAAGAAATATAAAGATAGCTATCAGGTCATCCTCCGAGGTTCCTACCTAAAGGGTAGGAACAGATCACCTCTTTAGCACTCTACATCCACCCGTCTCCTCTATGTACCAACACGCCATATAGTCTAGCTCTGAGCACCATCCAGTTCTATTACTCTCAGCCTTGGTCAGTGCTATCCGTCGTCTTCACAAAACACAATGAGGCGTGGCCATAGCCCATGCAGGGGTGAGTATAACGATACTCAGTAGGGACCCTGAGACCCTCAAGGTCTCACAAAATCCACCAAGGATAACCAACAAGCATGAAATCAACTGTTAACCCCACTTAGGTATATGCCCATACATATACCTAAGTTATCAAGTAAACCCATATCAATCATGAGTAAAACATAGAGTCCAACTCCAAAGCCCCAAGATCAACTGTTCCAAAAAGGAAGGAATACCACAAAGGCAAGTACCACACAGGTATGCCACACCGAAGAATACCACCAAGGTTTTACCATGAAGGAAAGCACCATACAGGTACAAACTCAGCTCACACCAGTTATAACTTAGGTATAGTAGTAGAGATTATTAGATGTAACTACTGAATCATCTTACTCTGTTAAGAAGCAGACCCACATAGTATCGCTAGGTGATGACCCACATTGGATCACTCGGTGCTAACCCACACATGATCGCTAGGTGCTAACCCACACAGGATCGCTGAGTGCTGACCCATACAGGATCACTTGGTGCTGACCCACACAAAATCACTCAGTGATGAACAACACAGGATTATTATTCATTGTTAGTACATTGTCAGACCCACAAAGGATCCTAGTACATCATCACAACCAGCTACTGGTTCCCACACTATGCTTGCTTGTCTCTGGGAGGATCTGCTCTACAAGACACTATTTGATACTCGAACTTCCATGAATTCCAACAAAGAATTATCTCAAAGGACTTCCATGTCATCGGGGTCTCAACACAACAGACGACGCGTAAATCAGAAGCCCGATTTGTGATTTATTAGCCTTTTAGTCACAGTGGCCCGATTGGATTCGTGCTCGATCCAACCTGACCATACCCCATCTTAACCCAAATCTCTAGTGGGGTATACTCGAAGGGACTATCTCGCTCCATGATTTCTAGCACCGCTGATGGTTCATCAAACGGACGTCCGATGCCAAAGTTATGGCCAAAAGAGCGTAAATGGGTCGAAGTGGGCCTAGGTCCAGTCCGACCAGGTCGGACTGACCCGACCCAGCCTAGGCCAACATGGTGTGGGTCGACTCGTCCTAACCTGCTGGGTCTGGCCCAACCCTCTAGGTGGCCTGACCCACTGAGTTTGGCCCGGCCTGCGCTGGGCGGTCCGGCCCGCTGGGTTCGACCCGGCCCGCATTGGGCGGCCGTGCAGGCCGTGAGGGCCGCGAGGGGGCCGCGAAGGCCATGGGGGTCGCCAGGGAAGCACGAAGCCACCAGGGACCGCGAGGGCGGCATGATTCCACGAGATCATGAGGGCGGTTCGGCCGGGCTGGTTGGCCGCGGGGCGGCTCAACCGCGGTGCGGCTCGGCCGTGGGTCGGCTCGGCCGAGAAGCGGTGGTGGCTCAACCATAGGGTGGCGGCTCGGCCATGGGCGGCGGCTCAGCCGTGGGTGGTGGCGGCGCAACTGCAGTCAGTGGCATGGACATGATTGGTGGTGACTAGGCTGCAAGTGGCGGTGGTGGCTCATCCGCCGGCGGTGTTGGCCGCGGGGCGGCACAATTGTGCCATCACCTTCGTCGTGGCCGACGATGGTGCCGACCCCCGTTCTCATGCACCACCGTGGTTGGTAGCTGTTTCTCCACCGTGATCAAAAATTAATAACAAGGTTTGCAGATAGAATGATCCATGTTTGTTTGTCCCACACTCTCCACGTTAGAGAGGTAGAAAGCGGCTATAATTCCTTCTTGAATTATGAAGAAATATCAAGACCAAAAAAAGGATAATAATTTCCAACAACCACCCTACCTCGTTCATTTGAATCATTGAATATTGTCAGTGGGGAAGGAGACGATGTTGTTGGGAATAGACAGATGTTGGTGACATCGGTGTTTCCTCGATCATCGGTTCGTTGACATTGAATAAATTCTTCGTCAATGAATGTTTTGTGGAAGAAGTCAGAGTCGAATTCGGCGTTCTTCATTGGCGTTCTTTGTTGGATATCTTTTCTGCCAAGGCTCCTTCCTTTTCCAATACTTTCCCACAAAATGAAAATAGCCAATTGTTGTGTTTTTCCAATTTTAATTGTTGGAAAAAATTTAAATTGGATAAATTAATTACATATGTTGGCATAATAAATTAAAGGGGGTGGCACCATTTAAGTTGGGGAAGTTTAAGAGGCTTCCCCACACTTATGAGGGAGTTCATGGGGGTTTTGCCTCAGGTGTTCCCCACCAGCATAACCTCTCATGGGAGGTTAGTTCAGGTGGTCCCCACCACCATAACCTATCATGGGAGGTTTAGTATTGGTGGTCTCCACCTCTCAACATTCACATGGGATTGCAAATAAAATAAAATATTACACAATTTTATTTTATTTATTTCTTTCATGAAAACCCAAATTCTATCTTTCACCCTCGACTTACTGCGGTCGAGGTGAAGGTCTCCTTAAGCAAATACCGGTGCTATGAGTTCAAAAGTTCCCTCAGATTTCAATTTCGAGTACCAGTTGAAAAGTTATAAAATCCCACTCACATGTTTAGGGAATGTACCAGAAATAAAGTTTAGAAATTCATTTCGGGCACTCCGGGCCTCATAATCATGTGCCGTTAATTTTCACAGACTTGTAAAATTCCCATATATTTTAAAAAAATTAAATAGAATTTTAGGGTCTTTAAATTCTCCCCACCTCAGGACTCTACATACCCATAAGCCACAACTCAAAACTAGGTAAACAAGTGGGGGTACTGAGCACACCTATGAGCCTCCCGCTCCCACGTGCTCTTCTAGAGGTTCTCGTGCTACCAATGAACACGCACCAGAGGTATCGACCAAACATGAGGTACCCAATTATTTCGATCCTCAATCTCAACTGGAACCTCTGTAAATGTTACCCCATCATCGATGTCCAGCTCTCCGTGTTTGATGATGTGGGGAGGGCCGTGCACGTATCTCCTCAGTTGGGATACGTGGAAGATGTCGTGCACCTAGTGAAACTGAGGTGGAAGAGCTAAGTGGTATATCACCTCGCCAAATCTGTTGAGGACCTGAAAAGGTCTGATGAACGTCGAATATAACTTTCTGACATGGCCAAATATTCACAAACCTCATCGAGGTGAGACCTGTAGAAAGTCATGGTCTCCATCCTCGAACTTCAGAGGTCTCTTTCTCCTATCATCATATGACTTCTGCCTACTCTGTACAGTCTTCATCTACTCTTGGATGATCTGAACCTTCTCCATGGTAGCCTGTACCATCTCTAGTCCCACTAGTGCTGACTCCCCTAGGTTAGTCCAGCACAAAGGTGATCTGGAAGGTCGCTCTTACAATGCCTCAAAAGGTGCCATCCCAATGGTGGAGTGATAACTGTTGTTTTATTCAAACCCCACCAAAGGGAAGTGATCCTCCCAACTAAGACCGAAGTCGAGGCTGCATGCACGTAGCATGTCCATGATGGTCTAAATGGTCCACTCAGTCTGGCCATCCATATGGGGATGGAAGGCGGTGCTCAAATGAAGCTGTTTCCAGAAAGACTCTTGAAACCCCTTCCATAGCCAAGAAGTAAAATGTGAATCATGATTAGAGACAATTATAACGAACCATACTTTACATACATTGTTATTACTTCATAATTGAAGCACACTTATTACAACATATAAAAAAACCAGGAAAGGACCGTATAGGTATAGTGTCTTTAGAAACTGGGAAACATAAAAAACTGGTTCATAAAGCATCTATGTTGTCTCCTATTTATTTCATCATATCTAGAGTCCCTTTTTGAAATATCCTACTTAATAACCTTCTTCCTGACCTGGGGAAAGAAAACATACAAAAGGGTGAGCTCAAATGCTCAGTAAGGGTATACAAAAGAAATATCAATCACATCATATTCATAAGAACATAACAATTTGGAAATCTTAACCTGCAAAAGAGATCATAATTTCATAACATGGGATAAATCATAGTAGTGAAATGTAATCCCAATAATCATAACATAAAACATGAAACTTTTTGGAATACACACACAATCATTGAGAATCATTTCTTAGTAGTCAAGACTCATAGCCAAGATTATCTTAGCTGACAAAGTCCATTTCTGAACCGAGTTCACTCCTCGTTTCAGTCCTGTTTCACTGAACCAGTTTAACCTGCCGTTCTAGCCATGTATATCTCATGAGAGATAAATTTTTACCTAATGCATTGGAGTGAGATATAGGTCCCACCCATCTCAAATCGATACCATTCTTATGTGTGCCACAAAATCATAAATCATACATCATTGCATAACCCATGTAATAAAAATGGGATTCTTAAACATCATGACATCATAAAACAATTCATATAAGATAAAGGAATTCATGAAAATAATTCCATCACAAGATAATCAAATCAATGTAATAATATGGATAGAAATAGAACCCTATATTAGCTTATATGGAAAATAATTTTGATAAAACACTTGAACTCCATTCTTGATGAAAATATCCTTTCTACTTCAAAAACATTTTCCTTTCTTAACATTTTGTACTAAAATAAGTTGATTAAAAATAATCATGAAAACTTGTAAAGGAAGCTTCTTGGAAATAATGTTTTAAAAATCCATTCATGTTGTATAAGTTAAAAAAAACATTCTTCTCATACTTTTGTCAGAAAAGTCAAAAAGTACCTCGTACGAAAAATGACAAAAGATTCATTTCATATCTTTTACTAATAACTCCCCAAAGGGTAAAATTGGATTTAAAAAATTATAGGTCAATGGAAATAATATTAAATATTGAGGAAACATGGATGTGGATGATAAAATACACCCCAGTAAATACCAAAGTATAGACAATCTCGGATAAAAATGAGATTGTGATATTTTCCCTTACCTTAGGTCTGATTTTCTTCGTAAGTGTCCGAACCTCCTGTATAATGATTTAAATAATGTCATTGACTTATTCTAGAATCATAATCATTGTTATGATATCATATATGGCCATATTCTTAGCTTCTTATTAGTAATATTTCATTGCTACTTGTTATTCAGGTGTTTATTATTTTTTGTTCTTATGCATGTTTTGTCGAATAAATTCTTATTCTTCTCTTTAGGTTATAGATACCTCATTTACATAATGGTATTAGTGTAATATATATATCATATTCATTCATTAAATTCATTTATATAATCATTATTCAATGAAGATCATGTAGAACGAGTCACATCACATCGTGGAGACGATATTCCATACGTACGCACGAGCGATGATATCGTTCCCATGATCATAGAGTTTTATTGGAGTGTATGTATAATATTTCAGAATCAATATCACTTTAAAATAATCATATATAGTTATTATTTACACCATCATACCCATACAATTAAGGTGGTGGTGGAAAATAGATTACACCACGGCGTGGAGACAGTATTCCGTACGTACGCACATGCGGTGATTTCATTTTCCGTAGGATGGATAGATGGTGAAATAGGTTTGTTTCATACTTATAATAAAATACCAGTATATGAGTGATACAGATGTTATTAATTCATAATGAAACAACTAATTAATAAGAAGTGGAAGAAGAAATAAAGTTGAAAGAATCAGTAACAGACATTACCTCTTCTTTGAAGCGCCTCTTTAAGACCTCCTCTTTAGGCACTAAAATTGGTCTTTGAAGAAGCCCAGGACCTCTAGTATGTTTCTAGGGAAGTGGAGAAGAGAATTTTTCAGGGTTTGTCTGAGCATGAAGGCTCAATGTGGTGTGAGGAAGAGAGGGAGGAGGTTCCCTTTTATAAGGGAGGAGAGGGGCACCTTAGAAAAAACTAAAAATATTATTTTATTATAAAGTCATATTCGGTTTTGAATAGCTCAAAATTGATTTATTTCTAAGCTAAGGTGGGGATGGGTCGAAATCCTCTCATCCAATAGAATTTAGACAAGTTTATGTTTCTAATTTAACCTTATCATTTAGATTTAACTTTAAGTTAGATAATTTAACTTTTACCGTGTCTTTTTGTTTTCTTACACTATAAGGTTAATAAACTTACTATAACAAGCCAAACGAACCCCAAGTTGTTTATTATTAATATATATAACCTTATATAAGTAATTTGGCCGAAACTTAGATTTTTAGGAATAAAATAACAATTAATTATATAATATTTTTTTAAAAAACTATTTTATGTCAATTTTGACACTATTTGGTAATTGATTTTTGTGAAAATCATAACAAACATATTAGTTCAAAAAAAGTTAATTAAATCAATACTAACATGTCATATTAACCTATAAAATTATTTTTAATTCATAAAAAGTCTCAAATTTCATTTATTTGAGTATTTATAACATCAATTATGTAAATATTTCATTAATAAGATAATTACTGCATCATCATTGTGTCATAAATTAATCAAATTATTTATTGTCTAAAATTTAAAAATAAAATACCATTATGTATGAAATCTTTTATAATTTTAATGAATATTTATAGTCTAATTTATCTTATGTATAACCCTATATTAAAAATGATTTAGTTATTAAACTTTGATTTTAACTATTTTAACCCTTCTTTAAATAAATTAATAATAAATATCCTAATCTAATCCAAGTGGGCCTAAATGGTAATATTTTATTCCTAAGGTTGTTTTTGGTCGAATTACACTTATCCAATAGAATTAGGACATGTGTTAGGGTAATAATATTAACATTTTTACCCTTAATTTCTCTATTTACTTTTAACCGTGGTAAAAAAAGTAAAAAGTTACTATTCACCAAAAATTAATTTGATCTCATTGAACCACATTTTAGTCCTTGATATTAACCGTGTCTCTCAGATTTTCGAAATTCCACTCACATAAGCGGTAAAATTAAGTTTTATGTAAATTTGAAAATTCTCCTAGGAGGTGGGTAAAAGACGGTGAAAAGTTCAATAAAATTTTTATATATCTAAAATTATTATAAAATGACTCCAAAGAATTGAATTGAACTTATATAGGTATTATGTATCAATTTTGACCTAAAATAAATTTAAATAAAATAAATAATTATTTAAATAAAAAGTCGGTTTTTAAATAGTAACCTAGTGTTTTCACTATTCATCAAAAATTGAAAGTTTTCAGAAAAATACCAAAATTTCACCCTAGGCTAATTTTGATATTCCGAATCCAAAAATGAAGTCCATTTTGAAAAATAAAATTTAAAAAATTTCAAAAATTGGGTATTACTATTCATAATGGCTAGTTTTAGTAATATTTTAATAGCATATCGTTGTTTAGTGAAACTCGGTATTGCGTACGACGCAAGCTATCTAGGAAGGTTGCGATTGCGTGTAAAGAAAGCCAAGATAGTGTTGTTTGTAGTGAAAGATTCCTTTGATGATTTATATAACATAAAAACAAAATATTTCTCATAAAAGTATCGGGTGTTACATTCTACCCCCATTAAAATGAATTTCGCCCTTGAAATTCTTCACTTTGTAACAAACAAATGAGGATAACTCTCCCTCATTGTATCCTCAAGATCCCATAAAGATTCTTCAAATTGGTTGTTCCTCATAAAACTTTCACCAAGCGAGTGGTCTTGTTCCGTAGGACCTTTTTTCTATGATCCATAATCTCTATTGGCTGTTCTTCATAAAAAAGATCTTGCTCTAGTGGTACAACTTCTGAGCTGAGTACATGTGAAGGATCAGGTATGTACTTTATCAGGAGAGATACATGGAACACATCATAAACTTGGGAGAGATTCGGTGGAAGCTCCAATCGGTAAGCTACCTTCCCAACATGATCCAGAATTTCAAAAGGACCGATATATCTGGGGATCAACTTTCCCTTCTTTCCAAATCTCATGACCCTCTTCCAGGGAGATATTTGTAAGAACACTTTATCACCCACTTCAAACTCTAGGTCTTTTCTTTGGTTGTTGGCATAACTTTTTTGTCGACTCTGAGCTGCTCTTATGTGTTGTTGAATAGATCTGACCTTTTCTGCCATCTCATCAACAAGATCAGGTCCTAATAGCTTTCTTTCCCAAACTTCATCCCAACAAGTTGGAGTCCTACATTTCTTTCCATGAGAGCTTCATAAGGAGACATCTGAATACTGGAGTGAAAGCTATTATTATAAGAAAATTCCACCAAAGGTAGGTGTTTATCCCAAACATGTTTGAAATATATAGAGCAAGCTCTCAATATATCTTCTAGAGTTTGAATTGTCCTCTCAGACTGACCATCTGTCTGAGGATGATAAGCAGTGCTGAAACTCAACTCTGTATCCAGAGTATACTGAAGACTTCTCCAGAACTTCGAGGTAAATCTCGGATCCCGATCAAATATAATGGAAAGTGGTACTCCATGAAATCTTACCACTTCCTTTACATATATCCTGGCAAGCTGATCTAGAGAGAAATCCTATCTAATAACGATGAAGTGTGCCGACTTTGTAAGATGATCAACTATGACCCAGATAGCATTATTGCCTTTGGATGTTTTAGGAAGTCCGGTGACAAAGTCCATAGTTATGTTTTCCCATTTCCATTTGGGTATGGGTAATGGTTGTAACATCCCCTTAGAATTCTGTCTCTCAGCTTTAACTTGCTGACAAAACAAGCATCGAGAGACATATTCAGCAACATCTCTTTTCATGCCATCCCACCAGAAGTACTCTTTCATGTCCCTATACATCTTCGTGCTTCCAGGATGAATAGAGAATGAAGAACTATGAGCCTCATCCAGCAGCTCGCTTCTTTAATTATAGGATGGGAGGAACAAAAACCTGATTCCTGAACTTTATTATCCCATCACAATCAAGGTTGAATTCATGAATATTTCTCACATTCTTTTATAACTCTACATCTTATTTCTGCGCCTCTTTAATCTTCACATGTATAGATGGTTGAACATTCAACTGAGAAAGATACAATTTTTCCCCTTTCATTATAATTCCAAGATCCATACTTTGTAAATCCATAAATATTGGATCTTTTGTGATCCTCATCATGGATAAGCTAGCATGGTCTTGTCGACTTAATGCATCTTTCACCTTGTTTTCCTTCCTAGGGTGGTAATGAATTGAGTAGTTGTAATCCTTAATCAGCTCCAACCATCTTCTTTGGCGCATATTCAGCTCCTTTTGTATGAAAATATACTTTAAACTTTTATGATCAGTATAAATATCACACCTTTCTCCATAAAGATAATGCCTCCAAATATTTAATGAAAAGATTACCGCAGCTAACTCCAAATCATGAGTTGGGTAATTTTTCTCATGGATTTTCAACTGTCGTGAGACATAAGCTATCACCATATCATTTTTCCTAAGAACACACCCCAACCCCTTCGTGGATGCATCACTGTATATCACAAACCTTTCTCCACTACAAGGAAGTGTGAGTACAGGTGCACTGGATAACCTTCTTTTCAACTCCTTGAAATTCTCTTCACATTCCTTTATACAAACAAACTTAACTCCTTTTCAAGTCAACCTGGCGAGTGGATTAGATAATCATGAAAAATCTTTCACAAAACGTCGATAATATCCAGCCAAACCAAGAAAGCTTCTGATCTCGGTTACTGTTGTTGGTCTCAACCATCTTTCGATAACCTCTATTTTTTCTGGATCCACAGATATCCCCTCTTTTGAGATTATGTGACCCAAAAATGAAACTTTTTGAAGCCAAAATTCACACATGGTAAATTTGGCATAAAGATTCTCCTTTCTTAGGGTCTTCAATACAATTCTCAAGTGATCTTCATGTTCTTCCTTGATCTTGGAATAGACAAGAATATCGTCTATATAGACTACCACAAACTGATCAAGATAGTCTCTAAAGACTATATTCATCAAATCCATGAAGATAGCAGTGGCATTAGTAAGACCAAATGGCATCACTATAAATTCATAGTGTTCATACCTTATACGGAAAGCCGTCTTTGGTATATCCTCCCTTTTGACCCTTAATTGATGATACCCTGAATGAAGATCAATCTTGGAAAAGTATTGTGCTCCGCGTAGTTGGTCAAATATGTCATCAATGCGCGGGAGAGGATATTTGTTCTTGATAGTGATCTTGTTAAGTTCTTGATAATCAATGTAGAGTCTCATTGATCCATCTTTCTTCTTAACAAACAGAACCGGTGCTCCCCAAGGTGACGCACTAGGGCGTATGAATCCCTTATAAAAATTCTATTGGAGTTTCTTCTTCAATTCCTGCAACTCAATTGGGTCTATTCTATAAGGTGTCTTTGAAATAGGCAAAGCACCCGTTACGAGTTCTATTGAAAACTCAACTTCAAGATTTGGTGGAAGACCTGGCAATTCCTCTGGAAAGACATCATCAAACTCCCATACAATGGTCATATTCTTAATCGTGAGTTTCTCACCAACAATTTGAGATAAATAACCTTCATTTAGTGGAATCAAGACCCATAAGATGGAAGAAATTTCCACTGGAAGGTTATGTTCATCCTTGCATCGATAGACGATCACAGATTGATATGGAATATGAAATGTGACTTCCCTTATTTGGTAATTGATATGAGCTCCATATAGAGAAAGCCAATCCATGCCAAGAATCACATCAAATTCCACTATAAGAAGGATCACAAGATTTGTAGGAAGCACTTTCCCACAAACTTCAATCATAGAAGAATTATAAACTTTTGATGCGACTGTTGTGCCATTAAGGGTTGTCACAACTAACTCAACATCTAATTTTTGAGGTAATACGACGATACCATTAGAAAATTCTTTATAAATAAAAGAGTGGGTAGATCCAGAATCAAATAAAACATTTTCTACTTTAGAGTGGATGGTAAGTGTACCTTTCACCACTTTGTTATTGTACTCGACATCGCTGATAGAAATTGCATGTGACTTTCCTTTGTCTTTAGTGTTAAGAGTTTGTTGACTTCGATCATCATCAACAACCCTTGGATTAGGGCATTGATTGGCATAATTCCCCATCTCCTTGCATTTGTAACATTGAAGTGTAGTAGGTTCATTCTATGTATCCTTCCTTTGTTTGCATCATTAGACATCTTCTTCCCATTATTTCGACATTCAATTGCCCGATGAACTTATTTTCCACACTTATAACATTTTCTTGGCCCCTTTAGACAATTTCCTCCATGTTTCTTTCCACAATTTGAGCATAAGTGAAAACTCATCTTTTTTTTTTCAGTGTGCTCTTTAGATTTTCCTTTGAATTCCATTTTCCTCTTGTTATCAAACCCATATGACTGATGGGTTACTCCAATCTCCATCTCAACTTTGAGAGCACATCGAATGATTTCCTCGTAGATATTGAAGTCCCTTGTGGCTAACGCCCTTCGAAGACTTGGTTTTAAGCCACTAAAGAATCGATCGATCTTACTCTCAGGTTGGATAATAATACCCGAAGCGTACCTTGCAAGTCTTGTAAAATTTCCTTCGTAGGTACCAACAGATTCATCATCCTTTTTCTTTAGTTCAAGAAATTCCTTCTCCATATTTTTTCGGAGAATACGAGGGAATTAATTATTGAAAAATAAGTTCTTGAACTCGTCCCATTCCATGGACTCAATTTCATCCCTTTACCTCATATTATTAATAATATTCCACCACTGATCATCATCTCCTTTCAAATGATACACTGCTAAGATGAATTTATCATGTTCATAACATTGAAGAACAGAAAATATCTTTTCAGTAGTAATAATCCATTGTTCAACAACTAATTGATCAGTAGACCCACTGAATGAAGGTGGACGCTGCCTCATGAAGGATTAAACAGAATGTTGCTCCTTCATTTGTTCGTTTGGAAGTCCTGTATGATTCATAACTTGAGAAAGTTGTGTGAGCATGGCTACCAGATTTTTCATTCTAGCTCCCATAACTTTTGGTTTCTTAGGGGGACAATCATTGCATTGCTCATTGCATTCTGCATTAACACGGTTCCTTCGGGTTCCAGCCATTGAATAAAAACAAGAAGAATAGTGTGAGAAACACTAATTATAATAGGAAAAACAAATAATCAAGAATAAAATTTTACACTTAAGGTCTTATCATAGGTTATTCATGGCCATTTCTAAAACACAAAGATTGTGTTCTATGCTTAGACTTATCCTTAGGGTTCTTACTAAGGCTTTCACATCCTAGTTTCCAAAGGTTGACTATACCTTTCCTCTGATACCAACTATAACGACACATACTTTACATACATTGTTATTAATTTATAATTGAAGCACACTTATTACAACATATAACAAAACCAGGAAAGGAACGTATGGGTATAGTGCCTTTAGAAACTGGGAAACATAAACAACTGGTTCATAAATCATCTACGTTGTCTCCCATTTATTTCATCATATCTAGAGTCCCGTTTTGGCATATCCTACTTAATAACCTTCTTCCTGACTTGGGGAAGGAAAACATACAAAAGGGTGAGTGCAAATTCTCTTTAAGGGTATACAAAAGAAATATCAATCACATCATATTCATAAAAACATAACATTTTGGAAATATTAACCTGAAAAAGAGATCATAATTTCATAACATGGGATAAATCATAGTGGTGAAATGTAATCCCAATAATCATAACATAAAACATGAAAATTTGTGGCATACACACATAATCATAGAGAATCATTTCTTAGTAGACAATACTCACAGCCAAGACTATCTTAGCAGACAAAGTCCATTTCTAAACTGAGTTCACTCCTCGTTTCAGTCCTGTTTCACTGAACCGGTTTAACCTGCCGTTCCAGCCATGTCTATATCATGAGATATAAATCTCTACCCAATGAATTGGAGGGAGATATATGTCCCACTCATCTCATAATGATACCACTCTTATGTGTGCCACAAAATCATAAATCATACATCATTGCATAACCCATGTAATAAAAATGGGATTCTTAAACATCATGACATCATAAAACGATTCATATATGATAAAGGAATTAATAAAAATAATTCCATCACAACATAATCAAATCAATGTAATAATAAGTATAGAAACATAACCCTATATTATCTTAGATGGAAAATAATTTTGATAAAACACTTGAACTCCATTCTTGAGGAAAATATCCTTTCTACTGCAAAAACTTTTTCCTTTCTTAACATGTCATAAAATTTTAAGCTAAAAGAAGTTGATTAAAAATAAACTTGAAAACTTTTAAAGGAATATTCTTGGAAATAATGTTTTAAAAATCCACTCATTCCATATAAGTTAAAAAAACATTCTTCTCGTACTTTTGTCGGAAAAGTCAAAAAGTACCTCGTACGAAAAACGAAAAAAGATTCCTTTCATATCTTTTACTAAAAACTCACCGAAGGGTAAAATTGGATTTCAAAAATTATAGGTGGATGTAAATAATATTAAATATTGAGGAAACATGGATGTGGATGATAAAATACACCCCAGTAAATACCAAAGTATAAACAATCTCGGATAAAAATGAGATTGTGATATTTTCCCTTACATTAGGTCTGATTTGCTTCGTAAGTGTCCGAACCTCCTATATAATGATTTAAATAATGTCATTGACTTATTCCAGAATCATAATCATTGTTATGATATCATATATGGCCATATTATTAGCTTCTTATTAGTAATATTTAATTACTACTTGTTATTCGGGTGTTTATTACTTTTTTGTTCTTATGCGTGTTTTGTCGAATAAATTCTTATTATTCTCTTTAGGTTATATATACCTCATTTACAAAATGGTATTAGTGTAATATATATCATATTCATTCATTCAATTCATTTAAATAATAATTATGCAATGAATATCATGTAGAATGAGTCGCATCACATCGTGGAGACGGTATTCCGTACGTATGCACGAGTGATGATATCGTTACCATGATCATGGAATTGTATTGGAGTGTATGTATACTATTTTTGAATCAATATCACTTTAAAATAATAATATATAGTCATTATTTACACCATTATACCCATCCAAGTAAGGTGGTGGTGGAAAATAGATTACACCACGGTGTGGATACGGTATTCCGTACGTACGCACGCGCGACGATTTCATTTTCTGTAGGATGGATAGATGGTGAAATATGTTTTTTTCATACTTATAATAACATACCAGTATATGAGTGATAGTGATGTTATTACTTCATAATTAAACAACTAAAAAAGAAGAATAAGTGGAAGAAGAAATAAAGTTTAAAGAATCGGTAATGGGCATTACCTCTTCTTTGAAGCGCCTCTTTGAGACCTCCTCTTAGGGCACTAAAATTGGTCTTTGAAGAAGACCAGGACCTCTAGGATGTTTCTAGGGAAGTGGAGAAGAGAATTTGGCAGGGTTTATCTGAGCTTGAAGGCTCAATGTGGTGTGAGGAAGAGAGGGAGGAGGTTCCCTTTTATAAGGGAGGAGAGGGACACCTTAGGAAAAAACTAAAAATATTATTTTATTATAAAGTCATATTCGGTTTTTAATAGCTCCAAATTGATTTATTTATAATTTAAGGTGGGGATGGGTCTAAATAATCTCATCAAAGAGAATTTAGACAAGTTTAGGTTTCTAATTTAACCTTATCATTTTGATTTAACTTTAAGTTAGAGAATTTAACTTTTACCGTGTCTTTTTGTTTTCTTACACTATAAGGTTAATAAACTTACTATAACAAGCCAAACGAACCCCAATTTGTATATTATTAATATATATAACCTTATCTAAGTCATTTTTCCGAACCTTATATTTTTAGGAATAAAATAACAATTAATAATATAATATTTTTTAAAAAACTATTTTATGTCAATTTTGACACTATTTGGTAATTGATTTTTGTGAAAATCATAACAGAAACATTAGTTCTAAAAAAGTTAATTAAATCAATAATAACATGTCATATTAACCTATAAAATTATTCTAATTCATAAAAAGTCTCAAATTAAATTTATTTGGGTATTTATAACATCAATTATGTCAATATTTCATTAATAAAGATAATTACTGCATCATCATTGTGTCATAAATAAATTAAATTATTTATTGTCTAAAAATTAAAAATAAAATACCATTAGGTAGGAAATAGTTTTAAATTTCTAATTAATATTTATAGTCAAATTTATCTTATGTACAACCCTATATTAAAAAATATTTAGTTATTAAACTTTGATTTTAACTATTTTAACCCTTCTTTAAATAAATTAATAATAAATTTCCCAATCTAATCCAAGTGGGCATAAATGGTCATATTTTATTCCTAAGGTTGTTTTTGGTCTATCCAATAGAATTAGTACATGTGTTAGGGTAATAATAATAACATTTTTACCCTTAATTTCTCTATTTACTTTTAACCGTGGTAAAAAAAGTAAAAAGTTACTATTCAACAAAAAATATTTTGATCTCATTGAACCACATTTTAGTCCTTGATATTAACCGTGTCTCTCGAAGTTTCTAAATTCCACTCACAGAAGTGGTAAAATTATGTTTTATGTAAATTTTTAAATTCTCCTAGGAGGTGTGTAAAAGACGGTGAAAAGTTCAATAAAATTTTTATATATCTAAAATTATTATAAAATGAATCCAATGAATTGCGTTGAACTTATATAGGTATTATGTATAAATTTTGACCTAAAATAAATTTAAATAAAATAAATAATTATTTAAATAAAAAGTTGGTTTTTAAATAGTAACCTAGTGTTTTCACTATTCATCAAAAATTGAAAGTTTTCAGAAAAATACCAAAATTTCACCCTAGGCTAATTTTGATATTCCAAATCCAAAAATGAAGTCCATTTTGAAAAATAAAATTTAAAAAATTTCAAATAGTGGGTATTACTATTCATAACGGCTAGTTTTAGTAATATTTTAATAGCATATCATTGTTTAGTGAAACTCGGTATTGCGTACGACACAAGCTATCGAGGAAGGTCACGATTGCGTGTAAAGTAAGCCAATCTAGTGTTGTGTGTAGTGAAATATTCCTTTGATGATTTATATAACATAAAAACAAAATATTTCTCATAAAAGTATCAGGTGTTACAACAATTGTCGAGGTTACTCCATGTAACCGCACAATCTCCTGCACATAGAGGCGTCCCAAGCTCTCTACTAAACCCTGATCTCTGATCGGTAGGAAGTGGGCCGACATGGTGAGTCGGTCAAAGATCACCCAAATCGAGTCATGTCCCCTAGATGTATGTGGAAGACCCATCAAAAAGTCTATAGATATCTGGTCCCACTTCCACTCTGGGACCTCTAAAGGATGAACCAAGCCTGCTTGTACCTGATGCTCTGCCTTCACTTGCTAACAAGTGAGGCACCGAGAGACAAACTTTGCAAATGATTTTTTCATTCCCGGACACCAGTGCTGTCGTCGGAGATCTTGGTACATCTTCACCACTCATAGATGTATCGCTAGAGGGTAAGTGTGGAACTCCCTCAACACTTCCTCCCGAAGTGACACTGGTACCATGGTACGTCCTCTGATGAGAATGACGTGATCCCCACCTTCAAAAAATCCATCAGGTGCCTGTTCTGTGGATATCTGAGCATGTCGTGTCTCGCAGTCAGTCTCCCCACACAGTGCCTCCCTGACTCACTGAAGAAGTGGGTGAGTGACTATAAGAGACTGGAGAAAAGATGCTTCATCCCGATCTAAAAAGGATATCTGTAAAGCGGCCAACTACTCTATCGCCTCACCTAGTAGTTGTATACCAGATCTCCTGCTAAGTGCATCTTCTACAAGATTCCCCTTCCCAAGAGTATAGACTATCTCAAAGTCATAGTCCTGAAGGAACTCAAGCCAACGTCATTTTCTCAGGTTCAGGTCCTTCTGAGAGAAGATATACCTGAGACTCTTGTAATCTGAGTAGACTGTAAAACATTTTCCCATCAGTTAGTGTCGCCATATCTTCAAGGAAAAGACCATTGCTGCTAACTCCAGGTCATGGGTAGCGTAGTTCTGCTAATGCTATCTCAGATTTCAAGAACCATATGCGATCATCACCCACTCCTTCACCAGGACACATCAGAGTCTGGTCCCTGATATGTCGTAGTAGACTACGTACCCTACTCCCTCATTTGGAAGCCTCAAGATGGGGGCACTAGTCAGCCTCTTCCTAGTCTCCTAAAAACTCTACTGGTATCTCTCCGACCAAACTAAGGGTTGAACCTTCTTCATCAACGCTGAATGTGGTGCTGCAACTCTGGAGAAATATAACACAAACCTACGGTAGTATCCAACCTAACCCAGGAAACTTCGTACCTCCGTCACACTCCTGGGTGGATCCCAAGAAAGTACTACCTCAATCTTCGCTGGATCCACTACAACTCCAGCCTCCAAGATGACATGTCCCAGAAAGTGAACCTCTTGGATCCAAAACTAACACTTCGAGAGCTTACCATAAATCTGGTGCTCTCAGAGTCTATCAAGTACTACCCGCAAATGATAGGCATACTCCTCATCATTAGTTGAGTAGATCAGAATGTCATCAATGAAGACTACTACGAAGTGATCAAGGTACTGCTGAAAGATCTTGTTCATGAGTCCCATGAACACTGCTAGAGAGTTGGTCAAGCCTAATGGCATAACCAAGAACTCATAATGGTTGTACCAACACCTGAAAGTCGTCTTCTGCACATCCTCATCTTGAAATATGAGCTGGTGATAGCCTGATTTGAGGTCAATATTCGAGAACCACCGTGCTCCCTTCATCATATTAAAGAGGTCATCAATCCTCGAGAGTTGGTACTTGTTCTTCACGATCACCTGGTTCATGGGCCGATAGTTGACACAAAGTCTCAAGCTCCCATCCACCTTCATGGAGAATAAAATTGGGGCTGCCCAGGGAGAAACACTGGGCTAGATGAACCCCTTCTCCTTCAATTCCTCTATCTGTACCCACAACTCATGAAGCTCTGCGGGAAATATCTGATATACTGGTGTAGATATCGATGCCATCCCGAGTTACATGTCAGTGTAAAATTCCACCTCTCTATGAGGAGGTAGACCCGGAACATCATCAAGGAAGACATCCTCATACTGGTCCACCACTACAAGATAAATCGGACTCTCCAAATCAACCACTCTGAGGGTAAGTCTAGCCAACTGTTGAGTGATCGTCTGCACTCTCCTCCGGGTAAGTCCATCCTATGCTAAAAAGGCTCCCTTCTCATCGGTGAAGGTAAACCTGGTCCCATCCATGCGGACACACCCCACTTTGTTCCTAATAAAATCAATATCATCATGGACTGTAGATAACCAGTCCATACCCAAGATGAGGCCATAATGCCTCGACGCTAATACTAGGAGAGACTAGACAAAGCTCTCGCCTCCAAGTTCAGCTCACACTGTTGGCACCAATGTGTAATCAGCGAATCCGCTTCCGTAGGAGTCTCTAACCGTAAGGATCAAGCCAACGGCTCTGTCAGAATCTCCGAGATCCAAAAAAGGGTAGTGGAAATAAAAGAATGACTGGAACCTAAGTCTATAAATACTACAGCTAAGGTGGAATAGACACAAATCATACCTCGTATCATCTTCGGAGCTCCAATATCATAGGCCTCATCTTCCTGGAACTGAGATCACCCCTTTCCACCTGCTCCCTATGGTCAGGGTGGACCCCTGGTGGTGGTGGTGGTAACATCTCGAATCATCACCCACTGCCAGTTGCACGACCTTCTCCTCTTCCACATCCACCCGCTCCCTGTGGACTACCTCGATAGAACCTCTATCTCTGCCTAGGTGGTACCTCAACCATATTATGATCATCCGTACAATGGGTTGGACAGTCACGATCCATGTGACCCTGCCCGCCGCATGTGTAACACTACCCGTTCCTGGCATGACTTGTTCTACCTCGGGTGCCCTGCACAACCGACTCTGAATCCTGCGGTTGTCCACCTGTAGTTCTGGTCCTCTTGGACATCTATGACATCTATCTTCTTCCAGATGCAGAAGAATCTGCTATGTGATGACTGATGGTGGGTCTCGCTACTGGTGACTGCTCAGTAAGTAAACTCTCCACTAAGAGGGCTCGCACTAACACCCCGCCTGCATCAGGATGCTGAGTGAGATCATCGATGCCATGATCTCTCGCCTGAGCCCCTACTCGAAGGTCCGGGCCCTGAAGAATGGGTCTTGTACAATATCTGTGGAGTAGCATGAGAGGTCACTGAACCTTGCTGAGTACTGAGCTATAATCATGCGGCCCTACGGCAGATGAAGCAACTCCTGTATGCGCACTGCACGAAGAGTCACTGGGACAATCTCTGCCTAAAACATGTTGTCGAAGTTTGCCTAGAGAAGTGTCATCTTGTCATGAACTTATAGAATCAAGCTCCACTATATGCCGGCTATTTCCTATAGAAGGCTAGAAACAAGGATCACCATTAGATCAGTGGGTGTCCCTACCAGTCGAAAGACTCTCACTACAGTCTCTAGCCAATCCTCAGCTGCCTGTGGATCCATCTCTCCCTAGAACCTGGGTGACCTTTGGTGCTGGAACTCGTGCAATGCTCTCAAGCGGTGTGCACTCCCTGCTGCTGGGGCCGGTGGCATCGGTGTCCCCGGGGGTAATGGTACTGCTAGTGCCTCCGCTGGTGCCTTTACTGGATAAGGGCCCTACACCGAGGCCTCATCACTCGATGGGCTATCAGTGCATACTACTATCGGAAACCTAGCTGGTTGTCTTCGTGGGGCCATCCTGAAAACAAACAGGTGTGTCACTGTTAATAAGTTATAATAGGTGAGCAGACTCAAAAGATCACAAATAAAAATATTGGAAACACACACGCAATCGGTGTTTTCGTGTACTAAGTCGGAAATCAGAAGTCAGGGTCCTGGTGTATGGATACATCAGCCGCTGCACCAACACTGGATTTTCTAAACTGATAATCACACTCACTACACTTAACACTATTTCCATTAAAAAGAAAGATCATATTTCTATGTTATATGGTATAACCGACTCCTCTGATACCAATTTGTCACGACCCGTCCCCCAGGGCTCATGCTGTGACTTCTCCAAGACCGCCTTCCATAGGATAGGGGATGGTGTCTAGCACCGAAGGCGTATTCCCTATATCTGGGAAGTCATTTCCTTTATAACCTGTAAGCACACGCAACCAAGCACACAAAAAGATATGAACTCAAGTAAAAAAATCAGTAAACAGAGTGAGTGCAGTAAGTAAAAGGGGCCAGAATACAAGACCAACTGGAAATTACAAGTACAACTAAAATACAATACAACTAAAGAAAGAGAAAGATAGCTACTGGGTCGTCCTCAGAGGTTCCTACCTGAAGGGTAGGTATAGATCACCTCCTTATCACTCTACGTCCACCCATCTCCTCTGCGTACCGACACACCGTATGGTCCACCTCAGAGCACCATCCAATCATAATACTCTCATCCTCGGTCAGCGCTATCCGTCATCTGCACCAAACACAATGATGTGCGGGTATAGCCCAAGTAGGGGTGAGTATAACGATACTCAGTAGGGATCCCAAGACCCTCAAGGTCTCACAAAATCTACCAAGGATAACCAAAAAGCATGAAATCAACTGTCAACACCACTTAGGTATATTCCCATACATATACCTAAGTTATCAAGTAAACCCATCTCAATCATGAGGAAAACACAAAGTCCAACTCCAAAGCCCCAAGCTCAACTGTTCCACAAAGGAAGGAATACCAAAAAAAAGTACCAAACAGGTATGCCACACCAAAGAATACCACAAAGGTATTACCACGAAGGAAAGTACCATACACATACAGACTCAGCTCACACCTGGTATAACATAGGTTCAGTAGTAGAGATGATTAGATGTAACTACTGAATCATCTTACTCTGTTAAGAATCAGACCCAAACAGGATCTCTAGGTGCTGACCCACACATGATTTCTAGGTGTTGACCCACAAAGGATCGCTAGGTGTTGACCCACACAGGATCACTCAGTTCTGACCCACAGAGGATTTCTTGGTTCTGACCCACACATGATCGCTATTCATTGTTAGTATGTCGTCATACCCACATAGGATCCTAGTACATCATCACAACCAACTATAGGTTCCCACACTATGCTCTCTTGTCTCTAGGAGGATCCGCTCTACAAGCCACTGGTCGAGACTCCAATTTCCACTAAGTCCTAGGATGAAGTATCTCAAAGTACCGCCACATCGTAGGGGTCTCAACGCAACAGACGACGCATCAATCGGATGCCTGGTCTGTGAGTTATTAGGCTTTTAGTCCCGGGGGCCCGGTTGGATTTGTTAATGATCCAACCTGACCATACCCCATCTTAACCCAAATATCCAGTGGGGTATACTCTAAGGGACCGTCTCGCTCCATGATTTCTAGTACCACTAACGGTTCATCAAACGGACGTTCGGTGCCAAAGTTATGACCAAAAGAGGGTAAATGGGTCGAAGTGGGCTCGGGTCCAGTCCAACCCTGTCGGACTGACACAGACTGACCTACTGGGTCCAGACTGGCCAGCTGGGTGGCTCAGCCTACTGATTCCATCCAGGCCCACGCTGGGTGGTCCGGCCCGCTAGGTCTGGCCTGACTTGCGTTGGGTGGCCTTGCAGGCCGCGAGGGGGCCGCAGAGGACGCAAAGGCCACGAGGGTTGCGAGGGAGGAGCGAAGCCATCGAGGACCGCAAGGGCAGCATGAGGCCGCGGGACCGTGACTGCGGCTCGGCCGCGGGTCAGCTCAACTGCAGGGCGGCTTGCCTGTGGGGCGGCTCGGCCGCTGGTTATCTTGGCCGGGAGGCGATGTCGGCTCGACAACGGGCAGGAGCGACTCAGCCACAGGGTGGCAGCTTGGTCGTGGGTGGCAGCGGTGGCTCGGCTATAGGAGACAGGGGCTGCGGGGTGGCGCCTTTGTGTCGTTGCCTTCATCGCAACTGGTGGTGGTGCTGGCCTCTGTTCTCGTGCCCCACCATGGTTGGTATTCGTTCCTCCACCGCGATCAAAAATTAATCACAAGGTGTGCTGAGAGGACGGGCCATGTTTGTTTGGCCCGCACTCTCCACATTAGAGCGGTAGAAAGCGACTACAATTCCTTCTTTAATTACAAAGAAATATCAAGCATGAAAAAATGAGATGAATTTGAAACAACCACCCTAACTCATTCGTTTGATTCATTGAAGATTTTCCACGGGGAAAGAGACGATGTCGTTGGGAATAGACGGACATCGATGACGTCAGTGTTTCCTTGATTGTTGGTTCATTGACATTGAAGACGTTCTTTGTCAAAGAATGTTCTGTGGAAGAAGTTAGAGTTGAAGTTGTCATTCTCCATTGGCGTTCTTTGTTGGAGATATTTTCTCCCAAGGCTCTTTCCTTTTCCAATACATTCCCCCAAAATGAATATTGCCAACTGTTGTGTTTCCCCAATTTTAATTGTTGGAACAATTTCAAATTGGATAAATTAATTACATAGGTTAGTATAATAAATTAAAGGGGGTGGAAACATTTAAGTGGGGGAAGTTTAAGAGTCTTCCCCACACTTATGAGGGAGTTCAATGGGGTTTTGCCTCGGGTGGTCCCCACCACCATAACCTCTCATGGGAGGATAGTTTAGGTGGTCCCCACCACCATAACCTCTCATGGGAGGTTTAGTTCTGGTGGTCCCCACCTCTCAAAATCTACATGGGATTCCAAATAAAATAAAATATTACACAATTTTATTTTATTTCTTTCTTTCACAAAAACCCAAATTATATCTTTCACCCTTGACTTACTGAGGTCAATGTAAAGGTCTTCTTAAGTGAATATCGAAACTGCGAGTTCAACGGTGACCTCAGATTTCAATTCCAAGCACTGATTCAAAGGTTAGAAAATCCCACTCACACGTTTACTGAACATACCCAAAATAAAGTTCATAAATTCATTTCGGGCACTCTGGGCCTTGGAATCATGTGCTGTCAATTTTCGCAGACTCATAAAATTCCAATATATTTTAAAAAAATTACATGGAATTTCCAGGTCTTTATAGTATATGTCTTAGGATCTCAGAATGGATGAATAATTTATTGATTAGTTGGATGAAATGTTGGAATTCAATGGTTTAAATAGCTAATTAATACATTTTTTTATTGAGAATCAGGTTTCTTTTACTACCTTATTTCTTCATTACACCACTTATTATCTACATACACTTTATTTTTAGATAATTATTGCTTTAGATACCATTGGTAGTGGCCTACTGAGTTGTACTCACACCCTACTTAGACCCTCATGGAATATGGGTACTCGAGTAGATTCTACTTGTTTTTAGGTATAGTTTCAGGATAAGAAACTTGTGATTGGTTTATTTATGGGATGATGGGTTTGAGGCTGGAATTTCACGACCATATGGGGACTCAATATGGTGTTCAATATATTTTAATTATTTTAGTGCTGAATATTTTATTTGTATGACTACCTGATATGTTGATTATACATATCATTGTTTGATCATTATTTCCCTTTGGTTGCTATTGTTACTTTCAATTTTTTATTAATTTTCCCATTAATAGTGATTTTTAAATCTATTGATATTATTTTTTATATTATTTACTCTGATAAGAAGGTATAATCTCTCCATTATACCTCCATAGACCGGTGCTTCTACTCAGCAGCCTTTGGAATACAAAGTGGTGCTGTTGAGGTCATGTGGTAATCTGTCTTGGGGAACCAATTATTGTGTCACCCGGGTCTGGGCATCACAAAGAAGATGTATAACTCTTTCCTTTATAATTTTTAATTTCCCTCCATAAAAAACGGGGAGATAAAAAAATATTAATGGAGAGTTTATATTTTCCTGAACACAAAGTTTCTTGTCAATGAGGGATTGGATTCCATCATTTTTTTGTCCAACAATGTAGTATTGGAAATTCTCTATGAGTAAGTCTATAGTTTGATAAAAATTTGAGAAATAATTTTTTGAAAAAGATCAATAAGTTATTTTTAATGTTTCCAAAAATTCCATAGATGGATCTTATGATACTTTGAGATGATTTTATAAAATGTTTTTTTATTTTTTTCAACATATATTATTTTGAATTTTTTTAAACACATGAGAAAAAATATATGAAGTTGTTATGATATTTTTTTCTTGTGTAGTGCTGGAAGAGGTGAAGGAAGTTTCCTTAACCATGTTAGAAAACATTCTTGATGTCAGATGATTATTTAACATTCATAAAGTTTCTAACATTATGAATGTACCCATGATCCAAGATGTTATTGAACACTTTCTTACAAGGGGAGAGAATTACTACAATTTCACCTGATGAACAAATAAAAATGTTACCAAATAGGCCAGGGCTACTCTTATAGGTTGAATTTTTTCATGAAGTCCTCACTAGAAAACTTTTACACAATTTTACAAATTATAAGAACTACAAAGGGGAATAAGTATATTGGTGTAATAATATTGATGTTCGAGAAACTATACAAAGTTGAAGCTGCAATACTGGATGACGAAGGGATATTCTAACTGAAAAAAGGGGAATAAATCTAGGTTTAAATAGACATTTCCCAGCAAGAGATTATATTGTGATAGAATTATTTAGAAG
Source organism: Viscum album (assembly GCA_963277665.1). Lineage (NCBI taxonomy): Eukaryota > Viridiplantae > Streptophyta > Magnoliopsida > Santalales > Viscaceae > Viscum > Viscum album. Next base: position 124,702,613 of record OY728142.1, on the reverse strand, counting down.
TTTCAATAATGTTATTAGACATTCAGTAGCTCAATTGAACTAGATATATGAGGATAATGAGATCGAATAGAAGGGGTGTAAAAATTCGATGTTGTTGTATGAAGGAATTAGATCAAGTCCATCTAATGAAGATTCATATATTCATGTTCATCATTCAAATGTTCATTAAACAGAGTTTTTTAAAAGGCATTTTCATATAGATTATTCTGATATTTCACTAGAAAAATCACATCATACAAAAACTAGAAAAACATTAATGATGTCATTGAATAGAAGATTATATGAAGTAACATCAGATTGAGTTTTGTAAACATATGATGTTTGAGATGAGGCTGGATGATTAGATAGATCCATATTGAATCATCCCGAAAAAACATTGGATGTATATATCTATAGTCCATCGATCTTAGATAGAATTTAAATATCACCTCTTGTAGAGAAACTAAATTCATTGAATAGAGTTAGACAGTCGAAATAAATTGTGGAGAATTGAAATAAGTCACAAGTGGGAGTTTCTAGAAGGTTTACTTAAACATGGTAAATCTCATCAACATGATGATATTGAGATAATATCTCAATTTATGTTATCTAGAAATATTAATAATGTTTTAATAAGTTCCTTAAATATGTGTTTAAATAAGTTAGAAGAGATGGAGCTGGTGTTGAGTTTGTAATAAGATTTCATAGCATTATAGAATAATTATGAAGCATCCAGAAATATTGAATTGAGTAGGAGTTTTGAAATTTTAGCATTCATTGAGTGGGAAACAGAATTTGAGTTCCCAAATTTTCTCATTTATGATCTACTATAAAAAGGGGGTGTATGTATAACTCATACTAAAAATTTTCACACATATGAAATAGAAAATACACTAAAGATTTTCATATAGTGTGAGTTTCCAACCGAATTAGTTGAGGAAGAGAGGATATAGATTAGAGATATTAGAAAAGGCATCAAATCTAAGCACTAAATAAAGGTACATATTAGTAAAATTGGACATAAGATATGTTCAGAGAAACCAAAAAGAGACAGTATGAGACCGATATTCCAAAGAGTTTTGTAAGGCATAGTTAAGTTCATCATATAAATTATAGGAAGTAGACACAACTTCAAGTGAGGAACACCATACAAAGTAAACCAGAAGAAGTCATATGGCACACTGGATGGAGTAAATTGAAGAGGATTTTTTTGAATGAAATTTCAGTGAGTTGTATAGAAAATTTCCTTATTTTATGTGGATTGGTTTCACAATAAAATCATTATAACTAATGGGATTCATTATAATATTTCCTAATAAGATTTAGGAGCCTAATGTGAGTTTTCTCAAATTTTATTCACTTCTTATAATAGTGTATTTCAATGGATTTATAAGAGACTCTATGAAAAGAATGTGTATTCTCACACTGAGGCCAAACCTTGTAAATATTGTGTAACATATATTAATTTATTATCATTTCATGTTTTTATGATTTTCATAAAAATTTGATATGGATTAATAGTCTAAAAAGTTATAGGGGTTAATTTTTAGAGAATTGAAATTTAAAAAGAATTCAACTGATTATAACCCCCTATCATTAGTTATCATTATCATAAATAACCTCATGGAATGAGTAAAAACAACCAAAATAATTGTTACATGGATAATTATTTTTCTTAGCACATGACTAGAAAAAATTAAAACTTTTGAAACTTAAAAAAAGTGAAGGGTGAACACGTTACTTTTGGATATAATGAACAAGGTAAAATAATTGAAATATTTAATGTATCTATCGATGGTGAGACTTTAACTTCGAATGTTATTTTTTAGTACTCATGTAAAACCTTATCAATATAATAAAATAATATTCCGAGGGTTACTTTGTGAATTTTTGGAATGAAAAATGTATATTCACAAGTTTAAAATGATTTCACATCTTATCAGTCAATAAGAATAAAATGTTTTCAATATTGAGCTAGAGGACCATACTTACTTGAACCTTATTTTATTTTTTGAAATAGAGGATAAGTAATTTATTTGGAATAGAATATTAGGACACTATAATATTCAGACAATAGCTAAACATTTTAAGAAGGGACTTCTGAAGGACCTACCAAAAATTAAGTTTAATTGTTATAGAGTTTGTGACCCCTAATAATATGGTAGGAAATAAATTTCATTTTTAAACATAGTGGTGAAGTATCAACTTTTTAATCTCTTTATTTAGTGAACAAGGGTCTTTTCAAACCAATACAAACCACATGTATCAAAGGCTACCAAGTTTCATATATCCTAGTTGGAGATTACACCAGATTTTCTTCATTTTATTTTCTCACTCATAATTCAGAAGCACTCTCAATATTTGAATGTTTGTCTATTTTAAAATATGTGAAATACCATCATATTATCACTACCTAGTGTGATTATGGTTTATATTTATTAAATATTTATTTTTAATTTTTTTATAGTAAGAAAGGAAATGAAAATGACTTTCATAAACAAGGAACTCCACAATAAAATTGAGTAGTTGAAATAAGTAATAAAAAACTCCCTGAAATTTTTTGGTCTACATTGAAAAAATAATATTCTTCTAAATTTTTTTTGGATAAATATTTCTGTACTATCTACAAATCTATAAAATGAGTTTTTCTACACACGTTTTGGATAAAAAGTATTTTGAATTCTGGAATAAATGGAATTTAAAAAGCATTCAATCCATATTTTTCAACTATAAATTATTAATTTTTAATACTAAATATAATCTTAAGGTATTTGATCTTAAATATAATCAATGTATTTTTCTTGGTTAATTCATAATTAGTAATACTTTTCATGTTTTCAATAGATGAACACATATCATTGAATAAATGGATCATGTTTAGTTCAATGAGACAAATCCATTCATGAAATTAAAATGTAAAGATTATGAAAATGATACATATATTTACTTTTAAACCCCATATAATTTAGTTTTGGTAGTTTAAACACATACAATGATTACTATCAAGTGGGAATAAAGTCTTATGGAAGATAATGATTAGGTATATGTAGAACTATTTTATTTTTCTTAAAAACTACTCATTGTTATGGAATCATCCTTGTTATAATATCATTGATGATGTCGATCAATTTGTTAAAACCATAAGTTCTTTATGAAATAAATGTGATCTTATAGAATTATTATCACAATTTGAACCTAAAATAGAATATGATTCCAAAAATTATTAAAGTTGGACAATTTATTTGCAATAAGAGCTTAATCAATTCAAATGGATTAATATTTAGAACTTGGTTAAATTTTCTAACAAAATTATGATGAAATTATTTATATTTATCTTCCAAAATAAGTTTAATGAATATAGAACCATATTTTAGACTATGGAAAGGATTATTGGTAAAACTTATAATTAAGAAGAGGGTATAAACTATGGATAAATTTTTATATAGTAGTTATAATTGAATTAATATAAATTCTATTATCCATTATCACTAATTTTATTTATACAATATTAAAAATGGATGTAACAATTTCCCTCCTTTGAAGATATGTTTAAAAGGAATTTTATGTTTAATAACCTCTTGGTATTCAAGATACTAATTTTAAAAAATATGTTTATAAACTTACCAAGGATCTTTACAGACATAAAAATATTCAAGATCCTATTATGTTAAATTATCTTGATTTTTAATTTAATATTTTTCTAATGGAATGAGATATCCCATTATTTTTATAAATAAAGTTTATAAGGTCACTCTAATTGTATAAATCTATGTTGATTATATAATTTTATATCCTCCTAGAAATCACCTATAGATTGTTTTTCAAAACTTATTTGAAAGTAATTTTAGTTGAGTATGATGAGAGAAACTAATTTATTTCTTATATTCCAAATAGATTAAAAACTAAAAGGAATAATTTTAACTCAAAAAAGTATGTAATAAATTTACTTAAATGAGTTGGTTTTGATAATTCATTAATTGTTATTACTCTGGTAGGTACCTCAAATAAACTTAATATTAATAAATTCAATTAACCGATAGATCAAAAAAATTATAAATTTATGATAAGAAGTTTAATTTATTGACTACTAGTCAAACATACACTACGTAATTTTTTATGTGTGGGGTTATGACCTATTCAAAACGAATATTTTATTAAGGAAGTTAAATGAAACTTATGTTATCTTAAGAAAACCTTGGAACTTTGAATTTTATATTCTTATATATTTGAGATATTCTTAAGAGTTACTTAGACATATATTTAATTTTTTAGAATAGATTAAAAATGTAATTCCAAAACTTTTCATTTCATAGTTAAAGGTTTAGTTTATTTTTATGATAAGAAGAACTATTTGGTAAAAATTTTCCTTGTTGAAGCTAAAAATGTAAAAGATGGAAGTTTTTGTGACAAATTATTATAGATACAACACATGATCATTTATTTCAGAATGATTTTCCATCAAACAATAATTATTTGTGATAAATTTAGTTTCCTTTATTTATCTTAGAATCCAGTACAACACTCACATGAGAAACACATAGACAAAATACACCACTTCCTTTCGATTCACTAACAAAAAAAATACAATACTCTTGAATTTATTGGATTTGAAATTCATCTTAAAAATATATGTAATAAACCTTTACATTATAAAATATTTGAATATATAAAATGGAATATAAGTATGATCAACAATAAATGATCATCTTGTATTTTTCTAATATTATTATCCTTACACTAAAAAAATCCTTGAGAAACATGGAGGAAATTTAATTTTTATATAGAATTTTGTTAACTCCTCATGTAGGTACAATATATAATCCATTAGATCTTAAAATATAAGTTAAATATGTATCCAATACAAATTTTGGAAATCCTCTTTTTGGAAGTGTATTTATCCATGTGAAATTCAAAAGATATCTTTATGAAGGAATTTTATTTCTTGAATGCTTATCTTATAAATTTATGGTTACTCCTATATAGATTCTAGTTTACTTTATAATGGTAGATAAAATCATTTAATTATTATTTTATATATTTAATTTGTTCTAATATAAACTATATTAATATGATATTATGCATGATTATGGTTCAAGGTTATTGTATACAACTTTCAATTCACCATGATTATTTTTACTCTTTATTAAAAATGTTTGTTTCTTTTTTACAGTCAGAAAGGGGGATAAAGTTTTATGAACTAAAATAACTTGAAATCTATAAAAGGATAAGTGATTAATATAATGGGGATATAAATTTTATTTTAGTAAGTTGTCTCATTAAGGGAAGAAGGTTTTCAAGAATTCATCTTTTCATTTTCTAAGGGGGGAACATGGAGTTTTTTACTTTTTTATTTAATTTTAAATTACCTTTTTTATCATGTTTTATGAGTAAATAAAATAGGATCATTATTGAGTAATTTTCCTAAAATAAATATTCTGAACCCTTGTTTTGATGAATCAAAATAAACTCTATATATTCCTTATATATAATTGAAATGGTATTATTTTTTGTTTTTATACATTTTTATATTCAAATTTTAGAATAATATAATCTTATAAATCACATTCTTCTAGACCAGTTGATTTCAAACTTTATACATTTTTAATCTTAGTGAAGACTCACCTAAAACTTTTAATAGAAGAAGATATTTAATAATTTGAGTTTTTTAGAGAGATGATTTTCATCTAAAATTTCTCATAGAATTTGTTATGAGTTTGTTACACTGATATTATATAAATTTGAGACTAAGGACTCGAGGTTCAGGTACTGATTGATAAACTTTTGATATTTTTTCATTAATGTATTAATTGAGATATTGAATTTTTTAAAGTTTCAAATTGATCTATTTACTTTTATACTTTGTGAATTATCATAATAAAAGCACTTATTTTCCTATTGTAATTTTTTTGGGATCCAATGTGCTATAATAAGTTAAAAGGATAGAAAATTTTCATTTCCATCATTGATTGAAGAAGTCCAGGGATATGAATTTATGACAAACTTTATTGAATAATCTATGGGGATAAGAGCACAAACTTTTGATCTTTATTGATCGAAGAAGTTTCTGGGATAATAACTTGTGTTTTCAATTGTATGATTCAAGAAGTGATGGGGGAAGAACTTGCTTCTAATTTTTTTTAAGATTATTTGGGGTAAGATCTTGGGCTTTTGATATTTCTAATCAAAGAGTTTTCATTTTGAAACTTGGTACCTTCAGATCTTGGTATTTATCCTACTAATTATTTGGATCGAAATAAAAGATTTTTTGGAATAATAACTGCTATTATATTTAATAAATTTTAATTAAAATTTTATAAATAATTATCTAGAAATCCATTGTATCATTTTGTATACATTAATATTATTTATAATTTTTTTTGTTCGGTTAACATTAATTTATTTAGATAATGTTCATAATATAAATTATTATATTCCAATATATTTGTTTATTATTTTTTAATCTAATAATATTAGAAACTACATCTTCTTAAATTTGAATTTCCCAAAGAGGTAAATTTTTATAAGTTTGTAAAAAATTTATTTCATACCCCTCTTGGTGCTATCATACTAGGAAAACAAACATATGTATTCCCATAATAATAGTCGACTATATTTCATTCATTTTCTAGAGTGGCATCCAAAAATAGTGGGAATCTTACAATGGAACTAGTCAAATGTTCATAATAACTAATCCACCTTTATTTGAGTTTCATCAAAACTATAAGGGTATAGGATAGGTAGAATAACATCATTCCATAGCATAAATACTTGTCTTAGAGACCCTTATAAGTACTAAATAGTTTTCTCAATGATTTTTTTTAAAATTAATGGGAATAATATTACCCAAATATGATACAAGAAACCACCCCCTTGGAAATATCCATAACTAAATAAATAACATTTTTATTCATGAAAAATCATGTAAAGATAGTATAGATACGTTAATGGGTGAATCAAATTATAAATTTTTTAAAATAGTACAACACCTCTTTCCCTAAAAAATATTTTTTTGGAATAGAATTGATAATTATTTATAAATCATATTAATTCATTCATTAAAAACATTCCTTTAATGAATAAGTTTTTTTGGTATAGAAAGTGGAAAGAGTCTCACATGAACTATTTAATTATGAAACCAAATTTTATGAATCCAAAAACACCCATATTTCTTGAAAACATCACTGATAAAATAATATTCAACCATTTTAATTCATAGTAAAAAAATTCTAGTAAAAAAACACTTTCCATTTCTTTGAAAACTATGATAGTTTTTTCATCATACATGTTGTGTGTAACAACATATATATGCATAATTCTTATATGTAAACTATAATAAAAATACATTTAAATAATAAATAATTAATAAAATACCCTATAAATATTCTATAAAAATATCATAGAACATATATATATAAATATTATTGATAGGAAATCGATTTATAACACACAAGAACTTATGGTTTTATCAAAGAAAGTGAAATACTATAATCTCCTACCCAGAAGTGAAAAAACTTAGATGCATTCAATAAACGAAGATGGTATAGGGTTATAAATCATTTTAAGACCATTTTTACACTCAAAGTCCCATGATATTTGGGGATTTTTCCTTAACATGAAAAAATCCCACCTTTCCTTGATCCCTGGGTCAAGAGAAGGGATGAGAAGAAGAAGAGAATGAAAATGAGGAGATAAAGATGGGGAATGAAATACCTAGAATCTTGGTGGATATCTCAAGGAGGGATGATGAGATGATTTACATCCCCTCCCCCCTTTGTGTGTCCACCATGTAATGGTGTGTGAAGGGGATTTATCCATTTTTATAAAAAATAGCTAAATAAAAATCATAATAATATTTTAGTAATAATGTTAATAATTAAAAAAAATCAACTATGACCTTCCACAAATAATAACCTACAATATGAATTCATTTAAATTCTATCAAATATTGATAATATTTAGAAAAATATATTAATTTATTTCAATAAAAATTATTTTATGATAATAATTTATAATAATAAAATAATAAAAACATACAACACATTATTTTACAATCCATTTCCATAAAAAAAATGAAATAGTGAAAGAACACTCCTTAGTTTATATGACCAAAATAAATATTCAATAAAATTACTATTTTCATGACCTAGCCCCATGGGGATTGAACCATGAATACCCCAAGCTTGTCTCCAATAGGCCACTGTCTGTTGACCAATACTGAGTATACATATCAATAAAATGGAAGACCTTAACCTATTATACCTACACACATACACACATATACTAGGCCATACAATGTTTAAAAGTAAAACAATTGATAAACTAAGAATTTATACATCTAAATCCCAACATCAGATCATGAAAACAAGTACTGGAAAGAAAAAAAGTCCAAATACAATCCCACCACAAAGAAACATAAAATAAGTCCAACATTTAGAATGGGTGAGAAATACTATCAAGGTGAATGCATAACAAACCTTGATCATTATATCTCATTAAGATCTACCTGGTCCTGGTCCCTCTAGGACTCCATCAAATTGTTGATCAATTATATAAGACATGGCATGTTTGGGTAAAGCTCATGAAAGGGTGAGTATGTCAACACCCAGTAGGACACCCTAAAATGACTAAGCATATTACGTCAAGAATAACAGTAATCTCATTATAGGTATATGTCTATAACACATATAACAATAATATCTATATATAATCAACAAATACACTTAGTCTCAAGGGAAGTTAGAAACATTATTCTAACACAGGGATTCTAATTGAAGGTTCCACATTGGTCTCATATGAGTGAACACACTCAATGAGCCACATATCACTGATTACATCCATATGAGATTTCATAATCGTCGAGTCTCTCTATAGGAATTACACACTAAACGTATGATGATAACGATACATAGATGAGGAGAACACCAAAGTCTATAAGGTATACCAACAACTCAATCTGTAATAACCTGCTAAGTAGGGGATTTATTCCCACATAATGTTGGTCATGATGATACTAAGAAATATACCAAGGGAAAATATGACGACAAAGGATCTCACTATGGGCCTCTCAGAAGGATTTCAACAACTCTATCCATGACTAAAGTCCCACTAAATAGATCAACATCGTATGTGTATGACATAATTTCATAATAACCTTCAATGAATTGATCAATGGAATACAACCTAATGAAAATTCTCTAGGATGAAGTGAACAAGGTATCTAAGCCATGTATGAATGAGTAATTGGCATGAACTAATAGTACACGGCATGTTCCATTGGCGCCATGTCCTACCTAGGTATGATGGCCCATGTATGTTTCTGTGTCCATGTCAGAGTACATGGCATGTTTGAATAAATGTAATCCTATCCATATATGTGTATGAATATCCATTACCGTGACCATGTAACTTCCCTGGTACATGCTGAGCTTCCAAGAAAGGGTCACAAATTGTGTGAGAGATGTCACACACTGTGTGATATTTATCTTTTCTGTGGAACCCTAGCACAACATGGGGGGGGGGGGGGGGGGGTCCCACACAACGTGTAAAGCAAGGGAATTCTGTGTAACACAAAAGTTCACATAACCCATAGAAGCTTCAGGTATAATCAAGATCTATTTCTACCATCATGAAACACACCCATGAAACTTGGATATGGGGTTTGACAGACCTTTTCATCACCGATGGATAGATTCCACCTTTTTATTTTCTGAAAATCACCACTCGAAGTTACGAATTTATTGTTCATCAGAAACCTACACACAAATGCCTCTAATCCAGTACCTATCCAACACTACCATCATTGTATCTTGATCTATTATTAACACTGAAAACAGATCTAATGTGTCAATCCATTATGCTAAGAAATATGTGTGCAATGATTGATTATCCAATATTCCATCCAAACTACCGGTGATAAACACTTGAATAATGGTGGTAGAAATCCAAGAAATTCGCAAAGATGAATGAAAATTTATAGTGTTCAGTTTTACTTGATCCATTTTTATTATAATAATGAATGAAGATCCAATAATAATAAATAATTCTCCCAATAATCCCCACCAATAATCCTATACCTACAATATGATCAATCTGGTAATAAATACACTGGTTGATTGATTCATGTTCATTATAGAAATAAAAATAGGAGATAATCTAAATAATACAACATCCAAACTCAATTTGGATCAATCACTGGTGAATAAAAATTTTGTTTCATTGTCATTGGCGAGACCTTAGGTTTCTTCACACATCAATCGATGATCCGTGATCCAGTCATCGCTCTCCAATGGAAGATTCTACAACACTCTCTAAGGACTCCTCTAAATTTATAGTATTATGTGGATAACTCTAAAAATTATCCAAATAAGAACTTATATAGAAAAAACCCAGGTCATGACCATTGATTAATTAACTTAATATATTCAATTAATTTATTTAAATATCCTCCCATGATCGCACCCAACCCAAACATCTGAATAATTCCAAGTTAATATCACACCTAGGGTAAATACAATTCTTTAAGATAAAAAACCCTTATATTTCAAATTCAGGATTATTTTTATAGGGTATTTTACTTTTTTAGGAAAACTATAGATGCGTGATGTTTAATATATTTTAAAAATTAAATCCCAACACACCCGACCTCAGAATATCACACCGTCTCTACACCTAGCTTAGAAAATAATCCATACTATATCCCAAAATAATACATGAAAAAACAGGAGTTGTTTCATTCTCCCAACCATGGGGATTTATGTTTGAAAAATACCAAACAAAAGGATACACAAAGAGATGTGCATATTGAGAATTCATCTAGGTCTCCCTCTCCCAGGTACTCTCTTAAAGCTTCTCAAGAAACCACTAGACACACACTAGGGGAATAGATTTTCTATGAAGGATACTATCCTACAAATCCTCAATATCTACTGTGTACTCAGCAACGGTAGCTCCTTAATCGATCCCCAACTCAACCCAGTTGATAGCATGTGATGGATTGTTCATGTACCTCCTCATATGCGACACGTGTACGATGTTGTGTACATAGTCTAACAATGTTGGTAGAGCTAAGTGGTATTCCGCCTCTCCAAATCTATACAATATCTATAATGGGGAAATGAATCTAAGATATATCTTTCAACCTCAACCAAATCTTCATAATCCATGTCGAGGTGAAACTAGTAAGAACTCATGGTCTCCCTTCTCATACTCCAAAGGACTCCATAATCTACTAGTATAAGAATTTTTACTACTATATATAGTCCTCATATTCACCTCGATGACCTGTACCTTATCTATAGTTTCTCACACTAACTCTGGGCCCATTGGGACTGAATATACTAGGTCATTACAAAAGAGTGGTGTCTTGCATGGTTTCCCATACAAAGCATCAAATGGTTCCATAACGGTGGAGGAATGGTATCTGTTGTTGTATATAAACTCCATAAATGGTAGGTGATCCTAAAAACTACATAAAAAGTCTAACATTAAAGTCTGCAACATGTCCTACCAAGACTTATATGGTTCGATCAATCTGTCCATTAGTTTGGGGGTGAAAATCCATTCTCAAATGTAACTGAGTAATAAAGGCCTCCTACAATCCCTTCCATAACTGAGATTTGGAGAGATACTAATGGTCAGAAATGATCATCTAGGGAAGTCCATGTAATTGGAAAATATTTTACAAATATAGGCATCCCAATCTCTCTATTTAAATATTCTCTAAGATAGCTAGGAAGTGGGACGACTTGGTGAGCTAGTCAACGATTACCCAGATGGCATCAAGTCCCCTGGATGTATATGGAATCCCAATATCAAAGTCCATGGATATCCCATACCACGTACACTCTAGAAACTCAAGGGGGTGAGATAAACCCATTAGAACCTCTTGTTCAACCTTTAATTACTTAAAATTAATGTATCAAGAGAAAATATATGCAAATCCCTTCTTCATCCTTGGCCACCAAAATTGACGTTAGAGGTCTTGATACATATTTTACTCCCCTGGATATACCTCCAAATAAGATGTATGAAACTTTATCATAACCACCTCCAAAAATTCCACTGATACCATCATCCATACTCTAAAAAAATGGCATGCTTCCCACCTTCAAAGAATCCATCAGGAGCATGTCTTGTTGATATCTGAGCACGTAGGGTCTCACAGTCGATATCCCCATGTTATGACTCCCTGATTCATTGTAAAAGTAGAGGGGTAATAACCATAAAATGAAGGTAAGATAATATATACCCATCCACAAATGATAACTTCATTGAGGACAACAACTTTTACACTTCACTCAACAATTGTAAACAAGATCTCATTCTGAGATCATATGCTATCACGTTCCCATTACCAGGAGTATAGAAAATCTATAAGTCATAGTCCTTGAGGAAATAAATCTAGAGCCTCTATCTCAAGTTAAGATTCTTATGAGAGATTATATACTTGAGACTATTCTGGTCATAACAAATGATAAAACAGTCTCGAATTGGGTATTTTCAACAAATATTCTGTGTGATGAATACCGCCGCTAACTCATGATAATGGGTTGAATTGTTCTGATCATGTAGAATCAACTGAAGTGAACCATAGGAAATCAACACCCAAATATTAATTAGAACAAAACCAATCCCATCCCATGAAGTATCAAAGAATACTACATACTGAAAACCCTCCTCTAGAAATATCAAGATGGGAGCGTTCTTCAATCTCTTCCTCAACTCTTGGAATGCCTACAGAAACCACTCTTTCCACACGAAAGGATTCAAATTTTGGGTTAAATATTTCAAGTGAGATGGTATCCTATATAAATTTGGTATGAATATATGATATTATCCAACCAAACCAGGAAATATCTAAACCTCCATCATGCTCTTGGGTGTCTTTTAATCTAGCACTACCTCGACCTTCATCGGGTCCACTGGTACACCATCTTCTAAGATAACATGTCCCAGAAATTGGACTTCCTAAATCTAGAACTAGAACTTTTAGATCTTACCATAAATATGGTTCTCTTAGTGTACATCCAAAATCATCCTCAAGTGTCTCACATGCACCTCCTTAGGCATTGAGTACACAAGGACATCATCGATGAAGACTGCCATAAACTAATCTAAGAAAGGATAAAATATATTTTTAATGAGTCCCATAAACAATGATAGGAATTTTTCACATTGAATGGAATCACCAAGTAATCACAGGGACCATATCGACATCGGAATTCCTTATTCAGTATATCCTCATCATGTACTCGCAACTGGTGATAGCCTGACTTAAGGTGAATCTTCAAGAACCATTGTTCCCCTCTCAGCTACACAAAGAGGCCACTAATTCTTGATAGTGGATACTTATTCTTAATAATCATATAGTTTAGGTGGTAGTAATACACACAGAAAATCAATCTCATATATCCCTTATTGGTGAACAATACTGTGGCTGACTAGGGTGAAACACTAGATCTGACAAATCCCTTCCTCTTTAAGTCCTCGAATTTCACCCTAAGATCATAAAGATCTTTGGGATCCATCTGATATGATGGTGTAGATATCAAGTCCATATCGAGGTGTAGATCAATTCATAAGTCTATCTTCTAGAGGTGAGGTAATACTAGAACATCATCAGAAAATATGTCCTCACACACTTTCTCCACTACAGGGAACTGAAAACTCATAGCATCTACTAAACTAAGGGTCATTCTATCCAACTGATGAGTAATAGGCCGCACCGTACTTTTCATGAATCTATCCTATGATATCTGGGTTTCATTTCACTCAAAAAGGAAAACCTTATCCCATTGCTACAAAGACACCACATCCTCTTCCTGAAATAGTCTATATGGGCATGAACTATACATAACCAGTCCATACCTAGGATGAGGTCGTAAGGATGCATCATTTCTACAAAGATATCCCAAAATAAACTCTCAACAACAAGATTTAGGTCACACTATCAGCATAAGTGTCTGATCATTGATTCACCTCTAGTTTGAGTCTCTAAGAACAAGGGTTGATCCAAAGGATCAACCAAACTATCTAAGTATCAATATAGATAAGTGGAAATAAAGTAATGACTCAAAAAAATTTATATTAGTACTACAACTAAGGTATAGAAGACACATATCATACCTAGTATCATCCTTATATCCTCTGGGTCATAAACCTTAACCACCTACAACTACCCTCTCCTCTGTCACCTAGCTCCCTGAGGCTACTGTGGACCACCTAGGGGGGGGGGTAACAAGTAAAAACATCTATGACCTCCAGATGCTCTCCCAGATCCTCTACCATTTCTTCCACCCTACATACTTATATTATCTTAAAATTTATTATGTATAGGAATCACATTCACTATATCTCTCTATCAGTATGATAGGTCAAAAAATCCCACATGAGATTTCCCCTTTCATCACATGAGTAGCTACACCTCTACCTAGGATGAATAGAACCATATTATGAGATACAAACTATATAATCTATATCTTGGGATTTCCTCCTGAAATTTATCATTCACCGAGGTCTTTGAGTTTGACGACGGTTCCTAGATTCCAACATCTCCACTCTTGTGTGCCCTCTATCAGAAATAACGGTCTGCGTCTGCTCATCCAAGAAACTATTGTCTACCAAGGAATTCTCTAGAACCCCATAATAGGTAGGTATTCATAGAGGTATAATGATAGAATGGATTTATCTATGTATTACTCATTTTAAATTTCAAGACCAATAGAATTGACCAAAAACCATATCCATCAAGTATCTAGAGAGGTTGCATAATCTTGATGAACACTTAGCAATAGTCATACTACCTTGCTAAAGCTGTAGAATATTTTGGATACACACAAACCAAAAAATATTCAGAGAAAACTCCCACCTCACCATTTTTCTATAGATCCATAGAGAAGTCACACTTTCAGGACCACCATATGGTCTACTGGTGTCTTGGTAAGACAAAATAATCATGTCACCAACTCAAGACAGTCCTCAGCTACATATGGTTTAGGCTCACCTCAGTACCTGAGGGGTCTCTGTTATTGAAAATCGTGATGTGTGCTAATCTTGTTCAGATTATCCACTAGTACAATGATTACCATATGAAAATTGAAAGGTGGTTGTATGAATGGTTCACCACCGGGAGGTAACACCTCATGAACATATCCTTGAATAGAAGCCTCATCACTTAGGGGATCATACTCATGGTCATGATACTAGACAATAGCTGGAAAATGTTGTGGAGGATTCCTAAAATTGATAAAATGTACCAAAATCAATGAGTATAAGTGAAGAGATGAATCAAGAAGGACATGGAAACCACAAACCATTACTATATTATGAATTTGCTAATGTTTTCCCTACAAAAATTTCCTACATTTACTGAGTCAAAAGGTTGGTTATCAGAGCCCTAGTGTATGGATAAATCAGCCGCCACACCAACACTGGAGTTCCTTTATTGATATATGAACTTAAAACAATTCAAACTGTTACCCCAAATGAATCTCGACTCCGGTCCTAAGGTAGAGTTGACTACTCTGATACCACTCTGTCATGACCCAACCAAACGGGACCCAAACCGTGACTACCCCAAGCCTTCCTCCAATATGCTAGGGGCTGGTGACCAATACTAAGTAGTCATATCACTCACATGGGATTCCTTATCCTCATGTACCTACACACACACACAGACACATATCTTACACCATATAATGCTAAAATGTAAAACAAATGATAAACCATGCTTGTTTACATCTAAATCCCACCATCAGAGTATGACAATATGTATTGGAAAGAAAAAAATGTCCAAATAAAATCACTACACATTAAAATAGAAAAAAATTCCAACCTATAGAATGGGTGAGGAATGTTGTCAAGGTGACCGCAGGAACACACCATGGTCTATTTATCTCACTTATCTCCGCCTATTAATGGTCCCTCTAGGACTCTGTTTAATGGTCAATTGTCTTCATAAGACAGAAAACGAGTGGAAAAACCCTTGAAATGGTCAGTATAAAAATACCCAGTAGGACACCCTGAATTCAAGAAGTATATAACATCAATAATAACAATCATCTTATCATAGGTATATGTCTACAAAACATACAACAAGAATATCTAGATATACCAAAAAATACACTTTGTCTCAAGGGAATCCACAACCATAATTTCATCTTGGGAATATTTCTCAAAGGTTCTACATAACACTCATTTAGGAGAACACACTCCATGAGTAACGTAGAATTGATGGTGTCCATCCGAGTTGTCATGCTCATCTAGTCCCTCCATAGGAAGTGTATTCTAGAAGTTTGAAGAGAATGATACACAGACGAGGATCACGCCCAAGGATATGGGGAATACCAAAAACTCAATATGGAATAAACCACTAAGAAGAGGATCAATGCCGATGTTGTGTTGGTCATGAATATACTAAGAAAATACACCATGTTCATTGATGATGATAAAGGATCTCACTTAGGGCCTCTCAGAAGGATTCTGAAAACTCTAGCTAGGAATGAAGTCCCACTAAATGGATCACCATCCTATGTGTAGGAAACAATACTATACTAACCTTCAAGGAATATATCAAGGGAATTCACTTTAAATAAACTATTATAATATGAAGAGGAAAAGAGATCTAAGCCATGTCTAATTGAGTACAAGGAATGCACTAGTTGTACTCAGTGTGTACTAGTAGTACATGGTGTGTACCTTCAACACTAGGTCCTACCCGTGTATCATGGACTATGCCTGTGTCCATGTCTATTCTTGAGTACATGAAATGCTTAAGCCCATGTACTCATGGAATTGTGTATATAAAAATAACCATGCTCATTCCCCTTCTCTTTTACCTTTCTAGGTACATGCTGAGATTACAAGAAAGGGTTACACACCATGTGATATTTATCCTATGAACAGAACCCTAGTACTGCACATGGGGGGTACCATATGGCATGTAACACTATAGTACACACCGTGTATTGCATAATTTCATAGAACCCATAGAAGCTTCACACATGGTATAGATCTATTTTCTTCACCATAAAAAATTACCATGAAACAAAGATATGGGGTTTGAACGACCTTTCCATCACCGATGGATAGATTTATGCTTTCAGTTTGTTGGAAATCACTACCCAAAGCTACACCTCCTTTTTAAAAAACTCATTAAAAAATTCCTCTGATCTGGTCTTGATCCAACATTGTTATTGATGCGTCTCAATCAATCATTAAATACAAACCTAGATCTATGATTTCAGTCTATTTCATAATGAAACAGGTGTGCAATGATTGATTATTCGGTATTATGGTTGAACCACTGGTGAAAAAAACACCAGTGATGAATGCATGAAGAATGGTAGGAGAAATATCAAAAACATGAAAATAGGAATGAAACTAGATCATGTTTGGTTGGCCTAAATACATTTCCATTAGAATGTTTGATGAATATCAAATGAAAATAAACAATTCTCCCAATAATCCCTGTATATAATCCCATACCCACAATATGATCGATCTGCAAATCGATCCATTGGTGATTGATTCATGTTCATCCTAGAAATAAATAAACGTAGAAGAATCTAAATAATACAACATCCTACCTTGATTTGTATCAATTTCAATGGAAGATTTATTCTATGTCTTTATTGTTGGTGAGATCTGCGAGTTCCGTCACACATCGATCGATGATCTACGATCTCATCATTGGTTTCCAATGGAAGCTCCTCCAATGATCTCAAATGGCAACACTCAATTTGTAGTGTTATGAAGATAACCTTGAAAATTATCCATAATAGTGTTATATAGAAAAAACCTAGGTCATATAGATTGATTAAATAAATTAATATATTCAAATAATTTATTTAACATCCACCCATGACCACTCCCAACCCGACCATCTGACCGATTCTAGGGTTATATCACACCTAGGGTAAAAACCATGCTCTGATATCAATGGAGACCTCATATTTATGATGTGATCATCAATTTATAAGTTATTACACTTTTTATGAAAACATCACATGTGTGATATTTAATATATATCAAAAATTAATTTTGGTCACACAAGCCCTGAGAATCTCACGTCGTCTCCACGCCTAAACATGAAAATAATTCTCATAATAAACCAAAATAAATATATGAAAAAAACAGAGTACTTATAACTATATTATTCAATGAATAAATTACCAACAGATTATGAATTTGGGACATCAAGAAAGAAGTTTGGAGTTAACAAATAGGGATGCATAATTATGTTGGATAGTTACCCAAACCATGTTCTAACCATGAATTAGTCACTACCTCACCCTTAAAATTGTTAATGATTAACACATAAAATTTCCCATAATCATGCTCATACTATGAATCATTCGTGTTTCTTAAAATTTCCAAATTCACCAATTTAAATTTCTAAACTATTATAATTATAATCATTTATTGAAAAAAATAAAAATTCTTGTTGTTACAATTCTTCCCACCATAATGTTTCCCACCCCTGGAAATCCATCATTATGTTTGGTTATATGAAAATATAATTTTAGTTAAAAACAATGAATATTCATTAAAAAATATTATAACAACATAATGTTTATTTTAATTTTTAAAACAACTTTCATGTTAAGATCCCACTTTTACTACAATTCTTGCATTCTCGTATTGGGTTTTCCTAACCATTTAAATTATTTTTTTCATATATAAATCCCATATTTTATATTACTATAATTGCACATAATAGATCAGGTGGATGATACCCTCTATAATATAAACCCATAAAATCAATGTTTCTATATCATGAATTTATTTTTTAATTACCCTTTCATCTCAAGAGTTACAAAGTCATAAAATTAAGAATTGTTTTTTATAAATACACAAGTAATTTAATGAAACCCCACTTGTTTATAAAAAAACCATTAATAAAATTTAATTTAATTAATAAATCCATAATAATATATATAATACATATTTTTAAATAAAAATATCTTACATAGAAACAATTTAAGACCCCCCCAAGTGCAGCTATAGTTTTCCATCAAACATGGAAAACTTGATACTTTAACTTATTCCCGATTTTAGAGGAATTTTAAACCTATTTTTAATAGAAAAATCTAACTAAATAGTAACTAAAATATTAAATGTCACAATCATTGTTTCAATATTCAATTTGAAATCTCACATATCTCAAATAGACACACATATTAAAAGTTATGGTTATTTGATGTTGGGTATAAATTTACAACTCTTATATAGACATTTGAGATGTCGATAGACCATAACCATGGATTAAGGGAGTTTCTATAGAAAAATTAGATCTAAAAACATGTTTTTAGACAATATACACTATAAATGGTTAGTGTGCATAGTTACCTAACCATGAACCAATGTGTAGGTTATTTTTGAAGTGGTATAAACATGCACAATTTGAAAAATCATGCTCTAATCATATGGGAATTTTTGGATTTTTTTGGTATTTAATGGATTTATTGAATGATATGGTAAAATTTTAATGGGACATGAATTCTCTATTATAATGAGATTCATAATTTTCTAAAACCATTCTAAAACTATGAAAAATTACCAGATAAAGCATGTATATGTGAAAAATACATGGTTGATGTTCGTTCTTCATTATTAAAATCCTAAACATCTTAAAAAAATTTAGACACCAAAATTAATATTTTAGAGATGTGATTTAGCTTCACAAAATTAATTTCAATAAGTTAAAATTATTCCATTATCAATTTCATTAATAAAATTTAAAAAATTTCTTAACTTTTGAAGACTTTTAAAAAATAAACATGTATCTTTCATAACATACAATCAAAATTAATTAAACCAAAGATTAAAAGGTATATTTTGGAATATTACATATGATTCAAACTTATGTTATAAATTCCAAATCGATATGAATTAAGAAACTTCACTTATCCATCTATAATTGAAACTAAAACAAAATAAATAGTTTTAGAAGTAATTCACCTATCAAACATGTCCCTAAATGTGGAAGATCCCAAATTGTCAAAATTTTCTATTACCAAAACATTCCAAAAAATCCATAAAATCCACATAAGAGTTATAATTCAAATAAAATTTCATTTCATCCCAATGAATTTTCAAATATCATGAAATTGATTCAAAATAAGTAGTTTATTAACACACAAACTAACTAAAAATGTCATAACAAATGACATAAACTCTAGTAAAGGATTTTCTAAACCAAATATAGTGAAATAAAAATAAATTATAATGAAAAATAATAATCCACCTAACTAAATAATGCATATTAATTTAAACTAATTTTAATTAAAACAATTTGTATATAATTAATTTATACCCAAATCAATATTTAAAGTATTCATAAGAAACCATAAGTTTCCATTTAGAAAAACCCTCCCACTAAATCATTCATTACTTAAATGAAACTTGTAAAAAAACTAATTAACATTTCAAACTATATATTTATATACACAAAATTACATGTTTCATTTTAAATAGTATTTTTTTTTGAATTTATCTGTATGTAAAAAAATTTATAATTTCTAAGGAGGTTTTAATTTAGAAAACAAAATAACATGTTTTACGATATAAATTATTTTGATAAAATAACTAAAATAGATGAAATCTCAAAACCTTGAATCATAACATTAAATTATATGTCAGGAAAAATTTAATGACGAAATTTGAAATCTATTTTATTTGAACTTAGTAGTTCAAATAAATAAAGTCCTTCATGAACATAAGATTAAAATCTTAAACCTCAAGGAAACCATAGAAACACATCAATGAAATCCCTTATAAGTATTAAATATAAAAGATAAATTCAGGAATAATCAATCATTCATGATATAATAAGTTTTAAACATTACCATTTAAATTCCCATTCTAAAACATCACCTATAAATTTTTTAAATATACCAATAAAAATAAATTAATGCACAATTATAAGTAAATCCACACACCCCTAATTATAAAATAAACTAGTTTTGAAATTCACCATAATAAATAAAATTATAAATTAGAAATACCCAAATGAAATTAAAATACGATAAATAGTTATATAAAACTACTCCATAAGAGAAAATACCCAATAATTCATGATTTAAAACATATGGTTAGTTTGAACAAGAAATAAATTTAACATTTGTTACTCAAAAAATATGTTAAAACCAAAGATATCTATAAAGACCCAACTAAGATAAATTCATTCTAGGAAAAGATCGTATAATAGACTTACTCATAATGAAGGCACCTACATACATTCAATTAACCAATGAAACATTTAAATAAAAAAAATAATGTTAAGTTTTTTAAACACCATTAATAATAAAATAAATTAATCCATATGAGGAACTGATAAACCATTTCTAATTTGGTGTCCATTAAAATTATCCATTTTTAATTTTCTATAAAAATTATTTTTTCACTATTGATTTAACTCCCATATAATGTTACGACTTCTTAACATAATAAAATAAAAAAAATTAATTAATAATATTTCAAAAAAATTAAATATATAAATAAATACAAACACAATACAATAACTTTAAAATGATTAAATCTATGATTGAAAATCACCAAATCAAGTCACAACATAAAATAAAAATTTGAAATTATCAAAATAATAATAATAATTGAGTAGTCTACATATTTCAAAATTTACTTCACTATATTTACCTTTTTATTTCTTGTAAGACTTTGAAATATGTTAAGAAATATTTTTGGATGAAGGTAATGAGACAACATGAGATTATTTGGTCCGATGAGCCCGAAATTAATTTTATAAATATATAAAATATACTAACATAATGCATGTTATTTTTTTAACAAATAATGTGTTATATTTTGAGTAGAGCCTCACATCGGAAGTCAAAGACCATAGTTGAATCCGAAACACAAGGTTTACCCTAGCCCCAACCTATGGTTGGTCGGTGCCAATTGTCTGATTAAGGAAGTCACTGGTGATGCATTTAATTAAAATAAATAAATAAATATATTTATATTTATTTTAAATATCCTAATATAAAACCACTATAAATGACCTATTATGAAATATATATAGGGTTAGAAACATAACCCTTAAAGGATTTGAGAGGAGGTTGATAGTGTTATTCATTGGCAGATCAACATCGGTTGGTGAACAATGATTAGATTTAGGTGGATCAAGATGTAGAGAACGTAATGGTCCTTCTCCATTACTGGTGAATGTGTTCTTCATAGTGGATTAATCCATTTTTATGTATTATTCGTCCATTATGGATTTCATTATTTTTATTACAATATTGAGAACAGATTAATTATATGCTTTTGATATGAAATTTATTTAATCCTTAACATGATCCATACCGACTTCTTGTATAATTGATCTTTTAAACCCCTCGTTTCCCTTGATATCATACTACTTATTTAGTAGTTGGAAAAAATGATCAGACAAGTATGTTTAAATTTGTTCTTATGTGTTAACCTCTTTCTTCACCATTTTCTTCACCGTTGGCCTATGAGGTCATGGTTTTACATTTTCGGGGCGGGTTTGAACATGATTGAACCCCTAGATTCATTAAGGTAGAACGAATGATATGAAAATTGATGATTTTTTGTCATATTGATGAATAATGTGGGATTTGGGTAAAACTAATTTGATTTGGGATCCAAATGGGCGATGGGTTTGAGTGATAGGTGCACGAGGGGTGTGTCCGGTGTTGTACGACTTTGTGAGAATGAGTGGTTTCCAATTTATGTCATCATAAGACTCTAATCAATAGCCCAAGGGAGTTTCCTCTAATTTGAGTGGCTAAAAGGTCTGATTCATGACTGGGAGACCAAATCTAAAAAAACACTGGAAGAATGTAGACTTTCTATAGAAAAATAAACTACATGACAAGTAGTCTAATGAAAACACTTCACGTAATACCCCTGATTATAGATTTATGATTTCAGGGAAGATAAATATCACATTCCATGTGGCTGACCCCACATGTTGTGTGACCCCCCTTGGGTTTTTAAACTATATGCCAACTAAAAATGGCTAGGACCCCATATAGGAGGACACCCCTTATACTATGGGAGTATACAAGCATGGGCCAGTACCTAGGAATAGCTAGGTGGATGTCCAGGTACATGGGAATATCCCGAAAAACATAGGCATGACTAGGAGAACATCGGTAAGCTTGATTGGCTGAGAGATGCCACATAGAACTTCTTACACATCATGTATGTTGACATGGCCTCCCATCCATGTCTAAAGAAAAACAAGGCCAAAATTCAAAGTGGGAAAACACGGAATATGGATCAAATACACGCTATATACCCCTTGAAACTTTTACCTTGCATATCTACTTTATCTAGACTCAGATTCTGGCTTAAGAGTAGCCTATCCTGATTATTTTTCTGTGTATAATGCAATAGTGATGTTTGTAGTGTCTTTAAATATATGACATCGAATGTTATGAGTGAGAAACATCTTTAAGTGGCACTTCATTAGGTGATTCTTGGTGATGGAAGTGACCAGGAAGGATCATTAGAGAGACATTGAGGTTTGAAACCCCCTATTACACCAGGGAATGAGACTCACATACTCTTTACAATGGTTGAGTGGAACCCCTTGATGCACAAGGGTGTAGGTCCTCAATTGATATCTAACTATTAAGTGTAAAATCTATAACAAACTAGGTCATGATTCATCTACCTATTGTGTGGAACCCCCTTGATGGACAAGGGTGTGAGTCCTATACCTATTAAGTGGAACCCCCTTGATTAAATAGGGTATGGTTTCTCAACATACTAAATCAAACCCTCTGACATACTAGGGAATGGGTCCTCTACCTACAAAGTTGAATCAAATCCCCCCTTACAAACTAGGGAATGGTTCCTCTACATACTGAGTGACACCCCTATGATGTACTAGGGAATGTGTCTTATACCTATTGACTGAAAATCCTTTAAGGAATATGGCCCAAGTCCTCTACCTACTGAGTGGAAAACCCTTGATGGACTAGGGTATATGACCTCTACTTACTGAGTGGAGACCCCTAACATACTAGGGTGTAGGACCTCTACCTACTGAGTGGTATACCCATAAAACACATGGTAATGGGTTATCTATTAGAGATAGTTATCCCTTGATTATGAGGTACAATGGAGAGGTGTGGGTACTCTACATGTTTATCTCAATGGATACATGAGATGATGGGAATTAGAGAGAGAACCTTTAGAGTTTTTGTAAGACTCATTAACTTGGACTGGGTTGTGAGGTAGATTTCCCCTTTCTCTCTTATCTAGGTTTCATTTATGAGAATATATATGTGTTTTTGGGTTTTTGTTTCCCACTTACTTTCGGTTGAGCTGAATACTTCTATCATATCTTATATTTATTACCTTTGGTTTTTGGGGTGTCCTACTGGGTATGTATATACTAACTTTTGAATGTGATTTTCTAATACATGTTATTTCTTTTATAGATGATAGATGGATAAAATATGTTTTCAGTGGAGCATAGGGATACCCAGGTGAATAGTCCATGTATGGTGGTCATTATTAGATATCATAAGTTAGGATCTCTCATATTCACTTTATTCCAGTTGTTTTCAGGTTGGGACTTCATTTATTTTTGTTTTTGTATTTTCCCTTTTATAATTTGGTATTATTCTATTATTCTCTAATTATATTCCCTTGATGTTTTTACATGCCTGGATTACTCTATTTGTTACTATCACTTTTTATTACTATGCATTATTTCAGGGAGATGGTTATTTTTGTGCATATTGGTACATTAAGAAAAGGCCTCCCATTTTATGTTATTTATTCCTGGTTCTTGTCTCCAGCCCCTCACCTATAGAGGGGGGCTTGTGGTTGTGGAAGCTCAGCCTTCCACTAGCCATGTGGGCCCCAATATTTTAGGTCATTATAGAGTGGTATCTAGGGTAGTTTATTCTCGGGTTAGAGTTGGAGTTAAACCCATGGGAAGGATTTAATTGGGACTTAGGTTAATGATTTCAAATTATCTTAAGTGTGGATTTTAGGCAAGGTAACCTAGTGTTGGTGCAGTGGATGCTATATCTATTCCTCGGGACTCTTACTACATTCTTGTTGACTCAGAATACAGAGATATCGGTTGCTGGGAAAAGTGGTACATGCATCATACAGGATCAAGTCCTATGACTACCCTTCTTATGTTAGATCTCCATTTATATGTATGATCATCTTACCTTGGTATGTCATGATCACTTTTCTGATTCCTCTGAAAAGATATCCATCCAGGTTACTGATTCAGGATCCGGAAAAATATTCAATGAGTGATGAGGCCTTAGTTCATGGACCATATCATGAGTTATTTTCTTTAAGTAGTAAGGTAGTATCACCATCACCTATGGAGTAGAATATTTTACCGTAAGGTATGGTTGTGGATGTAAAAAACCATAATTCACTACACGAGTTCCAGTTCAGGATGCTGCTGAGGTTCTACTACTAGCTAGATACCAAGTCAATGGATGATTTTCTTGAGTTGGTGATCTGAGTTTTTAGATTCATGAATACCATAAATGATCAGAGGACTATACTGGTATCCATTATTTTAAATGGAGTAATAGGGTGATGGTGGAGCCTTGTCATGTAGATTTATTATGAGTTTATGATCTCATGGACTAAATTCAAGTAGTTATTTTGTGAAGAGTATTACCCATCATATACGTGCTTAATTAAGATTCAAGAGCTTCTAGAGCCGTATAAGGGTAGAATTATGGGTTTTGAGTACGACACAAGGTTCATTGACCTTACATAGTACCCACACAACATTGTTCAAGATGGTTACTTCAAAGAACATATGTTCAATAAGGGTATCCATAGAGATATACATGCTATTTTGGTTCTCCTTTCCATTACCACCAATGATAATGTAATAGATCAAGCATTGATGATAGAGAGATTACCATTTTAAGGATTCTAGGTAGTTGGAGCAGGTAGTGGGTTTCATGGGGATGAGAATTCTCCAGTAAATATCAAGTGTCATTCATTAGGATCTTGGAACATGAGATCTTATCATATCTAGTATTAATCAAATGGACATGCAGTGCGTGGTTCATGCAACAGGCTAGGTCAGACTGGAGAGGGGATATGCAATACATGTGATGAATATGGTCACATGGAATGTGATTTCCTGACTCAACGTTCTAAGGATGGCATCCATACAAGAGATGGATTACTACTAAATAGGAAACATCATGATTAGGGATATCCCAAGTGTGTATTGGGTGTACCCTAGTGAGGTGATACTTCTATATGAGAGGATATGTCTCTAGGAAGAGGAGCCACTAGTGTAGGGAGATTCAATGAGTTACTTCCACCACTACCACTAAGAAACCATTGCCAGGATTAGAGAGCTGGTGGTCAGGGTCATGGGTAGATGAAGGCCATGGAGGCTTATAAATTTTAAACTCATGATATAATACATGGTATGATCTCTATTTATTCTACACTTTATCTAGTACTTATAGAAATAGGTGAAATTAACTCCTTAGTTTATTTATACCTTATGTAAGAGCTATATATCCCTATTGAGACCTTAGAACAATAGCCTTTTCTAAAGGTTTTCACTATGAGAGATTCTTTGATATGACTTATCTACTAGTAATACAATCTATCACTTAGTAGAGCGAGTTTCAAGTGGGAAATATTGGTCATAACGATGAATCCTAATGATGTTAAATTGAGAATGAATTTTTTTTTCATGATTCGATCCCAGATTGACTGTCATTATAGGAAGGCTTGATGCATTCAGACAGATTTGGAAAGATTCTTCTTTTTAGGTGTGAGAGATCAAATTTTTGGGAAAGTAGGCCTTATGATAAAGAGGCTACATCCCATCAACAATCAATTTAAGAGTTTACCCCTCAGCATAGTGGTCTCTTTAGGATTCAATATTTGTTTGATAGTGGAGGAATTTATAGAGTCCTTCCTCAAGGGTGTCCATAGAATACCACCTAGGTGGAAGATTTATTTTTTCATCAACTTGAATCCCATGACCAAACTAATATCTTGTACATCATATCTAATGTCCTCTACTGAGCTATGGGATCTGAGGGTGTAGTTGGAGGACCTTTGAGAGAAGGGTTTTAAAATAACTAGTGTGTCCCCTATGTAGATTTAGTTTTGTTCTTGAAAAAGTTAGATGAGAGCTTGAAGATTTTTTTATTATCATCAACTAAACTTGGAAAAAATAAAAAAGTAACCATTACTGAGGATTGATGACCTCTTTGATCCAGTTTCTAGGTACAATTTGGTTCTATAAGATCGATCTCAGGTCTGACTACCACTGGTTGAGGGTTCTTGAGGTTGATATTTTAAAGATGGCATTCTGTTGTCAGTATAGAGACTATGAGTTTATAATGATTCCTTTCTATGTGAAAAATAATCCCACCATGATTATAAATTTGATGAACCATATATTTCTTTTATACTTGGACCAATTTGTATTTATCTTCATTGATGACATACTCATATAATCTACACCATACTAGTAGTATGCAGAGCATCTGAGGACAGTCTGAGAGTTTCTATGGGAGCACCATATTTATGGTAAGCTCTAAAAGTGAGAGTTCATGATCTATGAGGTTAACTTTATGGGGAATGTCATTTCTGAGTGTGATTTAGCTATGGACCTGATGAAGATTTATGTAGTGATTTCCACGGATATACCCAAGAGTGTGTCATAGGTGCATAGTTATATTGGCATGGAGGGGAACTATAGTAGTTTCATTGAATAATTATCTTGTATTTTGTCCCCCTTTACTAACCTAATATGGAAATAAAATCCATTCACCTAAACTGATTAATGTTAGATATCCTTCAAGTAGTTGAGGATGAGGTTGACCAATTCTCTTGTATGGAGACTAACGTAGGAGGGAATGAAGTAAGTAGTGTATTGAAGTGCCCATAGATCTAGGATTGATTGAGTATTTACCAAGAGGTTGGTAGGTATACCTTATAGGTTGAGGCAGTTGGGACCCCATAAGAAGAACTATGTGACTCAAGAACTAGAGTTTGAAGCCATAATATTCACTCTAAAGATGTGGAGGCACTTTCTTCTAGGATGTCAATTTTTTGTTTAATCAAACCATCAGTGTCTCAAGGATATCATCATATAGAGAGACATGAACCTGAGATAGAGGCTCTGATTAGAGTTCCACCAGGACAATGACTTCACGATAGTATATACACCTTGGAAGGGAAACATGGTTGAAAATTACCTTCACATGAAATATCATTCTCACTTAATGGAGGAGGTGTCTAAGTGGTTGACTTATTTTTAGATGATCTTAGTGGAAGAGATGGGTTCATATTATCATCATTCAATGGTGTTTAATCCTCTTAATCTTTAGTGTGTGAGGGAGGATCAGTTGGGAGACATCGACTTGAGGTTATTTATGAACAGATATCATTAGAAGAATCACCAAATAGATTTTATAATGGGGGAGTATTCTATCCTTTTATCGGAATGGATGGTGGTTTCAATCATGATTTGAGAGGTGTTTATGAGGGATTTTTACACTTATCCTTTGGCTATACATCCCAGTTTAGGGAAGATGTTCATGTAAATTTCGTAGTAGTTTTGGTGGGATGACATGAGGAAGATTGTTTCAGAGTTCATCTCTCGATGTCTCATGTGTTAGTAAATGAAGGTTGAGAACTAGGTTCTAGTATGTTTGGAACATCCTCTTGAGATCCTAAAGTTGAAATGGGATAGAATATCCATTAAATTTGTGATAGGGTTACCATAATCAATTAGAAGAAACAATGCTATATGGGTGATTATTGGCTTAGTCATGAAGTCAGCAAACTTACTTGATATCAAGGAGTAGAGTTCAATGGATAGTCTAGTACAATTGTATGTATAGGAGATAACTCAGCCCCTTGTGGAAACCTAGTTGATTATCTCTAAAAGTGATGCATGGTTTACATCATGGTTGTAGAGAGGCCTACAGAAGGCATTCGAGACCTAGTTATAGATGAGTACAATGTTTCACCCCAAGACAGATGGACAGAATAGGAACACTATCCAAGTGTTGGAGGATATGGTTTGTGCTTGTGGGTAGTAATTTTTCTAGAAATGAGAGGATAACTTACCATTGGTAGATTTTTCTTATAATAACACAAATCAGTCAATGATCAACCTATCCAATTTCAATGAATTTTTGGGGAGACCATGTAGTCCACCCTTGTGATGGAATGAGATTAAGGAGGCATCTCTTGTTGGGCTAGATATGGTGCAGGTTATGAAGGGGAAATCATAGGTGATTTGCAAGTAGATGGGGACAACCCAGAGATGAAATAATATTATAGATATTAATGTAACAATCCCTTTGAGTTCGAGTAGGGAGACTATATTTTCCTTAGAGTCTCCTTGTGATGAGGACTAAAAAGGGTTGTCTTGTATGGTAAGCTATACTTAAGGATAATTAGGCCATTTGAGTTCTAATAGAGGGATGGTGAAGTTTCTTACTTCATAGCCTCACCCCCATAGTTGGAGCGGGTGTATGAAGTCTTCCATGTGTTGTAGTTGAGGAGATATGTGCATGATCCTACACATATCATTGACTAGGATGAGTTTTAAATTAAGGATGGTGACACCTTCATAGAGTACTCAGTGGTGATCGAGGATCGACAAGAGAGGATCCTATGAGGATTAACTATTCCCTTGGTCTTTGTGCTATAGTAGCATGAGAGCTTACATGAGATATCATGGGAGTGAGATAACCAGATGCAGACATAGTATCCCAAAATTTTTTATCTTATGATTTTTGGGGATGAACATAAATGAAGGGGGGAATAATTTAGTAAACATGTTTTTTCATTGTAATATTTGAAATATATCATGGAATATTTTCAGATCTAAGTGCAGAGATAACTTGAGATTATGAGGCTCGATGATCCCAAAATTGATCTTATAAATATATTATATATATTAATATCACACATGAAAAACTTTAAAAATAATGGGTTATCCTTTTATTAGATCCTCATACTAGAAATGCAAGACCAAAATTGAATATAAAACATGAGGTTTACCCTAGGTGCAACCTAAGGTTGGTCGGCACCGAACATCCGATTGAGGAAACTATTGGTGGTGTGTTTGATTAAAATAAATAAATAATTTTATTTATTTTAATTTTAAATGACCTATTCTAAATCCTATATAAATACCCTCTTATGAAAAACCACCAGGGTTAGACACATAACCCTGGGAGGATTTGAGAGATGGTTGAGAAAATTCTTCATTTGTGGATCGACATCAGATGATGAACAATAATCAAATCGAGGTGAATCAAAAGGAAGGGAACGTAGCATGTATTCTCCATCACTGGAGAACATGTTCTTCACTAAAGATAAATATATTTTGAGTTAGGTCTTATCAATTTTGGATTTCACCATTTTGATTAAAATACTGAGCATTATTTGATTATCTTCTTTTGATCTATGATTTATTTACATCTTCACATGAACCCTGCTACGTTATTGTATAATTGATTTTTTTAAACCCTTATTTGCATTGATATCACCCCATTTTATATTCATTATACAAGAATAATTGGAAAATTATGGTTCAATTTTTTTTTGTTATTTTACCCTCTTCGTTCATCATGTTATTAATTATTGGGCTATGGGTTTGTGGTTCAAAATTGCCAAGGTGGGTTCTACTATCACTGAACCCCGATATTTATTATTTTAGAATAAAAAAACACAGATCAATGGTTTTTAGATGTATTGATTAATGATGTGGGATATGTGTGATACTAATTAAATCTAAGATATATAGGGGTAATAGGATCGAGTGATAGGAACACGGGAAGCTCGTCTTGTGACGTGTGACTTTGTGCTGATGATTGGTTTCTGATTTACAGATTATAGAAGGTCATAATTGATAGTTGGAGATGGTTTCCTCAAATATTGAATACTCAACTATCATGTTTCATAGAGGGGAGGCCGAATATCATAAAACACGTGAAGAATATATACTCTCTATGGAAAATTAACTACATGATGTGTAGTATAATGAACACAATCCATGTAGTACCCCATGGAGGTGGCACTTGGGCTTCTGGGAAGATTAGGATCACACACAATATTGCTGACCCCACACACCATATGATCCTCCATGGGTGACTGAGCCATGTTAGAAATTCACACATCTAATAACCCATGAGGGTGGAAACACTGTTTACTTTTGTAGTACACATGCATGGGCTGTTACCTTAGCAAAACCAGGTATATGATTAGGTACTTGAGCATGGCCCGACAAGCATTGGAACTTCCAAAAGCACACAGGTAGGACCCAAATAACTGAGACACATCACGTGGGACCCTTTATGTTCCATGTATGGTGAAATGGACTTCAAGACGTGTCTAGAGGATAACATGACCTGGAAGTGGAGTGGGAACACAATCCATGGGGAAGCCATGCTCTCTATGTACCCTTTTGTGAAACTTCCACATTGTGTTTCTATTTTATATAGACTCATATTTTGGTTCATGAGTAGCCTATCATGAGTTTTATTTGATTCAGAACGTGATGGTAGCCTTTATAGTGTCTTTATATATATGACATAGAATACTCCAAGAACTAATCTTCTTTAGGCAATGCTTGATTATGGAAGTAATCAGGAAGGATCATCTAAGAGAGGTTGAGGCTGGAAACTCCCCTACTGCACTAGGGAAAAGGTCCACCATAATCCATACACTAGTTTAGCATAACCCCTTATGAACTAGGGTGTGGGTCAAATAACGATATCTACCTACTAAGTGGAACCCCCATAATGGACTAGGATGTGGGTCCTCTGCCTACTAAGTGGAACCACATTGGAAAAAGGCATGGTTCCCCTATCTACTTAGAGGTACCCCGGAAGACTAGGAAATGGGTCCTGTACCTACTGAGTGGAACCCCCTAAAGTAATAAGGTGTTTGTACTCTACCAAATTAGTGGAAAACCCTGATTTACTAGGTCATGGGTCCTATACCTACTGAGTTTTACCCCTAATGTACTTGGGAGTGGGTCCTCTAACTACAAAGTGGCAGCCCCCTGAAGAGATAGGGCATGGTTCATCTACCTACAGAGTGACACCCCCTTAATGGACTAGGGCGTGGGTCCTCTTCCAACATAATGACACCCCAAACATTCTAGGGCATGGTTCCTCTACTTATTGAGTGGAACCCTAACACACTAGGTCATGGGTCCTCTATTGGGTAGTGTTCCCCCTCGATCATGTGACACAATGGAGAGTTGTGGTTCCTTCACATAGTTACCTCGTTGGATACACGAGATGTTTGAAATTAGATGTGGACCATTTGGAGTTATTATCAGACTCATAAACCTCATATGGGATGTGATATGGAGATCCCCTTTCTCTCTCTTCCAGGTTTCTATTATGAATATATATATATGTGTGTGTGTGTTTTTTTGAGTTTTCATTTCCATATTGCTTTAGGATGAGTTGACTACTTATATCATATCTTCTATTTATCCACCTTCATTTTTAGGGTGTCCTATTAGGTATGTATATACTCACCACTACCTTGGAATTTACCATATGTGTTTCCTCTTACATAGATGAAAAATAGATTGATAGTGTTTTCATGGGATAATAGGGATACTCAGGTGCATAGACCATGTACGGTGGTAATGATTGGAGATTAGGAGATGTGCCCTCTTAGATGTACATAATTATAGTTTTTTAAGGTTTAGACTTAATTTATGGTTGGGTGTGTATTTTAACTTTTACACTTTGGTTTTATTATTTCTTATTTTGATTATATTCCTTATAGGTTTTTGCATGAATGAATTACTATAGTTGTTACTGTCTCTTTTTATTACTAAACATTGTTTCTTAGAGATGGATTGGTGCATTAATAAAGGTATATTAGAAAAAAGGCCTCCCATTTTATGTTATTAATTCACACCACTTATGCCACCCCCTATCCTATGGAGGCATTATTGGGGTTGAGGTAGCCCAACCTTCTACTAGCCAGACAGGCACTAGTGGGTTGGGTCATTACATTCACAACACAACTCCAAATTCATTTATATAAAAAATTATGAAAATTCTAAAACATAATGACATTAATTTCAATTAAATTTAAA
The DNA here is from genome assembly GCA_963277665.1 of Viscum album. NCBI lineage: Eukaryota > Viridiplantae > Streptophyta > Magnoliopsida > Santalales > Viscaceae > Viscum > Viscum album. The sequence goes on along the minus strand of OY728142.1, from coordinate 124,669,531 downwards.
ATTTATGGCATCATCATAAAACCTTTAAATAATGATTAAATTCAAAATATTTTTACCATGAAAGTTTCAAAAACACAATTTATAACCCCCTTTTCCCCTTTTGAAACTTGGATAATCCATACCCATTATTATGAAAAGTATTTTACTTAGATTTCTAGAAAATAAATTTTCATGTGAAAGTTAATGTTTTAGATTTTATAAAACCCACAAAAATAATTATATATATATATATCATTACATACACACATCATTGAATCAATCAATCAATAAAAAACCAATCATTAAAAAATACCAATGAATTAAATATAATGGACCATAAAACATATGAATGGATATTTTATTCAATTATATCACCAATCATAACCATTAAGAGAGTAAAATAGATATTTATAAGATCCATCTAGTCAATTTTAATAATTTAATATGTTAGGAAACTCAAAGATACAATATTCTATGTAAAAAAATATAGCTCAAGACACCTTGATACGAGGGATGAAAAGGAAAGAAAAACAATTATAGGATTGACATAAACCAATAAATCCTAGAAATTAAATAGTAACTTGTGTTGCCATTGTAAATGGGTTAATTCGGTCCATTTATGGATTAATTTCCATTTTTTGATGATCATATCTCCACCCACCACTTAACTAAATTCCCACTCACACCATGATCCCATTTTTTAATATACTAACTTAGATACAATTCCACTTTATCAAAAATGGAATTCCACAAAGCCTAATGTGCATTCTTAATCACCATCATATGGAAAAAATTCCATGGGTATCACATACCAAAATTGGAATAATTTTACCTCTTATTAGATAACATAGGATAAAATAATTCAAAACATTAAAGAACTAAAAAAACCATCTTCTAATATTAATTTTTACAATTTAAAAATTTAAACATGAACATGGTCTATAATAACCAACCAAAAGACACAAAATAAATATATTTCCAACTCCATGTTTTACATGAACATTTCAACATACCATCTCATTAATTTCTCTATCACTATGTTATGGTTAAATCTATACAATAGAAAGGCTTTATCCATATTTTCAGAAAATATTAGAAAAAAATATACATACACACCAAGGTGTTTACGTAAGGCATGAGAGAAATCCCAGCAGAACCCTACCAAGTATTATATACATTAACTTTATTTAAAAAACCATACTTTATATTTTGAAATTAAAATATAAAAGAACTATATTTTTTTACCTTTTTTGAAATCAAATATCATGAGTTTTTATTTTAAACATTATTTAACAAGTGAAAAAGTAAACATGTGGTAACCGGAGAACATGTTAACAAAATTACATACTATATAAAAAATACATCAATGTGAAACAATTTATAAATAAATAAGTAAACCTGTATCATGGGAAAATAACATATGGGACTAAATGAGTCGTAGGATCCTCATATTAATTGATATAATCACCATAAAAATTATCATTTTCATGTACGTAATCCAATAATGATAAAAAATATTATTATATCCATTACCCAAATAATATTCAATTGTATATAGGATGTTATCTAGAGAATAATTGTAAACTTGATGGAATACCATAATGGAACTAGTAAGAGTTTAATCATAACTAATCCACCTTAGATAGAGTTTCATCATAACCAGGATGAAGTTTTCCCCAAAGGGAGTGAACATTGTGACCCCACATCATGGATGAGATAGAATGAATAAAACCTTTATAAGGTCATGTGGATACCTCATTTATCACATGACATTTTATAGTATAGGCATGGACCATATCCTGAGATAAAGAAAATTTCAAGGAACAAATGAACCTAAGGAAAAAAATATTTTTTGTATAAGTGGATTGAATTGTTATAGATGGTATGAAGATTACACATTGGAGATGGTGGAGAATGAACAACCCCTTTATAAGGTAGTGAAAATTCTTGATCCATAAAAATATGTTTTTTGGGGGAGTATTGGATCATATCTCATGAAAAATAAATCCACAAGGACGAGGTCTAAGGAAAATAATATTGTAATGTGAGTAGTCTATTATAGATAGTTTCAAATCCAAGGTCACTTCGATGCACCAATGTGTGGGTTTTCCCCTAAGGTGTGTGGAAATAGTGATCCCATATTAGATATGGATGAGAAAAAATCACCCCTTTATATGTTGGTGTAGATATAATATCCATCATAATGTGTTTTCCAGTGGAGTCTTGGTCCATATCCATAGAAAAACAAATCCATGATGGAGAGGCCCAAAGCACACAATACCGTGGTGTAGGTGGTCTATTAAACCGCCACTGTAACAAATCACTGAATATTAAACTATTATATCCCCCAACACCTATTCCCTCATCATTTCATTCCCTATCATCGAATCCCCCCATCATAGACACTCCCTATAATCATAGCACCTCACCCAACCGTTTTATGGCCCCATCATCAAAACCCTATCATGGATCTCTAAATCTATAGAGGTTTACATGACCAAGGTACATGGTTAGTCAAGAATTCATCAAGGGTAGGGGATACTGGTTTTCAAACATAAATATATCTTTATTTGACATATCATGAGTTGGGTTGACCAATTGTAGGGAAAGGCTGATGGTTGTAGGTAGTCATTTACAAATTAATAATTGTACTAAAGTCAGTCATTCTCTATCAGAGAATGAACTAGGGTGGTCAGTAATGGAACATGGTAGGTGTTCATGGGTCCTCATCTAAAAATTAGGGCCATTAGTTATTGATATTATAGGAACTTATTTTTCAAAAACTTATGTTTCCATTAAAAGACTAATAATTGCATCCAATTTTAGAGGGAACCTCAATTCTATCATTTGATGGATTTTCGGTTCCATGGGATATCATTTCCTACCTACTAAACATAAAAAATGGATTTCCATTTCTATTTACATTTTTTATTATTTGTTTCTCACATACTAAATGAGGCATAATAATTTCCAGTCATTTTTTAGACTAAAAGTTTCCATAATTTTTTTATTTAAAATTTCAATTATTTTTATAGTGGTAAATTGCATGGTGTTTTTAAAATAGGAAATTCCAATGATTTTCAATGTAATTTTACTATAAGAAATATTTGATAAAAAAACATCTAATATTTTTAATAGGATTTTATGTTAAAATTGTTTTCTATTAGTTGGAAAGTCATTTTTCCATTATGATATATTGAGAAAAAGTTATAAATTTTAGTGTAATTTTCCAGTGAAATTTATCATCAAAAAATTCCAATAGATTTTTATAGTGTTTGACCATATATTTATTATTATATAATAATTATGATGTAAAAAATATATTTATGCCCATTTAATGTAATTTTCTATTTCAGAAATTAATTTAATTATGAACTAAAAAAATAGGTGATATTTTTAGTTTTAAAGTTTTATTAAGACAATTATGTTTTTTCTTTATGTTAATATATTATTGTTTAAAGGTTCTATAAATAGTATAAAAAATAAAAAGGGTTTTATTGTGATACATATTAAGATATAAAAGTGGATAATTATGCTGAATCATGTAATAATATACCATTAGTTCTTATAAAACAAATATTATAAGTGGATGTTCATTGTTTTTAAGTTATGTATAGAAGAATAAATGGTTTATGTATTGGTCATCATTATTCAAATAAAAGTAAAAAATATAAATCCATATCCACTAAATTCCATTATATGATAATTAATGATATTCAAAGAAATGTTGAAATTGTATTTTTATGATGACACATTATCATGTGAAGATAAAGACAAATTATCATACTCGTATGGGGTCAATTTTCTATCTTGTTGGTAATATGCTTGTAATATTTACATTTAAGCGAATAATAATCCATTTCATTATCCTAAATACACCTATATGAAGTGGTATAGAGGAATATAAAAAACTAACAAGCTATAGAGTTGTATGTAAATGATTTAAAAAGTATGAAATTAAATGATTCTTTTGTAATTGGTGAAAACTATAACATCCCCATCCTGATCAACCCAAATAGTTCTCAAGTTGGGTATCTACATAACCTCAGGATCTATCCCATAAGTTAAAGGATACTGATGAGTTGTGATGGTCTATCATATAAAATGAGGAGACTATAACCTTTATTAAATAACTATAAATAATAGGGAAATAATTATAAACTATTATCCACTATAGAAATTTACAATATATACATTATAATGGTAAGATAAATAGAATTATAAAATACATTACGTAAAAAATGATCCAATTAACATGTCATACAAGTCATATATCAAGTGAATTATCACTTAATGTGTGATCATATAGAAAACATTATCCAAAATGTATCAAATAATGGATACATAAAAAACTAGGTCCAAGTCCTTTAGCAATTTCCATTTCCAAATCAAATCCAACTATATATAGCTCATCCCTCGAGCATCAGGGCCTCCTATATTAAAAACCTTTAAGTATACATTTACACTAAGGTTCACATGTAGGGTGTGATTAAAATACTATGTAGGACAATTCCAATGATATCCCCAAGTAAATCCAGCATATATGGGTGTATTCAAAATATGATATAGCCACAAAATAATAATAAACATAATTATCAATACATCATCATGTTCTACCGAGTCACAAAAATTAGTGACTTTACATGATTCAACTAATGTTATAATGGTATGAGTATTCCCATGGTATTGTTATGAAAAAATGGTAAATGAGCCATCACCCTATCCATAAAACATAGTTTAATGAGTCATGAATATATCAATAAACCCATCCCAATAAACCACAAGGGAATAAGATATCACTAAAAAACAAATCATAGGTGAACAATGAATTGCCTTATTAATAATCAAAGTGAATTAATTATCACAATAATAAAAAAGTGAAAAAATTATCACTATCATAATAAACTGGGGTTATGGAGTCATAACTATAATAAATAATGTAAAACTCAATGTTCATACACGTGATGAATTTTAGGGTAAATTTGGAATTTATAATTACTAGAGGGTTCAGATTTGGAACCATGATTTAGAATCAAATTATGGAGGTTAGGACCCTTTTATGAAGTTATTTTGGATAGGGAATGGGGTCCAATTGGTGACAATATGGTATAAAGAGATGTCAGAGGTAGCCTTGAGTGGCCAGTCTACTATAGTAACAACTTTAGTAGCCACGTTTTTCTAGTTCCATCCCACCAACTAGACAGTGGTGCTGGAAGTGACCAGGGTGACACTAGATAGCTAACAGCCTAGTATCAACTATCTGGTGGACTTTAATAGGGGAAATCCCCATTTCTTATTCTTAGTTATTTATCAGTTGAAACCCTATTCCATCCTCCTATTTTTCTCACACAAACTAGGGGATCGGGCCCCTCCCTTTCCCTCTTCTCCCTTGACCAGGGGGTTTCTTTGAGAGTTTTTTGTAAAGAAACATGGTTCGAGATCCACTCTCTCCTCCAATATCCTCTCCTTATTCCTACTGCTGATTCAATATCTTTTCGATTTATGTTTAAAATGAAAATTTTAATAGGGGATGGTGATTCCTTGATTTGGATGGGTATTTCAAAAATAATTGTAAGAGGATGTCCTAAGACTGTTTCTGCATATATTTTCTCATCATTTTATAAAAGGTATGTTGAGATAGGATTTTTCATACAGGGTTTCATTAAAATAAATTTGTTTAATTTTTAAAATTATGTTTGAACTTCTATATTCTCCTGAGAATGGTGTTTGGAGTCCCATATGGACCTTTTATGGGCTATTGGACTTTTTTCTAGTGTAGTGGAATGACCCATTGAGTTTTCATTGAATATTCCAAGGTAGAATTGAATTAATTAATCAATTATAAATTTTATAATTAATTAGTTATTCGAATTTATCTTGAGTTAGTATCTTAGGGAAGTGAGATTAGTTTAGTTAACCATTGATGAGGCTAGATTATATTGGACATGCCTTGGAAGCTGCTGCCATCCCTTGGAAACAAATGTGTAAAGCTTCAAATATGAGGTATGTGGTCTCATGTACTAGCCCTGGGGATTATGTTCCTTGTTTTTTTTGTTTTTTATGTATTCTCATGAATTATAATAAAGGAGATGTCCCTGGTTAATTTAATTAAATGGAATTTTTCTAATTAAATTAAAATATATAATTTAAATGTATAGTCACTAGGGTTCACAAACAACCCATGGGCGCTAGCATGAAGCCTTGACCACTGATGGCCGATAATGGAAATTTTTAGAAAATAGGTGGCCTATAGAAATATACAATGGCGGCGACAGACTAATGAGACCCATTATCCCATTCATAGTTTCCTTAGACACCTCCAATATAGAAAAAAGGGAAAACTTAAGATAATTGTCTATGTAGTCCTTAGAGGACTTCTAATTTGTTTTTTTTAATGTTTTGGGGTTTTTGAAACAAGTAAGGGATGAGTGATCTTCTCCCAACTATTGTGTACGAACCTAGGTGGTAAAACCTTCAGAATAAAGATATAAAGATGGATGAGGAAACCAACCTACTGAGACTCTAATGACAGAGATGGGTTATGGTCCATCTCTTAACTATTTTAAAGTGGTGAATCCCCGTATATCCTATTAGGCTATTCTACCATATTTATGGAACTAAGAGATGGAACATACTTTGAATGTTAGGTGTAAACCAAAACCATTTTTGAAATTGAGGAATCCAAGTGAAGTGTCTCTATTTCATTTGAATTGAGGGACCCATTCAGTTCTCCATTAATTGGATGAACCTGAATGGGTGTGTATGACTGTGGGTAGATATGGTTGTTAGTGTCACATAGAACCTGAATTGATATGTAAAACCAATGGGGTGGAGAGGATGGTGTTCTGAATGGGTTTTTTGGATAATAGTTGTGTTCTTTTATTTATAGAAGGTCATGTAATGTTCCCTCATGGAAGATGTGACATGGTTGGGTTACAATGATTTAGAGATGATGCGGTTAGAGATACCCTGATGTTGTATCTTAGTACTATAAATTCCATGGATTTGGAGTTCAAATAAGGTTTTGGATTTCATGGATATTGATAAGGACACAAAAACTACTACGATGAAGGTCCCCAGAGTTGGGAGATATGGTTATGGTTTCTATGGAATGGGGTATGGACACATATACAACCAAAAGATAGGTCCTTAGATTCATGGAGATATAGTTATGGATTCCATGGATTTGGATCCAGATTCATGCACTATCAGGGGATGGGTCCCCAGATGTGTGAAGATATGGTTATGAATTCCATGTATTTGGAGATGGATGCAAAAAATACCACGCAATAAGTTACTAGAGTCCTGGGATATATGGTTTAAACTAGTCGAATTTAGATCCAAATTCATCGACTACCATGAGATGGATCCATGAAGCATTGAGATATATAGTTATTGCTACCATAAATTTATAAATATATGAACAAAATATAGTGGGATGGGTCCCCAAATATATGAGATATTTGGTTATAGATGTGACAAATTTGAATTTATTTAAAATTAAATACATTTTAAAGTCGTATGGTGTTACATTATTCCCCACCAATAAAAATTTTGTCCTCAATATATTATGATATTACCTTTGAAATAGATGAAGGTTATTTTTCTTCAAAAGATCCTCGAGTTCCCACATTTCTTCCTCCATTTTGTTATTTATCCAACTTATATTTACCAGATAACCCATAAGATTACTCAATACATTCTCTGTAGTATAAAGAATATGGATTAAATCTATATAGTAAGATATATTAGGTTCCAAATCTTTTTCATCATAGGTTATCACATGTATTGGTTCTAGAATATAATTCCTTATCAATGATATACGAACCACATCATGTATTTTTGAGAGACATTGTAGTATTTATGAATAATGATAAATAGATCTAATTAATTTAAGTATTTAAAATTGTTCAATTTAAATTTTTATAAGTTTCACTTTCTTACAAAACCTTATTACACCCCTTTTTTAGAAGGTGGTGCCTCAGTCAGAGAGCAAGGAACAATTTATTGAATAGAGAAAAAAGAGGATTACCTTAGTCTGAAAGACATAATCTTATTATAATCATTCTCATAAAAATCCATCAAATCACCAGGAAAATCATCCTGCCAAGTAACACCCTGGTTGACTCCCTTATTAGAATGACCATCCGCTACCATATTTACTTCCCAAAAAGAATGCGTGGTAATGTAGTGGGTTTCCAAAAGCAATGCAAGACAATTCATCCAATGAGATGTAAGCGGTTAGACAAGATGTACCACACCCTTCCAGATAGATTGGAAAATAGTGTTTGAGTCACTTTCAATCCAACCATTTTTCCAAACTTTTTTTCTTGGAAATGTCAACATAATGTATGAACCCCATCATTTCCACTTTTAAAGATGAGGCCATACCACATCCGCCATGTAATTATTTGTGAAAATGGACAAGATGATCTCTGAAGATAACACCACATCTGGAAGGTCCCAGATTGCCTTTGGAGGCACCGTCGACATTCAATTTGATCCTTCCTTGAAGAGGGTCTTTCCAGAATACCTCGAATGTGCATCTTGGTAGTTTATAAAGAATAATAATCTGAAGTCGATGAAAGATTTAAACGTCTCCAACGGTGTTGTCATATTACAATTTCTAAATCGAGGCAGCATCGCGAATGGAAATGAGAATCCACGCCCTACCTACATTAAGCTTAAATGAGAAATTATTATGAGGAATATTATTTCTATCATACCAGATCACATGTAGAAGCTCAAAAAAGCGATTAATAAGATATTTTTTAATTGTTGAGAAGATTAAAAAACAAGACAACACTACAATTGGGAGATAATGGAATAAGAAGTTACTATCTGCAATCAAAGATATCAAAAATAAATTTTCAATGAGATGAAGCTGTAGCAGAAGATAAAAAAAATTTGTTAGTATCTTGTCTATGTTGGTTTCACATGTAAAATTTAGAGCAAAGTTGGATTCCAAAAGATTGCATGAAAATTTAAATGGTGACTCTGTTATGTGAAATATGCCAGACAAGAGTAAATCTCAAGGGCTTAATCCAATGTTTGGTAAAGGATTTAAACCAACATAATCTAGAATCAAAATCTATGAAATTGGGATTATGAAAACTCTTGGAATCAAGGATACTATTACAAGTGGGTTCCCAGATGATGAGATCATCGAATTTGGAATAAGGATAGTTATCAAGGGCCCTTTTGTCATTTTTAGGAAGGGATATGTTATTGGAATTTAAAACATCCCTTATAGTGGAATTGATGGTTTCAAGAAAAAAATTGGGAGGAAACATGGAAATTAAAGGAGCACATGTCTAGTTGTCATACCATAAGTTCATGGATGAATAAGAGCGGACCATACATATAGAGATGTTCATAATGTTGTGCATAGGTTTGTCTATTGGATGACCAGATGTAAGATGAGATGTAGTTCAAATTTCCATTCTTTATCTTAGCACTGAATATTTTTCTTTTGAGTAAATAAATACAGTCATAATTGTTATTAAGAAACCTCCATGTGTGTCTCACATGAATAGAATCATTAAATAGATTTAGATTTTCGATTCCAATACCACCCTTTTCTAAAGGTTTACAACAGGTGGACCAAGGGATGGTCACAAGCATCCTTTCAAGCCTGATTCTTATCACAAAATTTTTTAATGCAAACATTAATTTTTTAAGAATACTAGAAGGTCATTTGTAAACCATCACCGAGTAGCCCATTTTGGAGACAATAGTATATTTGACAAGACAGATTCATCCAGCCATAGAGAGGGATTTACCCTTCCAAGAGGAAAGTTTATTTATAATTTCGTCAACAATGGTGGAGAAATAGATAGATTAAGTATTCCCAAAAAGATCGGCATGCCAAGATAGGTGAAAGGGAAGGATCCTTCCTTGATTCCTAAATAATTGATGATATTATTTTTTATAATAGAAGAAATACCAAAGAACACAAATGATTTTTCCCAGCTTATAGTTTGACCAGAAATTTATTCATAATGAGACATGGTATTTTTAAGACTTTGGATGTTTCTTTTATCCCCTTGAAAGAACAAGATGACATCATCAGAATATAAAAGATGTATGGGCATATTTAAGTTCATGGAATCCTATATAGGTTTAATCTTCTTTTGATCCACAAGGCAAGTGAGCAGTCTTCTTAAGTAATCTTCCACAATCGCAAAAAGAATGGCCTAAAGATGACCCCCTTATCTAACCCCCTTAGTAAATTTAAAGAATCCCTTGGGGCACCATTGAAATGGATAGATATGAAAGCCGAGTTGAAAAATTAGTTTATCATACTAATGAAAGAGTCATTAAAGCCAAAACATGTGAGAAATTTTAAGATGAAACTCTAATCAATGGTATCAAATGATTTCCTAATGTCAAGTTTAATGGAAACATTACCTCGAATTGTGGCTTTGTTAAGGATATTAGTATATTCATAGGAGAGACATATACAGTCTTGAATAGACCTACCTTTGATAAAACCAAATTGATTACAAGATAAAATTATATTGCATATGTTTGTAAGTCTATTAGAAATAATTTTTGAAATAATTTTATAAAGGGTGTTAATTAGAGAAATTGGACAACAAAGATGAATATAAGAGGAATTGTCCACTTTAGGAATTAAAGTTAGAAACTATGAATTTAAACCATAAGGTAGAACAACATTGGGAAATAATATTTTGACAGTTTGAAAACATCCATATGAATAATCTCCCAGTAGAGATGGAAAAAACAATTATTGAAGCCATCTATACCCAGGGCACTATCAGGATTAAGACTAAAGGCATTTTCATTAATTTCATGATCAATAGGGGAGCTTAAAAGAAAATTATTTTCCTCCTTATTCACCAATGTCGGAATGATATCAGGAAGGAGATAATTGTTAACATAGGGACCATTGAACAAATTTTGAAATTAAGAGACCACATGGTGAGAAATATCTTCCTAAGTGTCGAGAAGATTGTCATTATCTCTAAGAAAAGAAAGAGGTCTACAAAATTTTCTGATTATTTGGAGTGAATTATAGAACTTTTTTATTTCTATCAACATCCGCATGACATTTAGATTTGAAAATTTGTTTTCTAATGTTATACTTAAGGAAAAGAAAAGAGTTGAGCTTAATGGATGTATTGATTTAAGTTGAGGATCTAAAATGAAATCAGAGAAAGTGTTGGAGTTTTGGATTTGAGTAATATCCTTCTCAAGAGAGGACATATCCGTGTCAAGTTGCATAGATTTGGAGCTACACCAAACATTAAGACGCTACTTTAGGTACTTTAATTTATTGAAAAAAGAAAATGCATCATTGCGATGCCTCATACTGTCCCAAGATTTTTTTTATAATGCTAGCATAATTGGGATCCATGGAAAAGAATGGGATGATGATCAGAGTTATATCGGGTTAAGGTGTTACTTGAACTGGTGTCCCATTTATCAAGAGCAGAGATATTAGTGAAAGCCCAATCATGTTTTCTAGAAACTACCCTATTTTAGTGTCGTCTATACCAAGTGTACTTAACACTAGTATGATTAACTTCAATAACATTACAATCCTCAATGGATGATCTAAATTCTCTAGAGGAGATAGATGATTGGGACAACCCGATTTTTTCACTGGTTGTTAGAATAACATTAAAATCCCCAATCACAAACCAGGGCTCATGGATACTTTTAGCTAAAACCTAAAGGTCATTCTAAAGGGGTATTAGTTCTTGGTATCAATTATTAGAATAAATCATAGTGAAAAAAGTGTGTAATCCATTAAAGGTAAAATCACATGTAAATATCTATTTAGTAATTTTGACAGCATTAATAGACTGCATAGAGGAGTGATAAAAAATCCAGAGAGAGTGAAAAGCGATACCAGTTTTGCAATCACCGATGAAATTATAACCATAAGCACAAAGATGCATAAATTTTGAGGAAAAGTTGATTTTAGGCTCAATAATAGAAATTTTTTTGGTTTGTTAGTCATAATAAATATTTTCAAAATTGTATATGTTTCAGGTTTAGAAATACCCTAACAATTCCAAAATAAGAGATTCATTGGAACCTGCATTTGGAGTTAGAACCCCATTTATTTGAGCCACCCAATCCCTTTCCCCTCTTTGATCATATAGCACCTTGAGGAGAGGTTGGACTAGTTTTCTTTCCCTATATACTCCTAGAGGAGACAATAGATTTATAATAAATACTCAAGTTATGTGTACTTTGATATTTTTCAGAAACTTTGGCTATCAAGTATGTATCTATTTGGCTGTCCTTTGAAGGCTCAAATAGTTGTTTGTCCTGTGAGCTATGTAAGAAATTAGAGACATTAACAGGGCCAATATGTTGGGTACCCACTGCCTCGGATTTATCAAAGGTAACATTTTGAATTATTTTAGATGCATTGACGTACAATGGTGTAGCCATTGAGATTCCCTTTGAAGGATCAAATTGATATTTATCATGTATATTAGGTAAGTAGCTAGAAACAATAATAGGTATAGTAATATGTGAACCCACTAACTCCAATTTATCATAGGAAATAATTACCTTTGCTTGTGTGTTTTCCTTTGTGGGAGAAACTGAAAGTGTTGTACCTGTAGTTTCCAATTCTGGATGCTTAGGATCCAAGTTTGCCTTACCATATGATATATTATGGATTTCGAATGCATTATAGAATTCCATAGAATTGCTATTGGATAATTCCACAATCTCTGAAACCTGGCCAGCATCCATAGAGGTGGTCCTATCTGTGTCTTCAGCAACCAAGACTAATTGGAATTTTTCATAGGTGTCCAGAATAAGATTTCCAATCTCATCTAAGATATATTGGTACATATTTTCATTTTCTTCACCTTCAACCATCTCATCCAAGCTTGTAACCGAGGACTCACCCAAGAGAGAATCTTTCTTTAACCAGTTTTAGTTTTTCTTCTTGGGTACATTAGTTTTCTCCAAGGCAATTACCCTGTATTTTTTCATTCTTCAATCCAGCGTCCATTCATCAACCTGTGGTTGTTCTACCTGATTTTTCATCACTCTGCAATTCAATAGGGAATGCCCCATGATCTTACAAAGCTCATAGAATGGAGTTTTTCACCAATATTTGATCTGAACATCTATTTTATACTCATTTTCATTGAAGGAAATAACATTTGGAAGCTTTGATTCAAGGTTGACCTCTACCATAACCCTCACATAAATCCCGAGTTTGGCATTTTGAGTCTGTTGATAAATATTTAGAGTTGTACTGATGCAATAAGCTATGTTGTTTAGAATATTAGGATGCCAGAAATATGAGTAGAACCCATGTAAATGCACCCAGACTTGTACCATAGTATTCCTATTAGAATGAGGGCTGAAGGAAAAATCCCATTCAGATAATCTATGAAAACCAGGTTTGAGATAAATGTTACCCATTTTCCAAACCTGATCAAGCTCATCCTGAAATCTTAATAATTATTTCTCAGAGGATTCGATAGTCCTATGAAAAATTCCATATTAATTACATTAAATTTTCATGTAATAATAAGAATATGTTATATGAATCCTTTATGATTTTGTCTCACAAATTTAAGAAGTTCAAAAACCAAACATTTTGAAACATAATCATCAATTTCCTACTTCATATTATCTCATAGAACATGTTTCCACCAATCCATATACACTTTTTTATAGAAGGGTGTATAGATTAATTTGAGTTGTGATTATTATCAAGAAACTCCCTTTTTATCTCAAGTATATATGCAATACATAATCTCTTTTAATATTTTATAACTACACCTTCACACAAAAAAGGTCTTGTAATTTCCCATCATTCATAGATTTAATTTTCTTCAGAAAGATCCCATAATACAATTGAGATAATTTATATTTTCTAATATAGATGGTTCTGTAATCATTTAAAGAATGAATGATGTATCAAATTCCTTAATTATTCCCATTTATATCTTTAATAGATCCATGAACATATGATCTCTCTCCATTCTTATTTGGGTATGAACTCCATGGTTTTTCATAATCAATGAAAGCACCACCTTATTTTATTTCCTTAGGTGGTAGTGTATTTATGAATCTTAATCCTTGAGTAGCACAATTCATTATCATTGTCTTCTATTGAGCACCATATATAAAAAAGATATATTTTAGTTTTTTCATAACCCATGTATATCTCACATATTTTTTTCATAGAGATAATGTCTCCATATATTCAAATAAAAGATTACAATTGTCAAGTCAATGTCGTGGGATGTGTAGTTCTTTTAATGGGCCTTCAATTTCCTTGATTCATATGAAATAAATATAAAATTTTACAACAGGAAACAAATAATTACCTTCTACAATGCATTATTATATATAAAAAACTCATAATTTTTATGTGGTATAGTAAAAAATTGGAGCACTAACCAATCTCTTATTAAGTTCAACAAAAAAATCACATTCCAATTTTCCATAAAAACATAACCCCTTTACGTGTAAGCATGGTTAATAGGTTATCCAATAAATAAAAAATCAAATTGAATACCAGATAGAAACATACCAAACTAATGAAACTATACAATTCAATTACATTAATTTGTATATGACATTATCTAAATGCATTTATACTCACAAAATCATATGGGATCTACTCCTTATAGATAATATATCTATGTAATGAAACTTCTTAAAGCCAGAAATAAAAGTTAATAAATTTACCATATAATTCATTCCTTATAAGAACCTCTAGAATTATTTGAATGTGATTATCATGGTCCTTTTAGATTTTATAATACACCAAAAATCATCATTGAATATAAAAAATTCATCATAATATTCCTTGATTAACCTGTCCATTTGATCCATAAAAATAGAGTGTGAATTCATCAATCCAAATTGAATTACTATAAACTCATAATTTCTATACCTTATTGATAATGTTGTCTTAAAAATTTATTCCTTATTTACCAACAATTTATGATACCAAAAATAATGGTCAATCTTGAAAAATATTGGGTTCTGTGAAGTTGAATGTATAATCCATAAATGTGAGGGATTCCATAAATGTTCTTTATTATAATAGAATTGATTTCCAAATAATCAATGAATGGTATCATGGATCCATATTTCTTCTTAATGAAGAGAACATGGGCTCCCCATGGTGAAGAACTAGGGAAAATAAATCCCTTATCAGACAAATCCTCTTGTTTTTCTTCAACTCTAATTATTCCATAGTGGTCATTCTATTGGGATTCTTTGATAATGGTCTCTCATCAAGGACTAAATAAATGAAAAAATAAACTATATTACCTAGTGGATGTCTAAGTAGTCCCTCAGATAATACATTAATTTATACTTATATAATTGGTACATACTCAATTTTATGATTATATTCTCAATCACTATATTTTGTTTTCTGTTAATCCCTAATAATCTCAATAAATATAGATACTGGGAATGGATCTAGACATGTGTCATATGAATTTGTCTCTACTCTAAAAATAAAAAATTATATATCTTCATGATGATTCATTATTTCATTATTTTTACGATAAATTTTTTGTATTATATTTTTAAATACATCGCATACCAAGGATTATATTGATTCTAACCATAGGTATGATAATTTGATCAAAAAATAAAACACATTTATGTGTTGTAATGGGGACTTCTTGACACATTATTGTTGAAGTCATACTTCCACTATGGGTTTGGACTCACAACACTTTTCTAAAAGTTCGAGGGAAACATCTAATTTTATTATAAAACATATAAGATATAAAAAAGTGCGAGGATCCACAATCAAATAATGTATTATGTAAATTTTATGTTATGATTAAAGTACAATTCACCACATCATTGGGAACTTCCACCGTAGTTTTAGTGATCAAATAATCTTGGCCATCTCCCCTTGGACTCTTCTATTTTAGATTCACTAGACTCTTGTGGAATTCATCTGTATAGTTTCACCATATCACTATTGTTAAAACATTGAATAGAGTTTTCTTCGTTCATCCATTTTCATTATCTTTCTTGATAAACCTTATCTCAACACTTATAAAAAAGACCCAATGACTTCAATATTTTCCCAAGATGGTTCTTTAAATAGTTCTCCCAATGTATATATTGACTTGATTCTCTTCTTATTCATTAACACGTTACTTTTTTCATCATGATTATTTGAACTAATATTTTATTTAATTCCATTACACATGTAATATCTAGAAATTTCTTTCTCTGTTTTGATGGAACATACAATATTTCATCATATGAAGAAAACTCTTCAGATACCATCACACTTTGTATATATTGAATAATCCCTTCAAATAAATAATTAATATTGTGATCTATGATGCATATGTAATATCTAGCATACCTAGATAACCTTAAAAAGGCATCCTTATACTCAAAAATAATTTATTATTACTTTTTATTTAATATGGGTAACATTCGGTTAATTTTAGTTTTTTAACAAGAGGGAAATATTTTTAAAAATCTCATTAAAATCATTTTATTCCCTGAGTTTTATGTCCTCTTCCTCCCTAATATTATTTATCAATGACTACCATTTATCAGTATGACCTCTAAGAAAATAGCCTTCAAGTGTATCTTTTTCATTGTTATTGCTTCATAGTTACATAAAAATGTTATCCAAATTCTTAATCAATTTCTCAAATACCATGGATTAGTAGTCCCACCTAATGACATGGGATTATGTCACATAAAGAGATCCAACATAAGAGAATAAAGTTGTTAAAGGGTTTCTCTATATGGGAAAGGTGATTTTTCATAACCAGATTAATATTCATTAATATACCTATAATTTTTATAGATATAATACTAGTTTTATTGTCTTCCTCAGTAGGGAAATATCTACAATTTCTATGAGTATTGATACCCTTTCTCTTTCTAGGATACATTTCTAAACTTTGTAATATACCAGATGACCACATAAAAATATGAATTTCAAATAATAATTTATAATTTAAATATAGTGAAATAGTTAACATATATTAAAATTTATACATATTTAATCTCAAAATCATAAAATTATTTTCTTCAAGAATTCCTTTATTTTCAATTCCCTTATATTTGGTTGTAAAGAAAAATTGTATTATCTTAGGAATATCCCCCGGGAATGAAAACCAGGGTTATAGTAAGTTCTATTATCATTAATCAAGTGATAATTGGGTCAAGCACAATGCTCCCTTTTAAGAGTTAATATCATGTGGTACCTTTTTTCCATTACCACTTCTACTTATAGTATCTAAACATGGATTTATTTCTAAGAAAACAACATAAACCGTTACTTATGGTAAAAATAGGATGTTCATATATAATAATTCTAAAAGTGTATTGTTTTTTTATTTTCCATAATATACACAAAGATTCCACTATAAAATATTTGATACAAATTATAATGACACTAAATCAAGAAACCCAGACTCAGTGATTACTTTATCACATTGGTTTGAATACAAGGGGTAAAATCATGAATAAAATATAATTTTTAAATCTTTAGATAAATAGATACATACATGATACAAATTTTACATTGGGAATATAAAATAAAAAAACCAAATACTCAGCTTACTTGAATGTCATTCAATTGGTCTATAATCGTAGCTTAGGGAAAGGAAGAAAAATATGTTTGAGCTCAAATGCATAGAAAAAGTTACAAACAATGGAGCATATCATGAATTAGAAAAATAATAATCAATATATAAATGTAAATAACTGAAAACACATTCCATTTTATCAATTACTTGAATACCATAATTAGATAATACATAATCTGTATAAGATGGTAAATAACTAGAAACACAATCCATATAGTCAATATAATAATAATCAAATGCATCCAGATACAATATCCATGTGAAAAAATCATGGATATTAATAACAACTAAATTATCAAAAAAGAAAATTCTTAATTATTGGACTTTATGATCTTAGAAATCCTGATACCTCTACTATTATGACCATTTACAAGAAAAATTTAAACTACAGGTAAAAACCCATAAAATTTTGCGAACTAATTTGTCACATGAGACCTAACAATGCATCTCGAGGATATATATAATTGGTCCCCATCCATACTACATGTCTAACTCATTCATCATATTCTAACGACTCATTCAATTCATGAACCAATATTCCCTATCATTAAATATTTGTATTGAGTAAAGGATATGGATTTATCAATATTTCCCCAATTAATCAAATAGCCTTCAAAGTATAAAACCGTATGTAAAAATGGTATATATTTAAGTAAATAATCATATCCATTACCCAAGAATATGTATATTTAATATAAATTCAATTAACTATGAAACTTTATCACAAGAAAGTGATTTTTTAAGAAAAAGTAACAAATCAAAAAATAAAGTGATATTATACACTAATGTTTACCTCTTTGGTAACATTTAAATTCTAAACCCTTAATGAATTAACCTCAAAATGAAACATTAATAATCATGAATAAATTTTATTATTTTTAAATACATGAATAGTGTATTATATATAGAACAGAAAGGTGAATTCCTTAATAATAACAAATATCTCCCATTGAGAAATAAATTAAGACGAAATCCCTTGCAGTGACCATAACATTGATGTGTGAACTAATAAATGAATAGATTATGATTTAAAAATATAAATTGAAATATAATAATTGTAAATAAAATATAAAATAATCATAAGTCATTATACATATAATCTTATAATATCAGAGGCAAACTAATAAGTAATATAACCTAATGAAAATATTTACTTCTGAAATTCATTACCACTAGGTAACATTCATGTCAAATATTCTTTGATGAGATAATTCAAATTGAAACATAAAATAACATGAGTTATTAAGAACCCATTACATTAAATTTCTATGGGTTAATATATACACAATATAAAAGATATTAGGTTCATAACATTTCAATATGCCTCAATAAAGAGAAATTTAGATGGAGTCCATTTCCTAAAAATTCCTTTTAGTTGAACTTGATTTAATCTTCATTATAATTGTTTTAGGAGTGATATTAGTTTATAACAAAACCATAATCATATTTAAAATTTCATATATTATCCTATTATATCATTTTACCACCCATTTGTAAATAAGATTTTATTATTTTAATTATTTTGTGTATAAATTGCCTTGTTTTCCCATGTGTGTTTTGTAACTACTTCTCTTGTTATTTTACATAGAATATAATTATATAATCTACAAAATTATAATAATTTTTTAAATATAAGATTTATACAATAAATATGTTATTAGAACAATTATTTAGGGTTCAAAATAAAAAATGAATCACATAACTTCAAAGATATGGAAGGTTGTATATACACCCAAGTCATGATATCATTCCCTTAACAAGTTAAAGGGTAAAAAATTCTATTATAACCATGATTTTTCATAGCTATAAATGGATTTTTTGTTATTAATTTCAATCCACACTAGTATGATCAAAGAGAGTTCAAGCTAATTGAACCTATAGTGAATGTGGAACTAGTGTTGAAGGTGGCATAATTTCCAAATGTTATCCCAATTTTGGGATCTTAGAATCAGGAGGAATGATTAAATATCAAAAAATTGTGGTTTTCTAGGAATGAAAGTTTAAAATTGTATAAAATTCCTTGGTTTCATTGTGATTTATGTTTCTCAAAGATGTGGTTCTTCATGAGGGAATCGTGTGTTTTGATGGTTTAATGGTTCTCGAATGAGGTTTTGTGATGAATGGATCAGGTGTGATGGGAAGAGTATAATATAATTAGTACATGAATATTTGTTAATGGAGTAATTTTACTTTAACTTTTTGAAGAAAAAGATCTTCATTAAGACTAATTTTCTACAAATAGGCATCTTCTCATCATTTTAGGTGCGTAGATAATTTGGAAAAGGTGAGAATTATTCTAATTTCACAAATCTATTATGGGAATGTAATTCTTCACAAAATAGGAACACTTAATGAGAAAAATAATAATGAAATGTGTGGTTATGAACTAATTGATACATATGAAATTTATAAAATGTTGTTTCAAAAAAAAAACTAATTGTTTTACAATTTTTTTGATTTCCACAAAGGTTGTGGTCTTTGAAGAAGGATACGAGTTCAGTGAACGCTGTCAGATACACTAAACCTAAGAGTTTCATTATGGATGAGAGCCTTTTGAAAGAATGTGGGATTCCAAAAAATGAAATATATTGGGAAAAATGGGTTTTTGGAATAATAGGATCTTTTTGAATAGTATTTTGGAATATATGTTTTGAGTAAAAAATTTATTCAAGTGCATCAATTTAGTAGTATTGTAGAAAGAGACTCACATTCTAATCAACTACAAAGACTTATATTCCTAATATATTTTAGAAAATTTATGTCAATATATTGAGTAACAAATCACGTAAGGTAGTGAGAAAGGGGGAGTCGATTGAGGTGAACCAAGGGGTATGTTTTTTATCCCTAAAATTCATGTAATGGAAATGATCCTTGAAAAGAGTTACCATGTCAGGTATTTTTTAATTCACAATATCTAGTTATTCTTAGTGAATTCAACTTTGACCAACATAATATCGGGGTATGATACTTCAACTGTACCTTATTTGTAATGAAAGTAAAACAATTATGTCATGGTTATATCTCTTCATATGGTAGTCTAATATCTATATGATTCCATTAGATAGGTTTAACAAGTTCCTACCAATGTAGGGTCAACTTCTGAATAATTGAAAAAAAAGTTGACACCATGATTCACCCCTCCCCTATTCGGGTTTTATAGAGTCCTAAAAAGTGGGAGATATTTAAATCTTATATATTTGATACCATGCCATATATATAACATATATTACTTAAATGTATCCTTATTACATTCCATGTTATGTGTATGTAAAAAAATCACATCTTTTCACGAGGTGGTAGTCTATCAAACACATGAATGAAGTTATCATATTTCAAATGGAATGGAATGTTAGAAGGTAAATGTGATATTATATTTAAAAATGTATAAAACTATCGTAAATATCCTTACATTTTTCAAATTCAACCTTATACCCATAATTTAATTGTGTAAATGGAAAATTAATTATATTAGTTCATGATACAACACTTCATCATATACACAATTGACGGTTTCATTTCCCATTTGATGGTAAATGAGATGAATATGGTTTATTTAATGAACTTAATAATATCTCAGTATATGAGAGATATTATTATTATTATATTAACAAAATTAAATAGGATTTTCGAGAGGAGGAAGAAGAAATAAAATAAAAACTCTAATTTATGATCAATACCGCTTCCGCTAGATACTTTTTTTGGTTTGAAAAAAAATCATTCATAGGATGAATTTATGATCAAATAAATGGCTTAAGGATGTTGTGAGGGGATTAAGAGAATTATTAATTATTTATTTTTTTGAGAAAAATATCTTTTGAAGTGTTAAGAGGGGAGGAGAGTTGTGGCCTTTTATAAGTGTGGGAGAGGACACATATGGGATTTTTTGAAAAGAATCAATTACACAAACGTTTTTATCAAGGAAAAAGAAAAAAATAGATAATTATATACTATTAAATGTTATTAAATAGAAAAATTCACAAAAAAATGGTGTTGGAAAAGTATGTAGGTCATTTTAACTTTTATCTTATTAGTTTAACCCCTGGTAAACCATTTTTTTCCTTAACTACGGTAATAAATTTTTACAATTTTCATTTTTCATTTTGGTAAAAAAATTACTTTGAAATATTTGATAATATAAATTATTATTCATTCAAATATGGAATCCATTTTTACCAATAAAATTCACAAATTTCGTTGAATCCAATTTAAAATTAAACTCTTAGACATGAAAAATAGTGTATTTTCAAAGATAAAATTCTCATAAGTATATATATTTTTAATATGAAATTACAATTTGAAATTGATTACAATGGCCTAAACTAGTTAAATTTTAATATTATTTTTATAATTTTACTTTAAAACCAATTTAAAATATAATTTAACTTTTTTAATTATTAAATCTGAGAGGATTTTTTCAACAAAAATCAATAATTTTTTATATTCATCAAAAAATAGAACATATCAAAATATTCACCCTAATATAATTTTGAAATTTATATTTCTAAATTTCTGTTCATTTAATCATAATCATTTTCAAAAAGTGTCAAAATCTATTTTTAACATATGTTCATAAGAAGCGAAGAAACAATTTTCTTTAAAAATTATTTATTTTAAGAATATTTATTTTTCTTTTAAATGATTCATATTTTATTTTTAATCAATTAATATACATTTTATTTTTATTATTATATAAACTATATAATTTTCATAATTTAGTTAGTATTATTTATACACAAAACATAAAGTCTTGGTTATAATGGTCATTCTTAAATAATATTTTAATATAGTATTTTTGTTTAAACCCTGTGTTACATGTATCACAAACTATCGAATAGATTAATTTTATTTAAAATTAAATAATTTTTAAATTATTTGGGTGTTATATTTTTCTTCCTCAAATCCCTTAATGTAGTAAGTGGATTCTCTATCACTCCCATTTTACTTAGAACATGGGGTATTTTTGTTTTCAAAAGTTTAATGCATCTGTTTATTGATAGAAATACATAGATTAATCCTCTTAAAAATAAAAATGTTGTTTCTTAGTTTTAGAACACAATATTTGTTGTAAGAAACCAAAATTTGTTATTTAAAATTTTCTATATGTATTTTAAATAAAAAACAATGGTTTTTGTTTTCAAAAATTTCATGGGCATGGTTGGTTTGTGTAGATAATAAATATTACAGGGACTTATTTGTTTTTACATGGTTGTCAGGCCAAATGTGGGGTTACACTGGGACTATACCACCAGTTGTTATCTTGGATCTAAAGGGATGAGTTTTTTCTCATGAGTATGAACTATTTTATGACATATTATATTAGTGATGCATTTTTTGTGACATGGATTCTGTAGATGAATAATGGGTGAATTTCATGATTGTTTGTGTTCGTGATATGGCTATGCATCAGGGCTTGAGTTTATTTCACTAAATATATTTATACCTCACTTAATTGTTTCATTTTATAATCCCCTCTAATTTTTAAATAAAATGTAATGTATAATGTTCTTATAATAGTGGAGTGTGTAGGAAGGCTTTTAGGAATTACCTACTAGTTTATATACTCACCCAAGAATATATATCTTTGTGTGTATGATGGTGTTTTTTCTCATGACACCGGTGTGGGGAAAATATATTCTTTTTAGAGTGAGAAACCTTGATGTGGTGGTCTTTTTTACATAGTTTGGGTTATGGATAAGGTCTCAAGGAGAAGCTAGTTCTTGTACCACATTGTAAACTTAGTTTATATTAGATATTTAGGGTCATGTAGACTTATGTTTGTATTGTAAAATTATAAGACTCATATTTTTATTATTATTTTGTGTTTACAAGGTCTTATATCATAAACAATACATATATTGTTTCATATCAACTCATTTCTATAGGTTGTATTGTACATAAGTGTAAATCATCAGAGTATGATATTATATACCCTTGGATTATATTTTTATCCTTCAGTATCACGGTGAATAACTAATGGTTAGTAGCATTATGGTCTTACCTTAGATAATGGGTTGAGGTTGAGACATTACAAAGTGTATTTGTTTGGTATTGTCCATCGGTTTTGATAGTAGGAATAGAGATAATATCTATCCATACATTAAAACTTTAGAATTAAATGGTATAATTGAACTATTTGTACTAAACTACAAATTACCAGGATATTTTCTGTTCAAATTGTTTTCACATCAACATTATGGATTTTTCCAATTTGTGTCAGGTATAATTCATTAATAAATTCACTTCCCACTATGGTATAATAATTTATATGATATTTTATAATCAATGATTTTATATTAGGATGTTTTTATTATTCATTTTTTTGATACTATATATTGTAGTGACCTATGTATAATTTATTTAGTAGTGATAGAAGGAATATAATTATTGTAACTATAGGAAAAAACCACTAATCATGGGACCAATAATTTGAAAGAGGTCACCACTAAGAATACTAGTTCACCAAAACAATAAATAAATTATTATATCAATATAATAGTTGTGGAATAATTTTAATTTTTTGAGATGGAAAAATAGAATGAGGAAACTTTTTGTGTGGAAATGATCAAGTTTAAATATATTCCATATATAGTATATCAATACCCTGATATCTTCCTGGAAAATTTATCTAAAATTCAACTAGAAAAGGAAGTGTAATTCACCGTAGATTTATATTAATAAATAATTCATATTAATCATAAATCATATATGATTTACCTAATATAATTATATTAATTATAGTTCTGGTTAGAAGATCTTGAAAATAAGGACATCATATAGCCATTTATATTTCCTTAAGACACTATAGTTTTATATGTTACATTGCTAAATAATACTCTTTGAAAATGCATCAACTATCATTAACCGACAGAAATTATGATAAAAAATCAATATCATGTTATTGAATTTATGATTCATTTGAAAAATTAAATTTAAATAGTTTTTCTTCAATATCTATCAATGATTGGGGTACCAACCACTTTGATTCTGGAATAAGGATATTGGAAAGTCATCTTTCAGATGAATTTATTTCTAGTAAGAGTGGTTTTAAATACCCTTGGGTACTAAAAATTATCTAGTAGTATTCATGGAATAAACTAACCATATATTTCATAATTTTTGGCCATAGATGTGTAAAATTTAATGGGGGTTAATTAACCTTTAAAAAATTAAATGAAAAAAATACAAGTATAAAAACACATCATTTGAAAAAAATAAAAAAATTAAAACCTTTTTAATTAAATATAAGAATAAATTTATTTAAAGAGAATTAATATAATAATATATAATAATAAATGAAGAAGAATAAAAAAAGTATTATTTGTAAGAAAATTGATTAAATTTATTTAATGGACTAATTTTTTTTGAAATATAAAATATAAAACCGACAAATATATTAATTTTCTAAATGTAAATGGAATATATTATTTGGATATTAATTTTGGAAATATTTCCTTAAGGTAGCCCTATGTTTAGAACATTTATCACCAGAGGATTTATTGAATTAGTCCCATTGAATTAATTATATCTCAGATACAAAAAATATCCCTTTATTTTTAGATTATAGTACGAAAACATATAGAAAAACACTATCTCTTTAATGTTGTAGTGAGAAACCATAATAAAAAATAGTTTCTTACCTTCTAAAATGAAAAATTCAAGTTTATTTTATTACCATACATTAATGGTAGTGAGCACCAAAATTAAAATAAAGAGGATGTGAAGGGGATTTGAAGAAAGAAACAACATTATAGTAGAGTATTAAATATATCAACGAATATGATGAACATTGTAAGAGAATTAGAATAATATATGATAGTGATTTTGATAATATAATTTTTTTTCACATTTTTAAAAAGATAAATAACATTTAAATGTGATCTAACTTTGAGAGAAATTGTTCACATTGGAAATTGAAGAATGATTTCCACGTAACATAGATTCCATGTGTAGATTTTCAAGGCCTCAAAAAATATCTATTTATAAGATAATCATACTTTAGTAATTTTAGATAATCCATCCAATGTCATGAAGTTGAAGGCATCCATGGTCAATGTATTTTTACAAATATTTTTTCAATCTTTGTCTATCCCTTTAAAAATAATTAACTCAATAAAGAAATTGATCTATTAGGAAATATAAAGTCAAAAAAGTAATAATAATATACTATAATTCAAGAGGAGAGAGAAATAGATTTTAAAAATATTTTCATCTAAAAAAATCTATTTCAATAATTCAAATTCATTTTAAATCATCAGTTACAGTATTTAAAACAATTCCAAAATAATACGTCAAATATAACTTATGAAAGTGGAACACTATTATAATATAATATTTGAAATTATAAATTCATATTTCATCCCATATTTAAACATTTAGTAATATCAAATTTAATTATAATTAAATAAATATATCTATAAAAATATTTAATAAGATCTTCAGACTGTATCATGATTTTATAAATAATAATTACAAATAAATCAAATCAAAAAAATCAATTTAAAACATTTGAGTTTCATTCCAAAAAAATTATGAGTATATAAAAAAATATTCATATAAGATAGTTTAAAAATAATTAAAATCAATTCATACATGTTCTACAACATTAATATGAATTTATAAAATCCTCAAAATAATTTGCACTTTTGTAACAACCATTCATCGAATGAAAATACTAAGAATATCAGGAAACATAGTAAACTAAATATTTCTATATTTACATAATGGTGATTATCCATTATGTGTAAAGGAAATAATATAATTATAAGACATTAAACATAGGTAAATCACATTTCCAGAGTGGAACAAAAAAATTCAAGATGCATAAGGGTAGATGAGATTTTGCATAAGGGTAGGAAAATACTTCCATAAGTTGCATTAGGGTACAACCTGATTTATGTAAAGGTAAAACAGAAATACCAATGGTTAAGTAGAGGTATAATTTTTTTTCTGTGAATAGGTTGGAACTAAACACAAGCACTGGATATTAATTTTTAGATATTTATAATGGTAAACATGAATTTCCATAGCTTACATAAGGGTTGAATGATGTTGCACAAATGTAAAGAGATAATTGCATTGCATCCATAAAGGTATTATGAAAGTAGTTTAAGGGCACATACAAGAGCTATGTATGGGTAGATTATAAAATACATCTATTTTAAAGGTAAAATAGAAGTTTTTTAAAGGAAAAAAATATTTTAAATACTTCATTAAGGTTAAAGAAAAAATATCACCATAAG
Source organism: Viscum album (assembly GCA_963277665.1). NCBI lineage: Eukaryota > Viridiplantae > Streptophyta > Magnoliopsida > Santalales > Viscaceae > Viscum > Viscum album. Next base: position 124,642,713 of record OY728142.1, on the reverse strand, counting down.
AAAAAAAATATTTACAACAATAAATTTTAAAAAAATTAAAAAGAAATATAAATAAAATAAAATAAATTAAATTAAGAAAAATTAACTTTAATTAAATTACCAATAAATAAGTAATTATGATATATAATCTATTTTATTAATCAAAACATAATATTTTTAAAGTGACAAGGATCTAGTAAAAAAACCTCCAACTTTGTGATAATTACAAAATGAAATACTAATTTCAAAATTTCTCACCCTTTTTAAATTTTTTGAAAAGGAATAAAAAAATTAAATTTTTAAAATAATTTATTACCAATCTTTTAAATTAACATGAAATAATAAATAAAAAAATTTATCCCCAAAATAAAATAAATAAAAAAACCCAAAATAGATAACTCCTCATAAATTAATGCTTCTGAAAATTTAAATTTAAAATGAAATATATAAACAAATAATTTTTTATTTGGGGAATATTAAAATAAATAAAAAGTATTATGAAATTAAAATGTTCTTAAACAAAAGAATATTTTTTAAAACAGAGTTTAAAAGTATTTTTTTTTGAAAAATAAAATGAATCCTTCGAAAATTAATTTTTGTTTTATGGATGAGTAAATATTGTATTAGTAAACCATATTAAATACTTCAAGAGTTCCAAATTATGATTTTGGTAAGGCCTAATCACATTTTACAAGATAGGGAAAGGGTTTATAAACCCATTCAACTTATTTTTGGATAAATCCTAAGGAGCATCTACACCAGAACTACATACACTTGTTTCTATATATAAAAGAATGTTTACCTCAAAGTATCACACATTCATTACTTTTGATAAATTATGGAAAAAACTGAAAAACAATTGATAATTAAAATGGAATATCAAACCCACATTAGAAAATAATTATTCTAAATAAAAATTAAATGAATGTTTAAAATATCCAAAAAAATAAAAAATAAAAAATAAATTTAAAAATAATATAAAATAGAAATTTGAAAAAACAATTCAAAAATCCAAAAAAAACTAGAAAAAAAATTAAAAACAATTTTAAAAGGGAATATAAAAACTAATTCAAAATAATTAAAATTTAATTTGAATGGGAATAGTAAAATAAAAATATATTTTGAAAATAAATAGAAAATTATAAAATAATTTTTAAAAAATAGAAAATTAAAAATATATTATATAATTTTCTGAGAAATAATGAAATAATCAAATAATAAACTTAAAAAAATAAAGTTGGATCATATAATAGTGTATCTAACAAAACTATTCAAATAATGATCTCGGTTGATGTCCAAAGTGTCTCCTGCATTGAAAGAGGTACGCTCCCCCACACATGGATCATAAAAAATAACCTCAAGGTCTAAAATAGTTGATCAATAATTTCAGTATGAGAAAAATATATTTATTTAAAAGACACCATAGGATAGATAAATGTGATCTGGTCGAAAATATTTTCAAAAAATCATTCAAAATATTTTTTAGATCCTGGTATTTTGGTTCGGTAGTCTACACCAATAAAAATTAATATATTGATATAGATCCCACCTATAATATAATTAAAATAATATATATGTGTTCTAAAAGATCATAAAAAGTTAATTATATTTGAACCCATAAAAAAAGTGGGTTTCATAAATATTTCATCATATGAGAACCCATGAAATGAGTTTCATCAACATTTGAGCACATCATAACCTCTTGAAAAGAAAAAGTTTCATTATTTCATTCTATAAAAAAACATTTCAAAGGAATGAGTTTCATGTAAACCTTATCGTCATAATCATAAACCATTCAGATAAATAATAAGAATTGTATCTATAGATCATATGCCCGATAAAAAATAAACAACATCAAATGATATCAAATTTCATGGAAAATTATTTAAAATATCACTTGAAAACTTTTTTTGTGGAAAATAGCCTTTAGAAATTGAAAAAAACTTTTTTAAAAAAATTATAGAACATTTCAGAAAAAATCACTGAAAATAAACTTCCAAACTTATAAAGGATTCTTTTATAATCATTTAAAACAACTCTTGAGTAAAATATACATTCCACTTTTAAAAAAATTAAAAATAAAACATTTTCAAAATCATTTTCTGAAAAAATTACTTTGGAAACCTTAAAAAATTCATTAAAACATTTAGTGGTCCCGACATAATGAAAATATCAACAATTATTAATATGTTACAAACAAATATTCCATTCATAGTTTTAGTAATATGAAGACATGCATTATTTTTCAAAATGAAATGAATATTCCTTTTAAAATATTTTCTATAAATCTAAAAGTTGTTAAAAATTGTTTTTATAAATCCTTTTTAAAATTTTAAAACTTTTTTAATACATTTTTTAGATAATATGGATATGAAAGAAGAAGGGGTTTTACTACACTATGATAGGAAACTAAATTTAAAAAGTGTATTCTCTAAAAATGAATAGATTATAAGAAAATTTAGGAGTTTCTTGAGAGACAGTTAATAATATTTCATCATTTTCAGCATAATCCTAAACAATCCCAATAAATGGTATGATTGTGAAATAAAAGCCTTTCCATTATGGAAAATTTTAAACATAAAACCATGAAAGAATTAATGTAGATGGAAATTAAAAAATCATGAGAATAAATAATTTCATGATATTACATGTCAAATAGATTTTATATACAACTCATGAAAAAATATAGGTGCATAACATAACATAAGTCCCAAAGAATACAAATTGTGAAAAAAATACCCTACCTTAAATCTAAAATTTCTATCACACACATTCAAAAAAACTGTATAATAAATTTGTGATTATTATAAATATATTAAAAATTATAATAATTTTTATCATATCCTATATGATTTAATTATGACATTTTTTACCCATTTAGTAACAATTCCTTATTAAAATTACTTTTCAGTTAATAACTTATATGTTTTTGTGTATGTTTTCATTTAGTATTTTGGTCCTGCTAATTTTATCATTATTACATAATATATATAATTTTAACCATGATAAAATTATCATATATTTTTATTATATATATATATATATATTTATATTATTGGATAAATTTTTTGTGATGAAACTAGAATACACTATTCCTTGAGATAGTAAGTGATACATACGCATGAATGTTGTTTAGATTTTTTAGATGGATAAGATAAAAAAAGAGTAAATATTAATTAAAAATTTAATAATAATCATTATTTCAAATATAACACATATATTCAACACTTTTATACTTATTACCATCCATGTAAAGTGTTACTGAAAATGAATCACATCTCTACGTGAGGTGATAGTCTGTCGTACACATGTGCGTCATTATCGTATCCCCCATGAAATTGAAAGAAAGAAGGTATATGTTATATCATAATTATATAAATATAATTATATAAATAATATAACATGTATTCATTTAATTTATCCATATTACAATCCAAATAAATCAGAAATGAAAAAAACATCACATCGGTTCGTGAGGCAGTAGTTCATCGTATATATGAGCAATATTATTATTTTCAAAAGGGTTTTATGGTAAAAATTAATGTGTAATATTATAAATAAAAAAGAATAATAGTATCAAAAATAAATTATATAAACATTAAATACATCATTATATGCATTCGTGAGAAGTTGTGATAGAAAATGAATAACATTAGTTCACAAGGAAGTAGTCCACTATACACGCCACAGATGGTTCTGTTTCTAATTTGACAGAAAAAAGATATTGATATAGAATATGAAATTAAAATAATAAAATATTTGTATACTATAGATATTTTTTTTTCATTTCATCAAATTTTAATAATATTTTATGGAGTTATAGTAATAATTAAAATGAAGACACATGTTTAAGTATTATACATTCTCCTTGGGGAATATCTTTAGATATACACATAAATACTTCATAGGACAGATTAATAATCAAAATAATTCCCCTATGATGCATTGAGGGAATTAAGAAAGTTATTTTTGTTGTTATTTTATTAACCAAATGGATTTTTCATGTGTCATAATGAGAGGAGAGGGGTAGTCTTTTATAAGTGGGGGATATGACACACATGAAATTTTCTAAATGAATATTGTGTACATTATATTTTCACATGTAAAAAGGCTCCAAAATGGGTTATTCATGATCCTTAGAGGTTATAGGGTCGAAAAATATTTAAAAAATTGGTTTATTACAAGGTTTTAGGTTATTTTCCCCTTATCATTTTAGATTAACCCCCAGTGAACCCATTTTATCCCAATCTACGGTAATCAATTTTTACTGTTTTTAAATGATTTTTGATAAAACATTTTGTTTAAAATATTATATAATATTATATAATATTATTTAATATATCTAATCTATTATTCTAAATTTAAATAATATAATTTTCATGTTTTAATGTAAAATTAAATATGCAAATATAACGAAAAATCAGTTTTCCAAAAAAAATATCAAATACAAAGAAGGTTTAAATATTAAAATTTAGTATAAAATTGAATCAAAGGTACTAAATTAAATAATTTAATATATATTTGAACTAGTTTTACTTTAATAAACAAATTATATGATAACATTTCTTTTAAATTAATTAAATTAAAATGCAGTTTTATTAATAAAAATTAGTATTTTTTACAATTCATTAAAAAATTAATCATTCAGAAAAAATATCAACGATTCACTCAAATAAAATTTTTAGATTTGGATTTAAATTTTTCATTTTTTTAAAATAAATTTTCTTAAATTTGAAAAAGAAAATTATTATTTTTTCATAAAAAGACATAAAACTATTCTTTTGAGAAAAATAGTATTTTCTAATCACACAAGGGATTTACTAAAAATTATAGAAACTTTTAGAAATATGTTTTCATTAAATTAATAAACTATAATTAATATTTTAAAAATTTATTCATATTAATACCACCATCATTAATATATTTTTTATAGTTTTATTTTTTGAATAATAATATTAATAATGTATCACATTTCTTTAAAATCGGTGTTATATGAGATTAAAGTTATCCAAAAAATTGAATTCATTCAAAAAATATATTTCATAAAATCTTGAGGTGTTAAATTATACCCCCATTAAAATTAATTTCAATCTCAAAATTAAATCACTTTGGTATGGAAAATCCATGATACATTAGCCTCGTTAAGTCCTGGGGTTCCCACTTAGCTTCCCCAAAATAGTGGCTTCGGCACAAATGTTCGACTCTATAAGTGGTTGTTTTTAATATAACATTATTTGTATGATCCATAATATCAACTTATTATTCCTCATAAGAAAGATAATTCTCCATTAGTATGATATAGGATTTTAGTACATGTGAAGGGTTGGGTATGTACTTCATTAGGATAGATACATGGAACACATCATGAACTTGAGAGAGTTTTGGTTGAAGCGAAAATCGATTGGCTATCATCCAAATAAATTAAAGGATTTAAAATTGAAAATTATACCTAGAAATTATTCTTCCATACATTACAAATATTAATACCTTATTCCTTAGATATATTCTAAGTAACACCTTATCACTGTATCCAAATTATAGATCACAATGGAAAATGGAAGCATACATTTTCTAACGACGTCGGGATTCCCTTATGTGTTTTTCAATGTCTCTAACCTTATCTGTTATTTTATCGACAAACTCCCATCCCAGTAGATTTCATTATCCACCATAATCTGAGAATGTTTCATTTATACCCTTCCTTCTATATAGGGATTCATGTGGGTCTATATAAATGCTTTCATGAAATCTATTTTAGTATGAAAACTCAACTAGAGGAAGGTGTTAATCCCAACTACATTTAAATTCAATATAGAATTTTCCTATCATATATTCTTATGTTTGAATTATTATCTCATAATGACCATCTATTTGAGGATGATATCCAGTGGTGAAACTCAACTTTTTATCAAGATCTTTCTGAGAAATTTTCTTTAACATTGAGGTAAACCATGGATCCTGATCAAATACAATGGAATGTTCTACACCATAAAACCTTACCACTTGATTAATGTAAATTATGTAAAGTTAATCCATAGATAAATATTCTCTGATAGTGATTAATATTTCTAAATTTGTATAATGATCAACTACAACCCATGTAACATTATTCACATTAGATATATTGGGGTGTCTGATGACAAAAATTGTGGTGTTATTTTCCTATTTATATTTTTCTATGGATAATTATTTTGGAATACACATATAAATTTTTTACTTAGATTTTATTTTCTAACATACCATGTATCGATATATATACTCAAGAATATATCTCTTCATTTTTTCCTACTAGAAATACTCATTCACATAGACTAGTGGTAAAAGTTATAATCTTGTCATCCTTCAGTTGTGTGTTAATGCCTAGAAACCTTACCGAATGTGACAGGTTGTCTCTCGGCATATGAGTTATCTTTTTTACAAAAAAAATGAATATTATTTGTATAAAATTTGAAAATTTCAATAACCCTTAATTATGTAAACAACAAATATATGATGAATCATAAATGTTCACAATGCCTTTAATCTCATGTCTATAAAATGTAAAGGCATTCCTCTTCAAATACCTTTTTTGTAAAAACATGCACAAAACCAAAAGGATTTATCTCCATAAATGTATCTCAAAATTTATATATTCAACATAAACTCTAAAATCATAAAACCTCAAAAGTGTTGTCTAGGACTTGATATTATGATCAACCACCGAATCAGAAACCCATGAAGGTTTCCATAACTCTTATGTTAAAAATTAATAAATACATATATAATTTTAAAATTAACATAATTATGTTTCATAATATTTATAACTAAAATACCATTTTATAAAATACCATTACAAAATAATTTATTAATCCCAATAAATAAATACTTAAATCATACCACTTCATTCTTAAACCATTAACGAGGATTCATAATCCTATTCCTTAATACTTATCTCCTTTCATATGTCATTTGTAGTCTCTTCATCATCCAAACGTAATCCATAATTTGTAACTACGTCAAATTAATCTTCATGAGATTTCCACTGTGGACATTGATTTTCATAATGCCCATATTTTCACCATTTGTGACATTCAACAATTGATGATGTCTTAGGGGGCCATTATTATCATCGATTGATTTAATGGATTTTTTCATTTATCTTTAGAAATGGATTAATCTATTACCTTATTCTCTACAATTAAAACATATTATCCTTCCTTTAAGACATTCCCTAGAGTACCAATACCTATATTATTTTAATACAGGAAACAAAACATTCTCTCATCCATGGTCTCCACCACTTGAAATATAAATAAACTATATTCTTATCTTCTTTGGTGAGTCCTAGAGTACTTTAGTATCATGTTGTTAATCATATATTCTGATAACTCATTCGTCATATTCACAATATTCTTCACTCCAATTATAATCCAATTTGGTTTATTATAGGCACACCTTCTATCCAATTTAATGGAATCCAATTTATGTTTTTTGTGACATTGAATAAAAAATAAATTATAGTATGAGAAAAATATTCATTGTCAAACACACTTAATCATGGAAATTAATATATATGATGTTTAAATAATGAGACCTTATTTTAAATATATGATTCCTTTGGTTTAACTTAGGTAATACATGGTCATTGTATAAATCCTTCAAGATATTTTGTAAATAGTTTGAGAATTTCCAAAGTGCATCCCCTAAGAGAATCAATCTAGGTGCACAGTGAGGTATATTTTCATGTACCTGATAATACTCGAGTTAATACCAATGTGATATTTTCATATTTTTTTACCCCAAGTTATAACTATTCCAAAACTGCGTCCACTTTTAACATCTAGAATGATATTTATTACTAGGAAGCCACACACAATTTTCTTCACCAATATTCAATGATATTTTCAAATACATAAATTTTTCCTTGGACTTATCCTTAGAAATATATATAGGGTTATTCCAAGGGTTTCATATTCCTAGATTTAAAATGATAAAGTAACCTATCCTATGATACCAATAATAGATTCCTGGGATTTTGATATCTATATATGGCATATTTTTCAGTGAATATTCATCACAATACATAAACATATCTTTGTATATCACAAAGATATAATTCCATTTTCCACATTAAAACATAAAAGCATTGTTCACAAGTGTTATACATTATATCCTCTTTAGTTCCTCTTAAATTTCACCCTCCTTAAACATATCACACATAATAACAATTATTATAACTTGGGGAAAGGAAACATAATAATTAGTGATCTTAAATTTTATTAATGGTAACAAAAATATATACGTAAGCCAAATAGGCAAATAAGTATATGATAAAATGAACATAACATATAGAAACCATACCTTATATATAAAATATCAAACTATTTATTAATGGAAAAAACAATAGATGTTTATGAGATAATAATCATATGTAAATAAAACAATACCATCCATGAGATTATAATGTTTATAAAAGATGTATATTTTTGGCACACACATAAGAATATGAAGTAATTTACTTAGTAGTAAATAATCACTTATAAAAATATCATAGTGGAATGGGTTCACTTGTAATGACTTGTATATTCCTTGTTTTATTTTTAGAACATTTCTTGGAAAATTCCTATACCAGGAGTTGAGATGACGTGTGATTCCAAGGCCTGGTGTGCCCATAATGGTTTGATGAAAAATGTTATATTTTTAATAGCATGCATGTGTGGTTTTATAGAAAAAAGTTGAATAACTCATAAACAAGATCCTGAATCAGAAATATGAGGGAATCATTGTGTTCATGATGGTGGGTTTACCTTATTTGTGACCTAACTTTAGTCAGCGTGGGTCACAAGTGAGAAAACCTTAAAATGGAATACATGTAAGTTAAATAAATATATATATAAATATATAAATTTTTTAAAATCATTATAACTCATTAATAGTGAATTATATTAAAAATATGAGACAATATTTGAGTTCGTAATGGGGTGTTTTCCTTAGACGGAGCCTAACATTGGCCGATGTAGGTCAACTATGGAAAGTAGATTTTGGGATGTAATAGTAAATAAAATAATTAAATAAAAAATATTTTATTTTCAAGTCCTATAAATCATAAACGGTAACTCAGATTAGAAATCTGAGTGTCTTATTGAGCTCATGAGGTTATTATTTCCTTAGGTAGAATCTAACCTCGACCGGTACGGGTTGAGGGTAGAAGTTAATTTTTGGATATTTTAAAGATAAAAAAATAAACATAAGAAAGTATATTTTATTAAGAAATGACTCGCTATAATGAAAAATTTAGTTGTCTATTTCATTTCATAAATTTAATAGTGTAACGGCGTGGTGAATCAGCAAAACAAAAATGCTGAAATGTGTTTCCGCCATTTATTGGACTAACATATATATGAGATAAGGGACGGATTCTAGAGTTTTCACTGAAGCATGGAAGGAATTATGTTGACGAATGATGAATGACGATGAATTTTTAATCTCCAATGATGAAAAACATCCCCATCCACTTCGAAGGATTTCACCAATAGCGAAGGATTGCGGTCCGAGGATTGAAGAATGATGGAAGTGCGGCTCCATTCTTAGAAAACGATTGATCTAATACTCAAGGTACATGTTGTAATTTAAATATATTCTTTCCCCATTCATTAATTTAAAAGAATAATGTCGATCAACCCATGATTATGTTGAACCATAGTTTGATCGTTCTTGCTGGAGGGTTCGACTTGCATGTTTTAATTTGGGGGAAATTGTTCTGCTGACATTTGTATTCTTGATCCTTGTAATGGGGGTGGATCATGGACTGAACAAAAAATGGATAAGGCTTGTTCTTCAGTTTTAATTTTTATGTATCTTCCCCCAATCACATTCTTTGTATTCTTCATAGAATAACTTGTAGATGATCATTTTGTGTATGTTTCATGGCACAATAAACCCAAATCACAGATCCAACCTCGTGGAGAACTAGTGGAGGTGTGACATCATTGGCGACATATGGATCGAAGTAAAATAGTAGATATATATATTCATATTTTTTATGGAGAAGTGGTTCGTAGCCTGGATTCAAACCCACAAAAGTGAAGATGGCTACCCAAATGTTCTGGAACATATTCTGGATCGATGATCAGAGAAGCATAGTGTATCTGATGTCCCAAATAAGAGGCCATTGAGGAACTGGCACCCGCAGTGGCATGTGGCAGTGACCGCCTATCAGTGCATCAGAAGCCGACCTCCCACAGTGGCAACCAGAGGAGCCCACTACTGCCTGGCCACTAGTGGCGATGGGGGTTGTGTCCAGGGCGGGCTGTGGTGGGTGCCGCGTCAGGACATTGTTATGCGGTGAGCAGACAACTTGTAGGATCAACGACCAGCCAAGCCGGACATGTGACGTGGAGGAGAACTCGTGGCTACCACCATGGGTGGGAGGAAGGACGTGGCACCAGTCCCGTCCGGTGGACCGAACTGGTCTGTAGTATGTGGATCAAGTGTGCTGGGCCGCTATAGTAGACCCCACGAGCCAGGTTGACCTAGAATGTTGGGCCGATTCAGTGGGCTGGGTCTGGTTAGTAGACCCGTGTCTAGTTGGTGGACCCTAGTTCGGGTCTGGTCAGGTCCCGTTCCAGTATGACATCATTAAAAGCATAATAACATCCCCGATTGATGATCTGTTTGTGAAGTTGGGACCGTCACGATGAGGTAATACATTTGATATACTATAAGTGGGTTTTAGTGGATGTTGATATATGAATGATGTATTGAAGAGTAGATTCTCCCAGAACCAAGTTTTCTATGAGCGGGACTCCTGTGGAATGTTGTGACAAGATGACTATGACAGGTTGGTCTAGGTGACCTAGCAGGCCTAAGTGAAGAGCGGGTTTAGGTGACCCAGAAGGCATAAGTGACGAGTGGGTTTAGGTGACCCTGCAGGCCTAATTGATGATCAGGTTTAGGTGACCTAGAAGGCCTAAGGTATGAGTGGGTCTAGGTGACCTAGTGGTCCTAAGTGACTTATCAAGTATTAGTGCCTCAACAGTACAGGGTGTTCATTGTTTTCAACATATAGTTTAGTTTTTCATACTTTAGTTTATACCTATGTGAGATGACTCTAGTGACTCTCTTTATTGTCTTTCTTAGAGGCTACACTTCACATACGTCATTATTAGTCTGATTTGGTATTTCATTGTGGTATACCTGTATGGTTTGGGGTCCCTACTGAGTATTATTTTACTCACCCCTACATGGGCTTCGCTTTCATGTGTCGTGTCTTGTGCAGACGATCAACACTTTTATGGAGTCCTAGGTGGACAAGGGCTAGTTTGTGCTTAGAGTGACCCGACAGATGAGATGTGCTCTTGTGGCTTTTGACAGTTGTTTTTGTACATACCATTTAGGTACAATTTATTCTTTGGATGAGTTTTACAGAAATTTACTTTTACATTTTTTTTCAGGTGGGCTTGTATTCTGAAAAAATATACCTTCAGTTTTATGCTATTGTACCTTATGTTTTTTACTTAGCATTTTACCTTCCATCATCTATGGATTGGAGTTGTGTGCATGTGTACAGGTACTTAGGAAAATTCCTCCCATTTTTTTGGGATATTCCTACTCATTGCTAGTCTCCATCCCCTAGCCTATGGGAGGTAGGCCTATGGTAGCCATGGCTTGGGTCTCGAGGGACGAGTCATGACGTAGTTGTATCAGAGGATTTCGGTTGTACCATAAGAACCCAAATCCTATGAGTTTGGTTTGGGGAAATGGTGTTATGTGTTTCGAGTTGGGATTTTAGGCCAGGGAATACAATGTTGGAGAAACGAGTGACGTATCCATACACAAGGACCTTGAATTCTGCTTTTAGACTCGGTACATGAAAACACTAGTTGGAGGAAAAAATGAAGGTATAAGAATTCCATTGGAATTGGTTGAGTTTTCCATGTCCTTCTTGAGTCATCTCACCAGGTATAACCTATTGATCATGGTACATCTTGTTTTTCAAAATTCTTCCATGTAGACAGCTAGGAAGGATTCCACTATGTGATCATGAGGATGATTTGTCAGGTGACGAGATGGGTACAGGGGTTTGTACCATAGAAAGTACCTCTGGGTGGTGTACTAGCTATACCCCCACCTGTGGAGTTGCACATGATACTCATAGTACTTGCAGATGAGATGCACTAGCTGAGTGAACTTTATGAGTTTTAGTGACCGAGACTCTTTAGGTTTCAATACAGACCTGACTCATAGGCAGATAAGGATTGGCTTGAAGTGTTGACCGAGTTTTCCATCCAATCGGGACACCATTAGATCAGATATTGGTCCTAGAGGTGATCTTCTATGTGGCTTAGTAGGGTGATGGTGGTGTTTAGATTACATAATCATATGATGACATGACTATTCTATGGTTAGAGTTTAAGAACATTTCTCAAAAAAGGGGATATCACTATAAAATATAAGGGCTATGTGTGACCAAGAGATTTTATAATTCCGGAAATATGACATGTCGGTATCTGAGTAGTCATCAATCCATATGAACCATTTCAGGTACTTGATGAATATGACAAAACCAATAATTCAGGGCTCAGAACTTTGAGAAACGTTTTCTACAGTACATCATAGTGAACTATATTCCCTTGTTTATTTGTATTTTCTAGGGTTCTAGAGTGAACCATTGTGGTTGAAAATCCTTTGGGTGGAGCAGATACAACAATTGGATTACAAAAGTTGGTAAGGATAAGTAGAGAACTCGGGAGAAAAAGGTAGACGTTAGTCTCAAAAACATAGTCATGTGATACATTCCAAGAAGAGGTCCTAGGATAGGGCATCTACAGCTCAGGGATCATAGGGTGAGTCCAGTCGGCCTTGGGAGAGGCAATGATTTTCATGAGATGCAAGGGGACATCTTGAAAGAGATTATACACCACATTGTGCCACTAATAGGGAAGTGGTGGATGGGCCACTGAGGAAGAGGTAGTGATATGAAGAGACAGATCTACAAGGCGACAAACATGGTAGAGGAGTTGGGAGAGAAGAAGAAGGCGGTATACATTTCAACATGTTACCACCACCACCCCCATGTGTTCCATACAAGGCTCAAGGATGTGGAGGATAGGGGAAGGGGAAGCTGCATGCAGTCAAGGTATATGACCCAGGGCTCCATGAATTATTCGAGGTATGGTCCTTCTCTACTCATTGCTACCATATTAATAAACACAGGAGATAATCATCATTCTGTGTCACCGATCTTGTTCAAGACCTAGAGTATCCAATTAAACTATTGACTTGACCCTTTTTTTGGGAGACACCTTTGAGAGGAGACTCAATAATCACACTTATGCCGACAGTGTGATCTGACCCTTGAGGAGAGAGTTTTGTTTAGAACCACTTGGTGGCATCATTGAGGCATTACGACATCATTATTGGTTTGAATTTTTTTATCAACAGTCCATGTTCAGATTGACTGTTTTAGGGAAAAATGGTGTGGTGTGTTCACAACAATAGAATGGAGTTTTGCATGGTAAAAAAATATGGAAACCCAGACATCACGGGATAGACTCATGCATACGAGGGTGCATCCAATCACTCTTGAGTTGACTAGCCTTTCCCTCGAGGTAGTGAATGTAATGAGTTTTTAGTTCCCAAAAGTATTGGAGGATTATAAATACGTCTTCCCTGAAGATATTCAAGGTTTACATCCTCTTAGAGAGATATACTTATAAATTGTTCTACACCACGATATGGAACCAATATCAGCATTAGTATATCAGATGGCTTTTACAGAGCTTTGTGAGCTGAGGGTTCATGTGGAGGACTTGTAGATGAAGGTCATATTAAGACCCAGTGTTCAAGGTTATGCGTAGAGTACCGACACTTTAACCAAGTGACAATGGAGAGAGAGTATCCACTACCAAATGGTTGATGAACACTTCGATCAGTTGAAAGGGGAAGCCATTTTGGATATAAAGTTGACATAGGCTTTTCAGTAGTTAAGATAGAGTTTGACAAGTGCCCTGATCTTGAGTCTTCCAAAGGAGGGAATCGAGTACGTAGTATTCTACAATGCATTCGAGACCAGACATGGTCGTGTCCTAATGTAGAGGATAATAGTGATTTCCAATGGTTTGCGTCAGTTGGGACCACATGAGCAGAACTACACGACCCAAGATCTTATGGTAGAAATAATAGTCTTCGTATTGAATATGGAGCGACACTACCTGATGGTCTATAGGTTTAGCATCTACTTAGACCAAAAGAGTATCATGTATATCTTCTCTTCTAAGGTTATTAATTTGAGACAAAGGCATTGGCCAAAAGTTCCTCCCGATCTATGACTTAGAGAGAATCTATACTCCTAGTAAGGGAAACATGGAAGCTGATTCTATCAGCAAGAGATCTAGTTAAAAGTTGAAAAAGGAGCCAATGGAGCAGTTTTCCTCATTACAGTTATACTTCGTGGATAAAGATGATGTATCCCACCTCTAATTGGTTGTTGTTACCCCACCACCCTAACAATGAGTCAAGGAGGCACAACTCGTCGATACCAACAGTAAACATTAAGTGATCAGTTTTTCACATGGGAATACCACTGATTGATATTAGGAAGGTGGGGAGCATGCCATTCCTTTAAAAGGATGCATAGTAGAAGTGGTTGATACCTTCAGTGGAGAGATGCATCAAGATATGCATGTGGATGTAAAGGAGTACACTGGGGATGAAATAATAGTTTAAAGCTGGGGTTACCTGTTTATAAAAAAGCTAATAACTTGTTTGAATTAGTTTTGTGTTTGTCAACACACTATGTTGAGATCCTGTTCTTAGAAAGTGTCTCTATTTAATTCTATGGGGTTTTAAGAAGTGATTGAGAAAGTATATCAACATACATAGGGATAGGTTTTCCATGTACGTTTAGGGGACAAAATACCATCTGAGTGATAGTGGACCGACTCGAAAAGCTAGCCACTTCATATATTTTTGGGAGTATAGTTCAATAGAGAGCTTGTGTTGCCTTTATGCATATGAGATATCTCAAATCTATAATATAAAATTGGTGATAGTTTCTAATTGGGATGCTCACTTTCCATCCTATATGTGGAGATTGAGGCTCCACAAGAGAGTTCCCTTTGTGGGTAGTCGATTCCTTTAGTGTGTGCCTGGTTGCAGCATGAGAATATTTGGAAGAGAACACATGGGAGTGGGAGGCCTAAGTTCATGATCATAACCTCATCTATTTGGTTATACCTTGGTTTGGATTTCCTGGACATAAATCCTCAAGTGGGGGGATGTAATGACTCAAATTCTTCAGTATTAATTTTTAGAAAAATTTGGGGAAAATTACGAGACCAGGAACTGAGATTGCGTGAGTTTCTAAGGCCCGGTGTTCCAAAAATTATATGAAGAAAATTTTTATGTTTTTAATAATTCACATTAGTGGATTACATGATTTTTTTGAATAACTCTTAAATAGTTGCCCAGATCAAAAATCTGAGGGTGCGATTGTGTTTAAGTTGGAAGGATTACCCTAAGCGTGACTTAAATTTAGTTAGAGCGGGTATCGATTGAAAAAACCCAAAAATGGAATAAATTTAAATAAAATTATTCAATTTTTCAAATCCTTATAACTCATGAACAGTAACTTGTATTGAAAACATGATACCACCTTTGTGTTTGTAATGGGGTGTTTTCCTTAGGTGGAGCCTAACATTGTCCGATGTGAGCCAACTATGGAAATTAGTATTTGGGACATAACCAAAAATAAAATTATTATATAAAATTTATTTTACTTTCAAATCATATAACTCATAAATAGTAACTAATATTGGAAATATGAGTGTACATTGAGCTCATTAGGGTGTGTTTTCATTAGGTGGGGCCTAACCATGATCGGCGCTGGTCGAGGGTAAAAGATAATTTTTGGTAGTTTTATAAAAAATAAAATAAACTTAAGAATGTTTATTTTATTCAAAAATGGTTCATTGTAACACAACATCGAGCTAGATATTTCATTTCATAAATGTAACAGTGTAACAGAGTGGTGACTCAGTGTAATAGAAAAAATGAATATTGTTTACCGCATTTATTGGAATAAAATATATATGGGATTAGGGAAGGGTATTTTAGTTTTATTTGAAGAATGGAAGGGATTCCATTGGAGAATGTTAAATGGTGAAAAATAGATAATCCCCAACAACGAAAAATGACCCCCTCCACTTTGAAGGATTTCACCGATGATGACGGATTGCAGACTAAGGATCGACGAATGATGGGAGTGATGCACCGTTCTTCACCAGCAATCGATCCAATCCTCAAGGTAGGGGTTTCTATTTAAATCTTGTATTTATCTATTCATGAATTTAAATGATTAGCTCTGATCAACCCATGAATAGCTTAACATATGGTTAAATCATTCTTGTGGGAGGGTTCAACTTGTCGATTTTAATTTTGTGGACAGTGTTATGCTTAAGTTCATTTTATTGATCCTTATATCGGGAGTGGATCAAGTCCACAAAAAAAATAGATGAGGCACATTCTTCAGTTTTCTTTTTTTGTGTATCTTCCCCAAATAACATTCTTTTCATTATTCATGGAATAACAAGAGGATGATTTTTGTGTGCAGGTTTATTTCTGCATCAATCCCAAATCAGAGATCCAGCCTCATGACGACCTAGAGGAGGTGAAACAACGACATCGATGGCTGGATTAAAGGGACACAACAAATACCACAATTTGATAATTTTTTAGTGATGGGGTTCATAATGTGGATTTGAACCCACGATAGTGATGATTGAGATCCAAGAGTTCCATAACATCTTCTAGATCATTGATCGGAGCACCAGACCGTGTCTGGTGGCATGTGGAAGGGGTCACCCGTGGTACCGGCTCTGGGGACCAGTGCTGGTAGTGGTATGCGGCAGCAGCTAGAGGAGCCTGTGGTGGGTGGTGACTAGGGTCGTGGCCAGGGAGGGTGTTGTGTCAGACCAGTGGCTTGAGGTCATCATATCACATGCATGATCAGAAGCCGGACGCGTGATGTGGATGATAAACCACGATTACATTCGCAGCGCCAGTCGTGTTTGGTGGACCAAACCGGTCCCCACCGTGCAGACCAGGATGGCTGGGATGTAGAAGCGGCTCTAGTGGTTCGGGTCGAATTAGTGGGTCCCATGTCGAATCGACAGAACCTAGGTGGCAATTTTCCTTCAGGGATGACCGGTCCTCATCACATGCTCATGAATTGACCTATGAATCTTCTGATCCTTCAACTTTAATGAATAATGGTGTTTCCTTTGCAGAGGATATCTCTGGATCTTCATCTCTGAACAAGGAATGTCCATAAACTCTATCATTAGTAGAGTTGATATTCGGAGGTTTGTTGTGATTGTAGACCCAGTGTCCCGAAAACAACGAATTGTTCTTTGCACATTTTCAATCATGGGTCACATATTTTATTCTAAGGTTGACAAACCCTGGTCTTATAAAGATCTTAAGGATATGATTTCTCATTACTGGGGCTTCAGTAACTAGAGATTAATTCTCATAGGGAGAGGGTTTTTCACATAATTTTGAAATTGAGGGATTCATTCAACCTGGTGTGGGATCTCAGTAATCTAAACCTCAAGCCTGCTACTCTAAGAATATATGAATTGAATGTCAACTTTAATCCATTTAATCTAAAGAAAATCAATGCATAAATTTTGTTCAGACTACATGGGTTGAACTGTATTTATTGGCATCCCAATATACATAATGATCTCTCCTATTTTATTGTCACTCCTATTAGAATGGATTAGTACACCCTAGATGGGGAACTTGGGTTTTTTTCTAGAATCTTAGTTGATATTATCATGTAAATTAGAAGACCAACTAGTATCACTTTTCATTATAATGGAAATAAAACTAAGGTAAGGGCTGAATATGAATGGGTAGCCCACTTTTGTGATGTATGTAAAGTTTTTGTCCATTTGGTTGTCATATATATAATTCTACAGAATAATGTGAATGCGGTACCGAAAGGTATGGATTTGAAAGCATTAAATCAGAATAAAAAATAAGAAGGTTCTTATGGAGAAAGAAGGGGATGCAATAGTTGGTCCCTCTAATATTATGGTTCCTTTGAAAAATTCTTGGGTAGATATTGTTGATGAAGTAGAACAAAGCTTGATTCCTGATTTACCTAGTCCCCTGCTAGGTTGGATCATGAGGTGAACAATACAGGGGGTTCCGATCTCAATGAGGTGGAAAATTTGAGTTTTTCTATTTCAAATAATATTTACAGTCTGGTTTTCATATTCAAAGGGATTTGGATGACATTTCTATGATACAAGATTTGGACCAAGACATAAGTAAGTAGGTTCTTTCACTATAGAATGGTGAGGAGTTCATTGGGGTTTCCAATTCAGCATCTTTGAAACCAATTCTCCTTGATCCTCTATGCTTTGATGCAACCTTCAAGGTAACTAATATTGCCTCAGAAGTCTATTCTCATGACTTGGTTAGTTAGGATCCTATTTAAAAATCTCTTAAATAACACAAAAACCCATATTTTCCTCATGAGGAAGTGTTTATCACAATCATGGACTTCCCCACTTTGAAGACTACTGGTGAAGCAGATTCTCCATTACCATTGTCTATGTATGATGTTGGTTCACACCCAAAATTGCCCTGTCATGCTGGTAATGACAAGAGATTCAAAACTAGAATTGAAAATATGAGTATCACAAATATAAATGATCTTATAAAAGGATATTCTTGTCCTAAAACAAGGGTTGGAATTCCTGCTAAAATAAGCGTGTAGAAAGATGTTGGGGTAAAAAAAGGGGGATCCAACCTCAGTCTTAAGTTCAAATGAGGGTTCTTTTTGGGAATTTCTAGGGGATTTCCAACCTTGAAACCATGAGGTCCCTAGGGATCTTTATTCAACATCACATTACTCTTCTTATAGGCTTGTCTGAACCTAATAGAGACTTTTCTCCCAAAGTTTCTAATCTGGATCTTTTGTGATTTCATTTTTTTGAATCCAATAGGCATGTTTATGAGGTCAAAAGCCATTGGGTCTTGGCACATTATTTCTTATCAGATATTTATCTGGTTTATAATATTGATCAACATGTCACAATGTGCCTTCAATTATCTAGGTTCTCAAAATCTTTGTTCCTTTATTCATGCCTATAACGACTACTAGGATCTCATGAGCTTGTGTTTGGATAATGGATCTATCAACACTGATATTACTAGCCCTTGGATCATTATTGGGGATTTTAATTATATCATGAATCTAGATGAAAATATGGTTACTATGAATAATTCTATTGCTTCCAGATAATTCAAAGCTTGTACTGATAAAAATGAGCTGATAGAGGTGAATCTGGTTAGGGTTAAGTACACTTAGTATAAGAAATTTTTAAATAGGTATGTTGCATGCAGGATTGATAGGGATTTTTTCAATGAATCCTATCTGGATTCTTGTGGATAAATTTCATTTACAACATTTCCTAGAATTAATTTTGATCATCATCCCATATTGAATGATCTTGTGGGAAAAGATCCCAAACTACCTTTTCCCTTTAGGTTCAAAAAATATTGGATCACAAATCCTGAGAGTAAGACAATTGTTGAGTAGACGTGAAACTATATGGGATGTATGAATGATTTTTTTCTTGTGTTATCATTCTCAAACTTCTCAAAAGAGACTTGAAAATATGGAGAAAAGATCGTTCTGACTCTATTGATGTTGAAATCTTCTCTCTATTGGATTCTATTCTGTAATTGCAAGAGAAGGAGACTATGAGTGACTTATATGATGAAATTCTTAGGGAAACTGATATTATCTCCAAGATGAATAGTCTCTTGAACCTTAAATATACCTTACAAAGGGATGAATTTAAGGCTAATTGGTTGAAGGATGGTGACCGAAACTCAAAAATTTTAATTCTATTCAAAAAATTAGGATGGTTTTTATGACTCTATCCTTTATTTGGAATGGGGATCAGATTATTGAAAATAAGAAGGATCTCTCGGAGTATGTGATCTTATACTTTAAAGATCTCATCAATGGTCCACATTCACCTTATAATACTGTAGAAGGTATTAATCCCAAACTTATGACTCAATAAGATAATCAGAAACTTACCTCTATTCCCTTGGAGTTTGAGATTAAGGAATCCACCTTTAGTCTTAAATCTGATAGTTCTCGTAGTTCATATGGTTTTGGAAATATTTTCATCGGGAGATTTTGGGATATTATTAATGTTGATGTTTGCAGGCCAGTCACTCATTTTGAAATAAGGTTTTCATCCTTATGGATTGAATTCCAAATTTCTCTATCTTATTCTAAATGTGGATATTTCTAATGTCATCCATGTATTTAGGCTAGTAGCTTTAGTCAACACCATTTATAAAATTATTTGAGAAATCTTGGCTATGATTCTGACCTCAATTGTATCCATAATTGTCTCCCAAAATCATTTTGTCATTGTTAAGGGTAGATCCATTCAAGATTGTCTCATTACTACCTCGAAATGTGTTAATATTCTTAAGAATCTTTTAAGGGGAAGAAATATTTCTCTCAAGCTCGATGATGGAAAGGATTTTGACACATTGTACTGGGGTTTCGTTTGTAAGATTCTTTATATGTTTGGTTTTGATAGTCTCTTCATTTCTTGGGTCAAGAACATATTTGGGCCTTCCCACATATTTTTTCTTATTAATGGATCCCCGAGGGCTATTTTTTTATGGTGTAAGACAAGGTGACCCCCTTTCTAAAATAATTTTTTGATAGCTAAGGACTATCTTAGCAAACTCCTTTCCATTATGGCTAGTAATGGGAAAATGAAAGCTATCTATGTTGGGAGGGGATTAGATACTATTACTCATTTGTTTTATGCTGATGACATCATACTCTTCACTCAATGTGATAGAAGAAATATCAACAATATCATGTGAGAACCTTTACACTTTGAAAAGGTTTCTAGTAAAGAGATCAGTTGGAGTAAGTCCTTTGTTTATTTTGGATGGAATGTCTCTACCCCTAAGGAGAATGAAATTATCAAGGTTTTGGGTATTAAGGAGGATGATTTCCCCTTCAATTAACTGGTAGTTCCCATGTTTTGGGGGAGACCAAAGCCTCTTACTTCATAGACATCATTGGAAAGGTGAAAGGACATCTTGCAACCTGGAAGGGTAAATCTCTCACTATGGTTGGTCATGTTTGTCTAGTGAAGGCTGTTATTATTTCTATGTTTTTTACTCCTTCATGGTGTATAAATAGACCATTTCTATTATCATGTATATAAATGTGTCTAAAAATGACTTATTTAGAGTGGAATCATTCTTGGGAGGAAGTTAGAAACAGTATCATTGAGAAATTATTGTAAGCCTAATGATGTAGGGGGATTATGCATTAAGAACCTTGGATCATTAAATGATTCTTTGAAGGAAGAATTTATATGGTGACTTTTCAATAGTGATTATGTGTCTCTTTAATTCCTTCGGGACATGTTCATGCATATTCTCAAGAATGGAATTTCTAGTTATATTAGTTCCTCAGATTGGCCTGCCCTTAATAAAATTTTCATTCTATTAATTTCTATTCCAGATGGTTGGATTCAAGAAATTATTCTCTCCCTTTTGATAAGGTAAATTGGACTATTAATCCTTTTTTTATTCCCTTTGTAGATGATATTATAAACTTAGATTTAGATATTACCATTATGAACCAGCTTGGGAATATTGAGGGCCTCCTGAATCATATCATTAACACTGGTAATGGTTTTTTTTCCAACAGAACATATTTTTGGATATGGGAACCTACTGCCAAAAAGATTTTGTCTTATAAATTGTTCTAAAAGAAATATTTATCTTTCAACATGGATTCTCAATGGATGGTGGACTTGCAATGGAGAATCATTAGGCCTTCTCGGCCCGTTTTAGTCTAGAGGGTGGCTCATGGGAATAATTAAACTAATTATTATCTTAAATCTTGTGGTTTTTTCCTATGTTCCTATTGTGTTATTTTTCACCAGCATAAGGATGATACAGATCATTTATTACTATGTTCTATAGCTTCTTCATCAATGTAGAAGGATATTGTAGACATTTTTGAACTTACCCTACCTCAGATGGATTCTATACGGGGGATTATTCAAGGCGAGCACAACCTGGTTTTGTCTCCGCAGTTGTTGCATCTTTTTCATGTCACTACAGCCGAATTGATAAACATCATCTGGAATGCTAAGGATAAAACTATCCATGAAAGGTATTATTTCATGGTTTTTTGTTCAATGTCATCGATTCTTCCTACTATCTGAGAATCCTACACAAAAAAACACTTTTGCTTCATTTTTGTTCATGACCTGTCTATACTAACCCAGTTTACTATCAAAGGTAATTTTTGACCCCAGTTGGTATGTTTGAAATCTAATGGAAGGCCCCTATTGATGGTTTCATGAAGGAAAACTCTGATGGTGCCTCACATGGTAATTTAGGGCCATGTGGTTATCGTTATGTTTTTAGGAATCACCGAGGGGATATCCATGGCTACTTTTAGGGTTCTTGTGGACTTTACTCTTCTATTGAAGCATAGATTCTTGTCATTATCATTGCAGTATAAAAAGTACAGAGTCGGGGATGGAACAACATATGGCCGGAGAGTGATTCTACCATTATTCTGCCTTCCATCAAAATGGGATCAATTCAATTATCCTAGAGACTCACCAATAGATAGATAAAATTCTTGGATTCTCATTCCGCCATGGATCACATCATCACACATATGTATAAGGAGGCTAATGTGGTGGTGGATGGACTTGAAAATAAATTTATCAATGGTGTTGATATTTTATGGAATGATCAGTTTCTTGAGGATATTTTCCTTTGTTTTAGAGGGATCAAGGAAAATCCCCTATTTTTAGAATAATGTATGTCAGTCTTTTTTGCTTAATAAATGTGCCTTCCTTTTCTAGGCAAGGTCTCATATTATAATAAAAAAAATATTTCTGAACATTTTCAAAATTTCACTCAAAGATAATTTTGAAATGTAAATTTTAAAAATGAAATTTGTTTTGAAATAAATTTTCTAAAGTTAAAAAATATTATTATTATTTCACAAATAGCAATAAAAATATTTTTTATGAAAATAATATTTTAGAATCATATATAGACTTTACTAAAAATTAAGTATTTTTTATCAATATTTTTTATTTATATAACATCATTATACATATTTTTTAAATAATATTTGTTCTATTCATACCACCTTATTTAACGACTATTTTATAATTTTATTATTTAAATAATAATATTATCAATATATCATGGTTCCTTAAAAATGAATATTGTGTGTAATGAAAGCTATCCAAAAAAATTAAATTTATTCAAAAAAATATTTCATAATATCTTGGGGTGTTACACTAATCCTTCTCTAATATAATTTCTCTAATAGTACAAAATTTTCTCATCTTACTACTTGGTTTCATCATTCTTCTATATGGTTTTATCAATTTCCTTCTCTCTAAAGATAATGGTAGATGTTTTTTCTCCAATGAATTTGACATATTTTAGAAATATCAAGTTAAAAAATCTATGTTTCTGATAGGATAGTGTTTTTCTTCTAGAAGTTTAATTTTATTATCCAATCCCATTTTTGACAATTTTTATCTTCTTTGAGTCTTCTAATTTCTACAAAATGCATATTGATATCCACTTTTTTGGTGTATTACTTATGATTATCTCTGTATACTACAAACTCAATATTATATTATGATTCATATTATGACTAGTTTACATCTTCATCCGCTTATACTAAATGAAACATTAGATACATATATAGGATATTAATAATTATTAAATTATACACTATCATATATATCTTATTTAACTGAAAAAAGGTTTTTTATATAGGAATTATGTGAAAATTTATTCTTTATATTTTATTAGGAAAATGATTGATCTATAAAAATTGTTTTATGAGACTATTCCCTGTCATTTTATATTCTATGATTCATTGGAATGTTAAAATATTTATTATAAACAATTATAAAATTAAAACATTTTAAGGGTAGTCTTCCTTTGTAATTTTTTTCCACCACTTATGAAATTTCATAACAAGGTAGAAATATTTTCTAAAGAATATTCCATCTGATATCCTTTATTCAAGTATTCATAATTCTATTAAATCTCAATACCATTGAGTGATTTGAGAGAAACATTCATTTTTCTACATTCTTTTCCTCATAAGGTCATGTTAGCTTCTAATTTTGTATCTAATGAGAGTGTTATAGATCTCTTAAATAATGAAGTCAACAATAGCTATATCTTTGAGAGTGGATATCTTGATATCATATTTATCATGAAGAATAATCAATATTTTTTTACCATAATGAATTATTTTATATTCTTTATAATCTCTCTAATTTTGTTAATAATTTTTTTAACCTGGTGAAGAACTCATCAATAGTCTAAAACTCACACATCCTGATTTCTTTATATCATTTTTAGATGATTTGTATCTTTTATTCATTTAACATTTATTTCCCTCATAAATTTTTTGAAGTTTCTTCTTGATATTATTAGTTTTTTTAATTTAATAATTTATTCATATCCTATTTAGATAAATATGATAACTCTTCATTCCTAGCATTCCCATCATTTTCAAGGTTCCTTTTTTCAGTTATAGACCATGTTGGGGATTTATCAGGGATAGTGAATCCATATTTCGTAGATTAAAAAACAACGATCCCTATAAAAATATTTAAGGAACCATCCTATATTTTAATTAATGAAACCATTTTCCATCAAACATTAGAATACCTGTAGAGACCCAAAGCCTGACGTACATGGAAAATACATTACTTTTTCGGAATACTTAATACATAACAAAAACAGACACATAAGGATCGTAATATTGTAGTGTCTTTGGAAACTCCTAATAAAATCTTCTTATCGTGGTGAAAGATATTCAACATCTCCCAATAAAGATCTCCCCCTTTTTTCTTACCTAAAACCTTTCTTTATATCCCGGGGAAATGAAAACATAAAAGGGGTGAGCTCAAATTCCCAGTAAGGGTAAACATAGAGAACATAAAACAATCCATAAACATTTGAATGAAAAAACTTGAACATAAAATCTAAACATCAAAATATTGAGCAAAGACATGAATCTTGTAAGTACGTAAGGCATATATCATAAGGGAACATCAATCATGATAAAATATCATGGGAATAAAATATGTAATTGTGGAAACCATTAAGCACATGATATGATTTCCATAGTAGCCAAGGCATTGCTTCCAAGACCATCTTAGTGGACAAAGTCCCTTTCTGAATCGAGTTCACTCCTCGTTCCAGTCCTGTATTACTGAACCAGTTTAACTTTCTGTTCCAGCCATGTCTATATCATGAGATATAAATCTTTACCCAATGCATTGGAAGGAGATATAGGTCCCACCCATCTCATAATTAAATCATTCTTACTTGTGCCACAAAAAAAACATACATCATTCATAATAACTCAATGAATAAAATGGGTTACATAAACTTCATCCCATCATCACATAATCCATATAAAAGAAATGGATATTTCTTCATAAGAAAAGTGAAACCATGTAAATAATAGAGACATTATACTTGAAACATACACATATGAAATAATGTCATCTTATATGTAAAATTATTTTGATAAAACACTTGAAATGAATTCTTGAGGAAAATATCCTTTCTTATTCAAAATCAATTTCTGCTCACAAAACGTCATGAAATTTTAAAAGAAAAGGATTTTGTTGAAAATAGTCATGAAATATTTTGTAGGAAGCTTTGTGAGAATAAGGCTTTATAAAACCATAAAAATCCTTTCATGCCATATACGTTAAAAAAAATTCTTATCGTAATTTTTTCAGAAAAGTCAAAAATATATTGTAGGGTAAATAAAAGAAAGATTCCTTCCATACCATGGGGTAAAATTCAAATGGTTAAAAATTAATTTAAACATACATGAATACAATTTTATAAAACATGGACATGGATGACAGCAATAACCCCAGTAAACACTTCCGAATAAGCAATCTTGGATAAAAATGAGATTTGCACAATTATCCCTTACCTTAGGTCCGATATACTTCATACGTATTTGAAACTACTATATAATGATTTAAATAATGTCATTGAATTATTACAGAATCATAATCATTATTATCATATCATATATGTTTCACTTATGACTTTATATTATCCGTTCTTTTGTAAATTCCATGTTAAAGCAGTGTTTTGGGAAAAATCATTTCATTTATCATATGTGTTTCGACTTGTGGTTCTTGATATTAATACTTATAACTTGATTTACATAATTAAATAATGTAAAACATGATTTATATATAATATATAATCATCATATACATATATATATATATTATAGATCGATAAAAGGAATGAAATACATCGTTCATGGAGACGGTAGGCCTTACGTACGCATGAACGCTGTTTTCGTTTCCTTATTGAATTGAATGAAACTAAATAGATGAAATACATATATATATATACATAAATCCAGTAGAATTCATATATTTAAATATTATTAATTATATAAACTTTATCATCATTCATGTATGGGTAACATGGAGAATGAATCTCATCGCATCGTGGAGACGGTAGTCCGTACGTACGCACGAGCGATGATCTCGTTCCCATAATTATTGAATAGAATTGGAGTGGATGGTATAATATATCAGAATCAGTGTGATTTTATAATAACCATATACAGTTATTCTTTACACCATTATACCCATCCATGTATGGTTTTGGTGGAAAAACAGATTTCACCACAGCGTGGAGACGGTATTCCGTACGTACACACGCGTGGTGATTTCATTTTCCGTAGGATGGATAGATGGTGAAATAGGGTTTTCTTGATACTTATAATAACATATCATTATATGAGTTATACTGATGTTATTACTTCATAATGAAACAACTAAAGAAGAAGATGTGGAAGAAGAAATAAAGTTGAAAGAATCGGTAACGGACATTACCTCTTCTTTGAAGCGCCTCTTTGAGACCTCCTCTTAGGGAACTAAAATTGGTCTTTGAAGAAGACCAAAAACTCTAGGATGTTACTATGGAAGTGGAGAAGAGAATATGTCAGGGTTTGGCCGAGCATGAAGGCTCAATCTGTTGTGACGAAGAGAGGGAGGAGGTGCCCTTTTATAAGGGAGGAGAGGGGCACCTTTGGAAAAACTAAATATATTATTTTATTATAAAGTCATATTCAGTTTTTAATAGCTCCAAATAGAGTTATTTAGAAGCTAAGGTGGGGATGGGTAGAAATAATCTCATCCAATAGAATTTAGACAAGTTTAGGTTTCTATTTTAACCTTATCATTTATATTTAACCTTAAGTTATATAATTTTACTTTTACCATGTCTTCTTGTTTTCTTACACTATAAGGTTAATAAACTTACTATAACAAGCCAAAAGAGCCCCAATTTTATTATTATTAATATATATAACATTATATAAGTCATTTGGCAGAATAATATATTTTTAAGAATAAAATAACAATTAATAATATAATATTTGATTAAAAAACTATTTTATGTCAATTTTGACACTATTTGGTAATTGATTTTTGTAAAAATCATGACAGAATGTTTAGTTAAAAAAAGTTAACTAAATCCATACTAACATGTCATATTAACCTAGAAAATTATTGGAATTCATAAAAAGTCTAAAACTACATTAATTTGGGTATTTATAACATCAATTATGTCAACATTTCATTAATAAGATAATTACTGCATCATCTTTGTGTCATAAATAAATTAAACTATTTAATGTCTAAAAATTACAAATAAAATACCATTATGTAGGAAATAGTTTTAGATTTCTAATGAATTTTTATATTCTAATTTATCTTATGTATAAACCTATATTAAAAATGATTTACTTATTAAACTTAGATTTTAACTATTTTAACCCTTCTTTAAATAAATAAATATTAAATGTCCTAATCTAATCAAAGTGGTCCTAAATGGTCATATTTTATTCCTAAGGTTGTTTTTGGTAGAATTAAACTTATCCAATAGAATTAGGACATGTGTTAGGGTAATACTAATATCATTTTTACCCTTAATTATCCTATTTACTTTTAACCGTGGTAAATAAAAGTAAAAAGTTACTATTCACCAAAACATATTTTCATCTCATTGAACCACATTTTAGTCCTTGATATTAATTGTGTCTCTCGGATTTTCTAAATTCCACTCACAGAAGCGGTAAAATTACGTTTTATGAAAAATTCAGTTTTTTAACTACCACTTAGTGGTTTCACTATTCATCAAAAAATGAAAGTTTTCAGAAAAATACAAAAAATTAGGCCTAAGATATATTTGATATTATGAATTCAAAAATGATGTCTATTTTACCAAATTCAAAACATATCAGTTGCATTAATTAATTTAAAAATTAATTTTCATCGTCAAAACAAATAGTGTGTTTTTAAGAGATAATAACTATCAAAAGATTGACACTTGTTTATGTCTGGTGTAAATGTAAAATTACATCCGATGACCAACATTGTATTAAATGGTAAAAATATATTCTAAATATACTTTAAAACCACTAAAATTAATATTTTTTCACTATTAATTATTTCGATTAATAAAGTTGTTTTTAAATTAAAATTTAGTAATTTTCACTATTCATCAGAATATGAAAGTTATCTGAAAAGCACCAAAATTTCACCCTAATCTAATTTAGATATTAAAAATCCAAAAATGAAGTCCATTTTGAAAGGTAAAATTTATAAAATTTCAAAAAGTGGGTATTACTAGTCATAACGGCTTGTTCATAATAATATTATAATAATATCTCGTTTAGTGAAACTCGGTATTGCGTACTAAAAACACTATCGAGGAAGGTCTTTATTGCGTGTAATGCAAGACAATTTAGGGATGCATGTTGTTCAAGCTCCTTTTTGTGTATCATATAACATAAGACATTTATGAAATTAAAAAGAATATTTTTCATAAAATCTCGGGGTGTTACATTCTACCCCCCTTAAAATGAATTTCGCCCTCAAAATTCGTCGGGGTTATAAATGGTTTACTACTTGAAATTTTATTTAATAGAAACCCACTTCGTAAAAAGGAATACCAAAACATGGATTTAAAAACTAAAGTATGAAATGTAACGGTTACCCAAATTAACTCATCACTGGGTTTACATGTAGGAGAACATAGGTGAAAATATGGATATGGAAGAAAAATCTAACCATCAAGTTCTGATGGAGAGTGGTAGAGAATATGGCTATGAAAAAGCCAAAAATCACAAAGCCATAAATTTTTGATGATCTAGGGTACCATCTGATTCATCGGATATAAGGGCACTGGGCCAACATTTTTGGTTTTCAAGATCATTTCCCTAAAGTTGAAGAATTTGAATTAGAATAAATACTTACTTTATTTTGGTACAATCTCACTGTTGTTCGTGCCTTAAACAATTTCCACTTCATCTATTAAAGAAATGAAGTTGAATTTGTTATTCGTGAAGTGTTAGCAGATCAGGTGATAGAATGACGGGTCATTCCATCTGTCTCAAAAAAAAGGTTAGCAAAAGTTATTAAATATACATAAGTCCATCTATAGTGAGATTAATCATATATGGTTCCTAAAATTGACTTATACTTCATATATCATACTGCTTAATATAATAAAACTAGTTTCTACTGAACAAGGACTTCCTGTAGGCCAGTAGTAGGTGATAAAGTCCAGTCACACTTCAGTTGTGGGTTCGATTCCCACAGCCTTGTCCGACGTGATGGGATGTCGCCCGTACTGGAGGTTGTCCTTTTTCTAAAACTACATTACTATAACATCCCATCAATAATATCGAAAAAGGTTCTATCCTTAAACAATACTATCTTATGTCCAACATAATACATTCCAATCTTTATCTAAAATACTTTGGTCCAAGCTCATAGTATAAAGAAAATGATTACTTGAAATGTCATCAACCAACCATCATTTATCCCCCATTATCTTGTTGGTCACATTCCAATCATGTGAATACCTTAATCATGTATTCTCTTAAAAAATGAATACCCATTAAACCTTAGTGAAAACATTAATGCTATCAAAAGTTAACTCTTTCCACATACCAAAATCCAAAAATTCTATATACTCAAACCATGATATAACCTTCCCCTTATATCAGTCATGAGCTCATGAATACTATCAAACATTTAATTTTCTCCTTATCCCTTCATTATGCGCATATCATCTACTTTCCAAAAATACTGGTACCATTCTTCACACACTTTCAAAACTTAAGGAAAGACAACCATTTAACAATACTTATATGTCTCTTTATTCCATAATACCATGACATTACATATACAACATTACACTTGATAAACATGTAATCATTCCATTACCTTCTTAAACCATTGACTGAGCTTCAACAATTATTTCATCTCACATATCATTTGTAGTCACTTCATCATCATCAACATAAATATTACCCATACGACCATACTGATTCTCTTCATGAGACTTTCCCTTAGGGCATTGGTTTGTATAATGCCCGTACATTCCGCATTTAAAACATTTAACCATTGTTGATATCGTAGAAATACCATTATCCTCATCCATGGTGTTAAATGAACCTTTTTCTTTGCACTTACTATCTTTGTGTCCTTCTTTTCCACACCCAAAGCATCTTCCAGTTCCTTTGAAACATTCTCCTTGAGGCCTCTTCCCACATGATTTACATAGGGGAAATTGAACTTTCTTTCCTCTATGATCATCATGAAACTCCATCTTTCTCTTATTACCCGATTCAGGAAACTTACCAAATTTGAGTTTATAGAACATATTATGAGATTTCTGATTCGGAATAATAATGATATTTGAACTTCCAAATCCCATTTCATTTGGTTTCTCATTAATAATTTCATTCCATTGTCCAACATATCATCCATTATCGTGAATTATCTTGTTTCCAGCCATTTTCTAAAACCCAAAAAGAATAGTGTGAGAGGAAAAAATCATAATAAAGGGGGAGTAAATTCAATATCTAACATCTTAGGTTTAATCTAATATAGTTACCATAATTCTAGGACTATAACCTATACTTATACTTAAAATTAGGTACATCCCTATACATACCTTAGAAATATATCTAGGGATCTCACTAAAGTTCTCGCATCCTAGTTTCCAAAGGTTGACTAAACCTTTCCTCTGATACCAACTGTAGAGACCCAAAGCTTGATGTACATGGACAATACATTACTTTTGTGGAATACTTAATACATAACAAAAATAGACACACAAGGATCGTAATATTCTAGTGTCTTTGGAAACTCGGAATAAAATCTTCTAATCGTGGTGAAAGATCTTCAACATCTCCCAATAAAGATCTTCCCCTTTTTTTTCTTACCTAAAACCTTTCTTTATATCCTGGGGAAAATAAAACATAACATGGGAGAGCTCAAATTCCCAATAAGGGTAAACATAGAGA
This sequence comes from Viscum album, assembly GCA_963277665.1. Lineage (NCBI taxonomy): Eukaryota > Viridiplantae > Streptophyta > Magnoliopsida > Santalales > Viscaceae > Viscum > Viscum album. Next base: position 124,611,254 of record OY728142.1, on the reverse strand, counting down.
ACATAAAACAATCCATATACATTTGAATGCAAAAACTTGAACATAAAATCTAAACATCAAAATCTTGAGAAAAGACATGAATCTTGGAAGTATGTAAGGCATATATCATAAGGGAACATCAATCTTGATAAAATATCATGGGAATAAAACATGTAATTGTGGCAACTATTAATCACATGATATGATTTCCATAGTATCCAAGGCATTGCTGCCAAGACCATCTTAGTGGACAAAGTCCCTTTCTGAATCGAGTTCACTCCTCGTTCCAGTCCTGTATTACTGAACCAGTTTAACTTTCCTTTCCAGCCATGTCTATCTCATGAGATATAAATCTTTACCCAATGAATTGGAGGGAGATATAGGTACCACCCATCTCATAATGAAATCATTCTTACTTGTGCCACAAAATAAACATACATCATTCATAATAACTCAATGAATAAAATGGGTTTCATAAACATCATTCCACCATCACATAATCCATATAAAAGAAATGTATATTTCATCATAAGAAAAGTGAAACCATTTAAATCATAGAGACATTATTCTAGAAACATACACATATGAAATAATGTCATCTTAGATGTAAAATTATTTTGATAGAACACTTGAAATGAATTCTTGAAGATAATATCCTTTCTTCTTCAAAATAAATTTCTTTTCACAAAATGTCATGCAATTTTAAAAGAAAAGGATTTTGTTGAAAATAGTCAAGAAATATTTTGGAGGAAGCATCATGAAAATAAGGCTTTATAAAACCGTAAAAATCCTTTCATTCCGTATACATTAAAAAAACATTCTTCTCGTACTTTTGTCGGAAAAGTCAAAAAGTACCTTGTAGGGTAAATAAAAGAAATATTACTTCCATAACATGGGGTAAAATTAAAATGGGTAAAAAGAAATTTAAACATACATGAATACACTTTTATAAAACATGGACATGGATGATAGCAATAACCCCAGTAAACACTTATGAATAAGCAATATCGGATAAAAATGAGATTTGCACAATTATCCCTTACCTTAGGTCTGATATGCTTCGTACGTATCCGAAACTCCTATATAATGATTTAAATAATGTAATTGACTTATTACAGAATCATATTCATTGTTATGATATCATATATGTTTCACTTATGACTTTATATTACCCGTTCTTTTGTAAATTCCATGTCAAAGAAGCATTTTGGGTAAAATCATTTCATTTATTGTATGTGTTTCAACTTGTCATGCTTGATATTAATACTTATATCCTGATTTACATAATTCCATAATGTAAAACATTATTTATATATAATATATATTCATCATATACATATATATATTATAGATCGATAAAAGGAATGAAATACACCGTTCATAGAGACGGTAGGCCGTACGTACGCATGAACGTTGTTTTTGTTTCCTTATAGAAATGAATGAAACTAAATAGATGACATACATATATATATATATACATAAATCCAGTATAATTCATATATTTAATTATTATTCATTATACAATCTTTATGATCATTCATGTATGGTTAACATGGAGAATGAATCTCATCGCGTCGTGGAGACGGTAGTCCGTACGTACGCATGAGCGATGATATCGTTCCCATAATTATTGAATAGAATTGGATTGGATGGTATAATATATCAGAATCATTATTATGTTATAATAACCATATATAGTTATTATTCACACCATTATACCCATCCATGTAAGGTGTTGGTGGAAAAACAGATTTCACCACGGCGTGGAGACGATATTCCGTACGTACACACGCGTGGTGATTTCATTTTCTGTAGGATGGATAGATGGTAAAATAGGGTTGTTTCATACTTATAATAACATATCAGTATATTATTTATACTGATTTTATTACTTCATAATGAAAAAACTAAAGAAGAAGAAGTGGAAGAAGAAATAAAGTTGAAAGAATCGGTAACATACATTACATCTTCTTTGAAGCGTCTCTTTGAGACCTCCTCTTAGGGCACTAAAATTGGTATTTGAAGAAGAAAGGAACCTCTAGGATGTTTCTATGGAAGTGTAGAAGAGAATTTTTCAGGGGTTGGCGGAGATTTAAGGTTCAAAGTGGTGTGAGGAAGAGATGGAGGAGATGCCCTTTTATAAGGGGGAGAGGGGCACCTTTGGAAAAACTAAAAAATATTATTTTATTAGAAAGTCATATTCGGTTTTTAATTGCCCCAAATTGAGTTATTTATAAGATAAGGTGGGGATGTGTCGAAATACTCTCATCCAATAGAATTTAGACAAGTTTAGGTTTCTATTTTAACCTTATCATTTAGATTAAACCTTAAGTTAAATAATTTTACTTTTACTGTGTCTTCTTCTTTTCTTACACTATAAGGTTAATAAACTTACTATAACAAGCCAAACGAACCCCAAGTTGTTTATTATTAATATATATAACATTATATAAGTCATTTGGACGAACCTTATATTTTTAGGAATAAAATAACAATTAATAATATAATATTTGTTTTAAAAACTATTTTATGTTAATTTGGACACTATTTGGTAATTGATTTTTGTGAAAATAATAACAAAATGATTAGTTAAAAAAAAGTTAACTAAATCCATACTAACATGGAATATTAACCTATAAAATTAGTTTAATTCATAAAAAGTCTAAAATTACATTTATTTGGGTATTTATAACACCAATTATGTCAATATTGCATTAATAAGATAATTACTGCATCATCTTTGTGTCATAAATAAATAAAATTATTTAATGTCTAAAAATTATAAATAAAATACCATTATGTAGGAAATAGTTTTAGCTTTCTAATGAATATTTATAGTCTAATTTATCTTATGTATAACCCTATATTAAAAATTATTTACTTATTAAACTTTGATTTTAACTAATTTAACCCTTCTTTAAATAAATTAATATTAAATGTCCTAATCTAATACGAGTGGGCCTAAATGGTCATATTTTATTTCTATGGCTGTTTTTGGTCTAATTACACTTATCCAATAGAATTATGACATGTGTTAGGGTAATAATAATATCAATTTTACCCTTAATTATCCTATTTACTTTTAACGGTGGTAAATAAAAGTAAAAAGTTACTATTCACCAAAAAATATTTTCATCTCATTGAACCATATTTTAGTCCTTGATATTAACCGTGTCTCTCGGATTTTTTAAATTTCACTCACAGAAGCGGTAAAATTATGTTTTATGAAAAATTCAGTTTTTAAACTACCACTTAGTGGTTTCACTATTCATCAAAAAATGAAAGTTTCCAGAAAAATACCAAAAATTAGGCCTAAGATATATTTGATATTATGAATTGAAAAATGATGTCTATTTTACCAAATTAAAAACATATCAGTTGCATTAATTAATTTAAAAATTAATTTTTGTCATCAAAACAAATAGCGTGTTTTTAAGAGATAATAACTATCAAAATATTGACACTTGTTTATGTCTGGTTTAAATGTGAAATTACGTCCAATGACCAACATTGTTATAAATGGTAAAAATATATTCTAAATATACTTTAAAACCTCTGAAATGAATAATTTATCACTATTAATTATTTTGATTAAAAAAGTTGTTTTTAAATTAAAATTTAGTAATTTCACTATTCATCAGAATATGAAAGTTATCCAAAAAGTACCAAAAATTCACCCTAAGCTAATTTCGATATTCCGAATCCAAAAATGAAGTCCATTTTGAAAGATAAAATTTATAAAATCTCAAAAAGTGGGTATTACTATTCATAACGGCTAGTTCATAATAATATTATAATAATATCTGGTTTAGTGAAACTCGGTATTGCGTACTACACACGCTATCGAGGAAGGTCTTTATTGCATGTAATGCAAGCCAAGTTAGGGATGCGTGTTGTGCAAGCTCCTTTTGGTGTAGCATACAACACAAGACATTATTGAAATTAAAAAGAATATTTTTCATAAAATCTCGGGGTGTTACAATACCATTGCAATTAATATATATATATATATATATAAATTTATAACAAAAATTGTAAACCAATTCTTTAACCCACTTATTGGATCACAAAAATGGTGACACACACTAGGATGGGGGATAAATTAGTGTGTTTATAAATTTCAAATACTTTCACTCTTATGACTTTTCAATACCTTCCCATGATGATACTCACTGATGTAGAAATAAAAAATGAAATAAATTTTGTTAATATGGTGCATTTCCTGGTGGATAAATACATCCCTTATGACACAAGGTTTTTTCCCACATGAAAAATCTAGTTATTATTAACAAAACTTACTCAAGAAAGGGTATGAACCTGATGTTATAAATCATCAAGAACAATAAAGAATCAATCTAATAAAAATCAAATGAAATAAATCCTTTTAAAAAATAATATCTGAGGAGTTTATGATCCTCCACATGGACATTATATGATGATCATCTTCCTCTCATTTCACAAAAATCACTTTTGGATATTAGTATTGTTTCTTCTCTATCTTTGATATATAAAAAAATCAGTTCACTTTCTCTAAATTCTAAACATTATCCCACACAACACTTTATTATTTAATTTAATTTATAATCATAGAATATTAAATTAATATTTTCTTCTATATTCAGTCATAGAAATATTCTTGATTCTTGGAGGTACAATATGACTCATTCAGCCTCATCTTGTAATATAAACTTAACACTCGACATTTTTCCTCCATGTGATATTTTAATTATCAGGGAATTACTCTTGATTCAAATCTTCCTAAAAATATTCATCATTAAATTTTGTTTGTTTTTCTCAAAGAATCATGGATTTATGTGGCATGTGATGTGGACTTCCTTCTACGGTATAAAACTTATCACATAATCAAATTCTTATCCCTTGACTAGTCCATCCTTGATCTATTCATTAATCATGATAATGTAATTGATAATTATTATTTATCCATAAAGATAATTTAACTTTTATCATTTTACTTATTTCATTATTTAATTTATATAGAATATAAATTCTGTAATCTAAACTTTTCTCTCAATAGAATCCTGAAAAATTAACATAGTTTTGATGCCTTATGAGATATGTTAAAATATTATAATGGAAATTAAAGTCTTATGATGAAGTGTTGTAATAATAATGATAGTTTATTGTTCGTTAAATACATAAAATAATTACTTATCCATTTTTCATACCTCATCAAAAATTCTTCAAATCACTCAAATATTTATAGTGAATCTATACATTTAGGCATAATGACTTATGATGTTTTATAGAATATCTAAACTTAAGAAAATTTTAACTATACCACCCTTATTCTCCATATCTACTTAAAAATAAAAAAAATTCATCAAAATAAAATATAAAACAGACTCACTACAATATCCAATCAGATCCTTACTTTTTTACTCATAGCATTTCCAAGTTGATTATTTAATGGATGGAATCATTTTTTGTCTCTATTAGATTATTCTCATGTTAGAAAACATTTATAATCAATAATATGTTATAGAAACCACTTACAAAATATTATTACATGTCATTAACATGAATAAATTTTCCTCAATCATAACACTAAATTAGTATTTACAACAAATAAAACATTATCTTAAAGAAGAACTAAATAATGTTGTATTTTTTTAAAATAATATTAGGATCTCCTGAATCCTTGGTTTGAAACGTACTCTAGTGACATTCCATAATAGCATCCTCATAGTTGTCATTTCATCCAACCTAATAAAATTATCAATTCATAGATTCCATGATAGAAAAATCATCTCATTCACACACCCACACATGGAACGATCTCCCCACCCATATCATAATCCCTCAATGGTTTTCATGACACCCAACCCAACCCAAAGAGATAGTACATCAGAAAATGCATTCCAATGGTTTGAATAATCACTTAATCCATTCCACATAATTCATGCCACATTATAAAGCACACCCACTATTTCTATGATAGAGCAATCTATATTAGAATCCCTTGATGATGGTAATAAAATTGAACCCGTCTCATTTATCAATCTCAACACAATATTCATGCTCAGGGTTAGATGGATCCCCAAATCCATATCACATAACCCATATAAAATACATTTATAATAAGAAAATGACACAATATAAATCAACTCAAAACTTGTAATTCAAAATTTATAAATAATGATTATAAATTATCTATGATCACATAAACATGAAAAAGGGTGAAAAGGGTTCAGTATCTCTCCCAACACCAATTGGTATATAAATATCACACATTAGGTTGGACACCCTCTCACATAAACTCTTACCCAAACCCAAGTTCACATAATGCTAATTTCAAGATAGCCTCACTTTTTATGTCCGTAATTTATAAAGAATCAATCCGATGTGATTCATTAAACCAACCCTCCTTGATATGGAGATAAAAACAAATAATTTATCACTTTTTTTATAACAACTAATGTAACTAAAGAATATCCATCCATAATTACAATTCCAATTAAAAATATTGAGTCACATATATACATAATACCTTTTAGTTTTAGTTTTTTAGATAATTAAGAAATATTTACTAACTAAAAACCCATTATCTTTCCAATCAAATGGGCATTTACCCCACTAAACAAAATGTTTCTTATTTTATAAAAAGTATAAAACACATCCCACAAATATTCTCCACACATGATACCCTTATTGACACAAAATACATAATAATATTATTTATGATCTAGTTAAAGAATATATAAGATGTGCGAGCTAAAATTCTTAGTAAGGGGTAGCTTATAACAAAAGTTATAATAGAATAAATATGGCATGAATTATATGCTATAAATAAATAAATAAAATTATATTATTAATATAATGAGCTTTTAAAATATCCATGCATAATATAACAAAGAAATAATCATAAGGAAATATATAGATGATTTCATAGATATGGAATGTATAATGTAAGATATTATAAACATATGATCAAGGACTCATTCATAGACATCATAAAAATATGTGTAATGATTACAATAAATACCCAAGCTAGTTTTTCGCAAGATACCAAATAAAGAATCAACAAGTTGTATAATTCTGGGTCCCACCCATAACTAATTAATTCCAATTCATTCATCATATAAAGTAATTAATAAAAAATACAATACATAACCAACATTTCTATTAATCAATAATAATCCATGTTGAAATAATATGTATGTGGAATGTTAAAATTTCCCTCTTCATTAAATGGAACAACCATTTTAGTAAGAAACCTTCAAAATAAAACCATATATAGTAATAGTTATACATTTAATTAATTACTATAAAACACAATATAGATATATTTTTTGTTTTATATAATATATACATTAAATTAAATAATATGGGAATAAAGTAGAATAATAAACTAAAGAGATAAATGAATAGTGATAGAGAACATAACCCTCTTAGATAATGTGTGGTATGGCATATAAATTCATAAGATAATTTATAGATTAATAGATGAAACATAATACAGAAGGAGATATATCTTTTAGATTTTTATAGAAAAATATAAATGTAGTTATAAAAATGATTATCATAAATATTTTTTAACATGGTTGAAAAAAATATTATGCCGCTTTACAAATCCATCTCAAATGGAGGTAAAGATGAAATTGAAAAAAATTAAAAAATTTGCAAATATTAAATTCTTGACAAAAATAAATTTAATGATAAAAAATGTGGATCGTTTGACAAAAATATGCATAAATGAAAAAAATAATTTAATTTATTCTTCTAAAAAAGTTTATTTTTTATTTAAAATGAAAAACAAAAATAAAAATGGTAGTGGAAATTAGTTTTAGAAACCATGAAAAATTAAGTAAAAGAATAACTATGAAATATGTTTATAAAATAAAAAAATGCGTTCTTGTGATAAATATAAGAAATAATATTTTATTCACACTTCTAATGAAATTCAAAAATGACTCGTGTGGAAAATATTAAAATTAATTCTTTTAAAAAAATATCAATAAATATATATTTATTAGAAAATTAACTTGAATGATCATTTATGTATATAGATATACATTCTTGAAAAAATGTAAACAATATGGATGTAGTGGGGAAACATTTCTTATTGTAAAAAATAGTATGTCTATTTCACTTATGGGTTTCTATTTAGTTTAATTATAAACTAAATGAAAAATGAATGATAATTACATTTTTAATCCCCCAAAATAACAATATAATAAGAAATTAAATGGGTTCTAAGGGAATAATAGCATATAATTTCTTCAAGTAGGAACTTTGAAATAAACAATCTCAAAATTAATATGTGATTGGAAAAATAATCCGTTATGAATTTTTTACAATTTAGATCAAAGGTCCATAAAATAGAGAACATTAAATGGAACTATAATTACTAGAATATATGTATATATATATATATATAAATTATACATATAATAATGAGATATTATATAAACTATATAAACTAATACATGTTGATAAAAAAGTAATTCTCAAGGAAGGGAATTTGAGATGAAAACCCTCTTGAATTTAGTATGAATAAAAGACATGAAAGGGAAATCATGGAATGGTCATTCAAATGTCTGTAAATAAAAAAAATTATTCATGAAAAAAAGGAAATAATTAGATCATATAAAGAAAACACGGTGCGTAATAGGAAACATATCTCAGTGAATTGAAATTTAGACAAATAACCTTTATCTAAGATCCTGTTCTATTTCATCACATTTTCATCTCCTATAAAATAAAATTGTTATTTTTAGAAATATTATAATAAGTGAATTATAATCCTTTTTATTCTTATTTATCATATATAATCTTTGGTGTTTTTTGCTACAACTTTATTTAAAGAGAGAATGGCTTGAAGACAAATTTTCTTTATAATTATCCAATACTGGTACGATTTCATGATTTTAAATATTTGTAATTCATTGTTTTTGTAATATTATTTACATAATATTATAATATATTTAAATAAATTTTTATTATAGAAAATACACTAACCAACCATGTAGGTGGTGATAAGTAATGTATTGATAATATCTTTATTGGTGGATCAAATATTCCATTACAAGGAGATTTAAAAAGAGATGAGAGAGTGTATACATTCTAAAAAGATTAAAAAAAATTATACCAATTTTAAAATAATAATAATATTATATATACTTATATATTAAATATTTTATAACTGTAAAAAATATAAATTTATCAGGGTAGTAAAAATAAAAAATAGAGAAAAAAATAGTGAAAGAAATCAAGGTTACCACATTCATAAATATTTACTCCTCTAAATTCTTGAAGGATTGAGGATATGCAACATATAAATATCTATATGGGTAAAAATATTATTAGTTTTCTATAAATAGTAATATCAAGAACTTGGATATGTTTATGGGATGTTATTTTCAAAGGGAAAGAAGGGAGGGTATTTATACTTGAGGAGAGGGGAAACTTTGGGTAAAAATATTGATTATTTTATCATCTTGGAACATTAATTTTGAACATTAATGATTAAAATGAAATTAATTATTTCAAAATTAAAAAAATATGTTTATTTGACTTTCTGACCAATCAAAAGCTGAATGGAATCTTTAAAATTCTAATTTAAATGTTAAATATCAATAATTGTATTTTATTACAATAAAATATAAATTTTCTTCCAAAAGATAAACATATAATAATAAATTCAAAACATTTTTTTAAATGAATTATTTTACTCCTTAAATAAAATATTTATTCATGAAATTGATTTCATAAATTTTTAATCCATTCTTATATCTCAATGATGTAATAAAAATAATGGTATTTATAAAAAAATGATATTTTTTACCATTGAACATTAAATAAAATTCTCAGAATAATCCAAAAAATAACCTTGATATAAATTTCATATAATGATTAAAAAAATAATCTATTTTTCTCATATTAAAATTCAAGAATTTATATATTTAACCATAAAAAACATCTAATATAATGAAATACTATTTTTATTAAAGAAAATGTATTTTTAAACATAAATATTTCTTAATATTATTTTAATTCAAGTACTAACTAATTGAGAGTTAATATATTATTTTACAATTTTAAACATTTAATTACTATAGTCCTTCAATATTATTCAATTTAATTCATTTAGAGAAAAACACTTAACAAATAAAAAAAGACAATTCATCAAAAAAAGTAGCTTTTATCACTAAATGATTTTAATCAAATCCCATTCAATTTAGTTATTTATTTTCTAACCATTAAATTTATTATATTAATTTAAATTATAAAATTTTATATTATAATTTAAAATAAAAATGATACTATTTATGTAACTAAAATATATAATTTTAAAGTTGTTTTTATTTAAATTAGGTTTTACTTTTATCGTAATTTTCTTAATGATATTTTATATTTTATTCTCATTATGTTATAATGTTTAACTAGAATTTTAAAATATATCACGGTTCATTTTAGTGTTTTTTATATTATATAAGTTATTCAATATGGTATTTATGTAAATTAAATACATGCTAAAATCTCATGGGGTCACATTTTACCCCTCAAATAAATTATGTCCTAAAAATATTAATTTATCTAACTCATAGATATAGATGTGGGTATTATTAATATAGTCATACAATTTTATATAAAAATATATTAAAATAATCAATAAAAAATTAAAATTATCTTATTAAACACACAAATAATATCCCCATGGAGTTTCAAACCTGATGTGTAGTTTGGAAATTTATTGTGCACTGATTCAATATTGTGTTAATAACCAACCATATTAGTTAGGGCTATTACCACAAGGTGCATTAGAGCCATATCATGTATCCAAGTAAACTATCCAAGTAGGGATTTCCTTGATATACAACCATGACCAACAAAATTATAAAACAGTTTTATGTTTTCAAATATTTTTATTTATCCTTAGGTTTTCAACCAATGTGTCCTACCCCTAATTCACAATAATAATTATACTTAAATTTATCAGGATCATTTTTACAAAATTTGAAACCTAAAATTACCCGAATCCCATATTGCTAGAAATCAAGATAAAAATTAATACCCAAAAAAACATTAAATAAAATATTAATAAATATATACGTTAATCATATATACTTATAAAAGGATTAGTATTTTCCAAAAAAATTTTGAATTATCATATCCCAAAATTAAATTTCATCCCCAAAGGTAATCTATATAGTTAAACTTATATTCCTAAATCAGGATTTACCCATTTTCAATATTATCTATAATTACCTCAACATAAAATAAAATATCAAATAAATGGGGTTTTAATACAACAATCGTCTTTTATTCATAAAAATAAAATAAAAACCTCTTAAATATCATTAAACACCTTAAAATCCAATCACATAATACATGAAAATGGGTATAGATTCCATTAAACATATGATGAACCATAAATTTATTATCTAGTTATAGAAATCAAAACTCTTAAATTTTCCCCAAATAATAATATTATAACCTCTAAATTTATCTAAACCTTAATTTGATAAAAAAATAAGATACCCCAGCCCACCCTCCCAGTTATGGTGCTAAAAACATTATCTTTAGAAATTGGATTTGATACTATCTGAAGTGAACAAAACATAACCATATATCATTACAATATCAATAAAAATATTGAAGTACTTATATACCCAATACCTTTTATTTATTTTATGTTTTTATCATTAAGAAATATCCTCTAACATAAAAACCCATATATTTCCAATCAAATGGAATTATTTTTCAATTAAACCATGTATTCATTATTTTAGAATTACTCTTTAAAATATCCAAAAAATTAATAATACATTATAACTTTATAGGCACGTTATACATAATAATATTTTTCAGAAACTATGGTGAAGGAAATATAAGAAGGGGGAGATCAGATGATCTGTAGGTGGTAGAAGACAATTGAAGCTATCATGGAATAAATAAATCGTTAATAATCATGAATAAATAAATAATAATAAAATTAAAATATTTATCTAATAACATGAATGTGTAATATATCCATGTAAAACATAATAATTTAAATAATCACAAGGTAAATAATTATTAATTTCATAATGATGTAATGGATTTTTTTGGACTTCATGACGATGATAACAAGGCCTCATAGTAATACATCATACATAGAAGGGTAATCATTATACCAAAGAACCGTGCTAGTTTTTTCTTTATACCTTATAATGCCTAGGGGGATATATATTAATAGGACACACCAATTACTAAGTATTTAAAATAATTTAATTATATGATGGAACAAATAATAAATAAAATACATACCTAGCATTACTTAGTAATAAATAAACCTGGTTAATAAAATAATAGGTATATGGAATGTCAATATTTCCCTAGTTAATATATTGATTAACATTCATTATAATAATTATTAAAATTGAAAATATATATAGTAATGGATGTACGGTTAATTCAATCATAGAAAACACAATATAGAAATAGTGTAAGTGGTATAGAATATATTAATGAAATAAAGTAATATAGGATTGAATAAAAAAATAATATCAATAGAGAGACGAATAGTTATATAGAACATTACTCATTCAATCAAGGTGAGGTATAAAAAAATAATTATATTATTTAGAGTGTAATAAATTAAACATAACTACAAAAATATATATCTTTCATAATTTGAGTGAAAAATGGAAGAAAATTTATAAAAAAATAAATATTTTTTACATGGTTGAAAAAAATTATTTGTCACATTAAAAGTATATTTATAAATTATTAAATAAGGATATTGACAACAATAGTTTTATAATACTTAAAAATATTAAAAACCATGAAAAAATAGAGGTAAATTTAAAAAACATAGATTAGAAGATAAAAATATATATAATGGGAATGAAATCCGTTTATTTAATATTAAAAACATTATCCATTTTTTTTAGAAAATAGATTTTACAATGATTTGGGAATATAAATTGCACAGTAAAACAATGAAATATTTAAGGTGAATCATTATTAGGAAAATGGTTATAAAATCACAAAAAATCATTGAATAGATAAATGGTAAAAATGAGATCCTTTTTCCAAACTTTATAATTAAATTAAATAATAAACCAAATTGAAAACATTAATGTTGGCCCTTCTAGGTTTAATACCCTGAGAGTGGGGTGAGTCAAGGTATAAAAAATTAAAAAACTCTATTTTGAAATATTGTTTCTTATTAAAAACACTATTCTATATCATTCATATAGAAATGTATGAGTAGAACTAAAAAATCAAGGATACTTATAAATATTAATTGATTCACCTTTAATTAAGCTTAAACAAGGAGAAAAAAGGCAACGTACTGATGTACCAAATCAATTGTATCATGTTGTTGTTATAAATTTTGGTGCATAATAATTTTCCCTCCTAGTTCAATACTAGTGAAAATTTGAAAGCTCATGGATCTCTAAATTGAAGTGTGCTCATTGGACCTCCAAAGTATTATTTTTATTATTTCATAAATATATTTTTTTACAACAAATTTTTTGCATCACCAAACCCAACACCAATTCACATGATGAATATCATTTTACATTAGAATTTATGGTTAACTTCTTCTGGTTCACCAAACTTTCACCTTCATGAAACCATTTACTAATTTTCAATCAACTCCATTACCTTCACAAAACTTTATAGTTTGCCCCATAACTCCAAAAATTCACCCAAAAAAATTTAATACAAATCAAACCTTTCATAAAAATTTACTTTCTTCATTGAACTCAATTACGCATATACACACAAGACCATTTTATTCACGGAATAGATGTTTCTATAATTGCTTCATGAAACTATTACCTGATTTTAGATCCTTGATATTCTATAAGTGTTAGATTATTCAAATTATATGGGTAATGAAATAACAATATGTGTTGGTGACCAATCATGCTACTTCCTTATATTCAAACGATGTAGTATAGAAAATTTTTGGTTCATTAAACTTCAATGATTTTATGTCACATTTAGTGTGAAACTAACTGCCCTTATGAAACTTCAATTGGTATTTCCTAGGTACAATAAACTCTTTATATATCATTAAACTCTGACTTTAGTGGAAAATTAACTTATTAGAAACACAAGACATTTCTATATTTTAATGAGGTGAATTTGAATCTTTGCTTTCATTAAAATTCATGACACTCTTTCACCTTTCTATGTAACTCTTTCACTTATGACAAAATATTTCCATCACTTCAAAAAAATTCAATTACCAAATATTTTATACCCCAAATTTTTTAAAAACACTTGGAAATTCAACCACATTTTATCTAATACATCATGAACACCTTCTAGAGATTCACATCCATGATGGAGAATTTTTATCATACATTATTAAAAACCACGAAAGAACATCAAAACTAACCATGTATACTATATTTTATAACAAACAAAATCATCCCAAAACACTAGAATTCCATCATTAGGGTTTTTTTACAAAAAATACCCCCTTTCATTTTTGGGTAACTCTTAAAAAGTTGACAACACTTTATGAATTTTTATTCTAACACATTTAAAGAACATTGTACACATATTTATTCAACTAAAACGCACATCCTATGACTCTAGATTATAATTAAATATTTACTCAATTCATAATAGAATCCCACATATTCCATGATTGTCATGTGAAACAAAAAAATAAAACAAATTACACCAATGAAATGAATTATTATTTATAGAAAATTTTATTTATAATAAATAATTGTTATAATATCAATGGTTTATAATTTTAACACTAACCATTTGTAATTACTACAATAGAAATGGTTTGATCGTTGTCACACTTAGTGAATATCTTGATAAGACCACTTCTTAAAATATAATGGGTAACTGTTTTCATGATGAACATATAGGATTACCTCACAATATATAACTTAAATGAATAAACATCCATAGAAAAGTTTACTTTAGAAACAACCCTTATTTTTATTCCCCCCTTATGAAATTCTTTCTCTACTCATCCTATAATTTGACCTATTTCTCAAATACAAATTTTACCCCATTATTAAAGAACACTAATGCTTCTAATTTTTTGTTTGTAATAAGGTAAGTAATACATATCAGAACATAGTGATAAAAAAACATACCATAGAAAGAGAGGGACCCACATCAACATTGTTCAAGTGTGGGGAGTCAACTAGATTCCAATAGCCAGTAGATGTCGTTCAAAGGATTCTTTGGGAAAGTTATTTATCAAAATTTAAACATATTTTAGTTCTCCTATTATATAATCCAATTTCACAAGCACATAATCTAAATTCTTATTGATAAAATAATAAATTATTTTAATGTTCTTCATTCATGAGTGAATAAAATACCTTTTACTATGATTTATAGCACCTGAAGTATCACAATATATTTTGATAAAATAACTCAATTAAACTCTCATGCATTCAATTGTATTTTTATCCATAGTAACTTCATGAAAGATTGAGTAACCACAATATATTTAGATACTTCAATTCTTAGAGAAAGGAAATATTTTTTCTTTCTTATAAAATTAACATCACATCATCCCCACCAGATTCAAACTTATTATTTTTCTCCTTATTGAAAATGAAACACTTAATCTATAGACTAAAAAGTAATTATAAATCAGATAAATTTGATATTAAAACTATTATAGTTTGTTCTCTTCCATTGTAAATAATAATAATCTATAAAAAATTTATACTGATGTCAAAACTACTACTTTCTAAAACACCTATGGTAGGTATTTCTAAATACGAATTGTTCAAGACATTCTATTTATGGTCCTATTTATACTCTCAACCATAACATTTTGGTAAATATTTCTCACTAATAATACTTGTTTCCTTATCACATGCTTCTTAAGATAATAATCTACCTAATTGTTTGTAAATTTTATACCATTATAGGTTTGGAACATTATAATTTTATATCCAATAATCCCTTCAACCTATATTTGGTATTAGGTTATGAAATAAATAACTTCAACTTGTGGGTGATGATGAATATCCATACCATTATACTATAATCATAAATTAATAGTAAATTTTATATCTTCCCATTAATGTATCTTGGTGAGATAGGTCCACAAACATCATGAAACACCAATTATAATAAAATTGTCAACATTTATTCTTTTTCCTTATAAGTATTTAAAGTAATAGTCCATTGATATAAATAATAACATGTGTGTGTATGGTCACATTATAGCTTAGGGAGATCTTGGGATTCACCACTTTTGACACAATCTTCCAACAATAGTTGGCTAAAATGATCAAGACATTTATTCCACAACCTGTTCTCATCTTCTTTAGATAGAAAGCACATATCTTCTCCTCCAATCACACAAATGATATTCCTATTAATTAAATAACCATAATTAACCATTTTACCATATTCTCCCTTGATTATTAACATGTTATTGGTAAATAATTTTTTATTCCTTGAGTTATACATTTGGTTTCCACTAATCAAGTTCTAACAAAGACCTCCATACTGGATGCTGACTAATATTCATGATCCTCTTTAGAGTATAATAGGCCAAATTCATCTTGAAATTCCAAATATTTGTTGTTCATTTTTATCATGAATGATGATTATTTTTTCAGCGGTTTACAACTATTTTGGTTGGCTCAATCACATTCCACCACATTTTCAATGATAAATATATGGAGATGTGTCCAAATCAACCCCACCAAAAATATGGAAATTAAAATCATTCCTATAATATCGAACTATGTGGGGTTGTATTTGTTTCTATTTTACCCTTTAGTACCTCTTGAAAAGAAAAATAATTTTTTGAATGTCTCATATTACTATAATAACAACACCCAGGGAAATATACATTCTTGTACATCATCATTATATCACTAGTTGTCCCTTGGCTTCTCTGAATCGGATTATTCTGATTCATAACCAAATAAATCTCCAATATTAGAGTTTTTTTGTGGTCTAGGACCAATTATAACTTCTTTTTTTTAATAAATTCATATACCAACCCTGACACTCAAGTTTTTAATTTTTCCCTCTTGACACTTATTTTGACTTTTATACTGGACCACCATGTTCTATTTTCTTTTTTTCTATCACCTATGTGGCATTCTTTCCTGATATCACACAAGGGGTTAAAAGTATCTCAAGAAGTCCTAATTTTCTTTATTATCCAATAAATTCCTCCTTATTTTATTATATACATCGGAAAAGATATTTAACTAAGTTAGTAAAACCATCAAAAAACCTAGTCTATTCTTAAGCTTTAATCTTGTACTCAATGATCTTTTCTGAGTTATATGGCATTACAAACTAAATATTTTTAATTTATACCTACTTATTAGACCAATTCACCTATTTATTTAGTATATTCTATTTTTAATTTTGAACCACTCTATTATATTTATTCATTCATTCTCTATAAACGTCAATAATTTATTGAGAATATTCTAATTCAACCTATAGATCAATTGTACCCTCCATTATTCCTTTTTCATAGTCACTATCTACACATGTTTGGGAATTACCAAAAACTTTCAAAATTGAATTTTCTTTATGACCTTTTTATTTTTGAATTTAATATATCTCAATTTCATATGAACTATCAATTTCTTGTAAACTCATGTTCTTAAAATTTAGTGAATTTACGTCAGTAATATTCCCCCATTTCACAATAGTAAATGACTTATTCTTAAGAAATTAATCATTATCCTCATTATTACCTTGAAAATTTTGGGGAATATTAATATAAGGTTCCCAAACATTCAATATTGAAACAATGTCTGTGGAAGTCTCCCATAAACTTTCATTTTCCAATTTTTTTTATTTGAGGATAGGAATTACATGACTTCAACCACATTTAATTGTTCCTATAAAAACTCTATAGTGAGATTCTTTATAGCCTTAATGGACACCTCCTTAAACATTACTTCTTCCACACCCCCCATTATCTTCATTTTTTTTCTCATAATACACAAGATTATTGTGAAAACTATCCAATTATCTCTCCATTGGATCAACATCCTCAAGAACAAAGACATTATGATTCTATTTTTGTGGAAATATTCTCACGGTGTTTTTGAAAATCATTACATTTTCGAGTTTTTCTCCAACACTGTTCCTTTCCTCCACATTCACAACCACCCAAACAAACAATACAATAAAATATTAATTAGCATTTATCCTCAGGGCCACATATTTATACCACATAACATTAAATTCATCTTCGCACACTTTTTAATCTCCTTTATAGGCACATAATATGTGAGGATTCACACAACATTAATTTTTTGTAGGTTGTGTTTGATATGGATTCAACTAAAGAATTAATTACTCAAGTAACTATATCTAGTTATCCACATTCTTCATCTGATAAATACTCACAATCCATACTGATTGAGATCCGATTAATGTTAGTTTTATAAACATACATTCTAAAATTTCAGAAGTAGTGATACATCTGATTCCTCCATTGTTAAAATTTTTCTCTCTCAAAGATTAGAATCTCTTTATGATTGATTATTGTGATGGATTCAATTATGAGAGACAATCAAATTATCCTTCCTCTTTGATACCACTTGTTGGCCCCATTATGATTGATAACCTAAGGTGGTGGGGAGAATTATGTTATGATAGTCTAAAATAATCATATGTTTGGATCTTGTATGATCACTAAACATGATACTCCTATTTTATTTCACTAATAATATATGAGAATAAATCAAAAAATATATGAGATATGAAAAATTGATTTCGTCCAACCATAATTGGGATGGTCAAGGATCATACAAAGGAACTATTCTAATGTATCAAATCTATTATAGTACACTACTCTGAATGGCCCGAAGGCCTTATTTTTTTTATTATGGATAATCCCCAATTTAAGGGTTGAAGGAGAACTCGTACATGACCCGTAGGATGAATGCACAAGGCCCGACACACCCACAATACATGACCCGAAGGCCCAGAGGCATACCATGCCCAATACATGAACCGTAGGCCCATCCCACTTGAACTGCCCCTCCCCAGCTTTCTGCGTCATTGTTCACCTAGCTCCACACCATGCATTGCTGACCGACTAGCATTGCCCCGTACAAAGCTGCACGGTGCCTGGTCCCGATGGTGGCTGCCATACCCTCTCATTCTTCTATTCCGGTTAGCTTTGCATCGGGTGGTTGCTACTCCTGTTTCTCTGATACTCTTCTGGCGTATGTTCTGTGTGAACTAGGATACTCCTGTTGCTCTGATCCTCTTCTGGTACACAACTATTTTAAATTTAAATATAGTCTCAATATACTAACTGGTTTACTTCCAGTAAAAATTTAAAATATTAGTATACATTAAATTGAAATGTTCTCATTTCACAATGGAGTATTCTTCTATTGATTTCCTAAGTAAATTTTTTTACACCCTATGTTTTTGTATCAAGAATAAATATTTTCATTTATATGGTTAACCTATTTTTATCATAGAATATCACAGAAATTCATTCTGGTTTGTGAAAATATCACATTCACACAACCTTTGCACAACATTTTCATAACCCCTCATCATTTTCTCAACTATTTAGTTCATTTTAAAAATTCATACATTCATACAAATTTTTAGTTTATTACAGAACTCCCAGTATTAATTAATATTTTGGTCTTCTGAGAAACTCATTTATCAAAATAGACACATTTAGCATTTCATTATGTAACATATCTTTGTAGTACTACACCATTTAATAAATTCCAAAATGAATGTCTAATGTGGCCTCTTATCCATATTATTCTTCAATAGATATAATCTTTAAATTATAGGGGTGGAAGAATTTTTATAGGCACTGTTGACCCTTATATCAACATCCTCAGCCACCACCAATATTGCACACATATTTTTTGTTCATTGAGGACTAATTATTTCATGTCATATTTATCTAACAACTCAATATATGCATGAAACTTACATATGTAATTCAAATGAATGTGCTGCATTTTATATGTCATGAAACATCAATCTATATTAACCATGTATCACATAGATTAGTCTTTGGGGTTTAGGTTTCCTTTGGTTTTTTATACTAATAACATGTATTTAGTTAGTTTTGATAGGTGTATCATCGTCATTTTTTATTAATAGTAATGAAATATTTTCTTTCTTGTTATATCTCTACATGCATGCAATGATTTTCTTTTAATGATGCGAAAACAATTCCCTCTTATTGTTGTTGGAACCATGGGTTCTAGTCTCTAACACATGGATATTGAGAATTCCCTTAGGTCTATTTTTCTTCATTTTAAAACCTAGTTTGATGGGGTTTTCCTATCTAATCATGAAAATTTAATATTAAATATAGGTTTATACTCAATTTTTCTTTGCCTAAGATGTTTTGTAGGTTCGATATATGATTATCACAACATATGAGGTATGTTTCAATCATTTTACATGGAAGATTTCAATGTAATGAACCTTAATTCATCAGAGGATATTGGGTTATGTATCTCTTATATTGGGTTATGATATAGATCTCAATTTTTTATATTCTATTCATGTAGACTATGATTGTTTCATTTTATGATTATATCCTTCCATTTTTGGAATGTATAATAATTCTTCTAAGAAATCATCCCTGGAATCCACAAGAACATAAGGTTATAAATACTCATCATTGGAGTCCTGTTATTAATTAGAATCTCATTTAGGAAATCGGGTGCGTTATTCATGCCATAGATCATAATGTGCCTCATGTTCTGATCCAATATAATGAGGCATAACCCAAAGTTGTAGGAGACATGTATGGAGCACTAGAGTTCATACATCATAATACCTTATCGTTAATGGGTAATAATGAACCCAAGAAGGCATAGGACTAACTGGAAAAAATTGATTAGCTCTTTCACTTCCTAGAGACACCTGAATCTATCATGGTGAAGTGTGTGACATTTAAGATTGAGTTACCTATAAAAAGGTAGTGTTAATATTTATTTTATGTTAATGGACATGTGGTAATTGAGTGAAAAGTCTTCAAGATCATTTTCTTGTAATCGTTTTATTGAGAATTTTTTATGATGGAAAATCCTTTGGAGTTCCCTTTCATTAAATAGGGAAATCATTATTTGAAAAATTACACTAAATATTTTTCTGAGTTAGATCATTTTTCTACTAAGGTCACGATTAATGATAAGTTTAATGCTCATAAATAATTGAAAGGCTTCTAACTGAACATTTTATTTTGGGTTTATATAATGAATCTCAAAAAAAAAATTAAATGGTTAACAACTATATGATGGTAGGAATTGACTGGGTTGGAAAGAAAGTCTTATTAGGGTTTTCCCTTCAACCCAATAGAAATTCTATTGGAATACATAGAAAGAAGAGGAAGAGTCATAATTACTATAGAGGTGGTAGAGGTAGATATCAACAATAGGTTCTTTCTACTCCATTTGTAGTGTATAGAAATGTAACCTTTACTTTATACAAGTATAGAATGATAGGACATGCCCGATCATCATTCCTTCCACCTATAAAGACCTTTATTTCATCTGATCAGTGAGGACATCTATATATATTTGAAAAAGATCATTATTCAACTCAGTATGGTTATGAATCATCATCTTCAATAGGAACTAAAACACATTCAGAATATTTTAAGTCAATAAGGCTCTAACTATAGGCCTCTAGAGTGAAGCGGTTTCACATAAAAGAGGAGATTCTAGTGGAAGTTTATGTGAGTACATCTATAGTGCTAGGTAAAATTTTTGTTTTATATTATCTAGAAAAGGATTTATTTGATAGTGGTATTCCACATTATTTTATTTATTCATATTTTATGGATGTATTGAAACATTTGACGGATGTTATTTTATGTGTTATGATGGTGGACATGCCTCTTTGAAATAGGAAGGAGCATGAGTTTTTTTGTCCATTGTGTGCCCTTTTCATAACCAACGTTGAGTTACTCTGGGACATTTTGGTTCTTAGTCTAGATATTTTTGATGTTATCAATATGATGAATTGGTTAGTTTCTCACCAAACCAAGACTAATTATTATCACCAAGGTGTTTCATTCGTTGGTGAAGATGTTATATCATTGGTGTTTCACGTAGAATGTGATCCAGGGTCAATTCATGTCGGACCATCACATTCAAATCTTATTAATTTTTTTCTGATAATGTGTTTGATCCTTATGATTTTTATATTTTCAAATTAATATTCTTTATATATTTAAACATTTTCCTAAGGTTTTCATTGATAAATTCTTTAGTCATCCTCCAAAAAGAGAGGTAGAGTTTTCCATTGATCTAGTTCCAAGTTTGTATTCAATTTCTATAACCTCATATCATTTAGAACCAAATGACTTTAAAAAATTAAGATCCAGTTGTATAACCTATTAGTGAAGTAAGTTATTCAACCTATTTTTTTTCTTTGGGAAACCCATGTAATCGTTTTTAATAAGGATGATGGTTCTCTTCATCTCGTCATTGACTATTTGAATTTGAATTAGGTAATAGTAAAGATTAAGTACCATTTTCAACATGTGGATGACCTATTTGACTAGTTAAGGGGGAAGTGGTTTTTAAAAATATACCTATGGTTAGGTTATCATCATCTATGAGTTAATTAGAAGGATATATTAGTGAATAAAATCAGGAATAGTTATGGCCACAATTAATATCTCATGATTCAATTTATCCTAACTAACACAATAGTATTTATGTCTTTAATGAACTAGATATCCAACCAGTACATCAATACAATTATTTTAGTATTCATAAATAATATAATGGTATATCTAGTAACTGATTAAGATAAATAACACTATATAAATTCAATTTTGGTAATTATGGGTAGTAACCAGCTTTATATAATAATATCGAAATGTAATTTACATATCTAAGAATTAAATTTCATAGGTAATGTGATTTCAGAACATAGCCTCTAAATTTATCCTTAGAAAGTGAAGGTTGTCTTTTTATGTAAATAACTATAGAATGTTTTAAAGATAAATAGATTCCTAGGCATATTTTAGAATTGTTGTTGGTTTATAAAATATTTATTGAAGCAAGAATCACTTTTGACTACTCTTACCATGAATGGGATTAAATTTTCACGGGATGTTATGTGTCAGGTCTCTACTAGTGAGTTGAAATTACATATATCATCTGATTTTATTATGATTTTTACAAAACCTAGTAATGTCTATGTAGGTTATTCTGATTCATATGGTAATATAATAGGATGAATTCTTATGAACAATTATCATGTGGGGATGTATTGTTCTCATCAAATCTGGTCACATGAGAAAAATTATCCAAATCTGAAGTTCAAAATTCCCATTGATATTCACGATATCAAGTCATAGTGTCACTATCTTTTTAAGGATAGGTTTATAGTTTAATTCGATGAAAATATATTACATTGTATATTATCTTATAATGACCTAAATATAAAGTAGAGGTGATGGGTAGAGTACCTTTATAAGATTGAATTGGAAATCACATGTTCCTTTTGAGTGTAGTTTTTTGTATTTGATTTCCTTAGTAAGAAATTTTCTTCTCAGAACATCCATGAAATATCAGATGAATGGAATCTTATGTGGATTTTTTCCATGTTTCATCAGGATGTTCCAGAGGATGATTTAGGTATAGTTATGACTAGTGTTTATTTTTCATCATCTCTCCCTAATTCGGTTCTATAGGAACAAAAATAGGATGATGAGTTTATTGGAATCAAGGAATCTTTATATGGTGTGGAGATAGCTCCTAAATGGTCTCTCCCCTTTGGTGGAATTATTGGCAATAGGAATCAATTTTTCATCCCTTTCTCTATCATTAATTAAATGATGTATAATTTTCATATTTCATTGTGGGTAATTCTTCTAGGAACTAAAAATATATATTGTTCCACGAGATGAAAATTTTGGTGTTTGGGTATGTAATGTAGTATTTTAGATTATGTGTCCCACTATTACAAATGTTAGCTGATTAATGAAGAACACCTAAAACCTTATAGTCTTCTTCAACAACTTCTGGTGTTGGTCTATAAATGGGATGATGTATCTATGGACATCAGAATTAAATTATCATTAAATACCGAAGGAAATAATTATATCTTTTAAGTGATAAATTTGTT
Organism: Viscum album; assembly: GCA_963277665.1. Taxonomy (NCBI): domain Eukaryota; kingdom Viridiplantae; phylum Streptophyta; class Magnoliopsida; order Santalales; family Viscaceae; genus Viscum; species Viscum album. The sequence continues at coordinate 124,587,206 of OY728142.1, read as the reverse complement.
GATAAAATCAACTCATTTCATTCCAATTAATGATTCCCCCAATATTGATAATTTGGGTAAGTTATATGTGTAGGAAATCCCTGGAATCTTGGAATTCCCTCTACCATTGACTCTAGTAGGGAAACCACTTTAACCTATAATATCTAGAATGTTATTCTAGTGGTGATTCAGACTTTGGTCTGGTTGACTATAACTTATCATCTATAGATATATGGTCAGATAGAACATGCTATTTAAATTCATGAGGATATTATCTATTATTGAACCTTTGATTTTAGTGGGTATTCTGATATTCATCTTGAACTGGTTGATTTTTCTAATATTAATAGTTTTCAATCATCTATCATAATGGCTCATTTTTAGGAATGGTATGGTTTCCCATATAGGTCACCTCATTATTGGCTATAATTGGGAATGGGCTATATCATGTGAAATTGTATAATTCAAAAAAAATTAATAATTATTTAGGATATACAATAGTTACTGGTTATATCTCACATTCAGAAGAAATATAATGTATATCATCAAGACTATCCTTTGGAGTTCTCTATTGGTGACCAAGCCTTCTTAGATTTTTCATGTCGGTTGTTTTTCAATCTACTAAGGAGGTAAGGGAATTTAACACTGAAATATGTTGGATAGATTGAGTTCATTGAGTGTCTTTGATTTATGGTTTATCATTTGGAAATACTGACATAGATGATGGTTAATTATAATGTTTTCCACTTATCTCAGTTTAATAAGGATTATGATGACTCCACCTTTGTTTTAAATTAGGTAGAAGTGGTTTTAGAACTTGATGAAAAGGTGATCACAAAGCCACAAAAGATCATTTAATATCTGGTTGTATTTATATTTGGGAATATTACTTCATTGATTAATGTGTTATAGAATCACATATCAAATTCCCATGAGACATGGGGGGAAGAATCATCAGTGGGGGAGAAATGGCCTCATCTTTTTAAATACCTTCCTTCTTCTACATGACATTTTATGGGATAAAAGTGTTATGGTTGGGAGTTTTTCACATCCCAACATTCCACATGTTTTATTTTGTGATTTAAAATGGTTTGTTCTATGTCCAAAAATTTTGGTTAGTGATGGTGGATTAATAAAGGATTTTTGGAATTTCTCTATGAAAAAACAGGATTTGCAATGTCATGGTCCTTGTTGTTTTTCTTCTATGTAGATCATTTACACCATGAGAATTCCCTTTGTATTCAATGCACAGAGTTTTCCTAGTAAAGGTATATTAGTGTACATTATTTCCACCATGACTATCAAGGCCTCACTACGCCATATGGGAGGTTTTTTACAGTCCCAAAATATCAAAGGATTCATGAATACGATGTGTCTGGTAGGTGTGTCAGTATTCTAGAGCATGGTGCAATTGTGACTACCATGGTCGTAGCAGGAATGTCCTTTCTATGTTGTAAATTATTTTATAAATTTTAACACCTAATATGGATACCTTTTTTAGTAAGTCTTTACACTTTTTATGGATATTTATATGATACTTATGAGTATATTTTTAATGAATATCTGAATCTTTTATCTCCTCTATTAATCCATACTTATTCATTCACATTATAGGGTTTTGAATTGGATTTTTTTGGAAGATATTTAGGAATATATTCTGTTTTTGGTTGAATTCTTTAGTTTATCTGGTTCCCCCATAATTTAATGATCCACCCTACCTTGATCCTTTTTTATTTTCCTCATAATTAATTTGGTTCTCTGGGGATTAGTTTTGTTTGTTTGGTTTGAATCTAACGATCTAAAAGGTATGGGATCTATTAACTTCCCTACTAAACGTTTTCTTATAGAAATTCAATTCTAAATGTGAGAATTTGTTTTTTGGGCCTACTGTTTCTTTCTTATCTGTTACTTTTCCTTCTATGTTGTGAATCCCATTGTTATTTTCATGAAAACCTGGGTGTGAGGTTGGTTTTAGTTCTCTATTATTTATTTTTTTAACCACAAAATATCTTAATTTCTAACTGGTTTTTTAAATGATTTCTGGCTTGATCCTTGAATATATTGACAAGATTGCATATTTTTTTAAAAAAATATGGTATCCAAACTATTTTGGTTAAGAATTATGGTTTCAATGCAACATGAAATGTATTTATGGAATCCATTTCCAAATAATGATTTCAACGAAAAATAGTTTTTTTTGAAATATAATTTTGGAATGTGATAATACCTTAAAATATTTTCACAAACACAACACATGGGATATTTTGGTAGCTTAGATGAGGTTATCATATAGGAATATGAAATTTTTTTAGTTGGTTCACTTAAGGGGTATTCATTTTTTTATAGGAACTGTTATTTTAGGGACTTGATTCTCTAAAACTATATGTGATTTATCCAAAAGATGTTCCTTTGTTCCCTAGGCCCTACTATTGTGGGGATTTGTTTCATGCACAGTAATTCAAAGCTTTATTATTATGGTATGATATACTTCGCTATACTAAAACCTTGTTATCCTATAGATGATCTCCATTGTGAATTTCTTTTTTTATTTTCATTTGATATGTACATAATATTAGAAATGATCCAGACTATAATAAAAAGATTTTTTTGAAAAATGTGGTTTGATGAAGTTATATGGAATCTATATAAAACTGGGAAAAAGGGAAAAATTTCCATTATTTTGATGTATATTTAAAAACTGACTTATAATTCCATGATTATTATATATTGAGAATATTGTGTTTATTTGCCACATACTTTTTCTAAAACACTTTGGTTGGATCCTAGTAGTTTCAATTTTTAAAACTTCAATAACTCCCCCAGTGGTGTATAGACCTTGTTTTTTCTTCTACATGAAAGGGAAAGGTGCCATAATGTTGATGTAGGGTTTCATGTCAGATAGGAATTAGAATCGGGTGTTGAGATTGTGGGATATTTCCCATATCTCATATTGAGTAGTAGTTGATAGTTTGGGTTTACTTTTGTTTTGATCTTATACATGTACATTGGTTATGGATTTTTTTCTTAGTTGTATTACATCCAATGTTTTTTTATAGTAAAAAAATATTTCAATTAATTTTATCATTCTATAAAAGTCTTTGATGGTCTTTATTTTGATTGGAATAGTCATTCCATCTTTTTTTGGATGCATGGGTGCTAGGGGCTAGCCTGTGGGGATTGGGAATTCCCATCAGGTCTTTCCATGGTCCGATTTGGAGCCTATTTTGATGGGTTGTGTTAGCCTATTCAAGAAATTATCTATATGGTAGAATCTATAGAAGGGTCTTTTTTTATATAGAATTATCTTTTAAGAATGATTCTGAAACATAAAGGTAGCATTACATCATGGATGGAAGTCTTACATGCAACAATACTCAATCCATTATCCACCTAATAAGGAGACCAGTGATGTGGAGTTTCTTGTCTAAAAATACTTGGAAATTTTTCTATATGTTTAGTGTTTGATTATTTCATCCATTTTTAAAGAATTCAAGAGTTCATATTTGAATGCGTATATATTCAAGGTACTCTTCCAATTAAAACAGTGAGTTGGTGTTTCATATGGGAATCATGTTGTCAATTTCATTGGATACATTATTCACCTAGAAGTTCTAGGGTTTGAATATCAAGAATAACTGTTCACTGATCACATTATTTCATTACTTCATTAGAGCTTCTACTGTTTTTTTTATAAATATGAAAATGAATAACAAAGATATGTATTTCCTAGATTTTCTCACTTTACTTTTCAATTTTAACATTGATATTAAGAATGGAAATCTTTTTTCTTTATAGTGAATAAAATGAATATCTAAGAAAATATCTATAAGACTAACTCCAATTCTAAAAATTCTTTATAACAACCTTATATGAATAGTAGGATCAAGGGGAAGACTAGGGGAAAATATGATGACTATTTTTCATATGGAATGAAGGATCACAAGTTGAAAAATGGTAACACAACAAAGAAGGAAGGGGATGTTTTAGGTGCGTTTTTTATCAAGTGTAATATATATGTTTCTAAAAATTGAAAATTAGATAAAACATATGTATATCACATATGTATTCAAATATAGGAATTGAGTAGATCCAAAAAAAATTCTTTGGTGGGGTGGATCTATGATAATCAAATAGAGCCGGACATATTGTTGTGGCTATTAGGGAATACCACAACACATTTACAACTAGAATGATATTTTTCCTAAATGATTGGTATTATGTGTTGTTAGTTACCAAAAAATTAATTTTCTATCTATAAAAGATACATATGAATTTAGTTTTAAATTTTTGAATGAGTTTTTCTTATATTAAAAAAAAGTATATGTTATGATAAAGCATGTTTAAATAATCATATTTATTTGTTGGATTACAATAACCAAGTAATGGAAATAAATAATGAATGTATTTCATACAAATCATCCCATTTTGGTCATATAAATGAAAAAAATTTATCCATATTACACCAACATGGATATTTATATACAGTTCACTAAAAACCAATTGGCGTTTTCATACATGTTTAAAAAGGAAAAGGTCTAAATCCATATTTTCTAAAAAAGGTGAATGGTCTGTAAAGAATATTGATTAATGTGTGTGGGCCATTTCTTATTGAATTTTATGGTGTGTACTCATAATTATTACCTTTTACTAATGATTTTAATATATACATATATATATATCTAATTAATAAGTTATAAGCCATATTCCTTGGATATATTTAAGGAATATAATAATGTAGTTGAGAAATATAATGGTAAGAAGTTTATTAAATTTCACTCTGTCCGTGATGAATAATATCTTAATAAAAAATTCACTGAATACTTACATGAGTTTGGGATTCTATCTGGACTTTCTCCTCCATAGAAACCACAATTTAATGGTGAAACTGTAAAGTTGAACTATATTTTATTAAACATGGTGGGAATAATTATGATTCATTCAAGACTACCATTATCCTTTTGAGGATACATGTTACCAATATCATCACATATACTAAATCATGTTACAACTAATGAAAAAACTATATTTCATTTGAAATTTTGTGTAGAAGTAATCCTTAATTGTCATATTTATGAGTGTGGGGTTATAAATAATTTGATAAGGATATATCTGGAACAAACATACACCTCAAGTCACTATGTGTATCTCTATAGTATACCATAAATAAACTAGGGGATATTACCTATATGAACCCTTAGATAAGAAGGTTTTGGTAAATATGTGTCTCATATTTATTTAAAGTGATTAAATATTAAAATGGGATATTATGAGAGAGATAGAATTAAATAAATTATAGGCTCCTGATACATAGGATTTGGTATAGGAACATATTAAAAAATCCTTCACGGAAACGAAAGTTTTAGAGACACAAGTACTATGTAGGTGTACGATTGACGTTAGAGAACCAGAATGTAATGGTTTACTTATCACTGTCAATGGTGAATCATTATGATTTGATTATAATGATGTTTTAATACAAAAGGTAGTAATATGTGGAATATAAAATTTTTAATGGAAATAACATATGAATTGTGAAATTTATTCCATATACCAAAACGGTGTATGGGTTTTGGTAGATATTTAAGTGTATGTAAATATCATAGTTTTTAAATGGGTATATAAGAAGAAACTAGACATGGATGGATATTTTAGTAATTAAATAGAACAATTATTTATAAAATGGTTAAAATAACATCAAGGAATTTACTAAGAAAAAACATTTTCAACATTATCAATATTAAAATTGATCATAATTTTACAATCTATAGTATATTACCATGACTGTGATATTTGGTAGGTGGATGTAAAAAATATCATTATTTAATTGGAACCTTCATGAAGATGTATATATGTATAATCTATAAGGGTTTGTAACTAAAATGTTTTCTGAAATGTATTGAAGTTATTTAGATCCATCTATAGATTAAAGAATGAATATAGGTCATGGAATATTATGTTTGATGAATCCATAAATAAATTTGGTTTATAAAGAATCAAATTTATCCTTCTCTCTATAAGCAGTTTTCTAAGAATGATTTTGTTTTCTTAAAATTTTATATCAATGATATTGTATAAATAAAAAATTAAATACTAGTCATAGAATATTTTAATGTCTTTTTAGACACGTGCTTATACATTAAGGACATAGGAAAAGTGGTTTATATTTTTTGGACCAAGATACAACATGATAGATACATTTGGCTTCATAGACTAAGTCAAAGTGCGTACATTTACAAGATACTATTGATATTAAGTGTAGAATAATCTAAGAGGGGACTATTTCCAATGCCACATGGAATTCATATTTCCATGAAAATATATCCTCTGAAATATGATGGTTTATATAGTATGTAAAGGATTTCATAAGTGTTAGTGATTGGGAAAGCTATATATGAAATTACATTTACAAGGATAGAAGTTTCCTATTCTATAAGAATTGTAAGAAGATATCAAGATGACCCAGGTGATCGCCACTTGATGGAAGTCAATACTATCAATATGTATTTCATTCATACTAAGGATGTGTTCCTAATGTATAGAGAAGATGAGGAGATCTTCATCAAGATATATATAGATTATAGTTTCCAAAAAATAAAAAATGATATGAAACTGTAGTCAGGATACATCTTTACTCCCAATAAAAGAGTTGTAAGATATCAGGTCCAGAAAAAAGTTGTTTTTTCTAAATCTATAGAAAATTTTGAGTACATTGTGGATTTTATGGTAGCTAAAGTGGCTATCAGGATTCAAAAAAATTTCCAAGATCTTGATATGGTGGAAAAAAAGTCCCTATCATGCAATATTTTTACAATACTACTACAGTGACTGTCCCAATGGATACAAGGTCACATCAACGGATGAAGCACACACTTTGGAAATATCATCTATTGATTGATTTTTCTTGGGTGGGGACGTCAGTGCGAGTAATTTTTCTATGGAGGAAAATGGGAAATAACTCGTTACTAAATACTTAACGTATTAGAAACATGATCATTATATGAGTTCTAGAAGACTAAAATTCATTATAAGTTTACTTAATTACTTATGGGATTCAGTTAAATTTTCAATACTAGATTCAATTTTTTGTAAATTATATTGAATTTATAATCAAAGATGTGGATATTAATTAAATTATCTTATTAGATATCATTTTTTAGTTCTGTGTGAATTTAATATTAGGATAAAATTATATGATAGGGAAAATAATATGTTGATTTTATGGTATGATTACTCATAATAAAGTAGGAATACATATCATAATATTCACACTTGATAATATTGAAGATAATAGATGATTATAAAAGAACCAATTTTATAAAATCCTCAGGTTTATATGTTTTTATATATTATTGTTTATGAGTGTGTGTAATGGTCTTTATAATTTAATATTATTATTATTTTATTTCAAGACTCTTTATCTTTGATGTATTCTCGTAAACCATGATGATATATGAATGTGGTAAATTTTAGTATGTTTGGTGCATCATGAATTATATTATATTAATGGATATGTCAATGAATTATTTTTTCCTTCCATTATTATCGAAATAGATATCTTGTCCCTTTCATGGAAATGGAACTATCACATTAAATTACATGGTCATGGTGCATAGGATAATATATTCAGATATTCAGTGAATGATATATCAATTATATAGACTGGCGACACTTTTGTGATATATTAATCTTGAGCTATAATAACAATGATATTATATTACAAAATGAGAATTTTTATATTGTTTTTGTTATTACATCATATCATCTTCCTCTATAGATACCCTGACTCATTGCTAGATGGTAATCATGGACTTTAAGAAATTATTCCTAATGACACTAAGGAATAGTACTAATGGGTCACAAATGAAGTGTTTACTTTGATATTTGTTAAATATTATTTATATTTAACAATTGTAATAGATATTATTCTCTATAACAAGAAGTAATATGTATTCATGATTTACTAAATTATCAATGATATTAAATAAATATTTATTTTCAAGGTAATTATTTCATTACATGAATATATTATATTTATTTATCTATTTTTATTCAAACCATAATGAATATTTATATACTATATAAATAATATATTAAGTTACATGAAAATTAAATAAATATTTATTCACCTGAGTGTGAATTGAATATTAATATATTTATTGAATGAATAATAGTTATTTCAAAATTTATTCAAATAATCAAATACATTTTTTAGGAGGAAGAGAAGATGATATTTTTTTTCCACTAATGAATATTTATTTACAATATTGAAAATACATATTATCCATTGAATAGGTTAGTGTATACTATAAAATAATATATTATTATTATTTTATTTCATACAATGGGTATCCTTTTGGGTTTAATATATTATAAAGGGCCTCTGTAAAATTAATAACATATTAAAACCTAACCCTAATTATATAAATAAACATTTATTCCAATTGGAGAAAGTTCAATCATTCAGAAAAACAATTTCCTCTCATGATCTCGCTCTCTTCCCTTCCGCACAAGACCAACAAGAACAATTGAAATTATTTAAACCTTGATATAATCTGAATCAGCCAAGGTGAACAACACAATATGAGTAGGAAGTTTATTTATGATTTTTAGTGATCAATAGAGAATTTTTGGATCACCACAAGAGGGTCTATTCCCTGTATCCTCATAAATCAATGGAAAAACATTTATGGGGGGTATAATTTTAAAATCGTTAACAAATAATGATCTAATGATAGATGTAATCTTTATTCTATAAAATTAACTATAATTAAACATAAATGATCCTATATATTGATTTTGGAAAATTAATTTTTCAATATTCTTTGGAAAAAAATTTATCATGGAATTCATGGAATGAATAATTTTAATGATCTGTTGAATTTGAAAAAATAGGAGTTATTCGTTTCGTCTAGAACCATAAGCGTTGTAGTCCAAGTCAAATTTATAGACTTATATGATATGGGTGTTGATATTGGAGAATGTATTTATAATAGAAAAGCCTATCAACAAGAAGATATTGATCTATATTTGTATAATAACATTGAAATTTCCTATCTTGTAATATTGGGTTAAGATGGGGACATCATGTTAATAGATGACGGTGATAATAAATTATGACTAAAATAATTTTTTGATTATTCATTATTTACATTAATAAATCATTTTATGTTTAATATTATAAAATATTTATTTATTCTTGAATATAGATTCTATCAAATACATATTTTAATGTTAATTTCATAGAAATATTATATTAAGTATTAAATTTTACAATTTTTATACATATAAAAAACATGAATATAACACTGTTTGTGAATGGTATTGGGAAATTTAGATTCATTTAGCCTTTAATATGTAAAAAAATTAATATTATAGGGTAAAATAATAAGTCATTTATTATTAATTATATTTAATAATAATGAATTTTTGATCAAATAAATCATTTCTATTAATAATTTAAATTAATTTTTAAATGTTGAACTTTTATTGGTTATTTTTGTGTTGGTAATTTTAAATTTATCATCATAGAACTTAATTTAATTTCATCGTGTTCCCCTTGGTTATCTCTCTTTTTTAACTATAATTTTCTCTATATTTTATAGATGAATCCCAATAAAGAAAAAAATATCATGGTTATCCCCTCCACCCCCATATGGTGGGAAACCTTGTCCTGAATGAGCCTCCATCTCCTCACTACGCATGTTACTCTCTTCTAGTTTCTAATAAATAAATTTTTTTTAGTGCTTAGGGTGTGAAAGGTGGATGAGGTTTTGTTATTTAAATTTCTATAGTTGGAATAAGGAATGAATAGGTTTGAGTTGGCTAGTTGTGTTGGTTGTTGAACCCCTATTATTGTGTCCTTTATTCCCCTTCTTAGGAGAAATTTTGGTGAAGCTTCCACTTTTATAAATCTTAATTTCATGGAGCATTTCATGAATTAATTAATGTTCTAGACATAGGATCCTCCTTAAATCCTATCAATTATAAGTGGTTTATGCCATCATGGCATGATGTATACTCTTGGTTTATGGTCCATTGGTTCCACATTTTCGAGCTATGTTGACATGCCTCCACAATTTTTAAACTACCATTGATGGATCCTCATGGACCTCTACACTTAACTTTTCTATGTTTTAGCTTTTACTTTTCTATTTATTGTTTATATTGTCTTCATTATACTTTTTCCTTATGTAATGATCCTTTATGAATGACCCTACTCCAATCAGGCTCATTGGATTCCATGAAAAATTAGTATGATGTTGGTTCCTTGATGGTGATTAATCTATGTCATAGGGTTTGTTGGTAGCTTATTTCCTCATTTCCATATGGATCTTCCATTCCTATGTGCAATTGTTCATAAAACAAATACATAGTCCTACCATTGTCACTGATCAGCATCGGTAATTGGGAAGGGTTGACGATGGGTAGTAAACTTCATTTGTGATGTGTTCTTGTCATCTCAACATTTTCATGTCTGAAGAAATTATTATAAGGAAAATTATATTAGGAATCTTATGAATTATTCAGGTTGTTTTGTTATAATTTTTTAGTTATTTTTGGTTTTTTTTCTCCCCAATCCCATCAAAATGGGGGATGTATGCTTGTTCCCCACCAATACAAATCTTAATAGAGAATATTTAAGGTTACCTTTAACAAATTTTATAATGGGCTATTTGAACATTATAAAAATGGATTTCCATCATGTAATTTTATATTATAATGTATTCATGTAGTATATTAAATAATATTTCCACTTTCACTACTGTTTAAATTTCATAAAAAATGTTGAGAACGAAATGGTTTTCACACTATAAATAGTCTACACAGTCACATGACACTACTATTGTCGGTATCAAAATATGTGGATATAAAATGTCAATATGAAAGACTAAATAATGTAAATAATTATTACATATTTTTATCCAAATAAAAATGAATGTCGATCATATGATATATATTCTAATCGAATCATAGTATACAATTTAAAACACATCATAATATAATACTATAAAAAATTATACTACTGTATAATAAACAAAATAAACCTGGTGGGAAATAAGAAAAATGAAATATAAAACAATGAAAATTTATGACAATTCATAGAGTATTGGGTAAAAACTCAAATACCCCTAAAACATATCAATATTTAAAATAAAATCATGTTTTGTAACTCTTAACATTTATATCAAAGTGATAGGTGTTTTGAAACCTAAACCAACGTATCCACATTTCATGCCCAAAACACCTTTAAATGTAAACCCAATATATTGTATTAGTGTTTAATAATCTAAAACACTATCATATTATCAACAGATGTTATTGATTAACCTAATTGGAAAATCTTTGTCTTCCTATGAACTAAACCCATTGATCAAATAATTAGACACACAATCTATCTTCATACAACTGGATTACCTCAATCTCAATGATTGAAAAAACTATATTTCAATCTAGAATCTCATTAATAAAAACTAATTGGACAATGAAGAATTTAAATAATAAAATCTCAAATCCATTACAGTTAAAACCTCACATATTTATTCCCAAAGAGAATATATCTAATGAAAATAAATTCAAAATAAAATTAGGAAATAATCTTTTTACAAGTCAAAATGATATATAATTCCAAAACTCGCTCAAGTAAATACTATTGTCCTTAAAATATTTGAGTTCAATTTATAAGAAACAGTGAAAGAAACACTAATGATAAAATTATGAGTTATTTGAGTCGAGTTTCAACCACAACAAGAGTCATACTCCATCATCTAATAAATGTATATTTATTTTTTATCATCTATTGAGTTAAACGCCATTACATTTTTAGAATCATCCATTGAAATAATTTCAAATTATTTTAGCTTATAAACTTATTACTACATAAAAACATGTACCAAAATACAATTTGAACATAAAAAACTCAAAAAAAAAATCTCCTAAGTAATTAGTATTCAATTTAGAGTGTGACATGAGTTTATTGTGATTTTTAAAAACAGGGTTATGCATATGATAATGACTAAAAAATAACCCATTTAGACAATCAAAATTGAAAATAAAATAATCAATTTTAACAAAAAAAAATTAAAAAAATAAATATATGTAAAATTATACTTCATATGATTTTCCATTTTTTCAACCTTTGAAAAAACTTCTCCTTCTTTAGAGATATTTAGATAGATTAAAAAAATGGAAACAATAGTACAATAAATGTAAAAAATATTTATCATACCATGTTTCTTATCATTAAAGAAACTAGTATCAAACATAAACATAATTTTTGGAAACTTCTACCACTTTTTGTTTTTGAAAATTAAATCTAGTGAAAATAAAATGTATGTAACGTGTAATTTACAAAAAATTGAGTAAAAATTTCGTAAAAATATATGAAATAAAAATCCCTATTTGTAAATATTTAGGGAATGTGAGAGGATTCTTTCTTGTTTTTTAGACATCATTTAGTCTCATTATTAATGTTTTTATTGGATTCATTAGTAAAATTTTAAAGGAAAAATAATGTAAAAAAATAGACATAGTGAAGCTCCATTTTATTTTCTAATAAGATCCCCATGGGTTTACTATTGAGATTGAATAATTTTTTATGATTTTCGCACTAATTTTCATTGAGATAAACCTTGGTGATTTATTTCTTTGTATTTTATAATTTTTTCCATTTGGTTAGATATATAGTTATTTATTAAATTTTATCAAAGAACATTTTATAATAATTCAATATATTCATAGTAAAGAGAGTCTTAAATACAAATAAATTTAAAAAAAATTACTTTCCAATGATATTGAGTAATCATTTACTTAAGATTTTTCAATTTATTCTATAATTATATTATCAACTAAAATTATAAAAATTACACTCACAAAATTTTCTAAGGTTAAGAATTTATGACTTAATATTCTAAAAAAAAATTCACTCCCTTTTTCCATTTCGAGTATACAATATTGAGAAACTAAGAATAAAACATATTGTGCATAGAATTATTATAAAAAAAGATAGCATAATAGAATCATTAATCAGTTTTTATTAATTTTTCTTAATATCATTTTCTATCTTTTAGGATTAGAAACTTATAAATGATTAAGATGTTATTTTTTAATTAACATCATATTCATTTTTATCTTGTGATTGATGTATTGGATATTCCTCCGTATATTTTGAGATAAAATTCAATGAATCAGAATCTAAATGGATTTATTATTTTCCTATGTTATCTATTTTTTTTATTTTGATTTCTATTGACCTCAACAAAAAATCTCAAGAAGTATAATTATCATCTTTATATTGAGCTTCGAATCGTCTAGATTCTATTTATTCTTCTTTTGTTTCATGTTCTCTTAAAATAGAAACATTATTATAAGGGAAATATTTCAAACATTCAAGTCTTGATCAAGTTGAATATCATTTTTCAAAAACATATTATTAGTGGGGTTCATAATATACGTGAGTATAATCATCCCTTACTTTCTATATTCCCTTTATGGATTAAATTTTAGTTAGACTATATATCTTAATAACATCCCAATCTCCTACAACATTCTTCCTAATAGACACATGTGAAATAAAAAATTAAGACTTATCATGGTTTAGTGGAAACTCAATTTTCCCAATATAGAACTTTTAAATCACTTCTCCTTCTATAATATCTTTTACTTCATATTTTTATAGGATGAAAATTAAGTTTCCAAATTAATTTATTAAATGTTACAATGAATTTCATACAATTTCTAAGCATAGAAAAAACTATTATTAAAATAAACTATTGTTTCATTATCTTCAATGTTTATTAAAGGTTTTACTTTTTTATAAAGTTGGTTGTACATCATATTTTCAATAGGTTCTAAAACATTTCCCTTCTTATCCTCCACAGAAAAAATTTATCACCTTCTTCAAATATGGAAGTTTATTTTCTACTCCACATTCAATATTTTTTTATTTATTCTCCCAAAAATAGTATCATCATATCTAGGGTATGATTATAAAAAAAAGTATGTTATTATTTCATTGGTACCCAAGATTTAGGCACTATCCATTTGAATTATCTTTAATATCAATAGTTTCAAAAAATACAAAGTAAGATAATTCTTCAATTTCCCCACATTGGAGTAAAAACCTTTGGTGTAATCCCATAATATTTTCAAAAATGATCATCATAATAATTATATAGATGAAATCTATAAAAAATCATTCTTTTAGTTTTATAACATACTTATCCTATTTTTCAATAATAAAAATTCTTGAACCCATTGAAAAAAACAATTCTTCCTTCAAGATAATGGGTTTTAATTTTATAAATTGTTTCCCATAAAATCAAGAAGGCATTCTTTAGCCATTATTTTATTAAAATATCTATAATTTTATGAAAGTTTATGTTTAAAAAGGGAGACTCAATATAGTTTTTTATTTTTATTAATTCTTCATAGGGTCATTATTTACTTATAATCCTTGATGGTGAACTTTATTTTCATTCTACATTTAAATTTAGAAAAACTAGAGGTAGAAAAAAATGTGAAATAAAATAGTAAATAACGGTTCATTCTTTAATAAATGGTGTTCCACTAATTCTAATCATAGAAATATAATTACATTATTTATAATGGATTCATGATGATTAAACCAATCTAATTCAATAATCTTTTTATTAATAATTTTCCAATAGAAATATCTTCAGAAATATCGATGGGTTTTTTTTTATAAAAACAAGGGAAAATATTTAATAAACTAATAGTGAAAAACTATTTTATTTTAAGTAAAAAGTGTTATCCCATGGGGTCCAAAATCCATAAAATTAGTGAACTATCTGGCCAAATATGATAACACGTCTAACAGTAAAACTTGACACCTTACATAATTCAATGAGATGAAATGTCTTATAAAGTTTAAATTTTAAATATCATAGAAATAACATATGAATAATTATAAGAAACAATGTAAATTTATTAACTAAAATAAGTATGGAATGTGAAATTAATGAAAATATAATAAATATTTCATAATCTTTGAAGGAAAATGATTTAAAATTGTAGACTTTATCTCCTATAATAACATATTTTTATTCTTCCATAGAAGAAGGTTCAATTAATTGTTTAAAAACTATATCCCTTTATTTCAACATATTTAATGTTAAAAAATCTACTTGAAACTTGTCCAAACAAAAACACTCTCCCTAGATAAGAGAGTTATGTTTTAAAAAGAAACTTTCAAGAATTGAAAATTAAAATAGAAAAAATATTTTAGGACGATATGGGTTTTTCTAATTAAGAAAAATGTTACCAGATATAAGATATACATATTTATTCCATTGGAATATATAAAATTCATTTTATTAGAATCCAATCCTTCTTGGATCTATAATTCTTATTAAATATATTAGTCTCCCAATTCTGGCCATCCATTTTATGTTCAAGAGCATAAATATCTTTTGAAAGATAATATTTATGTTGATTTATTTATTGAATATTTCTCAAGGAATAATTTATTGTTCCAGTGTTTACCAATATTAACCATTATGTTAAAAGGGAAACTACTTTGTAAAAAACTGTTATATGGGTAAAAATAAAGTTTAGTGGATGTATATCCTAAGCTATATGTTTTTATCTTTAGTTACAATTGTTTATATAAATTCTCAAAAAAACATTCTTATAGTAATAATTTTTTTCAACATCATAATTAAACATTTAACTCCTAATTTAAGATTTATATTTTCATTCTTGTCATGCAGAATGGATAAAACCTTCCTCTTATCCTTAGAATCTAATATAGAAACTCTAATTTTCAAATTTTTTAGCTCTCACATGAATTTAACATTATTATATATTCTTTTATTCAGTAGTCCCATATCACCATTTTTTTGAGTTGAATGTTTTACTTCCTAAAATTTTTATCATTACTTTTGAAAAGTGTAACACACTTTTAAAAAATATGTTTTACTAACAATATATTCACCATGTTTTTAATTTTTTTTGTTTAAATAAATTTATTCATTCAAATATAGAAATATTTATTAACTAAAAAAATATATTATTTCTATACAAGTATGATCAATAATATTGACTGATGTCTATTCCGTCAAACTAAGTAAAGTCTAGTTTATTATATTGACTGAAGTCTATTCCACCATGATGATAAAATTATAGTCCTTCTAATTGACATAATACATGTCCATTTGATTGAACTGATCTTAGTCCATCAGAATGAAAAATTCTATTTTATCGGTATGAACAAATCTAGTACATTAGTTTGACTAAATCTAGTCCATTAATGACATAAAATATAGTCTATCGGTAAGACTGAATCTAGTCTATTGATGTAAATGAGTTTATTCCATCAGACTAACATGCTTTATTCCATCTAAATATTAATTTTTATAATATATATCAGAATTATTTCTACTAGTCAGAATATCTTTTTACTGTATTGTAATTGTGGTACTGAAAAAACATTAGATGGAGATGCATTTTATGTATTGTCAAGTAAAGATCAAGAGAGACCATTAAAACCAACTGTGAGACTAATAGAAATATGACCATTGAAAGTGCTCCTATAAATAGGGGTTCATTAGGGGATTTGAAAAGTGATTCTTTTCTAAACTCAATTCATCTAAATATTACTCTTCTATATCTCATTATTATGATTTTCTTTCTAATATTTTAGATTATTTTTTCTAAATATTTCATGTATGGATTGTAAAATCTTTAGAATATATTTTTAAAATGTATCATGTGTCCAGTTGAGATTGTGATTGAGGGATTGAAGGGATAAGAAGATTGATGGATCCAATAGAGATGATTGAAAGAATCAAGGATATGAATATAGAGCTGATTCTAGTCAAAGTGATTGAGAGATTTCTACTCATGAATGAAAGACCTGATAGTTTTTATTTAATTATAGATACCTTAATTCAAGGTTATTGACTACATTTACACTTAATCTTTAAAGTGTATTCACTCATTTTATAATGTTTTTATTATTCATTCAATGTATATTTGAAAAGTTGAATTTTACATCTCTCGACAAGTTATATTTTACCATTTTAAAATTCATTAAGAATGCTTATTTTAGTAAAAAAAATATACATTGATTTACTAGATGAACTCTAAGTACATTACATGTAATAATGATCATCCGAC
The DNA here is from genome assembly GCA_963277665.1 of Viscum album. Classification (NCBI taxonomy): domain Eukaryota; kingdom Viridiplantae; phylum Streptophyta; class Magnoliopsida; order Santalales; family Viscaceae; genus Viscum; species Viscum album. The sequence goes on along the minus strand of OY728142.1, from coordinate 124,570,091 downwards.
TAAAACTCAATATGATAAACATGATAAAAAAATTTATATTTTAATTATTTTAATGTTTTAAACTATAATTAACCCCCTCTTATAGTCATTATAACTATTATGATCCAAAAATTTCTATCAGATAAGGTTATACTACTCTAATTTTTTGTTTTGACTATTTTTATTATAATAAATTCTTTAATGTTTCTAAGGTTTTTTTATAAACGAATTTTTTCACGACTCCATACCCACAAGGTGTACCCTACCGGATTGGAAATGTGAGAAGGGAGATAGTGACCCTCGAGTCCCGCCTCTAGTAGGCCCTAGGTTGGAAACTCGAACTGAAGGTATAGTAAACACACAAATGGGAGGCATTACCATCTTAGAGAACACAAATGAAAGAGAGAGAGAGAGAGATAAGGAAGGCACCGACCAACTCCAACTCAGACTGCAATATAAAATAAATCCCAAATATCCATATGTAATGTCATGAAAAACTACTACAATTAGAAGGAAAAATTTCATGTAAAAAAGGAATGTAAAAATAGCAGCGACCACGAAGCCCAAACAACTTCTTCAACCCTAATCTAGTAGTGACGTACCTGATCTCCAACCTTCACCATCTGACTGGAAAAAAAAGTTCAATATATATAGGGTGAGTATTCCTATATACTCAGTAGGATCCTCCCTAGATCGACTCATGAAAAATTAATGAAATCATGCTAAAGCATAGTGAACAACAAGTGAAACTAACTCATCACCTAAACAGATTTACTATGTTCTTAGCCTCACCATGGATACTCTCATGATGTATCACATATAAGATTATATAAAATAATAAATAATATCAACGGTAACTCGCTACCACTTCCCCACTAGTTTTCCACCTTTCCCCAACATCACGCATCCTAAGCATCTTTGTCAAAAAATGCTTGACCAGAAACACCTTGGAAAAGAACCACAACATGAACCTTGTGAAACACAACCACTATATACACGTAACCAAAGTAAAAAATAGTTTTTAGGAGCCATTATAGCTCACATAATGTTTATCATACACCGGGCATTATACCTCAATCCATTATAGCTCATACACTGAGTTAGGATCTACAAGCCATCACAACCTATACATGTTACACCTATAGTAGACCACATGAAACTATATCTAGAGTATATGTGTGTGAATAACCACAAGACATTAAAGACCTCTACACACATATATGACAAAAACTAACCATTGTTCTTACCAGAACATGTGACTGCCAAGAGAAGAGAGCATGGCTAAAGGGGGTAGTCAACTATCCATCCGCCCACCAGAATGTTGGAAAAAACACCCCCTAGGGCTAAGAATCCCTAGGGTGTTAGTTTCCATAACTGAAGGGGTAGAGTAGCATATAGAAACAAAAATATAACATGATGTAATAGATCTCACAACCCAACATGGTAAGAACCCAGTCTTAGATGCAACTGCAACTAACATCTCTCGGACTCACGACTACTATTGATAAGACTAGGTATCCTATAAGCACAAGAACATTTAAAGAGATACTATAAATTACTTTATCCATTTTTAATATTTGAACATTCAGATAATTTATTATCTAAACATTAATTAACTATTATTAATTCCTCATTAAATTACATTAGCATCACACCAAAGTTTCATCCACTCCAGGAATAACCAAACCAAGTCTACCATTTCTCAGAAATATTACTTCAGAATTGCATCCAAACAATATCCAACCCCATGGTTTAACATCATTTATTCATTCATTTATTAATAGCATTATTACATTCCCATATTCCCAGGAATTATAGAAAAACACTTAAAGCTACCAAACACAAGGTGATCAACACAGTGAGGAGATGAACTACCCATTGAGTCTTTTCCACCAATAGAAAGAGTGTTGACCCATCCTATCTCGGGAAGCTAAACATGGAAATAATGTGGCATACCCAGTGAGTCTTCTCCCCTTTTGGAAGGAGGGTAAGAAATATCAGTTTCTTTGAGAATTTGGGAAAGTAATGTCGATAAACAACCAACAAGATTCAATAAGCATCCAATCATTCATATGCTACCTATTTTATCATCTCTGGGGTCCTCCACAACACCCACATGCATAAACGGATGCATCTCTCCACCCTAGGGATCAACTACTATGACATCCAATGGGCCTTCCTTCCCCCACATATCACAACATCCATACAGGCTCACATCACAACGTAAGAAACAAGAAACAAACATCATATCAATTGGGCTCTTCACTTTTAATCAAGGAATTATGCATTTATATGCAATGTGCCCTCAAGGCTCCAAAGAAAAAGGCACTCGGCCATACAGAAAAGAGTGTAACATAGAACCCTATGATGAATTATCTTTTATTAAACAACCAGTTCATAAATCCATATTGAATTAACTATTTTATTAATAGTGGGTTCCAACTATGGGAAACCTAAAAAACAAAATATCATAGCAATCACAAATTAATTAAACAAGATTACTGCATGAATTTGATTATCATCAATTACAATAGAAAAAACTAGATTAAATTACATGCCTCTTTATCTTTGACAAATAATTTAAAATTAATCCCAGTTTATTTTATTTAACAATTTCCATCAAGAATGACATTCTAAACAAAAGAAAGCATAGATATCACACTATCTAGCAAAGCAAGAGGAAATAACATACGATGGATACCAATATATTTATCTGTTTTAAATATTTATTATGCCAATTTCATTATTGTAACACAGCAATATTTCATATTATTTTATATCTTTAAATTAATTTAATATCTTATATTGCATGAAACACCAACTTGTCTTTCGTTATACGTGAGTTTGTACCAAAAAAACACATTAGTATTATAAATATTTAAATGGTATATTTATTTATCAATTAAATATTATAATATGAATAGTAAATAATAAAATTTAAATTTTATTTATAATGTTTTCTCATAAAAAAATGAATTTATAATGAACTATACAAGTTTTTTTAAAATAGTTATATATTTAGAAAAATTATTTTCTTAAAAGAACTTCTTTTTATTTCCTATTGTAAACAATAATAAAATTAATTTTAAGCACTCCAAAAAAAATTGAATTTGGTAAAATAGGATTCATTTTTGAATTTGGAATATCAAAATTATATTAGGGTGAATTTTTGGTATTTTTTTGAAAGCATTCAATTTTTGATGAATAGTGAAAAATACTACATAGTACATTAAAAATAACTTTTTCATTCAAATAATTATTTTTAATTAAAATTTATCTTAAAGTAAAAATAGATACATAATACATATGTTGTTCCAATATAAATCATTTAAGTCATTTTACAACAGAATTAGATATAAAAATTCATTTATCCTTTTTAACATCTTTTTACCCACCTTCTAAGAACATTTACCAACCATCTAGTCACATTTTAAAGTTAGCCAAAAACATAATTTTATAGATTTTATGAATTTAAATTCAAAAATCCAACGTACATTGTTGTCATCCGCAAGTAAAACTTTGTTCAACAGGATCAAAATAATATTTGTTGAATAGTAACTTTTGAATTTTATTCACTACGGTTAAAAGTTAATAGGGTAATTAAAGGTATAAATAATATCATAATAATATAAAGATACTCTAAAAAACGTCCAGATTCTATTTTATATGTTTATTTCAATCAAAACAATGCTTAGGACAAAAATATGATCCTTTTTAATCAACTTGGGTTAGATTAGGACATTTATTATATTTTATTTCAAGAAGAGTTAAAAGTGTCAAATTCAAATATTAATAACGAAACCATTTTTAATATAGGGCTATAAATAAGATAAATTTTACTATAAAAATTAATTATAAAGCTAAAAAAATTTCCTACATCATGGTATTTTATTTAAAAAATATAGACATTAACTAATTTAATTTATTTATGACAGAATGAGGATGTAGTGGTTTACTTACTAATGAATTATTATGATAAATGATATTATAAATATTAAAATAAAGCTGATATGAAACTTTGGATGCCAAAAAATAATTTTATAGGTGACTATGACATGTTAAGATTGATTCAATGAATTTTTTTTGAAGGAATTAAGTTGTTATAACTTTTACAAAAAACATATATTAAATAGTATGAAAATTTACATAAATGATATTTGAAAATAAATACTATTTTATTAAAAAATATAAAAGTCATAAAAATGTAACGATCTATAAAATAACATGGATAGTGTTAAAATTCTGTAAATGTTCCACTTTAGGTTCTTTTTTAAACTTATAGTAACTATATAAACCTTTTAGTATAAAAAGACAAGAAGACATGGTAAGAGTTAAACTATTTAAGTTAGGGTTAAATATAAAAGATAAGGTTAATATGATGACCTAAACATGTCTAAAACCTATTGGTTTAGATTATTTCGTCCCAAAATAATATTATACTTAAAATATATAATTTTTAACTATTAAAAACCTAAAATTATTTTATAATAAATTAATATTTTAACATTTTTCCAAAAGTTCCCCTTACCTCTCTTATAAAAGGGAACTTCCCTTTACATTTCATTCAAAACTCCAAAGCCATTTGGCTCAGAAACACCTTTCCAAAATATCCTCCAAAATACCATGAAATCAACCTAGATACATTACCATGATCATAAATCAAACATATGGAGCACTTTTGTTCAAATCAAAACGAAACACCCGAAGAAGAGGTAATTAATTTTTCACCTCTATCAAAGTTATTTTTTTTTTCTACTTCATCTTTCTTTATTGTTACCATAATAAAATAATAACTAAATAACCTTATACATGATGAGATGTTATTATAAATATGGTACAACTATTTTCATTATTATATCCATCCTATGAATGATAAAGTCTCCATGTGTTCTAACGTACAACTTACCGTCTCCACATCGTTGTGTAGTTTGTTATTCAACAATACATTATTTGGATGGGTATAATAATGAGTATAATTAATTCAAATAATGAATATAACATGGTAATAATTATTTATATATAATATAACCTCAAATTAAATACCTTTTAATCATCAATATAATGATATTGTCGCTCGTGCGTATGTATGGCTTACCGTCTCCACGACGCGATGAGATTCATCTTTAACGATCACTATTCATTTTTTTTATAAATATATATATATTGATTAAGTATGATATATTTTAAATAATATTTATACTATAATAATACATATTTGTGTATATAAATATATTTCATTTTCTTATATACTATACGATAAGAAAACGGAAACAACGTTCATGTGTACGTATGAACTACCGTCTCCATGAACAATGTTTCCATTTCATATGTCTATATGTTATAAATATTTATATACTGAATATATATTACATATAAATAATGTTTTAAATTCTTTAAGTATGTAAATCTGAATCTAAGTAATCAATAATAACAAGTCAAAACACATACAATAAACAAAGCGATATTACCCGAAATGTTGCATTAACATGGAATTGTTAATAAACAAGTAATATAAAGTAATAAAAGAATCATATATGATATCATAAATATTATTATGATTCTAATATAAGTTAATAATATGTTTAAAAATATTATACATGATTTTCATACACGTATGGAGTGTATCAATTCTAAGGTAAGGGTTAATTCCGCAATCTCATTATTATCTGATATTTTTTATGTGTAAGTGTTTATTGGGACATATTTATCATCCATGTCCAAGTTTCATAAAAATGTTTTCAAAATAAATCATTTAAGGTTTTATAGAATGGTGTATTTCTCTAGATCATCATTTTAAATTTTTTAATGATTTATTTTTCTAAATCTATTTAATTAATGTCCATGTTTTTGAAATGATTTTCAGGATTTATTTATATGGAAATTAATTTTTTAATATTTTAATTAGTTTCAAATATTTCAAAGTGGTATGAGAAAATTTGATTAAAAAATCTCTTTTAAATGACATCCTTTATTAATTGCGTGACTTTTAAATGATTTCATGGAAAATGGATATTTCTCTCAATGAATTTTATTGACCATTTTTAACTATGTCAACATCATTTACTGGATAATATTCTTGATTAAGTTTGATTTAATATAAAAAAGTATTCCATATTGTATTGAACGAGTTATGATATGTTTTACTGTGGATGTGCTATTTTTAAACCATTCATGGTTTATGGTTAAAATATTAAAATTTCTTATGCAAGTTTTAATAAAAACAATTATGTTATGTTTCACCATTTTAATATGTGAAATGCATTGGACTTAGTAAGTGATGGGTGGGGCCCTATATAGCCCCTTAATGCATTGGTAGGTCTCATGAGACAAACTAGTGTCTTGGAACAAGGCCTTGAAATAATATTTTTTGAATGGTCTTGGCACAAGGCGTTGATGTATTAGTTATTATTCTCGGCATTATGCATTTCCTCATTATGAAATAAGTTATTACATGTGATTACTTGACTAGAAAAATAAACATGTGCATGTTTATATGGTAATGTATGAATTATTTTTTCCATATTATGTTGTAGATTATGTTTTAAAAGGATTTTGAATTTATTATACATCTTTCCTTAAATATTTATAGGTTCCCTTAAATTATTTACTATTATTGAGCATATGAGCCCAACCCTTTCTTATGTTTTATTTTTATAGTATGCCAAGATGTCTATTACTATTGATATGTAGGGTCAACATAGGGGAACAATGGCATTCTAAAAAGATTATTTATGATGTATTTCATGTTATAAAGTGTAATGTATCATTTGTGTATGTAATCTATTTTCCAAGACTGCTAAACTGATCGGTCCTTTGGGACACGATTCATTGTAATCATTCAAATGTATTAAAATAATGCACCAGATCTGGGTAACTGGGGTCAGAGAATTATAGTTGGTATAAGATAAAGTATAGTAATAACCTTGGAAATATATTTATAAAACATAGATCTGGGATCATAACCCAAGTATAGAATTTGAGGATAAGTATAGAAGAACCCCCAAGAATTTTTGTAAAGTGGGGATTATGTGGATATTCCAAGTACTACATACCTATCTAGATAATACTTGTGGAAGTGGTTCTGGAACACATGTATCATTGGGTGAAAATTCAAACAAGCTGTTCTGATCTTGATTCAGGATAGCCTGGTACACAACAATGGCCTTACTGTGAACTTGGTTTGACACTCCCAGGGGATATGCTTAGGATAATTCGCATTTTAATTACAAACCATTTTGAAGTTTTTATTATTAAATATGTCCACAATGAATCCAATTTTATAATTATGATATTAGATATGGATAATTTTTTTAATTTATGTTATGTATTTCACTAGATTAGAATCATGCATTATGGTTCATAACCTAATATAGTGTATGAAATTGTTTTGAAATGGGACTTAGTAGAAGGAATTACTACCCCACCAACACACATGTTCCAAATAGTAAGAATGATCCTATCTTTCATGGTCTTATGACAACATTTAGAATGGAAATATCCTCCCTTGTATTCTCATCATATGAGGAAATAGTATAATGTGTTAATAAGATAAGTAAATAAGTATCTAAGTCCTATGTATTTTAAGGGAATCTTGAGAATAAGAGGATGGTAGAGAGAAAGAAGGATAAAGGGAATAATGGAAAAAAGGATTTTCCCATATGTGATAACTGTGGAATGAATCACCCTGGGAAGTGCTTAAAAGTATTGGGTGTTTGTTATATGTGTGGAAAAAAGAGCCATCATGAGAAATAATGAAAATAGAATAAACAAAAGACTAATATTCAGTGTTTCAACTATAGTGAAATGGGGATTTATAAAAATAAATTTCTTAAGCATCAAGAAAATATAGCTTATAATAATCAAAGGGATCATGGACAATAAAAATCTGTTACTATAGTCGATGAAGAATAATTAATGTATTTGTGATTCTTGATTGAAGAATTCTGTCATTTGAGTGTTGTATCAATGATGTACTGGTTATATAAATTATGGAAATAAATAAGGATTGTATTGCAGTACTATTTAATTGAGGAATTGATATTGTATGGTACTATTAAAAGTGAATCAAAATAGAGTAAAAACTTTTGGAAAATATATGGTTTAGGGAAATTTAATCCTTAATATGGTCTTGATATGGAGGTAGTGATTTTGGAATAAGAGATGATTGATTTTGATAAATTATATTGGATATTATTGACTACCTTGGAACTAATTAATTTTTTTATTCCATCATTGTTGGAGTTTACAACATTTTTGGATTTAAGGAGTATATCCAGTATTCAATAAGGAATAAGCGAGAATAAATGTATTCAATAAGGTTTTATAGTAATTTAGGTCGTTACCATGTTTTAAGAGAATACATGATGAAGGTATTCACATGTTATTATGTGGAAAAAATATATCTTCATTACGTTTAACTCCTATATAAATTTTTTTTTCTAGGAGTTTGGACACAAGTATCATGGAAAAGTCTAAAGGTTAGACTGGAGTAAGATGAACACTTGATATTTTTTTGAGGTTAAAGTATAATTTATTGGATATTTTTTACCCAACCTTTTAGATTTCAGTAAAAATAAATAGGATTAAAGAAATACTTGTGGGAGTTATGATTTATAAAATCTTCTTCAGGCATTAAAAAAATTTATTTTGAACACTCATTTCCTAGTGTAAAGGATGATGTTAAAATAGATCGAAGCACAACCAAATGACAACATTATAATTATTAATGGTAATGAAATCAAGCATGTTTTCTTGAGTTCTTGTCTTCATAGTAAATTAATCCCTCCTCTTAAAAAAGTATCTAAAAAATGGTTTATCCTAATACTTTATGTTTTTTTGAACTGATGATATTTTAAATCATCATAGATTTATGGCTTTGAGCCCCTCAATTTTCCATTCATTGTTCACTTGTTTGTGATTGATAACCTCAGTCACACCCTATAAATATTTAAAATTTCCCTCCAATTATCTGTCTCAAATTTCCACCAATGTTATCCTATTTGAAAATCCTAATTTGCTTCTGAATTTTTCATTTCCCTTTACCTCTTACTAAGAGTAAATTTTATTAACCCTATTTCTGATGTGGGTTTTCAAAAAAGGTATTTTATATTTTCAAACATTTATTTTCAAAGAACAATTTAAATTTGAGAGGACTCAATTTATTGTAGTATAGGAGATTGTAACAACCCAATGATTTTAAAGTACATTATCTCTTTAAATTTATTTTATATCTTATATTTCACGCAACACTGACTTGGCTTGCGTTATATGCAATATTTAGTTTCTGTGAAACAAAACATTAGAATAATGATTATTTAAACAATATATTTTTTCATCAATAAAATATTATAATAAAAATAGTAATAAATAAATTTTAAATTTTATTTTTAATGTTTTCACGTAAATAAAACATATTTATAATGAAATTTATAATTTTTATTAAAATAGTTATATATTTAGAAAAAAAATTTCTTAAAAAAACTACTTTTTATGTCCTTTTGTGAACAATAATAAAATTAATTTGATAAACTCCATAAAATTAAATATGGTAAAATATACTTCATTTTTGTATTTGGAGTATCAAAATTATATTTGGGTGACTTTTTGGTATTTTTTCTGAAAACATTCAACTTTTGATTAATAGTGAAAAATATTGCATGGTACATAAAAACCAACTTCTTCATTTAAATAATTTATTTTAATTAAAATTTATCATAATGTAAAAATAGATACGTAATACGTATATTAATATAATTTAAATCATTTGAGTCATTTTATTATATAATTAGATACAAAAATTCATTGAACATTTTAAATATCTTTTTACTAACCTTCAAAGAACATTTACCCACCTTCTAGGAACATTTGCAAATTAGAATAAAACATAATATTTCCTCTTCAATGAATTGAATTTTGTAAATATGACATACATGGTTGACATAAAAAAGTAAAATTTTGTTCAATATGATCAAAATAATTTTCAGTTAATTGTAATATTTGAATTTTATTTATTGCAGTTAAAAGTAAATAGGGTAATTAAAGGTAAAAATAATATTATAATAATATAAAGTTACCCTAATCCTTGTAATATTTCTATTGGATAAGTGTATTTCGACCAAAATCAACATTAGGACAATAATATGGTCATTTTAACCCACTTGGATTAGATTAAGAAATTTATTATATTTTATTTAAAGAAGTGTTAAAAGTGTAGAATTCAAATTTTAATAACTAAACCATTTTTAATATAGTGTTTTAAATAATATAAATTAGAAATTAAATATTAATTAGAAAGATTAAAATATTTACTACATTATGGTATTTTATTTATAATTTATATACATTAAATAATTAAATTTATTTTTTGACAAAATAATGACATATCTGTTTCCTTATTAATGAAAGATCAAAATAAATGATATTATATATGTTAAAATAAATGTTATTTGAAACATTGGATTCCATCAACTAATTTTATCGGGGAATATTACATTTTAATATCAATTAAATTTATTTTTTTCAAAGGAAACATGTTTTCATGAATTTTACAAAAATCAATTATTAAATAGTAATAAAATTTGATTAAATGTTATTTTAAAATAAGGACAATATTATTAAATAATATTAAAGTCATAAAAATATAGGGTTCTTTAAACTGACATGAATAGTGTTAAAATTTCATAAATGATCCACTTTAGGATCGTTTGGAATCTTATACTAACTATACTAACCTTATAGTATAAAAATACACGAAGACATGGTAAGAATTAAAATATATAATTTATGGTTAATTATAAAATATAAGGTTAAGAGGATGAAATAAAATGTCTAAAACCTATTAGTTGATAGGATTTCTACCCATAATCATCTTATAATAGATATAATTAAATTTAGAGCTATTAGAAACCCAAACATATTTTATAATAAATTAATATTTCAACATTTTTCCTAAATTGACCCTCACCTATCATATAAAAGGTAACTTCCATTTCTTTTTCATTAACACCTCCAAATCCATTTGTATCCACCAAACCCTGACCAAATCTCCTCCAAAATACCCTCAATTAAGTCTAGAGGCCATAACTTGATAAAAAATCCAGCCTATGGATCCCTTTTGTTCAGATCAAAAGGAAACACCCGAAGAATAGGTAATTATTTTATCACCTCTTTCAAAGTTCATTTATTCTTCTACTTCCTATTTATTTTATGTTACCATAATAAAATAATAAATCCAAAACCTTTTATATTCTTATATTCTATTATAAATATGGTATAACCATATTCATTATTCTATCCATCCTATGAATCACAAAGTCACCATGTGTGCGAACGTACGACTTACCATCTCCACATCGTGCTGTAGTTTGTTATTCAACACTACATTATTTTTATGGGTATAATAATGAGTATAATTAATTTATATATTGAATATAAAATGGGAATGATTATTTATATATAATATATCATCCAATTAAATACCGTCTCACCATCAATATAATGATATTGTCACTCGTGCGTACGTGCGGCTTATTATCTCCACAATGTGATGAAATTCATCATCAACGATCACCATTCAATTTTTTTTTAAAAAAATATATAGATTAAGTATGATATATATGAAATAATATTTATACTATAATAATAAATATTTATTTAGATAAATATATGTCGTTTACTTACATCTAGACTATATGATAATAAAACGGAAACAACATTCATTTGTACGTATGGAATACCGTCTCCATGAAATGTGTTTCCTATTCATATATCTATCTATTATACACATATATATTCTAAATATATATGATATATATAAGTCATGTTTTATATTATATAATTATGTAAAGCATGATCAATTTAATCAAGAAGAACAAGTAAAAACTTGTACGATAAACAAATCGATATTAGCCAAAATGTTTCATTAACTTGGAATTGATAATAAACGGGTAACATAAAGTCATAAAAGAATCATGTATGATATCATAAATATTATTATGATTCTGATTTAAGTTAATAATATGTTTAAAAACATTATATTGGAGTTTTAGACATGTACATATTGTATTCAATCTAAGGCAATCATTATTTCCTCAATCTCATTATTATTTGAGATTGTTTATGTGTAGGAATTTATTGGGAAATTTTTATCATCCATGCCAACATTTCATAAATAAATTTTAAAAATAAATATTCTAAGGTTTTATGGAAGGGTATCTTTAACAATATCGTCATTTTAAATGTTTTAAAGATTTATTTTTCTAAATCTATTTAATTAATGTCCATTTTTTCAAAATGAGTTTCATGATTTATTTATATGAACATGATTGGTGTAAAATGTTAATTCATTTCAAAGGTTTCAAGGTGGTATGGGAAACTTTGATTAAATAATCTCTTTTAAATTAATTCCTTTATAAATTCTGTGACTTTTAAATGTTTTCATGAAAAATAGATATTTCTCTCAAAGAGTTTTACTGATCATTTCCCACTATGTCAACATCCTTTACAAGATATTATTCTTGATTGAGGTTGATTTGTTATAATACAATCTTTTATATTGTATTGAATGAGTTACGATATGTTTGACTATGGATGTGCTATTTTATACCATTAATGGTTTATGGTTAAAATATTAACATTTTGTATTCTTTTTTAATACATATGTCTATAGTATGTTTCACCCTTTTCATATAAGGGATGTATTGGACTTAGTATGTGATGGGTGGGGCCTGCTATACCCCCTCGATGCGTTGGTAGGTCTCATGAGACCAACTAGTGTTTTGGCACAAGGCCTTGATAGAATATTTGTAAATGGTCTTGGCACAAGGTCATGACCTATTTGTTATTATGTCTAGCATTATATGTCCCCTAGTTATGAAATTAGTTATTACATGTGATTATTTGGATATTAGAATATCCATTTACATGTTTATATGTTAATTTTTGAATTATTTTTTCCATATTATGTTCATGATTATGTTTTAAAAGGCTTATATTTTTATTATACATATTTCCTTAAAACAATTTAGCTTCTACTGGATTTTTTACCCTTACTGAGCATTTGATCTCACCCCTTTATTATGTATTATTTTCCCAGGATTCCATGAAGTGTATTATGGTTGATATTTTGGGTTAATCTAGGGGAATAATTGTATTCTCAAAAAATTATTTATGATGTCCCTTATTCTATAAAGTGTAATGTATCATTTGTGTATGTAATCTATTTTCAAAGATAGCTAAACTGAGGACTTGATTCCTTATAATAATGGAAATGTATTAAAATAATGCCCCGACTCTGGGTAACTGGGTTCAGGTCATTACAATTCTGATATACTGGGATAAATCAATATAACTCTACAATTTTAGGTAAATAATTATAGAAGCAACGAATCCTCTACCGTAAATGATTTCTGATGCTCTTTTCATGAAAATAGACCAACAAAACAAATCACGAAAACCTCTCCTAGAGGACTAAATCCACCCGAGGATGTAGAGACACCACCACACCAGACAAGACCTATGAAAAATCCATTATGAGTATGGATATAGCATTCCATAATAAGGAAAGTTGAAATAGAAGGAGAGGAACCCAGAATAATGATGACCGATCAGATCTTATATCGAATATTGATCGATGCTTCTTGGTTGCACCAAAAAATGGGTGTGCATGAAGCAAAAAAAACTCCCTAGAAGACATAATACAGGGCTACAACACATTGAAAAACTCTTATAGGATGGATGGAATGGTTCGAGTGTAATGACCCAAACATTCATTAATGGAAATCCCTCTTGATATAAATAAATGTATCTTTATGTAAAATGTTTATATAAAATGTCAACTTCTTTGTTATTATGTTTTTGGATTTTAAAATTCTTTTACGAATTGTGACCATTTCTAATATGGTAGTAGAATAGTGATAACGCGATTAGTATAAATATAGGGATTTAACAATCCAATTTACTCAAACAAAGGAAGCGATGACCTCATCCTATAGAATTGCTCCATACGAAGCCCATTTATCGGAGCTCAGAAAAGAGGTGGCATCATTAGGCTTTGCTCTTGACCAAGCCCAAGCTGAGCTTCAACAGGTTAATCTCGGACAAAACCGCCTACGAGAGAAGTGGAAGTTGATAGAGATTACCACCCGAGCCATGTTATCCGAGCCACCCCAAGGGTTTTTCACAATCACACACCTTACTCTTAGGTCTTATGCGGCTGTTTTAAGTGGTTATATAACAAATCCCTAGTACTATGGTTTTGTACATAATTTTTTTATATAATAAATAATATACATTCTTGTTATTATTGTTACTTTGTAAATAGTTTTTAAAGCACAAATAATGTTTTTAGTTTATATTCAACAAAAAAATATATTTTGATGAATTAATGGATTTTTGAATTAAATAATATATTAATAAAATATTATTATTATTATTAAATTTATTTTTATTAAATATAAATTATCGTATAATTTTATGAATGCAATAGTAATTTTTATTAAGGTTCAAAAGCCATTTTTGTCAAAACCCGTGAATTTTCGATAAATGTCAGTTTTTATTTTAAAAGTTAAAATTAACATATTTAGAAAATTATTTAGATAAAATAAATATTATTTCTGGAATCAGGACATCGAAATTATCCAACAGTGAATTTTTAATAATTTTCTGAGACAGTCGAATTTTTGGGTAAAAATTAAAAACTGTTTAAATATATAAGGTGTTTTATGACATCACAATGACCCAATAGTGATGTGATAAAATACTATAAGATTTCTGTTAGGCCAATATATTTTACCATTAAAATAATGTGATTTTGGGTTTGTTTTAACTATTTTACAAATCATTAATAGACCCTTCTAGACTTATTAAACATCTTGTGTTTTTAAATTGTTTTACTTGGGAGTGTGAATCACCTCCACATAAACAACCCCATTATTTTAAAAAGTTCGTACTTTAGACTTATAAAATATTGTCTTCCACTTCCCTTTGACAAAAACCATTGGAAAAAAGAATGGGCTGGTTTGTGGATTAGATTAGTTTAATGTGAGGTGTCCCAAACCTAAATAATAAAGAATTCCCTAACCTTTCCTATTTAAACCCACACAAGATCCCACTTCCTCATCACTTTCAGACTTTGGAGTTCATCCAAAAACTATCCTCATCTCTCTATAATCCTCCCAATGTGCCCCAATCTCCCAAGAATCCTCTCTCAAGCCTCTCTCAAGCTTTTGGAAGCACACTTCCAAGTAAGGGTTTTTCTTCCTTTCTCATTTTTTTCCAATTTTCTTAATGTGGTTATGCCCTTTTAATTTCAATTATAAATGTTGGGGTATGGTTTAAAACCTTCCCCATACTTCCCTATTTATGTTTGAATTATGATATACCCCTTTTTCTCTCAATAAATGCCTCCCATGTACACCCAGTACTATGCCGAAATTCCGGAAGGAATTTATCTCTCCTCACTTACAATCAAGAAATTATTTTGTATCATGAATCTAAATTACATTACAATTCATGGGAAAAGTATCTATATAACCCCCTTACTATCCATTTAATATACATATGATGATACACCCCTTCCTCTATCATCAACCATTTTTATGAATTCTTACGTCACGCCGTTACGCTGCCGAAATTGCACCGATTTTCCAAGCCACTGTCATTGTGTAGTGAATACCATGCCCATTTCTCTATCAAGGGTATTAAACTTTATGAACATTTAACTATTGATTATAAAGTTTCATGTATGAATGTACACATTCCTTTATCATGGAATAAATGATGATGTTTTATGAATCCATGTTATATGATCCATGTGGCACACTTATGCATGAAATGAAATGTTTAAGAAGGGTGCGCCCTTATAGCGCTCCAATGCATTGGGTAAAGTATAGTATCATGATACGTCATGTGCAGTGGGTATTGACTCATTCTAATTCAATTTCAATGAGGTTTTACTCGTGATTCATGTTCAATGATGGTTTACTCATTCTCTATGTGCAATGATCATTGGTTCATGCTAATTCCATGTTAAGTGTTGTTGCCACATTTCCATGATATGATTATCATGATTTATCATGCCTTTATGATTATTCTTCTATTTTTCCCATTTGATATGCCTATTTTCTAACATGTATTGTATTCCTCATGTTATTCCATGTTTATAACCTTACTGGGCTTTATAGATCACCCTTTTCTTATGCATGTCCTCAGGTTATCCCATGAAATGCTAAGTACGAGGGAATGTAGTGGTCATGTGAAGGATGTTTTCAAAAAATATGTTGTATTTAACATTTTAAGTTGTCATGTAATTATACTAAGCACCAAAGACACTAGACCTATCGATCTTCTATATTGTATCAAGTGAAGGTTTTATGTAATAAATCATCTTTATTTGTGTAATAAAGAGAAGGTTGTCATTGTTGGTATCAGGAGGAGGTTTAGTTATTTTTGGGATCAGGATTAGAAAACCCTACTAAAGACTTAGAGACTAGAATAAGTATAATAAAAACATTCTTAAGTTTTGGTGAGTATTTAGTAAGTGGTTTATCAAGAAAATAAATCCCTCTATGGATACGAGTAGGTAGAGACGGCTCTGACACAAATTTATACTAGGGGTAAAACTAGAAAACACTGCTTTGAGCTAGACTCGAACGGGAACCGGTGCACGACAACAGGGCTTGCTACACTCTTGGTTATGACACTCCCAGGGGATACGATTTTGTAAATTCACAAGCTTAGTATGATCCTTTATTAAGGGACTTAAAAAAATGCCCTAAGAATATAACTTAGAAGGTAGATCATGGATAACCTAGATTGTAACATAGGGTATCCCAAGTTATGATATATTTCTTTATTAAAAGATTATCCTACTATGTCCAACATTTTTTTTTCATTTTTATCAGATAATTATTCAAAAACCCTAATTGTATTTTCTTTTTGTTAGTTAAAACATGGATGGAGGAAGATCATGAACAACTCTTATCTCTCTTCCCGAAGAACTACTTGCAATGATTATCCAGAAGTCAGGCGAAGATGACTTTGAAACTTTTTCAAATGTCCAACTTAAATACAATCAACATTATGAGACATCCAATACCTCTATAATTGATTGATTCTTTCAAGGATCAATTAATGACTATTGGATAATCTTGCGCTCTCAACTTTCTTACCATGCTAAGCATGGGAAGAACCATAAGGGTCTTTTCCAATTCTTCAATTTTTCTCAAAATTACGATACACTAAATGATTTTATAGATTCTGAAAAAGAGGGAGACCTCAGAGCAGCCTATATGTATCAAATTATATATTTATGTCTTTTAGGATATACAAAAACTAAATTACCAAAACCATATTTTGAAATATTTAAAGTTGAATCAGTAATATTTTTTTCTAAAAAACATGTTAAAGATGATGTCTCAAAATTATATATAAGAAATAACTATCTTTTTTATGATGTATTGATGCTTCCATCGATATAATACAAGATGGATGAGGAGTGTTTGGGAAAAGGAAGTAAATTATTTTGAAAAACTCCTAAGGTACCAATGTGACGCATGAACACTTTCTACAAAAAGGAAATGTTAAATGGAAAGACTGAAGACCTCATTGAAGATATAAATGAGAAGTACCCTCACTTATTTTTTCCTTAGTATATAAAAGGAAATTTTTGGGGAGAAATTTCTTAAGGGGGGAAGATTGAAATGACACAAACTTTTATTAATGGAAATACCTCTTGATCTAATTAAATGTCTCTTTATGTAAAATATTTATAAAAAAAATAAGCTTATTTGGTTTTATGTTTTTGGATTTTAAAATACTGTTATGAATTGTGACCATTGCTAATATGACTGTTGAATAGTGATCACATGATTAGTATAAATATAGGTCTTTAACAATCCAATTTACTTAGAAAAAGGAATATATGGCTTCATCCAGTAGAATTGCACTATTAGAAGCCCATTTTGCAGTGCTCAGAAAAGAGGTTGTGTCATTGGGCTTCGCTCTTTACCAAGCCCAAGAAGAGATTCAACAGGTTAAGCTTGAATGTAACTTCCTATGATAGAAGTGGAAGTTTATAGAGATTACCACTCGATCCATGTTATCCGAGCCGCCCCCAGAGTTTGTCACCATCACACACCTTACTCTTCAATCTTATGCGGCTGTTTTAAGGGGTTATGTAACAAATCCCTAGTACTATGTTTATATACATTATTTTTGTATATAATAATGAATATAATTTCTTGTTATTATTGTAACTTTGTAAATAGTTTTTGAAGCACAAATAGTGTTTTTAGTTAATATTCTACTAAGATATATATTTTGAATAATTAATAGATTTTTTAATTGAATAATATTTTAATAAAATATTATTATTATTATTAAATTAATTTTTATTAAATATTAACGATCTTATAATTTTACGAATGCAATTGTAATTTTTATCATGGTTCGAAAGCCATTTTTGTCAAAACCTGTGAATTTTCGATAAATGTAGGTTTTTATTTTAAAAGTGAAAATTAACATATTTATAAAATTATTTAGATAAAATAAATATTATTTCTTGAATCAGGACATCGAAATTATCCAACATTAAATTTTTCATAATTTTCTGAGACAGTCAAATTTTTGGGTAAAAATTAAATACCGTTTAAATATATAAGGTGTTTTATGACATCATAATGACCCAATAGTGATTTAATAAAATAATATAAGATTTAGGTTCAGCCAGTATATGTTTTACCATTAAAATAATGTGATTTTGGGTTTGTTTGAATTATTTTACAAAGCATTAATGGACCCTTCAAAACTTATTAAACATCTTGTCTTTTTAAATTGTTTTCCTTGGGAGTGCGACTCACCTCCACAAAAGCAACCCCATTATTTGAAGAAGTTAATAATTTGGACATATAAAATATTTTTTTCCACTTCGCTTTTCCAAAAAACATTGGAAAACCCATGGTTTGGTTTGTGTTTTGGATTAGTTTAATGTGAGGTGTCCCAAACCTAAATAATAAAGAATTCCCTCACCTTTCCTATATAAACCCACCCAATATCCCACTTCTTCCTCACTAAAATCCTTTTAAGTTCGTCCAAACTCTTCCCTTATCTATATATAATCTTCCCAAGGTGCCCTAAGCTCCAAATAAGCCTCTCTCAGGCCTCTCTCATGGCTTTGGAAGCACACTTCCGAGTAAGGGTTTCTCTTCCTTTCTCATTTTTATCCAATTTTCTTAATGTGGTTATGACCTTTTAATTTCAATTATAAATGTTGGGGTAAATTTTATCACCTTCCCCATAGTTATATATTTATGTTATAATTATGAGATACCCCATTCTCTCTCAATAAATTCCCCCAATGTACACCTGTTACTATGTCTAAATTCCGAAAGGAATTTATCTCTCGTCACTTACATTCAAGAAATTATTTTGTATCATGAATATAAATTCCATTACAATTGTTGGGACATGTATATATATGTCCCCTTTACTGTCCATTTCATGTATATATGATGAGACACACCTTTCTCTGTCATCATCCATTTTTATGAATTCTTACGTCATGCTGTTACACTGCCGAAATTGCACCGATTTTCCCAGCCAATGTCATTGTGTAGTGAATATCATGACCATTTCTCTATAAAGGGTATTCACATTTATGCATGTTTACTTATTTATTATAAATATTCATGTATTAATTTCCACATTCCTTTATCGTGGAATAAATGGTGATGTTTTATGAATCCATGTTATATGATCCATGTGGAACACTTAGGCATGGAATGAAATGTTTAAGAAGGGCGTGACCTTATAGCACTCCAATGCATTGGGGAAAGTGTAGTATCATGATACATAATGTGAAATGGGTGTTGAATCATGCTAATTCAAGTGAAATGAGGGTTTACCCATGCTTCATGTGCAATGAGGGTTTACTCATGCTCCATGTGCAATGAGCCTTGGCTCATTCTAATTCCATGTTAAGTGTTGTTGCCACATTTCCATGTTATGATTATCATGCTTTATCATGACCTTATGATTATGCTCTTATTGTACTCTTTTTATATTCCTATTGTATAACATGTATTGTATTCCTCATGTTATTCAATTTTTATACCCTTACTGGGATTTATAGCTCAACCTTTTCTTATGCTTGTCCTTAGGTTATCTCATGAAATGATTTGTACGAGGGAATATAGTGGTCATGTAAAGGAAGTTTTCAATAAAGATGTTGTATTTAATGTTCTAAGTTTTCATGTAATGATTCTGAGCCCCAAAGACACAAGACCTCTCGATCTTCCATGTTGTATCAAGTGAAGGTTTTATGTAATAAATCATGTTTAATTATGTAATAAATAGCGTGGTTGTCATATCGATCATCTCACATGAGGGAACAAGAAGGTAGAATAAGTGAAGAATATATCTCATCCCATTAAAAAGTTTAAAGGAGTAGTGACTTTAGATTGGTTAGATTTTCCATTAAAAGTGGATTTTATTAAACCACGGGGTTTTACCATGTAAAGGAATGAAGAAACTTTGGAAAATTATAATAGGATTGATGGTATTTGAATTATCCTTAAATACCTTTAAATTCAGATTTTAATGTGTTTTTATTCAAAGATAACATTAAAAGGATGAAACTAGGAAATTTGGAAAAATCTAGAAATTTGACAAACGAAATGAAATTTTTTTGGAAACACTGTTCAGGCCATAGTTAGATGTCTCGCCATTTCTGAATCACAGTTTATGACTCACTGTTTATGACTCATTGTCTTTGACTTACTATTTCTGACTCACCGTTTCTGACTCATCATTTCTTTGCTACCATTTCTATGAAACAATTTCTATTTCTGTGCTACTATTTCTATGAAATTGTTTTTGTGCTAATATTTCTATGCTACCATTTTTGTGAAACAGTTTCTATGCTACCATTTTGGTGCTATCATTTCTGTACTACTATTTCTATGAAACAGTTTTTGTGCTACCATTTCTGTGAAACAGTTTCTGTGCTACCATTTCATGGCACAATTTTATGAAATAGTTTGGAAATTTGGAAAAGTAAGTGACACCATTTCGTGAAATAGTTTCATGAAATAGTTTTGAAATTTGGAAAAGGAATTGACACTATTTTGTGAAATGATTTCATGAAATAGTTTGGAAATTTGGAAAAGGATGTGAAAAAATTTCTTGAAAAAGTTTCATGAAAAAGTCTCAAAATTTGGAAAAGGAAGTGACACCGTTTCATGAAATAGTTTCATGAATCTATTTGTAAATTTGGGATAGTGTTTAGGATAAGTTATCTTAACCTCCCAGAATAACACAAACTGTAGAGTTAAACAAAGGAATGGACCAAAGAGGTATGGGAAATTACATCAGATAACTCTCAAAATATTCTCTTCCTTGAGAATCCAAAACAAACCTAAAAAGTATCCAGATAAAGGGGTATGAACAAACACACATTGGGATACCTCTCAAAGAGAAAAATACACAAAAATAAACAAAAGAAGGATATATCAAAAACGATAATGATCTCCAATCACAAATGAACATTGTTAAATGAAAAGAGCTAAAAATCAAACAACTCGGGGTACTGATCATGTATCTGTGACTCACATTCCCATGTACTCTATTACATACCACCATGTTGCCACATGACATGGACCAAGGGGATATCACGCCCACACAATACCTTCTCCTTGTGGTCTTGGATCTCAATAGTCCACTCCTCGAAGTTCGCATCATCATAAACATCAATCTCACCACAATCGATGACATGAGAGTCATCATGAAGATAATGACAAAACTGCAACACATGAAAAACATCGTGTATCTGGATCATCTTCGAGGGAAGTGATACCTGATATGCCAACTCCAACATGACTCAACACCTCGAAAGGCCCAACAAACCCGTGATAATGCTTACTACCATGACCAAACCTTCACTACTCACAACGAAGATATACCTTCAGAAACACATGATCCCCCACATCAAACTCTAACAGTCTCCTCCTTTGATCGATATATGATTTATAATGATCCTTTCTACCTTCATCCTCTCATGAATCACCTGAACCATCTCTGTTATATTCTGCACTAGTTCGGGTCTTAGAATTGCTGAGTCCCCAACCCCATTCTAGGACAATGGAGACCGGAAAGGTCTGCAATACAAGGCTTCAAACGGAATCATACCAATGGTTGGGGGAAAACTATTGTTTTAGGAAAACTTTTCCAAAAGTAAGTGCATCATCCATGGGCCTCCAAAATCTAGGACATAAGAATGCAAAATGTCTTCAAGAGTCTCGATGGTCCGCTATGTCTTACCATTCATATGTGGATGAAAAGAAGTGTTATGGAATAGCTAAGAACTGAAATCATTATATAGACCTCTCCACACCCTAGAATTAAAACAAGGATCTCTATCAGAAATTATTGTCTTGAGGACTCCATGGAGTCTCACCACCTCCTCCAGATATTGCCTCAATAAAACCTATACTAAGATCGATTATTTGATTTCTATGAAGTGGGATGATTTCTTCAAATCATCCACTACCACTCCTATAGTGTCATGGACTCCCGAGATCAAGGTAAACCAGTAAAAAATTCCATTTAGATGTCCTCCCACTTCAACTGAGGAACATATAATGGCTGTAGAAAACCATTGGGAACAAGGTGCTCAACCTTCACCTTATGGCATACCAAACATCGAGACACAAACTCAACAACTTTAGGCTTCATCCCATGACACAAAAACTGACACTTCAAGGCTCAGTACATTTTTTCCACACCAGGAGACACCACTAAAGGAGAAATATGGAACTATATGAGAACAACCTCAGGTATCCCCAAAGGAATTAAAAGACTTACATGACACAACAGTCGGTGTTGTTCATCCTCGGACCAATAAAGAGGGTCCTCGCCACAATCAACCCATTCTCTCTATACTTACAGCTCTAGATCCCCCAATTGGGACTCTTCCACCTACTGTAACAGAGATGACTGCACCATCATCTGAAAAAGAAAAAATCTTCCCCCAACTTCTCCCATATCAAGATGTATTGCTTAAATTTATTCTATTGCTCTCTAGGAATCACAATATTCACACATTTCATCACTACGTGACTTCCAGCTTATCACATCGGCTAAAACATTACATATTCCTTGTGTATACAAGATTTGGACGTCGTATTCTGGTAAGATCTCCATCCACCAATGCTGCTGCAACTTCAAGTCATGCTGGGAGAATACATACATTGGGCTCTTATGATCTGTGAAAACCACAAAGTGCTTGACAATGTGGTAATGTATCCAAAACTTCAGAGCAAACACTATGGTATCTAAATCAAGATCATTGGTGGAATAATTATGTTCATGGGGACGCAACTACCGAGACCCATAATAAATGACTGATCTCTACTTCATCAGAACAAAAACTAACCCTTGATGCGAAGCATAGTAGAAAACATAAAACTAAACTCCCTCTACAGGCAGACAAAGAACTAAAGAACATCACAACTTCGCCTTCAAATACTCAAAAGCTATTTGACACTGATTAGTCCACACGAACGCCAGATCCTTCATCATCAATGCTGTCATAGGAGTCACAAATCGAGAGAAATCATCTACAAATCTCTTTGTAGTAGCCTATGAGATAAAGGAAGCTTAACATCTATACCACTATCTTGGGGGTTTCCCAAGACAAAACTACTTATCTCTTCTATAGATCTATAACTAAACCCTGCTAGGATACAAAATTCCCCAAGAAAAAGACTTTTCGAGCTCAAAACTCAAACATTGAAAACTTCACAAACAAATATTGTTGACGAAGAACTCCACAAATGGTATGAAGATGTTTTTTATGATCCTCCTGAGACACGGAGCACACAAAGATGTAATCAATGAAATCCTCAACAATGTTATCTAAAAACTCATAGAACATGGTGTTAATCAATCCCATGAACACATCTGAATAATTCTTCACACCGAATGGCATTACAACTAACTTGTAATGTCCATGACGACATCAAAAAGTAGACTTCGAGATATCCTCATCCTTTACATGCATCTGATGCTATCCTAAATGAAATTATTTCTTCTAGAACCAACTTTATCCATTCAGTTTATCAAATAAATCATCAATCCATGGAAGGGGATAGTGATTCTTGTCTATCACTTTTTTATGTTACAATTATCAATAAACAACCGCAAACTTTCATCAGCATTCTTCACAAACAAAACTGGTGCACCCCACGGTGACACACTCAGCTGAACAAAACCACATTATAATAGACTATTGATCTATTCATACAACTCATGTAACTCATAAGGGGATATCCTATGTGGAGACATAAATATAGGAGATACTCCTACCTGTAGATCAATCCCAAACTCGATCTCTCGTTGAGGGGGTAATGCTACAACCTCTTCTGTAAAGACATCATGGTACTCTTTTATGACCCTAGGAAACTCCAACTGCTGAACCTCTAAAGAACATAGAATCAACTTAGCCATCAAGGATGACAAGGAAGGAACAAACCTGTGACCCATCCGAGGGTCTTGATTGCAAACAAACACCATTGACTCTCCATCATCATCGAAGAAACCCACATTCCTCCTAAAGAAATCCAAGATATCCTAAACTATGTACAACCAATCCATGATGAGGATAACATCATATGGTTGTATCCATAAACATTGGAAATCTCTCCAATAGTGGTTCTACCCCCGCACTAGCTCACAGTCTCTACGTGCTTCAAACAAATCAGCTCGACCTCCAACAAGCGTAGTCAACGCCAAAGGCAGTGGAAGCCTTTCTACCTCAAGTCCCAAATCATGAAAAAAGGAATGTGGTATGAAGGAGTGCATTGATCCTAAATCAAAAAGTCATATACCCAAGTATAAACCAATCAAATGGTACCTCGTATAATGTTTGGCTCTCCTGGTGCATGAAATACTAAAGCATGATGCTGACCAAGACCTCTTCCAAGAACTCACTGACCCTGATTTAGACCACCACCATGGATGCAATCCTCTATCTAAGGATGGAGAGTGTCCTAAGGATACCATCTGCCTACCCCATCTACTCTCTACAGATCCAAAGTTGGTGTAACCTACTACTGCTGCCTCAGCTAGAACTGCCTCAACAGAAGAACCTAGAGTGGAACACTTGGTACATGCTAACTGCTCTAAATGGTCATGAAGTATTTCTACTGATGACCTCATCCTCACCAAGAAAATAAAGTCTATTATCCATTGGAATATTCCTGAGAGATGTCATCCCTGTAGAAATGAGATACTAAGGGCTGGGACCTTCCCTCGACCAAATGAAAACTCCTCTTTCCTAAAAACAAGGAACCCCAGACTACATCTCTTCTTCGTGGGGAATCTTGATGACTCCACTATCATAATGATCTGGTTCTGGTTAACATCTGATCTATGACTTCTACCCTCACTAGAACCTCAATATATGTCTTTAGTATAAACGGGGTGACTTTGTACTGGATATCTAGACGCAAAGCCTCCTTGGAATGCCTTTCCCTCACCTCCTCATCTGGTAACAGGTCTGAAACATATCAGAGAAGGTTCCGAAATTTGATCTCAAACTCTCGCACACTGAATATTCCATGTCAAAGGGTAATAAGTTCTTGGAGACTGGATTCCTTCATGGCCGAAGAAATAAACTTTAATCTAAACTTTTCTCAAAACTCCTCCCACGATAATGTCGACTCCTTGCAATCCCCATGGAATAAGAACCACCACTACCTCGCTGCCCCACACAACATCGTCAGAAACAAAGACACCCAGTGCTCTTTCTGAGCATGGATCAAAATTAAGATTATATAAACCTCATCTAAACGATCTTTCATGGTTAAATATGAAACAAATCTCCCATACTACTATATACTCTGGCATTGAAACTTTAGGAGTGTCCTCATCCAAGTGTCTTTATCATCAACATCTACCATACGACGATCTGATGGCGTATCCTCATTGAGATCTTCTTCATTAACCTAATGAGGCTTTAAAACTAGAGGCATACCTAAAAAATAAAAAATTGTTAGAGATCTTAAACCAATAAAATGGAAGACTTAACATTAATTAATTAATTGTTTTATTTTATTAATTTTAGGTTAACCTATCCCAAGGTATACCCATTCAATCACAGGTGCAAAGAATAATGATGTCTGATCATTTACAACGTCTCTACCCTATAACTATAATAACCTCATTTTGTAGTAACTGTAAACTTAATGGTCTATGAATAAGATCACATGGGGACCAAAATGAATATGTCTTAGCTGGTCTCCAGTGTTTACATCACTTTCTAGACTTAACTGACATTGTTTCCCTACCAACCTATGCAACCTCACCTATTCCTAACACCAAACTCCATCCAATCCCTAAACCTCAATCTGAAACCACTTTTTCATGACCCCTTCCCACAAGTTGTACCGCTCTTGGGCTAGTAATGTGAGAAGGGAGATAATGACCCCCTGAGGCCTGCCTTCAGTAGGCCATGGGTTGGTGACTAGCACCGATGGTATAGCAAACACACAAAATGGAGGCATTACCCTCTAAGAGAACACATGTGAAAAAGAGAGAGATAAAGAAGACACCAAACAACTCGAAATCACACTAAAATTAAAAATAAATCCCAAATACACATATTTAATGTCATGAAAAACTACTACAACTAGAAGGGAAAACTGCAAGTACCAAAGGAAACTAAAAACATCAGCAACCACGAATCCCAAACATCTCCTGCAACCCCAAGCTATTAAGAACCATCCTGATCTCCAACCTACTCCAAATGACCTGAAAACAGTTTATATATATGTAGGGTGGGTAAAACAATATACTCAGTAGGATCCTCCCTGCATCCTTTCATAGAAAAGTAACAAAAGCATGCTAAAGCACAGTGAAAAACAAGTGAAACAAAATCATCACCTAAATAGGTATACTATGTTCCCTGCCTAATATGAATACTCTCACCACGTATTGATTATAATATTATATAATATAATAAGGAATATCAGGGGTACTCTGCTACCACTTCCCACTGGGTTTCTGCTTTTCCCCAACACTGCATGTCCTAAGTATCTCTCTCCAAAAAGTATTACCTGCAGACACTTGGGCGAAGCACCACAACATACACCTCTTGGAATACAACCAATACATCCATGTATCCAATGTATCTGGGTATTTTAATGGAGCCACCATGGATTGCATAATTTGTTTCATAGGTAGATTATTATACCTAAATCCATTATATCCCATACATTGAGTGATGATCCTCTAGCCATCAGAGCCTATACACATTACACCTATCGTAGTCCATAGGAAACTATATACATAATATATGTGTTTGAATAACCACAAGACATTACATCCCTATACACTCATATATGGGGAAAACTAACAGGTGTGCCTACCCACACAAGTAACTACCAAGAGAAGAGAGTAGGGCCAAATTGGGTAGTCATCCATCTATCCTACCCCTAGAGTGGTGGGGAAAACACCCCCTAGGGATCAAAATCCTCGGGGTGTCAGTTTCCCTAATTGACAGTGTGGAGTAGCAACTCGAAAAAGAAAAATTAAATGATATAATAGATCTCACAACCATAGTATGGGAATAACATAGTCTTAGACTCAACTACAGCTAATGTCTCTTGGACTCCCGACTATTACTGCTAAGATTAGGTATCCTATAAGCACACAACCATTTAAAGAGATAATTTGAATACTTTATCCCTTTTTATCAGTTTCACATTACATTAATTAATTCCTTAACCATTAATTAACTATTATTAATTCCTCATTACATTTCATTCGCATCAAACCAAAGTTCCATGCCCTCTAGGCATAACCAGACCAAGTCCAAATATTCTCAGAAATATTACCTTACAAATTCATCCCAGTAAGCTCCAACCCCATGGGTTAACATCATTTATTCAATCATTTATTAAAAACATTATTACATCCCTATATTCCCAAGAATTATAGAAAATATTCGAAGATACCAAACAAAAGGTGCTCAACATGGTGTGTAGAAGAACTACCCATCAAGTCTTTTTCACCTATAGCAAGAGTGTAAAACAATCCTCCCTCGGGAAGCTAATCACAGAAAACATGTGGAATACCTTGTGCATCTTCACCCCTTTTGGAAGAAGGGTAACCAAGACCAGATCCCTTGAGCAGTGGGGAAGTTAATGCAGATAAACAACCAACATTATTAAGTAAACAAACAATCATTCAAATCCAACCCATTTCATCATCTCTTGTGTCCTCCCTGACACCCTCATGCATAAATCAATGCATCTCCACACTCTTGGTGTTAAATTCTACAACAACCAATGGGCCTATCTACCCCCAATTACAACAATAGCTACCCATCATCACATCACAACACAAGAAGAAGGAAATAAAAATCATATCAATTGGGATCTTGGACCTTAAATAAGGTATTATGTCTTCACATGCAATGAGCTCTCAAGGATCCAAAGCATAAGGAACTCTACCTTACAAGAAATAGGGTAACTCAGAACCCTACAAGGAATTATCTTTTATCAAACAAATGGTTCCTTGATCCATTGTGAGTTAATCGACTCATTATTAGTAGGTTCCAATTTTGGGAAACCTAAAAACCAAGCTATCGTATATATCACAAATCAATTAAATATTCTTATTAAATCAATTTGATTATCATCAATTACAACTGAAAAAACCATATTTATTTACATTCCTATTTATCTTTGAAAAATAAATTACAGTTAATTCCAGTTTATGGTTTTTACCAATTTCTGTCTGTAATGACGTGCTAAACTAGGAAAGCATAAATATCACACTATTTAGAAAATAAAGAGGCAATAAAATATAATCAATACCAATTTATTTATCCTGTTCAAATATTTATTATGTAACTTCCATTGTTGTCTAGTGGGAAAAATCATGCTAACTCTATGATTGCACGTATATAATTATAGAAGTAATGAATTTACTACCAAGAAAGGTTTTTGATGCTCTTTGAATAAGAAGAGTCCAAAAAAATAGATCACGATCACCTCCCCTGGAGGACTGTATCTACCCGGGGATGAAAATACACCACCAAACTAACGAACACCCAAGAAAACTACATTAGGAAAATAGAGATTTCATGCCATAACAGGGAAAGGAGGAATATAAGGAGAGGAACCTAGAAAACTATGGTAGATTATACATTATATCGATGATTGATCAATACTTCTTGGTTACACCAAAATAAGAGGTGTGCATGTAGCATGAAGAAACTCCATGGAAGACACGATCCAAGGGTACAAGACTTCTCCCAAATCATATAGGATAGAAGGAAAGGTTTGAGCACATCACACCATGGAAAAAGAATGTAGAACAGGGGAGGAAGATATCTCATCCCTTTAGAATATTTAACGGAACAATAGATTAAGATACATTGTATTTCCCATTAAAATAGTATCACATTAAACCACACTTTTTTACCATGTAAAGTCATAACGAACCATAGAAAAATTAATATAGTAGTTATCATATTTGAATCAGCCTTAAATCCCTTAAAACATGGATTTTAATGCGTTTTTCATCATAGGAAATGTTAAATGGGAAAAACTAGGAAATTTGAAAAAGCTAGAAATTGGAAAAAGGAAATGAAGTGATTTTGGAAACACTGTTCATGAAACAGATAGATGTCTCACCATTTCTGACTAACTGTTTCTAACTCACCATTTCAGACTCACTATTTCCGACTCACCATTTCTAAATCACTGTTTCTATGCTACCATTTTAGTGTAACATTTTCTATGATACCATTTCTATGAAATAGTTTATGTTCTATCATTTATATGCTGCAGTATTTGTGTTACCCTTTCTATGAAGTTTTTTTATGATACCATTTCTATGCTACTATTTTTGTGAAATAGTTTCTGTGCTACGATTTTGGTGCTAAATTTTTTGTGCTATAGTTTTTGTGAAGCAGTTTCTATGCTAAGTTTCATGACACTATTTTATGAAACTATTTGGAAATTAGGAAAAGGAAGCGACACTATTTCGTGAAACAGTTTCATGAAACCGTTTGGAAATTTGGTATATAAAGTGACACCGTTTCATGAAATAGTTTGATAAAATAGTTTAGAAGTTGGGAACAAAATGTGACACCATTTTTTGAAAAATTTTCATGAAACAGTGTGGAGATTTGGAAAAATGTTGGGCATAAGTTACCTTGACATCGCAGAACACCTCAAACACCAGATTTCAACAAAGGAATGGGCCAGAGAGGTTTGATCCATTAAATTTTTTTATAAACTATTATTACACTAACATGTCAATTGTATAAAGAGTTCTTTTACTATAAGATATAAGGTTTGAATACTGGTAACATGAAGATCTAAATCTAAGAATACATTTATTATTTGATGGTGATGATTATGTGTATCAGAGAGTTATAATGGGGAAATTCATTTTTAGTATATGATTTTATAATTTCATTATGTTTTTGAGTAATTAAAAAAAATTTGATAAGGAAGTTTTTTCTTTTACAATTCAAGAGAATATAAAATATCAATTGAATTACTATGTAAGAAGTAATTTTTTATGTTCAATAATGAGGAAAATATATATTCAATATCATCTTGTGAATATTCTAACACTCTTTGGAGTAAATTGGAAATAAAATATTTTGGAACTTCAATGGAGATTGAGATGATATGATAAATGATTCATGCTTAATATAAAGAATTTTATTTTCAACAAGGTAAAATTATTGAAAATATGTATCATAGATCCATTCCAATTGTAAATATTTAATAATTACTTGTATATATGGATCATACAGATTAGATATTATTTGAAAATATTATAGATATCTTTCCCAGATAATGGGGTCTAAGAGGAAAATATTAGATGATATAATAATAATTACATATATAGAACTAGATGATTTGATTGGTACCCATATGAAGTGTGAGGGAATATTTAAATGAAATGAAGAAAATATAAAGAAAATGAATTGAGGTTTTTCTTTTTATATAACTTCAATTATTTCTAATAAAGTTCATTCAACTGAGAAATTTTCAATGTATCAAAAAAAAGATATATATAGTTTAATTAGAGAGTAGTTATTTGGAAAGGTATGAAAAATAATTAGATAATATTGACAAGATGATGAAAAAGATACTTTTGAAATAGTACTTCCAATATAATTATAAGATCAACCACAAGAAATTAAGTGATGAACAGGTTTTTTAGAAGTTATATATTATGTGTGTAAGAAAGATGGACATATAATACTGTAATGTCCAAAGATTAAAATTAAATAAAAGAACGATAGAAATTTAGAAAGTAATTATATAAAGTACTAAAATAAGAAAAATTAAAAAACATTGAAAAATTAAGAAACATGGAGTTCCATTGGTTGATATAGTTCATCAAATAATTCATTAGATAATGGAAGTGAAGATAAAAATAATATCTTATACTATGTAGATATTCTAAAGAATGACAATTTTCATGGATAAGGAAACTGCTGATTCCTTTATGAAAATAAATTTAAATGAAAAGTATCATGATTGTGATAATGATAATAAATATATATCCTTCGATGAAGAATATTTTTCATTGTAGGCGAATATTTATTTACTATGTTATAAATATGTTTCCAGATTTACAAAACTACTAGTAAATCATAATTGTAAAACTACAAAAAACATGATATTATAGGAGAAAAACATGTGAAATCACACTAAATAATTTCTACCCTTAATACTAAAATATCAGATATTTAAATTATATTATAAAAATATATCTCTGAGAAAATTATCTTTCATATAATTTAGAAAACACAAATGTTGAAATATAATTTTTATCAAAAGATATATAAAAAATAATTCGAATACAACCTATACTGAGGATAAGAATTTAGTTGTATAACTAAAATATGAAATATCTAGTTTGAAAAATGATTTTTCAATGTTTACCACTGGTAATGAAAAATTTTAAAAAAATTTATAGGCAAATTAATCCTGACCATGACATATCTAGAATGTGTTATTTTAATAAAAACCATATTTTTCAAAATAAATATTTTTTCCCGAAATGTGGTCCAATTTGTAAAAAATTTCAAAGTTTTGGTAACTAGAAAATTAACTTTTCATTGAATAAAGGTCAATAATTTGGATTTCATAAGGATTAATATTCAATATAACTAAAATTTTCTCAAAAACGCAAAGTTATACCAATGTGGATTCCAAAAATTTTATTTTCTAGTAAAAACATACCCAAACTGGTTTAGGTTCTAAATTACTAATATGTTTGATTTTAGGAGAATAAGAAATATACCAAAATAAAACAAGATTGGTACATGGATAGTGTTCAGACAAGGCATATTAATGCCATCAAGTATTTCTTCAAAAAAGATTAAAAAAATATTAGGAAAAAAGCTACCATTGGGGACAATGATCCAAGAGAAATCATTGGATTATTTAACATTTTTCTTCTTAATAAAACCATAATATATAAACACTTATATGTTTTAGGACACTAGAATAGACTTATTATCATAATATAATTATGTGGAGAGGGGTATCTTATAATATATAGGAATGATAAATGTACTTTTCATAGTTTTAAAGATAAATTTATTATATTTTTCAATCAGCAAGATAATGTCTACACACATAACATAAAAGACATTATGCTCCAAGATATACCATTCCATAATAAAATTAAAGACCAATCTTGGAAGTGGAATAGAATATTATGACATTGAAATTATATAAATTTAGATAATAAATCTAAGAAAGTACAAGTTAGTGATCTAGAATAACATAAGTTTGATTTTAAAATTTTGAGATCATTGTCAATTTGGAAGGCAAAATATATCATGTTTTAAATCTATTAGTTATGCCACAACTTATAATGGTTTAATTCTAGATCACAAGGTCATATTCATTCCTACACAAACTAGAAATATTGGTGGATAATATCATGTATTTTTTATGATTATGTAATGTCCCGAAATTTCCATATAATATTTTTTAATTATATGGAGTTATTTCGAGATCATGAAATCTGATGGTGCATGATTCCGAGGCTTGGAGTGCCCGGAATGATTCGTCAAAAAAGTGTTATGTTTAAAATAGCCTATGTGAGTAGTTTTCCAAAAAAAGTGGAACAACTCTTAAATGGGTTCCAGATCAGAACTCTAAGGGTACCATTGCGCTCAGAATGGCATGTTTACCCTAGGCACGACTTATGTTTAGTCGGCGTAGGCCTCTACTGAAAAAAGCCGAAAAATGGCATAATAG
Source organism: Viscum album (assembly GCA_963277665.1). Taxonomy (NCBI): domain Eukaryota; kingdom Viridiplantae; phylum Streptophyta; class Magnoliopsida; order Santalales; family Viscaceae; genus Viscum; species Viscum album. The sequence continues at coordinate 124,536,810 of OY728142.1, read as the reverse complement.
TAAATAAAATAATTAATTAAAGATATTTTATTTTTCAAATTATTATAACTCATGAACGGTGAATCGTATTGAAATTGTGAGACCATCACTGAGCTCGTGAGAGTAGTCCTTCTTTAGGTAGATACCTACATTGGCTGACTCGGGCCAACTATGGAAGTTAGTTTTTGGCCATAAATAAAAGAATTAAGTAAAAATTATTCTGTTGTTAAAATCCATAACTTCTAAATGGTAATATAGATTAAAAATCCAAGAGTACCATTGAATTATTTGGGATGTGTTTCCCCTAGGCAGAGCCTAACAACTACTGGTGTGGGTCAAGGGTGAATTTTAATAATTTATCAAACTATTTTTTAATGTACGTTCAGTAAAGATGCGAGCATAATTTTCTTACTTTTGAATCGGTGCTCAGATTAAAAATATTAGAGCACCGTTGAATCCACAACACTGGGATTTTCTTAAGGGAGGCTTCACTTTTACAGTAGTAGGTCGGGAGAAAAAGTTAGATTTTGGTACTTTTAAGAGAATAATAAAATAACGAATTTATTTTATTTCTCTCTTTTCATTTCCTCCAACGGACAAGCGGTAGTGGTGGGACCAATGAAATGTCAAGCCATTAAATGGCTTGACTCCTCAAATCCTTTGTAACAATGCCATTGGAATTATGAAGTTTCATATTAAATGAACCCCCATTAATTCCACGTGTGTTACTCACCCTACCCCTCTCCTATTTATATGGAGCTTGGGGAGATGTGTTGGAACGACTTCACCAAGGGACGAAGTTCTGATAAAGTGCAGCGATGCCAACCACTTAGAGGATGTGACCTGTTCCAACAAGTAGTGACGAGCGCCATCGAATCATGAACTGAAGAAGATGACTTAGCGGTGTCATTGGAGGCTTGTTGTGGGAACGACGAACTTCGACTCTTCCTCAAATGCAGACGTTCTCTAATTATCTTGAGGTAGGGATTTACCTTCTTTTAATTTCAATATTTTGTTGAATCTTATTCGACACTATTGCTATCATGCTAACGTGGAGGGCGCAGGCCAAAAAAAGAAGGCCTGAACCCACTGATACTTGTTTTACCAACGTGTTCTTCACGGGATTTTGTTAGGACTGGACGGATTTCAGAACGGAGAGACAAGAAGCGAAGAAAGTGTTTAGAGAGGCCTGTTGGAACATTAGGATGGAAATATGGCCACCAGAGCTCAACCGGTGACCCGTAGAAGATCTCCGGTATGACACTAGCCAGGAAACACTGTTGATCGACGCTGGAGGGTGATAGCAGCGACTGGCACCAGCCGGGCGCAGAAGAGGCGGCATGCCATCGCGCGCCGTAGGAGGAGGAGGCCGCAACTTTATAGTCGCGGTGGTCGAGTAGGGTCACCGGCACCGGCCAGCCATGGAGACGGTGCAACGCGACATCATGCGCCGTAGGAGGAGGTCGTGGCTCGAAGTCATAGAAGTAGAGCGACCATCACTCCTGCGGGTCCTGCAGTAACCAGGCGGCACTACATGGCACTGCTTCTTCACAAACCGAATGGCTACGACCTTTCGAGAAAACAAGGGGGAGCCACTCCCCCCCCCACCTGCTAGGGCGGACCCCAACCAGTGGGTTGTGCCCTCTACAGTTCGGGCCACCCGGGCCTAGAGGACCACACCCCACCGCGGGTCGGGCCACGTGAGCCCAGCGGGCAATCCTGTTTGTGGGGCAGGGCCTCACGGGCCTAGCAGGCCGCACCCCTCTGTGGGACGGGTCACGCCAGTCCAACAGGTCGTGCCCTATGCGGGCCTGGACACACCCCATTCGGGTCATCCGGACCACTTCCTAGTGGGATGAACCCACCGTGGCCCAACCCAGCTAGGCCAAACCCATACCGGGTCGGTCCGACTGGGTCGGACTGGACCGAGACCCTTCTGGGCCCAGTTTCACTAAAAGAGCCATAACTTGTGAACCAAACATTCCTTTGATGAAATTTCTATAGAAATGGGATCCTTGGAGTGAGAAAGTCCTTTTAGTATACTCCAATTGAGTTTTAGATGAAGTTGGAGCATGGTCGGGATGGATCAAACCCGAATCCAACCGGGTCCTCGGTACTAAAATGACTATAAGTCACAGACCGGGCGTCTGATTGACGCGCCGTCTGTCACTTTAGAACCATTACGACATGGAGATACTTTGGGATACTTATTAGTGGATCTTCATGGATGCTGATGTATGACCTATGGCTTGAGTTGTGGTTCTCCCTTAATCAAGCATACTAAGAGCGGGATTCCAGTAGCTGGCAGTGAGGCAGAGGAGATTGGATGTGACGAGAAGAATGAATAACAATCCTATGTGGTTCAGTACATTCCAATGTGTGGGACATATCCTGTGTGGATCAGTGCTTAGCGATCCTATGTAGTTCAGCACATACTAATCTTGTGTGGGTCAGTGATCAGCGATCCTGTGTGGGTTAGCGCATACCGATCATCTGTGGGTCAGCAGCAGATCCTCTCGATAGAATAAGATAATCTAGATTTACAAATAATCATATGTATTTATATACTTAATTTGTACCTAGTGTGAGATGAGTCTTTTACCATCGTGGTGTTACCTTTTTGGTGTTACCTTTTTGGTACTTTTACCTTCGTGGTGTTACCTTCATGGTTTTAAATTTTTGGCATTCTTCCTTCGTTGATCAGTTGTGAAAATGGATTAATGGATGGAGCCTTATGTTTCCTCATGTATGAGATGCATATATTTTGATAACATAGGTATATGTATTGGAATATATCGAGGTAGATTTGATGACTACTTTTTGCTTTTTGATTGAAGTCTTTCTTTGGGGGTTTTCTTTTGTGGAACTCTGGGTGACATTTGGGGGTCTCGGTGTCCCTACTCAGAATTTTTATACCCACCCCTGCATGAGCTATTCCTGCACCTTGCTGTGTCTTTTGCAGATGATGAACAACATTGATCGAGGCTAAGGGAGCTAGGACTGGACGGTGCTCAGATGCGGACCATTTGACGTGATGTGATCAAGTGACTACTGATCATGAGCTATACCTACCCTTCAGGTAGGATCCTAGGTGGACACTCCAAGTTTCGTTTTCTCTTTCATTTGTACCTGTAATTTCCAGTTGGGCTTGTATTTAGTCCCCTTTACTTATAGTACACTTTTTACTACATTATTTTACTTTGTGGTTGCTTCTTGTTGTGTTCTTGGATTGTGTGTCTATACATGTTTAAAGACAATGCATTCCCGTTATAGGGATATTCTTTTCTGGTGCTTGTCGCCAGCCCCTATCCTATAGAAGGCGGGCTTGGGGTAGTCACGACATGGGCCTTGGGGGACTGGTTGTGACAAAGTGGCATCAGAGGAGTCGGTTCTACCCAAGAACTTGGAATATGATCTTTTCAATGGAGAAATAGTGTTACGTGTTCTTAGTGTGGTGATCCTTGATGCTAGTCTTTATCAGTGCATGACCATGAGGATGGTCCACATGGTGATGAGGCTTCAATACATGGATCGTTGACCGAGATGGTACCATCGGGTAGTGTGCCAACTATATCACTTCCTGTTGGTCAGCGGTTACAAACAGTGGTACCAGTAAAGACACATGTAGGCTTAGTGTTTTACACGTGTTTCAACATTAGATACCCCTAAGGTTTTGATGCAATCCAGACTCATAGTAGGCTAAGGAATGGCTTGAGGAGGTGGCTGAGTTTCCATCTAGCTAGGGCACCATTCGATTAGATGGCAGTCCTGATAGATAGCCTTCTACGTGGCCCAACAAGACGATGACAATGTTTATATTACCCCTGATCTTGTGAAGAGGTGACTTTTCTAGACAATATTGAACTCCTTCCTCAGAATAGGGGGTCTCTTGCTATAAAAAGAGAAGGGGTGAGTGTTCCCTAGAGTTTCTATAACTTCAGAAGATGAAATGTCGGTATCTGAGTATTCATCGAGGCATACCGACCATTCCGGATACTCGATGAATACATTACGGTTAGTGCTTCAGGTCTCAAATCTAAGATCAAGGTTTGTTTAGGGAAATCCGAGTCAGCACTATTCCTATATGCATTACTACTTATGTTAGGGTGCTAGAGAGAACCTTTTTGGTTGAATTTTTTTTCAGCTGAGCAGATACAACAAGTGAATGTTAGAAGTGGAAAAGTAGAAAACTGACTCTAGTCTTAGAGACATGGGCATTTAAAATGTTTTGGGAAGAGTATGTCATAGGGAAAGATGAATTTTCAGGGCAACAAACATGGATGTGGATCTAGGAGAGCACCATGAGGTGGTATACATTTTGACTTGTTACAACCACCACCCCAATATGGTCCCCACCAAGCTCAGGGAGCTGGAGGACAGGGGAAGGGAGTAGCTGGATACAATCAAGGAGTGTGACCTAAGGGATCCAATAATGATTTGAGGTATGGTCTATGTCTAGTACTAGCTGTCGTATTAATAGACATAGGTACCAATCTTTCATTCTTACCACGAATCATGTTCATGACCTAGATTTTCAGGTTAAACCGATGACTTGAACCTTACGTCTGTAGATAAGTTTGGGATGAGACTCGATAATCACACTTATTCCAACAGTGTGATCTGACCCTTGAGGTGAGAGTTTTGATTCAAACCTCTTGGTGGAAGCAACAAGGCCGTACGATGCTAGTTTGGGGATGAACTGGACATCCACAATTCAAAAATAGATTGACTGTTTTTGGAAAAAAGAATGTTATATATCTACAATGTTGGAATGGGGTTTTCCTTGGTCGGAGAAAAACAAAAACTAGGCAGCATAGCATAAAATCATGCAAATGAGGGTGTAGTAAATCATTCCTGATTGGCTAGCCTTACCCTCGTGGCAGTATGAGTTTTTAGATTTCAGCTCCCCGCAATAGTGGCAGAGTGTGGGGACATCTTTTCAAAATATGTTTCCCGGATTACCTCCTCGGAGGGAGAGGGACTTCTGATTTGTCTAGGCACTACCTGATATGTGTACCTGACTTCTATAGGGTTGTGGGGCCCTTTTCATCTTTGATGAAGATGGGGGATCCTTTTTGTGGATGGAGAAGTATCAGCAGATCTTTCAGGAGTTGTGATAGAGACTGAAGAGTGCCCCCATCATGAGGATAACATAAGAGGGTGTTGGGTATTTAGTTTACTACGACGCATTAGAGACCAGAATAGGTTGTTTCCTGATGCTGGAGTGGGCACTGATCACCTAAGGCTCACTGCAGTTGAGATAGCACGAGAAAAACTATGCTACCCATGATCTGTAGTTTGAAGGAGTGGTATTTGCACCGAAGATGTGGCAGCACTACCTGATGGGTGAACAATTTACTATTTACTCTAATCACAAGAGCCTCAGGTATATCGTCCCATAGAAGGACATGAACCCGAGACATCGATGGTGACTAGATTTCCTCCAGGACTATGACTTTGAGATAGTCTATACTTCTGGGAAGGGGAACATCATAGCAGACACACTGAGTATGAGTTCTGGTCTAGAGCTATTGAGTGAGGAGTCAAAGTAGCTACTCGTGTTGCGGATATCCTTCATGGATAAATATGGTGAAGCTTACCTTCAGTCTATGACTATCACATCCCCAATTCTTCAGTGAGTTCAAGAGGCACAACTTTGGAACGTTGACTACGAGGCCCGATGTGTTCAGATATCCTCAAGATGGACTCCTGAAGGACTTTTTAAAGGTGGTGAGTACATCGTTCTATTTAGAGGATGCACCATGGTACCAATGATGCTTGGGGGGTGGGGGTTGAGGGAGTTCCATACATCCCCTTTAATGGTACATCCTATAGTAGCGAAGATGTACTAGGACCTCCGACAGTAGTACTAGTGGCCAGGAATGAAGGAAGTAGTTGTAGAGTTTGTATCATGATGTCTCACTTGTCATTAGGTGAAGACTGCATATATTAGGAAGAATTCTTATGCTGATAGGGGATTGAGACCCTTGGAGCCTGAGGAGGGAGACCATTTCTTCCTACGGGTCTCACCCCAATGAGGACTGAGGAGGTTTTTCCGGGGAAACAAGCTATCTCCAAGACTCATCAAACCATTCTAGATTCTTAGCCGGGTGGGTGATGTGGCATACCTTATATCTCTTCCACCACAGATGCACCGGGTCCATAATGTTTTCCATGTGTCACAGCTAAAGAGAAGCGTGCATGATCCATTGCACGTTACTAACTAGAGAGAGTTGGACTTCGACGATGGGGCCACTTTTACGAAGTTCTCAGTGGAGATAGATGATCAACAGGACGGAGTCCTTCATGGATGGTTCATCCATCTGGTGCATGTTTGGTGGTAGCAAGGGAACCTCCAAGAGAGCACATGGGAGTGAGAGGCTCAGATTTGTGCATAGTACTATCATTTGTTTGATTTTACTTCAGTTTGTATTTCAGGGATGTAAATCCATAAGGTTTGGAGAATTTAATGTCGCAAAATATCTGTCTAATTTTTTTAATTATATGGAGTTATTTAGAGACCGCAAAATCTGACGGTGCATGATTCCAAGGCCCAGAGTGCCCGAAATGATCCGTCAAAAAAGTGTTATGTTTAAACTAGTGCATGTGAGTAGTTTTCCAGAAAATGTGTAATAAATCTTAAATGGGTGCATAGATCAGAAATATGAGGGCACTATTAAATTCAAGATGACGAGTTTTCCCTAGGCGTGATTTAAGTTTAGTCGGCACAGGCCTCTATTGAGAAAACCATAAAATGGAAGAACTATAAGTAATATAATTAAATAAAGTTATTTATTTTTAAAATGATTATAACTCATGAACAGTGACTCAAATTAAAAATATGATACCACCACTGAGATCGTGAGGGTATGATTTCATTAGGCAGATACTAACATTGGCCGGTGCAGGCCAACTATGGAAGTTTTTTTAGCTATACATAATATAATTAACTAACAATTATTTTATTGTTAAAATCCATAACATCTAAACCGTAACTCAGTTTGAAAATACAAGTGTATCGTTGAGTTTTTTGGGACATGTTTCCCCCAGGAAGAGCCTAACATTGACTGGCACAGGTCGAGGGTGAATGTTAATAATTTATCAAACTTTTTATAAGGTACGTTCAGTAAACGTGTAGGTGGCGTTTTCTAACTTTGGAACTGCTGCTCAGATAAAAAATCAGAGTGCACCGTTGAATCTGCAGCACCAAGATTCGCTTAAGGGAGGATTCACTTTGACCACAGTAGGTCGGGAGAAAAAGTTAGACTTTGGGACTTTTAAGAGAATAATAAAATAAAAAAGTTATTTTATTTCTCTGTTTTCTTTTCCTCCAATGGAAAAAACGGAAGTGGCGGGACCAACACTGTGTCAAGCCATTAAATGGAATGACTCATCAAATCCTTTGTAACATTGCCATTGAAATTTGGATGGTTCTAATTAAATTAACCCCGATTAATTCCACGTGCATTCCTCACCCTCCCCTCTACAATTTATATGGAGCTTGGGAGGATTGTTGGAATAGCTTCACCAAGCGACGAAGTTATGATAAAGTGTTGCAACACCAACCACTTGGAGGATGGGACCAGTTACGGTGAGAGGTGAAGAGCGCCACCGAATCACGAACCGAAGAACGATGATTGAGTAGCGTCGTTGGAGGCTTGTTGCGGGAATGACGAAAACCAACTCTTCCTCAAATGTAGATGTTCTCTAATGATCTTAATGTAGGGATTTATCTTGTTTTAATTTAAAGTGTTTGCTGAATCCTATCTAACCCTATTGCTATCAAGCTAACGCGGAGGACGCGGGCCAAAAAAACAAAGCCCGTACCCTCTGATACATTTTCTTAACAACATGTTCTTCGCGAGATTTTCTTTGAATTGGATAGACTCTAGTATGGAGAGACAAGCGGTGAAGAGGGTGTCCCGAGAGGTCTTTTGGCACATTCCAATGGAAAGACGGGCCACTAGAGCTCAAACGGTGACCTACGGAAGACCACCGGCGTGACACCGGCATGACAACACCGACGATCAGTGTCGTCAGGTGATTGCGGCGGCTGGAACCGGCTGGGCATGGAGTATGCGACGTGCAGTCCAACCACGTAGGAGGGGGAGGTAGTGGCTTTACAGCTTCAACGGTCGGGCAGGGCAGCTGGCTCCGGCCGGCCGCGGATGCGGTCCGGCGTGCCGTCGCATACCACTAGAGGAGGTAGTGTCTCAAAGCTGTGGTAGTGGTGGGACCCTCCCCCCTCTGGGTCCCGTGATGACCATTCGATTTGATGTGGCACCGGTGCTTCACAAACCGAACGACTACGACCGTTCAGGAAAACCGGAGGGAGCTGCTCCCCCCCCACACTAGCTAGGGCGGACCCTAGCTAGTGGGTCGCGCCCTCCACGGGTCGGGCCACTCAAGCCCAGCAGACCGCAGCCCACCACGGTCCAGGCAGTGCGAGCCCAATGTCCCGCACCCCTCCGTGGGTCGGGCCGCGCCCTTCGTGGGCTGGGACACGCGAGCCACGGTCCACACCCTCAGCGGGCAGAGTTGCACCCCTTTTTCGTGCTGGGCTGCTCCCATTATAGGTTGGGGCGGACCGTGGCCTAGTGGGATGAACCCACTGCGGCCCATCATAGTCAGGCCAAACCCAGACCAGGTCGGCCCGATCATGTCAGACCAGACCCAGACCCTTCCTGACCTAATTTCGGTAAAAAAGCCATAACTTTTGAACCATAAGTTCATTTGGCGATCTGTCTGTGGTGCTGGGATCCTTGGATTGATATGGCACATTTGGTATACTCCACATGAGTTTTGGATAATGTTGGAGTATGGCCGGGTTGGATCGAACTTGAATCCATCCGGGCCCTCAGTACTAAAATGCTTATAATTCACAGACCGGGCGTCCGATTGACGCGCCATCTGTCGCGTTGGAACCCTTAAGACATGGTGGTATTTTGGGATACTTATCCATGGAACTTAGTGGTGGTTGATGTATTACTAATTGATTGAGAATTGGTTCTCCTAGAATTAAGTGTATTATGAGCAAGAATCCAGTAGTTGGAAGTGAAGCGGAGGAGAATGGTTGTGATGTGAAGAATGAATAACGATACTATGTGGGTCAGTACATACCGATCCATTGTGGGTCAGATCTTATGTGGGTCAGTGCTCAGTGATCATATGTGGGTCATAGCATACCGATCCTATGTGTGTCATCGCTCAGCAATCCTGTGTGGGTTAGCCCATACCAATCATGTGTGGGTCTGCAATAGAGCCTCTCGATAGAATAAGATGATCTAGATTTACAACTAATCCTCTTTACTTATTTACTTAAGTTGTACATAATGTGAGCTTAGTATTTTACCTTCATGGTGTTACCTTCGTGGTGTTAGCTTTGTGGTACTCTTACCTTCATGGTGTTACCTTCGTGATATTACCTTTGTGATACTTTTACCTTCGTGGTGTTACCTTCATGGTGTTAAATTTTAAGTATTCTTCCTTCAAGGATCAGTTTTAAAAATGGCTTAAAGTTTGTAGCCTTATGTTTCCTCATGTATGAGATGAGTATATTTTCTTAACTTAGGTAAATTTATGGGCATATACCTAAGTAGATTTGATGACTTCTTCATGCTTTCTGATTGAAGTCTTGCTTTGTGGTTTTTCCTTTGTGGTACTCTGGGAGACCTTCGGGGGTCTCAGGGTCCCTATTTAGTATTGTTATACTCACCCTGGCATGGGATACGCCCACACATTGTTGTGTCTTGTGAAGACAATGAACAGCTTTGATCGAGGCCGAGGGAGCCAGGACTAGACGGTGCTCAGAGGTGGACCATTTGACGTGACGTGCTGTAGTTAGTACTGATCATGAGCTGTACCTACCCTTAAAGTAAGATCCTTGATCGACATTCCATGAGCTATTTTCTATTTTAGTTGTACTTTTACTTTCTAGTTGGGCATGTATTATGGCCCCTTTACTTTCAGTACACTTTTTACTACAGCAGTTTACTTCGTGGATTCTTCTTGTTGTGTTCTTGGATTGTGCGTCTATAAAGGTTTAAAGACAATGCCTTCCCGTTATTGGGATACACCTTTTTGGTGCTATTCATCACCCCTGACCTATGGAAGGTGGGATTGGGGTAGTCACGACACGGGCCCATGGGATGAGTTGTGATAAATTACACAAGATATACATGGTTCCATTTTCTAGAAAAGAAATCTAAATCATTTTTTTGTTTTAAAACAATCATAGTGAGAGTTAAAATCAAGAAAAGAAATATTCTTGATATCTATTCATAGTGATCTGGTGGAAAATTTTAAATTCTGATTTTGAATCTTTTTGTACTAAAAAGGTATAATGCATAACTTTTCAGCACCTAGATCTCCATAAAATTTGCGTAGTTGAAAGAAGAAATTGAATTCTTCATGAGATTACTAGAACCATGAAAATTGAATACTCATTTGATAAAAATTTTTGGGATGAAGAAGTTGGTACTATCTATTATACTAAAAATCATGTTTTAATAAAACCTTTTATTAATTAAACTCCTTATGAGTTGTAGACCAAATTGAAATGAAATCTTTTTTACTTCCATGTTTTTGGAAGATAAGTTTTTATTCTAAATAATAAATATATTTAACTTAATTTTTCATCAAAATATAATGAATGAATTTTTCTAGGTTATTCTATAACTATTATGTATTATATAGTTTTTAATAAAAACACTGGTACTATGGAGAAACTAGTACATGTTAAATATGATGAAACATATCCTTTTGTTTCTAAAGAACCTCAACCCACATCTTTGGATGTTATTTAAAAAACTGATTTTCAATCAATTTTGGAAATTTATTCTCATGAGAGATCAAATAAGGAAAGTGATTATGATGTTAAACCTAAAGAAAAACTTCAACATGTTGTTAAATAACAATGTTTTTTAATCCCAAATAATCAATTTATTATTATTAATCGTCCCACTGATAAAATTGTTAATGATGTAGATCAAACAGTTAGAAAAAAAAGATCCTTAAGAAATGAAGTTGAACATTGTTAATTTTTATAAACATTTGATCATAAAACATTTGATGATGATTTATGTAATATCCCAAGCTTTCAATACATGCTTCCTTTCAAATAATTCAATAGCCTTCGCTACATGTAACATCGAGTTTCAGTGCACCATGACCGTTCAATCTAGTCATTTGAAAAAATAGTTGTGAATAGTATCAACCAAATTATAAATTGTATTTTTTAAAATAGACTTCATTTCTCAATTTGGAATATCAATATTAGCTTAGGGTGAAATTTTTGTAATTTTTGGTAATGTTTTAATTTTTTATGATTAGTGAAAAATATAGTATTATTGTTTAGAAACTAAATTTTTCATTTAAGTAATTATTTTACATGAAATTTATTTTAATTTCATAATAGATACCTTATACATATACTAGTCCCATTTATTTCATTTTAATCATTCTTCTAATATAATTAGATATAAAAAATTATTAAACTTTTGAACATCTCTTTTACCTACCTTCTTACCATATCTACGGGATTTACATTAACTGTAATTTTACCACTTCTGTTAATTGAATTTCAAAAAATGGACATAAATGGTTTTAATTAGTATGAATAATTTGGTTTAATAAAATCAAAATAATTTTTGGTGATTAGAAACTTGTGATTTTTATTTACCACAGTTAAAGTTAAATAGGGTAATTAAAGGTAATATAAATATTATAATAATATAATATTACCCTAACAGTAGTCCTAGTTTCATTAGACAAGTTTTTTTCGACCAAAATCAATCTTAATTTTAAATTATGATCTTTTTAAGCCACTTGTGTACGATTAAGATATTTATTATATTTTGTTTAAAGAAAAGTTAAAAATTTGATTTCCAAATTCTAATAAATAAATAATTTTTAATATAGGGTTATAAATTAGATAAATTAGACTATAAATAGTATTTTTAATGCTATAATTATTATCTGCTTAATGATATTTTTTTTATAATTTTTGGAAATAAATAATTAAATTAAATGGGGACATAATAATGATGCAGTAATTAACTTATTAAAGGAAGAATCAATTAAATGATATTTAAAATATTAATATAATTATAATTTGACATTATTAATGATCGAAACTAATTTTATAGATACATATAATTTTAGTGACATATTAAAAGTACTGGATCAAAGCTATCATGTTCAATGGATATTTTTAAAAATATAAATTTTGAATAGAATTAAGTGTCCTAAATGATACTTTAAAATAAATAATATTTAATTTAATGTTATAAAATACCTAAAAATATCAGGATCTTCAAACTAACAAGGATAGTGTTAATTATGTCATAGATGATTCAATTGAGGTTATTTTGGAATTTTATTGTAACTATATTAACCCTATTGTGTAAAAATACAAGAAGACACATTTAGAGTTAAACTGTTTAACTAATGGTTAATCACAAAAGATAAGGTTATTTTTGTGACCTAAACTTGTTTTAAAATCATTTTCTGAGAGGATTTGAACCCATAATCATCTTATCATCTAAATAAATCTCTTTATATATTTTATAAATAGAAAATGATTTTATAATAAATTAATATTTTATGATATTTCAAAAGTGCCCCTCACCACTCTTATAAAAGGGAAATTATCCTTATCCATAATTCACACATTAAAAGCTATTTGGATCTGCCAAAACATGCCCAATTATTCTCCCAACTTCCCTCAATTAATCCTTGAGGACACACTTTCAATAGAAATATGACATCTCTCCTTTTTAAAACATAACTGTTCATTACATTTTACAAACAGAGGATCTTTAAAGTCTAGTGTCTTGGAAATCAGGATCATAATACATGAAAACAACATAAACATTATTCTGAAACACATTTAAGGCTTTATCAATTGTTCATACTATTTAATCTACTGCATCTCATATCTTGGAGATAGACATCAAAGGAAAGGGTGAGCAGAAGTCCCGGTAAGGGTAAACAAGGGAATCAATGTACTTGTGATATCAATAAGAAGTTGAATAAAAACATAAATACATGAGAAATGAAAGAATAGGAATATCATAATGAAAATAACTTGAATAATAACTTGAATATGTGTCTACAACATTTCATTTATACATTCATGAACATATCACCAAGGTCCATCCCCAAGGTGTCCTAAAAATTTCCAAAGTTATTCACCAAGGTATCGTGAAACTTGTCATCTCTAGAGATTAAATCTTTACCCAATGCATTGGAGTGATATCATGGAACACCCTTAATATGTATTTACTTTAATTTGATCCACATAGATCATAATAAAACATTTCATAAATAACCCATGGATAATAAAATAAATGGGTTTCATTTTAAGATCATGACGTTTTAAAAGTTCTAAAACAATTAGGCCATTATGCCAATTATAACCCATGGAAAGGGAGTGAGGGTTATATGTATGAAAATTATAGAATCAAATAAATAATATTTATATATTTATGAAAAACCAAAGAAACTAAATAGGTCTGGGTATTCACATAAATAAAACAAGAGAATTTTTGGAGAGAAAGAGATAGAAATTTTGAGGTGAAATTTCTGCAGCATAATACCTATATAACATGGTTTTAGAAAACATTGAAAAGAGAGGGTACAAGAGTAATCCACTCATAAATAACTTATAATTAAATATTAATATATAATACTATAGAGACAAGAACATGGTGTGAAAATTTTAATGACATACCACATGAAAAGGAAACATGAAAGAAAAGAGAAGACCCAATTCCTTTTACAAAAAATTCGGTAGCCTAACGACGTCACATAAAAATTAAGAAAACAAATTGATGAGAGAGTAAAGGGTCTCTAAACAATTAGACATGAAATGGACAGTAATGATAACATATAAGAGTATACTTTCAACAAAAATATATGGAAACTAGAAGACACAATATAAAGGAATTCATGGCTTAAAAGAGGAGGGTGAAAAGATCCCTTACCTTGAAGAGTAACTTCGAATGCTTGATGGTCGGGATCTTGGAAGGCTTGAGGGAACCTTGGGAGGACTCCTTGGGAGATAAAGAGACCATAAATTCATTGGGGGAGGATTTGGAAATGAAATGAATGAGGGAAAGGCTTGGTATTTATAGGAGAAGTGAGGGGACAAAGCATTAATTGCCAAGGGACACATCATTGGTGGTATTGGAAAAACCATGGGCTTTCCCATGGTATTGGCCACTTGGGACACCTCATACCTTATCTTAATATTCATAAGTCGACCATAATTATTTCATAATTATTACATCATTAATGATGTCATTAAACACCCGAAACTCAACAACTGTATTTTCACTATTAACCAAAAATTCAACTTTCTCCGAAAAATCCCAAAATTTCACCTCAACCAAATATCGATGCTCTGATTTCAAAAATGAAGTCCATTTTATGAAAAAAATTCTAAATATTTTAAATTTAATTTTTAAATAAAAATACTATTCACTGAAAATTCAACTGTTTTAGAAAAATCCCAAAAATTCACCTTAACCAAAAATCGATGCTCTAATTTCAAAAATGAACTCTATTTTATGAAAATTATTTTCTAAATATTTTTCATTTAATTTTTAAATAAAAAACACTATTCACCCGAAAAAACTAATACTTAACCAATACTTTCTGGAACAGTTATTTACTTATTTTATGAAATCACAATACTTAATCAAGGTGCCTAGAATATAATAATACTTTCTTAAGTGAGGTTACTCAATAAATTTGATCACATTACTAATCATAAGCATAAAATCACTATTCATAATTTACTATTCATCAAATATTATGTTGAACTTATTAGACTCTAAATTTCTTAATGAACTTAACTGTAGATGACCATTTTTTGAAAATCATTACACATTATTAATTATTTAAGTTTTACATAAATATTTTTAAAATATCCTTTTTCTAAAATTCATCAATAATATGCATACTATATTTAACCAGAAATTTTAAAATTCAGAAACTTCACCATAAGAATAAATCACAATTTTTATTTAAAACAAATGATTACACGAGGCAGTTACAGTCTCGTTATATAACCCCTTATAACACCAATATAGGACCTAAGAGTAAGGTAGGCTAGGGTGATTGAATCTTGTGAAGCTCGGCCAACATTGCCCGAGTAGTGACTTCTATCATCTTGAACTTCTCGTGAAGGTGATTCTATTCGAGCTTCACATGATGAAGCTCAGCTTGGGTTTGGTCCAGAGCAAAGCCCAAAGGTACTACATCCTTCCCGAGTTCTGTCAGATGGGCTTCGATTGGCCCGAGACTACTAGATGGGGCCATCAAATCTTTTTTCTACATTAATTAATCAAGATCACTTGTATTTATAGACAATAATTCCAACATTTAGTTTCTAACAATCATATTAACCAACAATCATATAACAGTCGAAACCCAATAGTCTTATTTTAATTATAATCATTTTATTAAATGAAATAGTTTTGTTGAGTATAAAATAAAATAATACACAAAGTTAGGAAACAAAATTTATTCAAAATTTCAATTCGTTACAATATTCCCCCTTAAGAAATTGCATCCTTGCAATTTTAAAATTGGGCTTGGAAATTTCGTTTAAAGTCCCACATCGGAAAAAAGATTTAGTAAAACTCTTACTTTAAAAGAACGAAAGGGAAGTACAAAGGTCACATGAGTTAACCCTTACTAGGATTCCATGTAGGAAAAAATGGATATGGAAGAGAAAACAAAGGGTCATGTTCTGATGTAGAGTGATAGAAAACATTATTAGGAAAAAATTAACCACAAGAAGATCACAAACTTAAGATGTGTTAAACGGTCTTTGATTACCCAGTAGGAAACGTAAACCAACAACATTTTTGTTTTACGTTCCTTTTCATAATTTTGAGAAATTAATTTACTACATAGAATAAAAACATAAGGAAATATACTTACCTTCAAGTAGAGTTTCATCCCTTAATAAGTTTCCACCAAGAATAATCTTTTCTCCAAAAAACGAGCATTCAGAAAGACTTGGTCTCATCAAAAGCACAAGAATCATCTTCTAGAGAATCACATAATCCAAAAAAGAATAACTATATTTTTCCCTTGTCTTTAGTCATCAACTAAAAGTAAAAAAGGTTAGTACGAGATCATATAATCCCCCAAAAGTATAATCCTTTATAAAATGAAAAAAAGACTATTAATCCCTAAAATTCCAAAAAAGTACCCAAAGTTCCAGAAAGACCATTCAATGAACAATCATCTTTAAAATAATTTAGAATAATACAAACTAAGATTAGAACCCAAAACTCAGAAGGATTTAATCACATAGTCTTCCCCAATAAATCTTAACAATTATCTCCAAATAACATTGACTACTATTAAAGTCTCATACTAAAGTGTAATTAACCTATTCACATTCTCCTTAGGCTAGGTTCACCATTTTCTAGAAATAACCCAAATCACCATATGTCGGCAATAAATACATAAAAAAAATCAACCATTCCTCCTCAATTTAAATCCTATAGTATTTTGTTTCCCTTAGGCATATAGTACTCCAAAAGATAAAACATCGTTCAAAATAACCTTTATCATTTAATCACCAAATAATTTTCTTATACAAAGGATATCCATTTGATAAAACATAAGTTTCCAAAATCAACTTATTCTTGATCCATAAAAATCACAGGTGCATTAGTCAGTCCGAAGGGAATAACAACAAACTCATAATTCCCATATCTTCATTGGAAGGCAGTTTTTGAAATATCATCATTCTTCACCCTTAATTGATGATAACCTGAACGAAGATCAATCTTAGAGAATAATTGAGTCCCATGAAGTTGGTCAAATAATTCATCAATTCTTGGAAGAGAGTCTTTGTTCTTCACTATGATCCCATTCAATTCTCTATAATCAAAGCATAGATGCATCATTCCATCATTCTTATTTACATAGAGAACTGGTGATCCCCAAGGAGATACACTTGGTCGGATAAACCAATTCTCCAAAAGATCTCAAAGTTGTTTCTTTAATTCCTTTAGCTCTATATTTTCCACCCAATAGGGGGTCTTTGACATCGGATCAGATCTAGGTACAAGTTCAAAGGAGAACTCTACCACTCTTTCTAGGGGAGGTCCAGGTAACTACTCAAGAAATACATCAACGTATTCCTAGATGATGGGGATATTTTCTAAACGAATAAATACTTTATGAGAAACATATTTCATTTAAGAATATTTTAACTAAAAAAGATTTTATGTCTTAAAACTTCATGCTTAGACAATTAACTTTTTCTATAATTCCTTCATAATGATTTATAAAAAGATTACGATTAACCAAACATATCCCCCAGGAGTTTCGTAACCAAGAGTGCAGTAAGGCCCATTGTCGTGTACTAGTTCCTATTCGATTCTAGCTCAAAGCGGTATTTTAGTGTTTTACCCCTATGTACATATGTGCCAGAGCCACCTCTACCTGCATGTATCCAAACAGGAAGTATTTGCTTGATAAACCACTTACTCAATACTCACCAAAATACCAAGAAGATTTCCTATATTTAAAATTTTCTATAGGGTTATTCCTAATGTTTTTATATCCTAATTTCCATAAAAAACTAAACTATCCTTTGATACGAACTATGACATCCCGCCTTTTTAAAACATAACCGTTCATTACATTTTAGAAACAGAAGATCTTTAATGTCTAGTGTCTTGGAAATTGGGATCATAATACATGAAAACAACATAAAAATTCTTCTAAAAACCTTGTAAGGCTTCATTAAAGGTTCATACTATGTTCATATACTGCATCTCATATCCTAGAGATATACATCAAAGGAAAGGGTGAGAAGAAGGCCCAATAAGGTTAAACAAGGGAATCAATGTACTTGTGATATCAATAAGAACTTGAATAAAAACACAATGAAATGAGCAATGAATGAATATGAATATCATAATGAAAATAAATTGAATAATAACATGAATATGTGGCTACAAATATTTTTTAGACATTCATGAACATATCACCATGGTTCATCCCCAAGGTGTCACAAAAATTACAATGGTTATTCACCAAGGTATCGTGAAACTTTTCTTCTCTAGAGATTAAATCTTTACCCAAAGAATTAGAGATCTATAAAGGCACACCCTTAATATGTATTTACTTTCATTTGAGCCACATATATCGTAATAAAACATTTCATAAATAAACCATAGAGAATAAGAGAAATGGGTTTCATTTCAAGATCATGACATTTTAAAAGTTCTAAAAAAACAAGGTCATTATGCCAATTACAACCCATGAAAAGTGAGTGAGGGTTATATGTATGTCAATTAAATAATAAAATACATCATCTTTATATATTTATGAACACCCAAAGAAATGAAATAGGTCTGGGTATTCACATAAATAAAACAAAAGAATTTCTGGAGAGAAAGAGATAGAAATTTTGAGGTGAAATTTCTGCAGCCTAACGGCTATATAACATGGTTTTAGAAAATATTGAAAATAGAGGGTAAAAGAGTAACCCAATCCTAAATAACTTATAATAAAAATATAAATATAGAATAAAATTGAGATAGGAACATGTTATGTAAATTTTAATGACATACCACATGAAAAGGAATCATGAAATAAAAGAGAAGACGCGATTCCTTTTATGAAAAATTCACCAGCCTAACAGAGTCACATAAAAATTCAGAAAAAAATTGATGAGATAAGAAAGGGTCTCTCAACAATTAGACACGAAATGGATAGTAATGAGAACATATAATAACATACCATCAACAGAAATAGATGGAAACTAGAAGACACTATATAAAGGAAGTCATGACTTAAAAGAGGAGGGTGAAAGGATCCCTTACCTTGAAGAGTAACTTCGAAAGTTTGAATGTTGGGACCTTGGGATGATTGAGGGAACCTTGGGAGGACTCCTTGGGAGAGAAAGAGACCAGAAATTCGTTGGGGAGGATTTGGAAATGAAATGAATGAGGGAAAGGCTTTGTATTTATAGGAGAAGTGAGGGGACAAAGCATTAATTGCCAAGGGACACCTCATCAGTGGTATTGGAAAAACCATAGGCTTTCCCATGGTATTGGACACTTGGGACACCTAATACCTTATATTAATATTCATAAGTCTTCCAGAATTATTGCATAATTATTAAATCCTTAATGATGTCATTAAACACCCGAAACTCAATTACTGTATTTTCACTATTCCCCGAAAATTCAACTTTCTCAGAAAAATCGCAAAATTTCACCTTAACCAAATATTGATGCTCTTATTTCAAAACTGAACTCCATTTTATGAAAAAAAATTCTAAATATGTTTAATTTAATTTTTCAATGAAAACACTATTCACTGAAAATTTAGTTGTTTCAAAAAAATCCCAAAAATTCACCCTAACCAAAAATTGATGCTCTGATTTCAAAAATGAACTACATTTGATGAAAATAATTTTTAAATATTTTTAATTTTATTTTTAAATAAAAAACACTATTCACTTGAAAAAACTAATACTTAACCAATACTTTCTGGAATAGTTATTTACCTATTTTATTGAATCACATTACTTAATCAAAGTTCATAGATTATATTAATACTTTATTAAGTGAGGTTACTCAATCCGTTTTATCACATTACTAATCATAAGCATAAAATCACTATTCATAATTAACTATTCATCAAAAATTAAGTTGATCTTATTAGACTTTAAATTTCATACTGAACATAACTGTAGAAGACCATTTTTTGAAAATCATTACACATTATTAATTTTTTAAGGTTTACATAAATATTTTTAAAATATCATTTTTCTTAAATTCATCAATAATATGCATACTATATTTAACTGGACATTTAAAAATTCAAAAACTTCACCATAAGAATAAATCAAAATTTTTATTTAAAACAAAGGATTACACAAGGTGGTTATGGTCTCGTTACATAACCCCTTATAACACCATCATAGGAACTAAGAGTAAGGTGTTTTAGGGTGATATAATATTGGGGCGGCTCAGCTAACATTGTCCAAGTAGTGATTTCTATCAGCATGAACTTCTCGCGAAGGTGATTCCGTTACAGCTTCACATGATGAAGTTCAGATTGGGTTTGGTCCAGAGAAAAGCCCAAAGGTTCTACCTCCTTCCCGAGTTCCATCAGATGGGCTTCGATCAGCCCGAGACTACTCGATAGGGATATCTAATCTTCTTTCTATATTAATTAATCAAGATCACTTGTATTTATAGACAATAATCACAACATTTAGTTTCCAATGATCATATTGATCAACGGTCATATAACAGTCGAAACCCAACTGTCTTATTTTAATTGTACTCATTTTATTAAATGAAAAAAAAAATTAGTATAAAATAAAGTAACACAAAACATTAGGAAACAAAATTTATTCAAAATTTCGGGTCGTTATAAGAAATCCATCCTAAAGAGTCCTTCTGTGAAAACTAAAAGGAGGGACCCGAAAAAGAGGTAATTTTTTTATCAACTCTTTCAAAGTTCTTTTCTTATTATAGAACATATTTCTACAACGTTTCCATATAAAAATATTAAATCTAGTATCATCCGTATACAGAGATGTTTTTTTACTCATTGTATAACCATATTTCTCATTGTATCCATCATACAAATTACAATATGAGCATGTGTGTGTTTGTACGACTTACAATCTCCACGACGTGGTGTAATTTATTAGTCAACTCTTTTATTTTAAATCGGTATAATGATAAGTATATTTCAAATAGATAATGAATATAACATGATAATTATTCTTTATAATTAGTATATCATCCAATTCCATTTCATTTAACCATTAAGGGAATGATACTGTCGCTCATGCATAGGTACGACCTACCTTCTCTATGACGCGATGAGATCCATTCTCTACGTTAACTATTCAGGACTTATTATAAAATTTATATGACAAGTAAAATTAGTTTTTTATGAACTTAATTTAATTATTCATATTAATGAAATATATCCTATTCATAACAAACATGACTTACATGGCAAAACATTAATGGGAAAACGAAGTAGTTAACACCTAAAACAATGGTAATACTGAAATATTATTACCAAAATTATATAATAGGATAATATATGTTATCATAAATATGAATATGGTCTTGTTATAATTTAATGACATTTTATAACCATTATACAGGTGGCTAACTCTCCCTCTATAAAAGGAAAGTATAAGGTAAGGGTTAATTTCACAATCTCTTTATTATCCGAGATTGCTTATACGTAAGTATCTACTACGACATCCATATCATCCATCTCCATGTTTCATAAAATGTACTTCAAAATATTATTTAAAATTGTTTAAAGTCATTTTTACCCATTTTTTTACTGTTTAAAAAATATTTTGAAAGAGATCTTTATATTATTTTCCAAATAAGTTACATTTTGACCATTTCAAAAAATTAAGAAAAGAATGTTTTTTAACTTATACGGCATGAGAATCAATATGCCACCATTATGACGCCTTAAAATTTTGAGGATTCCCTTAAAATATTAAAATTTTATTTTCAAAAGATATATTTTCTTTTATAATTTCATGGCTTATAAATGATTTCAATGTAAAAATGAGATATTTCACTCAAAGAGTTTTAATGAAATTATTAAATTATTTTTATCTATGTCAACATCATTTGTTGGGTTTTATGATTATTTGAGGATTACTTATTATGATACAATCTTCCATATTATATTGAATTATTTATTATATATTTGACTATGGATATTCTATGTTTATAAGATTCATGGTTTATAGTTAAAGTATAAACATTTTGTATGCTAATTTTAATAGGAATGTTTATGTTATGTTTCACCCTTTTAATAAGAGGAATGCATTGGACTTTGTAAGTGACAGGTGGTCCCCCTATATCCCCTCAATGTATCAGTAATTCTAATGAGAAAAACTAGTTTTTTTGCACAAGTCCTTGCCAGTATGGTTATGGTCTTTGCACTATGCCTTGAAAATATGGTTAAGTTGTTTGACGTTATGCATTTCTTCATTATGAGATTAGTTATTGATATTTCATGTGATTATTAGAATATTAAAATATCCATGTTAATTTTTAAATTGAATTATTTTATTTTTTCATTCTATATTGTAATAAAGATTATGTTTAAAAGGCTTGTGTATTAGTTTTATACATTTCCTTAACAATTTATTCTTATTTATGATAGCTTCCGCTATATTGTTTATCCTTGTTGAGAATTTGATATCACCCATTTATTATGTTTAATTTTCCCCCAGGATGTGAAGAATTATATTATGATTGAACTTCAAGGAAATTATAGGGGATATGAGAGTTTTCAACTGGGATACCGTGTTGTTTTTCATTTCGTGTTGTAATGAAAAACTTATGCTTGTATCTATTATTTCCAATGATGCTAAACTGATTGGTTTTTAGGATTTGATATTGTAGTGATCATGAAAATTTATCTAAATAACATACAAACTCCAGAAAAATAGGGCCGGGGCATTAAAGTTGGTATCATAAGAAATTTAGTACAATTCTTGTAAACTAGATTTCAAAAACAATCATGATTAAGAAACATTACCATAAGATAGAATTTGAGGATAACTATAGAAGAACATCCTAAAATTTTGGTAATATATAGATTATGTGGGTATTTCTAGAAAATAAATCCATGTTTGGATACTATGAGTAGACATGGTTCTGGAACAGATGTACATAGTGGTGAAAACTCTGACAAGGTGTTCCGAACTATACTCAGGGTAACCCGATACATAACAACAGACCTTACCATGCAACTAGTTTTACACTCCTAGGGGATATGATTAGGATAATTCATATTTTCATTATAGACCATTATGAAGGATTTATTATTAACTATGTCCTCAAAGAAATATTTTTACGATTATCGATCGAATATGCATAAATTTTTTAATTTATGTTACGTATTTTACTAGTTTGGAATTTATGCATTATGATTCATAACCTAATATAGTGTATTTTATTGTTTAGAAATGGATCCTAGTGGAAGAAATGGAAATCTTATAAATGGAAAATAATCCATAGAGGGATTTACCACATATGAAGGATAATGCTAGTGGAGATAGTGATACAACTGGTGTTAAATTTCTTATAACCATATTGGTACAACTCACTCTGGTTATGAATAATAACCTTACCTGTATGGATCACCCTGATCAATAACATAGAGGATCAATGTTAGACCGATTCAATAGACAACAACCTCCAACATTCAATAACAATACAAATCCATTTGTAGTTGAGAAATGGATAAGTTCCATAGAAAAAATATTCCATGATTTGGAGAGGAACGAAATAGATAAGGTTTTCATGGAAGTTTATCATATCTTAGGATATGTGGATCAATGGTTATCATTTATACCAATCACAAAAGAGGTCTAAGAAGTAGAAAATATGGAAATGAGGGTGTTTAAATAAATTTTCCTATAAAAATAATTTCCACATGAAAACTAAGCTAATATAGAAAGTCAATTTATGAATCTGATAAAAAATAGTATGAGCATATTGCAAATAATGAGGCTAACTTCACAAGGTTATCAAGGCATGTTATATACTACATATGTAACCCATTAAGTAAGATTGATCGATTATATGATGGGTCAAAACAATTAATTCGATGGTATTTGGCCTCACATTATTTCACATTTTACGATGATATAGTCTTGTGTGAAATCAAGAAAAAAAGAAATTCTATAATTCTTATTAATTTAAATGGAATCAAGATAAAAATACATCCATTGAACACTCTAGTAGAGGGAATAAGGGGAAGAAGGGAAATACTGACTTTCCACCATAAACTCTTTTTGGGAAGAAACGCCCCAGTACTTGCCTAAAGAGGTTGGGATTTTGTAACAAGTGTGGAGAAAAAGGCCACCAAGATCGTGATTATAAGGGGACGAAAGAGTTTTTCAATGTTTAATGATATAATTTTAATGAAATGGGACATTATGAAATGAATGTACTAATAATAAAAGAATCTTTCTTCAGATAAGGATAAAGGAGTAAGGAGAAGATTATGTGATCAAAATTGATAAGGTTGAAGTTATGAATTACGTGGTGGAAGGTACTATAATCATCACCCCAACATTGGGTAAAGATTTATTTGATTATAAATCCCTGTATTCCTTTATATATTCCATGTTTTATACAAAAAATTAGATATTATCAATTCATTTTAACAAGTGATTTTTCTTTAAAAACCCCTAAGGGAAGTCTCATTTCAACAATGATGTGTCGGAATGTTCCAATTATGGCATATAAACATGAATTATCTTGTTTAATTTTTTATCATACCTATGGTGGACTTTAATAAAATCCTTATTATGGATGTATATCAAAATATGATGCAAAAATTTATTTCAAGAAGATTGATGTTATGATTTGTGAGGATGATATAGAATCCATTATCTTTAGAGTAGAAACTTTATCATCTGATTCATATCAAAATACAACCCTAGTAGCCTTATAGAATGATATTCATGGGGAGGTAGAGGATATAACATCTAGGGATAAAGAAAGAAATATTCAAATTGATGATTTACCTATTGTAAAGGAATATATTGACATTTTTCATGAAGAATTACCGAGATACCTCTCAGAGCGTAAAGTTGAGTTTTCTGTTGATTTAATCCCTGATGAAAGACCAATATCAAAGTCTACTTATAGAATAGAAACTTTTAAATTGGACGAGATAAAGATATAACTAGAGGAGTTGAGTAATAAAGGACTTATTATACCTAGGATTTCTCCATGGGGAGCCCGAGTTATTTTTGTTAAGAAGAATGATTGGTGAATGAGGCTATGCATTGACTATAGAGAAATCAATGTTATTACAATAAAGAACAAGTATCCTTGCCTCACATTGATGATTTATTTAAATAACTACATAGAGATCAATTGTAAGGACCCAACCCCAGTTTCTCAGAGCCAGTGCCTTATTTTATTACATTTTTACATAAACAAGTAATATGAATCCTGAACAACCGAGCAGTTTAGTAGATTTGGAAACTATATACCTACATAAGTTCAAAATTACAACTTTAAATGAAATACAACATATATGTTTTATTGGGAATATACAAAAATCTAAGTTTATCCATAGAGGTCATTCAAAATAAACTTCTTAATGTCTAGAGAAAATGAATAATAAGAAAGGGGTGAGCTAATATTCTTAATAAGGGTAAGAAATATAGTGGATGATTTCATACACATAAAAATTTTTCATGGTGAATATCGAAAAACACATGCCTTTTAAAATAAATGTGAACATAATATGGAAGGAAAATGAGATGAGTAATTATTTCCATAATAAAACATAATCATGGGTATTCTATGAGTCAAATAACCACATGAAAATTCAATTACTAGTTTCATAAAGGGTGAATGGAAAATGTGAGACATCATAACCATACCATAAATTCCTTGTGCTATTACCATAAATAACCATATTTTCAAGGCCTTGTGGCAAGATCGTAGTTTGTCTCATGAGACGTACTGATGCACTGAGGGGTAATAGTAGGCCCCACCCAACACTTTTAAAGCCCAATTAATTTTTTTTATGAATGGGTATAAACATAAAAAACATATACATTCATATTTAAACTAACATATGAAGTGTAAATAACTTTCCCTATACATTATACATAAACACTAACCATTTGAAGTAAATTTCTGAATTATATCAAGATAGAACATCCACATTCCAACTAATAAAAAATACTTTAACAACATATTATAGATTATGTCGTAATATTTAAACCTTTATGAAATACAAGATTCATTATAGTATTTTTACCTAAATAGAGATACTTTTAAATTCGGCCATTGAGAAATTCTTGTAGAAATAATCCTTAAACATTCCAAAGTGTCTCATACCACCTTGAAACCATAAAATCATAATCCCTTAGAATATCATGAGAATAAAGATAATATTTATATGAAATAAAAAGGGGAATTTCCTATACCACATGCAAGGAATAATTGGTGAGCAATTCATATATCTCATAAAAGATAAGGTGAGGTGAAAAAATCTATTTTACTTTGGAAAGAGGATTTCTTTTGGAAAATATTTTTTATTTTTCATAAATATGGTTTTAAACAATTATATCCTAGAAAGAAATGTTATGTACATTGATTTTAAATTTGAGGCACAAATGATGACCCACTAAAGTGAAATCATGTAAAACGTATTTTTAAAGAAGCATTAGAATTAAAACATTTTAGTGCGGTTTAAGTAATTCATCAAATAAATTTTAAAGCAAAAAAGAAATGTTTTAATTAAAAAAACTAGAAATGAACTAAAATTGATTTTCATGTTAAAATGTGTTATTTTGGTAAGATAAATCTTGTATCAAATGGATTATAGAGTGAACATTAAAATAGGCATGAATTTGAGAAGTTCCTTGAATCTGACTTTCTTTTTGAAAGAATTTTTGAAATATTCTGTTAAAACATTTAACTCATCATAAAATAAAGATGGATTATGATTGGTAAAATTATATATAACATTCAAACATAATATATAAAGGGTAAATAAAAATAAATAAGAATTTAATTGAGGTGAGAAAAGAATAAGAGAATCCTGAATGAAAATGAAGGTTTGGGGAGAAAGTACTTACAACTTTGTAATCAATTGAATCGTATGACCCAATATTAATAATAATCAAATGATATGTTGAATATAATTATAATGAATAGATTAATTATATGAAATATAAATAAGAATTATTCATAAACCATATATAATTAATAGTAGTGAAAACAAAATATCTCACAAAAATTGAAGTGAGATGAAGAATCCCTTACAAACATTTCGGCATGGTAAAAAGTGTTCTTGTGAGGGAATAATGAGAGGTAAAGGGGTATCCGTCATTAATAAATCATAATGGAAGTATGGGGGAGGTATAAAAACATACCCTATCATTATAAATTCAAAATAAAAGGATGCGTCATAGGGGGTATTCTTGAATAAAACTGAGAGTGATGATCCCTTACCTTAAATCCTAGGGTGTTCTTCGCTTGATCTTATTGAACAGAATATCCCAATTAGATTCATTAATTAACAATTATAGAGCAATTTATACATTTAATTGGTTTATTATGACTTTATTAAGTTCATTCATGGACTTTTAGATTGGTTAAGGGATTCAATTTCATTGTTTGTGAGTACTTGTTTTCAAAATATTCATTATCTACTCAATTATAAAATAGCATGGTAGTACATGTGAGATGGGAGTTGAAGTCCAAAATTGATTTTATATGTTATTAATTAAAATTAATAAGATTTAATTGTTATAAAATTCATTTGGTTATTTGAGTGAAGGTGAATAATTATAAAAAACATTAATGATAAATGCTTGGATTAATTAGGAAATTTTTCTCACAATTACCTTGTTTTGTATTATTTTTTTAAATCATGAGTGAAAAGGGATTCCAGAACATTAAATTAGATAAAATAAATATATAATAGACTTTTTAAACTATAAAAATGGTTTCATGACCATATTTGAAGATGTTAAATCAAATTTAAAGCATTATCGTCCTAGAATGTGATAAATCAACACTTCTCGGACGATCACTAATGGAAAATTGACCTATACCCATGGTTCAAAACCATGGGTAAAGCCTCCAAAACTGTGGGTATAGCCTATACCCATAGTTTTGGAATCCATGCCAATGAGAGGCGTCAGGATAGCTCCACGGCCTATACCCATGGTTTTCCAAACCATGGGTATAACTTTTTTCCACCATGTCATATAATTATACCCACGCATGACAACCGTGGGTATAAAATATAAGAAAAAAAATAAATTATCCCTAATTACACCTAGCAGGATTTGTTCACATGAGTTGCAACATGAACACTAACAACCTAACCAACTGGGCAAATCAGCTTTTGTTTAGTTATATATTTATATCTGCCAAAATATATTAATAAACACAGTTCTTATTAGATAAAATTTGTATGGTGAGGATTGATCCCATGACCAGCTGCTTAGAAAGACATCATCTAACCAACCTAAATGTGATATTTAAATTTATATAGATTTATATTTTTCCTATTATATTAATAAAAATAGACAAAGAAAATTCACTCAGTGACTTTCGAACTCGAGTCTGCGCAAAGACGGTAAGGTCGAACACCACTCGAAAAATTATATTATATTTTAATATAAATATATATTATGTTATATATATTTTAAAAAACATGTATATAAATAAAAGGTAACCGGCATGTTTTAATTCTAGGTCTTTTCTAAATGGTTGAAGTGCCAAGCCACAACACCAATTTTCATTGTTAATACATGTAGATATATTATATTATATTTATATATATATATATATTCTGACTCAAAAAATAAGGGACCCAAAACCCACGGTTTAATATAACTGTGGGTATATGTGGAATATATACCAAAGGTTTTCATAAAATGTGGGTATAGAATTATCCACCAAAGGCTATACCCATGGTTCTTGAAAACTCTGGGTATATATTCCACCTATAACCATGGTTCTTGAAAACAGTGGGTCTAGATTCCATCTATACACTTGGTTAAATATAAATCGTAGGTATAGGTTTTACTGTTGCATTCTTGTGCATTTTTATTGTCTTCCCTCACTTACGCGGGTACCCTATACCCACATTTTAGCAATAACCATACGTATAGATTAGAAAATGTCACCTATGCCCACGGTTCATGAAAACTGTGGGTATAGTTGAGTCTATACCCACAGTTTTTGGGAAAACCATTGGTATAGACCTGTTTTCCAGTAGTGGATGTTTCATTTTTAGCATAAATGAGGAAGAAAGAAGAGGTAAAGATGAATTATCCCATTAGCATAACAAAATTTTAGTACATGTAGGGTATAAGAGTTTTCAATTGATTTGGATTAGGAGAGGTTAGGAATGAAAAGAGAACAAAGGAATATGAAAATGAAAGAAAAGAAAAGAGGAATTTTACCTCTTGAATTAACCTTCCATGAGAGCCTCCTAAGGGAAATGGATTTGGTCTTTTTATGAGAAAAAGGGATGCTAGTAGTGGGGGGGAGTTTGGGAAGATATTTTGGTATAATTTATACAAGGCCCAAGGCTTGAGAAGAGTGAAGTGAAGTTGGAGTGAGGGGGGGTTATAGTGGATGAGAGGAGGGTTTTCCCATTACATTACTCATTATTTTATTATTTTTCCAAATACAACCAATAATATTAATTTTTATGACCAAGAATAGTAATATATTCATGTGAGTTCAAACCAACTATGATTAAATCATCCATGTTGCTAGTAATGGTGAATTTAACTGATAATGTATACATATGGTAAATTATTGTGTTATGTTATTCATAAAAAATTCACATATTTCCAAAAAATCCCAAAAAATCAGCCTAACCATTTTTAAATGTATAGAATCAAAAAATGAATTCAATTTTTTTAAAATAAATTTCCAAATATGATCAATTTATTTTTAATTAAAATCATAATTTACTTGAAAAATAGAGTTTTTAAAACATTTGTTCACTTATTCCAAAACATAGGTATATCATACGTCACTTAAATTATATATATAAACTATCATAGGGGATGTTATTATTAATAAGCGTATGTCACTATTCATAAGGGTAACATTACTATCCATAAGGGTAATGTTACTATTCACTAAAAAATAAGTTGGTCATATAAGACACTAAATAACTCACTGGTCACAACCGTCTATGTCAGATTTTTTAAATTCAAATCATTGGTGTGGTAAAATTATGGCTAGGTTATAAAAAAGTGGTGTTTTGTATAGACTATGTGTTTCATTCAATAATTATAAAATTTATTTTCAAAATCATGGGGTGTTACATTATCCCCTCCTTATAAAAATTTCATCCTCAAAATTTGATATTTCTCTTTGAAACATGATGTTTATTACATGAAAATTTCCTTCTGAAAGAAGAAAAAACCCATATCATAAATAGGTCTTATATAATATCATCATTAAAAAGGTTAAAGGAAAAGAGGTGTTCAAAATAATAATAATAATAATAAATAAATAAATGAATAAATAAATTATCCTTTTTACGGGAGTGAAATTGATTGGAATTGAAAACTTGGGATGAGAAGAAAAGACAAACTACGAATTTATAGTGATAGAAAATAGGTTTAGATGATATTACATTACCAAAATTCCATAAACTATAATTATTAAAAAATTCATTATCATTATCAATGATAATGATAACAAAAACAATTTAAGATTCTTTTCGTAGAGTTGAAGGATTATTTCACTCTATAAGTGTATAAATATAAAATTTTATTTCATAAATAAGATATTATCCTTTGATTGTTCCTTGAACTACCAATACTTAACTTCTTAGAATAAGTTTCATCATGTGGTAACATTAAACTCGAAATCCTCATAAAATGATCAACTTAAACCCTTTCATAAATGGTTTAACTTTCCAAAAGATCATGATCCAATACTTCAGAATAATTACCATATAAATCCTTCCTAGATCCACGTACATAGGGTCCTTGGAAATCCTCATTTTTTAGGACTTCATGATTTATCCTACTCAAGGAATCTACTAGATTATTTTCCTTTAATCAATATGAAGCAGTCCTAAATTTTTACATTCCAAAGATGTAAATATCTTCATAATGTGTCCTCTTAAAATATGGTAATAACTAAAATTACCATAAATACTTATTTGAAAAATTCATTCATCCTTACACATTCTATTGGATATATTCCTTATACCCAAAATTTTTGTAAACTCCATCAATGATAGAATAACCACTTATAGATAAGTTAATATTCATTTTTGAGGTAGTCAGTACATATCAAAAAGTCATTCCTTCATCATTATATTAATCATCAAGAATCTATTTAGGTCTATCTTTACCTCAACCATATTCTTTCACAAGATATTAACTTTCTACTAAGTTACTTATATTTGGGAAAATTCAACATATGAACTCAAACACTTAATGAAATAGTAATATAGTACAATCTTCATATATTCCATAATTCTTATAAATATTACATTACTAATAAAATATTCACATGACATGATTCTTAATGAGGCATATTAATCATTACACTTCATTTTTGGAAGTATCATTACTTTATCATTATCCAGTAACATCATTTAGGGAACATTCCATTGACTCTTGGGACATTGATTCCCACAAAGTCCCATCCCCTTGAAGTTGAAGAATTGTTGATCAAAAACCTTTTTCTTACCCTTGAAATCACAAAACTGGTGTCCTTTTTCTCCACACATATTTCAAAATATCATTCCCCTCAAGCATTTATAAAGATGATTATTGCCAAAGTTATCTCATGTGGTAAAACTATTCTTTCCCTTCATCCCTTTATCAATATTTTTCTCTACCATCCTCTTCTTCTTTTTCTTCCCTTCAAATACATAATACTCATAGAATTCATTACATACCTTTTTGACACCTGGTAATATTTCCTCATATGATGATGACACATGGGAGGCTATCTTCTTTGGAAAATATTGCTTAAGACCATAAGATATATGGTCCTTCTTAGTCTTTGCATCATGTGAATTTATGAAGTTATCATTCTTTATTATAGGAACCATTTATAATAAATTCCATATAATAAATTATCTCATAAAATTATGAACTCTCTATATCTCTAAACACGGTATAACACATAACATAAATTAATGAATCGAAAATCCTAGAACCATATACTTTGGTTAGATTGTGATATTAAATCCATCATAATTATTTTTAATAGTCTTAGGAATTTACCAAAGCATATCTCATGGGAGCATCAAACCAAGAGTGAAGAAATGCACATTATCATGCACCAGTTCTTGTTCGAGTCTATCTTAAAGCGGTTTTTTTGGGGTTTACCCCTAGAAAAATGCATGCTAGAGCCACCTCTACTTGTTTGTATCTAGAAATGGATATATTTTCTTGATAAACCACATAATCTATTCCTTCCCAAATTTATAGGATGTCCTTGTATTATTATCCCCAATGTCTATCTTAGGGTTTTGTTGACTAATATACTTTTTCTATATCTAGTTTCCATGTTTTCTAATAAAAGTCCTCTGATAACAATTGTAAGGACCCAGAGCCAGTTTTCTAGAGTCAGTGCCGTATTTTAATACATTGTCATATAAACAAAAAATATGCATCATGAAAGACTGAGTAGTTTATAAGATTTGGAAACAATATACATACATAAGTTCAATATTACAATGTGAAATGAAATACAACATATAATGTTTATTGGGAACTTCCCCAACTCTATGTTTATCCCTAAATGTCATTCAGAATAAACTTCTTCATGTCCTGATAAAATGAAACATAATAAAGGGTTGAGATCAGAAGCTCAATAAGGGTAAGAAATACAACGGAAGATTTTATACACATAAACATTTGGCATGGTGAATATCTGAAAACACATGCCTTTAAAAATAAACATGAACATAATATGGAAAGAAAATGAGATAAGTAAATTTTTCCATAATAATATATAATCATGGGTATTCTACTAGTCTAATAACCACATGAACTTTCAATTAATAGTTTCATAAATGGGGAATGCATAATGTGGGACATCATAACCATACCATCAAGGCCTCATGACAATAACCACTTGATGTAAACATAAACAATAACCACTCGAAGTAAATTGGTGGATGGTATCATGATAGAACATCCATATTAAAACTAATCATAAACCCTTCAACAAAATATTATAGATGATATAATAAGAGAAAAACCACTATGAAATAAAATATTAATCAATATATGTTGACATAAATATAGATAATCTTAAATGAGACCATTGAGAAATTCTTGATGAAATAGTCCTTAAACATTACAAAGTGTCCCATACCACCTTGAAATATTAAAATTATAATCCATTATTAATATCATGAGAAAAATAAGGCTATTTATTTTATTTAACAAGGAGAGTTACTTACACCACATGAAATTAATAAGTGGTTAACACGACATATATCTCATAAAAGTTAAAGTGATGTGAGAAAAATATATTTTACATTTGAAAGAAGAGTTCTTTTAGAGAATATTTTGTATCTGTAATAAATCTAGTTTTAAACATGTATATCCCAGAAAATAAATTGGAACTACATTGAGATTATATTTTAGGCATAAATTATGTCCCACTGAAGTGGAATCATGTAAAAAATATTTTTAAAGACACTTTAGAATTAAAACATTTTAGTGTTGTTTAAGGAATTCATTAAATAGAATTTAAAGCGCAAAGGAATGTTTGCTTTCATAAATAAAAAATGAACCAAAATACATTTTCAGGTTAAAATGTGTGATTTATAAAGATAAATCTATGTTAAAATAGATTATAGAGTGAAATTTAAAATAGGAAATAATTTGAGAAGTAACTTGAACTGGGCTTTCATTTCGAAACAAATTTTGAAACATACTTTTAAAACATTTAACAACCCAAAAATAAATAATTATTATGATTGGTAAAAATATATAGAACATACACACATAATTTATAAGGATTAAATAATAATAAATAATAATTTCATTGAGGTCAGTAAAGAATAAGAGCAACCCAAATGAAAATGGAGGTTCCGGTAGAAAATACTTAACACTTTGTAATCAATTGAATTGAATGCCTCACAATTTATAATAATCAGATCATAAATTGAATATCATGAAAATAAAAAGATTAATGATATGAAATATCATTTGGAATAATTCATACACCATACACAAGTAATAGTAGTGAATACGGAATATCTGACAAAAACAGAAGTGAGATGAAGAAACCCTTACACACATTTCGGCATGGTAACATGTGTTCTTGTGAGGGATTAATGATATGTAAAGGGGTATTCGGTCATTTATATATCAAAAGTAAATTATTGGGGATGTGGAAAAATATTTCCCATCATTAGTAAAAGAAATGACACAACATTGGGGGAATTTTTTAACAAAAGTGAGAGAGATGTTCCCTTACCTTAAATCTGAGGGTGATCTTTTCTTGATCTTATTGACCTGAATAACCAAATTAGGTTGATTAATTAAAAATTAAACAAATATTTATACATTTATTTTGTTTATTATGACTTTATTAAGTTCATTCATGGCCTTTTAGTTGGGTTAAGGGATTCAATTTCATTGTTTGTGAGTGCTCGTCTTCATAATATTCATGATCAACTCACTTATAAAAAAGTATTTTATTTCATGTAAGATGGGATTTGAAGAATGGAATTTATTTTATATGTTGTTATTGAAAATTCAGAATATTACATGATTAGAAAATTAATTTTGTTATTTCAACTTAAGGTGAATAATTATATAAAACATTAATGACAAAACGATTGGATTAACTTGGTGATTTTTCTCACAATTACCTTGTTTTGTATTATTATTTTACAAGATGAGTGAATAAGGATTCCAGACCATTAAATAAGATTAAATAAATATATAATAGTCTTGTTCAACCATAAAAATGGTTTTATGAACACGGTTGAAGATGTTTAATCAAATTCAAAGCATCGTCATCCTTGAATGTGATAAATTATCACATCTGGAAAATGTTTCATTTTTAGCGTAAATGAGGAGGAAAGGAGAGACAAAGATAAATTATCCCATTATAATAAAAAAATATAATAAATTTATGGTACTGGATTTATCATACCAATGGTATTAAGAGAGGTTATGAATGAAATGAGAACAAATGAACATGATAATGAATGAAAAAAAAGAGGAACTTTACCTCTTGAATTAACCTTCTTTGAGAGCCTCTTAAGAGAAGAGGTTATGGTATTTTTATGAGAACAAGAGATGATACTCATGAGGGGTGGATCTTGAAAGGTTATTTTAGAATAATATATACAAGGAACAAGTCTTGAGAGGAGTGGAGTGAAAAGGGTGTGGGGGGGGGGGTTATAGTGGAGGAGAGGAGGGGTTTCCCACTATTTTACTCATTATTTTATTATTTTTCAAAGACAACCAATAGTTTAGATCATTGTTTCCAAGAATAATAATATGTTCATGTGAGTTCTAAAAAATTGTGCTTACATCATCCATGATTCTTGTAATGGTGAATTTAATTGATAATGCATTTATACGGTAAATTGTCGTATTTTACTATTCATAAAAAATCATGTAATTTATGAATATACAAAAAATTCACCCTAACCATTTGTCGACGTCTAAAATAAAAAAATGAAGTCAATTTTTCAAAAATAAATTTCTATATATGATTAATTTAAGTTATAATTAAAATCACAATTTAATTGAAAAATACAGTTTAAAAAATTTATTAACTTATTCCAAAACATAGGTAAATTATAATTTCACTTAAATATTATATATATATATATACTATCATAGGTGAGGTTACTATTCATAAGGGTATGTCACTATTCATAAGGGTAACATTACTATTCATAAGGGTATGTTACTATTCAACATAAATTATTTTTCCCATAGCAGACTATAAATAACTTACTAATCACAACAGTTTATATTATATTTTCAAAATTCAAATCATAAGGGTGGTAAAATAATGGATAGGATATAACAATGTAGTGTTTTGTAGAGACTCAGTGTTTCATGCATTCAATATTAAATTTATTTACAAAATCATGGGGTGTAACATCAATATTTTTTGAAAATTGACCTTTATTATTGATATCCTAAATTGTGTGTAAACAAGGAAGATATTCCAAAGAAAACATTCCGAAAGAGGTATGGTCATTATGAATTTATGGTAATGCAATTTGGATTGACTAATTATCCCTCTATTTTCATGGATATAATGAATAGAGTGTCTAAGTAATATATTGAAAAAAAATTCATCATATTTATTGATGATATCTTGGAATAATATAAAAGCTACGAAGACCATGAGATCCACTTAGAGTTTGTTATGAAGCCTATTAGAATAAATGAGCTATATGGGAATTTTTGCAAGTTTGAATTCTGGCCGCAAGAAATTTTTTTCTTGGCTATATTACCTCAAAGGATGGAATCTCTGTTGATCCTGGAAAGACAAAGGCAATAAAAGAATGGCTAGCACCGAAAATCGTAACTGAGGAACACAATTTTATTGGTTTAGCATATTACTATTATTGTTTTTTCCATTATTTTTTCGGACTGGAAAACCCATCAACCGAACTCAAACGTAAAGGAGTTAAATTTTCCTAGAAAAAAGAGTGTGAAGAATAATTTTTATGATTTAATGAGAAGACTAGTCAATAAATCAATCTTGACTCTACCATCTAGGAATGATGGGTTTGTAATTTATAGTGATGAATTAAGTAAAGGACTCAGATGTTTCCTTATACAGAATAATAGGGTTATTTCTCATGAATCAAGACAATTAAAAAGTCAATAAAAAACACTACCCAACTCATGATATGTAGTTAGAATCAGCAATATTTTCTCTATAGATAGGTAGAAACTATATCTACAGTGAGAGATGTAAGATATATACTGATCAGAAGAGTTTGAAATATATTTTAACATAGAAAGAACTCGACATGAGACAAGGATATTCCTTGATTTACTCAAAGATTATTTTTTCACAATACACTACCACCAGGGAAGGAAAATAAGGTGGTAGATGATTTGAGTAGAAAATACCATGGAGTTATAAACAAAATTAAATTTGAAAGGGATCCTATGTTTATGGATATAGTAAAGATGGATATGGGAATTATCATGGAAGGTGAAACATCACTACTTTTTCAAATGGTTGCCAAAAATTTTTACTATAAAAGATACTAAGTTATCAGTTTGATGATGAGGAGTTTTAAATAAAAATTAATGTTGTGAATGATGTGAGACTGATTGACTTCGTAATTGAGGATGATGTTTTGAAATTTTGGAATATGATTTGAGTTCCTACTATACCTGAGCTAAAAAGGGAATTTTTGGATTATTATCATAGCTCCAATTTATCTATATACCATGGTGTCACTATGATGTACATAGATTTGAAGGAAAATTTTTGGTGTTACAACATGAAGAGGTGGATTATTGTTTATGTGTCGAGATGTTTGGTTTTTCAATAGGTGAATGATAGAAGAGAACATCCTAGGGGAGTCATGAAACCTCTTCCTATAGCTGTGTGGAAATGAGATGATATTAAGATGGGGTTTTCCATGGGGCTACCAAAGAATCCCAAAATAAATGATGTGATATGGTTTATTGATGACTATCTTACCAAATAATCACATTTTCATTCTATAAGAGAAAATTTAACACATTAACGTTAAGAAAGACTATATATTAATGGAGTTTTAAGACATCATGGTGTACCCCAATCTATTGTTTCTGACTGTGATTCCCATTTGACATCACAATTCTGAAATAGTATTCAGAAAGCCCTATATACTATGCATTTTTTGAGCCCTACGTACCACCCTTAGACTGATGGACAATCAGAAATGACGATTCAAACACTAAATGACATGTTGACATCTTTATCTCATGACATTCAAGGTATGTGGGATCAATATTTACCTCTGGTATAATTTTCCTATAATAATGTCTTCCATTCAAGTATACAGATGACACCATATGAAACGTTATATGGAAAGATATATCATACACTAACTTGTTGGGGTGACGTTGGTGAAAGAAAACTCGTAGGCCCAGAACATCGCGAAGAAATGACGGAAACCATAACAACTATACAAACCCATTTCAAAATAGCTCAATGTAGGAAAAAGAGCTACGATCAAAACAAAAGGATGAATCTGGATTTCAAGGGGGAGATCATGTCTTCTTGAAGGTATCTCCATTGAAGGGTGTTATATGATTCATCAAGAAGGGTAAAATAAGTCCAAGGTTCATCTAAAATTTTGAAATTCAGGAATGAATTATAGCTATAGTTTACCATTTGGAAATGCCGCCAGGTATCTCTAAAGTTTTTGATGTGTTCCACATATTAATGTTAAGAGAATAAATGACTGACCCAATGCATGTACTCACCTATTAAGAAAAGGAACTGGAAATCAATATTTCTTTTTGTGAAGAACCTATCAAGATTCTTGATACGAAAAACAAGTTTTTTGAAATCATATGACTCGTCTGATAAAGGTTCTTTCAAGAAATGATAAAATGGAAGATACGAGATCAGAACCTGAAAAACATATGATAGAGAACCACAGAAATATTTTTTATGAAGTGATATTCTAGAAATTTAGATGACGAAATTATTTAAAGGAGGGAGGAATTTAACTCCCCGAGCTTCCACAGTATGCTTCCTTTTGAATAGTTCAATAGATTACGCTACACGCAACATCGTGTTCGAGGGCACCATGACCTTTCAAACTCACTGTTTAAAAAGTGGTTATGAATAGTATTAAAAAAATTATGAAAATTATAAATTTTATTTTTCAAAATAGACTTTATTTTTTAATTTAGAAGATCAAAATTAGCTTAGGGTCAAATTTTGGAAATTTTCTGAAATGTTTTAATTTTTGATTAATAGTGAAAAATACTGCCTTATTGTTTTGAAAACAACATTTTCATTTAAATAATTATTTTAATTTGAATTTATTTTAATGATAATTTAGAAACATTATACATGTATTAGTCCAGTTTAGGTCATTTGAATCATTTTTATAATAAAATTAGATATGAAACATATTAAAATTGTGAACGTATCTTTTACCCGCCTTCTAGCCACATCTACGGGATTTACATTAAATGAAATTTTACCACTTCCGTGAATAGAATTTAAAAAATAAATATATAAATTTTTCTAATTAGTATGAATAATGTGGTATAATATGATCAAAATAATTTTTTTCAATAGTAACTTTGGGATTTTATTTACCACAATTAAAGTTAAAAAGGGAAATTAAACGTAATATTAATATTATAATAATATAATATTACCTCTAAAATTGGTCTTAATTTCCATGTATAAGATTTTAACTACAAAAATAAACATTAGGTATAAATTATGATATTTATTATGACAGTTTTGTAAGATTAATTCATTTCTTATATTTTATTTAAAGATGAGTTAAAAATTTCATTTTCAAATTTTAATAACTAACCCATTTTTAATATAGAGATATAAAGAAGATAAATTCAACTATAAATAGTATTTAGAAATAAAAATTTATTATCTACATAATCCTTTTTTTTAATTTTAGGAGATAAATAATTAAATAAAATGGAGATACAATAATGATGCCACAATTGACTTATTAAATGAAGAATCAAATAAATGATAATTAAAATATTAAAATAAATATAATTTGACTTAATTAATGGAATATAATAATTTTATAGATAAAATATACATGATTCTGAAATATTATAAGTATTTTTTTTAAGTTATCATGTTGTTTTGATATTTTAAGAAATTAACATTTTGAATAGTATCAAAATTGACATAAACGATACTTTAAAGTAAATAAATTTTAATTAAATGTCATTAAATTCATTAAAAAAATATTCTTTTCCCAAATAAGTATTGTTGTTTTAAATATCGAATAAATGATCTAATTGGGGTTTTCCTTGGATTTTATAGTAACTATATTAACCCGATTGCGTTAAAATACAAGAAGACATAGTAAGAGTTTAACTATTTAACTAAGGGTTAGTCCCAAAAGATAAGGTTAATTGAATGACGTAAGAATTTCTAAAAAAAATTCTAAGATTTTTTCAACCCATAATCATCTTAGACTCCATATAAATCACTTTTGAGCTTTTTGAAACCGAAAAACAATTTATAATAAATTAATATTTTAATATTTTACAAAAGTGCCCCTCACCTCTCTTATAAAAGGGTATTTCTCATTCTCTTTAATTTATATCTTCTAATCCATTTGGCTCATACAAAAACTCCCAACTAATTCTCACAAAATCACTCAATTTATACTAGAGGCCAAGTATTGGGTATAAATCCATCCTATAGAGTCCTTGTCTACAAAACGAAAGGGAACACCCAAAAAAGAGGTAATTGTTTTATAACCCATTTCAAAGTTATTTTATTCTTCTACATACTATTTCTATGTTGTTTAATTATAAAAATCTTTAATCAATTATAATCCATATACTTATATAATATTATAATCATTTTAAATCATATTACTCCTTTTATCCATCATTATAATAACAATATCACCATTCATGGGTGCGTACGACTTACCATCTGCATGTCGTGGTGTGATTTATTGTTAAACACTACCTTATTTTGATGGGTATAATGGTAAGTATA
Organism: Viscum album; assembly: GCA_963277665.1. Taxonomy (NCBI): domain Eukaryota; kingdom Viridiplantae; phylum Streptophyta; class Magnoliopsida; order Santalales; family Viscaceae; genus Viscum; species Viscum album. The sequence continues at coordinate 124,496,578 of OY728142.1, read as the reverse complement.
ATGAATACAAATAATGAATATAACATTATAATGATTGTTTATAATTAATATACCACCCAATTCCATACCATTTATCGCTTAAGGAGACAATATCGTCGCTCATGTGTACGTATGACCTACCATCTCTATGACGCGATGAGATTGATTCTCTATGTAAACCATTCAAGAATGATTATAAGAATTATATGAAGATTAAAAAATTAAAACTATAAAAATAAGTTCATTATATATATGAATGAAATATATACTATTCATAATAAACATGACTTACATAACAAAAAAAGAATTGGAAAATGAAACAATTAACACACAAAAAAAATTATAATACTGAAAAATTATTAAAAAAATGATATATGTGGATAATATATGATATCATTAACCTGAATATGGTCCCGATATAAATTAATAACATGTTTTAACCATTATAAAAGAGTCTAACTTACCCTCTACTAAAGGAATGTATAAGGTAAGGGTTAATTTCACAATCTCTTTATTAACGGATATTGGTTATATGTAAGTATCTACTAATTCATACTTATCATTCATGTCCATGTTTCTTAAAATGTAATTCAAAATATTATTAAAAATTGTTTAAATTCATTTTTACCTACATTTTACTTTTTACAATTTTTTTAAAGGAATATTTTCAGCATTTTCCAAATGAGTTGGTTTATGAGTATTTCGACAAATTAAGGAAAGAATTTTTTTAACTTATACAGTGTGAGCGGCTACATTCTTCTGTTATGATGCCTTAACATTTTGAAGCACCCCATACGAGATTACAAGGTTATTATCAAAAAATAATTTTTATTTTATAATTTAATAGCTTCTAAACAATTTCAAATTAAAAATGGGATATTTACCTCAATGAGTTTTAATAAATTTATTAAATTATTTTCATCTATGTCACCATCCATTGTTGGATTCTATGTTTATTTGAGGTTGAATTATTATGATACAATATTCCTTATTTTATTGAAGATTTTGTGATATATTTTACTATAGATGTTCAATGTTTATACCATTCATGGTTTATGGTTAATGTATTAACATTTCATATGCTAGTTTTAATAAAAAAATTTATGCTATGTTTCGCCCTTTTCATAAGAGGAATTCATTAGACTTAATGAGTGACGGGCATGGCCCATTATAGCCCCTTGATGAATTGGTAGGTCTCATTAGGCAAACTAGTGTGTTGGAACCAGGCCTTAATGATATGGTAATGAACATGGAATGATGCCTTGATGTTATGGTTGTGATGTCCAACATTATGCATTTCCTCGTTATGAGATTGTTTATTAATATTTCATGTTTTTTTTTGACTTGTAGAGTATCTGTATGAAAGTTTACATTGAATTATTTGATTTTTTCTTTCCATATTGTGTTGAAGATTATGAATAAAGGTCATGTGTTTATATTTTATACCTTGTATCAAAATATTATTCTTATTTATGATAGCTTCTGCTATATTGTTTATCCTTATTGAGCATCCAAGGTCACCCCTTTATTATGATTAATTTTTCCCCAGGATGTGAAGAAGTATATTATGATTGACTTGTAGGGATAGTCTATGGTATATGAGAGTATTAAAATGGGATAATATGTTGTCTTTAATTTCAAATTGTAATGTAATACTTATGTTTTTATCCAGTATTTCCATGGATACTAAAGTTGTTGGTCCATCAGGATTTGATTTTCCTATGATCATGCAAATGTAAAAAAAATTGCACTTAATCTAGACAACTGGGGTCGGGGGGTTGCACTTTAACTGATGAATATTATATAAAATATATGAAAGATGATCTCAATTAATTCTAAAGGAATAATAATTATAAATTGGTTGAATGACCTAAAGATAATTCTTTATTTTGGGTAAAACGAGTTTTCAAAATAAGTGTGATTTAATGGAAATTATTGTAAGATATAAATCTAGACTTTTTGATAAATGATATAATCAACAAGAGGCCATGAATTATGAAAAAACTAATACTCTAGTATAGATGACTTGATTCTATTCCCATTCTTCTTGAATATTCCAAATTTCTAAATTTATGACTATTTCAAATGGATGTGTAGTTTTAATTTATAAATTAATATGTACTGAAGGAAGATTATTTAGAATAACCCCTTGGTTTTTTTAACACATTATTTCTAGAACTTTTTTTAAACATTATATGGAACATTAGGAACATAAAAAATATCTAAGATCATGGTATGATGGATTAACTAGTTATTTGTTATAGGAAATATTTGTTAATGATGTTGTGGATCCAATAATTTTTATAAAAAAAGTTTCAAAAAATGCTTTATATTTTAAATTTAGGTCGATGAAATTATATTTTTTTGACTCAAAAATATTTAATAGATTCGTTTATAGATATTATGAAATATGAGTTTGGAATGATCATGATGGGATACCTTACTTATTTTCTAGGTTTTCATATTTCATAAAAACTAAAAGGAACTTTTATATCTCAACATAAGCCTATAAAATATTCACTTAATAAATTTGGATTCTACGATACATAAATTATTAGAACTCTAATAGGAAACACAAATACTTTATGTATTGATGAATCTAGGAAACCATTTAAAAAATATATTTAGAGGAGTGACTGGAAGTTTACTATAATTAATATATAGCTTCCAGATTTAATGTTTTTATCCTTATATGAATGATAGAAATCTAATATAAAGAAGTCTCATTTTAAATCTGTAAATCCAAATTTTCATTATCTTAATGGAAATTATGGATTTATGTTTATTTTATAATTTATGATTTTTTTTAACTAAAATGTTTTTCAGATGCTGAATTTAGAGTTAAAAAAATGGAGATAAATAGTGATTATGAAACTTTTAATTTCTAATGATAGGATTTAGTGTTGTAGTATTATATGAAAAAAATACTCAGTAACACTTGCCACTGTAGAAGCTGAATCTGTGGATGTTAAAATTTGTTGTTCCTAAGTGTTGTGGATGTAACACACAGTCACTAGAAATGAATTGAGTTTTAGAAATACAAAAATATAATTTGAGTTCATATGTTCCAATAAATTAATTAAAAACAAAAACATCACTCATCATAAATTCATAAATATATAAGATACTATTTACATTGGGATCACACCCAAAAAGGATATATCATTTTACGATTCAATGGAATGAAATAAAATTTTTCTGATATTTTTACAAAACCCCTTAGTTATGATAGATTTTAACATACTAAATAGAATCTAGGAAAGATCAATACCAAGTGTTCATTCATTAATACTTCATGTTTTCCAACAGCCTTACATTAATGAAAATCCTTTCAAAGCGGGAGTACATATGTTGTCGTTTTCTAAAAATTTTAGTCCTTCTAATCATTTAGTTTTTTAAAAATATTTTTTTAAAAAAAGTTAGTTAAAAAAATGGAATAGCTAAATATTTAGTTTTTTGAAAAAAATGAATTTACTAAAAAATTATTTTAAAAATGATCAGATTCACTATTTTTTTTAATATTTTTCAAAATTACTAAAAAATTAGTATTTCAAAATTTTAATTTTCTAAAATTTTATGTTTTTTAAAAAAATAATAAAATTAATTATTCTAAAAACCAAGAAGAACAATAATTGGAATTAATTTCTTACAGAAAGTAATAAATTCACCTCAAAAGGTAGTTTCTAAACATATTTTTTTACTATCTATTGAAATATTTGTTCTATTTTTGTTTACATTTTTTTTGTTATTTAGATTTTATAAAACAAAATACATTATTATCTATAAAATTAATTCATCTGATAATATTTTTTATAAATCACTTAGAGTTCAAGAAATTTAATTAAATATTTTATGGACAATTCATGATCATCAGATCATATAATGAATTAAATCTGAGCCATCATATTTTAGGAAGTCAACTCATCAACCTATCCCAATAAATACAATATTATGCCACCATATCCCACAATAGTTTTTATAATTGTTGAAAACTATTAGACCTCAAATTCTCTTCCATTTTGATTATTTTTCATTCATTTGATCCAATTATGCTTCATCTAATCAGATCTTATGTGTTAATTCCGTCTCTACAATATGTCTACTCATGAAGTTCTATAAAATACAGATGTTTTCAAATAGAATAATGTTGAGAACTATCTTGGTAATAATTTTAAGAAATTTCACTCAATCCATGGTGGATGATATCTTAATCAAGAATTCAATGAATACTTACTCGAGTTTGTGATTATATCCCGACTCACACCTCCTTATAAACCAAAGTGGTTTTTTGAAAACCAAAAGTATAATTGTACCCTATTAGATATGGTAGGATCAATTTTTAGTCATTCAAGTATTCCATTATCCTTTTAGGGATACATATTACAAACAACAACACACATAATAAATCAAGATCCAATTAATAAAACAAACTGTATTCCATTTGAAACATGGTTGGGAAAGAAACCCTCAATGTCCATTTTATGTGAGTGTGGTTGAAAGAATTTGATATCGCTATTTCTAGAGAAAACATACACCTCGAGGCACTAAGTGTCTCTCTATAGGATGCCATAAATAAACAAGGGGATATTACCTATATAAACCCTCATATAATTAAGGTTTTTTTTAATAGGTGTCTCATATTTTTTTTAATGTTATTACATATTAAAAGAGGATATTGAGAGAGAGAGAAGAGAATTCAATAAATTATATGATCATGATACATAGGAGTTGGTATATAAACATATTACACAATTTTCTATGGAAAGAGAAGTTCTCAAGACAAAATTACTATGTAGGATTATGATAGATGTTAAATAACTAGATGGACATGGTTTTATAGTCACCTTCGGTAGTGACTTGTTATTAGTTGATAATATCGATATTATAACTTACAAGAAAGTATTATGTGGTATCGAAGCTTCTTTATATAAAGAAGCCATGAATTATAAAATTTATCCCATATACCAAAACAATACATGGGTTTTGGTAGATCTTTGTGTTGATATAAATATTATATTATGCAAAATGGTATTCAAGAAGAAACTACACATGGATTGATGTTTTATAACTTTTAAGAAAAATAGTTATAAAATGATTAAAATAGCATCAAGGAATTGACTATGACAAAGCCATTTTAATACATTCTATGATAAAATTGATCATAATTCAAATTAGATAGTATATTTCCATGATTATGATATTTTTTAGGGTGATTTAAAAATATCTTTATTTAATGGGAACCTTCACGAAGATGTATATATGAAAAAACTAGAAGGGTTTTTATCTCAAATTCTTTTTTACAATGTATGCATGTTATTGAAATCCATCTATGGTTTAAAGAATGTATATATGTCATGAAACGTTCATTTTTATGAATCCATAACTGAATTTGATTTAATAAAGAATAAAATTGACCCTTCTATCTATATGTAGTTTGGTGAGAGTGAGTTTTTTTCTAATAGTTTTTATTGATTAAATTATACTCATTGAAAATTAAATACTATTCTTTGTGTCTTTTAAAGTCTTTTTATACATTTTCTTCTCCATTAAAGACCTAAGAAAATTAGAATATATTATTTGGATGAAGATCCATCATTATAGATACACGTGTCTTCATAGACTTAGTCAAAGTGCATACATTGACAAGATACTATAGAGAGTAAGTATAGAATAATCTAAGAGTGGAATATTTCTTGTGCCACATATCATTCAACATTCCAAGAAAATATATCCTCTTAATATGATGAAGGATAGAATATGTAAATGATTCCATAAGGTTTAGTGATTTGGCATGGTATATATTGTATTACATGTACAATGATAGAAGTTTCCTATGCCATAAGCATTGTAGGAAGATATTAAGTAGAACCAGGTGACTACCACTAGATAAAGGTTAGTACGATCCTTAAGTATTTTAGGAATACTAAGGATGTGTTCCTAATGTATGGAGAATATGAGAAGATAGTAATCAAGAGAAATATAGATTCTTGTTTCCAAAAAAATGATCTCAAATTGTAGTCAGTTCAAATCATCACTCTCAATAAGACGTTGTGAGATAGCAAGTCTCAAAGAAAGTTGTGGTTTTTTAAGAACCATTGTGGGGTTTTGTTTTGAAAAAGTTTTTTATTTTTTGATAAGTAATAATTTTGTTGAAGAATGTTTTTTTAGTTATAAAAAGTTGAAGTTTCTAGTTGGTGAAGATTTTATTAAAGAGGATGTTGTTGGAGAATAAGAATTCACAAGTTAAGAATGTGTATCAAGCATTATTAACCAAATTAGATGATTATTTTAGAATCATAAACTTCTCAAAAATGATGAAAAGATTTATGATAAAAGATATTTAAGAAATGGTGGAGAGGTTTAAAGATTTTCTCTAAGAAAAATTATGAAAATATTCAGAACCTATTTTCTGAACCTGAAAACTAGAACCTGATTTCTGAACCTGATTCTTCAAAAAAAACCAGAACATGATTTCTGAACCTGAAAACCAGAAGCTTTTTTCAGAACCTAATTCCTAAGAAAACAAGATCCTGATTTCTAAACCTGAAAACCAGAACATGTTTTCGGAACCTGATTCCTGAGAAAACCAGAACCTGTTTTCGGAACTTGATTCCTGAGAAAACCAGAACCTGATTCTTGAATATGAAAACCATGACCTATTTTTGGAACCCAATTCATGAGAAAACCAAAACCTGATTTCTAAACCTAAAAACCAGATCCTTTTTTCATAAACTAATTCTTGGGAAAACCAGAACCTGATTTCTGAACCAGAAAAGAAGAACAACTTTTCAGAACCTGATTCCTGAGAAAACCAGAACCTGATTTCTGAGTAATTCAGAACCTGATTTCTGAATAATTCAGAAACTGATTTTGGAGTAATTCAGAACATGATTTCTATATTATTCAGAACCTGATTTCTGAAAAATTGTAAACCTGATTTCTGAGTAATTCAGTACCTGATCTCTGAAAAATTCGGAACCTGATTTCTGGATAATTTGGAACCTGATTTCTGTAAAATTCAGAACATGATTTCTGATTAGTTCGGAACTTGATTTATGACCCATTCAAAACTAGATATCTGTATAATTCGGAGTCTAATTTCTGTGCAATTTGAAACCTATTTTTTGAGTATGTTTCTATGAAAATCAGAACCAAATCCAGCTTTATCATTCTTAGAAATATATGAAGAGTTCAAGAAGGAAAACCCAAATTTCAACTTTCCATAAATCATGGAGAAATTTAAAGATATTTTAAGATATAAAATATTTATGATTAAATATGATAGATTTGAGGAAGCATAAAAGATTTTCTAGATTCCCTCCTTTGTTTTCTAATTTTCCTATAAATATGTGCTCACATAATTTACTCATTACCAACTTTTACACATGTAGAAAAGGCAGAGCACTGGAGAATTGAAATTGAAATGTTCCTACCATTATGAAGAAGTTTTCTTGAGTGTCTAAGAAGAAGAGAATCAGAATCAACTTACCTTACTAAGAAGATAATAATTATCTTGAAGATGTTTTCTTGAGTTTTTTAGAAGAAGGAAATCAGAACCATCATTACCTTGTTGGGAAGACCCATTTCAGAAAATCAGATTCAATAAAACCGGAATGAATATTCAGAGTGAGAATTTGTGGAGCAACTTCAACAATGTTCTTATTCCTGTGTTTGGCTCATTTTTTCTTTAAGAAAACATTATAAACTGATGGGAGTCAGTATAATCTTATCTATCGGGAGAGAGAAGGTGTTTAACTAGATTTGTAACAAGTTGTATTCACTTATTTATTATATTAGATTTTTATAGACCCATGGGAGTGGCTATGGAAAGCACATATGTTCTCTTATTGAGGCTGAAACTTGAATATCATGTGTGTCTTTCTTGCTCTATCTTTCTTGAATACTTGAGTTTGTTGCTAAAGGTTGGTAAGGAAATAACTCTTAGTAGGTTGCAAGGGTTAAGTTTCATAATGTTTTGAAACTTATAAAAAGTTAAACAATTGATTCACCCCCCCATTATTTGTTATTCGATACTTGGAACATCAAGTGGTATCAGAATTAGGTTCCCTTGTTGAATCCTTATCATGAATAATATAAATTTTATCAATAGTATAGGAGTTCCTATATTCGATGGGAAGAACTATTATGGGTGAAAAAATAGGATGATTCCTTATCTTCTATCTCTTAGCATGGAAGTTGTTGATGTTGCCACTATTGGTTTTCCCTTATTGAGAATGATTCCCCCATGAAAGCTACTGATAAAAAGAAAATATAAGTTAATGGAAAGAAAAGAAATAAAATACTTATTTCCTTATCATAGAATGTTTATCAAAAGGTTATAGGTCTTAAATATGCCAAAAGTATGTGGGATAAGCTTGAGAGTGTTTTTGAAGGGAATACTAAAGTTAAGGAAGAAAATCTACAGATCTGGCACAATATGTATGAAGATATCAGAATGAGAGATGAAGAAACAATTGATGAATACATCTCTAGAGTGAATGAAATTGTTTGCAACATCAGGGGGTTTGGAGATTGTTTAGAAGACTCAAAAATTGTGAAGAAACTTATGAGAATATTTCCAAACAGGTTTGATTCTAAAATTTCAACTTTAGAAGATAAGGATGATTTATCCCTTGATGAACTACATAAAATTATTGTTGCTTATGAAATGAGTAAATGTATAATATTTAAGCAGAATATGAAAGATGAAATAGATTTTGAAGCTATAAGAAAGTTGAATATCCAAGATGATTATGAATATGATTCTTGTGAGTCCGATTATAAGGGAGATGAAGAGTTGAATGAAAAAAATCATGTCTCTCATATCCAAGAACTATCAAAGTGGAAGAGAAAATTATGGAGGGAAATTTCTTCTCAAATGTTTTGAGTGTGGCGGAATTGGACACCTTTCAATGAATTTCCCTTAGAGGAAAATTGGATAATATCAAGATTTTTCTGATGAGAATCCTCGATGGATGATGTATAACAAGAATGAAAAAGAAATGGAGAATTCTAAAAAATTCAAGAACATGTTTTCTGGAAAGAAAAGAAGTATGTTGAGCAATAAGGTTGAATTGGAATCATCTGACAATAATTCTTCGGAAGATGAAAGTAAAGAAAAATTCAGAACCTTCATTGCAAAAGTTGAGAAAGAAATGTATCCTCATAGAGTGAAGAATGTGGTGAAGAATATTACAGAGAATATCTGCTAAGATCTGAATTTCTTGCATGTATTGAGAAAAAAAAATCTCTCAAGAAATAAATTCATTTGATGAAGAAGAATCATGAAGAAGTTCATGATGGAAGTAAAGATGTCACCAAGAAGTAATATGAATACGTTCAAGAAATTATATGTTTAAAACATATAATTGCTGAACATGAAAAGATGACTGAAGATCATAAAAAGTAGCTAGAAACTAAATACGAAGAGGTCAACAAGTTGCAATAAAAATTTATTGAGTCCAAAATTACCCTAAGGAAAATGAATTAAAACTTCAACAAATCCACTGAAGTAAAATCTGAGACTTCCAAGATTGTTGAGAAGGCTTACTATTAGAATCGGGTAAAATCTTCTCCCATAATAAATAATGTTTTATATAATTCGTCTATCATTAAGGGTTATGGTAAATGTATTAGTAATTCTTGGTTGGAGAACATATGTGATAAACATATCAATCCTCCAAAAGTAAAAAACTCACTCAAAATAAAAGATGACCTACATCTTGAGTTTTCTAGAGCTGAAAGAACTTATCAACCTTAAAAAAGTTTCTATAATGAAAGATAATTATTTAATAGAAAATCAAGATTTTATGGCTATTTCTGGTGATGCATAATATATGGTAATAGAACTTATCATTGATGGAACAATTTGGCTCTACCCAGAAAGAAAATTTGAGCAATTTGGAATAAATATTGAAAGAATGATGAGTAAATTTTCGTACTCACAGAAAGTTGAAAAGGTGAATTATCATGTTGTCAAAAACATTCCAATAAAGAATAAATTCGAATGTTTGGAAGAAGTTTTTGGAAGATGTGATCAGTCTGTTCATCATGCCAAAATATTTCTAACACTCCTTCGACAACATGTTTCTTATGATAAGAAAGAAAATAAAGCTGAAAATAAGAAGGTTGATGTGAGGGATTTTGTTGTTGAGACAGCTTTAAAAGAAAGTAATCGGAACAAACCATGGATTAGTGATAGTGGATGTTATTCACACATGACAGGTGGTATAAAAATCTTGGAACATGTTTAATTTCATGATGGAGGATAAGTTACTTTTGGCCATGATAGTTCCTTAAAATTTAATGGAATCAGAATGGTAGAGATTGAAGTAGAGAAACTAAATTATCAGGAATTCTTTCTTATTGATGGGCTAAAACATAACTTACTTAGTGTAATCCAACTTTGTGATGATGGAAAAGAAGTTATCTTTAGAAAGGATTCTTGTATCATAAAAATTGTGAAAAATGGAAAATTGGTTAAAAAAGGAGAAAGAACCAATGGGGTTCTCTTTCAAAATAGAGAATCTAATAACTCTTGTTATTTGAGTGCTGAATATGAAAACAAGTTGTGGCACCAAAGACTTGGCCACCTTGGGAAGAAGAACATGAGAAAACTTTCTAAAGTTGATGTTGTTCAAAATTTTCTAGAACTGAAAATAAGAGATGATGATTATTGTATTACTTTCCAGAAAGGAAAGATGACTAACAAAAGTCATAAAAGATTTGAGATTCAATCTAACAAACCACTTGAGCTTATTCATTCTAATTTGTGTGGGTCGATGAGACATCAATAAAAAAAAGAGATTTATAATTTATCACTTTTATTAATGATTTCACTCATATGACAGACATCATGTTCATGAAGCATAAGTCAGAGGCTATTGAAATGTTTAAATTATTTAAAAATGATTTTGAGAAAGAATTTGGGGTTTCCATAAAGAATCTAAGAATAGAAAATGGCATGAAATTCATAAGATATTATTTTTAAACTTATCTAAGGAAGCATGGTATCAAACATTAGTATAGTTCTCCTTATACTTCACAAAAAAATGGAGTAGCAGAAAGGAAGAATAGAAGGCTGGTGGAAATATGAAGAAATATGTTATCATAAAAAAAAATTCAAAATTCTTTTGGAGTGAAGCTGTTAGTACTGCTATACATGTTCAAAATAAATGCTTGTTGAGATTGAAAACCAACATGAATCCTTATGAGATGTGGTATAAAAAAAACCTTTATTGACACACTTCAATGTATTTGGATGTCCATGCATTCCCAAAATCAAAAATCTAGACTTAGGAAATTTTGATGAGAAAGAAGAATAAGGAATATTTATGGGTTATTCACCAAATAGAAGAAGTTAAAAATACTAAAAAAAATGTTTACAGAAGTTGGTGGACTCATTTGATGTGAAGGTATTTTAAAATTCATGTTCCTTCACAAAATCTATTAAGAATACTGAGGAAGATAAATCAGAGAATCCCCACAAAATTGAAAGTGACTCAGATGAGTCCCATGGGGAAGAAAGTGATGCTATGAATAGAAATGTATGTTTTCTTACCTTATGAAAACATGTTGAATATGAAAATAGTATTGGGAATCCGAAGGCTCCATTTCAAACAAGACGAATGTTGACATTAGAAAATTAGGCTTCACTTATCTCAAAAGTTGAACCAGAATTAGTTTTAGAAGATATTCAAAATAAATAATGGTTGTATTCTATGAATGAAGAACTAGATCGGATTAAGAAGAATGAAACATGGGATCTTATTCCAAGACCATCAAATAAAAATGTTATCAAAACCAAGTGGGTTTATTGAAAAAAATTGAATGCGCATGGAGAAGTTATAAGAAACAAACCAAGGATAGTTGGTATAGGATATTCATAGGTGGATGTTGTGGATTTTGATGAAACATTTTCCCCTATTTCAAGGTTGGAAACTATTATAATGTTTCTTGTAGTGGCTACTCATCGGAATGACAAGGTTTATCAGATGGATGTAAAGTCAGCTTTCTTAAATAGTGAAATTGAGGAAGATGTTTACATTGAACTACCTTGTGGGTTTTTACTTAATGATGATGAATAAAAAATTTTCAAATTGAAGAAAGTATTTTATAAGATAAAACAAGCTCCATGAGCATGGTATTCAAATATTGACAATTCATTTAGAAACATAAACTTTTCGAAAGGAAAGGTTGATAGAAACCTGTATGTAAAGGCATTGACTCTGAAACATTAATTGTAATTGTTTATATGGATGATATAATTTTTATTGGAGATGAATAAAAGGTTTGTGAAGAGTTTTATAAAGAGATTAATAAAAACATTGAAATTTAAATGTTGGGAGAATTAACATTCTTCCTTGTATTACAAGTTCAACAATAAGAAAACTAAAAATTCTTATCCCAAGAAAATTATTCCAAGGAATTGTTAAATAAGTTTGGGATGGAAGAATCAAAGTAAGTTTCAACTCCTATCTTAGTGAACACATAATTGAGAAAAGATGAATTAGGGAAAAGTGTGAATCAGAAATACTTTCAAACGCTGATAGGAAGTCTTCTTTATCTTACATCTTCAAGGCCAGATATTTATTATATTGTGACTCTATGTTCCTGGTATCAAAGTAATCCAAAAGAATCAAACATGTTGGTATGTAAAAGGATTTTGAGATATGTTAAAGGAAAAACTTCACATGATTTTTTATACAAGAGAAATAAGGAGATGAAGTTTCATTGTTATACTTATACTAATTGGGTTGGGGATTGTAATGATATAAAATCAACATTAGGAAGAACATTTTTCCAAGGGTAATGTTGTGTGAGTTGGCACAGTAAGAAACAAAGTTCAGTATCATTAAGCACAGATGAATCCGAATATGTTGCAGCCACTCAGGATTGTACTCATATGATGTGGATAAAGGTTTATCTGGACGATTTGAATGTGCATGTTTTTAAACCTTTAAAGATACTCTGTGATAATCAAAGTGACATTGATATTTCTAAAAATCATGTTCAACATTCAAGATCAAAACAAATTGATATAAAGTATCACTTTTTAAAATTGAAAGCTATTATTGGAGAAGTCTTGATGTAATATGCGTTAAAAAAGTATCAGATTGCTGATATTTTAAAAAAATAAATGTCAAAGGAAAGGCTTTATGAACTGAGGCTATAACTCCATGTTCAGCCTCCTCTCGCAACTTCTTAAAACTCATAAGAAAGATCCCCCACCATGCTTTGGATTATGTTGAAAATGGGGAGAGTAAGTAACAACATTTACATGGATGTTTTTATTAATCTGAAGCTGTGGTTATCATATAATGGGGGATATGGAAAGAAAAGTGATAGAGGAAAAGAAAAGTGAGAAAGAGAAAGATAAAAGTTAAGGGGGAGTTTCAGTAAGGTGAAGTTTTTACTTACATGGACACAAAAGTTTCTTATCACTAAGGGATGGAAATCCTTCAAAAACATTAATTTATTTAGTAGTGTGGTGTCAGTAAAATCTCTTTTTGAGAAAGTCTATTCTTTGCTAAAGTTCAAGAACATGAGATGTTAAAATTTTTTAGAGGTAGAAATTTGTTGACAAGGGTTGACAATGAATGAAAATGGGGATATTGAAGAACCTTTGTGGTGTTTTGTTTTGAAAAAGTTTTTTATTTGTTGAAAACTAATATTTTTGGTGAAGAGTGCTTTTTTAGTAACAGAAAGTTGAAGTTGTTGGTTTCTGAAGATTTTCATAAAGAGGATGTTGTTGAAGAATAAGAATTCATAAGTTAGGAAAGTGTCTCAAACATTCTTAACTAAATCAGATGATTCTTTGATGGTATTAAAGTTATCAAAAATCATGAAAATTTTAATGATAAAAGATTTTGAAGAAATGGTGGAGAGGTTTGGAAATTTTCTCTAAGAATTTTTTTGAGAAAATTCGAAACCTATTTTCTGAACCTGAGAACTAGAACTCGATTTCCGAACTTAATTCCTTAAAAAAACTACAACCTGATTTCCGAACCTGAAAATTAGAACCTTTTTTCGAAACCTGATTCCTGAGAAAACCAGAACCTTTTTTCAGAACCAGATTCTTGAGAAAACCAGAACCTTGTTTCTAAACTTTAAAACCAGAACCTGTTTTCGAAACCTAATTTTTGAGAATACCAGAACTTGATTTCTGAACCTGAAAACTAGAAAATGTTTTTGGAATCTTATTCTTGAGAAAACACAAACCTGATTTCTAAACATGAAAACCTGAACCTATTTTCAGAACCTGATTCCAAATAAAATCAGAACCGATCTCTAAACCTGAAAACCAGAACTAGTTTTTGGAATATGATTCCTGAGAAAACTAGAACCTGATTTCTGAACTTGTAAACTAGAACCTATTTTCAGAACCTGATTCCTAAGAAAACCATAACCTGATTTTTGAACCCAAAAACCATAACATGTTTTCAAAACATGATTCCTGAGAAAACCAGAACATGATTTATGAGTAACTCGGAACCTGATTTATGAACAATTCAGAACCTGATTTATGAGTAATTTAGAACCTGATTTATGAACAATTTAGAACCTGATTTCATTATAATTCGCAACCTGATTTCTGCACAATTCAAAACATTATTTCTGAGTAATTTCGAACCTTATTTCTGAAAAATTCAAAACCCAATTTCTTCATAATTCAAAACTTTATTTATGTACAATTCAGAACCTGATTTCTTAGTATTTCAGAACCTTATTTCTGGACAATTCGGAACTTCATTTCTGCATAATTTGAAACCTGATTTCTTCACAATTCAGAACCTTTTTTCTGAGCATGTTTCTAAGAAAATTAGAACCAAGATCTAGCTTTATCATTCTGAGAAATATATTAAGAGTTCAATAAGGAAAACCCAAATTTCGACTTTCTGTAAATCTCATAGAAATTTAAGAATATTTGAAGAAGTCAAATATTGAAGATTAAATGTGAGTGATTTGAAGAGTTTCTTAGATTTGTGGAGGAGGGAAAGATTTTTAAGATTATCACCTTTGTTTTCTAAGATTCCTATAAATATTTTATTATATCATTCGTTCATTAGAAACTTTTACACAAGTGGAAAGGGTAGCAGACTAGAGAATTCAAAGTGAAAATTTCCTACCATCTTGAGAAAGTTTTCTTGGGTGTTTGATAAGAAGATAATCAGAATCATCTAGTCTTAATAAGAATATCAGAATTATCTTGAAGAAGTTTTCTTGAGTTTTTGCGGAAGGAAATCAGAACCATTATTACCTTGCTGAGAAGCCCGGTTTCAGAAAATAGGATTCAAGAAAACCAGAATGAAGATTCAGCGTGGGCATTTGTGGAGCAGCATTAAAAAATTTCTTATTCTTGTGTTTGGAATAAATTTTCTCTATGAAAATATTGTAAACTGATGGGAGTCAGTATAATATTTTCTATCAAGAGATTTAAGGTGTCTAATGGGAGTTGGCACAAGTTTTATTCACTTTTTTATTATAGTGGATTTCCATAGACCCATGATAGTGGCTATGGGAAAGACGTAGGTTCTCTTATTAAGTCCAAACCTTGTATATATTGTGTGAATATCTTTATTTATCTTTCTTGCATGCTTGAGTTTCTTTCTAAAGGATGAAAAGGAAATAAATCTTAACACGTTTCAAGAGTAAAGTTTCTTCATGTTCTAAAACTTATAAAAAGTTAAACAACTGATTCAACCCCCCGCCCCCCGTCTCAGTTGTTATTAGATCCTTGGAACAATAATTGTTTATTCTACAATAGATTTTGAGTTAATTATATCTTATAAGGTCACTAAATAGGATTTTTGGATTGAAATTTCTATCCAACAGCTTGATATGGTGGCAAAAAATAAAGACCCTACCATACTCTCTTGTTACAATACTATAGTGGTGGATCTTCCAAACGATAGAAGGTCTCATCAATGGATGAAGAACACACTTTGGAAATATCATATATTGAGGTATTTTTCATTGGGTGGAGATGTTAGTGTGAGTAAAGTATCAAAGTAAGAAACCATAGAATAACCCATAACTAAATAAGTAACAATGTAGAAACACAATCATCATATGAGATCGTTTAGACCAAAATTCGATAGTAGTTTACATTAGGCCTTGGGGATTCTGTTGGAGTTGTTATCCTTGAACCAATTTTTTATACATTATATTGAATTTTAAATAAATGAAGTTTATAATAATTAAAATATATTATTAGATATTATTTCTAGTTTCATGTGAATTTAATGTAATAATGTCCTAGAGTATCTTTCTCATTAAAAATTAAACATCAGTTAGCTACTAAATTGTGAACATTGAAATTCCAAGATGATATTCTTAAGCATTTATCTATGGTAGGATAACAGTTTATGATATGAAACATAGTATGTTGATAGTCTGGTGTGAGTACTCATAAGAAAATGATATTACATCTCATAATATTCATACTTGGTAATATCTAAGACAAGACATTATAAGAAAAGGACCTCTTGTATAAAATCCACATGTTTATGTGTTATTATATACTCCTCTTTATGAGTGTGTTTATTGATCCATAGACATTAATATTATTATTATTTCATTTCATGAATCATTCTCTACGATTTATTTTCATAAACCATGATGATATATGACCACGGTGAAGTTGGCTATGTTTGGTGCATCAGGAATGATATTATATTATTGAATATGACAATGAATGATTTTTACCATACATATTTAAGAAAATTGATATCTTGGCCCTTTGATTGAAATAGAACTATTAGATTAAATTCCATGGTTATGGGGTATAAGATAATTTCTTTCAAATAGTCAATGAATGATATATAAAGTGTATAGGTTGATGACACATGTGTGAAACCTTATTCATGATCTATCATAGCAAAGGGATTAAAGTACACATTGATCATTTGTATGTGGTTTTTCTATTTCAACATATCTTATTCATTTATGGGTTCCCTAACTCATTGGTAGATGGTAATCTTAGACTTTAGGCAGGTCTTCCTAAAGAAACCAAGGAAGATGAATAATGGGTCACACACGATGTGTTTCCTTTTATAGCTCTTAAATTTTATTTATATTTAACAAATGTAATAGATATTATTCTCTAGAACAAGAATTAATATGTATTAATTATTTATTAAATTATCAACAATATTAAATAATTATTTATTTTCAAGGAAATTTTTTAATTACATGAATATATAATATTTATTTCTCTCATATTATTCACATCATAATGAATATTAATATACCAAATAAATAATTTGTTTAGTTACATGATCATTAAATAAATATTTATTAACTCAGGTGTGAATGGAATATTTATTGAATTGATGAATGAATAATATTTACTTAAATATTTATTCTAATAATTACATATATTTTTTAAGAGAATGACAAAATAAGATTTTTCAGTGATGAATAATTATTTACTATTTTGAAAATATATATTATTCAATGCACTGGTTAGTGCATGGAATAAAATAAAATAATAATATTATTTTATGTCATATAGTGGGGATCTTTTTGGGATTAGTATATTATAAAGGGTCTTTGTGCAATTAATAAAATACTAAACCCTAACACTAATTCTATAAAAAGCTGTTATGGAAATTAGAGATAGGTTAATCGTTGTGGAAAATAATTACCTATCATGATCTCCCACCCATCCATTCCTCACAAGACTAAGAAGAACAATAGAAATTATTTAACACCTATTGTAATCTGAAGCAGTAAAGGTGAACAATGTAAGATGATTTATTAGTTCATTGGTGATTTTTTAGAGTCCAACAGAGCATGTGTGGATCGCCTCTAGAGGGCCTCTACTTTGTATCCTCATAAGGAAATGACACAACATTTATTGGGGTTAAAAGTTCAAAATTATCAATGAACAAATATCTGAAGACCATTGTAAAATATCATCTATAAAATTTAGTAAAAATAAACATAAAATATCATGTCAGTTGATTTTGACAATTTTATTTTTTAATTTTCATTGAGTAATTTTTTTTGACCATGGAATTCATGGAATGTATTTTGTGAATGATATGTTTAATTTGAAAAAAAATCGGGTTTAGTCATTGCATCAGGAACCATAGGCATTGCATTCCATGTGAAATTTATTGAGTTATATGATATGTGTGATGATATTGAATAATGTATTACTAACAGTGAAAACTATCAATATGAAGAGATTTATCTATTTTTTAAAATGACATTTAAATTTCTTATCTTGTAGGTGTGGGAGAAGATGGGGGAATCAAGTTAATTGTTGATAATGATAATAAATTATGAAAGAATCAATTGTTTGATTCCTCATTCTCTAACTTAGTAAATTGTGTCTTATTTAATATTATAAAATATTTATTTATTATATAATATAGATTCTATCAAACACATTTTTATAACTCTAAATTCACAAAAAAAATTATATTAATGAATAATTAAAAAAAATACATCTAAAAATCATGAAAACAAGATTTTTTGTGAATGGTATAGGGAAATGTATATTCATTTAGCCTTTAATAAGTAAAAAAATAATATTACATTGTCAAATAATAAAGACTTTATTTTTAATTATATATAATTACAAAGAAATTTTGATCAAAAAAATCAATTGTGTTCATAATTTAAAGTATTATTTAAATATTGAAATATGATTCTTTATTTTTCTGTTAGTAATTTTAAATTTATCATTATAGAACATTATATAATTTCAACATGTTACCCTATGTTATCTTATCTTTTTATCAATAATTTTCAATATAGTTTCTAGATAAAACCCTATAGAGACAAAGATATCATGGTTCTCCCCTAGACCCCCATTTAGGGTGCAACATCATATTGGCTCAACCTCTATCTCCTCGCTACTCTTGTTCTTCTCATTTGTATGATAAGATACTAGAACGGTTTTTTCAGAATGTGAAAGCTGGTTGAGGATTAATTATGTTTTTTCCATGGTTATAATTAGGTGTTAATAGGTTTGAGTTGGATAGTGTTTTGTCTATTGGACCCATATTCTTGTGGCTTATATACCCCTTCCTAGAATAAATTTCAATGAAACTACAAATTTTGTGCATCCTTATTTCATGGAGAATTGCATGAATGCATTAATGTTCTATTTATAACATCCTCCTACACTCCTCTCAGTTGTAATTGGTTATTTAAATAATTATATTGTTTCTCCTTTTGTTCAATGGTCTATTTGTTACACATTTTAGAGCTCTATTGGCATGCCTCCACTTTTGTTCGATAACCATCGATGGATCCACAGAGACCTCTACTCTTTAATTTTCTATGTTTTAGATTTTACATTTCATTTTCTTGTATTTTTTGTCATCTTTACTCATTTATCATTTTTCCATGATCATTTATGAATTACCCCACTGCAGTCAGGCTCATCGGATTCCATGACAAGTTTGATTGATGTTGGTGCCTTTGTGGTGACTAGTCCTGGTTTTAGGGTTTTTTTTGGTAGCTTATGACGTTGTTTCACTATGTATCATCCATTACAATGTGCAATTGATGGTAACTAGAAATACATGGTCCTATAGTTGTCACTGATCAACATCAGTAATTTGGAAGGGTTGATGATGGGCAGTTGGTGTCATTTGTGATGTGTTCTTGGAATATCAAGGTTTTAATGTCCAAGGATAGTATTTTGAGGCCAATTCCATCAGGACTATTATGGTTTAATCGGGTTATTTTGTTTGTTTTTTCTATTTTTGGTTTTCGTTTCTCTCCCATCCCAGAAATATGGGGGATTTATACATGTTCCCCCCAACCCAAATTTTAATAGAGGCAATGTATGGTTCCCCTTAACAATTTCAAAATGGGATATTTAAACATTGAAAAAATGGATTTCCACCATTAAATGTTAAATTATAATATTTTCATGAATTATATAACATGATCTAACTAGTTTCACTATTGATTAAATTTCGTGGATTTTTTTTAACTAAATGTTTTACCAACTATAATCGGTCTACATAGTCACATGACATGCCTACTTTTAGTCTCAAAATATATGGATATAGAACATAAATATCAATGATTAATTGTAGTGAATAAATGATAAGATATTTTTATCCAAATCAAAATTAATGTTGATCATATGATATATCATCTAATCAAATCATAGTAAAACATTTAAAATGTATCATAATATAATAATGTCAATAATTATACTTTTTTATAATAAAAAAATAAACCTAGTGGAATGTAAGAAAAAAATGAAATATAAAATAAAGAAAATATATGAAAATGCAGATAGTATTGGGTAACAACTCAAATACCTCTAAAGGATATCAATTTCCAAAATAAATTCATATTATAGAACCCATAAATTTTATATCAAATTTAATGGTGGTTTTATCCTAAACAAAGGAATCCACATTCGAAGCCAAAAAAACCCACAAATATAAACCACAAATATGGTATCAATGTATAATAATTTAAAACTCTATAATCTTATCTACCGATGTTTTTGATTAACATAATTAGAAAATAATTGTCTTCTTATCAACTAATTTCCATAATCTCAAAGAATTAGTCATACACTCTTTCTTTATACCCTTAGATTCTCTCACTCTAAGTGATTGGAAAAAAATTTAAATCTCAAAGATCTTTAATAAAAAAATATTCGACAATGAAAAATAAAAATAATAAAATATCAAAGCATTTATAGTTTAAACCACACATGTATATTTCCTTAGAAAAGATATCTAAAGAATATAAAATCAAAATAGATTTAGGAAATATTCTTTTTTAAACATAAAAATGATTGATATTTCCTCAACTATTTCTTGTAATTACAAGTGTTCCTCTTATATTTTATTTCAATTTATAGTAAATTGGGAAATAAACTCAAATGATAAAATTATGAGGTCAATGGGTTCAGTTGTAACCACATTAGGAATCATACTCCATCATCTAAAAAATAATTTTTTCTCTATATCATCTAATGAGTTCTACACCATCAAAGTGAAAAAAACATCAATTAAAAATATTTCAATTAAATTATTCACATAGAATTATTATTAAATCGAAACATGTAAAAATACAATCCAAACATGAAAAACTCAAAATAAATCACCCAAAATATTATTTTTTAATTAAGATTGTGACATGAGTTTATTATGAGTTTAGAATCCAAGGTTAATCATATGATAATGAATAAAAAATAACCACTTCTGAAAATTAGAATTTAAAATAAAAAATATCAATTTTTTCAAAAATATTAAAAAAAAATCTATTTATATTTTTATGTAAAATTATCATTCATAAGATTTACCATTCATTAAACCATAGGAAAAACCTATCCTCTTTTATAAAAATTTATATAGCTTAAAACTAAAATTGGAAATATAAGTATAATAAATAATATAAACATTAATTGTACAATGTTCCTTCCCATTTAATGAACGTTAGTATCAAACGTAAACATAATTTTTCAAAACTACTACCACTTTATAATTTTAAAAATATATACAAGGACAATAAAATCTTTGTAAGGTAGAATTTACAATACATTTATTAAAAATTGTATAAAAATAAAAAAAATTAAACTACCCATTTATAAATATTTAGGGAATATAAGAGGATTTTTTTTAATTTTTTAACATCTTTTAGTCTCACACATAATTCTTTGATTGGTTTCATTAGTAATTTTATAATGGAAAAATAATGTAAAAAAAGAATAGAAATTGTAAAAATCCCTTTTATTTTCAAATATGATTCCCCAAGGTTTAATGTCTCGATTAAATAATGTTTGATAGTTTTAACATTAATTTTCATTAAGATCCACCTGTGTGATTTATTTGTCTATATTTTATAATTTTTTCTTTTTTAGATATATATTTCTCGATGAAAATTTATTCAAACATATGGGATAATAATTCAACATATTCAATGTAAAGAGTGTTATAAATACAAATAGATTTAAAATTTATACATTCCTATGATATTTAGTAATCATTACTTCTATATTTTCAATCTCTTATATTTTTATTTTATCTTATAATATTATAAAAATGTAACGCACAAACTTTTCTATGTTTAAGATTTTATGACTTGAGATCCTCAAGAAAAATTTTGACTCTCTTTTTCCATTTCAAGGACTAAATTTCGAGTAATTGAGACTAAAACATACTGAGCAGAGAATTATCATTAGGAAAAAAGATACCGTAATAGAAACATTAATCAGTTTCTATTAATTGAAGTTAATATAATTTTCTATCTTTTAAGATATGAAACTAATAAATTATTAAGATGCGATTTTTGAATTAACATAAACTTCATTTATATCTTCTCACTCATGTATTGGAAATTCCTCTATATATGTAGAGATAAAATTCAAATAATCCGCATCTAAATGAATGTATTCTTTTCATATGTTATCTATTTATGTCTTCCAATTTCTATTGAAATTATCTAAACATATTTATAAGTAGTCGTAACCTCTTTAGATTCAGCTTCCAATGGTCAAGATTCCATTGATTCATCTTCTAATTCATGTTCTCTTAAAATCAAAACATTCATAAAAGGGATATATTTCAAACATTTAATTAGTGATCAAGTTTATTATCCTTTGTTAAAAACATATTATGAGAGTGTTTAATAAAATACATGAGTATCATCTTCCCTTAAATTATATTTTCCCTTTCTGGTTGAAATTTTATTCAGAATAGATATATTCAAAAAATCACAAACTCCTACATGATTCTTTCTAATAGAGACATGGGAAATAAAAAATTAATACTTATCATGGTTTATTGGGAACTCATTTTTCTTAATATTGAACTTTTAAATCACTTCTTATTCTATAATATCTTTTCATTCATTTTTTTATAGTCTCAATATGACATTTCCAAAATACATTATTCTAGGATACAGTTACTTTCAAAAACTTTCAAAGAACACAAATAACTATAATTATAAGAAATTATTTATTTTCTCTTCAATTGTTTTGATGGGTTTTCCTTCTTTTGAGAGATTTTATCAAAAAATATATGTTCTATAGGTTATAAAACATTTCCATTATTATCCTACTTAAAAAATTATTCACTATCCTAGAATTTTGAAGTACGTTTTCTACTCCACATTCAATGTATTTTTTATTTATACACCCTAAAAATAGTATCATCATTTATATGGTCTCATGATGGAAAAATAATTCTTTTATTCTTTCCTAGGTTCCAATGTTTCAGGAACCATCCATTTGAAGGATCTTTAATTTCATTAGTTTCCAAAAATATAAAGTAAGATGAACTCTTCAATTTCACCACACTATATTTAAAAAACATAGGTTTAATCCCATAATATTTACAAATAGGTTCTTAATCGTTATATAGAGTAATCTATAAAAAATAGTTTTTGATATTTTATAGTATCCTTATCACGTTTTTTTTATTAAAATAATTATTTAACCCAATGAAAACCCAAATAATCCTTCAATGTAATGGTTTTTCATTTTATAAACATTTTCCTTAACATTATAAAGGTTTTCTTTAGACATTTTTTTATGAAAAAATCTATAGTTTTTGGAATGTTTTTTTAAAATATACTCATATTCAATTTTTAGTTTGATTACCTCTTTTTAGAGTCATTATTAACAAACAATCCTAGATGGTGAACTTTGTTTACTTTCTCTATCAAAATATATAAAAAATAGAGGTAGCATAAAAATGTTGAATAGAAAATGTATATAAGGTTCATGTTTCATTAAAGTAAGACCCACTAACTGTAACACCCTGAGATTTTATGAAAAATATTCTTTTTAATTTCATAAATGTATTGTGTTGTACGCTACCCTAAAAGGAGCTTGCACAACACACATCCTTGACTTTCCTTGCATTACACGCAATCACGACCTTCCTCAATAGCGTGTGTAGTACGCAATACCGAGTTTCACTAAACAACGATATGCTATTAAAATATTATTAAAACTAGCCGTTATGAAAAGTAATAACCACTTTTTGAAATTTTGTAAATTTTATTTTTCAAAATGGACTTTATTTTTGGATTCAGAATATCGAAATTAGCTTAGGGTAAAATTTTGGTACTTTTCGAATAACTTTCATTTTCTGATGAATAGTGAAAATTACTAAATTTTAATTAAAAACAACCTTTTTAATCGAAATAATTAATATTGATAAATTATTAATTTGAGTGGTATTAAAGTATATTTAGAATATATTTTTACAATTTGATACAATGTTGGTCATTGGATGTAATTTCACATTTAAACCAGACATAAACAAATGTCAATCTTTTGATAGTTATTATCTCTTAAGAACACGCTATTTGTTTTGACGACGGGAATTAATTTTTAAATTAATTAATGCAACTGATATGTTTTGAATTTGGTAAAATAGACATCATTTTTGAATTCATAATATCAAATATATCTTAGGCCTAATTTTTGGTATTTTTCTGGAAACTTTCATTTTTTTGATGAATAGTGAAACCACTAAGTGGTAGTTAAAAAAATGAATTTTTCATAAAACATAATTTTACCGCTTCTGTGAGTGGAATTTCAAAAATCCGAGAGACATGCTTGATGTCAGTAAGTAAAATGTGGTTCATTGAGATGAAAATAATTTTTGATGAATAGTAACTTTTTACTTTTTTTTACCACGGTTAAAAGTAAATAGGGTAATTAAGGGTAAAAATGATATTATTATTACCCTAAAACATGTCATAATTCTATTGGATAAGTGTAATTCGACCAAAAACAACCTTAGGAATAAAATATGACCATTTAGGCCCACTTGGATTAGATTAGGACATTTATTATTAATTTATTTAAAGAAGGGTTAAAATAGTTGAAATCAAAGTTTAATACGTATATCATTTTTAATATAGGGTTATACATAAGATTAATTCGACTATAAATATTAATTAGAAAGATAAAATGATTTCATACATAATGGTATTTTATTTGAAATTTTTTGACATTAAATAACTTAATTTATTTATGACACAAAAATGATGCAGTAATTATATTATTAATGAAATATTGACATAATTGATGTTATAAATAGCCAAATAAATGTAATATTAGTATTTCTATGAATTAAACTAATTTTATAGGTTAATATGACATGTTAGTATTGATGTAATATACTTTTTGTGAACTAATCATTCTGTTATGATTTTCACAAAAATCAATTACTAAATAGTGTCAAAATTGACATAAAATAGTTTTTAAAACAAATATTATATTATTAATTGTTATGTTATTTTTAAAAAACTAAGGTTCGGCCAAATTACTTAGATAAGGTTATATATATTAATAATAAACAACTTGAGGTCTGTTTGGCTACTTATAGTAAGTTTATTAACCTTATAGTGTAAGAACAAAAAAAGACACGGTAAAAGTAAAATTATCTAACTTAAAGTTAAATATAAATGATTAGGTTAAAATAGGAACCTAAACTTGTCTAAATTATATTGGATGAGAGGATTTCGAACCATCCCCAACATAGCTACAAAATAAATCAATTTGGAGCTATTTAAAACCGAATTTGGCTTTATAATAAAATAATATTTTTTGTTATTCCAAAGGTGCCCCTCTCCTCACTTATAAAAGGGCACCTCCTCCCTCTCTTCCTCACACCACTTTGAGCCTTCAAGCTCAGCCAAAACCTACGAAATTATCTTATCCACTTCCCTAGAAAAATCCTAGAGGTTCTGGTCTTCCTCAAAGACCAATTTTAGTGCCCTAAAAGGAGATCTCAAAGAGGCGCTTCAAAGAAGAGGTAATGTCCGTTACCAATTCTTTCAACTTTATTTCTTATTCCACTTCTTCGTCTTAGTTTGTTTCATTATGAAGTAATAACATCCGTATAAATAATATACTGATATGTTATTATAAGTATGAAACAACCTTATTTCACCATCTATCCATCCTACGGAAAACAAAATCACCGCGCGTGCGTACGAACGGAATACCGTCTCCAAGCCGTGGTGTAATCTATTTTCCACCACCAACTTACTTGGATGGGTATAATGGTTTACATAATAACTATATATTATTATTGTAAAGTTATATTGATTATGAAATAGTATACATACACTCCAATACAATTCGATGATAATGAGAACGATATAATCGCTCGTGCGTACGTACGGACTACCGTCTCCACGACGCGATGAGATTCACTCTCCACGTTAACCATTCATGAATGATTATAAAGTATATATAATAAGTAATCATGAAATATATGACATAATAATGATACTGGATTTATGTGTATATA
The DNA here is from genome assembly GCA_963277665.1 of Viscum album. NCBI lineage: Eukaryota > Viridiplantae > Streptophyta > Magnoliopsida > Santalales > Viscaceae > Viscum > Viscum album. The sequence goes on along the minus strand of OY728142.1, from coordinate 124,470,338 downwards.
TATGTATGTCATCTACTTAATTCCATCCAACTAAATAAGGAAAAGAAAATAGCATTCATGCGTACGTACGGTCTACCGTCTCCATGAACTGTGTATTTCTTTCCATTTACTGATCTATTATATATATATATATATTCTGAATATATATTATATATAAATAATGTTTTATATTCTGGAATTAAGTATTCAAGATCTAAGTAATCATATGAATAATTACAAGTCAAAACACGGACGACAAATGAAACAATTTTACCCAAAATGCTCTTTAACATGGAATTTACAAAAGAACGGGTAATATAAAGCCATAAGTGAACCAAATATGATATCATAACAATGAGTATGATTCTGTAATAAGTCAATGACATTATTTAAATCATTATACAGGAGTTTCGGACACTTACGATGCAAATCGGACCTAAGGTAAGGGGAAATATCACAATCTCATTTTTATCCGAGATTGTTTATACTTTGAAATTTACTGGGATGTATTTTATCATCCACATCTATGTTTCCTCAATATTTAATATTATTTCCATCCACCTACAATTGTTTAAATCCAATTTTACCCTTCGGTGAGTTTTTAGTAAAAGATATGAAAGGAATCTTTTGACGTTTTTTGTACGAGGTACTTTTTGACTTTTCCGACAAAAGTACGAGAAGAATGTTTTTTTAACTTATACGGAATGAATGGATTTTTAAAAAATTATTTACAAGAAGCTTCCTTTACAAGTTTTCAAGTTTATTTTTAATCAACTTCTTTTAGTTTATAATTGTATGACATGTTAAGAAAGGAAAATTTTTTTGAAGTAGAAAGGATATTTTCCTCAAGAACAGAGTTCAAGTGTTTTATCAAAATTATTTTCCATATAAGATAATAAAGGGTTATGTTTCTATCCCTATTATTACATTGATTTGATTATGTTGTGATGGAATTATTTTTATGAATTACTTTATCTTATATGAATTGTTTTATGATGTCATGTTGTTTAAGAATCCCATTTTTATTACATGAGTTATGCAATGATGTATGATTTATGATTTTGTGGCACACATAAGAATGGTATCATTATGAGATGGGTGGGACCTATATCTCCCTCCAATTAATTGGGTAAAGATTTTATATCTCATGAGATAGACATGGCTGGAATGGCAGGTTAAACCAGTTCAGTGAAATAGGACTGGAACGAGGAGTGGACTCGGTTCAGAAATGGACTTTGTCCACTAAGATAGTCTCGACATTGAGTCTTGACTAAAAATAAATGATTCTCTATGATTATGTGTGTATGACACAATGTTTCATGTTTTAAGTTATGATTATTGGGATTACATTTCACTACTATGATTTATCCCATTTTATGAAATTATGATTTCTTTTGCAGGTTAAGATTTCCAAAAGTTATGTTCTTTTGTATATGATGTGATTGATATTTCTTTTGTTTACCCTTACTGAGCATTTGAGCTCACCCTTTTATGTTTTCTTTTCCCCAGGATATAAAGAAAGGTTTTAGGTAAAAAAAAGGAAGATCTTTTTGGGAGATGTTGAAGATCTTTCACCATGATTAGAAGATTATATTCCCAGTTTCCAAAGACACTAAACTATTACGGTCCTTGTGTGTGTGTTTTTGTTATGTACTAAGTATTCCGTAAAAGTAATGAAATGTCCATGTACGTCAAGCTTAGGGTCTCTACAGTTGGTATCAGAGGAAAATTTTAGTCAACCTTTGGAAACTAGGATACGAAAACGTTAGTGAGATCCCTAGATATATTTCTAAGGTATGTCTAGGGATGTCCCTAAGGATAAGTATAAGTATAGGTTATAGTCCTAGAATTGCGCTAACGATCTTAGAATTAAACCTAAGATGTTAGATATTGAAGGTACTCCCCCTTTATTATGTTGTTTTCCCTAGCATGATTTTTGCCTCTCACACTATTCTTTTTGGGTTTTAGACGATGGCTGGAACCCGAAGGAACCATGTTGATCAATGCAATGGATAATGCAATGATTTTACTCCTGAACAAACAAATGTTATGGGAGATGGAGTGAAAAATCTTATTTCTATACTTACACAAGCTATGAATCATTTTGGACTTCCAAATGAGCAGAGAAGGGAATAATATTCTATTGAGTCCTTCATGAGGAAACGTCCACCTTCTTTCAGTGGGTCTTCTGATCCACTTGTTGCTGAACAATGGATCAGTACCACTGAAAAGATATTTTCAGTTCTTCAATGTTCTTAACATGATAAGGTCATCTTAGCAGTATATCGTTCGGAAGGTGAAGTTGATCAATGGTGTAATCTTATCAAGAATACGAGGCAAAGAGATAAAATTGAGTCCATGGAATGGTACGAGTTCAAGAACTTTTTTTTCAATAAGTACTTACCTTGTATTATTCGAACAAAGATGGAGAAGGAGTTTCTTGAACTAAAGAAAAAGGGTGATGAATCTGTTGGTATATACGAAGAGAATTTTACAAGGCCTGTGAGGTATGCATCTGGATTTATCATCCAACCTGAAAGTAAAGTTGATCGATTCTTTAGTGGCTTAAAACCAAATCTTCGAAGGGCATTAGCTATAAGAGACTTCAGTAGCTATGAAGAAATTGTACATTGTGCTATCAAGGTATAAATGGAAGTCGGTGTTACTTATCCATCTCATAGTTTTGACAAGAAATGAAAGATGGAGTTCAAGGAGAAATCTCAGAATAATGGTGAAACGAAGATGAATGTTTCCTTATGCTCAAAGTGTGGAAAGAAACATGGTGGAGATTGTCTTAAAGGGACAAGTAAATGTTTCAAAAGTGGAAAGGAAGGTCATCGGGCATTTTAATGCCACAATGATGGGTAGAATATGTCTAATGATGCAAAAAAAAGAAGGGATACACAGAATGAACCTACTACACTTCAATGCTTCAAGTGAAAGGAAATGGGTAATTATGCTAATAAATGCCCTAATCCAAGGGTTAGTGATGATCGACATGAGAAACCACTTAAGGCAAAGGACAAAGGGAAGTCACATGCGATCACCATTGGCGATGTTGAATATGACAACGATGTGGTGGAATGATTAAGTGTTTATGTAATGGGATTCCAAAATAATGTTGTATATAGTATCGTGGAATATTGGAATATTTATTTATTGGTATATTGTGGTTTTCAATGATTTTATGGTACCGGTAACCATGGAAAGTGATTGAGATATTTTTGGAAAAAAATATGATATGCGCATAATGAAGGGAAAATGAGAAAATGAAATATTTGAAAGTATTCATGAGCTCATGATTGATATAAGGACTAAGTGATGTCATGGTTTGAGTATATAGAATTTTGAGGATTTTGGTATGTGGAAAGTGTCAACTTTTAACTGCATTCATGTTTTCACTAAGGTTCAATGGATATTCTAGAGAATACATGATTAAGGCCTTTGAATGTTTGGAATGTGACCAACAAGACATATCTTATGATATATGGGGATCAACGATGGTATTAAATATCTGGTAATCGTTTTCACTATATTATGAGAGTGGACTGCAGTATTATGGATAAGCCTAAAGATTGGAATGGATTACGTTGGACATAAGTTAGTATTGTTTAAGGATATAAGTTTTTTCGATATTATTGATGGGATGTTATAGTAATATAGTTTTAGAAAAAGGACAACCTGCGGGACGGGGGACATACCATCGCGTCGGACAAGGCTGTGGGAATCGAACCCACAACCGAAGTGCGACTGGCCTTTATTGCCTACCACTAGCCTACAAGAAGTCCCTGGTTAGTAGAAACTAGTTTTATTTTATTAAGCGGTATGATATATGAAGTATAAGTTCATTTTTGGAACCATATACGATTAATCTAACCACATGATGGACTTATAACATTTGCAAACCTTTTGGTTGAAACAGATGGAATGACCCATCATTCTATCACACGATCTGTTAACACTTCACGAATAACAAATTCAACTTCATTTCTTTAAGAGATGAAGTGGAAATTGTTCAAAGCACGAACAACAGTGAGATTGTACAAAAATTAAATAAGTATTTATTCTAATTCAAATTATTCAACTTTAGGGAAATGGTCTTGAAAACAAAAAATGTTGTCTTAGTGACCTTATATCTGATGAATTAAATGGTACCATAGATCATCACAAATCTATGGCTTTGTGATTGTTGGATTTTTTCATAGCCATGTTCTCTACTACTCTCTATCAGAACATGATGGTTAGATTTCTCTTCCATATCCATATTTTCACCTATGTGGAAACCCAATGACTAGTTTATTTGGGTAACCGTTACATTTCATAGTTTTGTTTTTAAAGATTGGTTTTGGTATTCCTTTTTACAATGTGGGTTTCTATCAAAGAAACTTTCGAATAGTAAACCATTTATAACCCTGACGAATTTCGAGGGCGAAATTCATTTTAAGGGGGGTAGAATGTATCATCCCGAGATTTTATGAAAAATATTCTTTTTAATTTCATTAATGTCTTGTGTTGTACACTACCCAGAAAGGAGCTTGCACAACACACATCCTTGACTTGCCTTGCATTACACGTAATCACGACCTTCCTCGATAGCATGTGTAGTACGTAATACCGAGTTTCACTAAACAACGATATGCTATTAAAATATTATTAAAACTAGCCGTTATGAATAGTAATGACCACTTTATGAAATTTTGTAAATTTTATTTTTCAAAATGGACTATATTTTTAGATATGGAATATTGAAATTAGATTAGGGTGAAATTTTGGTACGTTTCAGATAACTTTCATTTTCTGATGAATAGTGAAAATTACTAAATTTTAATTAAAAACAACCTTTTTAATCGAAATAATTAATAGTGATAAATTATTAATTTGAGTGGTTTTAAAGTATATTTAGAATATTTTTTTTACAATTTAATACAATGTTGGTCATTGGATGTAATTTCACATTTAAACCAGACATAAGAAAATGTCATTCTTTTGATAGTTATTATCTCTTAAAAACACGCTATTTGTTTTGACGACGAGAATTAATTTTTAAATTAATTAATGCAACTGATATGTTTTGAATTTGGAAAAATAGACATCATTTTTGAATTCATAATATCAAATATATCTTAGGCCTAATTTTTGGTATTTTTCTGGAAACCTTCATTTTTTTGATGAATAGTGAAACCACTAAGTGGTAGTTAAAAAAAATGAATTTTTCAGAAAACTTAATTTTACCACTTCTATGAGTGGAATTTCAAAAATTCGAGAGACACGGTTGATGTCAGTAAGTAAAATGTGGTTCAATGAGATGAAAATAATTTTTGATGAATAGTAACTTTTAACTTTTTTTTACCACGGTTAAAAGTAAATAGGGTAATTAAGGATAAAAATGAAATTATTATTACCCTAAAAAATGTCCTAATTCTATTGGATAAGTGTAATTTGACCAAAAACAACCTTATTAATAAAATATGACCATTTAGGCCCACTTGGATTAGATTAGGACATTTATTATTAATTTATTTAAGGAAGGGTTAAAATAATTAAAATCAAAGTTTAATAAGTATATCATTTTTAATATATGGTTATAAATAAGATAAATTCGACTATAAATATTCATTAGAAAGATAAAATGATTTCCTACATAATTTTATTTTATTTGTAATCTTTATACATTAAATAATATAATTTATTTATGACACAACAATGATGGAGTAATTATCTTATTAATGAAATATTGACATAATTGATGTTATAAATAGACCAATAAATTTAATTTGAGACTTTTTATGAATTTTACTAATTTTCTAGATTAATATGACATGTTAGTATTGATTTAATAAATTTTTTTTGAACTAATAATTCTGTTATGATTTTCACAAAAATCAATTACTAAATAGTGTCAAAATTGATATAAAATAGTTTTTAAAAAAAATATTATATTATTAATTGTTATTTTATTCCTAAAAATCTAAGGTTCGGTCAAATGACTTATAAAAGGTTATATATATTAATAATAAACAACTTGGGGTTCATTTTCCTGCTTATAGTAAGCTTATTAACCTTATAGTGTAAGAACACAAAAAGACACGGTAAAAGTAAAATTATCTAACTTAAAGTTAAATATAAATGATAAGGTTAAAATAGGACCCCTAAACTTGTCTAAATTCTATTGTATGAGAGTATTTCGACCCATCCCCACCTTATCTTCGAAATAAATCAATTTGGAGCTATTTAAAACCGAATTTGGCCTTATAATAAAATAATATTTTTTGTTATTCCAAAGGTGCCCCTCTCCTCCCTTATAAAAGGGACCCTCCTCCCTCTCTTCGTCACACCACTTTGAGCCTTCATGCTTGGCCAAAACCTGCCAAATTCTCTTCTCCACTTCCCTAGAAACATCCTAGAGGTTCTGGTCTTCCTCAAAGACCAATACTTGTGCCCTAAAAGGAGATCTCAAAGAGGCGCTTCAAAGAAGAGGTAATGTCCGTTACCAATTCTTTCAACTTTATTTCTTCTTCAACTTCTTCTTCTTAGGTTTTTTCATTATGAAGTAATAACATCAGTATAAATAATATACTGATATGTTATTATAAGTATGAAAAAACCTTATTTCACCATCTATCCATCCTACGGAAAATGAAATCACCGCGCGTGCGTACGAACGGAATACCGTCTCCACGCCGTGGTGTAATCTATTTTCCACCACCACCTTACTTGGATAGGTATAATGGTGTAAATAATTACTATATATGATTATTTTAAAGTTATATTGATTCTGAAATAGTATACATACACTCCAATACAATTGCACGATCATGAGAATGATATCATCGCTCGTGCGTACGTACGGACTACCGTCTCCACGACGCGATGAGATTCATTCTCCACATTAACCAATCATGAATGATTATAAAGTATATATAATAAGTGATCATGAAATATATGACATAATAATGATACTAGATTTATGTGTATTTATATTTATGTCATCTACTTAATTCCATCCAACTCAATAAGGAAAAGAAAACAGCGTTCATGCGTACGTACGGTTTACCGTCTCCATGAACGGTGTATTTATTTCCATTTACTGATCTATTATCTATATATATTCTGAATATATATTATATATAAATCATGTTTTATATTCTGGAATTAAGTAATCATGATCTAACTAATCATATGAATAATTACAAGTCAAAACACGGACGACAAATGAAACGTTTTTACCCAAAACACTCTTTAACATGGAATTTACAAAAGAACGGGTAATATAAAGCCATAAGTGAACCATATATGATATCATAACAATGATTATGATTCTGTAATAAGTAAATGACATTATTAAAATCATTATACAGGAGATTAGGACACTTACAAAGCAAATCAGACCTAAGGTAAGGGGAAATATCACAATCTCATTTTTATCCGAGATTGTCTATACTTTGAAATTTATTTGGGTGTATTTTATCATCCACATCCATGTTTCCTCAATATTTAATATTATTTCCATCCACCTACAATTGTTTAAATCCAATTTTACCCTACGGTGATTTTTTAGTAAAAGATATGAAAGGAATCTTTTGACGTTTTTCGTACGAGGTACTTTTTGACTTTTTCGACAAAAGTATGAGAAGAATGTTTTTTTAACTTATACAGAATGAATGGATTTTTAAAACATTATTTCCAAGAAGCTTACTTTACAAGTTTTCAAGTTTATTTTTAATCAACTTCTTTTATTTTAAAATTGTACGACATGTTAAGAAAGGAAAAAAAAATTGAAGTAGAAAGGATATTTTCTTCCAGAACAGAGTTCAATTGTTTTATCAAAATTATTTTCCATCTAAGATAATATAGGGTTCTGCTTCTATCCCTATTATTACATTGATTTTATTATGTTGTGATGGAATTATTTTTATTAATTCCTTTATCTTATATGAATTGTTTTATGATTTCATGTTGTTTAAGAATCCCATTTTTATTACATGAGTTATGCAATGATGTATGATTTATGATTTTGTGGCACACATAAGAATGGTATCATTATGAGATGGGTGTGAACTATATCTCCCTCCAATTCAATGGGTAAAGATTTTATATCTCATGAGATAGACATGGATGGAACGACAGGTTAAACTGGTTCAGTGAAATAGGACTGAAACGAGGAGTGAACTCGGTTCAGAAATGGACTTTGTCCACTAAGATAGTATTGGAATTGAGTCTTGACTAACAAGAAATGATTATCTATGATTATGTGTGTATGCCACAAAGTTTCATGTTTTAAGTTATGATTATTGGGATTACATTTCACTACTATGATTTATCCCATGTTATGAAATTATGATTTCTTTTGCAGGTTAATATTTCCAAAAGTTATGTTCTTATGTATATGATGCGATTGATATTTCTTTTGTTTACCCTTACTGAGCATTTGAGCTCACCCTTTTATGTTTTCTTTTCCCCAGGATATAAATAAAGGTTTTAGGTAAAAAAGGAAGATATTTTTGGGAGATGTTGAAGATCTTTCACCACAATTAGAAGATTATATTCCGAGTTTCCAAAGACACTAAACTATTACAGTCCTTGTGTGTGTGTTTTTGTTATGTACTAAGTATTCCGCAAAAGTAATGCAATGTCCATGTACGTCAAGCTTAGGGTCTCTACACTAACTCTCATTATAAAAATATAATGACATTCTTCACAATGGGTTCGTGATGATTAAAGAAATCTAAGTCGGTAATCCTTTCCTAAATAATTTACTGATAGAAATATCTTTGAAAATATATATCATTTTTTATAAAAACAAGTAATTAAAATTAATAAACTTATAGTGACAAAATATTTCTTTAGAAGTAAAATTTTTAAACCAATGGGGTCCAAAATCCTTAAAATTGGTGAGAAATACGAACAAATATTATGTCTTGTATAACTATCAAACATGAATCCTTAGAGAATTCATTGACTAAAAATTTTATTTAATGTTTAAATTATAAATTTATTAGAAATAATGTCTAATTAATTTTAAAAATAAAACAAATCAAATAGTTTAACTATAGAATCCACATAGGTATGGAATGACAAATTAATAAATAGATATTAATATTTTCATAATAAGGGAAGGAAAATGATTTAAATTAATAAAGTTTTCTCTTATAGTAACTAATTGCTATTTTTTTATATAAAAGGTTCAATAAATAGTTCAAAACTATATCCTTGAATTCTATTAAATTTAATGTTCAAAAAACTTCTTGAAACTTATCCTAACAAAAACCATCCCCCAAAATAATAGAGTTAAGCTTTAAGGAGAAACATTCAATAATGAAAATTAAATTAGAAACAATATTTTTGGAAAGAAAGGTTAGTATTAATTAAAGAATGATACCTGTTAAAAGAAATAAAAATTTATTCAATTGGAATGTAGAAACTTCATTTGATTATATATTATGTTTTAGGAATCTGAAAATACTTGGATCCTAAATAATATTTTAATAGAATAGTCACCCAAATATGTCCTTCCATCTTATGTTCAAGAGAATAGAGATCCTTTAAAATGAAATATTTATGTTGACTATGTGATTGAACATTGTTCTAAGATCATTTTATTATTCCAGTGTTTACCAATCAGACACATTGTGTCAAAGGGAAACTACTTGGAAAAAAATAGTTATACAGATAATAATAACTTATAGTGGATTTATATCCTTATATGGAAGTTTTTGTCTTTAGTTTTAGTTGTTTATATATCTTCTCAAAAAACATCCTTATGGTAATAAAACTAGTTAGCATATTCATTAAACATTTAAATTGTAATTCAATTTTTTTTTTCATTCACGTCTTCTATAAAGGATAAAACCTCCTCCTTCTTCATAGAAGCTAATCTGGAACCTATAATTTTCAAAATTTGACTCTAAAATAACTTTAAAATTTTTGTATTTTCCTTTATTTGGTACTCCCATGTCACTATCGTGTTGATTCAAAAATTTTACATTCTACCATTTTTATTCATAGTTTGGAAAATCACAACACACTTTTAAAAAATATGTTTCACTAACCATATATATACTAGGATTTTAAAATGTTTTTGTTGAAAAATATTATCCTACCAAACATAGAAATATTTCTTATCTAAAAAAATATAAGAGTTACGTACATGTATGATCCGTTGAATTGATTCAAGTCTAGTCCATTTGACAGAATAATGTATAATCCATTAGATTGATTGAAGAATAGTCCATCAGACGAATAAAAGTCTAGTCCATATAATTGAGTTATGATTAATCTGTCAGATTGTCCTAATCTAAGTGAATTAGAATGAAAAATATTATTTTATCAATATGACCAAATATAGTCTATCGGGTTCATTGAATCTCATACATTGGTGTGATAAGATATATTCTACTAGTATAACTGAATCTAGTCTGTCAATGTGAATATGTTTAGCCAATCATAATAATATGCATTGTTCCACAAGAATATTAATCATTATAATATATTTAAAAATTATTTATACTTATCAAAGAAAATATCTACAATATTTTAATGGTGCTACCAAAAATGATATTGAATGGAGATTCATTTAATGAGTTTTCTAGTAAAGATCATATAAGGACATTTCAATACAATATAAGAATAATAAAAATATCATCATTGTAGTTCTTTCAATAAGTAGGGGTTCATTATGGGATCTGGGTGGCGATTAATCCTTAAACTCAATCCATCTAAAGATTACTCTAACATAACTCATTTATGTGATATTTGTTGTAATATTTTAGAGAGTATTTTAGGATTCCATGTGAGGACTGTAAAATCCGTAGAACATATTTTTCAAATGTATTATTTGTCCAATTTAGGTTATGATCAAGGGATTACATGAATGGACGATGGATGGATCCAATCTATCTAATTGATGGGTTTAGGGATAAGAATATAGATCTGATTATGATCATAATGATTGGGGGATTTCTAATGATGAAAGAAAGACCTGACAGTTTGGTTTAAACTTTAGATACATTAAGTCATGTTTATTGACTTTCTTTACACTTAAGTATAAAATTTTATGCATTAATTTTATATTTTTTTTATTTAGTCAATAAAACTTTGTAAATTTTAATTTTAGATATTTCTTCAAGTTATATTTTACTATTATGAAATTTGTTAAAAAGGTTTTTTTAGTAAACATATATATACATTATTTTACTAGAATAACTCGATGTTTTTTACATGTTACATTGATTATCCAATGAAAACTCGTTCTGATAACTATAATAATTATTTTTATGTTATAATTATTTTAATGTTTTAAACTATAATTTACCCCTCCCCTCTTATAGTAATTATAATACTTATGATCCAAAAATTGGTATAAAAAAGGCTCTAACACTTTACTGGTTGGTTTTAATTTTTATTATTATAATAAATTTTTTATTTTATTAATTTTTTTATAAACTATTTTTATAATCTTTTATTACAATAATGTGTAAATTGTATAAATTGTTTTTTTCTACAATATATAATGTTTAGATGTTTTTACACTTGAAAATCTAAATCCAATCAGAACACTAATATTTGATGGTTCTAATTATATGAATTTGAGAGAGATAGTGAATAAATTTTTTATTAGTACTGGTGTTGATAATTTCATTATGTTTACTGATATTTACAAGATTCTTGATAAGGAATATTTTACTTTTACAATTAATGAGTATAAATAATATCATTTGATTAACTATGTAATAAATAATTTTTTAGGTTCTATGATGTGGAAGATATATATTGAGTATCTTCTTGTGAATATGATAAAAATATTTGGAAGAAATTGAAAATAACACATTTTGGAAGTTCAATATTTATTGAGACTATAAGAGTAATGCTTTATGATGAATATCAAGAATTTTATTTTCAACATAGTAAAAATATTTAAATGATGTGTCATAGATTCATGCCAATTGTAAATATTTTATAATAACTTGGAGAGTAGGATATTATAGATGATATATTAGTTAAAATATTATATACATCATTACAAGAGAATGATGTCTTAGAGGAAAAAATTAGATGATACAAGTAGAATTACAAATCTCACACTATATGATTTGATTGGTACACTAATGAAATATGAGGTACGATTGAAAATAATTGAAGAAAATATCATGATAAATAATTGATGAGTATCTTTTTTATAACTTCTCATATTTATAGTAAATTTCATTCAATTGAGAAAGTTTCAATGTCTACATGTGAGAATAAATTTATAGTTGAATTATACAGTAGTTCTTCAAAACAATCTGAAAATTAATTAGATAATATTACAAATAGGATGAAATAGGTTGTAGAGAAGCAGAATTTCTATGTAATATTTTTTCTTTCATAAATACATGGGAATCTTACGAGTCTGAGAAAACTGACGGTGCATGATTCTGAGTCCCGGTGTGCTCGGAATCAATTTCTAAAGTTTAGTTTGGGTAAGTTCACTAAACATATGAGCGAGTTTTCATAACTTTTAAACTGCAGCTCAGAATTAAAATCCAAGGGCACCGTTGAACTCGTAGTACCAATATTCACTTAAGAATACATTCACTTCGACGGTAGTGAGTCGAGAAGATAAGTTAGTTTTTGGGTTTTCGTGGATAATAATAAAATAAAGTGAGCCTCACTTTATTTTTTATTTGAACTGCCATGTGGGTGTTTTGTGGTTACAACCTCCTCATGGAAGTTGGAGGTGGGACCACCACACCTTAACCTCCCATGAGAGGTTATGGTGGTGGGTCCCACCCGAACCTAACCTCCTGCGATAGGTTACGATGTGGGGACCACACGGGGCTAAAACCCCTATTGACGAAGGAGAGTAAAACCTCTCAACTCCCCCTCATTAATGAGGGAGAGCCTCTTGACCTCCCCTTTAATTAATTAGTGCGAACTCCCCTAATTAATTTGTTCCAACACTCATGAATTAATTTGGCGAGACAAGATATTAATTCACTAATTTGAATTTTGTGTCAGAAACTCAATAACAGACAAAATCAATATGTTATTATTTTTCTTGGCATTTCTCATCTGGTGGAGCTTGGGAGAATAGGATCTTGGGAGAAAAGTTCTTCCAAGGAAGAATGCTCCGCCAACGAAGAACGCCGACCTTCTTTGGCTTCCTCCCTCAGATCCTACCGACATGGGGCATCTTTAACCAACCAACCCTCCGAATCGTTTTCAATGAGCCGATGCATCTCGGGATTGGGAGTGCGTGGGAGACGTGACGAACGACAAACTCCTTTGTATTCTTCTAGTGACTTCAACGTCGATGACCGATAATCAAAGGTAGGGGGTTTATTTTGTGTAACTTTCATTTTCTTTTTCTTTTCTTTGGATTGGAAAGGAATCATTGTGTGGTTGTAAAACAATTGTTGTTCATCTTTCTTACTCTTTGATTATCCAAATGTTACCACCCTAAACGCAGAGGGTGTAGGCCAAACCAACATGGCCCGACCCCTCAGCCGTTCTTGTTTGTGTTTTTTCTCAGCATGGTGACGAAGCGACATTGAAGGCGACGAATGCACATGAAAAGGTCATGGTTACCACAACCTCCACGAATAGCGCTGTCCTCAAGGAATTATGATGCCCCGACTGAGTCGGATCTATGGGCCGAACCACCGCCGGCCTCTTGCGCACCCAGCCGCACCGCAGTCGGCCTCGCACGCGCCTCAGCCGAACCCCGCCGGCCCACACCAGCCCGATCCGCGCCAAACCGTGCCAGCCCGAACCACGCCAGCCCGGCCTTCCGGCCGCCTGCTGGCTTGGCCGCGCCCTGCCCAGCTGCCCGTTGGGCTGCCTGGGGCCCTGCCCAGTGGCCCACCTGCCCGCCTTCCGCCCTGCTCGGCAGCCTCCTGGCCCGGCTGCGCCCTGCCCGGCCGCCCGCCATCCCGCCTGGCGCCCTGCCCGGAAGTGCGTCGGCCAGGCCGTGCCCAACCTGGCCGCCTCCCGGCCGACCGACCTCTCGAACTAGCTCACGGTCCCCCTCGCGGCGCACTGGATGAATCAGCCTAGTCGTGCCCTCTGGTCTGGGCCACGTCCTCGCGGCACTCCGGGCTGAACCGGCCCCGAGCCCAGGTCGAACCGCCCTCGCGGCCTGCTGGGATGGGCCCAACAGGCCGGGCCAAACCTAACAGGCTTTTCCACCCAATGGGCTAGGCTAGAAACAAAAAGTCTGACCTGGTCGACCCATACTGGGTTGGCCCAGACTGGGTTAGGCCAAGTCGGTCCGACTGGGTCGGATCGGACCCGGACCCACTACTAACTCTGTACTTTCTGTGGCCATATCTTTGGCATAGGACGACCGTTTGACGAACTATCAGTGACGTTGGTTTTCTTGGAGAGTGATAGTCCCTTTGAGTATACCCCACTAGAGTTCAGGGTAAAGTTGTGATACGGTTAGGTTGGATCGTACACGAATCCAACCGGGCCCCTGGGACTAAAAGGCTAATAACTCACAGACGAGGCGTCCGATTGACGCACCGTCTGTTGCGTTGAGACCTCTATGATGTGGCAGACCGTTGAGATACTTGTTCGAGGGACTTTGTGGCAGTTGGAGCATCGAACTGTAGCTTGTGGAGTGGATCTTCTAAGGACTAGCGTGCATTTGTGCGGGAACCTTGTAGCTGGGTGAGACCTGAAGACTACTGATCGTTTGAATCAGGGTGACTCTACTGGACTAGTGGGGAGCGCCTTGTTGTCGCGGCAGACCCATAGTGGGGAGCGCCCTAGTGACCCAGCAGACCGACGGTACTCGACAGGAGGAGTACCTTAGCAGACTATGAGGGGGAGACCCTTTGTGTGATGCAGCAGACCCACGGTGGGGAGCGCCTTTGTGTGACGCAGGAGTCCCACGATACTCGACAGGATGAGTACCTCAGCAGTCACAGGATAGTGGGAAGCACCTCTGTGTGAAGTGTCAGGTCCACCTTACTCGATAGAGGAAGAGTTCTCTAGCTGCCGAGGGTTCAGATGGATGTTATCCCTATAATAAAATCCTGGTTGAGCTGAGTCATTAAATTTTTGTCTTTACCTCATGATTGAGAAAGATTACTTGATAAATTAGGTATATGTATGGTCATATACCTATGTGGTGTTATTTTATGATTTCATACTTTGTTATTTATCCTTGTTAGATTTTGTGAGACCTTGAGTGTCTCGGGGTCCGTACTAAGAATCGTTATACTCACCCCTGCACAGGCTATGCCCGCACCTCTTTGTGTTGGTTTCAGATGATGGACAACGCTGGCTGAAGCTGAGGATAGTAGGACTGGATGGTACCTAGAGGTGGACCACACATCGTGACGGTACACGGAGGAGGCGGATGGATGTAGAGTGGTGCGGAGCCATTCTGTACCTACCCCTTAGGTAGGATTTCCTTGTGGATGATCCAGGAGCTATTTTCCCTTTTTTCTAGTACCCGTACTTTCTGTTTCCTTGTACTTTACAATTGGTCTTCTATTTCTAGCCCCTTTTAGTTTTCAGAACTATTTTGTTATAATGTTTTACTTAGTGTTTTGCTTCCAGCTTATACTCCATTGTGTGAGTTTTCAAGTTATAAATGAAATGCCTTCCTAGTTTAGAGATTTATGCCTTTGGTGCTAATCACCGGCCCCTAGCCTATAAAAGGTGGGCTTGGGGTAGTCACGTAACAATCCTTGGGGGACGAGTCGTGAAAAATTGGTATCAAAGGAGTCAGTTCTATCGCAGAACTTAAGACTCTAATATTTTCTGTGAAGTAATAGTGTTAATGGTACTGAGTGTGGTTTTCAGTTCAGGGAGTCCAGTGTTGGTGCGGCAGCCGACATATCAATACACCAGGACCATGACTACTGAGTTCCGACTTAGTGCATGAAAACACTGATTGCATGTGTGTTTTCAAAAGTTTTCTTTAAGTCATCTCAACCATGTTAGCTCATCAGGTATAATCTTTGACCGTGTTACATCTGTTTCTTTCAGGATTCCTCCCTGAAGATGACCAGTGAGAGTCCCAAGAGTAGTACACACATATAGCCCACTGAGAAATGAGTCCTCGGTGCAAGGCCCTTTTCTAGTGGAGGCACCAGTAGTACCACTCCTTGTAGGTCCACCGATGCCACCGGCCCCAGCAGTAGACGATGCATGCCACTTGAGCTCATTGCACGAGTTCCAGCGCCATAGGCCACCCAGGTTTAGGAAAGATATGGACACATATTCGGCTAAGGATTGGCTGGAGGCTATGGTGAGATTATTCTGATTAGTAGGGAAACCTACAGACTTTATGGTGATTCTTGCTGCCAACCTTCTATAGGTAGCATCAGGCATATGGTGGAGCTTGATACTCCAGGTTCATGATGAGATGACGCTACTTTGGGCAGATTTCGAGAGCCAGTTTCGGGAAGAGTTTTTCCCAGCCACTCTCCACACAGTGTGAATACATGAGATACTTCATATGCAACATGGAAGCATGACTGTATCTTAGTACTCAGTGAGGTTCACCAACCTCTCGCGCTACTCCACATATATGGTGAAAGACCCTTTCTTTAGGGCGCAAACTTTTGAGCAGGGGCTCAGGCGAGAGATTAGGGATTTGATGATCTCCCTCAGCATCCCGATGATGGCAGGGGTGTTGGAGTGAGCCCTATTAGTGGAGAGTTTCCTTGCTGAGAAGTCTTCAGCAGCGGGACCCACCACTAGCTGATATGAAGAAGAGTCTTCTGTAGATGGCAGTAGATAGATGTCGTGGAGGTCTAAGTGGACCAGACCCACAGGTGGACGACCGCATGACTTAGGATCATTTTTACGGGGAACCCAGGGAAGAGACACGCATTCCAGGAGCGGGCACTGTAACTCATGTAGCGGGCATGGTCACATGGCTCGTGACTGTGCGACTCTCCCTTCGGATGATCAGAAGATGGTCGAAGGACCGCCCATGCAGAGGCAGAGATTCGATCGAGGCGATCTGTAGTGTGCAAGAGGATGTATCAAAGGATCTGGTCGAGCAGCTGGTAGTGGGCGATGTTTTGAGCTGTTATCGACACCACCCCCAGGAGGTCCACCCTGACTGTAGGGAGCAGGTGGACAGAAGAGAGCTCAGTTTCAGGCAGCTGAAGCATAAGACCATGGCGCTCCAGAGATTATTTGAGTTACGATATGTTCCTACTCCTCATTAGATGTAGTTATTATAGGCATAGGTTCCAGTCACTCTTTCATTTCCACTGCACTTATTTAGAGCTCGTATATTTTGATGGTGTCGTTGGCTCAATCTTTACTGCTAGAAACTCCTACGGTAGTAGACTCGACGATTACGCACTAGTGTGTGAGCTTACTTTAGGGGGCAAGAGCTTTGGCTGGGATCTCCTCATAGCGGTGTCAAGGCCATACGATGTCATCTTGGGTATGGACAGGTTATCTATAGTCCATGCTCAGATCGAATGTATTATGCTCAAAGTGCGGTGTGTCCGCAGAGATAGGACTAGGTTTACCTCCACCGGCGAGAATGAAGCCTTTGCAGCAAATGAAAGACTTACTCAAAGGAGGGTGCAGCCGATCACTCATCAATTGGATTTCCTTACCCTCGGAGTAGTTAATGTGGAGAGTCTAACTTATCCTATAGTGGTGGACCAGTATGCTGATGTTTTCTCTGATGATGTCCCAGGTCTACCTTCTCACAGAGTGGTGGCCTTTTACATTGAATTGTACCATGGGATGGCACCAATATCTACACCAGAATATCAGATGGCTCCCACTGATCTTTGTGAGTTTCAGGTAGATCTAGAGGACTTGCAGGGGAAAGGATTCATCTGGCTCAGTGTTTCTCCCTGGGCACCACCGATTCTGTTCGCCAAGAAGGCATATGGGAGCTTGAAGCTTTGTGTCGACTACAGTCGCCTAAATCAGGTGACCATAAAGAACAAGTAAACAATCCCAAGGATTGACTACCTCTTTGATCAGTTGAAGGGAGTATGGTGGTTCTCGAAGATAGACCTCAGATTAGACTATCACCAGCTCAGAGATTGAGATGAGGATTTGTAGAAGACGACCTTCAAATGTTGTTATGGACAATATGAGTTCATGGTTATCACATTTGGTGAAACAACTCTCTAGAAGTATTTATTGTACTCATGAACAGGATTTTCCATCCATTCCACGATCACTTTGTAGTAGTATTCATCGACGACATTATGATTTACTCGACCACTGAAGAGGAGCATGCCTACCATTTTCGGGTTGTACTAGACACACTCTGAGAGCACCAACATTATGGTAAGCTCTCGAAGTACCAGTTTTAGATCCAATATGTTCACTTTTGGGACATGTCATCGTTGAGGCTGAAGTTGCAGTGGATCCAGCAAAGATTGAGGTGGTACTTTCTTGGGACCTACCCAGGAGTGTGACAGGGGTACGAAGTATCCTGGGTTTGGGTGGTTACTACTGGAGGTTCATACCATAATTTTCCAGAGTTTCAGTACCACTATCATCCTTGAAGAAGAAGGGGAAACCGTTCGTGTGGTCGGAGAGATTCCAGGAGGTATTTCAGGAGATGAGGCAGAGGATGACTAGTGCCGCCCATCTTGAGGCTTTTAGAGGAAGGTGTACGGTACACAACTTACTGTGATTCATCAGGGAACAAACTCAGGTGTGTCTTGATGCAGGAGAGAGCAGTGATTGTGTATGGTTCTCGGAAGCTAAGACATCACGAGAAAAACTATGCTATCCATGACCTAGAGTTAGCAGCAGTGGTATTCGCCTTGAATATGTGGAGACATTATCTGATAGGCAACCATTTTACCATGTACTCTGACCATAATATTTTCAGGTATATATTCTCTCAGATGGACTAGAACTTGAGACATCATTGATGGATTGAGTTACTCCTGGACTATGACTTCGAGATAGTCTATACTCATGGAAAGGGGAATATTGTAGCGGATGCACTCGGTAGGAGATCTGGTATAAAATTTCTAGGAGAGGTGACAGATTAGCTGGATGCTTTACAGATATCCCTTGTGGATAGAGATGGAGCAGCTTTCCTTCTGTCTCTTACAGTCACACCCCCAGTTCTTCAACGAGTCAGGGAGGCGCAACATGGGGACGCTGACTGCGAGACCCGATGTGCTCAGATATCCACAGGGCAGGCACCTCATGGATTTTATGAAGGTGGGGAGCATGTCATCCTCTTCAGAGGATATACTGTGGTACTAGTGTCACTTTAGGAGGAATTTTTGAGGGATTTCCACACATCCCCTATAGTGGTACATCCAGGAGTGGCGAAGATATACCAGGACCTTCGGCAATAGCATTGGTGGCTAGGTATGAAGAAAAAATTTATTGAGTTTGTCTCTCGATGCCTCACTTGTCAGCAATTGAAGGCCGAGCACCAGGTACCAACAGGCTTGGTTTAGCCTTTAGAGGTTCCAGAGTGGAAGTGGGACGGGATATCCATGGACTTCGTGATGGGTCTCCCACGTACATCGAGAGTTCAAGACTCTATCTGAGTGATCGTCGACCGACTCACCATGTCAGCCCACTTCCTACTGATATGAGAGCAGGGTTCAGTAGAGAGCTTAGGACGCCTCTATGTGCATGAGATTGTGTGGATACATAGAGTATATTCTTCTATTGTCTCTGATCGTGACACATTGTTTACTTCCTGGATATGGAAGGGGTTGAAGGAGGCTTTCAGGACACAGCTTCGTCTGAGCACCGCCTTCCATCCTTAGAAGGATGGTCAGATTGAGCGGACCATACAGACCCTCAAGAAAATGATACATGCTTATGTCCTCGACTTCTGTTGCAACTAGGAGGATCACATCCCTTTGGCAGATCTTTCCTATAACAACAGCTATCACTCCACCATCAGGATGACACCTTTCGAGAAATTATATGGGTGACTTTGCAGATCACCCTTGTGCTAGACTAACCATGGGGAGTCAGCACAAGTGGGACCAGAGATGGTACGAGCTACCACAGAGAAGGTGCAGATCATCCAGGAGCGGATGAAGACTACACAGAGCAGACATAAGTCGTATGAAGACAGGAGACCGAGACCTCTAGAGTTCAAGGATAGTGACCACATCTTCCTACGTGTCTCACCTCGACGAGGTCTACGGAGATTTGGCCAAAGCGACAAGTTATCTCCGCATTTCAATGGAACTTTTCAGGTCCTCAGAAGAGTTGACGAGGTGGCATATCGCTTAGCTCTTCCACCTCAATTGCATCAGGTGCACGTCGTCTTCAATGTATCTCAACTGAGGAGGTACGTGCATGACCCTTCTCACATCATTGGCCATAGAGAGTTGGACATAGATGAATGGGGGACTTTTACAGAGGTTCCAGTTGAGATTGAGGATTGACATGAGTGGGTCATACGTGGATTGTCTATAACTATGGTGCGCGTTCGCTGGCAGCACGTGATCCTCTAGGAGAGCACATGGGAGTGAGAGGCTCAGATGCATGCTCAGTACCCCCACTTGTTCCATTGGTTCGAGTTGTAGTTTACGAGGATGTGAAGCCATGAGGTGGGGAGAATGTAAAGACCTAGAATTTCTATGGATTTTTTTCTTTCTGAAATACATGGGAATTTTATGAGTCTGCAAAAACTGACGGCGCATGATTTCGAGCCCCATTGTGGTCGGAATCAATTTATGAAGATTTGTTTGGGTATGTTTAGTAATCGTACGAGCGGGTTTTTATAACTTTTGAACCGGTTCTCAGAATTGATATCTGAGGGCACCGTTAAACTCGCAGTGCCGATATTCGCTTAAGAAAACTTTTACTTCGACAACAGTGAGTGGAGAAGATAAGTTTATTTTTGGGTTTTCATGGAGAATAATAAAATAAATTGAGCCTCAATTTATTTTTTATTTGATCTGCCATGTGGGTGTTTGGTGGTTAAAACCTCCTCATGGAAGTTGTAGGTGGGACCACCACATCTTAACCTCCCATGAGAGGTTATGGTGGTGGGTCCCACCAGAACCTAACCTCCCATGAGAGGTTATGATGTGGGGACCACACGGGGCTAAACCCTTTATTGATAGAGGAGAGTAAAATCTCTCATCTCTACCTCATTAATGAGGGAGAGACTCTTGACCTCCCCTTTAATTAATTGGTGCCAACTCCCCAAATTAATTTGTGCCAACACTCATGAATTAATTTGGGGAGCCAAGTTATTAATTCACCAATTTGAATTTTGAGTCAGCAACTAAATAATAGAAAAACTCAATCTATTATTATTTTTCTTGGAATTTATCATTTGGTGGAGCTTTGGAAGATAAGAGTTTGGGAGAAAAGTTCTTCCAATGAAGAACGCTCCACCAACGAAGAACGTCGTCCTTATTTGACTTCCTCCCTCGGATCTTGCCGATGTGGGGCATCTTCAACTGACCAACCCTCTGTATCATCATCAACGAGACGATGAAGCTCGCGATTGAGAGTGTATAGAAGACACAGTGAACGATGAACTCCTTCATCTTCTTCCTGTGACTTCAACGTCGATGAATTAAAATCAAAGGTAGGGGGTTTATAATGTGTAACTTTCATTTTATTTTTCTCTTCTTTGTATTGGACAAGAATCGTTTCATGGTTGTAAAACTATTGTTGTTCATATTTCTTACTCTTTGATGAGCCAAGTGTTACCACCTTAAATGCGGAGGGTGAGGGCCAAACCAACATGGACCGACCCTCCACCATTCTTGTTTGTGTTGTTTCTCGGCATGGTGACAAAGCGGTGTTGAAGGAGACGAAGGAATAGGCAAAGCCTGTGCTTCCCGCGGCCTCCGCGAACCGCGCCGCCCCTGTTGCATTCCGGTGCCCCGACCGAGCTCGCTCCGTGGGCCGAACCACTGCCGGCCTCCCGCTTGCCCGGCCGCACAGCTGCCAGCCTCCAGTGCACCTCGATTGAACCCCACCGACCTGTGCCAGCCTGACCCGTGCCATCCCAAACCACACCAGCTTGCAATCCCATCCTCCCTCCTGCCTGCCGGCTTGGCCGCGCCCTGCCCGGCGGCCCGCCGTCCAACCATGTGCCCTACCGGGCCGCCTTCTAGCTAGGTCGGCCCCTGCTCGGCTACCCATTGGCCCACCTTGCGCCCTGACCGGCCACCCAACGGCTCACCTGGCACCCTGCCCAGCCGCCTCCCGGCCTGGCCGCGCCCTACCCGGCCACCCGCTGGCTTGCCCAACGGCCTCCCCGGCCGCGTGCCCGCCTGACTGTGCCCTTCCCGACCACCTCCCGACCTCCTGAACTAACTTGTGGCCACCCTCGCAACACCATGGATGAACCTACCCGACCATGCCCTCCGGGACGAGCTGAGCTAGGTCGCGCCCTCACGACACTCTGGGCTGAACTAGCCCCAAGCCTAGGCTGAACCGCCCTCGTGGCCCACTGGGCGGGGCCCAGCGGGCCGGGCCGAACCTAATAGGCTGGCCCACCCAATGGGCTGGGCTAGGCCAAATAGGTCTAACTGGGTCGACCCAGACCGGGTCGGCCCAGACTGGGTTGGGCCAAGTCGGTCCGACCGGGTCGGACCTGGCCCAGACCCACTACTGACCCTTTACTTTCTTTGGCCATATCTTTGGCACTGAATGACCATTTGACGAACCATCAGTGGAACTGGTCTTCTTGGAGTGTTAAGGGACCTTTGAGTATACCCCACTAAAGTTCGAGGTAAAGTTGAGATACGGTAAAGTTGGATCGTACAAGAATCCAACCGGGGCCCCAGGACTAAAAGGCTAATAACTCACAGACTGGGCGTCCGATTGATGCACCGTCTGTTGCGTTGAGACCTCTATGACGTGGCAGACCTTTGAGATACTTTGTCATGGGACTTCGTGGAAGTTGGAGCATCAAACAGTAGCTTATGGAGTGGATATTCCAGAGAGGAGTGAGCATTTGTGTGGGAACCATGTAGCTGGCTGAGCCCTGACGACTGCTGACTGTTTGACTCAAAGTGATCTATTAGGGAGCACGTTGGCGTCGCGGACGACCCACAGTGGGGAGCACCTTGGTGACGTAGCAGACCCACGGTACTCGATAGGAAGAGTACCTTAGCAGGCTATGAGTGGGAGCGCCCCTATGTGACATGGCAGACCCACGGTGGGGAGTGCCTCTATGTGATGTGGCAGACCCACGATACTCGACAGGAGGAGTACCTTAGCGGCCCAAGGTTAGTGGGAAGCGCCGTTCTGTTATGCGGCAGGCCCACTGTACTTGATATAGGAGTTCTCCAATAGCCGAGGGTTCAAATTGATTCTATCCCTAGAATAAAATCCTAGTTGAGCCGAGTCAGTAACTTTTTGTATTTACCTCATGATTGAGATAGATTACTTGATAACTTAGGTATATGTAAGGGTATATACCTAAGTGGGGTTATCTGTTGATTTCATACTTTGTGGTTTATCCTTGTTGCATTTTGTGAGACCTTGAGGGTCTCGGGGTTCCTACTGATTATTGTTATACTCACCCATGCACATGCTATGACCGCACCTCGTTGTGTTGTTTGCAGATGACGGACAACACTGACTAAGGCTAAGGATATCAGGACTGGACATTACCCGTAGTGGACCACACGGCGTGATGGTACATAGAGGAGACAAACGGACGTTGAGTGTTGTGTAGGAATTTTATACCTACCCCTCAGTTAGGATTTCCCGGTGGATGATGCAAGAGCTGTTTTCCCTTTTTCCAGTACCTGTACTTTCTGCTTTCTTGTACTTTACAGTTGGGATTGTATTTATGGCACATTTTACTTTTCCGCATTGTTTTTTATACGGTTTTACTTAGTGTTTTTCATCCATCTTGTACTCTGTTGTGTGTATTTTCAAGTTATAAAGGCAATTCCTTCCCAGCCTAGAGATTTACCCCTTTGGTGCTACTCTCCATACCCTGACCTATGGAAGGCAGGTTTAGGGTAGTCACGGAACAAGACCCGGGGGATGAGTCGTGAAAAAGTTTGTTGTGAATAAGGAAGTCCAATATATTTAAATAAATTATCATAGGAAAATATGTGATATTTTTTAGAAGTTATCTGTTATGATTTTAAGAAATTTGGACATATAATATTTTACTATACAAAGATGAAAAGAAATGAAAAGAATAATAGGGATTTAGAAATGAATTATAAGAGGTACTAAAATCACAAAAAAAATCTAATGATTTAAACACATGGAGTTATATTTGGGGATATATTTCATTAAGGAATTCATCAGATAATGGAAGTGAAGATAAAAACTATATCAGATTCTATGTAGATATTCTTAAAAATGATAATTTCTATGGTTAAGGTAACTTTTGATTCCTAAAACAATATCACTTTAAATTAAAATTATCATGACAGTGATAATGATAAAAATACTATATCTTCGTATGAAGAATATTACTAATTAAAGGATAATAATTCATTACTATGTTATGAAGACATTTCCAGATTTATAAAACTACTATAAAATCAGAATTATAAAATTACTAAAAACATTATATTGTTGGAGAAAATCCTGTTAAATCACACTAAATAATTTATAATTTTAATAACGAGATTTTATATCTTTTAAATGAATTATAAAATCTATCTTTGAGAAAAATTAACTTAAAAATTATTTGGAAAAATATAATCTTGAAATATTGTGTCTATCAAATGATATATGAAAACATAATTTGAGTACAACCATTACTGAGGATAATAATTTAGTTTTATAACTAAAATATGAAATATCTAGTCTATAAAATCATTTTTCATTTTTTACCATTGGTAGTGAAAACTTTGATAAAGTGTATAGAGAAATTAAACCTCATCCTGACATATCTGGAATGGGTTATTTTAAAAGAAATCAAAATTTTCAAAATAAATACTAATTTTTGAAAAGTTCTCCACATTGCACAAAATTGTAATGTCGTGGTCACTAAGAAAATCATTGTTCATTAAATAAAATTTAATCCTTGGGATTTCCTAAGGACTATTCTTATAAATATTTGACAATTTCTCAATATATAAAGATAAAAAAATGTAGATTCCAAAAATTCTACTTTCTAATAATACCATACCCAGACTAGTTTGGGTTCTAAAATACTAATATTTTTATTTTTAAGAGAATAATAAATATACCAAGATCAAAATAAAAATGTAAATGGATTGTGGTTAGACAAAATACATGAAGGAAAACAAGGATTTCATTAAAGGATTATAAAAATAAAAGGATAAAGAGTTACCTTTTTTTATATTTCTCAAAGAAAAATCATCATATTTTGTAAAAATTTTCATCGTGACAGAGCTATAATTTCAAAAAAAAACATATATATATGACACTAGAACAAACTTATTTCCATAAGATAATTATGTGGTTAGGGATATCATGTAATCTCTAAGAATGATTAATGTATTTTTTTCATAGTTCTAAAGTTGAATTTATTCTTTCTATTAATCGGCTTGAGAATGTTTACACATATAGCATCTGAGAACTTAGGCACCAACACATACATTTCCATGGTAAAAATGGAAAACCAATAATGGATATGGACTAGAATATTAGGAAACTAATATGTTTTAAATCTATCTAATCAATCTAATAAAGGACTAGTTAGTGATATTCCATAACATAAGTTTGATTTCAAAAGTATTTGATACTTATCAATTTTGAAAGAAACATATGTCATGTTTTAAATCTACTAGTTCATTAAAAATAATGCACAAGGACTTATTCATTCCTACAAAAACTATAATTATTGGTGTAAAATATTATTTATTAGTTTTAGATAATGATTACACTAGACATACATGGATATATTTTCTAGAAAAGAAGTATGAATCTTTTTTTTGTTTTATAAAATTCATATATGGAGTTAAAATTGAGAAAAATATATTCTTCATAACTATTCGTAGTGATCATGAACACCGTAGAAAAAATGGTGTAGTTTAAAGAAGAAATTAAATTATTCATGATATTACTAGAACCATGATAGGTAATTAATAATTTACTGAATAATTTTTGGATGAATCCATTAGTACATTTTTTTATACCATAAATCATGTTTTTATAAAACCTTTTGTTAACAAAAATCTTTATGATTAGTGGACCAGAAGGAAAAAAAATCTTTTTTAATTCAATTATTGTGGATTAAAAGAATTAATTCTCAATACTAATGATAATTAACATGATTTTTTTCAAAATTTTATGAATGAATATATTTAGGTTATTTTGCAACTAGTGGGGATTATATATTTTTTAATAAAAACAAAAATACTATTATTGAAATAGTACATGTTTTATTTTATGAAACTGGTCCTTTAATTTTCAAAAAACCCTAACACACATCTTATGAGGTTATTTAAAAAATGGATTGCCAACTAATTTTGGAAATTTATTCTCATGAGAGAACTACTGAAGAATATATTTCTGAAGTTCTACCTCATGAAAAATTGAAAATTGTTGTCGAAAACATAGTTTTTTACACCCAAAGAATTAATTCATTTTTAGGAATCACCCCACTAAAAAATTCATTGGTGATGTAGATCAAACAGTTAAAAAACGATCATTAATAAATAAAGTCGAACATTGTTATTGTTTAAAAAAATTTAAACATTAAACTTCTGATGATACATTAACTAATGAAGATTGGAAAAAATATATGCATGATGAACTCAAAGAAATCTAAAGAAATCATGTTTGGAAATTCACTGAACGACCTAAAGGTACTTCTATAATTAAGTTAAAATCGGTTTTTAGAATTAGTGTGATTAAAATTAAATTATTGAATGATATAAATATATCCTTTTTTCTAAAGAATATAATCAACAGGATGGAATATATTGTGATAAAAATTATTCACTAATAGAAATACTTGAATCTATTTGTATTATTCATGAATATACAACATTTATAAATTTTCAATTTTCTCAAATGGATGTTAGGTATTCATTTATTAACTAATATGAACAAGAAGAAGATTATTTAGAACAACCCCTGGTTTTGAAAACATAAAATTTCCAAAACATGTTTCTAAACATACTAAGGCACATTATAGACTTAAAAATATCATGGATCCTTATGTGATAGATTAATTGGATTTTTGTTACAAAGAATCTTTTTAATATAGTTGGGGATCCAAAAACTTTTATTAAAAGTGTTTCTAGAAACAACATTTTTCATTACATTTATATTGATGAAATTTTATTTTTTTAACTCAAAAATATTTAATATATTTCTTTATGGATCATTTGAAACCTAAGATTGAAATGAGCATGATGGGAGAACTTAATTATTTTCTAGGTTTTCATATTTCACAAAAACTAGAATGAACATTTATATCTCAACATAAGTATATAAAATATTCTTTAATGAAATTTAGAGTAGATGATACTAAAAGTATTATTACTCCTATCAGAAACTCAAATACTTTAGATGTTGATAAATCTAGGAAACCAGGTGATCAAAATATATATAGATAAATGATTTAATGTTTACTATACTTAAAATTCATTTTACATATTTAATGTTCTTTTTATTATTATACGAAAGATATAAATCTAATACAAAAGATACTGATTTTAATGTTGTACTACCAATTTTTTAATTATCTTAAGGGAAACTATGGATTTAGGAATATTTTATACTTTTTGAACTAATGTTGAACTATTTTGTGGATGTTGAATTTGGTGTTTTAAAAATAGGGATAAAAAGTACCTCTCGCACATTTATTTTCATATGAGAGGGTTTAGTGTCATGGTATTATATAAAACAATACTAAGTAGTACTTTCCACTACCGACGCTGAATATATAGTAGTTGGAATTTTTTGTTCTCCAGTGTTGTGGATGAAACAAACACTCACAAACTATGTATTGAGTTT
This sequence comes from Viscum album, assembly GCA_963277665.1. NCBI lineage: Eukaryota > Viridiplantae > Streptophyta > Magnoliopsida > Santalales > Viscaceae > Viscum > Viscum album. The sequence continues at coordinate 124,442,519 of OY728142.1, read as the reverse complement.
TAAGAAATTATTATATTATATTTGATAACATAAGTGCCAATTAATTAATTGAAAACAAAACCCATAACTCATGATAAAATCATAATGATATAAGATAAAATTTACTTTGGGATTGCACACAAAAAAGATATATCATTTTAGAATTCAACATAATGCAAGAAAAATTTTATGATTTTTTTAAATTCAATGTTATGATAGAACTAAATAGACTATGTAAAAGTTAGGAATGATTAATACGAAGTGTTTACTCAAATTTACTTCATGTTTACCAAATGCATTACATTAATTAACTTTTTTTCACATATAGAACACATTTGTTTCGGTTTTTATAAAATTTTAGTCTCTCAAATATAATAGTTTTTTTTATAAAAATTGTTTTAAAAAATTCACATTTATTAAAAAAATTGACTTACTAATTATTTATCTTTTAAAAAAAATTAAGATTACTAAACAATTAGTTTTATACAAAAAATCAAATTTAATAAAAAATGTATGTTCAAAATTTTTCCAAATTACTGAAAAATTAGTATTTCAAAATTTTAATTTTCTAAAGGTTTAGTTTTTCAAAAAAAAATATTTATTATAAAAATAAAGAAGAAAAATCACTGGAATGACTTTATTAAAGAAATTTATATCATCGCTATAAAAGTTAGTTTCTAAATATCAATTTTTTACTATCTTTTGACATATTGTTTCTTTTATTTACATTTTATTATGTTATTTACATTTTACAAAACATAAAATTATATTTTCTAGAAAATTCCATCACCTGATAATAGTTTCCAGAAACACTAAGAGTTCAGAATGTTTTTTTAAATCTTCAATGGTTAATTCTAGATCATCAGATATTATAAGGAATTAAATATAAGAAATCATATTTGAGAAAGTGAAATATTCACCCTAGGCCTATAAATAGAATATTGGGTCACCACATCCCACATCAGTTTCTAATGTGGTTGAAAATAATAAACCCTAAAATTCATTGCAATTCGGATTATTTTTCATTCGTTCAATCCAATTTTTCTATGTCTTATCAAATCTTATGAGTCAGTTAGTCCTCTACAAGATGTCTACTCTGAATGTTATAGAAAATTTAGAAGTTTTCCTATAGTGGTGATTTGAGAAAAAAATGATATGATAATAATGAATCTTTTTTGAAATAGATTATATGATTTCAGGGTTGGGAGAAGGTGTTAATTGAAAAAGAATACATTTATCCTTATTATCCGACTATTTTAAAATAATTTATCACTTTTATTGAGTTCAATGTAATGGATGGTTTGAATTTTACAACTTTTAATTTGTTTGCTGAGAATTAAAAGTTAAACATTCAAGAAATTTATGACTTTTTTGAAGTACCATTGGTCAAATAAGAACATATAGTTACTCATAAGATTCTAGAAAAGTTATGGAGTTTTGAAAAAACTAAGGCTGAATATTCTATATTTTATTCATATAAGAAACTAGAAAGGTTTACCATTTTAAACTAGATGAAATATTTATTTTTTTATAGATGAAGGTTTATCTTATACCAAAAATGGGTGTCTGATATACCTTAAAGCTTATGGATATACATTAATTGGATTTTCTTGTGAACTTTAGGAAAATCATTCTGGTAAAATATGTTTTGTTATCAGTTGAAGTAATAAAGATAAGTGCAACAATGTTAATAAAATTATGGTGTAATTTCTTTATCAACAAGATATTGATAAATTTTATGTTATTAAAGTAGATTAAGAATAAATATATATAAATGATATAAATAGTTTCACCTATTATTAATGAAAATATTTCAAGGATGAACCTATTTTTCATTATTAATTTAATGGATTTTGTTGATAAAATTCCTAGAAGATAGTTCGATGATGAAGTTGAACAATTGAAATAAAATTTACAAGAAAAGAGAAAAGATGTTTCTTAACTTCTTAAGGTGAAAAATAAAATAAAATTCATGACTGATAATGTCTATCATGAAATGATTAAAAAGAGATCATAAAGCAAAGCTGAAGATTTGGAGTTTAGTTTAGACAATGATGAGGAATTAGCAATGAAATAGAGAACTGAAGAAGTGTTAAAAGTTAATTAGAAAAAGAGAATAGAAAATTAAAACATGATGAGGTGAAAATAGTATAAATTATGATGAAGGTAGTAGAATATGTTCATAGAAATATGCATACTATAGAATAGGAAGGGCAAAGTGGTCTTTGGGTTTTTTATTCTCTATTTTCCAACAAATTCCACCACTGAAAGTTGTTATTCCCTAGAATAATCTAGAACCCAACGCTTTTGGAAATTCTAATCTTTATATTTTTGTTAATAAATGGAAAATAAAAATTGTTTATGTTGAAAATATAGAGACTCTCTTTTATCCCACGTATACATTACATTACTTTTGTGGAACATTTAATACATTACAAGAACGGATGTTGAAAGACTGTATTAGTTTAGTTCCTTTGAAAACATGGAAACATAAACATTGGTACATAAGTGAGCTATATTATCCCCTATGAGGTTTTACCTACCTAGAACCATTCTTTTACATATAATACATAATACATGTCTTTATAACCTAGGGAATGGAAGCATAAAATTGGGTGAGCTTAGATGCTCAATAAGGGTAAACAAGGGAGCCATGTGAGCATAATCACGAGCATACGAGTATGAGAACATGATCAGGAAATTATAAAATCATACCCTACATATTAAAGATCATAATCTAGAGTCATGTCATAAATATTGGTACTTCATAAAACATGAATCATAACTAAATCAAGTTAATAATCCATGGAAGCATAATATATGAATAAGACATATAATTGTGGTTGAAATATATTCTTATAAAATTTATTTACATAGTAGTCAAGGATTATTCACATGGTCTTCTTATTGCAATGGGTTAACTCCCAACGCAATCCTGGTACTCATGGTAAACTCACATTCCCATCTTAGTAGTCAGGGTTTACTCTAAAGACGATATTAGAGGAAAAAATCATTTACTAAACCAATTTCACTCCCTTTTACAGTCATGTATATCTCCTGAGATATAATTCTTCACCCAATGAATTAGAGGCACATATAGTTCCCACCCATACCATAATGAAATCAAACATATTTTTTCCACAATATCATAAAAAATGAAATTATATCTCTTAAAATGAAATGGGAATCAAAAATATTTCCTCATATAATAATTTTAGAAATGATATAGCTTCATAATATTTTTATAAAATCATAACCCATGAAAATAATTTGGTTCTAAAAGGATGTATCATAGTATAACCGATGAAAGAGAAACATGTTTTATCAAAAACATTTCATTAAAAGCATAACCATTTAGGGATATAATATGAATGATATATTTGGATCATAAAACTATTTAGACATAAGTAACATCAATGGATATAATCTTATATGGAAAATAATTTTGAAATATATTTAAAAAAATTCTTGAGGAAAATATCCATTGTTCATTGAAAAAAATTAAAACATAAAGCATTTTAATAAAATATTTTCATTGAAAATAGATTTGAAAATTTATAAAAGGATATTTTAAAATCATTGAAATCATTTTTTGTTGAAAATAATCTCAAAATTTCATTTAAAAATATTTTTTAACACATTTTTTGAAAACATGTATTTTGAATAAAACACATTTCCGACCGAAGAGAGGATAAGATCATGTTTTCCTAAAAACAATTTCTTGATTATCATAGCTACCAAATAGTGGAAAAATGGGACCAAAACATTATGATTTCATAAAAAGTAAATTGGAATAAAGTAATTGTAATTATTCAGATATGGATCATAATATTTAATTAGAGGATGCATAATCATAAATAATCTCTATAAACAATGAGATTATAGAAATAAACTGTTATGACTTAGTTTACTTTGAATAATACTCCCCATGTAAGAATAAAATTACATTTAGTTTAAAATATCATGAAAATAATTATATTCAAGATATAATACATTAAATTTTAATATATACACCATATAAAATTATATATGTTCATAATAAAACATTTTTCTCATAGAAGGAAAATTGAAACAAAATTACCTTATTAATTTGGTGACATTTGAACCATAAAACATCATGAATTATAGTCCATAAAACTGAAATTTAAATAAATTTAAATTTAATTATAACAATCATAAAATACATTCATGGTTAGTATATACCTCACATAAAATAAACAAGTGGTGAATAATATATAAGTCTCATAAAAATAAAAGTGAGACTAGAGTTCGACTTACTTTATATCTTAACTCTCATCGTACCCATTCAAACAAACTTTATAACAAATATAAGTTTATTTTAAATATACAAAAGAACCATATTCATATATATAATTCCATTTATAATTTAATTTTGACTTTATATTACCCATTTATAAAAAATTTCATGTTAATGCTTCATTTTGGGTAATAGTCGCTTTGTTTTTCATATATGTTTTGATTATAATTCATAGTCCTATTACATAGACCATGAGTAACTTGTTTATAGAATTTAAACAATGAAATAACTATATTATAAATTGACTATATATTTATTTTTAATAATCTAAAAAATATATTAATAGAAATTAATTACACCGTTCATGGAGACGGAAGGTCGTACATACGTATGAACACTATTTTCATTTTAATGTCGTATTTTTGAAAGAAATAATAGTAAATATTATATATATTAACATTTTCTTATAAATATTATTTAATATATATCACAAATATATATTAAAAATACCCTTCATACATTACATGTAAAGAATTAACGAATCACATCGCTTTGATTAGGCGGTAGTTCACACATCCACAAATGAATTTATGTTATTCCCAAAAAATATAAAAAATATAAATATTTATTATAAAATAAATAAAAATCATAAATAAATTATATATATAATATATATAATGCATAAATATTATTCACATCATTATTACCAACATTGGAATTTTTTAATGGAAGAACGAATGACAATGGCACATGAGGCGGAAGTCTTTTGTACACATGAAATACGATTGTATATCCCATTTGATAGAAGTGTGTGTGGGTGTTGGTCAAAACCATAACATAACAACATATAATTTTTTTAATGATATATATTCTATAATTACCTCTTGATATAAGGATAATTTATGGATTATAGAATGAAATAAATCAAAAGTGCATGTGGATGGATGTTACCTCTTATTTAGGTAACAAATTTAAGTTTTTCCCAAAGAGATTCCTTGATTGGATTTATTCACAAAGTGATGAATCTTGAATTAAGATGAGTAATTTGGGAGGATATTTATATAGGTTTTTTCCAAAAATAATTTGATTTCTATGTGTGATGAATTTAGGGGGGGTGAGTGCCCCTTTTATAGTAGAGGAGAAGTGGCATTCTTGTAAATATTAAAAGGAAAACAGTGTTGAGAGGTCTCCCTTACATCATGCACATAAACTAATGTTACATATTATATAAAATGGAAGATATGGTTGATATATATCCATATAATTGATTTTTTACAAGTTTGTAGGTTATTTTCTCCCTTAAGTTAACGTTTAGAAACTATATAAACTCATTTTTACCATAATCGTAGTAAATAATTTTAATTACTTTCACTCGTATTTTTGGTCAAAAACTAATTTTAACCTAGTATAAAATATATATTATGTGGATTAAAAATATGGAATCAATTTTTCCAAATTATAAAAATTTAATTTTTATAAATTAATTTAAAATTAATCATACGGACAGGATGAGATGATTGGTTTTTAATGTCAAAACACTCAAAATTGTGAAAGGTTTTTATAGAGTTTCAATATGAAATTTTTTATAATAACCAAAAATGGTTTAATTTATTTATTATTTCTATAATTATAATTTATAACAAAATAAAAATACAATATTACTATAAAAATAAATTAGATGAGAAAGTAGTTTTCAAATAAAATTCATTATATATCACTATTCACCCAAAATGAAATATTTCTAAAAAAACCAAAAAAAAAACACCACAAGAAAATTTTGAAATTATGAATTTAAAAAAAAAATTATTTTATCAAATTAAATTTATAAAATTACCTAAAATTAAATTTTTTATTATTTACATAATGACATAAAACACAGCACTTTTGAGAAAAACATTATTTTCAAACACATAAAGACATTACCAAAAAATTATATATTTTATTATCAATATGTTTCTTTTATGTAAAAAAATTATAAACAATATTTAAAAATTATTTATTACAAGTCATGTTACAAATTTTAATGTCTGTGTTATAATAATCTCATTTAAATAATAATAATAATATGTTGTTTTTTAGAAACTTGTTGTTCTATGTAACACAAGCCAAGACAATGTTGCATGATGAGAAATAATAATTTGTTTTAGCATACAAATAAATTAAACCTGTTTCAGGTTATAATTAAATCCATCAATGAAATTAAATTTATTAAAAAAACGTTTTATATAAACTGGGGGTGTCTCATTCTAACCCCATTAAAATGAATTTCATCCTAAAAATTCACCCCTATGATAAAAAAATGTTGATACATATTCCTCATAATATCCCCAAGTTCTCACATGGATTCCACTAATTGGTGATAACTCAAGAAAAACATCGATCTACTGAGTGGTGATGTTTCTTAGAACTTTTTATGTACCATCCATAATGTCAAATGAATGTTCCTCATATGAAATATCCTACTCCAGTGCAATGACCTATGAGGTTACTATTTTTTAAGGTTCATATATGTAATTACTTAGGATACATACCTGGAAAACATCATGGACTTGAGATATATTTGGTGGAAGTAAAAAATTATAGGCTACTATCCAAATACAGTCAAGAATTTCAAAGGACAGATATACATATGGTTTAGTCTCCCTTTCTTCTTGAATATAAAGAACATCATCTAGGGAGATAATAATAGAAACAAATTCTCTTCAATGCCAAATTATTGATCATATTGATTTTTATTATCATATCATTTAATATAGATCTAATTTTCCTTCGTATACTAATGAATGGTTCTTATATTTTCTGTCATCTCATCACTGATGTCAAGTCCCAATAACTTCCATTCCCCAAAATCATTCAATCAAATTGGAGATCTACATTTCCTTCTATAGAGGTCTTCATAAGGATCCATTTTAATTATTCAGTGAAAGATAATTTTTTAGGAGAACTCAACTGGAGGAAGGTTTTGATCCCAACAACCTTCGAAATCCCAATGAAATGATATCAACATATCCTAAAGAGCATTAATTTTTTGTTTCTGACTGGCCATCCTTCTAAAGATGATATCCAGTGATGAAACTAAAAACTGTATCAAGGGATATACGAATACTTATTCATAACATTTAAGTAAACCTTGTATCTCGATCATATATTATGGAATGTGGTACTCCATGAAACCTTATCGCTTCCTTAATGTATATCATTGCAAACTTATCTAGAGAGAAGTATTGTCTGATATCGATAAAGTTCACTGACATAGTATGGTGATCAACTACCACCCATATAGAATTATGTATTTTAGAGGTTTTAGGGATTACAATGAAACAATCCTCAATGATATTCTCCCACATCCATTATTTTATTGGTAATGGTTGTTATATCACTTTAAACATTTTTTTGTAGCCTTAACTTTCGAGAATACCAAGAACCGAGATACAAAATCTATGATATATCTCTTTATAACATCCTACCAAAATTATTCTTTTCTGTCTATGTAAATCTTCATGATTCTGGGATGAATTGATAATGAAGAACTTTGATCTTCCTCTAATAGCTACTACTTCAAATATGTAATGGATAGAACACATACATGGTTCTTGAACTTTATCATTAAATCATGGTCAATGTAAAACATAGGAATATTTATAACCATCTACTAGAGTTTTACATCTTCCTTATGTTCCTATTTAATCTACACTTGAATAGATGGTTTATCATTTGATTGTGAAAGAAAATATTTTCCCATTCCTTCAGGACTTCTAGGTCTATCCTTAAAAAATATAAAAATATTGGATATTTTCCGATTCTCGTCATGGATAAGCTATCACGATCCTTTACACTCAGAGTAATGGACACCATGTTTTCTTTCCAAGGGTGGTAATTTATTATGAAATCATAATCTTTTATCATATATGACCGTAATATCTAGCACATGTTCAAATTATTCTGTGTGAATATTGACTTGAAACTATAATGATAAGTATATATATCACAATTTTCTCTGTAAATGTAATGCCTCTATATCTTCAGTGAAACAATTACCACTACTAACTCCAAATCATGAGTTGGGTAATTTTTCACATGAATGATCAATATGCAAGACCCATAGGCTATACCCATATTATTCTATAAAATAACATATCCTAGTCCCTTCCTAGATACATAACTACATATTACAAACCCTTTTTCTCTATAGGTTAATGTAAGCCTACATGTGATGATTAACCATCTTTTTAGTTCATTGAAATTTTCCTCACATTCATCTGTCCAGAAGAACTTGGAACACTTTTGAGGTAACTTGGTTATATGATTTGATAATCATAAGAAATTATCCACAAACCATTGGAATTATCCTGCTAAATAGAGAAAACTATAGATCCCAGTCACCTTAGTTAGTCAAGTACATCATTCAATAGCTTCTATCATTTATGGACATACTATTATACCATCTCTTGAGAATATATAATAAAAAAATGAATCCTTTCCCAACTAAAAGGAATTTTTTTTAATACAATTTCTCATTCAGTGGGGTATTCTGTACAATTCTTATGTGTTCTTTATGTTTTTCCATTCCATTTTAAATGATAATAATATCATATATAAAGACCACCAAAAACTAATCAAGGTAATCTTAGAATAATATATTCATAATATCAATAAACATAGAACTATAATTTTTATTACAAAAAATAATCACTATATATTAATAGTTTATATACCTTGTATAAAATTTCACATTGGGTATATCCTCCTTCTTAACCCTTAATTAATGATATCCATAATGAAGTCCAATCTTGGAAATGTATTGAGCTTCATATAGTTAATCAAACAAGTTTTCAATATCGGGAAGAAGATACTTGTTCTTTATCATTATCTTTTTCGACACCCAATAATCAATTTCGAGTTGCATTGATCCATCTTTATTTTTCATAAAAATAAAAGGTGCACCCCAAGGTGAAAAAATTGGATAAATGAATCCCTTTATAAGGTTTTCATGGAGTTGATTCTTCAAATTCTTGAACTCAACCAACACCATTCTATAGGGAACCATTGAAATTGGTGTGGAACTAGGTATGTGTTTTATTGAGAAATTAACATAATGTTTTATTTGAATGCTAGGTAACTATTTGGTAAATAAATATAAAATTATTGAATAATATTCATATCATCATTTTTGAGTCTCTCTCCAACCATTTGAGATAAAAATCCCTTTTGAATATAAATTAAGACCCATAAACTTGATGTAATCTCCATAAAGAAGTTCATAATTATCATCACATTGGTAGACAATCATAAGTTGGTTTGAAATATCGAACATAACATACCTTCCTAGACAATTGATGTGGAATTTATGCATATAAATCAAATCTATGTATAATATGACTTCAAAATCAACCAAAGGACGAATGACAAGATTCCAAGGAAGAACATTCCCAAAAACATCAACCAGAGATAAATCATAGACTTGAGATGCAATCATCATACCATTAAGGGTTTTCACTACTAATTACAAATCTAATAATTTGGGTGGAATCTTAATATCCTTATAAAAATATTTGATATGAAAGACCTGGTAGATCCAAAATCTAATAAGATTTTAACAGTTTTAGTTTCAATGGAATGTGTACCTTTCACGATATCATTATCACGAACCTTGTCAGAAATGGTGATCGCATGAGATTTATCCTTTTCCCTAGGATTAAGAGATTACTATAATTAATCATTTTCATTCAATTTATGGTCTAGGAACTGGTTAGAATAACACCCATTCTCATTACACTTGAAGCACTAAAGTAGGGGAGATACATTCAGTGAAGCTTTATCCCCATTCACATTGTTAGATAACTTATTATCATCACATTAGAAATAAAATACCATATGACCATCCCTTCCAAACTATTAACATTTACTATACCCCTTAATACTATTTTCACTGTGATTCTTTCCACAAATATAGTACAAATGAAAGATCATAATCTTCTCTTTGTGGTTTTTAGATTTTCCTTTGAACCCAATCTTTATTTACTTATCAAAACCATGATATTGATATGTAACTCCAACTTCTATTTCATCCATTATTTTACAATGAAAATCTATTCATAGCTACTAATTTCTATTTTGGATAACTCCCTTCTGATACTTGCCTTTATGAAACTAAATAATTCTTTAACCTTTAATTTAGGTTGGATGATAATACTAGAAGTGTACATTACAGTCCTATAAAAATATCTTTGTAGGAACTAATTGTTTCACCATCCATTTTCATTAACTATATAAAATCATTATCCATTTTTGTTCTAAGAAAATGAGAAAATTACTAATTTATGAAAATTTTCTTTAACTACTCCCAATCCATTAATTCCATTTCATCTTGATGCCTTGTATTCTTGATTAGATTCCACAACTGGTCTTCTTAAACTTTTAAATGATAAAAAACCAAAATGATTTTCTCATGTCCTAAGTATTGGAGAACGATAAATAGGTTTCTCATCGTACTAATCCATTATTCATTAAAAATTAGATTAGAATATCCACTGAAATAAGTTGTATGTTGCCTCATGAAGGAATCCACAGAACATTGTTCCCTCTTTTTCTCGTTTGGAAGTTCATCATTATTCATAGCTTTAGAAAAATATGTGAGCATAACAATGTTTATTTGGTATTATATTCCCCATTTCATTCAGATGCTCATGATAACAATCATTTCATCTTCTACATCATTCAATATTAACATGGTTCCTTCATGTTCCATCCATTGACTAAAACCAAATTGCATTGAGTAAGAAACAGTAATAGTAGTGGGAAAATAAATAACCATGAAAAGAACTTATAGGATGCGTAATTATGACATGTTATTTAAAATATGACACCTTAGGGATATCCTAGTTTATTCATATCTCCTTTTATTTTATTCTTTCATGATAGTTCATGAATAGTTTTTGAATTCCTAAAGAATGTCCACTGAGAGTGTCAAAACATGTGTGCATCAACGACCATTGTCGTGCACCATCTCTCGATCGAGTAATGATTAATATGGTGTTTTATGTGTTGTTACCTCTATATACATCTATTCCATATCCACATCCACTATAGTATCCATATATATATATTGTAAGGAAACCACTCACTCTACCATTACAACAATTCCATGACATTTTCCCACACTTTTCCTCATCTATAGATGTATCCTTAGACATATCTTTATGGTTATCACAAAATTTATCTCATCCTAATTTCAAAAGGTGGACTAAAATTTTTCTATGATACGAAGTATAGTGGCCCTTACTTCTCATACATAAACATAACATCACTTTTACGGAACAATTTATACAGTACACAAACAGACCCCAAATGGCTGTATTAGCTTATTTAATTTGGAATAATGGAATCTAAAAAACTAGTACTTAATTAAGCTACATTATCTCCCATAGATTCTCCATTATTATCTCCCTTCTTAGAAAAATAGTACATAATACATATCTTCTTATCATGGGGAAAGGGAACATGAAAAAGAGTGTGATCAGATTCTCAGTAAGGGTTAACAAAGGAGATATGTAAGCGTAATCATGAGAATATGGGTATGAGAACATGATACTAATATGAGATGATCATAAACTATATATACATGATCATAATAAAGATTATTGTAATAAATATTAGTTTTTAATAAGACATGAATCATAAAGGAGTCAATATCATAAACCAAGAATTCATAACATTGGAATAAAATAGGGAATTGTGGAAGACACATAAGAGTTTAAAAATTATTTCCATAGTAATAAAGGATTATTAGCATAGCCATATTAGTGGAATGTATTCATTACCCATACCATATTTTTAGTAATTTTTTACTCCCATTAGTATCTTATTAGTCATGGATCACTCCCAGGACCATCTTGGCAAACAAAGTCCTCTACTAAACTGAGTTCACTCCATGTTCCATCAATATCAATCTCATGATATATAAATCCATTCCCAATGAATTAGAGGGAGATATAGGTCCAAACCATGTCATAATTAAATAATACATATGTGTTTTCCAATATAATAATCAATTATATCATATCCCATGAAATTAAATTGGTATGATAATCATGCAATTATATCATAACCCATGGAAGCGAAATGACTTTCTTAAACAACAAGTCATTAAAATCATAACCATTAAAAAAAATATTAAGAATGGTTTCATTAGAAAATTCTTTTTAAAACACACAACCTTTTAGAAAACATTATTCATTGAAAATAGATTGGAAAATTTTCAAAGAATCTTTTAAAATAATTTAAATAATTTTTATTTTAAAATAATCATAAAATATTTTATAAAATTATTTTTGGAAAGAATTTATGAAAACAATTTTTTTGAATAAATTTTTTTTTGACCGAAGAGAGTAAGAAATGCTATGTTAAAAAAAACAATTTATTGATTATGTTATGTGACAAAGAGTTGAAAAATGGATCCAAAAAATGAATATATCATGAAAAAATGTATAATAAAATCAAGATAATTCTTGATATATGGATCATAATATTTCATCAATGGAAGTGTAGTAAAAAACAGTCCCAATAAATGATGAATTGTAGCAATAAACTCTTGGAAATTAGGTAACTTTGAATAAAAATACCCTTGTAATAATGACACTAAAGTAATCTTAAAATATCATTAAAATAATGATATTCATGGAATATATTTTCAAATGGATTTATATACAACACGTAATATAATATAATTGTATAACAAATCTTGTTTCTCAAAGAAAGAAAATTGCGACACAATTATCATACTAATTTGGTAACTTTTGGCCCATAAAACCCCATGAACAACAGATCATAAAATGGATATGTAAATACCGATAAATTTAAGGATACTAATTATATAATACATTCAAGTTAAATTAATATTCCACACAAAAAAAAGTGGTGAATAAGGCATAAGTCTCATGAAAATAAAAGTGAGACTACAAATCCCCTTACCTTATGTAATGATTCCCACGGACCTCATTCAAACCTCTTGTATAATAAATATAAATTTATTATAAATATATACAATAAAAATATTCATATATATTATTTACTTATGAATTTATATTACTCATTTATTAACAATTCTATGTCAATGTTACATTTTGGGTAATTACTTCTTTGTTTTTAGAACATGTTTTGACTTGTCATTATTAGTATGCTTACTTAGATCATGATTTATTTATTTGTAGAATATAAATAATTATATAAATATCATATATATTCATTAAATTTTAATATATAATAATCTAAAAAATATACCAATAGGAAATGAATTACACCATATACAAAGATGGTAGGTCGTACATATGAATGAACGTTGTTTTCATTTTCTTATCATATCTTTTTAAAAAAAGTAAATGATATATATATATATATATATTAATTACTTTATAATATTATTTAATATATATCAAATATTTATTTTAAAATTATCCTTTATACATTCCTTGTAATCCATGAACGAATCACATCGTTTTGAGGATGTGGTAGTCCACAAATCCATAAACAAAGTTTTCGTATTCTAAAAAAATGGAAAGAATGAAGGTATGTATTATATTATAATTATAGAATAATAATAAAATAATAAATAACATATATATAATAAAAAAATATTTCCATCATTATTCAAAACCTTGAATGGTGTTAAAGGAAAACTAACGACATTTGTTCGTGGGGTGTAGTCTGTTGTACACAAGAATGATGATAGTGTATCTCATTTGATGGAATTGTGTGTGAGTGTAGGTTGAACCCATAACATAAAAAATCTATGTATATTTATGATATTGAGGTTATTATATAATTGAGATATCGGAATAATTGAGGGTGTGGAGAAACAAATAAAACAAAAGTTCTTATGGAAGGATGTTACCTCTTCATTGCGTAACTCCTTTTGGTTTGCATCAAAGAGATTACTTGGTTGGATTTATGACCAAAGTGGGGACTATATGATGAATTTAGGGTAGTTTTTAGGTGATTTTTATAAGGATTAATCAAGTCAAAGTGTTTTAAATTTGTGAATAAGTGAGGTGGTGAGTTCCCTTTTTTAATGTAGGAGTGGAATTCTTATAAATATAAAAAAATAAAATACTATTAAGAGTTCTTATATAAATCATGTGCTTTCAATAATAATCCATATAAGATAAAGGGGAGTATATGGTCTAGATATGTCCATAAAATTTATTTTTTATAGGTTTATATGTTATTTTCTCCCTTAAGTTATTTTTTAATGACTAAGTAAACTCGTGTTTACCTTAATCAGTGTAATTAATTTTAATTAATTTCTCTTATACATTTGGTAAAAAAATAAGAATACCTTAATATAAATTATAAATTATGATGATTACAAAAAAATAATATATTTTTATAAATTACTAGCACATAAGTGGTATTAATTAATTTAAAATAAATCTTTCATGCGGGATGAGATAATGAGTTTTTAAAATGAAAAAAAATCAAAAGCTAAAAATATTCTTATATCCTATTTCAACATGAAATTGGTTTCAAATATATATATTAGAATAAATCATATATAATTTATCTAAATATAGTTTTAAAAAAATTAAAATATAAAGTAACCATATAAATAAATTATATGAAAAGATATATTTCTATTAAAATTCAGTATTTTTCACAATTCATCCAAAAATGAAATATTTATGAAATATCCCAAATATTCACCCTAAGATAATTTTTACATTTTTAATTCTTAAATAATGTTTATTTTAAATAATTATATTTCTAAAATTCTCTAAAATTAAAATTATTATTGTTCAAATAAAGGCATAAAAATCAGTTCTTTTGAGAATAATTGTTTTTCAAACAAATATAGACTTTACTGAAAATTATGTGTTTTATTATCAATATGTTTTATTTATGCAAAGAAATTATGAATCATATTTAAAAATTATTTACTTATACTCATATTACTATTTTTAATGTCTAGATAATAACAGTCTTGTTTAAATAATTATAATAATAATAAAATGATGTTCCGTAGAAACCTAGTGTTGCATGTAATTTAAGCTAAACCGATGTTCTTTGTAGTGAAAGATTAACTTTTTTAAGAATGTAAATAATTTAGAACAAGGTATAGGGTAAAATTAAACATATAAAATAAGCTTAATTTTTTAACAAATGTGTATAAAAACTTGAGATGTTTCAAAAAAGGTTGTTTATAAAACATTTTTCAACGTTAAAAATTCTATAAGGAGCTTCATAAAGGAAAAATTAGAAGTGAAGACAAGTTAGTCAGATAGTTTGAAGAATATTTAGAATAATAAAAAAGAGATTCTAATTTAGAAAAATCATAATAAGATTAATAAGAATAAAATATTTCAAAATGAATATCTTCGTTTCGTACTAAGTCAAAGAAAGATATTGATCTAGTTGTTTTGAAAAAAATAACAATGTTCTAAAAAGAGAAGTTGAGATTGACCAATAAATGAAAATTGCATCAGATATAACTGAGATAGAGAGAAATTCTGATTTCATTGGATTTTCAAAATTTTAAAATCAGAAAGAGAAATGGAAATATAATGTTGATATCAGAATTCCAAGAAGACATGTGTCTGATGTCTCACCGGACTCAACAGAGTTTCCATAAACTCATTCAGATTAGTGAATGGAAACAAGATTTACATAGTTTAATTACTCATTTAAAATACTTGTGGATTCCATTATCTTTATATTATATATTCAATATTGATTAAAATATATTTAGATAAGGTTAATGGTTTTAGAATAATCAGATACTTCAGATCAGTTGGTAGATATAATTTTATAGATTTAAGCTGAATTTAAATATTTACAAGTTATATCTAATCCCAAGAAAATAATAGTTTATTAGATCCTTAGTTTTTTAATATAAAGTAAAATAGAAATTCAAATTCATGATGATGAGATAAATATTTCGAAGAAGACTTCACTAGATATTGTAGATTCTTTTTAAAATTTATTTTCTAAATTTGATGAGAAGTTCAAATTTTTTGAACACATAAAATGTTTATCAGGGAATCAATATAATGCTATTTTGAAATTGAAGCAGAATAATTTTAAACTTGATGAAGAGGTTCAAAAATTGAATATCAAGAATCATGAGAATCTGTTTTTGAATGAAGAATTATTTAATCTAAAGAAAGAGGTGAAAAGAGTTCATGTTCTATATGAAAGTATTGACATGTTAGAGTATAGGAACATGAGAATGAGAAAAACTAGGAAAAAATCATTATGATAAATGTAATCTTCATGAAACACCAAATAAAATAATAATTTCCCATTTATCTTATCTCATAATTATGTTATAATAATTAAACAAAATCATTGAATGAATTATTTATATAAATTTTTTTCCATAAATATGTTTTGATTGATTTTTTTCAAAATTTTCTTGGATGAATTTAGTTTCTATATTATTTTGGATAAATGTTTATATTTCATAAATTGTATTTTAGAATTATTATCACTAAGATTTTAGGTACTTTCTAAATACTATTTTTCTTTTTGAAAATGTCATAGGGGATAAATTATTCAAAGGGGAGAAATTATTTTTTCAGGGAGATTTCATTAAAGTTATTTTGGTGAGAGGATATTATTTAGTGGGAGATTTTTAGATGTTATCTTATATTATTATTAGGTACAAAGTATTAAAATTTAAAAGAGTCATAAATAAATAGAGAGATAAGAGTTATAAAATGATATGTATATCAAAAAGATTAACGGTACTGTATGTTTTTCAATGTTAGTTTTTTTATCTTTGGGTGTTGTGTTATGTGTTTGTAAAAAATGTGGGAACTATTAAGTAGAATGTTATACTTTATATCTTTTATAAAAATATATTTGATTATAAAAACACTATATTAAATAATATGGTTCACTAAATTTATTTTTTCTATGTTTCTATAATTTTTTAATAAAAATATAATTATTATACTGAATATAGAAATATTTTTTATCTAAATGAATATACACATCCCATACAAGTTTTTCCCATCAGACTAACTAATTTCCAGTCCATTTTAGTAATCGAAGTATGGTTAATTAGAAATACAGAAGTATAGTCTATCTAATTTATTGAAGACAAGTTCATCAGATTGAACTAAGTTCAATCCATTTGAAAGAAAAATTACAGTCTATCAGTGTGACCAAATCTAGTCGATCAATATGACTAAATGTAGTCTATCAGTGTGAAAAAAATCTAGAAAATTAGTATGATTGAATATATCCTATCGATCTGGAAGAGTTCATTCCATTAGACTGAATTTTTTATTATATCAGAATATTAAATTTTATAATAATTTTCAAAATCATTTCTACTAGTTATAATACATTTTTAATCACTGTAATGGTGGTACCAAAATTACAATAGAAGGAGGTGTATTTGTTGATCTATTAAGTGAAGGTCATCTAATTCCATTTTAACCAACTCGGAGAATCATGTAAATATGTCTATTAAAGGTGTGCCTATAAATTTGGGTGAATTCTAGGAACTTGGAACTTATGATTTTTCAAACTCAATCCATATAAATATTTCTATACCATATATAACTCCTCGTAATAATTTTATTTTTAATATTTTAGATATTTATATATTCTAAGGATTTCATGTGAGGGTTGTAAAATATATAGAACAAAATTTACAATTGTATTGTTTGTCTAATTGATGTTTTGATTGTGATATTAAGGGGATATAAAGATGGATGGACATGATCATATTGATCAAGGGATTATAGGGATAGTAAGATAGATTTTATTTAAATAATATTGATCAAGGGATTCCTACTAAAGAAATAAAAACCTAATAGTTTGTTTTGAAATATTATTAACTTAATTCATGGTTATTAACATATGTTACACTAAAGGTTTAAAGTGTATTAATTCTATATATAAATTTTCTTTCAGTTATTCTATACAACTATTTAATATTTCATTTTACTTCTTTTTACAAGTTATATTGTTCTTATTTACAATATGTGAATAATGTTTTTAGTATCCTTTTCTATACATTGATTTACCAGATGGACTCTGAGACCGTTACAAGTTATGATGATCATGGAACACAAAATTAGTTCAAGAACTATAATAACCATGTTTGGGATTAATTAGTTTAAAGTTTTAAACTATAATTCACCACTTATTGTATAATATAAAACTCTTATATTTCAAAATTTTGTATACTACATTTTCTAATTTCTAGATATTTTTAAAAAATTTAAGAGTTTTTATTAATTTTTGGGTGTTTGGGACCGTAAGAAGTGATTTTTAGGGTGTGTGTGTGACCTCACTAAAGTGTAGAAGTTGTGGATGTTTTATGGAAGTTATTTTATGAGAATAATTATTCCATATTAGGTAGGATCTTACATAAAGGTTCATGATTTTCTTGAGAGTCATTTTCTCTTTCCTATTTGAAATTTCACAAAGTGAGGTTGGTCGTGTTGTAGTTTGGTTCATTGCATCATTGTGGTTACTTCAGGTGAAATTGTTTTCAATTTAGTATGAAGATTATTTCATTATATCCCTAGGAATTGTGTCATCAGTTCTACTAGATTATGGTTCCTTGCATCCTATGCAAGGTAGGATGTGTTATGGAGCATAGTCATGTTGTGCATACATTTTTTTTATGAATAGAAATGATTAAATGGACGAGGCCTTCAGATTTTGGACATTCCTGATTGAGGTGCGCTATATTGTCATATAAAGTTTTTTTATGGTCGATACCTAGATAAGGGTATTGTGTAATCATGGTAGGCTATGCACTGTGTGGTAATCATCCATATTTTCAATGTATTTTATTTTATCATGCAACACAAAACTAAAACAATCTATGTTATATTTTATTCCGATAAAATATATATTATGAGATTTCACTAATGAAATAGAAAGATTATATTTAATTTATATATTTTCTTATACTATATATATATATATATCAACTCGTATTATTATATATTTGAATTATAAAATTCAATGAATTATTTTAATATCAATAGATTATTAGAATTAAATTTAAAAAATATGTATAATTAATTTTAATGGAATTTAATGAAGATCACATTTTAGGAAGAAATATTTTTTATAAATTTTTTGATTATTTTTAATTGAACATGAATAAATAATGATTTTAATGAAATTTATTCATAATATATCCAAAAAAATAAATTAACATCCACCAAATAGTAATGTCTAGGCATGTTATAAGATCGAATTTGTTTTATGGTGAAAAACATTTTTACAAATATTATATTTCTATGTAATATCTATTTTTTAAAAAAGAAACTAAAATGGTTAACATGTGATAAATTTTATTTTTTATATCAATAATATATTAAAAATAATTTAATTAATAAGTTATAAAAAGGAATAAGAGAAGTTATTTCTTTTAAAATTGAGTTTTCTTATGAAAAAAATTTCTATTATATTTTGGGCTTCCATTAAAAAGTTAAATTCATAAATTTTATAAATTTAAAATAAAATGAACTTAATTTTTGTATTTAGTGTGAAAATATTAGGTTAGGATGTTTTTTTGGTATTTTCATGAAAACATGGATTTTTAGATGAATATTCCCAAATATATTTTTACAAATACCATTAATTTTATAACATTATCATTATATTAATGTGATTTTGTGATATATGAAACATTTTTCATGAACATATATTTATTTTATAAGAAAAATTATACTTTTTTAAAATTTTAATTTTAATATAGAAACCTATGTTTGAAATTATGGAACCTATGATATAATTTTTCTATAAAAACATGCATTATAAATTTATTATTTTTAGACTTAATTATTATCAATTTTATAAATTTAATATTATAAAATTAAATTTATATTTCAAAACATATAATCCAAATTATTAAAAATTTAAATTTCATTTTTAGCCATAATAATATGTTAACGAGGTCAAAAAATGATTTTCCACAGTAAAAGTAAATTATGGTAAAAAGGGAAATTAAGCAGAAAAGAAATAAAATATATAAAAAACAATCTTCTATTTCTATGGTTGAGTGGTGGATCAACCAAGAATTTCCCCATATCTTTTATTTTACACTTATAGAGAACCATTCTTTGAATAATTCATATCTTATTAGAAACACTCATTCATCTATATTATAATAGAATTCATCCACTACCCCACTTATCCTCACACCTTATGCCTATTAATTCAAAATAAAATATAAAAAAGTACCTACCCAAAACACTTATACACTTAAAAGAGGCTTTGTACTCTATAAAATACAACTAATCTATGGATTAATGCACTTTTCAATGTAGTTTTTCCAATAACTAAAGTCAAAAAATTCTAAATCATTCGTTTTAATGACTATTATAATAAGTATTATTCATGTAGATAAAATTATATTATTAGTTAATAAAATAATTACATAAGTATAATTATCTTACATAAATATTATTAATTTTTATGAATAAGCATTATCAACCTTCTTATGATTATTTATAAAATGAAAATGGTTCTCATGTTACGTGCATACAACCAACTCTATGAATGACTTATTTCATTTTTATCACCACCTTAAATCACATATTATAAAATTATATTTGATAAAATATGTATGATATTTTTTTTTAATATATTTTATTCATATTATTTTGATTTTATTATAAAAAAATGAATGATCATTATAATGTAATCAATTTTTATCATAAAGGTACCCAAAACAAGTTTGTTATGTATTACATTCCTAGAAACTATAACCATTATTTTTATAAAATATGTATGTGGATATATAAATCATTAAAAAAGTATTTATATACCTTAATAATATGTTAGTTATGAATATTTTATCAATTAATAGGTTAGGTCATTTTAATTAAGAAACATGTTTGAAAAATCAAAACTGCTAAAATTTAGTGAAGAAATAAACATTAATGAGAAAATGATTCTTTAATAAATTATTATTTTTAAACACTTTAAAGGGTATCTGATATAAATAACTTTATATGATAGGTTATTAATATTTTTATGTTTATTATACTAGATTTTAATTATATTTCATGGAATTTGGGAGTAAAATGAAATGGTATTTCATTTCAATCACATTTATAATTTTAAATTTTTACCATTAAGTATCCATTAGTATAAATTGTGTAATATTTTTATATAAACCCACATACATTTTCTTATCATTTATTTCATAATTTTTACATTAATTTGCATTATTTTACTTACCATTTGGATTATAATTCACTCAGAGTGATACTTATTTAAGAAACTGTCCATACCTCTTCTTTTTTGGTAGGAATCCTTTTCCTCTAAGTCTATATTCTGTATTTCTTTTAAATAAATTCATCTATAATTATATTACGTTTTAAGGTTTTTTTCAATGTTTTTTAATTTATTAAAAAAAATTATTTTCTTTTAACATTTATTGTATGTCCATTTTCTAACAACTAAGACCTTATATAAAAATTTAAAATTAATCTTCAGTTAAAGATTTTCTGTAATAATACATTGTGTTGGTACATTATTTTTTTCAAGAATATCCATCCATTATTTTTTTTATTTTTTAAAATATATATATCTTCCATTTTTTTCAAAATATTTCATTAAAATATATCAATAAATATAAGGGTTCTTGTTTTTCATTCACTATATAAATTTTTATATTCTTTTGAAAGTTCATTCCATCTACATTAAAATATTTACATATTATTAAATATCTACTAGAAATTTCATAAAAATTATACCATACACCTTCTTTAATTGGATGGATTATAAAAACTAATCTTGTTTCTTTTTCAAAATTTAATTTTGCTATAATGAAAATATGAATGTTTCTATGTTCTTATAGAACACATACGTATAGTCTATCATTAGGAAACAGGTGGCCTTGAATTATATATTCCTCTAATGAATTGTATAATGTTTGATATATCATTAGATAATTATGGGAAAAAGGAATGAGATTCCTTATCCACTATGATATGGGAGGTATCCATGTGTTTCCTGGTCTACTATGACATGGGAGATAGGAACCTTATTCCTAATCCACTATATTATGGGAGGAAGGAGTGTGATTATTAATCCACTGTGTTATGTTTTCTGGGATTATGTTATATTCACATGAATATATTTTTTATCATCTTTGTGTAATGATGGATTGTGTCTTATGTTATTCCCAGATAATTTATATAATATATATGAAAAAAATTTAGTTTCTTATAATATACTAAGGTTATATTATCATAATTTTATTATGTTATTATACCCATATTCTTATAATATGATCCATTATGATGTTAGACTATTTTCTCAATTGTTTACCATTTTTGATCTCTTAAACAGACACTTTTCAATCATTGCATTCTCCAGGTTATGTAGAAAAATATTATGTATTATATATCTTAAGGATAAAATCGAAAAGAATTTTTTGGGACATTTTATTTCGTTAGAGAATAATTTGATTATATATATAATCTATAAGGACACTAAACCTTTGAGTTGTTTGATGTAATTAATTGTGATAACAAATTAATATTCAAGTAAAATAATATAATATGCATGTATCTATATTTAGGTTTCCACAATTAGTATCAGTGTGGGGTTTAATTATTTTTCAATATTAGTTTAGTTACATTAATTGCTTATTTTAGATGTTTTTTGGGGATTATGATGAGAGAACATTGATGAAAAAGAAGGGGATGAGCCTAAATATAAGAATACATCAAAAAAATTTGGAAAAGTGTATAGTGTGTGGTTTACTATAAATGAAATCCCTATCTTGATAAAAAAGGTGGAAATATTCTCTAGTATTAATTAAAAATGGGGTAATAACACTGAAAAAGGATGATATGTGTTAAATATATCATTACCCAATGTATAATAAGTGTACCTAACTACACACCTGGTTTGACCATCCCTGGGTATATTATTTATTGATTCACATTCCCATTACGAATCATCATGAGTGATTTAATGGATATTCATGAAAAAATATATAACTAGTTTTGTTAGATACCCTATGATTCAAATAACCCTATATAACTTGTATTGAAGTTTTTTATTCATAAATTAGGTTATCCATGTCATTTAGGAATAATTTATTCTATGCTTATAGTTTCTTGTTATGAACTTATTAACTTTATCTAACATTAATCTTTATTTATTTTATGAAATGATATTATAATGTAGAAACCAAGTTACGAATGGATGTGTTGGACATTACAATGATTTTTCACATTAATCAATCTAACGAGATAATAACTATAGTAAAAAATCTCATACTGTTGTTCAATGAACTCTATTACGCTTTGAACAATAGTGGAATCCATTTTTAACTCTTCAAAAAATCGAGTAAGGATATACTTCCAATCAAGTCCTTTATACATCAATTTGTACCCTCATATAGTTGGTCTTTAGACCCACTAATTACTGAGAAAATATTCAATTCAATAAAGAATAATTTTTTTATTCTCTATTTCTCAAACAATGTGAAGGCTTCTTTATAAATTTATCATTAATATGGTAAGGATGAAAATTTTTGGAATCATCTTAAGAATGAGACTTTAAATAAATAATTTGACTCTATAAAAAGGGAGGAGGTTAAGAGAATATTATTCCTAAAATAATTTTCTTGAACTCTTTGTAAAAAATGAAAAGAGAATTATATAATTTGAAACAAAAATAGAATTAATAAATAAGTACATATAAATAAAATTCATGAGGATCACAACATAAACCTTCAATTTTTTCAGTAACCCTAAAACAGGATTGCCCAATTCTTTTTTGACTTAAAACCATGTCTGCAAAACGCAATACCATGAATTGATGTCTGAGAAACTCTCAATCTTGAAATAGATATTGGACACTCTCAATATCCTTGTGGTTTTGGGGATATGAATAAAAATTATAGTTTCTTGATAATCATTTTTTTAATCACATGCTAGGTAGAAATTTAATAATATTATATTCGAAAAATGTGGAAAATGTATTGGGTAAATTTCACCAAATTTTTAGGAAGATTTTTTACATGTGGAAAAACCGACCATCAAGAATGTGATTACAAAAAGAGGTGAGGAGTTCGTAAAATGAGTTGTAGGATAATAAATCCTAGCCCAATGCACCACCAACACTCATTTTCTTCAATTTAAAAGATAATGGTCATTAAAAAATTTAGTGCACTAATCCAAGGGTTAATGGAGTCATCCAATGTTGTTAAACCTCAAATTCCAATGGAATATAAGAATACATAAGTCATCACAAATGTATAAGTGGGTAATAAAAATGAATTGGTGATAGGTACTTTTATCATAATCTATAGGTATATGAATGTTTTATTTCATTATGGTTTTACCAACTCTTTTATGTTTGGAATATTTTCTAAACAAATCAAATCACCACAATGACATTTAGACACAAACTTATTAGTGGAAACTATTGCTAGTGAGATAATTACAGATCATACATTCAAATAATCTCTGATGTTGTTTATGGAAATTTTATTCCTATAAATTTTAAAATAGTTACTTTAGTTGAATTTTATTTGATTTTGGGAATGGATTAGATATCTTTATATAGATCCCATATTAATTGAAGAGATAGAGAATCACATTTAATATCATGAATCAAAACATGATCATTTATCAATGAAAGTCTTAATATTAAACTACTATGGACATTAAAACCATTTTATGGGTCTTAATACCCTCCCTTAATGTGTATTTCAATCAAATGGTGATTTTAGAACACAACCATGGAAATATACCTATTATGTATGAATGTGTTGATGTATTTATTAGAGAACTTTTTATACATACATTAGATCATGAGGTTATTTTTTATATTTATCACATAACTAGTTTTATACATATATCATGAATTTCTAATGAAATGAATATAAATTAATTAGAGGAAGGAAATATGAAACTCAAATAAAATCTTAATAATGGTTTTATATGCTCTAGTGCGTCATAATGGGGTGTATCAATTCTATTTGTTAATAAAAAGGATGAATAAATTCATCATTCCATTTATTTCCATGAACTTAATAATATTATGATCAAGAATAGTTATCATCTACACTATATTAATTATTTTCTTAATCAACTTCTAAGAGATCAATATTTCTCAAAGATTGACATTTGATTTGAATATCATTACTTAAGGGTGAATGTAGCCACCTCGACCCTAGAATCCCATAGTTAATGTATAATTTATTAAATTGTAATATGATATAAGGAATCACATCCTGAAAGACTAAATAGTTTATTATTGTTGTTAAAGTAGAATCATACTTGAGACATTCATTAAATTTGAAAAGACAAATTACAAAATAAATTTTTTAATTAGAGAATAAATTTATTCCATATAAAATTTCCATGAATATCTATCATAGTGAACTTCATGTATTTTTTAAAAAATAAAAAACATAAGGGCGGTCTCCAATTCACTATGAGGTTAAAATATAATGGAATAAATCATTAATCAATATGGATAATTAATATGGAATGGTAAATAACTAAACAAACATGATGGGTTTTTAATAAACATATATGTAAGTTCATCTAGTGATAATATCAATGTGATGATCTCATGGATAATAAATAATATGGAAAGGTAAATAATTAAAAACACAATCCATTTAATCAATAACATGATCCTTATTAGATAAGGCATAATCAATATGAAAATTCAAATAAAAGGAAAAATATTCCATTTAATCAATGAATTAGAATGAAATGTATAAATAGATAATATCATTAATAAACCTCATGGATAATAATAAACTAATTATTAGGGAAAAATTGATTAATTATTTGACATCATGAAATTAATATCATGATACCTCTACCATCAAAACCATTCATAATACAATTTACTACTACTGGGTAAAAAATAATTTGGTTTGGATAACTTATTTTATAATAGTATATTAATTCACTTTATAATATTATGGATTCATTGATGGGCTATCTATAACTAGCCTCTTCCCCTGTATTTATGTCCATACCATTCCTAATATATCAAATAATAAATATAATTCATAAACAATTTTCACTATCATCAAATATTAACATTGAGTAAGGAATATGGATTAATCAATATTTTCCCAAATTAAAAAACATTCAATTTATAAAATTTTATGTATAAATGATATAAATTTTAATAAATAAACATATATATGATAAATTATATGGATATTTATGAGAAATTTGATGTTTGTGGGTAAGTGAATAATTCATGGAAAAGTTAATAACTACAAAAATAAACCAATGAAGTGAATTTCAAAAATTTACTTAGTCAGAATTATCATTAATCATATATAAGACTAATATGTATCATATAAATAAAACTTAAACCCATTTTATTAATAATAATGTGAATATAAATACCAGAAATATATCATTAAAACATTCTTTTTGAAAACCACCTTTTTATTTTTAAAATCACTATTTAAAAATAAAATTTCACAAAAACATTTGAAAATCGTTTTCTTTGAAAGTAATCTTTGAAAAATATAAATGAATATTTAAAAAATTGAGTGTTCATGAAGGTTAGAAAATTCATGCATGTCGTACATGTTAAAATTATTATTCCTTTATCTTTTTTAGTAAAATCCAATGGGGCGTTGCATTGAAATGGACATGAATATTTCATTCAAAAAATAATAATAAGTAAAAATGTGTAAAAATTACACTAATAAAATATTTTTACAATTACAAAAAATTAAATTCTTTTTTTGAAATCACGATTTTAAAAGAAATTTTTTTTCCGAAGAGATAAATGAAGTGGAATTTTATTAAAAACATTTTCTCAATTATTTTATGTATTAAAAAATAGTAAATGGTATTATTTCTTGAATATATCATGAATTTCTATAGGATGATAAAACTATATGGTTTTATTATACAATGATCAAATAATTTACTTGAACTGAAATTCAAGAATAAATAATCTCAATATGAATGAGATTATGAAATAAACCCTTATAATGATTATAAAATTGAAGTGAGAATTTTTCAATGAATATATTATGTGAATAAAAATTAAATCCACAGAACATAATTGAAAAAAATAATATAACTAAAATTAATTACACACAAAATATTATAATATCAAATATTATGAAGAAGTAGTACAACCAACTGAAAAGAAATTGAGTTATAAACTGTTTACCAATTGGTAACTCTTTTATCACCACGCTTGGAAGAAATAATTCAAATTGAAACTTAAAACACCATGAAATATTCTCGAATCATGATATTACATGCTAAAAGGGTAATAATATACACCATATAAAATAAATATGATGCATACCATTACAATATGCCTCAATGAAGTGAAATTGAGATGAAGTCCCTTTTCATTTGGATACATTTGGTTGAACATGATTTAACCTCTAGTTCAGTGGTTTTAAATAAAACAAATTTATAAAATAACCTTATTCATATTTATAATGTCATATTTTATTATTTTTTTACATCTTTTCACCCATTTTTAATTATCATTCATTGTTTTCATTGATTCAAGAGTTAATTTCCTTGTTTTCTCATGTGTGTTTCATCATGAAAGATATAGTTCTTAAATATATTATATAGTTACATCATCTCAAACAAATAATCATGACATAATTATCATATTAATACATAAATTATACTTTTAACACTATAAAATAATTATGGTCATGAAAAATGAAGTATGTTGCGGTCATGGAGACTATAGGTCAAACACACGCATAAGTGACACTTTCATTCTTTAACAATCGTCATAAAAAGTAGGTAAGTACTATTTTATCTTTCCAGAATATTAATAATATCATAATTACCATATTAATTTTTTAAATATACCTATATATATAATCCATGTGGTTTGGTGATGAAAAGAGAGTCACAATGCTTCATGAAGGCAGTATTATGCACATACACAAATAATGATACCACCATTATGTAAGAGAAAATTTAAGAAATAAAATCATAAATTACAATTTAATAATGAAAAATATGTCATTAATATCATAATAATTTCATTTATATCATATATGTTTTTAAAATTTATCAATATTTTCTTCCATTTGAATCGTTATTGAAAAATGAATCACATCGCTTTGCAATGTGGTAGTCCACCATACACACGAGTGACATTGTCATATCTCCTATGAAATAAAAATTAAAAAAGTTATATATGATATAATTAATAAGTACTTATTATTAATTAATAAATATCATATATATACTTTATATCCATTATCATACCCAACTATGAGAGGTAGTAATCGAAAAACAAATGACATCGGTTCAGAGGTGGTAGTCTGATGTACACATGAATGATGATTTCATAACACATGAGATGAATGTAAGGATGGTTTTAATTCATTACCTTATTATAAAAAAATATTATTTTATTTAATGAATTTAGGTTATTATTTCATCATTTTTTAATAACAATTGAGGTAGTTGGAGGAAGAAATAAATTAAAAACTCTTACTGAAGAATGATAACTTTTCTTTGAGTATCCTCCTCATCTTTTCCCCAAAATCCATCCCAGGATGGATTTTTGTGCTAAATAATCCTTATAGGATTATATTAAATATTTTGGGAAGTTATTTGGGTATATCTTTACCAAAACATTTGGTTGAAGGTGTGAAGAAGATATGATAGGAGGAGTCCTTTTATAAGTGAGGTGAGTGGCACACTTCAATATTTTGAATAAAAAAAGTGCACCCTTGTTTTTCAAATAACACATGGGTAATAAATTAATTATTCATTGGTATTATTCATTATAGAGTCTAAATATGTACATAAAGATTATATTGGGAATGTTTTTAGGTTATTTAACCCTTATCTTTTTATTTCAACCCCCTGATAAATCCCTTTTTAACTTAACAGCTGTAAATATTATTTACTATTTTTACTATTTATTATGTTAAAAATTATGTTTAAATTTTTATATAACATAAATTGTTATGATTCCAAATATAAAATTAATTTTTACATATTCCTTTCATATAAGTGGAAAATTTTAATTTAAAATTAAACACTCATAAACAATGAGAAAGTGTGCTTTTAAGGAGAAAATAATAAAAAGTTTTGAATGTTTTTATATCAAAATTTAATATTATAATGTGTATGATGACATAAATTTGATTAATAGATTTAATATAAATTAATTTTACATTAAAACCAATTAAAAATAGAATTTAATATTATAAATAATTTTTAAAAATAGAAGTTTCCAACTAAAATTTAATATTTTTTACTATTCATCAAAAAATGATGTAATTCAAAAAAGACCTAATAATTTTCCCTAATATAATTTTGATATTACGATTTAAAAAATTTTAGTTTATTGAATCAAATTAAATTTATATAATTGGTAAAAATTAATTTTTAATTATGTTCACAAGTCATTACTAATCCGTCTTTTAGGAAAAATATAGTTTTACATAAAATATTTATTTTTTTACTAAGTAAATATTATCTTATTACTAATAAATATATACCCATAATTTTAATACTATAGTTATTACTATCAATAACCTCTAATTTAACAACTATTTTATAATATAATACAATATTATTGTTCATTTAGACTCAGGTTTGTGTGTTTGGAAAGCTATCGAAGAGATTTAAATAAATTTATTTTTTGGGTTTTTTAGCTCGGTGTTATGTGTCACATATGCTTTAGAAAAACATTTCTTCTTTGAAAATATTAGTTTCTTAAATTTTCTCCACCTTAGATAAATTGTTTCCAAAAAATTTAAAAATTTATCTCAGTAATCAATGGGTGGATATTTGAAATTTATTTTTATGAAATTCCATATCATAAAAAATGGATAATAAAATATCCACTTAATAGTATAGAAAGGGAAGTACAAAAGATCATATATAATAAAACATAAGTAGGTTTCAATGTGAGAGAACATTAAGGGAAACTAAAGATATAGACATAGAATATTATATGAAATAGTTATAGGGAATGATAGAGGTCATTGATCATAAGAATGTAAATGGTCAATGGAAAGTTAAGGACCACAAAAACATAAATCAATGAATATTTAAAACACTATATGATTCATTATATATAAAGGAAATATGATAAAAAAAATTCAATATAATTCTCCAAAATTTGAATAGTTATTTTATTATCTAAGAATATTTGGAGATACACTTAATTGAAATGTTTATATTTCATAATCATAATTTCATCCTTTGTTTGTCCTTCAATCAATGTCAATTTCATCACTTACTCTCGGAAATGAATATAAGAAATGAATTTTTTATGTTAGAACCACTAAAATTAAAATTTAATAGATCGTAAGATACATAGAAGAGTGAAAAGTATTTTCATCTATCTCTAACGTTTTTCCAAAACCAATATGGTTAGCACAAGTTACCTAATATAAAAAAATAACCTAAAAACTAAAAAATTAACACCCTTGGTTCATCATAAAATTTATTTTTTATGTAATTGAACTAAAAAAATAATATATTAATTATAACATTATATAGTCTTGTGGTAGGATATAAACCATTATCATCATTTTGTCATTGATTCAAGAATTTAGGCATTCCTAGATGAAACAAGATGTCAAACAGTACATAATTTGTTGATTTTAGATATTATATTAATATAATTCCTATAAGGTTCATAAAAAATATAATGAAAATACTCAAAATAAAATTAATCATTAATTATCAATTTTACTAATGTTTTAAATACAATATTTTTTAAATTTTCTAATGAAATTATTTAACTATTATTAAGAAGTCATTACTGATCATCTTAACCCAAAAGGTTATCAAAACCTGTATACTTGTGTCTATAAAATATAAATCCATTTTTACTCTCTTAAATTTTCAACCAAAAAAATGTATTTCAAAAATTTATCCCTCAATATCCTTAATATTGGTATACTCCCACCACATAAAACCCAAAAAATGGTGTTTAAAGCTAATAACATATGATAAATCTTAAACTCACTAACACATGATGGTTTTCATAAATCTTATATCAATTAAGACATATATTCTTCTAGAATTTAACATAATACTTAAATGTTTCATTATTGTTATGCCAAAATACTATTGTTGAAATAATTATACAGTTTAATTATAGAATCCTAATAAATATTTAAACCAGAACATTTCATCATTGGTCCTTCCTTGTCCTTGGAGTAAACATATATATGGGTTAATATACTCAAATAACTCATAGGTTTTATAAATTTAAGAAAAAAACTATAAATGGATACCTATTATGAGTTTTATTTACTTATATAATACTCTTCATTTTTTAAAAGCAATTCATTTCCTCATTCCCTTCCATTCCAGACATAGTATATGTTCTAGTTTCATTGTGGCACTTTCAAGGGTGTCTCCTTCACTATTTATAACATCAAATAAATATATCCTTTTTTTCTTTATGTTCATCATGACAAGAGATCTTAGAAAACTCCATCCTACTCTTTTTTGGTGAGTCAGAGGGTTGGTTAAGGTAATGCTTATCAATAATATTTCTGGATTGCTGATAAGGAATAATCATGATATTTTTTTCGCCCATCATCTTCCCATTTAGTTTCTCATAATCACCACATTATCCTTTATGTTCAATGTTTACAAAATTCCTTTAGGTTTCATCCATTGACTAAAACCAAAAGGAAAAGTGTGAGGGAAAATAACCATAGAGGGAAAACTCTAGAATCATTTATAGGATGTATAAATCATTAAAAAAATATTTCAAATATATTATACCTTATGTTTATCCTAGGTAATTACTTATCATCATCTGTTTAAATCCTTCATAATTTTTTTAAAGAAAATGTGAATTATCCAAAGCATATCTCCTAGGAGTGTCAAAACTGGGGTGTAGTCAGGCCCATTTTCATGCATTGAGAGATTCTTGGGTCAATCCCAATATACATTTTTTAGATAAATTACCCCTTAATACATCTATTCCAAAATCATTTCCACTTTTAGTATCCATACATGGATGTATTTCAACAAAAACCGACATAATCACTATCTACCGAAACATTATTATTTATTATATCCTTATCCTCAAATTCATTCATAGGGTTATTATCTCAAATATAGGATCTGCTAAATCTAGTTACCAAGGATTATAATAAACTTACACTGATACCAATGGTAGAAACCCCAACCCCAGTATCCCGTAGTTGGTGTGTGTTTTAATACATTGTCATAAGAAACAAATAATTTCATATCGATGGATGGAATAGTTTAGTAGTCATTGTAAACATCAAAACCTTCTTTAAAATAACATTATATTTTAAAACATTGAATACATAAATAATTTTATTGGAGAACAACATTATTTACCTTATCATATCCCTGCATTTTAATCACGAAATTCTAACTTGTGTCCTATGTAAAAAAAGAATAATAAATGGGTGAGCTTAGATTCATAGTAATGGTAAGCTTATAATATAAGTTATTAATAAATAAGTCATAATCAATATGGTAAGGTAAATAACTTAATAAAAATTCTATATAATAAATAAATTTAGAGGAAATTTCATGTAGAGATAATATCAATGTGAAAATATTATAGATAATAAACAATATGGTAAGGTAAATAATTAAAACCACATATCATTTAATCAATAACATGATCATCAAAATTGAATAAGTCATTGTCAATATTTCAAGGTAAATTACCAAAAACATATTCCATTTAATCATTAACCAAAAAAGAAATGCATCTAGAGATAATATCATTTTTCAAATCTCATAAATAGTAATAACTAAATCTTAATTATAGAAATTATTATTTTTTTGATGTCATGAATATAGGATCATGATAACTCTACTATCAAGGCCTTTTAAAATATAGTTTAAAACTACTCGGTAAAAACTCATTTGGTGTAGCTAACATTTTTCTTCTATCCTAATGATTCTTGCCATGAGATTACCAATTCATTGAGGGGATATCTATAACAACACCCCACCCATGTATACATATCAATGGAATTTCTCATATATAGAATAATAGATTTAATGAATTCATAATGTTCCTTATCATAAAATATCCATATTGATTAATAAATGACCATTTAAGAATATTTCCACACATGAAAAATAACTTCTAGTGAATAAAATAGTTTTTTGAAATGATATAAAATTTATATAATAAATATATACATGATAAATGATATGGATATTTATGTAAAATTTAATGTCCACAGGAAGGTGAATAATTTAATGGAAAGTTGATAACTACAAAAAAACAAATCAGGGATGTGAATTTCAATACATTCCATGTTCAAAATGATCATAAAACATCTAAGGGAAGAATAATTATGGCATCAATACCAATTTCACCCATTTTTGTAAGAATTAATGGCAAAGAAATACCACAAAAATAACATTAAAACATTATCGAGGGAAATAAACTTTTCATTTTTAAAATTACTTTTTAAAACTAAATGTTTAAAAAACATTAAAAATAAATTTATTTTAAAATAGTCTTTGATTATTATAATGTAATATTCAAAAAAGTTGAGTGGTCACGATAGTTGTGAATTTAATTATTATTGTACACAATAAAACCAAGATTCTATTCTCTTATTTTGTAAAAGAAAACACTCATTATTTTGAAAATAAACATCAATATTACATTCATTTTTTTTTTGAAAAAAGTAAAAATCAGTTTAAATTTATTTAATAAATCATTTGGAAAATTTCAGAAACTTTTTTGAAAATGATTTCTAAAAATATGGTTTTGGAATAAAAAATATTTATGAAAGAAGAGTGAAATAGATTCATATTTTATTAAAAATATTTTCCCAATTAATTTACCTACCAAAAGTGGAAAATTGAACTGTTAATTGAAAATATATTTAATAATAATATTATTATAAAATGATATCATTTTTTTAGACAATTATAAAATAACTTCCTTCAACTAAAATTCAAGAATAAATAATCTCGATAAAAATGAGATAGTGAAACAAACCCTTAAAATGATCATATCATTGAAGTGAAACTAGTAAAGGAATAATTTATGAGTGTCAACTATAAATCCACATAAAACATGTATAAATACAACATAATATATTTAAAATTCATTAAACACAAAATCTTATAATATAAAATGAGATGAAGAAGTTGTATAACCTATTGAATATAAATTGAGTAATGAAATTATTTACCACTTGGAAACTCATAAGTTGAATCCCATTGGATGAAATAATTAAAATTGAAACATAAAATAAAATGAATTATTAATGAATCATGATATTACATTTAAAAAGGGGTAGTATGTACACCATATAAAATAAATTAGGTGTATAACATTAAAATATTCCTCAATGAGGAGAATTTGAGATGAAGTCCCTTACATTAGGCTTCCTCTTCATTGAATTTTATTTAATATCATGTATAATTGTTTTAAAAATGTTAATATTTTATACTATAAAATTTTCATATTTATAATATCTTATATTATCCTTTTATAATATCTTATCACTCATTAGTTAATTGTTATTCATTATTTTCGTTATTTTGGATGTTAATTGTTTTTTCCCATGCATGTTTTGTCTTGATAGATCTAGTTATTTCTTATATTATACATTTCCATAATCTATAGAATAATAATCATTAAATAATTATCATATTTATATTTAAATTATAATGTTAATACCAATAATTATTGTTTTTTTATGAAAAATGAAGTATGTTACTATCATGGATACGGTAGGCCATAACTACGCACAAGTAACATTTCCATTTGTTAATGTCCATTATAGGATGGTGGTAAGTAATGTATTATCATTATATAATGATAATAATATCATAATTACCATATTATTTATTTAAATATATATATATATATATCATCAATGTGATGTGTTTATGAAAATATAGTCACATCACTTTGTGATTGCAGTAGTCTACACGCACACAAATGATGTTTTCATCTTTAAGTGAGTGAAAAGGTAAGAAATAAAATTATACATTATCTTTTCATAATTAAAAATATTCTATTAATACAATAATTATTTCAAGTATATCACATATATTCATTAAATTTATCATTATTATATTCCATATAAATCGTTAGTCGAAAATGAATCACATCACTTCATGATGCAGTAGTTTTCCATACTCAAGAGTGATGTTATCGTATCCCATATATAATAGAAAGTAAAAGGAATAATATATCATATAATTAATTAATATGTATAATTATGTTATAAATATCATATATATATACTTTATAACCATCATCATACACCACCATCAGAGGTGGTAATAGAAAAAATTAATGACATCAGTTCGTGAGGTTGTAGTCCATTGTACTCATAAATGTTTATTTCATAACCCATTTGATGGAAGTGGGGATGTTTTTAGGTATTGGACTTATTATAAAAACATATAATAATATGTAATATTATGATGTTTTTATTTTATCATGGTTTAATAATATTTTACTATGGTGGAGTAAGAAATAAAAAACACTTGTCGCGGAACGCTACATCTTCTTTGGTTATCCCACTTTGGTTTCCACTAAAAGCCTCCATAATTTGGATTTATGAGAAAAATAGGGCTTGTAATACGATAGGAGGGAAATATGAAATATTTTTGGTTATGTATTCTCCGAACCAATATTTATTTAAGGTGTGAAGAGGAGTGGAGAGTGGGTAGTCTTTTATAAATGAGGTAAGCAGAACACTTGTAATTTTTGAAAATAAAAAGGTGTATCCACGTTTTTTCAAAAGTAAAAAAGTCCCAAAATGAAGTTTTTTAGAGAATTATAAATCATAAAATCATGAAATAACATATGTTCCTTAGTAAACTGATAATTTATCTAATCTTAATAAATCCCGAATGGTGTTCTCGGTCCCCACTGGTTGGTGATTTGAACCTCGCATCATACAAAATTGAAAGAGGGAACAATTTTACCCCTAATAATGAAAAAGTAAAAGAGTAAAGTCAATATTAATACCAAAGAAACTCCACTAATAGGATTTTATTTGATGTAAAATAGGCATTACATCCCAAACTAATACAACCAAGCACCAGAAAACCATAAAAAATGCCCAAGTCCAAAAGGCTGAAACTCACCAATTCCATAGTCAATAGCTAGAACCACCTTTGAGAGATGATTTACCCTTACTCAAAACTGGAAGGAAATAATCTACAGACACTCTAAAGAACAAGTATGGTGTGAGCGAAATACTAATAGAATTTCCCAGAAATATTTCATATAAAAGATTCCAATATCAAATTAACTAAGAATTTTCTTTCAATTTTTTTTAAATAAACAGGTTTTGCATGGCATAAGCTTATTTAAACCTATCGTGATTTACAATTGAAAAGTTTGATATAATTTAAAAATTCCGGATTCACATTTCAAATGATGGAAATAATATTCAAATGATGTAATTACCATTAAAAAAAGGGTTCTATAAAGAAATGGAACATTTCACAAAATGGAATAAATGAACACTTTTACATAAAACATTTTATATAAGTTCAAAAGTTATGTAAAATGGTATACAATAATAGAATATATAAATTTTAAATAAAAATAAAATAATAACATGGTCATAACACAAATAGGTATGATATTTCCCAGCTATAGATACTAAACACTATGAAATGGAAAATATTTACATACACCATCTTGGGCGAAAGTCAAATAGGACTCATCACCATCACCTGAGGGATGTGATGTGATGATGTGATGTTCTATAAATTTTAATGTACAGAAGTATAACCCAAAATAACTCACTAAAAAACTAAATATTGTATATTCTCTATTAAAAAATTATGAGAAGTTTATTTGAAGACTGCTTAAATTACAAATATTCCCATTCTCCATTTCAGATATGTCAATTTTTCCTTTTAAAATCATGACGAGTTTTTAATCCAAAACATGCATTTTCACAATGATTAAATCAAAATGTTTCCATCAAAACATTTTCAATCCATGTTTCAAAAATTGGGATTTAAAACACTTCTTTCAATTTTAAAATCCAATTTCAAAAATTAGGTTCAACAACTTAATTTTCAAAGAAATTCCATCAATTTCAAAACAAACACCCAATCCAATAAAAATGGGGGTTTTCACTATTTTACATTGAATCCATTTAAAAATTAAATTCAAAAATTAAAATGAATCAATTTCCATCAAAATTGTAAATTTAAATTAAATAATTTAAAATTCAAAAATTGCAATAAACATGACACAATTCAATAGAATTTGGGTTTTTTTTCCAATTTTATGCCAAAAACATATTTTCCAAAAAACCCGATTCAATGGAATTGTGTTTTTAATAAAAAAATTCAATTAAATTTAATAATAATCAATAAATTTCATTTAAATTATCAATTGAGTTTAAAACATCAATTTCTGGGTAAGATAAATTGGGCATCATAACAGAACCACCTACCTCTAGATCAATGGACCATTAACCACAACGTCGTAACTATAAAACTCAAACAGGGAACGATGATAATGAAAATCTATTAATAAAACCTAGTTTTACATAAAGAACAATGTGTATTAGATTCAAAAAACAAAATATAGACCCATGTAAACATAGGGAGGAGAAGAGATGTCATGGGGGAATAAGAAAATAAATACATAACATACCAGTTGAAAATCGATAGTTGTTCCTCAAAATTCATGCCACTTATGGGAGGGATATGTGGGACTAAAACACTTATTGGGAACTCTAGGGAAGTTAGAAATCAGTTTGGGATGTTTTTGGTCTGTCGGGGACCTAAATGGGGGGTTCAAAAAATTTCAAATTAAATCGAATCACATAAAACCTCATCCACATGGTTTCTTGGGATGAGGCACACCATTTTGAAAAACCATGCATAAGTCATGAACTAATATTAAATTTTCCATATAGTTTTCTTTAATAGGTTTAATGTGTTTTCAATCCTTTCTTAATTCAAGAAGATCCCATTATCCAGTTTTACAGAGTTTGGCCTCACAGGGTGCATGGTTTGGAAAATCACGCACCAACTATGAACTAGCCCAGAAACATTGAATGCAACCCCAAATAAAACCCAACCAATGAAAGTTAAAAAAGGGTTTAGGAATACCTGAAATCAGTAATAGTATGTTACACCCTTCGCACCATATAAAAATTATGTCCCCAAAAATCCAACGATAAAACTTCCATGTCAAAGAGATAACACAATTACTCTCTCATCAATGCCACCCCATCCCACATCTCATTATAATCAAAATTGTGCTTCCCGAGTACATAAAACCAAGCTATCATCCTCCCATAAGGTACCTTGGTTTCATAATCAACTATACTGACTAGTCATTTAGTCATGGATTAATCAGGATAAACTACAAGATCCCCCATCTTATAAATAAGATGGATCAGATATAAACTTTTGATGATGAGATACATGTGACAAATTTTTTATCTACATTAGCTGTGGTGGTAGTGATAAATGATATGAAACTTTTCGCACCAGCTCAACAACCATGAATGGTCCCTCAATATTAGGAGAATGTTTCCCTTTCCTCCCACTCCATCTATTTCCCAATCGATGTGATACTTTCATGAACACTTGTTTACTAACTGATAATTTCTAAGCTCTTTAGTGATGATCAGCATAAGATTTATATCAAATATATTCTTTCAACATTATATGATAAATCAAATGAGTCTTTTTTGTGATATCTTACAACAAATATGGTCCAACCAAAGAAGTTTCACAAATCTACTACCAATACAATAGATAATTACAAGGCTGACCATACAAGGCCTAAAAAAGATCCATCCTAATCACATACAGGTAAATATTGTTATAAGAAAACTCCACTAGCCCCAAATGATCATCCCAAATCCCACCAAAGTCTAGAACACAATCATAAAGCATATCCTTGAGAACTATTATAGATATTTTTATTTGGAAATCCTAATATGGATGGTATGCCATAGTAAAAAACACTTGATATCCTATTACCTCGTGAAGGCCTATTAAAAAGAGAGAAGTTATCTAAGGTTACCTTTTTGAAACTATAGTATAAAGAAATCATTGCAACTGAATAATATCTTTAACATAGTGATTTACCAAATCATCAACTTTTGTTGTATCATGAATGAGAAAAAATGATCCAATTTCATCAGCTAATCAATCACAACCCATATCTCATTATTATTTCTATAGGTATGAGTCAACCAAAAAAAATGTCCATAGAGATATCATCCCACTTTCATGTAGGGATTGGAAGTGGATGAATCAAGCCTAGATGTTTCTAGTGATCTTCCTTCACTATCTAGCATGTATAAAACTTTGGGGAGAACTCAACGATGCCATATCTTATACCTAGCCAGAAGAACTACTAACACATGTCATAGAACAACATCATGGTTCCTAGGAGAACAATCCAATAGGAACTATAGAAGTCCCATATCATAGTTTTCCTTACTAAAAATGGTACCAAAAATGATTCTAGTAGCATAAAATTCCTTCTATGTAGAATGAACAATAAATCATAGTATCCCAACCATTAAGAGAGTCCCTAACTCTACATAACTCGCAAGAATGAATCTATTCCTTAAAAATAAATTTGATAAGAGAAGATGTCAACTGAACACTATACAAGGAATCCTTGGCCTCTAATCCTTGGACTCACATACATAATTCTGCAAAGAAATCCATAATGTTCCACTCTTCTGATGATTCCTTCATCGCCTAGGTCAAAAGTTTACTTATTAGAGCATCTAAATTGAAATTTCCTTTCTTGGGGGATATGCAATGAGTAAATTGAAATACTATAGGTATTCTACATGAAACCTCTAGTAGAGAATCCAATATTTTTCAAAAAAGATATAACTCAAGCTCTTGTGGTCAGAATACATGGTAAAAAATTCTTCAAAATGGTAATTCTGCCAACTTTTAGGCGTGTGCATCATAGCTTCAAGTTTAGGGTCAAGGGTTGGATAATTCTTATTGTGTGTCCTAAGCTGAATAGATTTATAATTAATGACATGATCACTATGAATAGGAACATAGCCTGAACCTAAACTTGATGCATCACAAAATACCACCAAACCCTACCCAGCCTCTGGAAGAGTGAGCACTAGTGTTGTAGTCAAAATTTATTTCTACTCAACAATAGAACTCTCACATTTATCATCCAAATAAAACATTAATCCCTTTTGAGTTATTGTAGTCATCAAATATGAAAAAATTGAGAATTCCTTCACAAACCTGTGATAATATATGTCTATTCCCAAGATGTTCTAAATCTCAAATACATTTTGGGATTTCTCCCAAGTAATAATAGCTTTCACCTTCTATGTATCAACTAATATTCCTTTTTATGATACCACATGTCCCAAAAACATAACTTCCCAAATCCTGAAATCACATTTCAAACACTTTTCCCTAAATTTGGTGATTTCTCAAAAAAATCATAATTGTTCTTAGATGATGCACATGATCCACCTTGGACACAGAATAAACAATGATGTCATCCAAAAATAAAACCATGAAATTATCTAGGTACTCATGAAAAATCTTGTTCATTAAATCTATGAAAACTAAAGAAGTATTTGCTAGACAAAAGGGCATGAGAAGGTACTCATAATGGTCTTACCTACTCAAATAGGATATTTTATGAATGTCATATTATTTTATCCTCAACTGATGGTAACCAGAGAAAATATCAATTTTCAAGAACCACTTTTCCAATTTCAATGAATCAAATATATCATCATTTAACGGAAATAGATATATTATCTTTAACACAACTCTATTGAGATTTCAGTGATCAGTGCATAGGAAAAGTGAACTTTCATCCTTCTTAGCAACGAGAATGGGTTCCACCCAAGGTGACACACTTGGGCATTTGAGGCCTTTATCTTAAAGAATGTTTAGCTAGGACATATAATCCTTAATTTTAGTTAGTTAAATATAGTAAGAAGGCATAGAAATTGGTTGAGTTCCAGGAATTAAGTCAACAGAAAAGTCAACATCCTTTACCAAGGGAAAACTAGAGATGTTAGATGAAATCCATCAGGAAACTCGATGAAAACATGGGGGAGATCACCACACAAATATTCCCCCTCCAGATCAAAGTAAAACATTGATATTACATTTCCCAAATATAGATAAAATGGTACATCTTCACCCGACCTTGGGTCCCACACTTCTTTAAAGACAAGGAACACACCTCTGTATGTAGTAAAGGAGGCTTGTAGAAGATAATAATCAATATGGTCTTTATTTCAAATGATCCAATCCATCCCGAATATGGAATCAAGAGGTTTCATGAAAAGAACTAGAAAAATCCAAGAAAGATCAACATCTATCAGAGAGAAAACATGGGTGGGACGATAGAGAGTCATCCCTATCTTTGTACCAAAGGGTGTTAGAATATCAATTTCATGAGATAAAAGATTGATAGGAAGATTAATATAATTAAAAATATGAGTTGAAATAAAATAATGAGATGCACTAGTATCAAATAGAGTAGTCACTATTGAAGATTCTATAGTAATGGTACCTCTCACAGTCATTGGACCCATATTGGCTTCCTCTGGAGACTCTTCCACTGTGTGAAGTACCTTTTTTCTAGATTACTATGGTTAGAACCCTTTTAGAAGTGAAGCATCTAATTTCCCCATATTTTTTGGAAGATCTAATGATCATGTTCCACTACAAGGAATGGATTAAATATAACATAATTTCTATTAGTTACCCAAGATATATAGGATCCATAGTTCTTGGGTACCTCAATGGAAACTCTCTTTTACTATCCTAGATTTCCACACTAGTAGAAAACCAAAGGACCACATCCAGGAACTAAAGGAGTACTATAATTACCCTAGTTTTGAAATCTTTTATGATAATCATCACACTTTCGATCACCCTTGAAAGAACTCACACTGCCACTTGGAGAGAAAGAAGTTGTCGATAACCTCATCTTTCCAGCGAGGTCAATTTCAACCATAAGTGATCTATCTAATACATCAGCCCAAGAAGTCAGCTTTAGCAGTAAAACCAAAGTACAAATATCCTGAAGAAGTACCAACTCAAACCATCAATCCTTCATCCTCTCATTCGATACAATATCAGATGTGAAGTGCACAAGCTAAGAAAAATATTTTTCATATTCTGACATGGTTCTCTCATCCTACTCATGTTTTAAAATCATTGTGTATATATCCAACATCATAAATTCTCATCATTTCAACTCCATGACCTCATGCTTCCTCATTTTTAAAATAGTGTCCCACCATCTCTTGCTTGTCCCTTCCAGCATGAAAGAGGCACAATTCAATTTAATTTCATCGAGTGTGTTTAATAACCCAAAAAAACTCCCCACTCTCCTCAACCAATCCTTAGATAATTGAGTATAATTTGATTTTTTGAATGATTCCAGATTCTGGTAAAAGAAATATTGAGGAAAAATCTTGAGAATGTATTTTTAAGGTTCCATAGCACGAGAAATAATGGGAACTGAATGTGGTGTATTTCTCATATCTTTGTTAGTGTGCACAATAACATCAACCATATTTGGATCTAAATCAGGATTCACTTGCTGAGGATGAAATTCATATTCCACATGAATCAAATTCTCAAATGTTCTCAGAGGTATGACGCTACACAATATCAACATACAACGCGGAAGTCATCGGGTTATAATTAAATAGAGCATTGAGTAAAATTACTCCCAACATTTAAAATAATCAAGATTTTTATTTCAATCTATAAAAATCAAAACATGGAAAAAATTTGAACTAATACACAAGATTTCTTTCCATTACCACCCCTTAAGACATAAGGTTCATTGTGGTGAGAGATATCTAGGAACTCAATCAGAACTACCTTCTATGTCCCAACAAGATTGCACAATGCATACTGACTTCAAGATAATTAATTCAACAAAAACCTCTCATACCAATTTTTCTCAAACCAGCCTAGGTACCCTGGTAACCCGATAATTGATCTAATCCTAACATAGCCCGAAAGGGATTTCCCTATCCCAATGGTTCGACGACTAGAATCTGGAATCATAAAAGAATGAAAGAGGGGGTGATTATTTACCTGAACAATGCGAAAGTAAAAAATTCAACACAATATGAATAGAAAATAAACTCCATGTGGAGAACTGTACTAAAATTCAAATAGGCATAACATCCCAAAATACTACAAAAAAGTTCCCAAAAACTAGAAATATTTCCCAATTCCCAAAGGATGCAACTCACTAAGTCCATTGTCAATAGCTAGATCCACCTCATAGATATGCTTTACCCCTGATCGATCCTAGAAGGACATAATCTACAAAATCCCAATGGCACGATTACGGTGTGAGACAAACCCTAGTAGAAAGTCACTAAAGACTCCATTAAAAGATTCTAATATCAAATTAACCAAAAATGTGCATTCATTTTTTTTAAAAAACTCGCTTTTCATGGAATAATCATATTTAAACAAATCATTATTTACAATTAAAAATATGGAAATACTTTAACAATTAATGATTAACATTTCAAACAATGGAAATACTTTTCAAACAATGTAGTAACCATTAAGCAATGTTTTCTTCACACAAATATAACTTTTCAAAAAATGGATTAAATACACATTTTATATAAAAAGTATATATATATATTCACAAGGTAAGTAAAATAGTTTGTAATAATGGAATATATACATTTTAAATAATAATTAATAAAAAACATGGTCATTTGAAAAATTTGTATGATAGTTCTATGATATAAAGACTAAACACTATGAAATGGAAAATATTTACATAATGCACTTTTTTGCCTAAGGAAAAGGGGAATCATCACTATCTCCTAAGGTATGTGATGTGTTGACATGATGTTTTAGGATGTTTAATGTTGATAAGTGTCTCCCAAAATAAGTCACTGACTACCTAAGTCTTCCATGTTCTCTTGTGAAAAAAACGATGGTAAATTTATTTCAAGACATATAAAAATACAATTAATCCCATTCTCTATTTCAAATAAACCAATTTTCTATTTAAAACCATAATAATTTTTAAATAAACATACCTTTTAGCAAAGAAGAAACCCTAATGTTTCCATCAAAACATTATTAAGATGTTTTTCAAAAGTAAGGAATTGAAACCAATTAATAAAGTTTCACAATCCACTTTTAAAAATTAAATTCAATAAATTAAATCTCTAAAAAATTCTAACAATTTCATTCAAAACCACCAATTCAATTTAATGAGGTTTTCCATAATTTTCCATTTAAACCATTTCAACAATTTAATTAAACAATTTATATGAATCAATTCCCATAAAATAGAAAATTTAAATTAAAAAAATCCAATTTTAAAAATTTCCAATAACATACACCAACTCAATGTAATTGGGGGTTCTTTCCAACTTCATACCAACAACCTATTTTTTCAAAATCCCAAAATCAATAGAATTGGGTTTTTAATCAAACCATTGAAATAAATATAATAATAGTCAATAAATAGAAATTAAATTTTCAATTGAATATAAAAAAGAATTTTCAGGTTAATATTAATTGTAAATAATAATATAATCACCTACCTTAGGATCAATAGATCTCAAACCACAATTTTATAACCGAAAAACTCCAACGAGGGAACAATTGTAATAAGGATTAGTGAAAAAAATATTGGATTATATCCAAAAATGTGTATTATATCCACAAATAAAAGTGTAGATTCATAGAAACCTAGGGAGGAGA
This sequence comes from Viscum album, assembly GCA_963277665.1. NCBI lineage: Eukaryota > Viridiplantae > Streptophyta > Magnoliopsida > Santalales > Viscaceae > Viscum > Viscum album. The sequence continues at coordinate 124,397,600 of OY728142.1, read as the reverse complement.
AGATAGATCAATGGAGAACAATAAATGAAAAATAAAACCTACCGATTTAAGATAGAAGGTCATTCCTCAAGCTTTGGATCACTTCTGGGATGGATATGAGGGACCAAAAAATGCTTCTCGAGAGCTCCAAGAGAGAAATCAGTTTGGTTCATAGGTGGTCTGTTGGGGACCTAAATGGGGGGTTATAGAATTTTTTTAATGAAATCCTATCACATAAAATATCATCTGTATGGTTCCTGGGAAGATGCACAGGGTTTATCCAAGCCATGTGCAAGTCATGTGCTTGTGTTAAATGGACCACATGGTTCTCCTTAAGAGGGTGTATGGTTTTTCAAACCATGCACAATTCATTCTGAACCCACTATCCAAATTTTCATAGTTTTTCTAAGAGGGTTCTTAGTTTTGGAAATTGTGCACCAACCAGGTACTAGCCTAGAATCTTCCAAAAAAATCAGAATTTCACCTGATTCAACCCTAAATGAAACCCAAAAAAAGAATGTTAAAAAACAAGGGATTATGAATACCTAAAAATATTAACTAAATTTTACATATAGTGTATAAATATTTCCATCCAATATATTTTAGATAATGTTTTTGACCATTTTCACCCTTATGTTTTTAGTTTAACCCCCGATAAATCCATTTTTACATTAATAATAGTAAATAATTTGTACTATTTATATTATTCATTATGGTCAAAACATTATTTTAAAATTTATATAAGTTAAATTATTCTCATTACCAATATTTAATGCATTATTAAATATTTTAATCACATAATTTTTTAGATTTAATTTAAAATTAACCCCGTATACGTGATGATAAAGATTGTTTTTAAAAAGAAAATATTCAAAAGTTTACAATGTTTCTATATAAAGATTCAAAATTAAAATGATTTCAAAGACCTAAATATTATCAATAGATATATATTTTAACTAATTATAATTTATAACAAATTAAAATATAAATTATAATTATAATTAATTTAAACTAAAAGGCAATTTTCAATTAAATTTTATATTTTTCACTATTCATCAAGAAATGAAGAATTTCAGAAAAATCCCAAAAATTTACCCTAAGATAATTATAATTTTATTATTTCAATAATGATATTTATTATATAAAATAAAATTAATAAAATTGGAAAAAATAATTTTAAATTGTGTGGGAAAAGATTGACTAAACATCTTTTACAAAAAATAATGTTTTTTTGAAAACATTTATTTATTTATAAATGATTCTTAATTTATTACTAATAAATTGATAATCATAATTATCATAATTTATTTATTACTATTAGTAATTTTCAATTTAACATCTATGTGACAATAATATAACGTATTATAGTTCATTAAACTCGGGGTTGGGTAACCTATAAGATATCAAAGAGATTTTAGAAAATATATTATGTGGGTTTTTTAAGCTCAATGTTGCGTGTCACATACAAAATTAGAAGAAATGCCATTATTATAAAATCATAGGGTGTTATAGTGAAATTTTATTATATTATAATGTTATTCTTCTACATAATATATAGGCACTATGAATTCATAGTTATTCCATTCAAACTTATGGTTCCCATGTTATCTTCATAGATCCAATTAATAATGTCTTTAGATATTACCTTGAAAAATGTTTAGTTATTCATTGATAATATTATCATATATTATAAGAATATTAAAAAACATAAAGGGAATATATGTATTTTTCTATAAAACCTATTAAAGGATAAATTATATTCCAATATTAGTACATGAGAATTTTGGTGGAAAAATATGCTTTTGGTATCATGTAATCAAAATAGCGGGTATATCTATGGATCCATCCAAAAAAAATATTGATTCATGGCCAAGAAAAACCACTATAACATACATATAAACCTTTAATTGATTAGTGGGATACCAATAAATATTTTTTATAAATTTATAATGATTATAAAATACTCTAAGGAATTTAACATAGAAGGGACTGAAGTACCTATTGATCGAATAATATGAGGAATGATTTAATGATATTTAAAGTAGATTGGACATTGAAATCGTGCTTACATTAATCGATAGTGGAGAAGGATTTATAATAAACATTCATGAATCATTTATGGGTTTGGTTCGTTTCCTTATTAAAATTGAAAGAGTAAAATCTTATAATTCAAATTAATTAAAGATACATGGGAAAAACTACCCAAGATATGATCTGTATTTGGTGGAAGAATTATTTTCAATAAAAAATTGTTTTCATTATCACTATGGTGAAAAGTGTGAAATAAATAATAACTATAAGAGCATAAACTATATATTCACATAAAAGGAGCTGAATATGTTCCAGTGGATATAGTTGAAATTGATCAGATACTATTATTGATCAAGAAATTCCCACTCTCAGAAGAAAAATAGGGTGGTCAATGCTCTAATTAGAAATGATCAATCTACCTTATAAATGATGAGAATAGGAAATGTCTTAATAATCATGGTTTTTTAAAGGATGGACCTTGAAATCAGAAGGTAACTGGATAAATATTTTCTTTCCTAAATGATGAATCAACCATCCATCTATATGATAATAAAGGAGGAATAAAAGAACAATATAAATCTATAGAGAAGGTGGGGAATATTTTGAAGTTCAACATTTAAAATGATGTATTATATGATTTATGAAATGGATATGTGTTTTTTGTGTACCTTAATTGAAGAAGGTGTTATTGGATGATTCCCATAACTCATAATTCCTAACACATCCCAGAAGAAAAAATGTATTGTACTTTCATTAATCATTTTTGGTGGGATAACCTATATATAAATATTCTACACTATGTATATTAATTCTTGGTGGGCTAGTAAGATAATTCTGGATGATATGAGTCTAAGGAGGTGATGAAACCATTACCCACACGAGTATGGAAATGGGAGAAAATTTAATGAGTTAACCCATAATACAATATGAACTGACTCCTGAATCGAACATCCACTAACCTAAAGGATATTCATAATCCCCATATGTTTGAGATAAACACCAATTAATTAGAAGTAATGATATGGGAATGACAACTCCCAAAAACATCCAACAGAAATAGATAAAAAGGGGAATGAAAATCCAAAAAAAATGATCTAAAATAAAGAAAAAGACTAAATTCTCAAGATTATAAATCAACCAAATCCATCAGATAAAGTCCACAATGAAATCAACCAAAAAATTCTAATAAATAAGTCGATGACATGATCGACCATTCACCACCAACTCCTAAGACCCACTAATCATGTACAACCACCTCATATGATTGGTGTTTCCCCATTTTCTTGGGCCTAGCATAAGAAAAATCAGAAAATTATTAAAATTGGAGATGGGTAGTTAGAAACAAAGCCTAGTATAATTTCACTAAGTATTTTATAATCAATATATAATCAGTCATCCATTTATGCTCAATTTTGAAGAAAAAATTTCATACTAATACTTTTATAGTTTATAAAAAAAAATTATTTTCATAATATTTCAATGCTTAATAATAAAACTTATTTCGAAAGTGAATTTCCATAAATGATGGCACAAATATACAATTTTATCAAAATAAAAATTAATAAAAATTTCCACCAAAGTTGAAATGATAATATCATTTCATATCTTTATAATTTAAAATTATTTTCAATTTTAGCACCTTGGTTTGGAGACCTATGGGTAATAATATATGTATGGAATCTCACACAACATAGTGGAGTAATGCTCCTGGTGTACACACATTCCATATCTTAATCCAGAGTATTTAGTTATGAGACTGTGAAAATAGGTTAAAATACCTAAGTAATAATATTCATAACTTACAGTATTTTAGTTTTCATTTTCACCATCAATCCATTTTCAGATTGAGCTAATACATGCCTAGTGTGTGTTCTTCCAATCTAAAAACCTATGATGCCATGTGATTCAAGAAAAATAAAAAATTATAATGATATACCTCAATTAAATTAACCACAATCCATTAATATAACCATTTAAAATATCCCAATGTTCATGTTTTAAATCATTCATTTCTTCCAAAAACCAATACCTAATTGTTTTTCTTATATACTCATTATTTTTGTTTCAGAAACAAACATCAAACAATTTCAATTAAAAACTCATATATTTCATTTATAATCATACCAATTCAAATAATAACTCATTTAATTCCATTATACAACAAAATCTTGCTTGAAATCATTATTTTAATTCAATAACATTTTAACGGAATCAACAATAAGTTTTCAAAGTCCATTATTAGGGGATTTTATGACAAACACCAAAAAATTTCATAATGATTTATTAGTGTATCACATAATTATTTATAAGGAAATTGGGAAACAAATTTAAGATAAGAAAGAAATTAAATTTTAAATTGTTTAAGACTAAATTATAAAATATCCTTCCTCAAAACACCCAACAATGGATCCCAAACCAATGAGAAAGAGAAACATTCAACGAAAAGATAAAGTGCAGGTATAGAAAAAAAGTAACACCTTAACAAAATACCATTATTGAAATAAAACCTTGAATCCCAAATATTCCTAAGAGGATATTAAAAATTGAATGCAGAAAATATTTAGGTAATTTTAAAAGCATTGGGTGAATTTTGGATAATAGCATTAAAACTCTATATTAAAACCACCTTTTAATTTTTATACATTGATCGAATATTCAACTAAAGGGAATTAAAACTAACATAAAATAGGAATTAATTACCTAAAATGGGTTAAATTATTGATTTCTATGATTTTGGGATTTTAAATTTCTAAAAATGAGTTATAGGGTTGAGCTGGGGGAGGAAGAATGGAAAACAAAATTTAAAAAATAATTTCTTGCAAAAATAGCATTATGCAGGGGTAACATGGTTTTATCCTCATGAATCCCTTTATTGTCATGTGATAGTATTGGGTGACCCTTATGTAACCTTTTAAACTTGTTCATACCCTTATGCAGTAGAGGGATACATGATCTAACCCTTATTAGCTCTCACATTCCTTTATGCAAGTAGTTAAAACCTTATCTTACACTTATGTAACACTTAGGAATCATAATCTAACCTTACGTTGCTTTGGAACTTCCCTTATGTGAGTAGTTAATTCCTCAGGGATATATTATGAAATGAAGGCTTACCATTTTTAAGTAGATATCATCCTTTATGAAACTATTAGAAAAATATTAATACCCTTATGTAGTTTTAGGATTACCCTTATATAGGGTGTAGAAAATCAGATTTACTATTACATGAGGTTAAGAAGACCATTATTTTTTCTATGAAACTATTTCAACCCTTAATTATCTATTTAATACCCTTATAAAACTAATTTAAAATTATATCTATCATTTTAAAGTGTCATGTTTAATCTTAGGTAACTCCCAAAAACTCACCTGCATAAATTTAAGAATCCAATACATTTATGAAAACACCATGACCTATGGATGGGAAAAAATTAAATTTTAATCAATATTTACTTTATATTAAAAAATTATAAATATGGTTCAAAATACAACTAAAACTCAATATGATTAAAAAAAATTTCCAACACTCTCAAAATTGAAATAAAACATCATAAACCAAGGAACACAATTGAAAGCAACTATTGGGATGTTAAAATTATCTTAACCATAAGGATTTATCTACACATAGAGATTAAATGACATTGGTAAAACATTATTAGATAGAGAATACAACTCGGTCTTTAATATAAAATTTGAAACATCAAAATAAATTCAAATGTTCAACCCCCATAGTTAGAAAATAGAATGGATTTAAAGAGAACCACATAATAAACCAACCATAGAGAATTGAATTTTTCAAAGTAATATCCAAAAAATTAATATGTTTAAATATTAACATTTAATTGGTTTATTATAGGATTATAAAATCTCCAATGATTTCTCACCAACAAACATTCTTTAAAAAAGTCAAGAAACAACTTTTTACTACACAATAGTGAGAGTATAACTATTAATCTTTGAGGTAACCTTGAAAAAACTACACATGAAAACCTGAAACATCACATTGAAAAGGAATATCATAAAACACTACATCCACAATAAAAAACCACCAAAATATCATGAAAATAAACCATAGAGAACAATTGAGAATTCATTAGTCATAAATTTAACACCTCGATATTTTAGGAAATATATATATGTTTTTTAAAATGTTTTCAATAGTTTTGTTACACACAACACCAAGTTTAAAAAAACCTTGATATACTATTAAAATATTTTTATTTGAAGTGATAGTCATTCTATAGCCATTAGAATAGTTGTTATGAATTGTTAAAACTAAATTACAAAAAAATTATTGTTACATATGTATAAATTTAATTCATTGGATACAAATTAATTATAAAAATTATTTTGAAAAAACAATTATTCTAAAAAATAGGTTGTGTTTGCAAAATATGTTATTACCATAATAAAATAAATTAAAAAACTTTTTTTAATGATTCTAATGAAATTTATAAATTATATATTAAATTAATTTTTTGACATTTATTTAATTTTTTTCAAGTCATTTGATAAGAAAAAACCATGTTTTACAATTAAAAATATATTTTTTCTAAAAAGTGGTTTTCATCGAATTTGTCATGCTCGTTTTAAAATTTATTTATATCACTTATATGTATTTAATTTAGTAAAATTGATTCCATATTTGATGTCATGAGGATAAAATTTTGTAAATATGCCACTTTTTTTAACACTAGGAATAGTAACCGTTGTAAAATGTATCACCTCAGTAAAGGGTAAATTGGGTAATTCTTGGTTAAAACAAACTGATAAGGCAATACGTTTTTATTAAAAATTATTATGGGATTAATTTAATTTGAAGCTTATTACATTAGGATATAAATAAAGTTTTTTTATTGACACTTTTACATGAAAATGAGTTATATATTAATTAAATTATATAAAGATACAAAATGTTACTCTCTTTGTTTTTAATATCGTTTTTGTGTTCACATAGTGAAAAAATTTATGAATGGATATTAGGATTAATTTTTTAAATAATTAAATTATCTTCAATATTGTAAAAAAAATTATATAATAACCTTAAATTCTTACAAAACATCAAAATTGTATTTATTCAATTAATGTAAAAATAAAATAAAATATATTAAAAATATTATTAGTAATATATTTTGATTAATTTATTATCTTATATTACATTTATAGGTGAATATTAAATATTATTGTGGACTTCAAATATTATATTCTAATTCTAACTACATATTTATTTCGTTTAATTCAAATTAAATAAATAGTGAAAAAATTTGATAATAATTATATTTTATCAAAATAGAATATTATTAAATTATTTAAAAAACCTAAATATATTTAAATAAGACATGGTGGATATGATATGGTATGAAATTTAATAACATGTCCAATTCTGGGCCAATTTTAACTTTATAATTATAAATTACAACCCTTTAAAATTAGAAAACATGATACCATAGTTAAAATTGAAATTGGTTAACCAATAGTCAATAAAAAGATACAATTTAAAATGAAATGAAAACATGTGTAGATTATATCTTTTAATGATATTGAAAACATATCATATATTATTATTGAATCCATTTCCATTTTTATGTATTTCTATTTGGAATAAATTTATTACAATTTAATCTTTTGGAAAATTCTTAAAGTTCCCCTCACCTTAATTATAAAAGGGAACTTTCTACCTCAACTCATTACACCAATTTTAGCCCTATAGATCAACCATAACCTATAAAAATACCTTATAAACTTCTATATAAACATTATATTTGTTATTTTATTACCAAAAGATAAACTCTGGGGTCCTTAGGAGGATATATAATGATGGTCTTTTAGAGAATACGTAATCACCTTAATCGATCACTTTCTTTTCTACATCTTCATCAAATCCTATTCATCTGTTTTATTTACCTAAATAATAACAACATAGGTATCCAAAATATAATTAAACATTGTTATTATTATTAAAACACTATTATTTTCACTATTTAACATCAAATGGGAATTCAAAGTATCCCTCATGCGTATGTATGACTTACCGTCTCCATGTAGCGATACTATTAATTTTTTATCACCATATTTTTTGAATATGAATTATGAAGGGTTTAATGTTTATATGTGATATTTAGGGAATATTTATACTTCCATAATTACAATATCACATATTCCTTGTTACCTTAAATTCATTTTTAACATGATCACTCATTCATAGGTGTAGACTACCACCTCTACGAAGCAATGTGATTCGTTTCACATTTTCATTTTACATAGATGGTAATAAAAAAGGATTTAATAAAAATATATATAACATATAAAATTATAATGATTCTATAAATGTTAATTATTATTTAAATTTCATTTATTTAATCTTTTAAAAAGAAAAAATAGATTTTATGTGTACGTACATCCTACTATCTCCATGAACATCGTAATTATTTTTTTGATATCTATATTTTATGGATGAATATAAATAATATATATATATATAGAAATTTTATATATATATCATTAATAAAATCATGAATATCAAAATACCTGAACTGTAACTACCGAACGAAAATACTTGGGATAAATGAATTAGTTGACACTCAAAATGATGATTTTAATGAATTATTGATAAAAATGGCTGATGAAATGTTAAAGAGGGGTCATATATGATTTTATAATTATATGTATGATTTTATTATATAATTCTAACAACACCAAATTTATTATATAGAATATTATATTTATTTCTAAACAATGGGAACTCAAGGTAAGGGTTTTATTTTAAAATCTCATTGTTTATCGAGATTTTTTATGATAAAGTTTATAATTATAAAATATAGTGATATATATATGAACAATAATATTAATTTTCTAATCATATATTTATTTCATCATAATACATTTTTTCCTTTCATTTTTTACACTTAAAATATTCAAGTGACCCAAAATATGTTTTTAATGAAAATCAACATCATTTTCCTATTTGGTCGAAAAAACCTTTTTCTTCTATATCCCTATTTTCTGAAAATGTATTAAAGATGTTTTTTTTAATATTTACCTATGATTTTTAAATTCATTTTCACCCATTTTGGACATTTTAAAAATAGTTCAAAAGTAGTTTTCTTGTCATTTTTTGAATGAGGTAATTTTTTATTTTTTTACAGAATTAAAAAAGGAATGATTTCATTTAACTTATATAGAAAAGAACATAATTTCCCATAATCACGAACCCTTGATGCTATAAATATTCCTATTAATGTTTCAATGAGTATTTTCAAATAAAATGTTTCCATAATATTTTATAAAAAATTATATTTTAAAGGATTCATTTTATAATGGAATGAATATTTTTCTATAGAATGTTAAATGATATTTTAATGGTATTTCTTTCCTCAAATATAACATCCTTTGATTTACCTTATGATTTAATGATAATATGATCCAAGGATACAATCCCTGTTATTTATCTAGATGGTTTCTATTTATGATGAAAATATGTTTATGAATTCCATTCATTTTCCATGGGTTATTTCATGATGAATTGATGAAATTACAATAAAACCCATTTCCTTTCCACAAGTTATGAAATAAATAAATTTTTATAAACCCCATTTTTTCCATGGGTTATTTTATGATGAATATTTAATGATGTTGTGACACACATATGTATTATTTTTATAATGTGAAGTTTAGTACCAATATGCCTCTCTAATGAATTAGTAAATATATATATCTCGTGATATAAATATGACTAGAATGTGAGTGAACCTAATTCAATAAGGGAAGATATCCACAATGATAGTATTGGGAGTAAAACTTGACTACTATATTGGTTTGGAGAGAGAACCCATTCCATTGTGATAGTCTTGGAAGTTATCCTTAGATACTAAATAAATTATATATATTCTTATATGTATGCTAAAATTCCATATCTTATATTAATTTTATGATATTAAGGCTCATTATCTTTGATTCCATTATGATTAATGTCTTATGAATTGCCAAGATTTGTTCGATGACTCGAAATTATGATTAAGGATATGCAATTTTTGATTTTTAAGTGTTATTACCATGTTCTTACATATTTTTTTATGTTATTTTTAAGAAATCATTGATCTATAACTTTTTTAATCTTAGTAAGAATTCAATATCACCATTTATTATTCAGTTCTACATGTTATGATGAAAGGTACTAAGTATGATATTTCCAAGAAGGGTGATAGTTATGAAGAATTATGTAGGAGATGATTTAGATATTTTATGAACCAGTTGTTTATATACCCATGTTTCTAAATTCAATAGAGATTTATGATTATATCATGGATCATTATGTTATCATAAAATTTCAATGTAATAAAATGATGGGTACCCATAATAAACATGCCTCATCAATAGAAAATATAGTTTAAGATAATGTAAAGTGAGGTTACCCTGATACTGCCTTCCAAAAACACTAAATTCTAGTAACTCTAATCAAAATCTCATATCATTATCAACACTACCTCTTGGTCACCCCAATACTTACACAAGCTCCACTATGATCACCAAGAAAAAAGGATCTTTTGACTAATGAAGTACCCACATCAACACAAGTGAAGAGTAGAATAAAAACTATCATGGAATACACATTTCTAAAGAAACCAATATATATTAGGGAATGGTTAGAGAATCTCACAAGAAAACAGACACATACCGATTATCTTCAAAGAACCCAAGCCCATCCAATAATAATACTCACAATATTCTTACAAAAAGAAGAATGTTTTTTTTATATTTGGAAATATCATAAAGAGGATAGTTTAAGATTAAGGTAACTACAAATTACAAATATGAGTTCAATAGATCATGAAAAATAAATTATCACATGATATGAAGGACAAATATTTAACATGAAAAATTCGACATTGGTGATCCCCCAACGTATTAAATTTCATAAATCTAAAACATCATCAATGTATATTTTCAAAAACTAAGCAATAAAAATAGAAGAGTAAACAAAAAACTACATAAAACAAGATTCTTACATCACCAAGATAGAATCTAATATTTATAATAGAAGAAATCATCACTAAAAAACTAGGGAATAATAAATATAACCTATGATTTCATGAGGTTCACAAAAGGAAATTTATTATATCAAGGAAAACTCAATTTTTTTCACTCTGACATTGAGATTAACACAATGTTAACCAATATTTACTTTCACCACTATATTCTCTATTGCATGAAAGGATATAATCTAAGGCTTTTGGATAGATTCCACTTTACATGAAGATTTTGGTTGTGTGGTAGTTCCTTTATAAGATAGTGATCCATAAAGGTGACAATGTGTAGAAAAAATCCAGTAGATTCTCTTAAAATGGCTCAGATGACCAAAAGTGCCGCAAGATTTAGGTTGTTTCATAAATGTATGACTTATATGACCCATATTTATACATACGAAAAAAATATATTTGTTCCTTCAACAATTCACATGGTCATAATTGGAACACTTACCTTTTAAATTACTAGATCATCCTTTATCACATCCAGAAATATGAGAAATTTCTAACACATATGGTGTTCCTATCAAGTTCTCTTCAACATTGAAATAACTCAATATAATTATACCGAAATATTTGGGGTTGGGAGGAAGAATGGTCTAAGAAATATTTGGTCAAAGGGATTCCTAAAAACATCATGTCATAGAGAGTCATCTTTGGTCAAATATGGGGAATGTGATACCAAATTGGTAAAATGGTGATCATACTCTAACATCATTGCATCTTCTGACTTCAAAATATAAAATTATATTTCATGTTAAATCATTTCTTATAGCGACCAAAACATTTTATATATTGATATCCCAATTTTGAAGATAAATATTCATTATATAACATTTTGATCCATGTTAAGATCATATAGGTCTAATATCTTTTAAAACACATACACATAAATAATTAGTTCATAAGAGTCTCCCATTAAGCCTTTCATAACTAGAAAACATGTTATATATATCATTCCTAAAGCCTTTCTTTATAGCCTAGGTAGAGGAAACATACGAAACAATGAGATTATGTTATAAGTAAGGGTAAAAAAGAATATATCAATACTCACATAAGAAAAAAATTGAGTATAAGAGTATGATAAAATGAGATAAACATGTGAAATACATAGTATTCGAATCATAGATCATATTACTCTGTAATGGAAAAAATATTGGAAGATCATAAGACATAAAACATATAAGAATCAGATAACATGAGCCACAATAGTATCACATTGGTGTAAGACATATAATTTTTAAAAACACATAAACTTATAACTATTGGAAAATGTATAAATAAATTTTTTTTCACACATTATATTAACTACGTGAAATTATCCCCTTTTATAAATAGTTAGACATGAAATCAATTCCACACGCAATCTTATGGGCATGAAATCTATGTCCAACATAAACTTATATACATGAAAATGAAGTCCTTTTATAAACATAAAGACATAAAAACTAGTTCCTTGCCTAAAAATATAGTAATAAAATACAATTCATTACATAAACTTATGGACATGAAATATGGGTCCTTACAAAAAAATATATACAAGATAGTATGGTCCATGCATATATTTGTGAACAGGAGATCAGTTTCATGTATAAAATTTTCACCTCTTAATTTATCCATCATTACCCAATTCATTATATCGATATATAGGTCCCACCGAAAACATAAGTAAATGCTTAAATTTTTGATTTATGTGATCATAAAACAATAATTATATCATTAAACCAGAAAATAAATGGGTTTTATAATCATTTCATTATAGCATAACCCATTTAAATGAAATAGGTTTGATAACCATTTCATCATTTCATCATAGTGTGTCTCATTTAAAAGAATCGATAATCATAAATATAATGTCATCATAAAAATAATCCGCATATATATATATATAAACTATTGATGTTATCCTAGGATCATATCACCAGTAAAAAATAAATGATATCAATGGATTTTGTCTTTTATTAATAAAAAAACCATTATAATATTATTAAAATATTTTTGTAAAAAATATCCTTTCCATTTTGAAATAAAAAAATTACATTAAAAACATCTAAAAATATTACGGAAAAAATTTTCAATGAAAATAACCTTGGAAAATTTTAAAGGATGGTTCAAATCATTGAGAGGTCATGATTGTAGGAAATTATTTTCATTCTGAATAAGTTAAAAACATATCTACTATACTTTCATTAAGGGAAAAAAAATAATATTTAAAAACATAAAAGAACATTCTTTTCAAAAATATTTTTCAAAAAGTAAAAATCGGTTAAACAAATTTAATAAAATAGAGTAATAGTAAAAAAATATTCTCCAAAAAACAATTATAAAATATTAATATGGATGAAATAAAATTTGACCAAAGAGATAAATAAAATCAAATTTCCTTAAAAACATATTTTCAGTCTCTTGAGTACATAAAGTGTGGGAAATTAATGAAAAATGAGTCTTTTAATGAGTTAACCGAAATAGAATAAAATCCATGAGTTTAATTAGAGGTATATTATAATATTTCATCAATATAAACTTAATCATAATCAATCCAAATTAAAAATTAGACTGTGACATAGAACCCTTAACTCTTTGGTAACATTTTAATCCTAAGACACATGAATGGAAGAAAAATAAATTGATATCTATATCATAAAATAATACATAATAAGTTTCATAAAATAAATTAATGTGTACTATATACAATATATAAATTAAAAAAGTGGTGAATAAGGCGTGTTTCCCTAGAAAATGAATGTGGGCTGAAAATCCCCAACCTTGAGATTGACTTGCATCAAGTGTTCTTTAATCTTATATAGAATAAATTTAAATTTATTATAATTACATGAAAAAATCATGTAAATTATTATTATATAATATATATTCATTATTTTTAAATATATGTTTATAATCACTCATAGAGTTATATATATAAAAATAAATTACATTTTTCATGAAGACGGTAGGTCGTACATACTCATGAATGCTATTTTAATTTTTTAATGGATGGAATGAAAGAAATGTGTAATTTAATTATAATTTAAAGGATAATTATTATATAATATACATCATATATATTCATCATATCAAACATTATTACCATCCATTTAAATTGGATTTAAAAAATGGATCTCATCGCTTCATGGAGGTCATAGTCTACAAGTACGTACAAGAGACATTATGAGTATTATTAACAACATTTTGAATTTTATATAACATTAAAATTCATATTATGCATTTTCAAAGAGGATATAAGGACAAATTCAATTTTTTAGTTAAAATATTTATTTTATCAAAAAATGAAATCATGCCGCCTTTTGATGGCACACCCATTTCAAATCTAGTTTTTAAAACATTTATATATTCTATTTGTAAAAATAAACTTCTTATTTAGAATGAAGATATCAAAATATACTTTTTTTGAAATTTTGGTATATTTCTAATGAAGTTAATATTTTAATGAATAGTGAAAAATACTGCATTTTAATTCAAAATAGTCTTTTCATATAATTAATTTATATAGTTAGATTATATTTTTAATTTTTTTAATGTATAATTATATTATTTTTTTATCGTTTAATCCAATTTTGGTCATTTTAAGTATTTTCAAATTTAAATTTGATATAAGGACATGTCATTTTTTGGATAGTTTTTACTTCTTAAAAACCCGCTTTCTTCTTTTGACGACGAGAGCTAATTTTAAATTAATTTATCCCAATTAGGTTTTTTAATTTAGAAAAATGGATTCCATATTTCAAATCAGAATTTCCAAATAATGTAATTAGGTCCCATTTATTTTTGAACATTATGAATAGTAACTTCAGTAATATTTTTTTAAATCACGGTTAATGGGAAAATTGAGTAAATAAGGGATAAAATAACATAATAACAATATAAAACTACCCTAAGACATGTTATAATGTTTTTATTTGAGTCATAGGTGATCACAAAAACACTTAGGCAGAATGTTTTGTATTTGGGAACCACTTGGGTGTGAAAATTACATGTTATAATAATTAATTTAAAGTAAAGGGAAATATAACATAAACAGGTATCTTATTACTATAAAAATTTTAATGTGGGGTTATATAATTGATATATTTGACTATAAATATTTATTAGAAATATAACAATATTTACTACATCATGGTATTTTATTGATAATTTTTGGACACTAAATAAATTTATTTATTTATGACATAATGATGATGTAGTTATTACCTTACAAATCAAATATTAAAATAAATGATTTTATAAATATTAAAATAAATATATTTTGAACATTTTGATTACATACATGAATTTTTTGGATGAAATTGGCATTTAAGGGATTAATTAATTCTTTTTTATTGAATTAATAAAAATTTTATGACTTTAACAAAAATAAATTACTAAATAGTATCAAAACTGGTATAAATGAATTTTTAAAACAAATACTATTTTATTAAATTATATCATAGTCCTAAAAATATAAGATTCTGAAAAATGACATATATAATGATAAAAATATAATTAATGATCTTCTTGTGGTTCTCTGGGAAATTTATAGTAACTATAGTAACCATATATTATGAAAATACAAGAAGGCATGGTAAGAGTTAATGTTTTTAACTTAGGGTTAATTATAAATGATAAGGTTAATTTTGGGATGTAAAATTATCCCAAATCTATTGTTTAAGATTATATCGACCCATAATCATCTTATAATCTAAATAAATGAGTTTGGGACCATTAGAAACCGAAAATTTATTTATAATAAATTAATAGTTAAAGACTTTCCTAAAATTCCCCTCACCTCTCCTATAAAAAGCACTTCTCCTTCTCTTTTATACACACCACCAATTCCCATTGGATTGAACAGACCCTACCCAAATCTCCTCCAAAAATCCCTTAATTCCTCTTATATGACACACATTTGTCAAAAATTTATCCTAGTGTTACCTTTTGTGAAACTCAGAAATAGATACTAAAAAATGAGGTAATTATTTTATCACCTCTTTCAAAATTCTTTTCTTCTTCTACTTCCCCTTATTATGATGTTTCAATAATAAATTATTAAATAAAGTATATTATACATGGTGAGATGTCATTATAATCATGTTACAACCTTATACATCCTTTGATCCATCTTATGAATAATAATATCAGCATGTGTGCATACTTACGACTTACCATCTCCACACAATGATGTAATTTTTTATTAAAAAATAATTAATTTGGATGGGTATAATTATGAGTATAATGGATTTAAGTAATTAAAATAATATTATAATTATTATATATAATTAATATACCATCCAATTCCATACCATTTAACAATTAAGTGAATGATATCGTTGTTCCTGCGTAAATACAGCCTACCATTTCCATGAGGTGATGAGATTCATTATCTACATTAACCATTCAAGAATAATTATATATTATTTTTAATAAATTATCATTAAATATATTACATAATAATTATATATATATATATATATCATTTACTTTATTCCATTCAATTCAATAAGGAAACAAAAACTATGTTCATGCGTACGTGCGACATACCGTCTCCATGAACGGTGTATTTCATTTCATTTATATAATTAATATATATATATTTATTTATATACTAAATATTAATGATATATAAATAATTTTTTACATTATATAAGTAATTAAATCATAATCTATGTAATATGATCAAAAATAACAAGTCAAAACACATATGATAAATAAAATTATTATCATACAAAACGTTGATTTAACTTGGAATTGATAAATAAATGGGTAATTTAAAGTCCTATGTGAATCATATATGATATTATAAATATTATTATGGTTCTATAACAAGTTAACAATATTTTTAAACCCACTATATAGGAGTTTGGGACACATACAGAAGAAATTGAACCTAAGGTAAGGGGTAATTTTTCAATCTCATTTTTATCAGAAATTATTTATAAGTAAGTATTTATTGGGGTATATTTATCATCCACATTCATTTTTCATAATTATGTAGTATTATTTATATTATTATAATTTTATTTAATTCCATTTTTACCCATATGTGAATTTTTATTAAATCTTCTGGAATTAATCTTTCTTTTGTTTTCCATATGAGATACTTTTTGAATTTTCTGATAAGAGTGAGAAAATAATGTTTTTTAACATATACCACATGAATTGATTTTTACATCTTCATAATTACTTATTTCCATGAACCTTCCTCTACATGATTTAAATTTTATTTTCAAATAAATACTTTTCTTCTCAAATTGTGTGTCATTTTGAGAATGGAGAACATTTTTGAAAAAGAAAGGATATTTTCCTCAAGAATTAAGTTCAAGTGTTTTTTCAAAAAACATTCCCACCAATGATGACACCAGGTTATGTTACTATCCATATTATTACTTTGATTTTATTATTTTTATTATGGAATTATATTTAATACATCCATTTATTTTATATATATTATGATTGAATGATGTTTTAGAAACCCATTTTATTTCATGGGTTATGCTATGATGAATGATTTATGTTTTGGTGGAACATGTAATAATGATTTCACTATGAGATGGGTGAGACCCATATCTCCCTCCAATGCATTGGGTAATTATTTATATCTCATGAGATATACATGACTGAAATGGAAAGATAATTCAGTTCAGTAATATATGGTTGTAACGACATGTAAATTATGTTCAGTAATAAATGGATAGAACGATAAGTTAACCCAGTTCAGTAATGGAATTTGAACACTATGATGGTCTTAAAATAAATTAACTTTGATACTATGGAAGTCATATTATGTTCTTATTTTATTTCCATAATTACATGTTTGATGTTAATGTTATTTTATAATGGTTCATGTTCATTTATGATATATGCCTTATGAACTACCATGATTTTGTTTTTGACTCACAGTTTTGATATTCGAAATTTATGTTCATGTCTTTACATTCTTATATTTATGTTTTGTTTGTTGTTATTCATGTTTTCCCTTACTGATAATTTGATCTCACAATTTTTGTGTTTTTTCCCTATGATATAAAGAAAGGTTATAGGTAGGGAAACGAATGAGGATGAAATTTATAAGTGATGTTGAAAATCTTTCACCAATAAAAAATAATGTGTTATGAGTTTTCAAAGAAACTAAACTAATATTATCTTAGGGAGTCTTTTTTTGTAAGGTATTATGTATTCCGAAAAATAAATGTAAAGCCCATGTATGTAAAACATTGATGGTTAGAGTTGGTATCAGAGCGATGTTCAAGTTAAACATTGGAAACTAGGATGAGAAAACATGAGTGAGATCCCAAGATATTCATAGAAGGTATTTATAAATATATATTAAGAGTAAGTGTAACACCCCAAGATTTCATAGTGTGTTATTTTTTCAAAATAATTCAATAACTTTCACTTCATGCAACACTGAGTTCAAGCGCACCATGACTTACCAAACAAGAAGTTCAAAAGAGATTATGAATAGTATTAACTAAATTTTAAACTTTATATAATCTTTATAATTTTAGAATACATATTATGAGTTTCTTAGACATAATATAAGAACAAATTCATTTTCAGTATTGCACTTTTACCAACTTTTAATAGTGAACCCTTTTTAAATAAAATATTTTAAACTTTTTGACTAAATGGGGACATCAAAAATTTAAAATGAAACATCCCAAGCTTCCACGGTACGCTTTCCTTTGAATAATACAGTAGTGTGTGTTGTACGCAACTTCGAGTTCTAACACACACTACAACCAATCAAACTAGCCGTTATGAATAGTAATACCTACTTTTTGAAATTATATATATTTTATATTTCAAAATGGACTTCATTTTTGGATTCGGAGTATCGAATTTAGTCTAAGGTGAAATTTTGGTACTTTTCGGATAACTTTCATATTTTGATGAATAGTGAAAATTACTAAATTTTAATTAAAAACAACTTTTTTAATCAAAATAATTATTAGTGATAAATTATGAATTTGAGTGGTTTTAAAGTATATTTAGAATATATTTTTACCATTTAATACAATTTTGTTTATTGGACATAATTTCACAATTAAACCGAACATAAACAAGTATCAATCTTTTGATAGTTATTATATCTTAAAAACACGCTTTTTGTTTTTACAACAGGAATTAATTTTAAATTAATTTCTGCCACTTCTGTGTTTTGAATTTGGAAAAATGGATTCCATATTTGGAATTAGGATGTTCAAATTGTGTAAATAGGTATCTTTTATTTTTAGACATTTTGAATAATTACTGCGGTAAATATTTTATTTACCATGGTTAAGGGTAAATCCGGTAAATAAGGGTTAAAAAATAATATTATAATAATCCTAAATTACCCTAAAACGTGTCCTAACCTTATTTATTGATACATGTTCGACCATAGTCATCTTTGGGTCGATTTTGGGACCCCATGGAGACACTTGTAGGTAGTAGGGACACTTTATTTTTATTAAGTTAAAATGAATACAAAAATGACACAAGCATATATCTTTTAGAAAAAAAATTTTTACATAGGGTTATATATGTTTTATTTTCGACTATAAATGTTCATTAGAAATATAAAATGATTTACTACATAGTTATATTTTATTTATAATTTTTAAACGTTAAATAATTTAATTTAGTTATGACACAATGATGATGCAGTAATTCCAATAATAGTAAAAATTTAAAATAATTGATATTATAAATACCCAAATAAATATAATTTGAGACTTTTTTTGAATTAAGCTAATTTTCTAAGTTAATATGACATTTTAGGAATCATTTAATTAAATATGTTCGAAGTAATCATTCTATTATGAGTTTCACAAAAATCAACTATTGAATAGTGTCAAAATTGACATAAAAGAGTTTTTAAAACAAATATTATATTATTAACTGATATTAAATTCCTAAAAATCTAATGCTCGGAAAAGAGACTTATATCATGATATTTTCATCATTAATGGACCACTTGGGGGTCGCTTGGATGTATATGGTAAGTTTATTAACCATATAATATAAAAATACAAAGAGACATTGTAAAAGTGAAACTAATTAACTTAGAGTTAATACCTAAAGATAAGGTTAATATAAGTACCAAAACCTGTCTAAATTCTATTGGTTTAGTTGTTTTCGACCCATCCCCACCTTAACCTTTGATTAATAAACTTTTGAGCCATTATAAACCGAATATGAATTTATTATAAATTAATATTTCTATATTTTCCAAAGGTGCCCCTCACCCCTCTTATAAAAGGGAACTCCTAATTCTCATTTCTTCACACCTTCAAAGCCTTTTGGTTCGGCCAAACTCTGCCCAAATACTCTCCCAACTTCCCTAACTACAACCTAGAGGCCTTAGTTTTATCAGAAATCCAACCTAAGGATCCCTTTTGATCAAATCAAAAGGAAGAACCCGAAGAAGAGGTAATGATTTCACCACCCTTTTTCAAGTTCCTTTCTTCTTCCACTTCTTCTTTCGTTGTTGTTACCATTCTAAAATAATAACTCCAGTAGCATATATATACTGTGATGTTATTATAAATATGGTACAACCATATTCACTATTCTATCCATCCTTTGAATAACATGTCACCATACGTGCGTACGTACGGCTTACCATCTCCACGTCGCGGTGTAATTGTTATTCAATAAATTATTATTTGGATGGGTATAATAATGATGTGTAACTCATGTAAATAACAAATATAACATGATAAGGATTATGTATATATTATATACCATCCAATTATATATTATTTTAATATCATAAGAATGATATTATCTCTCATGTGTACGTACGGACTACCGTCTCCACGAACGCGATGAGATTCATTCTCCATCGTATCCATTCAAGTATAATTCTCATTTGATTATTAATAATAGTATCTAAGGACTTGATATCATTCTGGATATGAATAATATACAACCTATCCATTACAAACATGGATTACGTAACAAAAAATATAAAAGAAAATGAGTAAGTTAACACCCTAAACGACGATAATTCTAAGATATTATTAACAAAGCAATGTTAAAAAGATCATATATGATATAATATTAATGTATATGATTATTGAATAATTTAATAACAATTATTTAACCATTATACAGGAGTTTAACCTACCCCATCCAAGTAAAATTGCAAGGTAAGGGTTTATTTTGCAATCTCTTCATTATCCGAGGTTGTTTATACGTAATAATCTACTGGGATTTCTTTATCATCCACATCCATGTTTCTTCGAAATGTATTTCAAAACATTTTTACTATTTAAAAAGAATATGGGTTAAATTCATTTATACCCTTATGTGTTTTTAAAGGAATATTTCCGTCATTTTCCAAAGAATGCACTTTTAACCTTTCGACAAATTTAAGGTAAGAATGTTTTTTAACTTATACGGCGGGTGCAGCTATTTACCGCCGTTATAAAATCGTCAAAGCTTCCCTTACAAGATTATAAGAATATTTTCAAAGTAAATGTTTTATTTTATAATTATGTGACTTTTAAATGATTTCAAAATGAATATTTTAAGAATTTTTGAAAGGTACTCTTTATCATGATCATAATTTTAAATGTTTTAAAGATTTATCTTTCTAAATATTTTTAATTAATGTCCATGTTTTCAAAATGATTTAAAGGATTTATTTATCTGGTCATGAAGGTTTTGAAATGATATTTCTTTTCAAAAGTTTCAAAGTGGTATGGGACACTTTGATTCAAAAATCTCTTTTAAATTACTTCCTTTATAAATGTGTGACTTTTCAATGATTTCGAGAAAGGAGATATTTCTCTCAAATAGTTTTGATTTCATCTATGTCAACATCCTTTGAAGGATTTTAAGCTTATTTGAAGTTGATTTATTATGATACAAAACTTCTATAGTGTATTGAAGGTTTTTTAATATGTTTGACTGTGGATGTGCTATTTTTATACCATTCATGGTTTATGGTGAAAATATTGACATTTCGTATGCTAGTTTTAATACGAATGTTTATGTTATGTTTAAACATTTTCATATGGGAATGCATTAGATTTAATATGTGACGGGTGGAGCCTGCTATAGCTACTCGATGCATCGGTAGGTCTCATGAGACAAACTAGTGTCTTGGCACGAGGCCTTGACAAAATCTTATTTGTAGTCTTGGCAAGAGGCCTTGGCTATGTGGTTATGATAGTCTGGCATTATGCATTCCATCATTATGAAAGTGGTTATTGGTTTTGAATGTGATTATTCGATTAGTAGAATATCCATGTGAATAAGTAAATGGAATAATTTCATTTTATTTATGCCATACTATGTTGAAAGTTCAAGTTTGAAAGGCTTTTGTTTTAGTTATACATTGCCTTAAATGTTTATTCTTATTTATGAAAGTTTCCACTATATTGTTATCCTTACTGGGCATTTGAGCTCACCCCTTTTCTATGTTTTATTTTTCCCAGGAAGTGAAGAAGTAAATTATGAATGACCTGTAGGGTTATTATGAGGGGTTAATAGTGTGGACTATGGAGACAATATGTTGTTGAAGTAGTTTTTCACTTTATGATGTAATGTAAAACTTTATGAATATATCTAGTGTTTCCAAGGCTACTAAACCAATCGGTCTTTCGAGATTTGATCTTTCTTGTGATCATGCCAATATTATATAATAATGCACTGACTCTAGGTAACTAGGGTCGGGGCGTTACAATTGGTATCATAGGAAGTTTAGTACAAACCTTGGAAGCTAGATTTAGATAAACTCTGATTAGAGCACGTAGACCTAAGATGAACTTTGAGGATTAGTATAGAAGAACATCCTAGATTTTTGGTATTGTAGAGATTTTGTGAGTTTTCCGAGCAATACATCCATGTCTGGATACAAGCAGGTAGAGGCGGCTCTGGCACAGATGTACCTAGGGGTAAAACCTGAAAACACCGCTTTGAGCTAGACTCGAACGGGAACTGGTGCACGACAACGGGCCTTGCTGCACTCTTGGTTACGACACTCCCGGGGGATATGCTTAGTATAACTCTCATTTTCATTACAAATCATTATGAATTGTTTATGAGTATATACTTCTTCAAAGAAAACATTCTTATGATTATGGATTATATCCATAAATAGTTCAATTTATGTTAAGTGTTTTATAAGTATGGGATTATGTATTTTGATTCGTAAACTGATCTAGTTTATGCCATTGTTTAGAAATGGTGCCCAGTAGAAGGAATGAGAACTCTAACAATGCACATGATACAAAGAGAAATAAGGATCATATATTTTATGGTCTTAAGCTAGAATTTATATGAGAAATAGTTTCGCATGTATTATCATCATATGAAGAAATAATATCATGTGTTGATAAGATAAGTAAAGAGTTTACTGAGTCCGATGGCTTTGAAGGGAAGCAAGAGAAGAAAAGGATGGAAGAGAGAAAGATGGATAAAGGAAAGATGGAAAAGAATAATTTTCTCATATGTGATAACTGTGGGAAGAAACACCCTGGAACTTGCCTGAAAGGAATGGGAGTTTGTTATAAGTGTGGAAGAAAAGGGCACAAAGTACGTGACTTCAAGGGTAGGAAAATGGTTTCAAATGTACAATGCTTCATTTTCAAAGAGTTTGGACACTACGCGAACCTATGTCCCAGTCATCAGACTATGCCGCAAATGATGCTATTGGATAATAATCAAGTTATGATACTACCACAGGTAAAGAGGAATGATTAGAGTGCTTGTGTTGATTATGTCATTTGAGTGTTGTATCAACAATGTACTTGTTATAATAATTATGGAGTATATAAGGATTGTACTACAGTACTATTTAATTAAGGACTTGAGATTGTGTGGAACAAAGAAAAGTGACTCAATAGCAGGATAAATTTTTAGAAAATATATGGTTGAGAGAATGATAAACGATAATATAGTTCTGATACTGAGGTAGTGATTTTGGAATAATACATGATTGATTTGGATAAATTATATTGGATATTCTTTAGTACCTTGAAACTGATTAATGATTTGTATATTCCATCATTGTTGGGGTTTAAAACATTTTTGGATTGAAGGATTATATCTATTGTTCTTTAAGGAATGAGGGATCATGAATGTAATCAATAAGGTTTTATGGTAATTCAGGATGTTGCAGTGTTTTAAAAGAATACATGATGAATGTGTTCACATGTTATTACGCAGAAAAAAGGATCTTTATTGTGTTTACCTTCCTTATAAATTTTGGACTGAAGTATTTTGGATAGTTCTAGTTTGGTTTATTTTGGATTGCCATAAAAGGACAACCTGGAGGTTGGGCGGCAACCCGTCGCGTCCGGCAAGGCCACAAGACTTGAACCCACAACTGAAGGGCGACAAGGGTGTATCACCTACCACTGACCCACGTGATGTCCGAGATTAAATAATGTAGTTTTTTTTAAAAAGATCTTGTAGATGAATTATAAATTTGTTTTTTAACCCTATACGAATAGGATAAATAGAATATATATTTTTACGTTCTAATATATTTTAGAGTGAAAGATAAGTTTGTGGTAGAAATTTATTAATGGATAAAACTCTAATTATAAAGTAAGTATATCTCCTTATGATCTTATCCAATCTCATAAATAAATTCCTCAACATTAAGAAAAGGAACTTAGAACAAAAATGTTGTCCTAGATGGTACCTTAAATCCTCACTAATTTATGGCTTTGGGATTGTTGTCCTTTTCATATCCATGTTCTCTACCACTCTCCATCAGATAATTGATGGTTAGATTTCTCTTCCATATCCATATTTTACAATATGGAACCCTAGTATGTGTCATTTTCGGTAATCTTCATAATTTCCACTTTTATTTTAAATAGAGGCCTCATTAATTCATTTTTCGATGTGGGATTTCAACTGAGATATTTTGAAATGTCAAAAATGGGTTATCCCAATACCCTATGTTTTGTTGAACCGATGGTATTTCAAATCATCATAGATTGATGAATTTAAGGACCTCAATTTCATACTTGTTTGTGATTGATGACCTCAATCACTACCTATAAATATTTATGTTTTTCCTCCAATTATATGTCTTTAATTGCCACCAATATTCTCCTAACCGAGATCATAATTTGGTGGTGACCCATTCATTTCCCTTTTCCTCATATTAAGACTAGATTTTAGTAACCTAATTTCCGATGTGGGTTTTCCCACAAAGATATTTTCTATTTTAAAACTTTTATTTTCGAAGAACAATTTCAAATTGCGAGGACTAAATTTATTGAAGGAGGGGAGAATGTAACACCCCAAGATTTCATAGTGTGTTATTTCTTCAAAATAATTCAATAACTTGCACTTCACACAACACCGAGTTCAAGCGCACCATGACTTACCAAACAAGACGTTCAAAAGAGGTTATAAATAGTATTAACTAAATTTTAAACTTTATATAATCCCTATAATTTTAGAATCCATATTATGAGTTTCTTAGACATAATGTAAGAACAAATTCATTTTCAGTATTGCACTTTTACCAACATTTAATAGTGAACCCTTTTTAAATACAATATTTTAAACTTTTTGACTAAATGGGGACATCAAAAATTTAAAATGAAACATCCCAAGCTTCCACGGTACGCTTTCCTTTGAATATTACAATAGCGTGTGTTGTACGCAACTTCGAGTTCTAACACACACTACAACCAATCAAACTACCCGTTATGAATAGTAATACCTAATTTTTGAAATTATATATATATTATATTTCAAAATGGACTTCATTTTAGGATTCGGAGTTTCGAATTTAGCCTAAGTTGAAATTTTGGTACTTTTCGGATAACTTTCATATTTTGATGAATAGTGAAAATTACTAAATTTTAATTAAAAACAACTTTTTTAATCAAAATAATTAAAAGTGGTATATTATGAATTTTAGTGGTTTTAAAGTATATTTATAATATATTTTTACTATTTAATACAATTTTGGTCATTGTACATAATTTCACAATTAAACCGAACATAAACAAGTATCAATCTTTTGATAGTTATTATATCTTAAAAACACGCTTGTTGTTTTAACAACGGGAATTAATTTTAAATTAATTTCTGCCACTTCTGTGTTTTGAATTTGTAAAAATGGATTCAATATTTGGAATCAGGATGTTCAAATTGTGTAAATAGGTAACTTTTATTTTTAGACATTTTGAATAATTACTGTAGTAAATATTTTATTTACCATGGTTAAGGGTAAATCCAGTAAATAAGGGTTAAAAAATAATATTATAATAATACTAAATTACCTTAAAACGTATCCTAACCTTATTGGTTGATACATGTTCGACCATATGCATCTTTGGGTCGATTTTGGGACCCCATGGAGCCACTTGTAGGTGATAGGGACACTTTATTTTAATTAAGTTAAAATGAATACAAAACTGACACAAGCATATATCTTTTTGAAAAACAATTTTTAAATAGTGTTATATATATTGGATTTTAGACTATAAATATTAATTAGAAATATAAAAAGATTTCCTGCATAATAATATTTTATTTATAATTTTTAAACATTAAATAATTTAATTTAGTTATGACACAATGATGATGCAGTAATTCCCATAATAGTGAAAATTTAAAATAATTGATATTATAAATACCTAAATAAATATAATTTGAGACTTTTGATGAATTAAACAACTTTTCTAAGTTAATATGACATGTTAGGAATCATTTAATTAAATTTTTTCGATGTAATAATTCTGTTATGAGTTTCACAAAAATCAACTATTGAATAGTGTCAAAATTGACATAAAAGAGTTTTTAAAACAAATATTATATTATTAATTGATATTAAATTCCTGAAAATATAATGTTCTGCCAAGAGACTTATATCATGATATGTTCATCATTAATGGACCACTTGGGGGTCTCTTGTATGTATATGGTAAGTTTATTAACCATATAATATAAAAATACAGAGAGACATTGTAAAAGTGAAACTAATTAACTTAGAGTTAATACTTAAAGATAAGGTTAATATAAGTACCAAAACCTGTC
This sequence comes from Viscum album, assembly GCA_963277665.1. Taxonomy (NCBI): domain Eukaryota; kingdom Viridiplantae; phylum Streptophyta; class Magnoliopsida; order Santalales; family Viscaceae; genus Viscum; species Viscum album. The sequence continues at coordinate 124,370,571 of OY728142.1, read as the reverse complement.
TAAATTCTAGTAGTTGAGTTTTTTTCGACCCATAACCACCTTAAACGTTTAATAATCAACTTTAGAGCCATTTGAAGCCGAATATGAATTTATTATAAATTAATATTTCTAGATTTTCCAAAGGTGCCCCTCACCCCTCTTATAAAAGGGCACTCCTCATTCTCATTTCTTCACACCTTCAAAGCCTTTTTGTTCGGCCAAACTCTGCACAAATACTCTCTCAAATTCCCTCACTACAACCTAGAGGCCTTAGTTTTATCAGAAAGCCAACCTAATGAGCCCTTTTGATCAAATCAAAAGGAAGAACCCGAAGAAGAGGTAATGATTTCACCACCATTTTTCAAGTTCCTTTCTTCTTCCACTTCTTCTTCCATTGTTGTTACCATTCTAAAATAATAACTCCAGTATCATATATATACTGTGATGTTATTATAAATATGTTACAACCATATTCACTATTCTATCCATCCTTTGAATAACATGTCACCATACGTGCGTACGTACGGCTTACCGTCTCCACGTCGTGGTGTAATTGTTATTCAATAAATTATTATTTGGATGGGTATAATAATGATGTGTAACTAATGTAAATAACAAATATAACATGATAAGGATTATGTATATATTATATAGCATCCAATTATATATTATTTTAGTATCAAAAGAATGATATTATTGCTCGTGCGTACGTACGGACTACCGTCTCCATGAACGAGATGAGATTTATTCTCCATCGTATCCATTCAAGTATAACTGTCATTTGATTATTAATAATAGTATCTAAGGACTTGATATCATTCTGGATATGAATAATATACAACCTATCCATTACAAACATGGCTTACGTAACAAAAAATATAAAAGAAAATGAGTAAGTTAACACCCGAAACGACGATAATTCTAAGATATTATTAACAAACCAATGTTAAAAGATCATATATGATATAATATTAATGTATATTATTATTGAATAATTTAATAACAATTATTTAACCATTATACAGGAGTTTAACCTACCCCATCCAAGTAAAATTTCAAGGTAAGGGTTTATTTTGCAATCTCTTCATTATCCGAGGTTGTTTATACGTAATAATCTACTGGGATTTCTTTATCATCCTCATCCATGTTTCTTCGAAATGTATTTCAAAACATTTTTACTATTTAAAAAGAATATGGGTTAAAGTCATTTATACCCTTATGTGTTTTTAAAGGAATATTTCTGTCGTTTTCCAAACAAGGCACTTTTTACCTTTCGACAAATTTAAGCTAAGAATGTTTTTTTAACTTATACGGCGGGTGCAGCTATTTACCGCCGTTATAAAATTGTCAAAGCTTCCCTTACAAGATTATAAGAATATTTTCAAATTAAATGTTTTATTTTATAATTATTTGACTTTTAAATGATTTCAAAATGAATATTTTAAGAATTTTTGAAAGGTACTCTTTATCAAGATCATAATTTTAAATGTTTTAAAGATTTATCTTTATAAATATTTTTAATTAATGTCCATGTTTTCAAAATGATTTTAAAGATTTATTAATATGGACATGAAGGTTTTGAAATGATATTTCTTTTCAAAATTTTCAAAGTGGTATGGGACACTTTGATTAAAAAATCTCTTTTAAATTACTTCCTTTATAAATGTGTTTCTTTTCAATGATTTCGAGAAAAGAGATATTTCTCTCAAATAGTTTTGATTTCATCTATGTCAACATCCTTTGATGGATTTTAAGTTTATTTGAAGTTGATTTAATATGATACAAAACTTCTATATTGTATTGAAGGTTTTGTAATATGTTTGACTGTGGATGTGCTATTTTTATACCATTTATGGTTTATGGTGAAAATATTGACATTTCGTATGCTAGTTTTAATACGAATGTTTATTTTATGTTTAAACCTTTTCATATGGGAATGCATTGGACTTAATATGTGATGGGTGGAGCCCTCTATAGCTCCTCGATGCATCGGTAGGTCTCATGAGAAAAACTAGTGTCTTGGAACAAGGCCTTGACAAAATCTTATTTTTAGTCTTGGCACGAGGCCTTGGCTATGTGGTTATGATAGTCTGGAATTATGCATTCCATCATTATGAAAGTGGTTATTGGTTTTTCATGTGATTATTCGATTAGTAGAATATCCATGTGAATAAGTAAATGACATTATTTCATTTTATTTATGGCATAATACGTTGAAAGTTCAAGTTTGAAAGGCTTTTGTTTTAGTTATACATTGCCTTAAATGTTTATTCTTATTTATGAAAGTTCCCGCTATATTGTTATCCTTACTGGGCATTTGAGCTCACCCCTTTTCTATGTTTTATTTTTCCCAAGAAGTGAAGAAGTAAATTATGAATGACCTGTAGGGATATTATGAGGGGTTAATAGTGTGGACTATGGAGACAATATGTTGTTGTAGTAGTTTTTCACTTTATGATGTAATGTAAAACTTTATGGATATATATAGTGTTTCCAATGCTACTAAACCAATCTGTCTTTCAAGATTTGATCTTTCTTGTGATCATGCCAATGTTATGTAATAATGCTCCGACTCTGGGTAAATAGGGTCGGGGTGTTACTGTAAGTCAAGTATATATTACAATCATATTGTTTCTGTGATAATCATAAATAAAAAAGGATTAAGCCTAATATATTGTAGATTAAAATATTATAAGTAATTTACCTTGATTATGTGTTTTTAATTTCTGATTTGTATTTATCACACTTTTTTTCTAATCTTAGTCGATATCCAGAACTACATTGAACATGGTTAACAATTGAATTTTTTTGATGTGGAAATTATTAGAATAATGAAGACCAATTTTCAAAGTGGAAATATCAAGAATAGAGTCATGATGATGGTACAAGTATTGGTCATACTACTAAGGATAAATATATTGTAAACTACATGTGAAAGGTATGTGATGTTCTTCCAGTATTTTTTACAGTAAAACTAAGAAGCTTAAGGTTGAGAAACCTTAACACATGATTCATATTTCAGGAAAGAAGAAGCTAATGATATTGAGTAATGGTTTATGAATAAGTTTGGATGATTGAGGTGTATATATTTTGGATTTCAAACATTACGTTATATGAATAAGGAAATATATAAGATCTTTCAATATAAGTTTTTAATTAAGTATTTGAAAGGATATGTTGAATAATTATAAGGAGAAATAAAATTGATTTAAAGGTACAATGATGTACTTGGAGAACACATGATTAAGGGGAACATAACCCTTAATACGTCCCTTATGTTAAGATAATGATGATTTGCTAAAGATATGTTGGATTCGAATAAGTAAATTGGATAATGATATGTTATTGAGATATAATTATGGATTTATTGAGAAGAGGGTTATGATATCATGGATGAAGTATAAAACTTATTGAAACATAAAGAATATATCCAATAAGTTTTGGAATAAAGAAACATGCATGTTTTCAATAAGGATATCTCATAATTCAGGTTGTTACACTGACTCAAGAGAATGCATGATGAAGGTGTTCATATTTCTAGAATGTGACAAACCAAAGATATCTTCTGATATGTGGTGGATATATGATAAGCCATGTTTTTGAACCTATTTCTATAGTTTTGGACATTTATCTTTCAGAAGGATTGTAAGGGTATCAAATTATTGGAATTTTTAATTTAATCATCGGAAGAAGTTTGTTAAAAAAAGTATTATCTCACCTTATATGAACTTATGCATGTTTGATAACATGTGATAACCTTTTTGTGATAAATATTGATGGAATAACCTATCATTCATTTTATGGATCACATGAGCTGCTAATCCCGAAGAATTTCGAGGGTGAAATTCATTTTAAGGGAGGTATAATTTAACCCCCCAAGTTTTTATAGACCATTTTTGGCGAATAAATTAAAATTTTCATTTATATCTTGCAATTCACTAAGTTAAACATTCCATTCATGCTAAACCGACTTGTAGTATGTTACACGCAACACCGAGTTGGCATACGACATAAAAAACACTAAGTATAGATTTTTTTCAATGTATAAAAGAAATAAGATTTAATTATGTTATATATATCACCCATGGTTGGTTTTACAGCATGAAACACTGACTTGGCTTGAGTTAAGCGTAAGACAGACCTTCCTCGATAGCTTACGTTGTACGCAATACCGAGTTTCACTAAACAACGATATATTATAAAAATATTATTATTTAATGTGATATTAACTAACCATTATTAATATTATTTAAAAAAATTTTAATTTTCTTTAACTTTATAATTCATCTTATGTATTTTGTACACATGGTATAAGAAAAAAAATTCTATTTTTCAAATAAAAGAAGTATTTTTTTCAAAAAATGCAGTCTTACCACCTTTTGGTGGAACACCCATTTTAAATATATTTTTTAGCACTTTTATATATTCTATTTGACAAAATAAACTTCTACTTTGGAATTAAGACATAAAAATTTACCTTGGTTGAAATTATGGTATTTTTCTGATGAAATTCAAATTTCAATGAATAGTGAAAAATAATGCAATTTAATTCAAAACAAATTTTTTGTCTAATTTATTTATATAGATAGATTATATTTATTATTTTTTTAATGTTTAATTGGATTTTGTTTTTTTAATTTAATCCAATTTTTGTCATTGTAAATAATTTCACACTAAAATTGGATATAAACACATGTCAATCTTTGGATAGTTTTTATTTCTTAAAAACATGTTGTCTAGTTTTAACAACGGGGATTAATTTTAAATTAATTTATTCCAATTATGTGTTTTAAATTTAGAAAAATGGATTCCATATTTGGATTATATAGGCCTAAATTATGTAATTAGGTCCCTTTTGGTTTTGTCCATTATGAATAATAACTTCAGAAATTTTTTTATTTACCACGGTTAATGGTTAAATTATGTAAATAAGGGTAGAAATAATAATATAATAATATAAAACTACCCTAAAAATTGTCTTAATATTATTATATGAGTAATAGTCGATCAAAAAAACCATTATGCGTAATTATTAGCTTTTGGGAACCACTTGGGTGTGAAAATGATATGTTATAATAATTAATTTAAAGTAACGGGAAATATAACATAAACATGTATATTTTTTACCCAAAAAATTAATGTGGGGTTATATAATTGATCATGTTGACTATAAATAGTAATTAGAAAGCTATTAATATTTTTCTAAATCATGGTATTTTATTTATAATTTTTAGACACTAAATAAATTTATTTATTTATGACTCAATGATGATGCAATGATTAATTTATTAATGAAATATTAAAATAAATGATATTATAAATATACAAATATATATAATTTGAACATTTTTATTCCATACTAGAATTTTTGGAAGAAATTGACATTTTATTGATGAATTAATGTCTTTTTTCAAAGGAATGAAGTTTCTATGACTTTAACAAAAATCAATTACAAAATATTGTAAAAATTGACATAAATGAGTTTTTAAAACAAATACTATTTTATCAAATGATATAACAGTCCTTAAAATAAATTATTTGTCCAAATTACTTATATAATGTTAAAAATTTCATTATTTATAAACTTGTGGTTCTCTTGTCATTTTCTATTAAATATTGTAACAATATATTATGAAAATACAAGAAGAAAAGGTAAGAGTTGACGTTTTTAACTAAATGTTTAAGCTAAAAGATAAGGTTAATGTTGTGACATAAATTTGTCTAAAACCTATTTTTTGAGAGTAATTATACCCATAATCATATTATATTATAAATAAATTAGGTTGAGACCATTATAAACCTAAAATAAATTTATAATAAATTTATTTTTTAAGACTTTAAAAAAGTGCCTCTCAACTCTCCTATAAAAGGGAAATTCTACTTCTATTTTATACTCAGCACCAAACACCTTTGTCTCGTCCAAAACCTACCCAAAACTCATCAAAAAATTCCTCCCTTACTCTTATAGGCCACACTTTAGTAATAAATATATCCTAGGGAGAACTTTTGTTAAAATCAAAAGGAGGTACTTGAAAAAGAGGTTATTGTTTTATCACCTCTTTCAAAATTCTTTTCTTCTCCTACTTCCCTTTATTATTATGATTCAGTACTAATGTAATAAATACACTATATTATACATGATAAAATGTTATTAAAATTATGGGAAAACCTTATATCTCCTTTTATCCATCCTATAAATAACAATATCACCATGTGTGCATACGTACAACTTACCATCTCCACGCCATGGTGTAATTTTGTATTCCATAATACTTAATTTATATGCGTATAATGATGATTATAATGGATTTAAATAATTTTTATAACATTATAATTATTCCTTATAATTAATATAACATCCAATTTCATACCATTTAACCATTAATTGAATGATATTTTCACTCATGCGTATGTACGACCTACCGTCTCCACGACACGATGAGATTCATTCTCCACATTAACCATTCAAGAATGATTATAAAGTATTTGTAATAAATAATCATTAAATATATGACATAATAATTCTACTGTATTTGTGTATATATATATATATTTAATTTACCTTCTTCCATTCAATTCAATAAGGAAATCAAAATATCGTTCATGCATACATACGAGCTATTATCTCCATGAATGGGGTATTTTATTTCATTTATCTATCTATTATATATATTTATATAATGAATATTTATAATATATAAATCATTTTTTACATTCTAGAAGTAAGTATATCATGATATAATTAATAAGATCTAGAATAACATGTCAAAACACGTACGATAAATAAAACAATTATTACCCATAACATTTCTTTAACCTGGAATTGATAAAGAAATAGGTAATATAAAGTCATAAGTGAATCATATATGATATAATATATATTATTATAATTATTTTGAAAGTTAATAATATGTTTAAACCCACAATATAATATTTCAGGACACATATGGATGAAATCGGACCTAAGGTAAGGGATAATTTTGCAATCTCATTTTTATCTGAGATTGTTTATAAATAAGTAATTACTGAGTTATATTTATCATCCCCATTCATTTTTTCCTAATTATGTAATATTAATTATATTCTTATAAATTTATTTAAAGTTAATTTTACCTATTGGTGAATTTTTATTAAACGGTCTGGAAGGAATCTTTTTTATTTGTTTTCCAAATGAGGTACTTTTTGACTTTTCTGATAAGAGTGTGAGAAGAATATTTCTTTAACTTAAGCAACATGAATAGATTTTTACATATTAATAATTCCTTATTTCCATGAATCATTTTCTACATGATTTCAAGTTTATTTTTTAAAAAATAATAATATTTTATAATTGGGAGGCATATTGAGAAAACTAAACATTTTCGATGAAGAAAGAATATTTTCCTAAAGAATTAAGTTCAAGTGTTTTATCAAAATTATTTTCTATGTAAGATGGCATAAGGTTATGTTATTATACCTAATATTACTTTGATTTTATTGTTTTTATTATGGAATTATTTTTATAAAGTCCATTTATTTTATATGGATTATGATAGAATTATGTTTAAGAAACCCATTTTATTTCATGGGTTATGATATGATAAATGATTTATGTTTTTTTTGTCACATGTTAGAATGATTTCACTATGAGTTTGGGGGGACCTATATCTCCCTCCAATTAATTGAGTAAATATTTATATCTCATGAGGTAGACATGAATAGAATGAAAAGAAAATACGGTTCAATAACATAGGGCTGGAACGACAAATAAATCTGGTTCAGTAATACATGGCTGGAATAACATGTAAACCTAGTTCAGTAATGGATATTGTCTAAATTGATGGTATTGGAATTAATTTCCTTGGATACTATTTAAATAATATTATGTTCTTGTTTTCTTTCCGAAATTCCATTTTTTATGTCAATGTTATTTTATCATGGTTTGTGTTCATTTATTATTTATTAGTTATGAACTGCCAATATTTTTTTCATGACTCACAATTTTGGTATTCAAAATTTATTTTCATGTTTTTACGTTTTGATGATTATATTTTGTTTGATATTATTCATGTTTAACCTTACTGATCATTTGAGCTCACCCTTTTATGTTTTCATTTCCCTAGGATATAATGAAATGTTTTATGTAAGAAAACTAATGGGGAAGATCTTAATGGTCGATGTTAAAGATCTTTCACCAAGTAAGAAGAATGTGTTTCATGTTTCCAAACACAATAAATTAATACGGTCATTGGGAGTCTATTTTTGTAATTTATTATTTGTTCCACAAAATAAATGCAATGTCTATGTATGTAAATCTTGGTTTTTTAGAGTTGGTATCAGAGCGAATGTTCAGTTAACCTTTGGAAACTTGGATGAAAAAAATTAAGTGAGATCCCTATAGATATTTCTAATGTATGTCTAGGGATGTTGTAAGGGTAATTCAAGTATAGATTACAATCTTATAGATTTTGTGATAATCATGAATAACCTAAGATTAAACCTAAGATATCAAAGATTCAAATATTATAAGTAATTTACCTTACTTATGTGTCTTACTTAACAACCAAGACAAAATAAAACATAGTTCAACATTGAATGTTTCAGAGGTGTAAATTATGTGAATAATGAAGATTTATTTCCTAAGTGGAAATATCATGAAAAGAATAATGATAATGGTATGAGTATTGGTCATAATAATGAGGATAAAGAGATTGTAAATGCCATGTTAAAGGTATGCGATGTTCTTCTAGTATTGTTTACATTAAACCTATGATTCATGGGGTTGATAAACCTTAAGACATGATTCATATTTTAAGAAAGACGAAGATGATAGATCCTGAGTAATGGTTTAAGAATAATTTTAGATTATTGAGGTGTATATGTTTCATATTTCAACGATTATGTTATTTGAATCATTAAGTGTATAAGTGTTTTTATTATAATTTTTTAATTAAGGATTTGAAAAGATATGTTGAATAGTTTTAAGGATATAAAAAATGATTTATGTGTAAGGTGATATACTTAGAGAACACTTGATTAAGGGGAAGATAACCCTTAATATGCCCCTTATGTTATGATAATGATGCTTTTTTAAAGATATGTTTGATTTGAATAAGTAAATTGGATTATGTTTGTTTTTTGAGATCTAATTATGGAGTTATTCACAATAGTGTTATCATATCATGGATGAAGTATAAAACATTTTGGGACTTAAGGAATATATCCAATAAGTTTTTGAGTAAGGAAACATGCATGTTTTCAATAAGGATACCTAATAATTCAGATTGTTACTGTTACTCAGAAGAATACATAATGAAGGTGTTCAAATTTCTGGAATGTGACCAACTAGAGATATCCTGTAATATATGGGGGATAAATGTTTGGCCGGGTTTGTGAACCTTTTTCTATGGTTTTGGAATTTCATCTTTCAGAAGGATTATAAGGTTATCAAATTTTTGGAAATTTTAATTTAAACATCAGATGATGTTTGTTAGAATACAGTATTATGTCACCATATATGTACTTATTAATTTTTGATAACTTGTGATAAATTTTTTGTGATAAAGATAAATGGAATGACCTATCATTCAATTTATGGATCTCAATATCTGCTAACACTTTAGAAATGAAAAATTCAACTTCATTTCATTGAATAAGAGATGAAGTGGAAATTGTTCAAGGCATGACCAATGACGAGATTATACTAAATGAAAGTAAGTATTTCTTATCATGTTTGTCAAATTAAAAAAAAGATCTCGAAATCCAAAAATGTTATCCTAGTACCTTCTTATCCAATAAATCAGATAGTCCCTTAAATCATCAAAGATTTATGGATTTCTTATTGTCAATTTTCTCTAACCCTTCTTTCATATATATGTTTTCAATTCCCACCTATGTTCTCCAATGTGGAATCCCAATGATGAATTACATTGGGTAACCATTAGGATTCTAAATTTCCTTTTTAAAATGAATTTTTAGTATTCCATTTTACGATCTGGGTTTCCATGAAAGAAACTTTCAAGTTTTAAACTTTTTATAACCTAGAAAAATTTCAAAGGACAAATTAATTTTAAGGGAGGTATAATATATCACCACAAGTTTTTGTACACAATTTTATTCGAAAAAATTATGATTTTTATTTATATCTTGAAATTCACTAAGTCAAACATTCTTTTCACACTAAATCGACTTGTCGTATGTTACACACAACACTGAGTTAGCGTACGGTATATTCAACACTAAAAATAGATTTTGTTCAATGTATAAATGAAAAATGTTTAGATTATGTTATATAAAACACTAAAGGAATCTCTCACAACATCCAAAAATGACATGGCTTGCATTACATGCAAGAGATACCTTCCTCGATAGCTTATGTTATACGCAATAATGAGTTTCACTAGACAACTATAAATTATTAAAATATTAATATTTAATGCAATATAAACTAGACTTTATGAATATTATTAAACAAATTTTAAACTTTATATAACATTAACATTCATATTATGTATTTTCTAGACATTATATAAGAACAAATTCAATTTCTCTGGTAAAAGAATTATTTTTTCAAAAAATGTGGTCTTCCTACCTTTTGATCACACACCCATTTAAAATCATGTTTTTAACACTTTTATATAATATATTTTATATAATAAACATTTTCTTTGGAATCAGGGTATAAAAATTTAACTTGGATAAAATTTTGGTATTTTTCTGAAAAAATTCATATTTTAATGAATAGTGAAAATACTGCATTTTAATTCAAAATAGTCTTCTCGTTTAATTTATTTATATAGTTAGATTATATTTTTAATTACTTTTAATGTGTAATTGTATTATTTTTTTATCATTTAATCCAATTTTGGTCATTGGAAGTAATGTCACATCTAAATTGGATATAAACACATGTCAATCTTTTGATAGTTTTTACTTCTCAAAAACTAGCATGCTAGTTTTGACAAAGAGAATTAATTTTAAATTAATTTCTTCCAATTATGTGTTTTGAATTTAGAAAAATGGATTCGGTATTTTAAATTAGAACATCCAAATTATGTAATTAAGTCCATTTTTTTGATATTATCGATAACAACTTCTGTAATTATTTTTATTTACCAAGGTTAAAGGGTAACACTAATGTAGATAACATTTTTAACTTCAGCTTTTTTATTTTTTATGTCATTTTTTAGCTGACGTTATTAAAGGCGACGTTATAAATATTTTTTCATATCGGTTATAGAAAACAGACATTGTAAATTTATGATGGAACTGATTTTTTACGTTAGTTATTTAATAACCACTGTGTTATATAGTTTATTATGTCAGATATTAAATAACCAACATTAAAAACGGTTCCAGATGTAGCTTTTTTTTGTGGTTTAGTAAATAACAGACGTAAAAAATCATGATTCCAAAAAAAATTACATCGGTTATTAAATAACTAATGTAAAAAACAATATACAACCTCATTTATTTAGTAAACGATGCAAAAAAGAACGCTTTTGAAGCATTTTTTTACGTCCGTTATTTAATAACAGATGTAAAAACATTATACCATGTTAGTTTTTAGGTAAATGATGTGAAAAAACATTATCTCAATCAATTTTTAAATCAGTTATAAAATAACCGCTGTAAAAAATATTTTTTTAGAAAAATAGTGAAACCATCCCTCTGTACTGCCGAAGGATACCTGAAATAAGCATAACCAAACTACAACCAGACAATAAAAAAAAGCTTAACTAGACCAAAACAAGAAGAACCAACATCAAATTTAAACATTCACATTTAAAACATTTAAAACATACAATATAAAATAAAAATAAACCTAAATCCAACCAAACAACTACCAAATACACCTTTACAATTACAACATTCAAAATTACATTTTACACTACCACAACCTAAAATCCAATCAAACCTATAAAATAATTTTACCATTCCGCTTGTAAGTGTTTAACCTCTTGAGAATTATAAGTTTGAGGGTCATCAAATAGCTCAAAATTTAAAGGAATGTTGTCAACATGTATAATGAATAAATCAAATGAAATATTATGGAATATTTTATTAGAAAATCTTACATTGTCAAACTTCAAAAAAATTTCTAGTTTTAATTATTTCGTATATAGATCTTAAAAAATAATATTCGTATTCGATGATGCCTTTTTATTTAAGAAATTTCTATTTAAATGAGTTTGTTAATTTAAAATATCATTTTTATATAATACATCAAAAATGTAGAAATTATAAATTGATATTTAACATTACTTTTACATATTTGATCTTGGCACTATTTTTCATTGTGGTTTTTTGAAAGTAAGCCCATCCCCTATTATAAAATAATATTAATGAGATAAATTTAAAATTCAATATAATATAAAAAACGATTAATAAATTGAAACATACTTTTCCAATATATTCTTAAAAGTTTCTCACACATCTCTAGGGAGATAGCATATCCAATAAATTGTTTTCTCCATTGAAAAAAACACTTAAAATTCAATGGTCTCTGATATAAAATAAAATTTCTGGTTAGTGGTTTTTATGTTAAATGATAAAGAACAATTCGTGAGAATTATGTTTCATACCTCTCACAAAAATGAATCAACCAACATTGTGTGATTATATTCTGTTCAAATCTTTCAGCAATATAAATTGTTCTTTATTCCTCATCCAATGCATGCGATTTAGGGGAAATCAACTGCAGGTCCATGATTACATATAAATATGTATTCTAATCCTTCTCACAAATGTTATAAAGACACCTAATTCAAAATAGATATTATTATACATTTTAAATAAATTTAACGCTGGGAAAAAATTCTGTTAAGACATACTTGGAAAAAATTCGCACCACTTTGATTCCCAACTTATCTCAAGTAGCAAGATCCATGATGTCATTTTTCATATTCCCTATATCTATTTCACGTCCACAAACATGATCTTACATTGTGAACATATAATGGGCCACCAAAAAATTTGAATATCTTGACAATCTGTCTAGACTGCTAGAATATATATCTGATCTCAAAACCATTTGTCTTTTTTGTTGCCAATACAGTATTTCATTACCTTTAAAGTATTCTTGTAAATAAATAGATAAATATATTAATATTAAAATGTTAAAACAAATTTAATACAAAAATAAAATAAAAGATATAACAGACACATATTTCTTTGGTAATGGGTTGTAGATGTCTGGACGGCCAAACTAAAAAGTGGTCGATACTTTGTCAAACTATCATCCCATCATTTCTAGGTAATGGTACTAAAACTAATATATATATATATATATAATATCATGTACAATGAACCTATGATTCACTACCTCTAAAGGTTAAAAATTAACTATATTTCCTATATAATATATCATCCCATATGTAACTATACGATGATGAGAATCATAAACGTACAACTCACAAGAACTAGTTAGTTGTGAATGCAGTTGTGTAGGATTAGGATAAAAAATGGGGTCTATAGGCTAAGGTGGAAGATAAATAGTTGGTTATGGAGGTGGGGGAGTGGGAGCTGCTAGCAGAGGTGGAGGATAAAAACTGGGGTCTGTAGATGGATGTGGAGGAGTGGGAGTTGTAGTCTGAAATTTTCTTTCCATGTCTAGAAACATAGACTTTACTGACACTATGATATTTTCCTCCATCATCGCATTAATATTATGAACTTCAGCCTCCAAATATTATATGTTTTTTTTGTTAAATACCCTCAATGGAAGAAGCTGAAGAATGTGGATACAATTTTCTTAACAATACACCCATCAGGTATCCTCATACAAAACCTGGGTGTTCGGGCTTTCCAAATGCTACATATAAAATATCTTTCCTCCCAGTAGCTGTAAATACCACTTGTGGCCTCTACTCCTCAATAGAATCTTGAATGAATTAATTGACAAATTATTTAAAGTTGCAGTGTATATAAAAAAGATAATTAACATAAATAAATAAAATAAAAATCTTACAATCTTCTCAATTACGATCTTCGATTCTTCTGTAAGATATTACCCCTTTTTCATATATGATCCCTCTTCCATTTTCCATGTCTAGATATAGGGGGTGGAGGGGAACCTCTCTAGATCTTGAATAATCATATCTATGTTTTTGTAATTTTTCTGCCATCATTATTTCTTCCCATAAAGTATACCCTCCCTGAGATAAATTATCATTGTATACATTTTTAGATTGGATCTCCAGATAAGATCTCCTTGTTTGCTGTAAATTAAGAATAATAAATCACTAATAAATCACTAATAATATCATTAATATAAGAAGAATTATAAAACATTACGTCGAACTTACCAAATATGATTATTTTCTTCTAATTTCAATTAATTCATTCTATATGTCTTAATCTATAAAAGGATATATATGACATGGATTATCATGTTTCCTATGACCAAAAATGAAATCGGATGTGAGGGTTCATTCTAAATCCTTCCATCTCCTAGAAGCCATCGATAAAAATTTCTTCCTGACTCCTCCAGTGTCAGGAATATCAAATGTCATCTCATAAAGAAGAAGGAAAATATATTATACTATAAAAATTTAAATATTAGTAAAACAATAGAAAAATATCATAACAAAATTGTCTCCTACAACTGAGATAGTGTCCCTTTTTCCACACCTTTCCAATCATTATACAAAATGCTTACTTTTCTTTTACCTTGATTTGATACAAAAATATTAAAATATATTATATTTGGACATCTAAGAATATCATTATCATAAAACTCTATAACTATCCTCTTATCATAGCTATGAGAATGTGATAGTTTTGGTAAATATGTGCCACCACGTTTACTAACTCTTGAACTATTATTATATGTTTTGGGAGCACATGAAGATGATTTGGGAACATCAGGAAGAGCATGTGAATGTTCCTCCCAACGCGTATGCTCATGATGCTCATCTCTAGAATTATGTGGTTGATCAACTGATTGAGCTGTCATTATCCTTAAAATCAAAAAAAACATTAGTTCACAAATAGAAAAATTCAAATATTACAATACTAATGTAAAAAAAATGAAAAAACTGATATATGTTACGTAATAGTACACATGGTAAACATTATAAGCATGGTAATGAATGGTAAATGGTAAACATGATAAATGGTATACATTGTAAGAATAGTAAAGTAATTTCCATTCAAAAAAATCAATAAATATATAAGTTACATAATGTTAAACATGGTAAACTATGGTAAACATGGTAAACATGTAAAACATGTTAAACATGGTAAACATGGTAAACCTGATAAACATGGTAAAGTAATTTTCATTCAACAAAATCAGTAAATATATTATTTATGTAATGGTAAACATGGTAAACTAAACAAAACTAAATAAAAATAAACAAACATTCCTACTTATTAGTTTTAATATATATTTTAATAATGAAAAAAATTACAATATCTAACATTTTATGAAATTTTAAATTTTAAATGAGAAATAAACATATGTTACCTATAATATTAGGAATGTACAAATGGATTGTTTTCCCAAATTCCTTCATCATGATCATTCCTTGTGTCAAAAACCATGTAAATAACATGCTCAACATTATTTTCTAATAATATTTCAATGGATGTAGGGATCTCACATAAATCAGAATCTTCATCAATTTGATACTCACCAAAATATTTTTTTTTCTTTTTAAAATAATATACCACTGCATATCTGATGGATCAACAATATAGAGAATCTGTTTTTCATGTGTTTCCATTATAAAAGAATCAGTTGTGTCTTCTAAACTATTCAAATTAACATCTGTCATTCCAAATTCATCATGTTTGACACTGTTATTACTAATAAAACATTTGAATTTAAAAATATGAACTTTAATTTTAAATTAATCAACCTCCCATATTTCTTCAATGACTCCATAATATACACATGATGAAAAAATTTGGTTTTTGTCTTTAGAACTCAAAATATGTATTGGTTCTGCAAACACCAATACTGCACTATTATGAATTACACTTTCATTTTCTTGGTCTTTCATATGAAATGTATAGCCATTAATGTCATACCTAGACCATGTTATCATATTTAAACATTGACCACCCAATAACCATACTAATGTCTCTGATGCATCTGATCTACCAAGTAAGGACATTTTAAACTGTGGAAAAAATATATTGTTATGCTCATTTAAATTCCACATTTCTTTCTTCTTTGGATGACACTGTTTTAACTCATTAATATACAATGTGATATATGGTTGATCCTGAGATATGTTATTCAAGATGTATAAATGTACTTTCTTCATCTGTTGAGCTGACAACTTTTTGACTTTCAAGACATGAATATCTTTTCCGCCATTATTAACTCATTCATGATGAGATGGAGGCAAACCAATACTCTCTGCCGTAGACAAGTAGCCCGTACAAAACTCTAAAACCTCCTTAAGAAATATAATTTTCATAAATGGAGGCTTCGGGTCGATATATATTCTTAACATACCACTTCAATATTTTCATATGCCATTCAAAAGGATACATTCAATGAAGATATATATATCCCGAAAGCATTATTTGTCAAACCAGATAAACCATTAAATGAACTATTATATCAAAAAAATATGGAGTAAAATAAATTTCCAATTGAAAAATTATAGAAATTGAATCCTTTTCCAAAATATTCAAATCCTCCACATTAATCACTTTATTATAAATATAATTGAAAAAACAACACACCTTCATGATAGTCTTTCTGACATAGATGGGAAATATTCCACGCAATGAAACTATTAGAAATTTTTGCACCCTGTTGTTACAATCATGATATTTCATTCCTCTCAACTTCAAATCCTTCAAATAGATTTTTTTAAAAAAAATTTAAGAATAAACTAGCGGAACCTTTATATTATGAATACACTGGAAAAATATAATTTTATCCCTCTTGGATAATGTATCATATGCCTTGGGAAGAAATGTTCACCTTATATCAAGATTGGGAGCTAAATCTAAACTTAATTCCATTGATAGTATGTCTAATCATGCATTCATCCCATTTTAGTATTTCCATTAATAACTAACAATTTTCCACTCAAACTGCCACATATATTATTCTCCATGTGAGTAAAATAAATATTATGTTTCACTTCATGATATCTCCAATATGGTAGATGAAAAAATATTGGCCCTTTCATCCAAATATGTCTATCATTACCAGATTTATGTGTCCTTCCCAGTGTCACATCATTGTTTTGTACCATCTCAAAATACTCATCAGTGGATAATGGTTTTGTAGCAACATAAAATTCTCATGATCTATTGAATGCCTCTTTAGTCTTCTATAAGAGTGATCCATAGGCAAAAACATTTTATGACCCAAGTATATTGTTTTATTAACATGATGAAATTGAAAATATGAAGTTTGTTTTTCACAAATTGGACACTCTTTATACCCATTAATAGTATATCCAGATAAATATCCATACACTAGGAAGTCATTTATAGTGAACATAAGCATTGCATGCAGTTGAAAATATTCCATTTTATAATAATCATACACCCTATTACAATACCCCCATAAAATATTCAAATCATCAATTAATGGTGACAAAAAACATCAATATCATTTCTAGGTATCTTTGGACCTAATATCACTATACTCAACATGAAATATTTCCACTTCATACAAAATTTTAGAGATAGGTTATAACTTACCAATAAAATGGTCTATGAAATATGTGTTCTACTAAGGATTTAGTATGGATTCATTCTATCTATTTACAACCAAATTCTTAGATTTTTAATTTCATTTCCTAATATAGGAAAATGCTCATCAAATTTCTTCGGTTTTGGACAATCACCTAGATGAAATATTTTTCTATCACATATCTTCTCATCAACATGCTATCTTAAAATTTTTTCATCATGTGAATTAGAAAATAAATGTTTAAAATGAGTAATTATAGGAAGATACCAAAATAACTTGGTAGGGATCTCTTTAATCTCTACATCAGTCTGTTATTTTTATGTTAACTTATATCGTGATGTCCAATATTTTTGACACTCTGACATAAATTCATATTCCTTCTTATATATTATACTATCACTCAAATAGGTATGTATTTTTATGTATCCCAATCCCATCGAGCATAATATTTTCTTGGAAGTGTAATGTGAATCTGGAAGATCATTGTCTTTTGGAAGAATGTCTTTCAACAATTGTACCAACTCTATAAAACTCATGTCACTCCATCCATGTTTCACCTTCAGGTTAATAAATCTGAACACCACTGATAAAACTATAAAATATGTACAACCAAGATAAAATGGTTTTTTAGTATCAACCAACATATTCCCAACATTCGGTTCTATCTCAATTTTTTTCTGCAATATCATGAATAATTTCTTCAACTTCATCAGAGTTTCCATCTTGCAAATCATCATCATCCATAGATCTAAAATTCTGTCCAGTTTCACCATGCCAAATCCAAGGGCTGCAACTCTGATTAAAACCATGACAAATCAGATGATATTTGATCACTATACTTTTCAACATATTCATATTTTAACATTTGTGGCATGGATAGAAAAACATGTCATTTCTTGGAACATTTCATTTAGAAAATTACAAAAAGGCATCAACGCCTTCCTCAAATTCATTACTCATTAAATGTTCTATAATCCAAAATTGAATCATTATTACCTATAACAAATGTCAAAATTATACATCTTGTTATGATAATCCAAATTTTGTATTAAAATGAAATATATAATAATTTGAACATATTTTTTTTGAAATATAAAACATGTATATGCATTTTGGAAGAAGATATCCATGGAAATAATTTAAAAAAGAAAATATAATTAGATATAATAGTTTTATATTTATATGAAAAATAAAATAATTTAAAGTAAATTTTTTTTTGAAATATAATATTAAACAAATATATGCATGTTTCAAAATTATAAAGATATTTTTTGAGAAATAAAATATATTATCCGTTTCATGTAATTTTTATGGTCACATATATATGTTTTATAATTATTATTGAGTTTTTTGTGGAAAATGGTATTGTGTAAGGTCAAAATTTATTTGAGTGGTAAGTTGATATTTTAAGGTTCCTAGCCACTTTTTGAGATGGATTTATATTAGACTTAGAGTACAGGTCATGAGAGGAACCTAGATTGTCTTGGGAAGGTGGTGGAAATATCTTATTCAAGGTATGTTGACAAGTTTTTAGGGGATAGCTAGCTAATAATAAATAGTTAATGAATTAAGTGCTAAATAAATAAGCAACCACACATCAACATACTATATTATAATATATACTAGCAGTCAGTATAAAATATGTACTAAATACAACCTGAACATATAGGAAAATAATTAAATAAACAAATGACTCAACTCTTATCGGATGAATGGGTACATATTCATCACAAAACACCTGGGAAAATATAACTTCTTTTTTTTATAAGCAGGAATAATTAAATATTTTAATGTGTTATATAAAATGACAATGGTGCTATGGTATATAATCAATGTCTATATGATATCTATATGCGTATTTCATATTTAAATATGGTAGTAGCTAACAAAAGTAACATAGAGCTTAATGACCAATGATTTCAGATCAAGGATAAGAACAAATGTTTCAAATAACGATAACATTATGAAATAATCCAAGATATTTCAACATTTTAAAAAAAGAAATCGCAACACATAAATATAGGTCATCTGTGAAAAATAATGAATGAAATCGAAATATGTGAGGCTTACTTGAATATCGAGAGTCGATCTGAAATATAAATTGATAAGAAAGATGAAGAAAGATTTTAGAAAAATGAGGTTGGATGGAACAGGTTAAAAGAAACGATTCTCGGTTTTCCATGTGAGAGATACGAGTCATAGGTCACCCGATCTAAAAATACAGACTGACACAATTCGACGCTTGATAAATATTTTAAAATGATTATCACGTTGGTTATTTAATAACTGACGTGATAAATTATGTTTTTATTATATTTATCATATCATTTATATAATAACTGACATGATAAACATCTTTTTATGTATTTTATTTTATAACTGATGTTATAAAGCTGATATTTTGTGTTGGTTATATAATAACCGACGTGAAAAATCAGTTTTATCACGTCGGTTATAAAATAACATATGTGATAAATCGTGATTGATGATTTTTCACATTGGTTATAATATAACTGATGTTATAAATCAAATATCAAATTTTTTTACATCATCCATATTATAACAGACATAATAAATCAACTTTTACATCTTTACACATCGATTATATATAATCGACATAAAAAATGCCGATTTGATAAATGGTTTCCGCACTACTGTAAATTAGGTAAAAAAAGGTAAAAATAATATTATAATAATATAAAAATACACTAAAATAGGTCCTAATACTATTATATGATTAATAGGAGATCACAACAACCCTTAGGCCCACCTTTTTCATTTGGGAACCACTTGGGTGTGAAAATGACAAGTTATAATAAATAATTAAAAGTAAAGGGAAATATAACATAAACAAGTATATTTTTACCAAAAAAAATAATGTGGGGTTATATAATTGATCTCCTTGACAATAAATAGTAATTAAAAAGATAAAAATATTCCATACATCATGGTACTTTATATATAATTTTTGGACACTAAATAAATAAATTTATTTATGTCAGAATGATGATGTAGTGATTACCTTATTAATGAAATATTCAAATAAATTATATTATAAATATTAAAATAAATATAATATGAAGATTTTTATGCCATACACGAATTTTTTGAATTAAATTGACATGTCAAGGATAAATTAATTCCTTTATATTGAAGGAATAAAGTTTTTATGACTTTAACAAAAATCAATTACTAAATAGTGTCAAAATTGACAAAGATATGTTTTAAAAACAAAAACTATTTTATTAAATGATATAATAGTACTAAAAATATATAATTCATCTAAATGAATTATATAATGTTAAAATTGTCATTAATGATCCACTTTTTGTTATTTTGTCATTTTATAGTAACTATAGTAACCATATATTATTAGAATACAATAACACATGGTAAGAGTTAATGTTTTTAACTAAGGGTTAAAGCTAAATGATAAGGTCAAATTTGTGACCTAAACTTGTCTAGAACTTAGTGGTTAAGATTATTTAGACCCATAAGCATCTTATCTTGGAAATAAATGACTTTGGGACCATTAAATAATGAAAATAAGTTTTTAATAAATTAATACTTAAAGAATTTCGTAAAGTTCCCCTCATATCACTTATAAAAGGAAAATTGTCCTTATCTTTTATACACACCTCCGAAGCCCTTGGATCAGCCAAACCCTACCCAAACCTCCTCACGAAATCCCTACCATCCACCCAAAGGATAGATTTTGGGCATAAATCTATCCTAAGGAGACCTTTTGTGCAAATCAAAAAGAGATACTCAAAAAAGAGGTAATCGTTTCATCACCTCTTTCAAAAAACATTATTCTTCTACTTCATCTTCTTATCATGTTTCAATACTAAAGTAATAAATCTTATACCTTACAAATTCTGAGATGTTATTATAATAATTCTACAACCTTATACTTCCTTGTATTCATCCTACGAATAACAATATCACCATGCATGCGTACGTATGGCTTATCCTCTCCACGTCATGGTGTAATTTGTTATTCAACAATACCTAATTTGAATGGGTATAATGACGAGTATAATGGATTTAAATAATTAATATAACATTATAATTATTTTTTTATAATTAATATATCATCAAATTCCATACCATTTAACCATTAAGTGAGTGATATTATCACTCTTGTGTACGTACGACCTACCTTATCCACAATGTAATGAGATTCATTCTCCATGTTAACAATTCAATAATGATTATAAAACATATGTAACAAATAATAATTAAATATATGAAATAATAATTATACTGAATTTATTTATATATATATATATATGTCATTTACTTTCTTCCATTCAATTAAATAAGGAAACGGAAACAACGTTCATTCATACGCACGGCCTACCGTCTCCATGAACAGTGTATTCTATTTCATTAATCTATCTATTATATATATTTATATATTGAATATTTATGATATGTAAAAAAAAATTTAGGTTTTGGAATTATTTAAATCAAAATCTAAGTAATAATATCATGAATAACAAGTCAAAAGACGTACGATAAATAAAACGATTATTACCCAAAACGTTACTTTAACATGGAATTGATAAATAAAAAGGTAATATAATGTCATAAGTGAATCATATATGATATCAGAAATATTATTATGGTTATTTTAAAAGTTAATAATATGTTTAAACCCGCTATAAAGGATTTTGTGACACATACGGAGGAAATCAGACCTTAGGTAAGGGATAATTTTGAAATCTCATTTTTATCCAAGCTTGTTTATATGTATGTATTTATTAGGTTATATTTATCATCCCCATTCATGTTTCATAATTATGTAAAAATATTTATATTCTTATTCTATTATTAAAATTAAATTTCACTTGTTGGTGAATTTTTTTAAAGGTATGGAATGAATATTTATTTTTTGTATTATATACGTGGTACTTTTTGACTTTTCCGATAAGAGTACGAGAAGAATATTTTTTTAACATATACGGCATGAATAGTTTTTTTCATCTTCATAATGCCTTATTTCCATGAATCCTATTCTATACTATTTCATGTTTCTCTTCAATTAAATACTTTTATTTTAAAAAAAATTGGCATTTTGAGAAAAGAAAACATTTTTTAGGAAGAAAATATATATTCCTCAAGAATTAAGTTCAAGTGTTTTATCAAAATTATTTTCAATCTAAGATGAGATAGGGTTATGTAACTATCCCTATTATTAATTTGATTCTATTTTTTTATAATTAAATCGTTTTTATAAAATCCATTAATTTTATATGGATTATGTTGGAATGATGTTTAAGAAACCCATTTTAATTCCGGGTTTATGCTATGATGAATGATTTATGTTTTTGTGGAACAAGTAAGAATGATTTCACTATGAGATGGGTGAGACTTATATCTCCCTCCAACGAATTGGGTAAAAATTATATCTCAGGAGATATAAATTATTGGAATGGAA
Organism: Viscum album; assembly: GCA_963277665.1. Taxonomy (NCBI): domain Eukaryota; kingdom Viridiplantae; phylum Streptophyta; class Magnoliopsida; order Santalales; family Viscaceae; genus Viscum; species Viscum album. The sequence continues at coordinate 124,347,502 of OY728142.1, read as the reverse complement.
ATAAAATCTGATTTAGTAATATAGGGCTGGAACAACAAGTAAATTAGGTTTAGTAATACATGTCTAGAATATCAAGTAAACCCGGTTCAGTAATGGGCATTGCCCACTATAATGGTCTTGGAAGCAATTTCATTGGCTAATATGGAAATAATATTATGTGATTATTTTATTATAAAAATTCCATGTTTTAGGTCAATGCTATTTTATCATGGTTCATTTTCATTTATGATTTATGCCTTATGAATTGCTAGTATTTATTTCATGACTCGTCATTTTGATATTCAAAATTTATGTTCATGTTTTTACATTCTTATGTTTATGTTTTTTTATTCTTAATGGTTACCCTTATTGAGCATTTGAGATCACACTTTTATGTTTTCTATTCCCTAGGATATAAAGAAAGGTATTAGGTAGGAAAAATAATGGTGAAGATCTTTATGGGAGATGATGAAGATCGTTCACCAAGAAAGAAGAATGTGTTCCGAGTTTCCAAATACACTAAACATATATGGTCATTAAGCATCTATTTTTGTAATATATTATGTATTATATAAATGAGATTTAATGTCCATGAACAACATGCTTGGTTCATTAGAGTTGGTATCAGAACAAAGGTTTTGTTATCCTTTGGAAACTAAGAAGGAAAAACTTTAGTGAGATACCTAGAGATATTTTAAGGTATATCTAGGGATGTACTAAGGGAAAGTCAAGTAGATATTACAATCCTATAGTGGTTGTGTCAACCATTAATAACCTATTATTAAATGTAAGATATCATAGATTCAAATATTATAATTAATTTACTTTACTTATTTGTTTTAATCTCTGATATGTATTTCTCACACCTTTATTTCTGGTCTCTGTCAATATCCAGAAATACATAGAACATAGTTAACCATGTAATGTTTTAGATATGGAAATTATGGGAATAATGGAGATTAATTTTATTATATGGAAACATCATAAAGAAAATCAAGACGATGGAACAAGTATTGGTCATATTGGTGAGGATAAAGAGTTTATAAATGATATGTGAATGGTATGTGATGTTCATCCATTATTTTTTAAATTAAACTTAAGAAGTTGTAGGTGGAGAAACCTTAATATATGGTTCATATTTTAGGAAAGATGATGATAATGGATCCCGAGTAATGGTATAAGAATAAAGTTGGATGATTGAGGTGTATATGTTTTTGAGTTTCAATATTATGTTATATAAATCGTGAAATATATAATTGTTTTCAGTAATAGTTTTTAATTAAGGATTAGAAATGATATGTTGAATAGTTATAATATATATAAAAGTGATTCAAGGGTAAGGTGGTATACTTAGATAACATGTGATTAAAGGGAAGATAACCCTTAATATATCCCTTATGTTAATATAATGATTCTTGGCTAAAGATATGATGGATTTGAATAAGTACATTGGATGATTCTAGTTTCTTAAGATATAATTATGGAGTTATTGACAAGAGGTTTATGCTATCATGGATGAAGTATACAAATTTTTTGGGCATAAGGAATATAGCCAATATGTTTTGGAATAATGAAACATGAAAGTTTTCAATAATGATATCTGATAATTCTGGTTGTTACTCTGACCCAATAGAGGTCCTAAGTTACATTCACATTAAATTTATCACCCATAGTTAGGTACCATGATGTTATTATTGAGGAATGATTTTGATTTCATCCATTCCTATTTTGGGGGATGTTGATGTTTCATTTGATCATGATCATTATTATTTTGATATCCTTTGGGTTTTATTTCCCTTATATAATTATAATAGTATTTTTAATGGTGGTTTTTGATTGGGGAAATTTTGTTATTTCTTTTGACGATTAGTAAAAACAGGGTTATTTGATGAAATAATCATTATGGACCAATTTCAACAATATGTCACCATTTTTGATGAACTCTAAATAATATAGATACATACTGCATGTCTTCATGATCAATGAGAATTATATATCTTAATTATGCGTTGGATTGTTCTTGGAGAATATTTGGGATGTTATAATTAAGTTCCATTGGTTTTTATGGAGTAACATTGTTTTTTTGTTCCCATTTATCACTTATGCAATATAATATTTTTTTACCCCTCCCACATATTATATATTGGGTTTGGTAATTTTAAAATTCTGGTTGTTTTTACTTCATTCAATTAATTTTTGTGGGTATAAATAAGTATGACAGAGAGAATTTTGACACCCCCATGTAACTGTATTGTATTATATTTTGTTATATTTTGTTATTTTCATCATTTTTAGGAGTTTTTATCATTTTTAAGATATTATTGACTCCATGGGGTAATGATTTATGTGTAGTTTCCTCATCCTAGTGTGGAAGGTGTTTATGCACCATGTTGGTACTTCCTTAGGAAGGAATGATTTATGTGTAGTTTCCTCATCCTAGTGTGGAAGGTGTTTATGCACCATGTTGGTACTTCTATAGGAAGGACCACACCAACATTGGTGGTCTGCACGATAGAGGGACCTGAATTTCCCAAGTGGCCTTTTCACTTTTCATTGTGAAATTTAAAAAAGATATGTTGACCACACCACAAATAGTTGTTTTATGACTTGGTGGGTTTGTAGGATGATACACCATGTTTTATAATATTAGGGATATTCATGGTGTCCTCTAGATCAGAGTCCGTAGTTATTCCTGTTTGGGGTGCGTTTCACTATCGACCAAGGAGACTTTGACATGGATATCGATCAGAAAGAACCTAAAACGTGGTGGAAGAATACCAAAATGTAGTGGTCAGGGAATAACAATTTTAGAACTACCTGATTAAGATTCACTACACCACAAGACTTGATTTGTGTTGTAGTGTATACCTAGAGTGGAGAATTGTTCCATTGTTCTAGGCATTTCATCATGAGGTAGTCTGTACAGTTTTTAATTTTTATAAACATACATTTTTAACCATCAATAATTTAAGGGGTATCAACCCTTTTTTCTCCCATTATATCTTTTTTACACATAGGAGGTATAAAATGAGTTTTTATTCCATTCTCTATTGGATATTAGATGCCTTTGTTTAATTTCAAATTATTTTAGAAGGTGAGTTCCATCTTTCCTCCTTCCTCCTCTACCTTCTTCCATTCCATCTTGATTTTATTTATCCTGTAAACCCAAATAATTATGTGAGATAAAGGTATTTTTATGTGTCTAAAAATAGTTATTTTAATGTATAGGTCTCATATGGGTGTTTTTATTTCAATGAAAGAGGTATGTGTTTTTATCCAATTCTTATATTTAAAATATCATGAAATGATAAAACTTATATATTTTTTTCCTATAAAATATAACTATTTGAGATAAAAATGGTGGGTTTGTAAATGGATTTATATTGTTTTTATACATATAATTGAAGGAATTTTCATGGTTTTCTAGTTTTGATATTGAAATTGAATGTTGATTTATTCGAAGTGTTTCATAGAATATATAAGAGGATATTTCGAATGAATTTAATTATTTCTTAAAGGTTGTTGGAACTAGTAAATTTTCAAATATGTAATTTTAGGATTTAAAAAATTATTTTGATAAAATTGGTATTTTTTTAGCATTTTTAATGATTTTAAAATTTATTATACTTTTGTATATTCTAAAGTATTTTTCAAGAAAGTGTTGATTTCAAAATGGATTTCGAAGAGTTTTTTTTCTAAAAAATGGAATCAGAATATGGTGGAATGTCTTACTACTCCAGGTTAGTTTTTAAAATTCCTAGATAAGATTTTCTAAAACAAATTCCTAATTTATTAAGGTACTATCATTTATTGAGCCCCTTGTTGTGATTTATGACATGTGTTCACTTTTACTCCATGGAGTATTATTATATTTTTCTTTTTTGGAAGTAAATAATAGATGTTTCTTGAGAATGATTTGGAGGTGAGGTATGATTTTGATATAATTATATTATTTTTGATAAATGTGATGAATGAATAATGTGTTTTTTCTCACCTTTATTGATTTATTTCATGGGAACCCAAGGTAGATAAGTATAATATTTGGATGTGTGTTACACTAGAATATATTATGCACTGGCTAATAGCTTAGGAATTCTTTTTTATACTAAGGGTTGCCTCCCTATGAGACCAACAGGGTATATAGTAACCTAAGTTAGATATGCCTTTATTTTACATAATTTCTATATGGTAAACATCACATATAACAAATAATCACATAATCTCAACAATGGAAGGTTTAGTGTCTTTGAGGACTATATACATATGAAACATATTTTACAACCCTTATGAACGTTTATCCATAATTGATCCACACTAGAATCTGTCCTATACTTCATATACGATATACTCACCTTCATAACCCAGATAAATAGAATCATAAGATTTGGGTGAGATTCGATACCTATTATGGGTAAACATAAGTGATAATATTTGAATATCATAAATGAATATTATATGAGCATCTGGGTATAATAAAATTTCATATGAAAATTTATACTTAAAAAAGCATAGATCTTGAATCATGGAATATGACTTGGGATAACATAAGACATAACTCAAAAGCATGAGGAAACATGATTCATTAAATATGATCTATTCAATCTTAACATAGATATAATAATAATTATAAAACTAAGAAACATCATTCAACTTCATCCTAATGATTTTTATAACGAATAATACTTTCATGAGCCACACCATCAGTGCACACTCTTTTTAGAAACTAAAATGTTCCACTAATACTTATGTCATGAGATATAAACATTAAACTAATAAATTATAAGGGGATATTAGATAAAATGAATCATTATCTATGTTTATTTATAACAGCATAACATTTTCTTATACATTTATCATCAAATAAATTTAATTTTTTTGATAGATTATAGTACATGAAACCCTGAGTCTAAATGATTTTTAATATAGTATATTATTATGGCATAGAAGTTAAATTTTGTATGTTAATAAGAATAAAAAAATTGTAAATTATGTATAATGGTTTTAGATAATTAAAATATATTGATAAATATGTACTCAAATTTAATAATGTCTTTATATTATTTTTCTTAGAAAATTTATTTTTTTTATAAAAAAATAATAAAATTAATTTCTTAAAATTTTTAATATTTATTTTAAAAAAAGATAACTATTTTTGAAATAATTATATATTAATTAACTTAGGGTGAGGTTTTGGTATTTTTCTAAAATGACTGATTTCCAAGTGATTATCTAAAAATTACATATTTTTTAAATACTAGAATTTATTTCCAGGTCCCATTATATTTTTTATTTGATCTTAATGTGGTATATTATTCCTTTTTATTTACAAAAAAACTAATTTATTCCATTTTAATCAATAATATTAATGATTTTATATTAGATAATTTTGTGTTTTAGAGCACCTTTTTCTAAAAACGTTTTTTCATTGCATTTTAAAAATTTATAAAAACACATTTTGAACACATATAGAGATTTAATCATAAAAAATTGATAAAATATTTTGAATAATGATGTTCCAAATAGGTAAATATTGATCTTCAATTTTTTCTGTAATTATAAATTATAACTATGGTAAATATTTTCTACCTTGGTAAGGGTAAAATTGGTAAAACAGAGTTAAAACAATGATATTAGTTCTCAAGATCAACCCAAAACATTCCATTATTTTATAAGATGGTAAAATTAGACCATTGATGCCCCAAATTTGAATATGTGGATTTTTGGTTCCATTTTCCCACGACAATGAAATATATAATATATTAACTAAAGAAAATTCAAAAATGTCACTATATATAATTTAATATATCTAAAAAATTTACATAAAAATAAAAAGAGGATAAGTTTGATTATTAATTTTTTAAAAAATATAAATTAATTTTATTATCATGTTGATTTATTTTTAATTTTTAGTGATAAAATAAATAAATTAAATTATTACACAACATTGATAAAGTGTGTGTGTGTGTGTGTAAGTAGTAGAAATATCTTGTAAATGTTTTTAAAAACTCTAAATTTATTATTTTTTGGTGGAGTTATAGTTCCCTTAAATTTTTTAGAATAATATAAAAAATTCAGATATATGAAATGTTTATATTTTAATTACATTGTTTTTAGGTTATGTTCGAAGTAATATTATGTGTATTGTATTTAACATACAATTAATAGTATTTTATGATAAAAATATTTTATTAAATTATATAAAAATCATAAAAATGCTATATTAGGAAAAGAAGGATGAGAAATTGTTGATAATTTCATGACTTGAAAATTTATGATCAAGTTATTACGTTATAAGTAAAATTACAACCATTTAATCATAAAAAATTCATTACCATGGTTAAGATTAAAATTGATTGACCAATAGATTACACCAAAATATTTGGTTAAAGTGACACCAAATCCATTTTAAATTTATTTAGAGGATTTTATTTTTGATTTATATTATTTTTATTTAAATATATATCCATTATGATTAATTTTTTCTAAGAATAACTTTGTAAAGGATCTAATGGAGGCCAAACAAAGAATAATAAATCTTCATATTCATTTAAAAATGATAGCATTGCTCATGCGTACATATGGACTACCACCTCAATGAAACAATGTGACTATTATTTTTATTTAAAGAGGTGGTAAATGGAAAAATTAATGGAATATAAATATGATATATATGATATAATAATTAATTTTTAGAAGTCAGATATTATTTAAAATTATTCAATTCTGTCTATAAAAAAGTGAAAAGAAGATTTCATGTGTATGTATAGTCTAATGTCTTCACAAAAGATGTATTTAATTTTTTTTATCTATAAATTTCATAGAATATTATTAATATTTATATAAATAATTTATGTAATATTTATATCATAAGTAACATTCTGAATATGATGGAACCGCAACAAAATTACATGGTTCAGAACTACCAAATGGAAATTCTCCTGAAAAATGAAATAGTTAACACCCAAAAAAGATGATTTCAATAAGTAATTAATAATAAATCAGTGTTGATATTTTATAATAGGATTATATATGATATCATGAGTGAATTAATTAATATTTTATATAATTTTAATAAATATAAAAATTTTATATATGGGGTTAGAGATCTTTCAAAGAATGTCGAACTCGATGTAAGAGATTTATGTTATAATCTCATTGTTTATGATTAATTTTACAATGATAAAATTTCATGATATATTTCTCAATAATATCATTTATTTTATTCTTATATATGAAATTATTGATAATAAATTGTTTCCTTTTATTTTACACAAATTATGTACTCAAGAGAAAGAAGGATCATTTTTAAGGAAAATCGACATTATTTTTATCTTTAGTCAAAAATTCATTCTCTTCCATATCCATGTTTTCTAGAAAAATACACATTTTTACTATTCTACAGTGATTTATGATGTAATATTTATCCATGTGCATATTATCACAAAATGTTTGAAAATGAATCATCTTTTCATTTTCAAAATGCGGTTCTATTGACCTTTTTACCAAAAAATTTAAACGAATTCCAGTTTTAAAGTACCCATCATAAATTTAATTTCTCACATCATGACTAATCATTTCATTATACCTTAATTTAAAGTTTTTCACATTTCCTTTGAATGAAATTTTTTTCCTTCAAATTTAAGAATATTTTATAGTAAATATGTGATTTAAAAATTAAAGAGGTATTTTCATTAAGAAATATTACAGAAATAATTTAAATGAATTTATTATCTATGATAACATGATTTGATATTACTTAAGATTTAGTAGGGATATGATCATATTATAACATATTTCTTCTTTTTATAGATTTTTTTATGGTTATGATAATAAATTACCGATGAATCCAATTATCTTTTTCATAGGTTATGTTATAATGAATGATTTTATGATCTTGTCAAATATATATGAATGGATTTATAATTATATGACTGGTGGGATATATAGAATAAGATATTTCATACATATATTTTATATATTAATATACAAATATTTATTATATAATATAATGATCTATTTCATAATCATATAGGTCTAGAGCCTTTGGAAAATTTAACAGATAAACAACTAGTAAATAAGTGAGTTACGTCATGTCCCACTAAGTTCTTCATAAATGAAACCATTCTTAGAAATATCATTCAAAATACCTTTCTTCATAATAGGTTTAAATGAACCATAATAAGGGTGAACATAAATTATTAGTAAGGGAAAACAAGCGGGATATATATTCATTTTATATGTATCTATTTAAATCCATAATAGTTAGATATAGAAAATGAATTATACAATGCATGGAGATCATAGGTCATACGTACGCATAAACCCTATTTCCATTTTCACAAAAAATGTATCAAAATAAAGGTAAGTAATATTTCACCTCTATAGAATCATTTTTAGGTCATAAAAATCATGTATATCCTTAAAATATACCCTTATTACCATACATGTGAAAATTAAATAAAAAACTAATTCCATCACTTCATCAAGGTGGTTGTCCATACATACGTATGGGTAACATTATTATTTTCCAAACAATTTAAAGATAATAATTTATATATGATATAATAATTAATTATATATAATATATCATAAATATAATTTACAAACATTAAATCCATAATTATATCTCTCTATGAGAGGTGGTGGTGGAAAATGAATTACATTGGTTCGTGAGGCTGTAGTCCGACATACACACGACCGACAGGTTTGTTTCCCATTTGGTGGAAGAGGAGATGGATATTGGTTAATAGAAAAGAATAGTTACATATAATTATATTTCATATAATGAATTTATTATATTCAAATTATTAATATAGGAATGAATGTGGTAAGTGAATAAGTAAAAGAAATATCGTAGTGAAGAAAATTAACTTGGATTAGAAAAAACCAATTTTGGATATCTTATTATGGACCCTATGGGTCATATTTTTGGAATTATATATGCTCTAATATGAGTATAAGGATATTTGGGATAGATTTTGTAAGGTTTTGGTCAAGAAAAACATTTTTATATGTGTAAATAAGTGAAGGGAGGGAGTGTGCTTTTATAATTTAAGAGGAGATGCATTTATATAAATACCCAAAACTATTCAATAATGGGAAGTCACTATCACCCAAAATTCCTAAAAAATTGATAAATAATGTATTTTAGGTATGTTAAAGTCTATAAAGTCATACACCATAAAAAAAATATTCATTTTTTCCCTTAACTTCTATGTTTACTTAATTTTAGAATTTTAGTTTCACCATAGAAACTAGTTTTTTTATTTATTCCCTTTGTAATTTATCCTTTCAGAAAAAAATTAATGATACTTATTAGATTATTTTTACCCAATTTTTATAAATATTAAATCTAAATATTAAAATAAATGTCCTATTTCTGTGGAAAATTAATTTAAACCTTGTGCATGTAACATACAAAACCATATTTTAACCATAATCGTGATAATTAATTTCTATTGTTTATACTATTATTCATAAACAAAAAAATAATTTTACCTTATTAAATAATATTAATTATTTTCATTTCAAATATAGATACCATTTTACCAAATTAAATTCACATAAAAGTTATAATGTAATTTAAAAATAGACCCACAAATGCTACAAAAAAACAATTTTCTAATGAAATGATTCCATAAGTATAAAAAGTTTTAATATCAAAATTGAACATTAAATTGATTAAAAATTAAGACAGTTAGATTATTAACTATATAATTTAACTAATATACCCTTTAAAAAAATTAAAATAAAATGGAAAAGGTTGTTTTCTATATAAATAAATATATTCACTATTTATAAAAAGTAATCTTTTTAGAAAAATTCATAACATTAATTCTAAGAAAATTTTGATATTTTGATTATAAAAATGAATTTTATTTTTTAAATTATATTTTCTAAATTTGAAATAAATAATTAAAAAATGTGTTTGTAATATGCGACAAAACAACTTTTTAGAAAGAATACATTTTTAAGCATACTTCTAGATTTATGCTTATCACTTTCCTAGAAAAAAATACCTGAGGAATTATAGATTATTTGATTAAATATATAATATATAAAATACATTTAAATCATTTAAATATTCTGATTATTTTAATTTATTAAAATAGGAACTCATTTCGAGCATAAAAAAAATTTGATTTTTTTTTTACTTTTATATTATATTTATTTGATTTATAATCAATTAATAACAAATTAATTTATATTATCCAAGTTTAAACCTTATAAGTTTTATAATTTAGTGGGTCTTATTCGTACACACCAAATCAATGGCTAGTTTATAACTATAACGTTAAATGATAACATTTTAACAGAATATCGTGCATCATTTAAACTCGATGTTTTGTGTAACAAATGATATAGAAAAATTAAATTTTTATTTAAAGAGAAATATATTTTAAAATAAAGTTTATTCTCATTCTACCCTGATTAAAATAATTATTCAATCACAATTTTATCTTTATCTAGGTAATTAAGGGCTTGACATTTGAAAATTTATTTTTAGAAAACTCGCATCATAAAAGGGTTCATAAAACATCCTATTAAAAATTGTGAAAGGAAAATTAAAAGGAAACCTAGAATTACAGAAAAACTATATTTCAAATATGATAAAACTACGTGAAAATATTGACATAGAGGAGAAAACTAATTCCAATGGACTTATAGATAGTGATAGAGAACATTTTTAGATGAATTTTAAAAACCAAAAAACCATAAATATTTGGTTGGTAAATAGGGCATTGATTCATAGAAAATGAAGGTGATAGGATACATTTACATTCCAAGATCCTTTTTTTAATGTTCTTGGATTATTTTACCATCATGTAGTGAACACCAAAAAAATATACCTAATAGCCTTTTAGTTCATAATTACAATATCTTCTTTTCTGGTTGTTCTTTGACCAATATATACATCATTTATTAATATATTAAATGAATATCCAAAATGAATTTTTTGTACCTAAAGAAAAAAATTAACTTTTAACACATCACATAATCTACAAGAAAGGTAATAATATCTTCCGCCAATTATTAGACATTAACCAAAACCAAAATGGTTAGCACAAGATAATTCAAAAACTTAATAAACCACAATATGAATAAATACCACACTAATCACCAAAACCTCAATAAAACCTCTCAAAAAAATAACTGAACATGAAATTCTAAAAAAAATATCATACTAAGATTAAAACCAAAATATTAGAATGATTTGATATCATATTATTAATTGATATATTTTTAATTTATCTCCAAATAAAATCAATCACTCTTAATGTATCAAACAAATATTCATATTCATTATTCATATATTATATAGGATGTTATAATAATTTCCCTAAGTTAACTGAATCAGAATAAAGATACATTAAAATCATAAATACTTCTAATAGATAATTCAAAATTTATTCCTAATATAAAATATGGTAATGTTAAATGTACCTTAATCATATATGGTTCACAATAATAATGTACTTCTTCTAAAATAAAAATAATCATGAAAAAAATTCAATCCCATAGATATTTTATTGATAAAACATAAATTCCCTAAAATTACATGATATTTATTTACAATATCATTTTAATAAAAAAACACATAAAATCCAAGGCATTATAAGAGATAGTGGTATTTTTTGAACCATTATCTCTCTTCTATTGTGAGTTAAAGCACCACACCCTTTCCATATGTCAAAATTTTCCCATTTATTAAAAATATATTAATATATTTATTATAATGTCCCCAATAATTTTTAAATAACCTTAATCATCAAGGATTATATAAACCATAATGGTTATCAATACCTTTAAACTTATGAAAAGAGAATTGTTCTCAAATATTAGTTCATGTGAAACATAATGATTACATATACATTATACCAATAAAAATTCTCCAAAAATTAAATTAATAAAATTAAAATCCCATAACATGAAAATTAAAAAGTGGTTTGCATGATATTGAATGTATAGTTGAACATGAACAAATAAACCCATGATGGTATGCATAACTCTTATGTAAAACACACATAAAGACATATATACATCCAAAATTATTATAATCCGTATATGTTTCATGATTATTATAACCAAAATACCATTGGTACAAAAAATCGACAACCTAAATCTTTAAAACTAAAACATATATACTTAAATTCATCCATTTTAATGGGTATCATTGAATAGGTCTTTTCATGTTCTAATAGATAACTCTTGGATTAATTCATTGACTCGGATAATTCCCATGTTACCAAAATATAATACATCAAATTTATTATCTAGTTGTTGTTTAATTCCCTTATTTTCTAAATAGAAGTCATTTTACCCTTCCTTTGAGACATTCCTAGGGGAGTCCGATTCCATATTTATGACTTTTAGGATATTGATTCTTCTTTACTTTGTGGTCTCCATTATCAAATATCTCATAAAAATATATACTATTATTCTCTAGTGAATCTGATAAATGGTCAAGGTTCAATGTATTAATAATATATCAGGATATTGACTAGGAATAATCACAATATCCTTCACTCGTGTCATCATCCAAATTTGATTATCAACATCAAAAAAATTTCCAACATTTTTAGTCTTAACATGGTTTCTCTTAACTCCATACACTAGTTAAAAATAAAAAGTACAGTTTGAGAAAAAATAATCATAGTGGGAAACAACATAATCTTTTATAGGATAGCTATATAATGACACCTTATTTTAATCTTATGAATCCTTATGTTTAACCTATGTCATTCATTGACATCATTTATTCAAATCTTTCATTATGTTTCATAATGAGTTTATAATTCCCAATACATATCCTCTAGGAGTGTCAAACAAGGTGTGTTGCAAAGCCTATTTTCATATATTGTGTAATTATCAAGTCAAATCTTAATGCACTCTTCTTTGGGATTTTACCCATTTGTACAATAGTTCCAGATCCACTTTTAGCATTGAGATAGGGATACAATTTCTTGGAAACCATTCACTCTATCCTTCACTAAAATTCAAGAATATTTTCTTATACTTAGAATTTTCCATACGGTTCTCATTAATTTTTTTATCATCCTATATTAAAAAATTTATGTAATCCTTTATTTGAAACTAAATATAGTGACCCATAATTTTCATACATAAATATTACATCTTAATATATTAATATTGATGACCTAACCTAAAATTACATTCCAGAATTGTTTAGGTCTACTGCCTTTGGAAATAAGGAAATATAAATAGTTGGTTCATAACTGAGCTATGCCATATCCCACTATGTTCTCTATAAGTATATCTCTTATTATACATATCATACAAAATACCTTTATTTAAAACATAGCGAAAGGAAACATAAAAAAGGGTTGTATCTGATGCTGGGTAAAATTAAATGAGGGAGATATAAAGGATTACATTATCATAACATGAATATAATTGTATGAGAACATGCGAATAATATCTGAAACCATACCATTCATATCATAGATCATAGACATTATTCATTGAATATATCATGGAATTATATAAGGCCAGAATAAAAATGGAATCAATGAACTTTATTAATGAGAACATAACATTGGCATAATACATAAATTTTTCTCCATACAAATAAACATATAAAATCATTTCCTTAGAAGTCAAGGCTCATTTATAAGGATATCACAGTGGAATGACTTCGATCAACAAACCACCATAATAGTAAAAGATCACTTCTAATACTATCATAAGGTAAAATATTCCTTACTAAATTTGGTGAACTTTCCATTCTATTTTTTCCCAAGAGATATTAATCTTTACAAAATAAATTTTAGGGAGATATAGGTCCCACCAGTCACATAACTAAAATCACACATATGTGTGCCAAAATATCGTATAACATTAAACATATCATATCCTAGGAAAATAAATCATTTTTCTAAAATTTAATCATAGAATAACTTGTGTAAAATAAATTAGTTTCGTAAACATTTCATCATTTCTTTATATCATAACCCATGGTAAAGAAATGGGTTTCATAAACATTTCATAATTTCATCGTAGAATAAACCATGAAACGGAAATGGGTTTCATAACAGCATTTTAATCAAAATCATAAACCATCCAAATAATGGATAATATGGTATAATCGGATTATGTCCCTAGTAATTATTATGTAACACAATAGTATTTCATCAAATATGGAAAATGATTTTGAAAGTTCATTTTGAAGATTTCTTTAAGAGAATATATTTTCTACATTGAAATCACTTCTTTAAAAAATAACATCTACAAAATTACAATGGAAATATTTTATCTGAAAATAATCTTGAAAAAATATATATAAATCTTTGAATAGTTAATTGGTATTTATATAGGGAAATACCATTCATTCCACACACATTAAAATTATTTTTACTTTCACATATTCACTAAAATGTCAAAAGTGCCTCATCTAGAAAATGATAAGAACATTTACTTAAAGCCATTTTTTAAAAAGTATGAAAATGGTAAAATGTATTTAATAATAATTTTAGAATATTATAAAAATTCATTAAAACATTTTTCTAAAACATGTACAAGGAATAAAATGTATTTTAAACCGAAGAGAATAATACCGTAATTTTTCTTAAAAGAATTATTTGAGTAACAAGATTACATGTAGAGAGAAAAATTAAATGAAATGATTTATTCTCTAGAAATAACCACATAAGAATAAAATTCATGAGTTTTTATGTATAGATCATAACATTTCATCATCCACAACTTAATCATAAACAATCATGATAAGTAATAAGATTGTGACATAAAACTCATACCACTTTGGTAACATTGGAATCATAATACCAATGAAATGATAATCCATATATAGGATATATAAATACCCATATATCTCTTAATATGTTTAAAAACATGTATTCATGGGAATTATATACACCACATAAAAGAAACTGGTGGTGAATAAGGAATGTGTCTCATAGGAATAAAAGTGAGACAAAAATACCTTACATGATTTGATAAGTTTTGAATAATAAGACCCATAAGAGGATAAAAATAAAAGAAACATTAATTATCATAATTAAAAAATAAATTAATCTTGTAACATGTAAAAATTCATGTACATACACCACATAAAATAATATATGGTTATAAAATACTATATGTCTCAAAGAACACAATTTGAGAAAAAAATCCCTTACCTCAAGTCCTGAATTTATTTATACGTGTCTGAACCTATGATATAATAAACATAAGTTTGTTAGAAATATTTTTTATAATGAAAAACATATATTTAATAATAAATATTATTTACTTATATTCTTTTATTATCAATTTATTAACAATTCCTTGTTAAAATCACATTTCAGGTAATAACTATTTTCCCTTATATTTTTTGGTCTGGTATTTTCTATCCATTGAATTTGATCATGGTTTCTCATATTAAATTTTTTAATCATAATATACATATCATATATTTTAATTATAAATTTATTTATATTAATCCATAAAATATAGAGATAGAAAATTAATTAAACTATTTATGGAGACGGTAGGTCATATATAAGCATGAATGTTGTTTCCTTTTTATCAACAGATGGAAAAAAAGAAAGGTAGATAATATATCACCTTTATTGGATTTTTTTGTCACATATATCATATATATTAATTAAATCTATCATTATCACCATCCATTTCAAAATAATATGAAAAACAAATCACAATATTTTGTGGATGTGGTAGTTCACAGGTACGAACGAGCGACATTATTGTTTTACCAGAGAAAGTAATGTAATAATTTAGATGTTATATAATAATTAATAGAGTATAAATATGTCATATATATAATTTATAAATATTTAATCCATCATTTTCTCTAACCATGAGAGGCGGTGGTAGAAAATTAATTACATTTGTTCGTGGGTCGATTGTCCATCATACACACGATTAAAAGTTTCAATTAACATTTAATGGGATAGGATATGGATATATATTATTATGTATCACCCCAATACTTTACCATATTTTCCATTAAGAATAAATATATTTATTTTCATACACTTGAAATACACACAACACTCGATTTAAACAAAACATTATTTTGCCAGGTTTTGCATAGTTAATTTAATTCTTACACTTATAGAGTATTTATATAGTAAATTTATATATTATATATCCAAAAAAAATTTACACTAAGAAAATATATTTATATGACTAAGATAAAAACAACCCCAATTTTAGGGATAAAATGGAATATTTTTATTAAGGCACTTTTACCACATTTTAATGGAGAACCTATTTTAAATCTAATTTTTGAAACTATTATAAATTTAATATTGAAATAAATTTTTAAATAGTGACCTAAAAATTAGGATAGGGTGAATTTTTGGTATTTTTCTATGAAGTTAAATTTTTTCATGAATATATAAAAATACACAATTT
The DNA here is from genome assembly GCA_963277665.1 of Viscum album. NCBI lineage: Eukaryota > Viridiplantae > Streptophyta > Magnoliopsida > Santalales > Viscaceae > Viscum > Viscum album. Next base: position 124,331,125 of record OY728142.1, on the reverse strand, counting down.
TAATTCAAAACTAGTTCTTCATCTAATTTATTTATAAGTATAAATTATAAATTTAAAAGGTTTTAAATATTAATTAGATTATATTTTTTCAATCAATACAATTGAGTTTATTTTAATAAATTTCACTTCGAAATTGAATATAAAAATATAGCAAAATTTTGAACGTTTTGACTTTAAAAAACTACATTTTCATCATGTCTGAGGGATTAAATTTAAATTTATTTCTGTAACTTATGTGATTTTTATTTGGAAAAATGGATTCTATATTTAGAATTAAAAAATATATATATAATTTTGAATAATCTAAATGTAGTTTTTTTACCACACATATTAGTGAATATAATTAAAATTAATTACAATGATTAAGGTAAAATTAAGCTTATCGAGAGACTAAACCTTAAACTTAAAATAAAAAATGACCTATAAAATTTTTCAAAATCCATTTTCTATCCATATTTAGACCCTATATTCCCTTTTATATACATTATTTTATTATTTGATCCCCTATCAATGGGGAAAATGTGGGTGGAATTCCCTTCTTCAAAATTCACAAGAGTGCCACTCCTCCTCCACTATAAAAAATCCTCCTCACCTCTCACTTCCTCAAACCTATCAATTCACATTGGACAAAACAATATCTAATAAAATAGATCTAAATTTTTTCCCTCAACCTAGAAGCCTCACCTTGGGTAGAAATCCATCCAAGGAATCTCTTTGGTGAAAACCAAAAGGAGTTACCCAAAGAGGAGGAAATTTCTTTCCCCAAGCTATTTAGTTTTATTTCCATTATACACTCTCTAAATTCTGTTTAATCCATTTTTATATAAAAGAATAGTATTATAAATATACTGATATTATTTTATGATATTGTTTTGACCAACACTTACATACACTACCACTTAATGGGTAATGAACATATAGTTTATGTGTATGAAAATATACTACCTCACGAAATGATGATTTTTAAATTTTATTCTACCACTTTAAATGGATGGTCATTAAGATGAAAACTATGTAAATATATGACATATAGTATATTTATAATGTTTCTATACTTATTTAAATTTTTTATAACTCACACCTTTATACACTCTATTTTCTAGGAATATGATAACATTGTTTATGGAAGTGTGGACTCCCGCCCCCTAAAACCGATGTGATTCATTCACACTATACATTGAACATATAGAGAATTGGTTTAATATAACTATTTTAAATATATAAATTTAATATTATAAATTATTTATAATAAACATATGAAAAATATAATTATCTGTCTTTTAATATGACAAATGAGTGAATGTAGTGTTCAGGTGTATGTACAATATACTATATCCATGAAAGGTGAAATGAATTTGTTTTTTCTGATTATATTTTTGTAATTATTTGGAATCATTCTGAGACCTTGCACTGATATGGCTTGCGATTCTGAGGCACGGTGTCACCGGAACGATTTTTAGGAAAATGATCATTTTTTAATAAATCATACGAGCAGTTTTCCTAAAAAAGTGGATTAACTATTAAATGGGTTCCTAGATCAGAAATTCAAGGGCACCATTGTGTTTACCATAGCAGTATTACCTTAGGTGAGGCATAACATTAACCGACATGGGTTGGCTATGAAATATATTTTTTCAACATAACTGTAAAAATATATTTTTTATTTTTAATTTCTAATAACTCATTATTGGTAACTCTTATTGGAAATATGAGACCACAATTGATTTTGTAATGGGGTGATTTCCCTCGGTGTGACTTAACTTTCTTCAGTGTGGTTCTTCTATGAAAAAACCTGAAAAGGATGTAATCATCCTTAAATAATTTAAAGATAAATTATCTTGTTTATACAGTGACGGTTTACTTTAAAAGAATCCTTATAAAGAAATCCTATGGTTAGCCTCATAACCCTGTGAATGCCGAAACATTTCTAGAGAGAGCTTTGGAGAAGACTCTCAATGAAATCGATATGGAGTCGTAAATCAATGATTGAAAAATTCAGTTCTTTATGGATCTAGCCAACAATGGTGACACAGTTATTGATCTTTGGAAAGGAGTGATCGAAATCAAATATAGGATCCATTATTTGGGATTTCATTCCTTGTTATTTAATTCCATGATGAATGAGGAACAACCAGTGAACTTGTTGATCCAGAGTTTGACCATAACGTTATGGGATGAGTTTTATTTCTATATAATTTTTTTTGAGTTGATCATGTGATTATTTATTGAAGAAATTTATTGTCGTTCTAATGTAAATGAACCATGATCAACTCAAAAATCGATCGAGTTCCATTCATCTTGTTTGAATTAGGCTTTTCTTCCCTCGTTCATTGTTCATCATGGGTGTTCATTGCATGGCCCATCACTCAACATATCCTGCTCAATTGATCTCTGTGAACCTGATTCATGACACAATCACACGATATCACAGATCTGGGATCAGTGTGACATGACGGAGGTGCAACGACAGACACGAAGTGGTTTATACAATAGTGGATCCCTGAATCTGCATTCTTCTACGTTCTTCATTAGAATGAATATTGACCCTATTTAATCCATTGTGGGATCGGATTGGAAGATGAAACACATTTTTTTGGTGATGGAATGACCGAATGGGACTGGATCATGATGTTTCCCAGTAAGGCATGTCTGGAATGTTGTCTATAGTAGTGTAAGAGATGACCATAGCACAAACCAAGGATTCTAGATAATTCCATGCTACAAGGTGTGTAATCTAGGATTACACGGCGTGTGGGGGCCCCTAAATAGTGGCTAGGGTTTTTGGAGGCATTAAGGTTTCACACAAAGGGTGACCCCTATCACATGACATGTGGACCCTTCCTTGAGGCTTGGTGTTTATCTCGAGAGTTACATAGACATGGGGTAGAGTACGCATCTTGTATATATGGTGTGTGCTCTACCAAACAGCCAGACCAAGTCCAAATACATGGGTTGACACCATGTACTAGCTCATGGATATAGTTCACAGGTGGACACAAAATAGTAGGAAACAGTGTGTGATCCTTTTTACACTCCGTGTATACCTGTTATACATGATATATTCTGATGACATGGGTTATTGAACACAAGAAATACCCAGCGTCAAGGGGCACAAAGTGTTACCCTACTACACGCTATAACCCCTTCATACATGGATTGAATCATTTTTCCATTATATCATAGACATGTTTTGTTTGGGTTGATTCTATTTTTCTTGATACTCTGAAGGTAATTTGGCATTATTTACTACTCACAGGAGTATAGTCCCTTCAGTAGGATTTTACTTGATATAGTCAAGAATCCCCTCTGAGAGGCCCATAGAATTATCCTATATCCATTTTTGGCCCCAGTTATAGTCAAGTAACTACACAACTTATTCTATAGGATGTCAGTGCTCTACATAGAAGGATAATATGAATGATTTGTGGTATAGTCCATGGCCCAAGCAGTAATCCTCATCTATGTATCATGATCATCCCCACCTTCCAATTTGGTTCTCCCAAAGTGAGTGTATCATATATATCTTCTGATTGATTAGTGTATCTCTCTAAAAAAGGATCCTAAAAAATAGTACTTCTTGGGTGAACCTCATCACTTCTATTAGACTCAGGATTATGTTCTCTTGAATGAGTTCTTCGTGAAATCTTTGCAGTTAATCTCTATCATGGGTATACAGTAGTTGCAACTTACCTCTAGACTATGATCCTAGGTTTGAATATATCTGGAAATCTTTGTTTTATGTGATGTAGACACCTATTTGTGTAGAGATGACTGTAACTTTGCTTTTTGTATTTATTTGTGGTTTTGGGTTTTCCTACTGAGTATTGGTATACTCACCCCTTTACGGGATTTTCACGCATGTGTTATATATTTTGTAGATGAGAAACCTTTTTGATAGAGTCATAGGTGGACCAGGACCAGGACTAGGACCAGGTGGTACTTCATGGGTTCAGATAGGTCGTAGTGTTCCTACAACTTCGAGCAACAGTACCAATAACAATTAGTTTATAGGTTGGACCTTGTGGTTTACAGACACTTTTAGTGGGCCTATATTCTAGCCTGATTAACTTTAATTACTTTATTAAAGTCATACTCTCTTGGTTGGGATAGTAGTATGCATGAATTTACTTTCTTAGTGGTTTTCACATTTCAACATTTTGGGCATTGAGAGGTGTGATCATGTACAAGTACTTAGGAAATTCCTCCCATGATTGTGATATGCCTACTTGGTGCTAGCTAGCAGCCCATTCCCTATTGAAGGTGGTTTTGGGGAGTCATGGAACAAGCCCCGCTAGGACAGGTCATGACAGAGTGGTATCAGAGGTGGTGAGTTATACATTAAGATGGAGAGTCTGTGAGATTGGTTTGGGGAAACTATGTTCTATTTTTCGAGTCTGGATTTCAGGATAGGGAGTCCATTATTGGTGTGACGGTCGATGTATCCATGCACTAGAGCTCTAATAACTTACTTTTTGACTCGCTACATGAGAACATTGGTTGCAAGGAAACAATAAATGTACTTGCATCATATAGTAATGTGTTGTAGTTTCCATTTACTTCTTGAGTCAACCCTCTAGATGTGCTCATTGATCATGGTACATATTGTTCTTTTAATGATGTATTCACAAGGTATACCAGCTTGGATTCAGCCTCTCTATCATGAGTATGATCCCCTTAGTGACAAGGCTTCGATAAATGGATATGTTCCCTGTATGTTGCCTTCAGGTGGTGCACTATCCATACTTCCACCTATAGAGAATCACATGGTACTCACAATACCAATGGATGAAGAGTGTAGGCTGAGCACACTTCATGAGTTTCAGCTGTAGAGACCCCTCAGGTTCTAAGGCAGGTCCCCAACACACAGACGGATGAGGACTAGTTTGCAGAGGTGTACTGAGTTTTCCATCTAGTCAAGAAACCAGAAGATAATATAGTAGTTCTAGCAGTGAGCCTCCTCTTAGGATCAGTAGGGAAATAGTGGGGTTTAGTTACCTGATCTTACGATGATGTGACCATTCCATGGGAAGAGTTTGAGGACATTTTTAGGGAGGATTTATAACCTTATAAGTTGAGGGTTATGGATATATATGATCTTCTACAGCTCTGTCCAGATGACATGTCGGTGTTTCAGTATCCATTGACACATACCTACCTCTTGAGGTACTATATGGATATGACACATGATCAACATTACAGGTCTCAAACCATTGAATGAGGTCTTTGTAGAGACATTAGATCTAGTCTATCACCTCTTTACATTCCTACCTATGATGGGGTTCTATATAAGGCTTTGGTGGCTAAGAGTTCCTTGGATGGGAAGATACAGCTGGTTGGAGTCCACAGTGGGAAATTAGGAGTAGAGACCACATTAGTGGGGAGCCTACGTCTTCCTCATAAACATAGATGTGGTATAATTTACAAGAGGAAGGACCAGAATATGGAGTCAACCATTCAGGACTCACGGGGTGGGGCCAGTCATCCTAGAACAAGTAGATTCTACTCTTGTGGCATTAGGGGACATCTTCTTAATTATTTTTTAAATTGTCGTCATGCTAACAAGGATATAGTGGATGGGATGCCGAGGGATCAGCAAAAACGGGAGAAAGAAAATCCGTAAGGCACACGATGTGGAAGAGGATTTGGGAGAGTAGTAGGAAGTGGGAGACATTTCAATATGTTACCACCACCACCCTAAGTAGTCTACGTCAGGCTCAAGGAGATGGATGATCTGGGTGGCGATAACTATGTGCGGTTGAGGCATATGACCAAGATGCTCCAATAATGATTCAAAGTTTTATATACGCGCTTTATAATTTATCTTTCATATTGATAGACATAGATACTAGTCATTATTCACTTTTCAAAAATCATATATGAGACCTTGATATTCTAGTTAGACTGTTGACTTGACCCTTATGCTTGGAGACGCCTACTGGAGGAGACTCGATGATCACACTTATGACAAAAGTGTGACCTGATCCTTAGAGGTAAGAGTTTTAGTTGGAACATCCTAGTGGTATCATTGAGGGAATACGATGTGATTCTTAGTATGGAATGGTTATCTAGAGTCCATGCCTAGATTGACTGTTTTAGGAGAAGGGTGTGGTATGTCTATAGTTATGGAATGAGGGTTTCCTTTTTTAGTGAAAAGGAAACCCAAGAAGTACAAGAAGGACTTAAGCATAGGGGGTTGTAGCCGATTACTCTTGAGTTGGATAGACTGACCCTTAGAGTAGTATATGTTATGATTTTTTAGTCAATAGTAGTCATAGAGAAATATGAGGATGTCTTTCTAGAAGATGTTCTAGGATTACCTTTCCATTGGGAGACTGAAATATGCATTTTTTACACCATAGGACGACACTGATATTAGAACTATAATTTTAGATGGCTCCCACGGAGCTTCTTGAGATAAGGGTGCAGTTGGAGGGCTTTCAGAGGTAGCACCTAATAAGACCTAATGTTTCATCCTAGGCGGCCCTGGTTTTGTTTTCCAAAAATTCAAACTGAAGCATAAGGTTTGGTGTGGATCGTTGGAACGTAAACCAAGTGATAGTAGAGAACGGGTGTCCACAACCAAGGATCGATAAACTCCCCAAGTAGTTGAGAGGGTCATGATGGTTCTCAAAGATTGACCCTGGGTCAATGCTTTCAGATGTTAAGAAAAATTTGATGAGTGCTCTGATCTTGATATTGTCGAATAAGGATGTCGAGTACGTAGTGTTCTTTGATTCATTATGGATCAGACCCTATTGTGTCTTAATGAAGAGGAAAGTGGTGATTGCCTATGATTCATTCCAATTGAGGCCACATCAGAAGAACTACATGACCCATGATCTTGAGTTGGTAGTGATAGTATTCGCGTTGAAGAAGTGGTAACACTACTCGATGGGAAAGTGGTTTATCATCTACTCCAATCACAAGAGTCTTAAGTATATCTTCTCTTAGAAGGATCTGAACTTGAGAACTAGGTGATGGATAGAGTTTCTCCAGGACTATGACATTGATATTTTTTATGCTCTTGGGAAGAAAAACATGGTGGAAGATTCTTTTAGCAAGAGATATAGTTCACAGTTTCTGAATGATGCATTAGAGTAGTAGACCACGTTACAGTTATCCTTTGTGTATGGAGATGATGAATCTTACCTCTATTAGATGGTTGTTAAACCTCCACTCATATAGTGAATCAGGGAGGAATATATTTGGGATACAAATCATGAGACCCTACATGCTCAAATGTCCACAGGGCCTCCACCTAATAGATATTCAAAAGATAGGGAGAATGTCATTATTTTCAGTGGATGCACAGTAGTACTAGTGACATTGTGGGCGGAGGTTTTGTGGTAGTTTCATGAATCAACTTGGGAGGTACACCTTTAAGTGTAAAAGACATACAAGGACCTCTTATGTCTATTCTGGTGGAAAAAAAATGAGGAAGGAAATGGAAGAGTTCATTTCATGATTCCTTACATGCTAGTAGGTGAAGGCCGAGCACCAGGTTCTAGTGGTTTTAGCTCAAACCTTGAGGTTATTTAATGGAAGTGCGATCAAATATCTACCTAATTTGTGATGGGTTTACCACGTACTTCAAGGGGACACGATTCCATCTGGGTGATTGTTGAATGAGTCACCAAGTTGTCCCACTTCCTACCTATCTAAGAACAGAGTTCAGTAGAGATCTTGGGACACCTCTACCTGCATTAGATAGTTAGACTCCATGGAGTCCCATCAATGATAGTTTTAGATCATGGTGGTCATTTCACATCATAGTTTAGTAAGGTTTTAGGTGAGGTGTTTGGTACTTGGTTTCAAATAAGCACTGTGTTTCACCCACAACTAGATAGTCAGATGGAGCGGACCATTCAGGTCCTGGAGGACATAATTCAGAATTTCATGTTGAACTTCAGTAGTAGTTTGGAGGACCACCTACCAATAGTGGAGTTTTCTTACAGCGACATCTACCACTCCACCATTGGTGTGAAACCATTCTAGGATTTGTATGGGTGACCCTACAGGTCCAAAATTTCTGGATTGACCAAGGATATTAAGTACTCATGGGCTAGGAGTTGGTGTGAGATACTACTGAGAATGTGCAAATCATACTGTAGTAGATGAATAATGAACTAATCCATCATAAATCTTATGCTGATAGACATCAGAGGCCTTTGGAGTTCGAGTAAGGATACCATGTGTTCCTTCAGGTGTCAATTAGATGTGGGTTGCTGAGATTTGGAAGAGGAGGAAAGTTAAAATTGAGGTTTATCAGCCCTCTTAAGATATTTTGTAGAGTTATAGAGGTGTCGTCGCGCTTAGCTCTACCCCCATAGTTTCACTGTGTACACAATGTCTTACCTTTTTCGTTGCTGAGGAGGTACGTTCAAGACACATCACACATCATCGACTGGGGTGATCTGTATATTTATGATGGAGAAAACTTTTCTAAGTACCATGTCGAGATAGAGGATCAGTAGGAGAGTATCTTTTGGGGTGAGAAATATCTTTAGTTCATGTCCAGTGGCAGCACACGAATATCCAAGAGAGCACATGGGAGTGGTAGACTCATATAAATTCTCACTACCGATATCTTTTTTTGTAGCCTCATTTTTTTATTTTCTTGTATTTAAATGCCTATGGTGGTGAGAATTTAATTACTTGGATTTTCTTGTTTTTTTTATAAATTTTTTGGGAAAATCACAAGATCAGGTGCTAAGAGAACATGTGATTACAAGGACCGGTGTGCCTGAAATGATTCGCTAGAAAATTATGAGTTTTAATAAAACGCAAGAGGCATTTTCCTAAAAATTTTAATAACTCTTAAAATTTTTATTGTATTAGAAATCCAATGGAAATGTTGTGTTCAGAGTCCTGTATTTAACTTAGGCTAGTTCTAACATCAGATGGTATGGGTCTCCTACGAATGATAATTTTTAGATGTAACCGTAAGTAAAATTATTAAATAAAATTTTTTATTTACAAATTCTAATGAATCATGAATGGTAACTTGGATTTTAAATATGAGATAATTGTTGATTTCATAATGAATTTTTTTCTCTATGTGTGACATCAATTTAGTTGGCATGGTTCTTCTATTGAAAACCCTGAAAAGGAGGTCATCCTCATTAAATAATTTAAAGATAAATTATTTTTTTGACACAGTGAAGATTCCATTTAAAACAATCCTTATGTATAAATCTTAGGGTTAGCCACATAACCCTGGGATGTTGGATAATTTATATGGAGAGATTTCGATAAACCTCTCAGGGAAATAGAGATTAAATCACAGATCAATGATTGATGAACACTATTATTGACAGATATAACCAATGATGGTGACCCAGTGATCGATCTTCAGTAGTGAGCGATCCAAATCAATGGTTGGATCTGTTATTTTTTATTTCCTTCCCTGTTAATGAATTCCATGATGAATGTGGACCTACCAATGAATAGGTTGATTCACGGTTCGATCATAACCTTTCATGATGGGTTTTATTTCTATAGAATTTTATTAGTAGTTGATCTTGTGATTATCTGTTGATGAATTCGATTATCATTCTAATGAAAATGAACTATGATAAACACAAAAATTGATTGTGGTCTATTACTATTGTTTTATTTATTAATTTCTCCCTCTGTTCATCATTTGTCCTGAGCATTCCTCAATTGTCCCAGGACTCGACATTTCCCGATAAATCTATCATTGGGCACCTGATTGTTGGTGCAATGACCTGATATCATAGATCTAAGATCGGTGTGACATGAAAGAGTTGAAAATATAGAAAAAGGGAAAATTGTATGACATTGGATCCCCTAATCAACATTCTTCGACATTCTTTGGAAGAATGAAGAATAACCCCTTTTTATCCATTGGGTGACTGGATCGAAAGATGAAACACATTGTTTGGGTGATGGTGTGACTGAACAAGGTTAGATCATGATGTTTCCAAGAATGGCATGGACAGAATGGTGGCTGGAGTAGAGGAGGATACGACCAGAGCACGAACAAGGGATTCATGAAAATCCTACGCTACACGGCATGTAATTCGGTTTTACACGGTGTGTGTGGACCCCCATAGTAAAAGCTACGTTTTATGAGGCAGTAAGTTGTCAGACGGTGTGTTACACCTGTCACACGGCATGTGGGACCTTCCCCGAGGCTTGGTGTGTATCTCAGGTGTTACACAAACACAAGATGGAGTACAAGGATTTTATACACAGTGTGTACCCCACCATATGGCCAGATCGTGATCAGATGCATGGGTTACCCTATGTATGGGCACACATGACAGTGAACAAGGGTTGTCACCTTATTCAGGCACATGGCGATAGTACACAGGTGAACCCCATATATGAGGACACAACGTGTGATCCTTTCTACATGTCGTGTATACCTATTCTACATGACATGTTTTGATGACATATGAAATTGAACATGGAAAGTACTCGAGGTCATGGGACATGGCATGTGACGCTACAACACACCATGTATGCCTTCCTATATGGATTGAATCTATTTTCCACCATATCTCAGACAAGTTTCATTATGGTTAGTTCCCTTTTTCTCATTCCAATGATGGTAAGTTTGTATCGCTTCTTATTCATAGGATCATCGTCCCTTCAGTATGATTTTACTATATATAGTCAGAAATCCCCATCAAGAGGCCCAAAGAAGGATCCATTATCCATTCTTGTCCATAGGTAGAGCTAGGTATAGATGTGACGAATCCTACCAGATATCGGTCCTCTACTTAGAAGGTGAATCCAGATGAGTCTTGGTATAATACATGTCCCTGGAAGTGATCCTCATCTATGTATCATGATATTCCCCACTCATGGAGTTGGTTATCCTTCAGAGAGTGTATCATATCTCTCTTCAGGTCGATCAGTGTATCTCTCTTGTGAAGGTTCATGATGAACAAAACTTCTCGGGTGGACATCATCAGTGTTATGAGGATCAAGAGAATGTGCTCCCAAATTAGTTCTTAATGGAATATTCCGACTGAATCTCTAGAATGTTTATATGATAATGGGGACTTACCTCTAGACTACGGGTCTGGGTTCGAGTATAGCTGATAATATTTATTATATTTCTTCTAGAATCATAAATCTATAGAGATGACTGTAACTTTACTTTGTTTATTGCTTTGTGGTTTTAGGGTTTCCTACTTAGAATTGTTGTACTCACCCCTTCATTGTATTTTCCCACATGTGTCATGTCTTGTGCAGATGGGCGAGCATTTTGACAGAGTCCTAGGTGGACAAGGACTACGACTGGGACTAGGCGGTGCTTCGTGAGTTCAAATAGGCCAAGGGGTTCCAACAGATTCAAGAAAAATTCCTAGTAACTGTTTTTTTTAGGTTGGACCATTTGGTTTATAGACTCTATTGGAGAGATTTTATTCTATCTCGGTTTACATCACTTGCTTTACTTCTATCATACTCTATTGGTTGGGATAATGGTATGCATGCATTTACTTTCTTAGTGGTTTTCACTTTTCATCATTTTGGGCCTGGACATGTGTGTGTGTGTACAAGTACTTAGTAAATTCCTCCTTTTTTAGTGATATTCCTACTTGATTCTAGTTACCACCCTTGTCCTATTAGAGGTAGTCTTGGAGGGTCACGACATGGGCCCCACTAGGACGGGTCGTGACAAAAGGTGCATTTAATTTCCTATCTCCAAACATTATAGGTTATTATGAATACATATATAAAATATATATATGATATATTAATCATGGTTTACATTAAATTGATCGTTAATCCATGATCTGATTAATATGATCAAAAGATAACAAGTTAAAACATACCCAAAACACTAGGCAATTAACACCCAAAATAATGAAAATAACGAATGGTTGTTATCAGATAAGTAATAAGATATTATAAGAATATAATATAAGATATTATAAACATGAGTAATGTTATTTTATAAGTTAGTAACACTCTATAAACTTTAATATAATAGGATAATGTCCATTCATAAAAAAGGAAATGCATGGTAAGGGATTTCATCTCAATTTAGACTCCTTTGAGACTTGTTTGTAATTATGAACCAATTCACTTTTATATAGTGAATATACTAACCATTTGAATTTTATATTAGGAATTACATTATTCTAATGACATTATATTTTTCAATTATTTTTATACCCTCATGGATATTATGTTTCAAATGTTTTAAAGTGGTACGAGACACTTTGGAATGTTTAATGATTATTCTATTTAATAATGTTTTTAATGAATATCTTTACAATCTCACATTATTTGTGATTTTCATATTTATCTTGAAATAATAAATTAATTGGAAATATCCAAATTCTTGGGTAATGGATATTATTATTTCCTAAACCATATACCATTTTTTACATACAGTGTTCTCCTTGAAAGTTATTTGATTAACTAGAAAATTATTGAAAAAATATGTATCTTTTATTCAATATGGATATTTGATAAGGAATATTGTCTATTAATTTCAATAAATTGTTAGATATATGATGAATGATTTGGATAGGTATTTCATGGGTGGGTTCCAATTATATATATCCCCTCAATGCATTGGTAGTCTCATGATACGAAATAGTTGGCCAGATTTGATGGGTTTTTACCCAATATGCTAAACCATTTTATGAAAGGTATTGACAGTAGTAGTTACATGTACCTAAAAACATGGAATCCAATAATTAATCATTTTCTTCATTTTTTAGTTATTATTAATCCATTAGATTTTTTATTGAAAAATCTATGGATACCATTCATTTTCATTTCATTGATTAAATGGAATGTGTTCCAGTTGTTACCTTGCAATATTGGTTTTTCCTAATATAGTTATTTGAATGTCCAATGCTATCATTTATTTACCTTTACATGTTAATTATTCTCATTTATTAATTATTTATTCTTCTGTATGTACCCTTACTAAGAATTTTATATCACCATTATTATGTTTCCTTTCCCTGTGTTATGAAGAAAAAATTGATAAAGAAGCTTTCAAGTATTTATTTTATTTCATTTTATTATGTACCATGTTTTATATTATTTTCACAAAGTATTATGGGTATGATGTATGTAATATGTATATCCAAAACTTCTAAATTGATCAGTCCTACAGGAATTGACTCTTTTTAATCTTTCCAATGTCATAAAATAATTCACCATCTCTGAGCTTCTATGGTCGGGGTGTTATAGTCGGTGTCAAATAAAATTTATAAATAACCATAAAACTAGATTAAGAAAACATAAGGAACATAACCATAAAATATACATTGATGATAATTATAGAAGAACATCCTCAAATTTTTCTAAGGTAGAGATTATGTTGGTATTCGAAGAGATACATCGCTATTTGGATACTACACATGGTCTTGGTTCTGGAATCGATGTAACTAGGAGTAAAAACATTGACTATTTGTGTCAGACCTTACTTGGATTAACTTGTTACATGAAAATGGGCCTTACTACACACCTTTTTTGACACTCTTTGAGGATACTCATAAAATAGCTCAAATTTTATTGACAAATAATTTTAAAGGATTTAAAGGTAAAGATGTACCCAAAGAAACAGAATTTAATGAATCTAGGATTTAATATACATAAAATTATGTTATTTTATATACCATATTTCTAATTATAAATTATTATTTTATGAGATAATGCAGTATATACCATTTTTATGGAATGGAAACTAGAATGATGAATGATATCAATACTAATGGAAAGTGCATGGATTTCCTAACTGAAGAAACCAATACAGGTGGTATTGTAATAGAGAATATTATGGAAATATTGGATAAGTTAGCAAAGGTATGAAAAATAACCTTTCCCCAATAGATAATCCTATTCCAAAGAGAGAATATTTGAAGCTGGATTTCATCATGTGATAGAATCCCCCAATATTTAGTGGGACTACTGACTCAATGGAAGAAGAACAATGGATTATTTCTTTTATGAATATATTCTTGGAATTGAGATTTGGTGGAGAGGAATGTGTTACACATTCTGTGTATTTCTTCAATAAAGATTTTTACCAATGGTGTTTTTTGATCTACAATACTAAGGAGGAGGAAGAAATAGAACTCCGGAAATGGAGAACTTTTAAGGAAACATTATTCGATAAATAATTCCCTCATGATTAATAAATTGGGATGAATAGAAAGTTAATTATCTTAAATAAAAAAGGAAAAATAATGTGTTGTAGACTATGAAGCTACATTTACATGGTTATCTAGGTATACTATGGATTATATATGCAACATGTAGTGCAAGATTAACCACTTATTTAATGGTCTTAAGAAAAATATCCAAGGGGAACTAGTTTCTTAGACTTTTTCATCATATGAATAAATAGTTTTATGTGCCATCAAGATGGAGAAAGAATTCCCAAGATCCTATGTATTTAAATAAAACCTAGAAAAGATTAGTTATTTTGATTACCATGAAAAAGGGAATGTATCAAATAAGAAGAAGAAATTTGAGAGATTTTGATCTTGTAAAAAATGTTGAAATAGCCACTGTATGAAATTCCTATAGGGAATGGGAGTTTTCATTATGTGTGGAGAAATGGTTCACCATTATAAATAATTCAATGGAAAGAAGGGGAAAAATAATATATAGTGGTACAACTTCCAGGAGATGGATCATTCTAGAAACAAATTCACGAAGCTTCATCGGAATTTATCGTAGAAGAGGCCAAGGGGAGAGGGAAAATATTATGTGATCAATTAATTAGAGATAGAAGTACCAAATGAGGTGGTGGAAAGTACATTAATCTTATCTTCAAATTTACCCTATGCATTACATGATTTGGGATCATCACAGTCTTTCATAACTACTCAATTTGTAAATAAAAGTAGACAATTCCCTTTTTATTTAATAAGAATGTTTTTAGTCAAAAATATTATGGCAAGTGTCATTTCAATAAAGATTTGTCATGTAGATCCCATTATGACAAGAAAATGTGATTTACTTTTTGACCACGTTATCATACGTATAGAAAAATTTGATATAATCCTCAGTATAGACTAGCTATCAAAATATGACAAAAAAGATTATTGTAAGAGAATTGAAATCCGGATTTTTGAGGAGGATTTGGAATCCCTCATCTTTTGAGAAGAATCTTACCTACCTAATTTTTGTCTATATCCACCCTTGGTTGCTTTAATGAATGAAATTCTTGGGAAAGATGAGCATAGAACTCCATGTGATAATGAATGTAATCTTCAAACTAAGGATATACATATTTTTTAGGAATACATTAATGTATTCCCTAAGAAATTACCTAGACATCCCCGAGATCATTAAGTTAAATTTTCTATTGATTTAATCCTCAATGCAAGGAAAATATCAGATCCTCCCAATAGAATGGCCATTGTGGAATTGGTAGAGTTGATGAAACAACCGGAGTATTTGGGTAATAAAGTATTTATTCTCCCTATTTTTTCTCCATGGAAAGACTGTGTTCTCTTCGTTAAGGAGAAATATGGATCCTTGAGGTTGTGATTTGATTATAGGGAGAGCAATGCTATTATAATAAATAACACTATAACTCGAATTGATGACTTGTTTGATCAATATCACAATGCGTAATATTTTTTAAAGATTGATCTTTTTTTTTGGTTATCACCAGTTGTGAGTAAAGAAGGAAGACATTATGAAGATAGATTTTTAGATGAGGTATAGAATTTATGAATTTATAGTAATTCCATTTTGATTAACTCTCTTTTTATGGACTAAGTGAATAGAGTATTCCAGGAATATCCAGATTATTTTTTGTGGTGTTCATTGATGATATTTTGGTGTATCCTAAAAACTATGAGGACCATGAAAATAATTTGTGTGCCATTATTAAGACTCTTATAAGGGATGAGATATATGGTGTAGGACCCCAGGACACCCTGACAGGGGAGGGGTGAATCAGGGTGTCAACTTTTTCTTCTTAAAGTTGTGGATCTTGTTCCCACGTTGGTAGGAACTACTTGAATCTGTATGATGGATATGATCAGCAATGAAACATTCACATGTAGAGAGTTGACAAAACAATTTTTACTCGGTTCACCACTAAGGGCTACGTCCAAGGATCATACGCCGACAGGTTTTCGGACGTACCTAAATCCACTATGCTTCACTAGCTGTAGATTACAAAGGTTCGGTTACAGTCACTCTGTCCCAGGCTCACTGCCTTTACAAAGGTTCAGGGATAGGTCACTTCTTCCCTCGGGTCGCTCCTGTTGTCTCCCCCTAGCTTACTGCCATTGGTGAAGTCTCACTCAGTTTATAGATGTGAAGGTCTCTTCAATAGATTTGCATTGAAGTCTTTGCCTCTACTCAGCACGAGAATCTGCTTGCATCGAAGTCCGAAATAGATGCACTAGAACTCATAGAACCACTGAACCAGATAACCAGAACGTGCAGACAAACCTTACTAACAATTGTGTGCAACACCAACCCTTTGCGCACAAAACCTTCCTATTTCGCGCAAAATTTACTTTTCGCGCGGAAAAGTATTTTGTGCAAAAATCCCCTTTTTCGCGCAACTCTGAATATTTCGCGCAAGCCCCTTTACGCTATCCTTTTTCGCGCATCAGACCTCGGATCTTCTCTAAATCTTCCACCGTATGGAATGAAGGGGGTCACCTCATATTTATAGGTGACAGAGACCCCCGCGCAAAAAATCTTCATCAACGCAGAAAACCTCTCATCTGGCGCCCAATATTTCGCGTAGGTATCGTTTTCCGCGCACCTCTCCAGATATTTTGCGCAACCCATGACTTTGCCATTTTTCGACGGTGTGATTCTGAAACGCTATGTGCGCGAAAAACTTCGCTCCTCTATTTCGCGCACCACGCTGTTTTTCACACCCAACTGAAGTATTTCGCGCATAGCCCTTATTTTTCACGCAGCCCATGCCTTTTCCATTTTTCACCAATCTAATTTTGAAACACTATTTGTGCAAAAAACCTTGATCCACTATTTCGCGCATCCCGCTGTTTTCCGCACCCAACTTAAGTATTTCGCGCAAGCCTCTGATATTTCATGCACCACTTCCTTTTTGTACAACCCTCCTTTTATAGACAATCCATGTCTTCATTTTCCGATTTTGAGGCCCAAAAATTTGGCAAACACTGGGAAACAGCGCCACCTTTAATACCGTTGTCTGCTTGAACTGTATGATTGCTTTGCTGGCACACATTCGGAACTTCCACTGAGGATTGACAACAAACACAAACCAAACTCCAATTCCTGCATAGAACAGCCATGGTTCAAACATATGGGAAATTTAGTAAGTGGGAGTTATGGATTCAAGAAGTTTCTTTTATTGGACATATTTTCTCCATGGATGGAATATCTGTTGTCCCTGCAAAGAGAAAGGAAGTCATAGAATGGCCAACACCAACAAATTTAATGGAGATACATAGTTTCATTGGTATGTCATGTTACTTTCATAGACATTTTCATAATTTTTCATTATCATCTAACATGTTAACAAAGATTACATGTAAATGGGTTATGTTTTTATAGACAAACGAATATGATGAATTATTTGATGAGAATATTAGTCAATGCTCTGTTTCTTACTCAACCATCTAGGAGTAAGGGGTTTTTCATATATAATGATTCAACAAAGAGGGGATTTAGTTGTGTTCTAATAAAAAATGATAAAGTTATAGCTCATTCATCAAGTCCATTGAAGACTCATGAATATAACTCTCTTGCCAATGATTTTGAGTTTTCGATTTTAATTTTTTCTTTGAAAATATGGATACATTATCTCTATGGTGAATAATGTTAAATAAACATTCTTCATAAGATCCTGAAATACATTTTCTCTCTAAAATATCTCAACATGAGACAAAGGAGATGGCTTGAGTTACTCAAGGATTATAATTTCTCAATACACTACTACCTAAGAAAAGAAAATAAGGTAGCAGGTTCATTCAGTGGGAATGGTCATGGAGTTATAACCCAAATGAGGATTGATAAGGACAATATGTTCATGTATCTAGTAAATATGGATATTGGGATTTTGAAGGAAGGTGGTAAATCAATTTTTTTTCAAATTATTTTAAAACCCTCTTTATTAGAAAGGATAAATAACTCTCAATTTGATGAAGAGGTATTACAGAAGAAAATTAATGTTGTGAATGAAGAACATTTAGTAGATTTTGTTTGTGAAGATGGTGTTATAAAATTTGGAAAGAATTTATGTGTTCCATATATACCTGATCTAAAAATAGTATTTTTTGGACGATGCACATAGCTCAAATTTTACTATACACCCTGGTAGCACAAAGATGTATAAAGACATGAAGGAACATTTTTTGTGGGATAACAAGAAATGGGATATTATTAATTATGTTTCTGGATATTTGGTTTTCCAATAAGTGAAATAAGTGATCTAGCATCCTAAAGTATCCCTATAACCTATTTTTATTCATATTTGGACATGTGATGAAATTACTATGGACTTTATCATGGGACTACCAAAGGCTCCTAAAAGTAATGATGCAATATGGGTTATAGGTGATCCCTTAACCAAATCTTCTCACTTCATCTATATAAGAGAAGACCCACCTCTTGAGAACTATGAATGGTTATATATAAATGAATTTTTAATACTTCATGTTGAAACACAATAAATTGTTTCTGATAAAGAACCCTACTTTATGTCAAAATTATGGAAAAGACATCAGAAGGATCTCAACCCTGATCTTCATTTGAGCACTGCCTGCTATCCTCAAACTGATGGATAGTCTAAAAGGAATATTCAAATAGTGCAAGGCATATTGAGGTAATTCTCCCTCAACATTCAAGGTATGTGGGATCATTATTATTGATACTTCGTTTTGTCACAAAGTATGAAAAGTGATAAAGGGAAATTCCTTAGAAAATGGAGGAGAAAAAGTATGAAGAAAATCCATATTTTCAAAGGCTTTAAAATTGAATTTCCTTAGTCAATGTAAGTATCTGCTAGTGCACATGGAACTTATACACCGAATTCTGGTGCACAACCCACTTGTGCACCCCACCAACATTTCTCCCAAGGACACTTATTTTCCTATAAATAGACCCTTGGGGCTTACATTTGTATAGATAAATTTCCCTGAAGCATAATTACTTCAATGGTCACCCTAGTGATTTTCTCAAGACTTTAGAATCCTTTAAGGTAGTTATTTAACACCTACAGTAGAGGAATTGAAAGAGGATCATAGGAATTAAGTCCCTTTAGTGTTTGGAGTTCATAACACTTGCGTGCCTAAATCGCCCAACCTCCCTGAATCAGAAACACTTGTGCGCCACCCATTGCTCTCAAAGGAACTTAAGCTCCCCACTTCCAGAAATACCCATGAATACTCTTGAAGGCTTGATTATAATCTTGATAAATTATTAACATCTAGTTTGTTCATCACTTAAGTGAACATCGGGTCTCTTATGCCTACTTGCACTCCCATACCTGTAAACCAGATACTTGGGTGCCATTTTTTGTTTCACCTAAGCTCTTTAGTCGATAAGACTTTCATCAAGCCTTCTTCAAAACCATTAATGTAATGGATTAATCTTTATTGGATCCCTTGTCTGAAAGGGATTATATTGAAAACTCCACAAAAACATCATGACTCATCAAAACTTTGGGAAAGGAACATCAGAATGTCTCCCATTTGGGTTTGTATATCCATAGTTAAAGGATTCACACACTTTTTTTTCAATGGGGATAGGATTAATGGAGTGTATGTGGGTTTTTATATCCACAGTAACATGGAAAATTATCCCATGATTATTATTGGGAAGTTCCTGGTTTGGAGGATTAGGTTTTTGGTTATGATTTCCCCTTTTCATCTCTAAAACCTGGAACCTCGGGTCTCTGGTATGGAAGGTATGGTTCACACTTGCATTCCCATTAAAGAAAATGATAATTCTCCCTTCCCTACCAGGACTAATGTTAGGGCAGCCATCCTGGTGTAAGCTCTCTAACCAGTCATGTAGGAGGTTGCATTCTTTCTCCTCTCTAGTTCCTTCACCTTCACTCCTTCCTTACATTGGACCCTTGCCCAATGTAAAGAGAAGAGAGGGAAGGTTTTTCGCCTCACCCTCTTCCCCAGTCACCTCAACCTCATCCACCCTTGACACTATAGGTGCATCCTCTTCCACTAGCAAAGGAGGAAAAGTTTGGGTGTGTTTTTTGAATAATTAACATCCTCTTGTTTCTGACACAGATCATGACTCATGTGGGCATAGAAATTTGTGATGATCACATCATTTGTATAAACACCAACATTGAATGAACTATGAGTACACTTATTCCAATCATAATTGGTATATTTATGATTCCATATTAGGGTATGAGGTCATTGGATATCCTCTTCAAGAATCCAACCTCAATTCCCTTAATCTGGTCATCCTTCTAAGGAGTAAGCCCTGAATTAAGCCCCCAAATCACCAAGGATCTTGAACTATGAGAACTCTGATTCCCACCATAATTAGGATACATAAGAAAACTTCATCAGGACCCAAGCTCACTGGATATTCTCTTCAAAAATACAACATCAACTCCCTTAATCTAGGCATCCTCCTAATGAGTATACCTTTAGTTAAGCCCACAAATCACCAAAGCATCATTTTCAGAAAGTAATCCCAAAATCACCTTTCTCAAAGGACTACACTCTCCTATGAGACTCATCGAATTACATGGGATTTTATTCCCATGCAAATGGGATATGTAGGAAGATTCTTTGTGGTTAAAACCCAACACATTAGAACAACCATGTTCTTCTTAGGCCATATTCCCAACGGTGTCTAGTCTTACTTGGAAAACCATATTCTTTCCAATTTCCTTGGGCTTCTTTTCCATAAGTCCCATGCCAAACCAGTACTAAGCACCTTTTTCTTGTATATCCATTACACATGACATTAAGTTGAATAGATAGGTCCTTATAACATGACCTTAAAAGTTTTTATGTGTCCCATTAAGAAGAACTGAACTAAGAGATTTCTAATTCCTATCATAAGGATATATAGGTTTCCCATTTATTGGTGTGATCCCAACATCAAAATAAACCTTCGTCTTCCTAGAGGACAATAAATTGCAGAGTTCCCCACTGAGTGTCTTAAAAACCTGTATCATCATTATGATGCTTAAAAGAATCTCTAAATAGTATATGAGAGGATATCATTGATAGGGAACCTTTAATGCATATGGATTTCTCCATTAATGAAGAACCTCTAATACATACAGATGACTATAAAATTCACACATTCTAATAATTGATGGAAAATTCCAAGGGAAACCTATGTTATACTTTCTGAATTAAAAAGGATTCATGAAAATATCTAAAATTTATAATGGAGTCCCATAGTAGAAAATAATTCCCCCCAAAAGGAGGTGATGAGTCTGACCTCCCATCATCTCAAACAATACATGTTATTATGTATCATATGTTCAAAATCAACAAATTCCTTCCATTGGGAAGGAGGACATTTTGGATAAAGAACTATTGGCTATTTCCAGTTCTATAAATAAGTCCAATGGAAACCACCTGAAAGCTGGGATTCCAAACAAGAACACAAATTCCAAAGAACTACGAAACAAAAATGGTGAACCTAATTTGAATCCTTCACCATGTTAATAATGTTACCAATCTGTGAGGCCCCTATCAATCAATAAAGGAAATCTACACAAAGGAATCAATAATGAATTCATCCATCTAAAAGTTGTTGGTTTAAGAGATTTTATTGTTTTTTCCATGTTTTCTCAGAACTCCCTTTACTATAAGTGTATTCCTTCAATTTTTTACCTATGAATGCCCCGGTTGTTGCTCTAGATAGATCATTATTTTCTAGAATGATGTCTTCACCAACTCATAGTCTTCAACACTGGGTCTCCAATTTATTAGTAAGGGAATAACTTCAACATGGTACTGTCCCAACCTTGTAGGCTGCCTGATAGGATCTCCAGGTTAACAATAACCCTCGATCATCTGGTTAGCGATGACCAATGGTCAATAAGAAGACAATGCCAAAAACCGTCTTCAACTGTTTTAGGTACTTCTCCCCGGAACTCAACAACTGGTTCCTCCTATACTATAGTTAGTTGGATCATGTGGTCACTAATGGACTCAATTCAAATATTCAAGGGTCCTTCCCAAGGACTCCCACCAACAATCGTCGTCAGTAGAATCTTACGGCAGTGAACCCCCAACATGATGGGGTTGTTACCTCTAGCTATTCAGCCCAGGTCCAACAGACAAGGGCGTGCAAGAAAAACCACCAGGGACAAAGTTTTTACAACAGGGAGCAGGTTCTTACCTACACCCCCTCTATATAATTATCTCGACCTATCTTGATGGAAAACAACGAATGGGAACATACAACCGTCCGTCCCAATTTTACTGCCCCAAAAACGCTTCTGGAAGTGACCCACTAATCTCACCAGTTAAATTCGGTGGATTACTGTGAATAGGTAAATACACCTAATTACAAACTATCATCCAGTTAGCTAGCTCATTTGACTTCATTCAACGAATCCTACAAATCAAATGTGGTGGAAACTGGTAAACAGGACCATACACCTGCTTACACACACCAATTATGTTAGGAGTGTCATCTGTTAGTATTGTAATAAGGTTGTCAACTATGCTTGGAAGAAAATATCTAGTAGGAACATACACCTTATAGTGTTCATCAAGCCTACCAACAGTCTTGTTTGGATGAACCTGGAGAAGTCAGTCAGAAAGCTCTGATGACCAACCTGGGGCAGACTCAACTCTCTTCTCTCATACATGAGTACTTTAATTACCCACTGATAGGAAAGGGGTATAAAAGAATGAATGTACACCTAATACAGATACTGAATGGACGTATATTCTTTTTCA
Organism: Viscum album; assembly: GCA_963277665.1. Classification (NCBI taxonomy): domain Eukaryota; kingdom Viridiplantae; phylum Streptophyta; class Magnoliopsida; order Santalales; family Viscaceae; genus Viscum; species Viscum album. The sequence continues at coordinate 124,308,260 of OY728142.1, read as the reverse complement.
AGCCGCAGAAGTCGCCAAACACATATTAGCAATGGTGAAAGGGTAGACGCAAATTCCTGCCCATATTCTGGAATCATTCCAGAATTTCCTAACAAAACATTCAGTAGTACCAGGGTAATAGACACATAAATCTATCCCCACACCTAGGATGAAACATCAACATGCCATCTTGGAGTAGATACATACCGCTTTTCCAGTCCATGAGAGTTATGGGGCATACTCCCCCATATCATACAGACAACCGGATTGAGAGCATACATCCTTTCCAATTGGAGGTAATCATCCCATTCTGATGCCCATTCCAAAGAAGAAACATACACCAACCCAAGATAACCACTTCTCCCAGAAAGTGTCCCCAACTATGTGTAAAAGAGCATCCAAGAAGAAGTCTCACCAAACACAGTTGGAAATTCAAGAGCCAATGTGTGATCTGGATCCTCTTGATGATGGAGTTCATGAATCCCTCAGACATTTATCCTTTTTCAAGTCAAGATCCTACCCTACCATTACCAAATTATGGGATTAGTAGCAGTAATTATGAATTTCCTCATTGAAAAATTCACCATGAGGCTTGCTTCAAAAAAACTTGGTCAATATAAAGAGTTTATCTTTTTATGAGAGCCACAAAACCCTCCGCGTGGCCAAAAGACCAAGGAGAAACATGATTTATCCCTTGCTATAATCCACCATTGTGGTCATACCCATGATGGAATTCACTATGAAATTCTTCTCCATGGTAGTTTTTTTCATTGTCAAGATAATTCCCTAATCGACAATGTAGTAATAAAAAATCCATGTTTCCTTGAGGAATATACCAATGTAGGTCCAACCATTTCTAATTCCTTTTCACTCATAAGTGAAACACTTTCTAAACCAGATGACATCCTAAGGAAATGGTCATTCTCAGAACCTTCCTTGGATCATTTTTCTTATAATATATCAGAGGAAAAAGTAGCTTATTCCATTATTTATAATAAAAAAATCGAGAAGCATCCACTCTGGTCAGACCAAGTAGATAAACCTCTTGCAAAAGATGATGAAGATATGTTGAATATGAGAAAACAATTGGCTAAAGGAGATGTACCAGTCATGTTTTAGACTTTGGAAAAATATCAATAAAACATTGTGGAATTGATGGTACAAAATTTCATTCATGATGTCTGTCTCAACATATGGAAAACTCTTCATCATTTGAAAACCAAAGTATTACCATATGATGAATATCAAAGTCATGTAAAGGTTATTGAAGGGTTGAAATACAAAATCAACAAGGAATCTATCTTAGTTTTCTGACATCCCAATGTTGAAAAGCAGCAGATAACCCATCAGTGTGCATGCCTTGATGCACTAAAGAGGCTACATCAGTTAATTTATGATACCTCATTTGGTGTTTGTATCAAAGGATGGGGTTCACATGGAGCATTTCATTTCACTATGCTCCGAAATTAGTAAAGCTCGCCAAAAGTTGTCTTATGCAATGTTGTTACCCATGACTGGATTCAATCAACAGATTTTGTGTGTAATAAAGTATATGCTCATGAACAAGCCTCAAATAGCTCACATCAAAGTCAGGACCAAAGAAAGGAAGCTAAGGAGGTACTTTTACATCAAACATATGATAATCTTAAGTAGGCATCCTTCTTTGAGGATGTCATCCATTAGATGGCGCAACTATATGAAATAGCACAGCGGACTTCCGAAAAAAGTGATTTAAGGGTTTGTCGAATAATACACCCAGCCAATATTTGGACCAAAATTTGAAAAATAAGAAGAGAAGTTGCGAGAATCTCAGTTATTGTTGTTCAAGAGCCACCCCAGGCTGTAGGGATGGGGGCTTGTTTAATTCAAACATCGAAATAAATAAAAAATAGGTTCAAAGGTTTAAAGAAGAAGAAATGAAATAGCCCCGACCTGTAGGGATAGGAGATTTTTCACATATATAATCCCATACTCAATAGAAGTATTTTTCTCCCATTTATGGAAGAACACACAAAGTGAATGCACAACTAAAATATCTAAGGATTCCCTTCTGGTTACTATCTGTAAAATAGTTCCTGAGAATTCTGCATATAAGAGAATAGAGTCTCATGAAAGATACATATGGTTAAAATCTTACAAAGTTATTGATAGAATGCCATCAATACATTATGAATCAGGGAATGTCATTAATACCATTTCAGAAGATTTTCCACATAATGGTTCTAGTTTAGGGGAGTCAGAAGATGAAGTTCTTACCCATAACACGGTACATACTGATGAAAATGAAGGAGGCGTGCGTACCCGAAATTAAAGGGTTACCCAAAATTTGGGTATTCCATCAAGTAATAAACTCTCACCCCTTCTAAAGGAATCTAACAAGGGGAAATATAAAAGTGAGATCATGTCTCACTTTTCCATTGAAGAATGTCAATCTCTTTTGCTTGAAGAAATATTTTCCCAGCAATAATTGGATATGAAATGGTTGAAAAGACACAATATATAGTTACTTCCAAGAAGAATTTCTTCCAGGCATACCCCCCATGCAGATCCTCAACTTGCACATCCTGTAGGATATCCTCAGTAATGTGGGTTTCTTACAACTAAAGATGCATATAATGACTTCCCTCCATTGGGTACATAGCTAGGGTAGGATCAAACAGATCCTTATAGTGATGTATCCATGAATTATCCAAGAAAAATACTAGTAGCCCCACCACCGGTGGTATTTCTAGTCTTCACCTGGGTTCAACCTCTAGCTGTTGTAACTGTACAGGTCCCAGCTCATCCAGATATTCCCCAAATTGTTTTAAACACAATTGAGGAATTAATAACTCAATTGGAAGATATAAAACAATGGTATGTGCCAGTACAATCATAAAATAAAGCTTATCCTGAATGGGTGGATCGGATCCCTCCCCCCCCCCCAAATTCTGAATACTACATTCCTTATATTTAATGGTTTGGGAGATCCAGAGAAACACTTAACGCATTTTCTTTCTCATTGTGATACCATGATGGAGACCCCTCAACAACAAGAAGTATTACCTCTCATATTCTTTGTGAAATCATTATAGGGACCAGTTTTTGTCTTATATGCAAGCTTGAAATTTTGATCAATTATTGGATGTGAAGATCTCTGTTAGAAATTCCTTCTTCAATTCAGCTCAATGGTGCCAAAGACTACACTTTTTGATCTAAAAAATGAAAATAAAGGGTAAATTAAAGAGTTTTAGATTTTATTTCTTGACGTAAAGGATTAAAAAATTCCTTAAATATGGAACTCCCTCAGAAATATTTTCTTCCAATTTTTGTGGAAAATCTACGTGATGAGTTACGCACACCACCAATCCCTATGATACACACTGGAGGGTTTTGGGACTTTGCATAAATCTCCCTACAAATAGAGGGTTCCATTATGGAAAATATATCTAAATATCATGTAATTCCATAAGCTTTGGGAATGACAATAGGGAATGTAGAGGCTACTATAGTCACACTCAAACAACCACATATATCTGCTTCCACTTAAAAACATTCATCATACCAAAGGGATCCACCTCCCGAGCATTAGCAGAAATGACCATCTCATCAAGATGATAAAAAAGATCAAATATAAAGATAGTTTGAGTAATTAAAGAACAATTATATACTTTTTATAATGAACAAGTTCATTGTTACATAATTTCATCTTTGGAAAACAATTTGGTTCAGTTACCATGGAAAAAAATACTGAAAAAACAAGAAGATGAAGATTTTCTGAAATATTGTCCGTTTAACCAAATGTTGGTACATCCCATTCAAGAGTGTTTGGTTTTCAAATACCTCATAAAAAATGGCAGAATCTGGATAAGTGAAACTAAAAAGTTGATCAATCCAATTATCATGTGTTACTGCTTCTGATCTAGAGAAAGAAGGTGAATCTCAATAAGTAAAAAGAATAAATGAGTAGAAATATGATGATTGGATGAATAGGAAAACAATTATCCTAACTCATTCCATTTTACGAACATAGTTCAAACAACCAATTGTGTCTTCTACCACTTCCACCACAGAAAACCCACCTTCATCAAGGGATCAGTCCTCCAATGGTCAATCCTCAAAGAAGCGACATGATCAGAAGGACAAAGAGGAGTTACAAGAAAATGATCTCATATCAAGAACAAAGTTTTCCTTGACTCTGGTAGATTTGATGGAATCTTTTTCAAATGTATGGGCACTTCCCTACTAAACGACCCAACCAAAACTGACCTTTCTAGAATAATCTTCATCCGATGAAGAATTGATCTTTGGATCTGTCATCATTATCCACTTAATAGATCCATACACAAAGGATGATTCTGGTTATGATGTGTTTGAATTCCCTATACCTAATTGGGGAACTAGCATAAGAATACATGGTCGAGGATACAAGAGAACACATGGGTATTCTAGAAACCACTATTTAAAATCTACCCTTGTTCGAATCGTATATGCAGCAAAAACTTGTGGAAGAGCCCTTCAGCGAGCTCTGCAAGAACAAGGATGTTCTCCAACACATGGCAGGATCAGTCCTGATATGATTATTTTAGAGGATTGATTATAGGATACCCCATAATTTTCTTAAAAAGTATATAGGCCTTGTTAGTCTAATATACCAAAAAACTGAATTATATCCATCTTCTGCCCCAATACATGGTACATCCACATCAGAAGCATCAACTTCCAAGACACCTGCAAAACTGCATCTCCATGTTCAAAAACAGAAACCTCTGGACCAAAAGTATGATGTTTTTAAACTTATATCCCATGTTCCATCCATGTTGTCAATCTTGGATTCCTAGAATCTATCAAAAGATCTTCGAGAAGCACTTATTGAGGCTTTTTCATGTCCTCAAGAGTTTGAAATTGATGTTGCTTTTGCTGAGGTTTATCCTATGGAGAGTGATCCTGCAGAATTTCATGTAGTTATATATTTTATGGATGAATATGAAGATGATATTTTAAATGGACACATCAGGCCCTTGTACCTATCTTGTAGTGTTAATGATACAGACATCTGATAAGCCTTCATTGATAATGTCTCATGAGTAAACCTCATTCCCATCCATACACTTCATCGATTGGGCCTTACTAAATTTGAATTATCTCCTTCCAATTTCGTATTTTAAGGTTATGAAAAGAATGAGCAATAAACTCTAGGAAGAATTACACTCAGAACTCAGTTTGGGGATCTTGTTTCTAATTCATATTTTATGATTGTCTGTCAGGACACAGACATTAACATTTTTCTTGGAAGGCCTTGGCTACATCAACATGTGGCCATTCCTTCGTCTGATCACCAATTTCTCAAAATACTTCTTCAATGGAAAAATTGGGACATTATACGGTGACACAGAACCATTCAAATCGTGTGAATATCAGTATATTGAAGCAGAATTATATCACACGAAGGGAACGAGGTTTGTGACAAAAGAGGTAACAAGAATCAATGATTTAAATGTCCTAGAAAAAATCCTAGCTAACCCATTAAAAATTTTGAGTATAGATTATGAGGTTCCTATCAATCTAATTGAATGGATAAACCAAAATCCAATAACTCATCCACTAGCTTCCATAATGTCAATTACAGTAATCAAGCCGAACAGCATGGGAGAAATTATTGATTTACTATACAGTGGTGAACGCTTAAATGAATATTTATTCATTTCATGTACTGAACTTCAGAAAGTCTTTGCTTCATCAATCAGACAATAATAAGTTGTCACAATACTATATGAAGACAAGGATTTTGATTCCTAATCCATCATCACCACTTCAATGCACCAAAAAGACCCTTCATCATTAATAGGGTCAGAAATAGTTAGCTCATCTTCAGGATGTTCGAATACTGACTCCTCCTATAGCTTTGAAATTTTTTATTCATCATCCACTATGAATGTAAAAATATAAGACGTGACACATTAGGAATAAGAAGATCATAGGTATGATCCTCTAGATTTTGAGGAAGGCATCTTCACCACTATGGATGAGCTCAGAGAAATAAATCTGGGTACAGAAGAAGATCCATGCCCCCACCCTAATTAGTGTGGACATGTCTTATGAAGAGAAAGATATGTATTCTTAATTTTTAAAGAAACATTGAGATATATTTTCTTGGAACCATACAAGAATTTCCATACCTTAATCCTGATGTATCTTCTCATCATTTGGGATTTTCAGAAGAGTATTGAGGATTCAAGTAGGCAGTTTGAAAAACACCCCTGACTCATGCCTCAAAAAATAAAGCTGAAGATGATAATATTATCAGGGCTAAATTTTTCAATGTGGTTCAATAACCCAAATGGATAGAAAACATTGTCTTAGTAAAAAAGAAAATTGGGAAAATCAGAGTTTACGTTGATTTTAGAGATCTTAACTGGAATTGTCCCAAAGATGACATTCCAGTTCTAATCACAGAACATTTAATTGATTCAACGGATTTATGTGAAGCTCTTTCCTTCATGGATGGATACTCTGGGTACAATCAAATCAGAATGGCCCAAGAGGATGAATAATCTATATCCTTTTGAGCCCCTCAAGGTTTGTTTTTCTATCAAGTAATTCCCTTTGTCTTATAAAATGAATGTCCAATGTATCAACATGCCAGGCACCGTATCTTAAAACCCTTCTAAGAAAAATCTGTCAAATGTTATGTGGATGATCTGGTAGTCAGATCTAGACAACATTCTAATCACTTGAATGATTTGGAGACCATATTCAGTAATCTTCGGCAACATAATTTGAAGATCAATCCTTTGAAATGTGATTTTGGGGTAACCTTAGGAAAATTCCTCATCTTTTTTATGCCATCTTCACATTGAAGTTGATCATGAGATGAAAAAATAAATCCACGGCATGTTACCTCCTCGAAATTTGAAATAATTAAGACAACATCAAGGAAACATGGCCTATATTCGGTGCATTATCACCAATTTGGAAGGCATGTGTTTACGCTTCACCAGATTAAAGAAGAAGGGAGTCACCTATCAATGGACTGAAGACTGTTAAGAGGCATTTGATACCCTCCAAAAATATATCTTGAGTTCACTAGTATTAATTAAACCTGTTGAAGGAAATATACTTATTCTCTATGTGACATATTTAGAGCGATCATTGGGTGCCTTCCTTTCCCAAAATAATGATGTTGGGATGTAAAATAGTCTTTACTATTTCGGTCAAACTATTCTTGACATAGAGACTTGATATTCAAGTATCGAGAAGTGGTACCTGGCATTAATCTTTGCAGTACATAAATTGAGGCACTACCTACAACATCATGAGGTCCAATTGGTATCTTTCAATAACCCACTCAAATTTGTCCGCAATCGTCCTATTTTTATAGGGCATTTGGCATGATGGGTAGTTATTTTGAAAAAATTTGATATTCAGTTTGTGGCTTAGAAGGAAATAAAAGGCCAATATTTGGATGATTTCCTTGATGAACTCCCATCTGTAGAAGATATATCAATGAATATTGAACTTCCTAATGAAGAGGTCTTCTATTTTCAAGATAATCCCCAAACATTGGAAATGTGATTTAATGGTTCTTTCAGAAGTCCAATAGGGAAGATAATGGAAACCCCTTAACTCATCAAAGTTAGGTTAAGAATTTCACTTATCTCCCGAGAAAATTTAGTGTTTCCACATTCCTTTCTGTTATTAGAAGGAGGTACCAACAATGAGGTAGAATATCAATCTCTCATCACAGGCCTAGAATAGGAACTCCAGGTATAATTGAACCACTTTAAAGTGAAAGGTGATTCATATTTGGTAATAAAAAAAATAAATTGATATTATTCTATCAGAAAAGAAGATTTGATACCTTTGTGTGATTAGGCCAGAGGTGTAATGGATGAATTTCCCTCAGAGTAAACATTTTATTATTTTATGTGATCACAAAATTCTCAAACCGATGTACTGGGTAATACAGACATAACCCTGACAAATTCAAATCAGGATGATAGAATCATCAGTATTTCCCATCATCATGTGGTTTCACATTTTGTTCAAACTAGAATAGAGAAAATTGTTGAAATCGGCCCTATGTATGAGATTTATGGTCATACCATGGGATGGATGACAACCATCATGGAATAACTTCAAAATAGAATACTTTCATCATATAGAGCTAAAAATGAATAGATCTGATAATGAGTGGCCAATTTCACTCTTTATGATGGTCCAGATCACAAGAAGATCCTCTACAATTGAAGCTTTGATGGAATTATCTTTAGGGGTATTGACGAAGAAGAAACTACAGCTGTCATGAAAGAAGTACATACAAGAGCTTGTGGTGCTCACTAGTCTGGGTATAGACTTTCTGATCAAGTTAAAATGCTTGGATATTTCAGGCCTTCAATGACGTAGGATTGCAAAAATTTGAAAAATAAATATCATCCCTACCAAGTGCATGCCAACTTCATTCATCAACCCCTAGAGTTGTTACATACAAATAAATACTTCTGTCCATTTTCCACATCGGGAATGTATATAGTTGGACCTTATCCACCAGCTATGGCTAAGAAGTTCAAGTATATTATTACTACTACTAATTTCTTCTTTAAATGGTTGAGGCAATATCTTTCAATGAAGTTGGATCCAAAAGCTTTTTAGTTTTTTCAAATTTAATATCATTTTCAGATTTGGTGTCCCTCAAACAATATTTTTGGACAACAACACCAATTTTTGTTCTGTGGAAATAAAGAAGTTATATCAAGAGCACAATATCAAATCTAACCATTCACCTTGCTATCATGAAATGTCCAATGGATAAATAAAGGCTTTCAACAAGACCCTATCAAATATACTCCGGAAGATGGTTGATAAAGATTAGAAATCATGGACTAATAAACTTTTTCACATTTTATGGCCTTATCAGTCTACTACCTATACTGCCACTCAGGTAACTCAATACTCATTAGTGTATGACACAGAATCAGTTTTTCCAATTGAACTTCAATTTGCTTCACTCTGAGTTGTAATCTGTGATTAGTTATCTACATATGAAAAGTATCAGAAGCGATTTGATGTTCTTGAACGATTATACAAAAAGGGATTACATAATTTGTATCATATAAAAGTCTATCAGAATATAATAGCATGAGATTTTAACAAGAAAGTTTTCTTCTGCTCATTTCTTCAAGGGGTTGGTATTGGTCCTCAGGACTCCAATGATACCAGGAAAGTATCCTCCAAATTTTGATCCAAAGTGAGAAGGACCATATACTATAAATAAGGTCTACTCAAATGGATCTTATTGCCTAATATGAATGGATGGAGATCATATTAATACACCAACCAATGCGAGATTGTTGAAGAAGTACATTGTATAACTACACATCACACAATGTCCTCACTGCATGACACTAAACTTCATAGCACAAATTCATAGTCTCAAAACATTAAACTATATAACTACCATAAGCATCCATGCTGCACTATGATAAATGTGTAGAATCTTTATCCTTGTCACATGATGTTAAAATGCATGTCATAATTTGTCCTCGTTACAAGACATAAAACTATACGGTTAACATCTTCTCTATTTGACATTAAGATCATATATATGAAGGCATCATTGAAATCATTGCTAATTATTAGTGGCACATGAGTTCCATTTCTCCCTATGTTTGAATAAGATCTGCATAGGGGCCCTATTTCAAGAACTATTTATTGCTTGATTCTCATTTTCAATGAGATGCGTAGAGATGCATGGATCTCCAAACATGGGACTAACTGCAACCACAGAGAAATTTATTTCCCTTTTATCTTCTTGTATATGAATTAGATCTATACAAAGTGAAGTTTTAAGATACATTGTTTGATCTTCACACCATTATGTGTCTTAAGTTTAACAATTCTTCCAAAATGTGTGAAAGCCCTCATCTCCTACATCAAACTCAATTGATGAGGGAAATTATTATGTCAAGAACTATTTTTTTCTTGATTCTAGTTCTAATGGTATACATAAAGAAACCTAGATCTCCAATACTGGTCCTAGCCACAAAAAACCATTTATTCCTTGTTTATGAATCAAATCTGCATAGGGAATATTCAAAGAACTATGTATGGATTGATTCTCATCCATATATGATACATAGTGACACCTGAGTTTAATTCCCTAGTCTAGCTGCAATATTTATTCTTTTTTTACATCGGAATCACTTCATGTTCTTGCTGCAAGACTCTAAATTGCACAGAAAAAAGTCATAGTTGCCCGAAATTAAAATACAAAGCACCCAAAGAACTACATATCGATATATTATCATCCCATTGAGATATGTAGTGAAATCTAGACCTCATCTCCTAGTCCCATCCATGGGATAAATTTTCTTCTCTCTTCTACATATAATGAACAATATATGTTGGAGTATTCATTTTGGGTTCTCTCCTTAGAGATCCCACTAAAGAAACATGAATTTCCCCATTTTACATACGAGTCTGATCTATGTAAGGGACTCTAAACTCATGTCCAATGTTGATTCAAATATTTCTCATGTGCATTGAGCATTACCCCCTTTTGTATTTCACACTCTTAATATTGAATATTTTCAGATATTCATAATATGTCTTATAGTTTTTATTGATAGTGTTTCTAATATCTAAGAACTCTTTTTCATGACTATATAGTATTTACCCCATGGTGGCCTTGCATCAGATGCCTACATAATGGGCATGTCATTCAAAAGATGCCACTATTTTTCTATGCAGCATATACCCTAGTCATCCCTGCATAATACAACCCCGATCATGGGTTTGTCAAAAAATGGTAACTTATTTCTTAGTACAAGCATCTTCTATACCCTTCAATCTTTGATGACCACATACAAAAATATGTATCTTAAAGATGTCATATATGTATATTTTTCTCATTACCCTTCTCTCGATCTAAAAGTCTTCAAGACCATGGTTTACATATTTCCCTCTCCTTGTGTTCAACATAACATGAAATAACCATGGATCATTAGACAACATATGATATATTGTATCCATTTTTGTCATAGTCATATGACCTAAAACTATAGACACCATACTTCTTATGTTTGGGTTAGACCTTTGTAGAAACACTATTCCTCCAGTTCTTTGGAAATCATGATTGGAAATACTCTTTCCATATTTAGGTACCTCTGTCCATTGACCGAACACTATGATGTGGAAATTATGAATCTCCATAAACTTTCTTCTTCTTTGAGCAATAGAATGTAAAACTTTTTAGAACTCTTTTTCATGACTATGCAGTACATGCCCCTAGTTGGCCTTGTATAAGTTTCCTACATAACAGGTCTATTAGTCAAAAGATTCCACTATTTGGATATGTGGCTATTCCCTAGCTCGACCTTCATAATACAACCCCCATAATGGTTTCGTCAAATAATGGTAACTTCATTCTTATGAAAGACTTCATCTAATGAATTTTACCCCTTTTCCTATATCATTCTTCAGAGCCAAAAATTCCTAAATCACAGTTTAAAATTCATCCCTTCCATACCTGAACATGGTAGTATGTTTCCAAACAATTTAACAAGAAATTGGAAAGTATCAAACCTTTTTTCAAAGATAAAGACCTTATATTAATGTGCACAATTTTCTCACCGCATAACTTAAAACTACATAGTACAATGTCCTCACTACATGACTTAAAACTGCATATCATGATATCAAAAATCCCCATTTTGTAAAAATTCTAAACCATTCCTCATATACCAGGTTTGTGTTGAGGTGGTTTTCCTAACTGAAAATTATTTTTTATTAATAAAGAAACTTTTGAGGTAAAAGTGAGAAACCAAAATTTTAAACAAACCCAAACAACACTAAATAGAAAACCAGAAACCACCTCAACCAAGCATAAGCAGCAACCGCTCACTCCAAAGAAAGACCACTCAGCAATCCCATGCAAGCATGGTCCCTTCTGATGGAAAGTCATCCCTCTGAGTCAGCCACATCCCAAATGGCCTTCCAAGGAAGAAGCAGCGTGATCTAGCCCATCTGAGCCGATCTAGCCCTCCAACATTTCCACACACAACCCGGACAGTAACTCAACAAAGCATTAGTTAGTGAAAGAGTAAACAGAGTCATTGAAAACAAGTCGAATTCTACCAGAGACCATGTCCCTGAACAACTTCCAGGATAAATTTGAGACCTGCAAAAGAGGATCCCCCCTTATCAGGGCTTCGAAGGAAGTAGTCAGTCTATTCCAAACCTATATGTACTCCTCGAGTCTGATCAACCCCTTATTGAAGCCTCTAACCAGGATCGTATCCTGCTTGTCAACCCAGACATACTGATCTGCATCCAGATCCACTTCATGATTCCGGCCCATCATCTTGGCTGCATCCTCTTTCGAGGCGTTGAGAAATAACACATGCTCTGTCACCACACCATCTAAGCTTAAAACCATATCCAAGGAGAGTTCATGTTGTCCAGGTGATTTTAGGTGACACGTTGATGTGGTTTTCCTATTCATGACATATGTCGGCATAGATAACCCTTTATTATTATAATCTATTTCCTTGGAAAAACCACCCATTGTGGTCTCAATTCACCCAAATATTTTTTTCCATTTTCTATTAACAATAAAATGTTAAATTACTAGGATCTATTTTTCTTGATTATGGAGTGTGTTCCCCCAGAGGCCTTTCATAAAATTTACCTACATAATAGGCATGTCAATCAAGAAATTTCACTATTTATCTATGAAGCATATGCCCTAGTAGGCCCTACATAATACAAACCCCATAACAGGTTCATCAAATAATGGTAGCCTCATTCTTGGAAAGGACCCACTTTATGATTTATACAAGTTTTAGATTTGGTTACCATGAAAATCATGACTCAAGATTCCCATTGGATGTATTTAAATAATATTAGGGAAATTTCTAGCCACTAAGCCCTGTTTGGAATCTAATTTAAAAATTTATAGTCAAAGCTATTCGACTTTAAATAGCAGCCTTTTGTCCAACATGCATGACTATAAACTACCAATTACAAGGGACATAGTACTCACCAGATTAAAAACCCTCAATGGGAACCATGGACAAAATTAGAGTCTTAGTTCCCTAGACTTATATTTTTTTATGGTTTAGGAAGTATTAAGCAAAAAAAACCAAAAGATACAATGTTTGTGGGGTTTTCTTGTATAACCCTAGTAAAAATAAAGCTGCGCTTACTAGGCCCATTGGATTATGTAACAAAAAAATGATAATAAGAATGAAAACACATATGATTAAAGAAACAATGATTTTCATTTGTGAGTAAAAAAATTCACAAAGGATAATCCAAAAACTGGAGTCTCTCTATCATAAATCACAATAGGTTTTCTATATAATATATCATTTGGTTAATGGCCTCCTAAGCCTCATCAAATTCATATTGAAGTTCGGTTAGCCAACCAGTTTCGTTCTCTTCAGCATGAAGAACTACTTCCTTATCATCTACAATTGATTTTTAATAATCCTTCTGGACATATCCTATTGAGTCATGAAGCTGGTCAAGATCCTGTGTGATAATGTCTATCCCTTGCTGAAGATGTAACTATTGAAAAGTCTTTTATTTAATTTTCTTCTATAGTTCTTTCAACTTTTCAGTATGATTGGCCTCATCTTCGGATAACACTGCTTGGAATTCATCAATGTTGATCAATGAACTAACATTTATCAGATATTCCAAAGCCTCTGACCTGGTTCCCTTTTTCATATAATCTCTTTCACTGTAGTATGAATTTCACACTATTCAAAACCTCCAAATCCTAGTGTAATGAATAGAGATGGAAGTTGTGGAATTTGTGAGGGAAGTTCCTCAAAGGAGATTTGAAATATTATTTTCCAAATATTTTAACATCTCGCGTGACATGCAAGACAAAGATCCTTTTACAGTTCTAGGTCTAACTGATAATCACTATCGTAAGTAGGAACTTATTCTGGGAATAATGCTCTTAAAGAAGTTCCATGTTCTGCTCCTTCCTGGACAATGGTTACTTCAGTTCCTAATACTGTTTGAGCTGATGTAAAGGCATCACCTCCAGATCTAGCCATTGATGTTGATAACCCAATATGGTGAATTAAAAATTATGGTTATGGTTAGTTTCAAGGGATAAAAGGGTGAGAACAATCACAATATCAGTATATGTTACCTACCAATATATCGGCTAATTGAGAAGACTCCTCCCCAATATTCTTAGTTTCAACAGTTTTGGTTGATGTCTCTTGGTGGGGAATTGTGTCTTTAATTTTTTCAGGATCCTCTCAAGGAATATCAAGAATATTTTCTATCTCAAGATTCACCTGATCCAATGTCTCTGAAATGGTAGGATTGATAGGGATACTGATTCTTCCTTCATGCATCGTCGCTGTAGGATTTTCTTTAGATGGAACTTTATATTTCATCCAATCATAGTTAGAAAATTAATCATAATAATATTAATAGGACGAACAATAAAAACTTAAAGCCAGTTGGTTCTATATAAGGATCATAAAAATATTCTAATGCATTTGGTATATTAACGTGTTCTAATAATTCATCAACAGACATGCCAAGGTTAATCATAGCTTCTAATGATATCCCAGATCCCATGTCATTCTCACCTGTGGGAACACTCATAGTGGTTGTTTCGAAACCTTCATCTAACAACCTTTGACCCCAAACAACTTACTCAGCAATATTTGTGGGTTCATCTTCAGTTGTCTCACGGTTTTATGGTGCTTGTGATGAACCTAAATTATCAAAGGTTGGAAGTCATTTGTTTTCACATTTAGTGTCTCAAGAAGAACTACTAATTTACTAGAGGACTCCTCTCTTCTGGTAGTAGGAATATGAGAAATTTTAGTAATAGATGTTGATTTCTTTGGCCTAAATGCCTCTTCAACAACCACTGGGTTAGCAAAAATTTGTGCATATTTGGAAGCACCCTCCATAGTTTCTCATATCATATCCATGATTTCTTTAAGAGAAGAAACAGAATAAGCTCATGAAAATCAAACAAGTTTAAATACTTTATATGAATAAGGATAAAATTCATGTTGTTATGAATTTTTACCACTACTGGTAAAACATTTAACCGTGGTATTATTTCTTCTATGATTTTGTTTCTTCACCTTATTATGAGGACTTGCATCATCATCTCCAAAAACAGGTATTAGAGACTACAAGCCCCTTTCAATATCATCCTCTATGGCATGTTGTCCCAGTGATATCTCTCCCAATTCATGTGGTGAACTAGTGGCTCCAAGAGCAGTACCACTAGGGCTATATTGTGGTGATGGAAACTCAGTTGATTTTCCATTATCCAGCTGCATGTTAAAATGATATTTCCCTTTAGTAACAATGATTTGAGTAAATCCTAATTGTAAAGATGAAAAGAATGTGAGAAAAAGGAATCTTACATATTTATGATCTATAAAATCATGTCATTCTTCATCTAATGAAAGGTCAATCCCTTCAGTGGTACAACGATCTATCATTTCATTCACCCACATTGTGGTGGGAATTGATTCATCGGTTGCGTATATGAGAATTTCCAATTTTCATATATATGTTCTCCCTTCATCAAGATTATTCTTAAAGAGAATATCAGAAGAGTCCCTTAGATACCATGTTCCTAGTACATGAAACCCTTCACATAAAACTATCTACATGGTTTCAGTATCACAATGCAAACATTTCCATGTTTGGACAGCCTCTGGTCATATATATTCAGATTAAATTCTAGTGGTTAGTGAAGACGATCCTATAGATTTGGATTTGAGTTTCTTCTAAATTCATGTAGTCATAGATGCAGGATGAGAAAATAGGACTCATTTCTCTTATGAATAATGGTGGCTAGACTACCTTTGCACAACTTTAGTAGGGATTGATGGTGTCACTCTCTTGACTCTAATAGGTGGATTATATCTTGCATGAGGTTGATTTAGTAGGCTTGGAGCCTCATCACCTCCACCCTCTAACTCCAATGAATCATCCCCTGATGATAAAGAATTACAATTCAAATGAAAAGCATACTTTCTACTACCTCTATTTATCCCCACGCAAGGGACAACATGGTTTACCACCCCTTCAGGGTATAATGCGACCCAGTTCTCAGCGTACCAGATAGTCGATCTACTTATTGTATTGATGTCAGGTAAGTAATATATTGCCCTAGTTTTCTTTATAGTTGTTAGAAACCAAAGTTGTCGAGATACCATAATATTTTTATCTAATCTGATATAAACAATAAAAGATATGGTAATTTTTTGTAGACATTTGAATTGATGCACGAATCTATAAGGAGCATAGGACTCTTATATGATTTCATCATCAATCCTAGCGGCCAATATGCCATCCCTATAAGCTAACATATACGCCCTTAGTTCTATGCTGGCCATCCCATCATCAATAAATCACCCCGTAAAAGGATTTCTATAAATAAAAAGATGATATTTTTTGTACATACTAAGTATGGCCTTATTATCATAAGAGTTATGAGATAAGGTTGAAATACCATATAATGCTTAAACAGATGGTCAAAAAGAACTTCCAAAGACCTGTACCCCACTTTGTGTAGAATAAGTTCTAAAATGAGTGGCGATCCACCCCCAAAACACCTAAAATGGTCCAGTTATTCTAAAATGAGACATACCTCTATAAATATATAGTTATCTCTGATGAATATTTTATAAAATTGGGGTGTCCAACCCTACCATCCTCTTCTCAACTAGCTTGGATGCGATAACAAAAGTTCCTAGCCTTACACCTTCCTTGGAATCTCGAACCGATAATAGATACATGTTGAGCCACATGGCTAGGAAGCCTACAAGATGTGTCTTGACATGAATTTTTTAGTTGACTTCATACCCCCACTTTTCAAACTCTCATTTTTCTAATGTTGGATAGAAAGTGTCAGGTGTACCTCTTTTTTCTACCTTTGGACAGCTGGTTGGGAGAGTGAAAGTGGGACCCTTATCCTTCTCTTTACTAGGAATACTTGCATCCACTCCTCTAGATTAATATCCCTTCTTGTGTGGGACTTCATTGTGTTCATATTCTTGAGTTTATAAAATATCTTCATTAACTCATGAACCAAGGCTAGGGTCTTTTCAAAGTCTTTCCATGTAACCTTGGGAGGAATAAACTCATCGTACATATCTACAAGGATTTGAGCTCCAAATATCTTCTAGACATCCCACAAACTAATTCCTACTTCACCATGTGTCAAATGGAAGGAGTTAATTTCTAGACTCCATCATCTTAGTAACTATGGAACAAAATCATCATTCTTATTTATATAGGTTTCCCTGACCCATACATCCTCATAAATCCCTACACCCTTTATGTCATCCATAAATTCTGAACAAGTCTTGTGCACCCAATACACCCACATCAATGTAGGTTTAACACCCCCTCCTAGGTGTTAAATCCCAACTTTTCTTCCATCCTTTGGATTGATCTGTTTGAGAATCTTGAAAGATAGACGAATAGTTGTATGGATGTAGCCCGGGTGTATGTGCTTTTAAATCTAGAGCATGTAACGCCCCGAACCCAATTACCCAGAGTCGGTTCATTATTACATAATATTGGAATGATCACACAAAAGATAAACTCTCGAAGGACCGATTAGTTTGGTAGCCTTGGAAACACTACATACATTCATATTTCTTACATTACATAATAAAGTGAAAAAAACTACAACAAAATCTTGTCTTCATATCCCCTCATATTATCCCTATAGGTCATTCATAAAATACTTCTTTACGTCCTAGGAAAAATAAAACATTGAAAGGGGTGAGCTCAGATTCTCAGTAAGGATAACAATATAGTGGAAACATTCATAAATAAACATAAACATTTAAGGCAATGTATAACTAAAACAAAAGCCTTTTAAACTTGAACTTCAGCATAATATGGAAAATATAAAATAAAACAATTCCATTTACTCATTCACATGAATATTATACTAGACGAATAATCCCATGCAATATCAATAACCACTTTCATAATAATGGAATGCATAATTCCAGACAATCATAACCACATAGTCAAGGCCTTGTACCAAGACTACAAATAAATTTTTGTCAAGGAATTGTGCCAAGACACTATTTTGTCTCATGAAACCTACCGATGCATCGAGGAGCTATAGAGGGCTACACCAGTCACTTACTAAGTCCGTTGCATTCCTCATATGAAAAGATTGAAACATAACATGAACATTCGTATGAAAACTAGCATATGAAATGTCAATACTTTATCCACAAACCATGAATGGTATAAAAATAGCACATCCACAGTCAATCATAACTCATTCAATAAAATATGGAATATTGTATTCTAAAATATTAACCTCAGTAGAGAATAATGGATGATATTGACATAGATGAAAATAATCATCAAAACTATTTGTTTGAAATATCTTCCTTTTCCTTGAAAACATTTAAAAGTCAAACTATTTTTCATGAAGGCCTTTAAAATAGATTTTTTGAATCAAAGTGTCCCATAACACTTTGAAGCTTTTAAAAGAAATTTTAATTTTAAAAAATTAATATCCATATAAATAAATCCTTAAAACCATTTTTAAAACATGGACATTAATGAGAAAGATTAGGAATAATAAATCTTAAAAACATTTAAAAATGATATTTTATTTAGAGTTCCTAACCAAAAAAGAGACACATGAACACAAATAATTGAGGTAATCAAAACATTGTAATATCATGAGAATAAAGGGATTCATGATATACTATGCCGAAGTACATTATATACACCATATAAAAGTGATTTGGTGTATAACAACAAAGGAGTCTCAATGGAATGTAAATTGAGATGAAATCTCTCATAAAGACCGTATCATTAGATTAAGGATAAATCAACAACATAATCATGTGTGAAAAATATAAATATAGTCAATATGATTGGATATTCTATGTAAAACAATCAAAGGACATTCACACATATTCTTGTAAAACAACACCAATGAATAAGATGTTTAACTCAATAAATAGAGATTGAGTTAAAATTACTCTTATCATGTTCATATCGATGACTTGAGAATTTATCAATGGAGTGATTATTTGTATAAAATGTATATCCATAGAAAGGGGAGTATAAATTATGACATAAGAAAATAAATATTTATTCCACACATAATCTTGGAGTAAAATAATCAATGAAGTATGCGTAAAGCCGAATGAGTGGAAATTGAAATTTTAAATTCACTTTTTGATTTGGTAACTTAAGAAACATACACCCATGAAAGAAGGATCATACAATGATGATTTAAATATCCATAAATTAAATTATATTACACAATGAATACAATCTTGGGTAGTACACACACAATATGCAATAAATAAGTTGTGAACAATGGAAATCTCACGGAATTAAAAGTGAGATAAGAAACCCCTTACCTTGTACATTTCCTTGGTCGAGGGTAGGTTATCCTCCTGTATAATAGTTAAATAATTTTTTTAAAATTATACAAGAATAATATAAATAAATATGATATTATATATGATCTTTTAATATTTCTTTGTTAATAATAATTTAGTATTATCATCGTTTCGGGTGTTAACTTACTAGTTTTCTTTTATATGTTTTTTTACATAATCCATGTTTGTTATCAATAGGTTGTATCTTATTCATATCCATAATGATATCAAGTCATTAAAAATTATTTTTAATCATCAAATGAAAATTAGTCTTTAATGGATACGATGGGGAATAAATCTCATCGCATTCGTGGAGCTGGTAGTCCGTACGTACGCACGAGCGACAACATCATTCTTTTGATATTAGAATAAAATATAATTGGATGGTGTATCATATATACAGAATAATTATCATTTTATATATATTATTTATATTAATTACACATCATTATTATACCCATCCAAATAATAATGTATTGAATAACAATTACACCACGACGTGGAGACGGTAAGCCGTACGTACGCACGTATGGTGACATGTCATTCAAAGGATTGATAGAATACTGAATATGGATATACCATATTTATAATAACATCACAGTATACATAATATACTGGAGTTATTAATTTATAATAGAAATAACAAAGAAATAAGAAGTGGAAGAAGAAAATAACTTGAAAGAGGGTGGTGAAAACAATACCTCTTCATTAGGTTCTTCCATTTTATTTGATAAAAAGTGATCCTTAGGTTGGCTTTCTAATCAAAATAAGGCCTCTATGTTGAAGTTAGGGAAGATGAGAGAATATTTGGGCAGGGGTTGGCCGAGCCAAATGGTTTTGAATGTGTGAATTAGAGGGAAGGGGGAGTTATCTTTTATAAGAGGGGTGAGGGGCACCTTAGGAAAAGCTAGAAATATTATTTTATAATAAATTCATATTCGGTTTCTAATGGCTCCAAAGTGACTTATTTCGAGAATAGGGTGGGGATGGGTCAGAAACCACCCAACCAATAAGTTTTAGATAGGTTTGGGTCACTATATTAACCTTATATTTTATTTTTAATTCTTAGTTAATTAGTTTCACATTTACCATGTCTCTTTGTATTTTTATATTATATGGTTAATAAACTTACTATAAACTTCCAAGAGAACCCAAAGTGGTTCATTAATGATACATATATCATTATATAAGACTCTTGGACTAAACATAGATTTTTAGGAATTGAATATCAATTAATAATATAATATTTATTTTAAAATATCTTTTATGTCAATTTTGACACTATTTGGTATTTTGTTTTTTCTAAATTCATAAGAACGTTATTACTTCAAAAATAATTCATTTAATCAACCCTAGAATGTCATATTAACCTATAAAATTTGTGTAATTCATTAAAAGTCTAAAATTATATTTATTTGGGTATTTATAATATCAATTATTTTAATATTTCACTAATAAGGTAATTACTGCATCATCACTGTGTCATAAATAAATTAAATTATTTAATGTCTAAAAATTATAAATAAAATACCATTATGTATAAAATCTTTTTATCTTTATAATGAGTGTTTATTATCGAATTTATCTTATGTATTACCCAATATTACAAATGTTTTAGTTATTAAACTTTGATTTTAACTCTTTTAACTCTGCTTTTAATTAAATAATAATAAATGTCCTAATATAATCTAAGTGGACCAAAGAGGTTCATATTTTATTCCTAAGGTTGTTTTTGGTCGAATTATACTTAGCCAATAGAATTACAACATGTGTTAGGGTAATAATAATATCATTTTTACCCTTAATTCCCCTATTTACATTTAACAGTGGTAAATAAAAATAAAAAGCTACTATTCACCAAAAATAATTTTTATCTTATTGAACCACATTTTACTCTTTGATATTAACCATGTCTCTCAGATTTTAGAAATTTTACTCACAGAAGTGGTAAAATTATGTTTTATGTGAATTTGAAAGTTCTCCTAGGAGATGGGTAAAAGATGGTAAAAAGTTTAATAAAATATTAATATATCTAAAATTATTATAAACTGACTCCAAATAATTATATTAAACTTATATAGGTATTATGCATCTATTTTGACCTAAAATAAATTTAAATAAAAATTCGGTTTTAAACTATAACTCAGTTTTTTTCACTATTCATCAAAAATTGAAAGTTTTCATAAAAATACCAAAAATTCACCCTAAGCTAATTTTGATATTCCGAATCCAAAAATGAATTACATTTAGAAATACAAAATTTATAAAATTTAAAAAATTGAGTATTACTATTCATAACAGCTAGTTTGATTGGTTGTGGTGTGTGTTAGAACTTGAAGTTGTGTACAACACACGCTACTATAATATTCGAAGAGAAGCGTACCGTGGAAGATTGGGGTGTTACATTCTCCCCTAATTCAAATAATTTCATCCTCAAAATTTATAGAATATTACAGCATCAAAAGACTCGGTTGGTTCTTCATCATAAGTTTCTCGGATTCCCATGTTGGCTCTTCTATCTTATAGTTTCTCGATAGAACTTTTACCAGACGAGTTTTTCAGTTTCTCAACACTTGTTCTCAGGTATCAAGAATAATGACGGGCTCTTCGCAATAAGATAGATCAGGTTTCAGTTCTACTTCCTCATAGGTGAGTACATGCGTTGGGTCAGGCATTTATTTTCTCAATAGTGATACGTGGAACACATCAGGAACTTTGGAGAGACTTGGCGGCATTGCAAAAAGGTAAGCTACAACCCCAATTCGATCTAGAATTTCGAAAGTTCCAATGTACGTGGGACTCAATTTACCTTTTTTACCGAAATGTATAACTCCCTTACATGGAGGTACCTTCAAGAAAATGTGATCTCCTACCTGAAATTCCAAATCCTTCCTTCGGTTATCGACATAGCTCTTCTTCCTACTTTGAAATTATTTGATGTGGTTTTGGATTACCTTCACCTTTTCCATCATTTTCTCCACCAGTTCTAGGCCTAAAAGTTTTCTTTCACCAAAGTCATTCCAACAGGTTGGTGTGCGACATCTCTTTCCATATAACACTTCATATGGTTCCATCTGAATACTTGAATTGAAGCTATTATTACAGAAAAATTCCACCATAGGTAAATATTGATCCCACATACCCTGAAAGTCAAGTGAGAAAGATATCAACATTTCTTCTAAGGTTTGAATAGTCCATTCTAATTGTCCATCAGTTTGGGGGTGGTAAGCAGTGCTCGAATGAATCTTAGTATCCAGGTCTTTCTAAAGACTTTTCTATAATCTTGAAGTAAAACAGGGATCACGATAAGAAACAATCGATAGGGGTACTCCATGAAGTCTCACAACATCATTAATATATAGTCTTGCTATACATTCAAGTGGTAGATCTTCCCCTATAGAAAAAAATGTGCTGGCTTGGTAAGATGATCAACAATGGCCCATATTTCATCGTTGCTTCTAGGAGACTTTGGTTGCCCCATGACAAAGTCCATCGTAATATTATCCCATTTCCACTCGGGTATGGGAAGATGATGTATGACTCTTCCAGGTTGTTTCCCTCTAGATTTCAATTGTTGAAAAACCATACATCTTGACACAAAATCACCAATATCCCTCTTCATGTTGTCCCACCAATAATGTTCCTACAAATCTCTATGCATTTTGGTTCTCCTAGGGTGTATAGAAAAATTAGAACTATGAGCATCATCCAAAAATTCCCTTTTTACATCAGGTATATTAGGAACACAAAAACTCTTCCCAAATTTCAAAATTCCTTCTTCATACACAAAGTCACTCAATCTCCCATCATTCACAGCTTTAATCTTCTTTTGAAATTATTCATCATCAGTCTGAGAACTCTTAATCCTTTCTAGTAAAGATGTTTTGGAAACCATTTGAAAAAGTATCAATGTTTCACCTTCCATTGTGATTCCCATATCTATCTTTACTAGATCCATGAAAATAGGATCCCTCTAAGATCTCATTTTTTTCAAAATTCCATGATCTTTTCTACTCAAAACATCTTCCACCTTATTTTCCTTCCCCGGGTGGTAGTGTATCCTACAATAATAATCCTTGAGTAGTTCAAGCCATCTCCTTTGCCGCAAGTTGAGTTCTTTCTGTGAGAAAATATACTTAAAACTCTTATAATCAGTATAAATCTCACATTTCTCATCATAGAGATAGTGTATCCAAATCATCAAAGCAATGATTACAACTGCTAACTCAAGATCTTGAGTAGGATAGTTTTGCTCATTAATTTTCAGCTGTTATGATGCAAAGCCAATAACCCTATCATTTTACATAAAGACACAACCAAGTCCTTTCTTCGATGCATCACTTTAAATAACAACCTCAGCATTACCTGATGGTAGTGTCAATATAAGATAATTGACTAACCTTTTCTTCAGTTCTTCGAAACATTCTTCACACTCTTTTTTCCAAACAAATTTATCCCCTTTACGTGTGATCTTTGTTAATGGGTTACCGAGCCGTGAAAAATTCTGGACGAAACATTAATAAGAACCTAATAAACCAATAAAACGGTGTACCTCAGTTATACATGTTAGTGCTGGACATTCTTCAACTGCTCTTATCTTAGAAGGATCAACATAGATTCCATCCTTAGAGAAAATATGTCCAGGAAAATAAATCTCCTGAAGCCATAATTCACACTTGCTAAACTTCCCATATAATTCAGGTCTTCTCTGAGTCTTAAATATAATGTGCAAATGATTTTCATGATCTTCGTAGGTTTTTTAGTATACCAAGATATCATCAATAAATACCCCTACAAAGTCATCAATATATTCCTTGAGAACTCTCTTCATTAGATCCATAAAAACATAGGGTGCATTAGTCATCCCAAAAGGCATTACTATAAACTCATAATGCATGTACCTCGTCTGAAATGTTGTCTTTGAAATGTATTCCTTCTTCACACACAACTGATGATATCCAGATCGAAGGTCAATCTTTGAAAAATATTGAGCTCTATGCAGTTGGTCAAATAAATCATCAATGCGAGGTAGGGGATACTTGTTCATTATTGTTATATCTTTGATCTCCCTGTAGTCGATACATAACATCATATATCCATATTTCTTCTTAACAAAAAGGACAGAGGCTCCCCATGGAGAAAAACTAGGGCAAATAAATCCCTTATTAATCAATTTCTCTAGTTGTTTCTTTAATTCCACTAATTCCACAGTTTCCATTCTATAAGGGGTCTTTGATATGGGCCTTGATCTAAGAATTAAATCAATGGAAAACTCAATTTCTTGTTCTGGAGGATGTCCAGGTAAATATTCTAGAAACACATCTATATATTCTTTCACAATAGGAATATCCTCTATTTGAACATTCCTTTCCTCACCCACAGTTATTTCATTCTCTTCCTCCCAGATAATTGAATTTAGTTGAGCTACTGGGGGTGGATCTAGATAAGAATCAAGTGGTGAATATTTTTCTCTAAAGATAAGGTGTTCTTTATCATCATCATCAAAATTTGTAACCTCCTTCTTCTTACAATAAATCTTTTCATCATGGTCTGGAAGACAATCCATACCGAGGATTATATCAAATTCAATCATGGGTATGAGGATGAGATCCACAGATAAAGAACATTTATATGCTCTAATGGGAACAGATTCTCAAAACATTGTTGCAATGATACTTCCTTAGCAATTTCAACTGAAAACTCCATTGTTAAATAAAATTGGAGATATCTAATTTTCATAGAAAACTGGGAAGATATGAAACAATGTGATGATCCAAAATCAAATAAAGAATTGTCTAAACTTGAGGAAACCATTATATTACCTACCACCACATCCTTCTGAGCTTCAACCTTAGAAATAGTGATCGCATAAGATTTGCCTTGATCCCTTGGACTTTTCTGAGGTATGTTTCCCTGACTCTTAGGAAATTAATTTTCATAATGTCCCATCTCCCTGTAATTGTAGAATTGAACATCGATATCTTTTTTATTCCCCTTACAATCACGGGCTTGGTGGCCTTTTTCACTACACTTGTAACAGACTCCCATTCCCTTCAAGTGAGTACCATAGTGTTGCTTCCCACATTTAATGCAAGATGGATATTCAAATTTTCCCTTATTCTTCTTATTTCCATTCCCATAGTGATCAGAAGATCTCTTCTTCTCTTGCTTTTCTTTAAATTCATAAGATATAGAGAATTCTTTTTCTGTCTTGATAGCACATGAGACAATATCTTCGTACGATGGTAATGATTGTGAGACTAATGATCTATGGAGAAATGGTTTTAACCCATCAAAGAAAATATCAATATTACTCCTTAGGTTACGTATATAATCTGTTGCATGCCTCACTAACCTTGTAATGTTAACCTCATAATTTGCGACATTCTAATCCTCCTTTTGTCTCAGACTCAGAAATAGCCTTTCCATATATTCTCGATGGTCACGAGGAAATTATTCTTATAAGAAATCTCTTTGAACTCCCCTATTTCATATTTGATACTTCATCATCCTCTTTTTGTTTTGAATCAATGACCACCATTGGTCAGCATCTCTAGAGAAGCGGTAAACTTCGATGATAAATTTTTCCCTTTCACTACCCTCTAAGGAATGGAATATTTTCTCTAATGAATTTATCCATTTCTCCACTACTAGTGGATAGGCACCCCAATTTAATTTTGGTTGTTGTTTCCTTATGAAGAGATCTAACATTTACCCTCCATGCTATCGATCAGGGTGCTCCATATGGGTAAGGTTATTATTCATAACATGAGTGAGTTATCCCAGTATGATTATAAGATGATCCGCAC
Organism: Viscum album; assembly: GCA_963277665.1. Lineage (NCBI taxonomy): Eukaryota > Viridiplantae > Streptophyta > Magnoliopsida > Santalales > Viscaceae > Viscum > Viscum album. The sequence continues at coordinate 124,282,060 of OY728142.1, read as the reverse complement.
CAGTTGCATCACCAGCTCCACTATAATTATCTTGAGCAGGAGGGAAATCCCTACTTGGAGTTCATACATTGATACGGTTTCCATTTCTTCCAGTATGCGCCATTTCTAAACAATGACATACACTATATTAGTTTATGAATCACAATACATAAATCCAAAATTGTAAAAAACTTAACATAAATTGAATAGTTTATGGATATAACCCATAATCATAAAAAAATGTTTTCTTTGAGGAAGTATATACTCATAATCCCTTCATAATGGTTTGTAAATAAAATGAGAATTATCCTAAGCACATCCCCTTGGAGTGTCGTAACCAAGAGTGAAGCAAGGCCCGTTGTCGTGCACCGGTTCCCGTTCGAGTCTAGATAAAAGCGGTGTTTCTGGGTTTTATCCCTAGGTACATCTGTGTCAGGGCCACCTCTACCTGCTCGTATCCAGATAGGGATTTATCGCTCGGAAAACTCACAAATTCTCTATGATACCAAAATTCTAGGAAGTTCTTCTATAATAATCCTCAGAGTTTATCTTAGGGCTATGTACTCTAATCAGAGTTTATCAAAATATAGATTCCAAGGTTTGTACTAAACTTCCTCTGATAGAAACTGTAATGCCCTGACCCCCATTACCGAGAGTCAGTACTTTATTACATAATATTGGCATGATCACAAAAGATCAAGTCTCGAATGACCGATTTGTTTAGTATCCTTGGAAACACTAGATACATTCATACGTCTTACATTACATCATAAAGTGAAAAAAACTACAACAACATCTTGTCTTCATATCCCCTCATACTATCCCTATAGGTAATTCATAAAATACTTCTTCACATCCTTGGAAAAATAAAACATTGAAAGGGGTGAGCTCAGATGCTCAATAAGAATAACAATATAGCGGAAACTTTCATAAATAAACATAAACATTTAAGGCAATGTATAACTAAGACAAAAGCCTTTTAAACATGAACTTCAGCATAATATATAAGAGATAAAATAAAATAATGTCATTTACTCATTCACATGGATATTCTACTAGTTGAATAATCACATGCAATATCAATAATCACTTTCATAATAATGGAATGCATAATGTCAAACTATCATAACCACATAGTCAAGGCCTTGTGCCAAGACTAAAAATAAATTTTGGTCAAGGCCTTGTGCCAAGACACTAGTTTATCTTATGAGACCTACTGATGAATCGATGAGCTATAGTAGGCTCCACCCATCACTTACTAAGTCCAATTAATTCCTCATATGAAAATTTTGAAACATAACATAAACATTCGTATTAGAACTAGCATACTAAATTACAATACTTTATCCACAAACCATGAATGGTATAAAAATAGAACATCCACAGTCAATCATAACTCATTCAATACAATATGGAAGATTATATTGTAAAATATTAACCTCAGTCGAGAATAATGAAGGATATTGACATAGATGAAAATAATCTTCAAAACTATTTGAGAGAAATATCCCCCCTTTTTCTTGAAAACATTTAGAAGTCACACTATTTGTTATGATGCCGTTTAAAATAGATTTTTTGAATCAAAGTGTCCCATTACACATTGAAACTTTTAAATGGAATTTTAATTTTAAAACATTAATTTCCATATAAATAAATCCTTGAAACCATTTTTAAAACATCTACATTAATGAGAAAGATTTTGAATTATAAATCTTTAAAACATTTTAAAATGATATTTTAGTTAGACTTCCTAACAAAAAGAGAGACACTTGAATACAGATAATTGAAGTAATAAAATCTTTTTAATATCATGAGAATAAAGGGATCCATGATATAATATGTCAAAGTACATTATATACACCATATAAAAGTGATTTGGTGTATAATAACAAAGGAGTCTTAATGGAATGTAAATTGGGATGAAATCTCTCATAAAGACTGTATCCTTAGGTTAAGGATAAATCAACGACATAATAATGTGTGAAAAATATAAATACACTCAATATGATTGGATATTCAGTGTAAAACAATCAAATTAAATTCACACATATTCTTGTAAAAACAACGCCAATGAATTAGATGTTTAACTCAATAAATGGAGATTGAGTTAAAAATACTCTTATCATGTTCATATCGATGACTTGAGAATTTATAAATTGATTGATTATGAGTATCAAAAGTATATCCATAGAAAGGGGAGTTTAAATTATGTCATTAGAAAATAAATAGTGATTCCACATATAATCTTGGAGTAAAATAATCAATGAATTATGCGTAAAGTTGAATGAGTGGAAATTGAAATTTCAAATTCCCTTATTGATTTGGTAACTTAAGAAACATACACCCATGAAAGAAGGATCATACAATGATGATGTAAATATCCATAAATTAAAGTATATTACAAAATTAATACAATCATGTGCAGTACACACACCACATGCAATAAATAATAGGAGAACAATGGAAATCCCATGGAATTAAAAGTGACATAAGAAACCCCTTACGTTGAACTTTTCCTTGGTCAAGGGTAGGTTAACCTCTTGTATAATAGTTAAATAATTTTTGTTAAATTATACAACAATAATATACATAAATATGATATCATATATGATTTTTTAATATTGCTTTGTTAATAATATGTTACTATTATCGTCGTTTCAGGTGTTCGCTTACTCGTTTTCTTTTATATGTTATGTTACAGAAGCCATGTTTTTTTATCCATAGGTTGTATCTTATTCATATCCAGAATGATATCAAGTCCTTAAACATTATTATTAATCATCAAATGAAAATTATTCTTGAATGGATACGATGGGGAATGAATCTCATCGCGTTCGTGGAGACGGTAGTTCGTACGTACGCACGAGAGACAATATCATTCTTTTGATATTAAAATAACATATAATTGGATGTTGTATCATATATAAAAAATAAATATCATGTTATATTTATTATTTATATGAATTACACATCATTATTATACCCATCCAAATAATAATGTATTGAATAACAATTACACCACGATGTGGAGACGGTAAGTTGTACGTGCGCACGTATGGTGACATGTCCTTCAAAGGATGGATAGAATACTGAATATGGTTGTACCATATTTATAATAAGATCACAGTATATAGAAGATACTGGAGTTATTATTTTAGAATAGAAATAACAAAGAAATAATAAGTGGAAGAAGAAAGGAACTTGAAAGAGGGGTGGTGAAAACAATACCTCTTCTTCAGGTTCTTCCTTTTAATTTGATCAAAAGGGCTCCATAGATTGGCTTTCCGATCAAAATAAGGCCTATAGGTTGAAGTTAGAGAAGATTAGAGAATATTTGGGTAGGGTTTGGTCGAGGTAAAAGAATTTGAATGTGTAAATTAGAGGGAAGGGGGAGTTCCCTTTTATAAGAGAGGTGAGGGTCACCTTTGGAAAAGCTAGAAATATTATTTTATAATAAATTCATATTCGATTTATAATGGTTATAAAGTGATTTTTTCGATGTTATGGTGGGGATGGGTCGAAAACCACCCATAAAATAGGTTTTAGACACGTTTGGGTCACTATATTAACCTTATCGTTTAGTTTTAATTCTTAGTTAATTGGTTTCACATTTACCATGTCTCTCTGTATTTTTATATTATATGGTTAATAAACATAATATAAAATTCTAAGATAACCCCAAGTTGTTCATTGATGATAAAAATATCATTATATAAGTCTTTTTTCCGAACCTCAGATTTTTAGGAATTTAATATAAATTAATAATATAATATTTATTTTAAAAACTCTTTTATGTCAATTTTGACACTATTTGGTTTTTTGTTTTTGATAAATTTATAACAGCATTATTACTTCAAAAATAATTCATCTAATAAACCCTAACATGTAATATTAACCTATAAAATTTGTGTAATTCATTAAAAGTCTCAAATTATATTTATTTGGGTATTTATAATATCAATTATTTTAATATTCCACTAATAGTGTAATTACTGCATCATCATTGTGTCATAAATAAATTAAATTATTTAATGTATAAAAATTATAAGTAAAATTCCATTATGTATTAAATCTTTTTATCATTCTAATTAATATTTATAATCTAACTTATCTTATGTATAACCCTATATTAAAAAGGTTTTAGTTATTAAACTTTGATTTTAACTCTTTTAACTCTTCTTTGAATTAAATAATAATAAATGTCCTAATCAAATCCAAGTGGACCCAAGAGGTTCATATTTTATTCCTAAGGTTGTTTTTGTTCGAATTATACTTAGACAATAGAATTAGGACATGTGTTAGGATAATAATAATATCATTTTTACCCTTAATTACCCTGTTTACATTTAACCGTGGTAAATAAAAGTAAAAAGTTACTATTAACCAAAAATTATATTTATCTTATTGAACCACATTTTACTCTTTGATATTAACTATTTCTCTCTAATTTTCTAAATTCCACTCATAGAAGAGGTAAAATTATATTTTATGTGAATTTGAAAATTTTCCTATGAGATGGGTAAAAGACGGTGAAAAGATCAATAAAATTTTTATATATCTAAAATTATTATGAATTGACTCCAATGAATTACATTGAACTTATATAGGTATTATGTATCTATTTTGACCTAAAATAAATTTAAATAAAATAAATAATTATTTAAATAAAAATTCAGTTTTAAACTATAACTCAGTGTTTTCACTATTCATCAAAAATTGAAAGTTTTCAAAAAAAAACCAAAAATTCACCCTAAGCTAATTTCTATATTTTGAATCCAAAAATTAAGTCCATTTTGAAAGATAAAATTTATAAAATTTCAAAAAGTGGGTATTACTATTCATAACAGCTAGTTTTATTGGTTGTGGTGTGTGTTAGAACTCAAAGTTGTGTACAACAAGCGCTACTGTATTATTAAAAGAGAAGCGTTTCATGTAATATTGGGGTGTTACAGAGCACATGGGCTATGATGCATGAAATGGTAATTATCTATTGTCCCAACATTGATATATGTGCCCGAAATAGAAATATTGGCACAAAGGAATTGGTATAGTCTTGAAACCAAGAAAGTGGAATGTAGTTCTTCGGGTATGGTATGTTGACATCCTGCAGATGGCCATAACAATAAAAAGGAAAATAATTACTCCTAGGAAAATTGATGTGATATTTCTTCAGATAATTTTCCATGTTTGGGAGTGTGCTGTCACATATGTCAAGGTAATCATGAGGGGAAATCTTCATTATATCATCAATTCTCTTACTGGACAATTCATCAGTGGTTCAAATTCTTTTAGGAGCCATTGAACATGCAAAAAAGATTAAAAGTAATTTTTAAATTAAGTTCATTTTTGATGTTTTTGACAAAATGATTATGAAAAATTGACAAATTCATTAGGGTGTGTAATTATGAACTTGGTGCGCAAGTATAAAACCAGCACGCATGTATGGTGCCCTAGTTCGAGCATGAAAATCAACAACATATAGAAGAAGCGCGACCAAAAAAAGAATCAAAACAAAAATACTTTCATTATGAGAGATGGATTTTTATAATTGTTTCTAAATTTTTCAGAAGTGAAGCAACTATATATAAGCAATGAAATTTACCATGTGTGCCATAACCAAGCATTCCAATTTCCTCATGCGCTACCACTTGCGCGCCACATCAAACTCTTTTTTCATTTTTCATAACTTTACCTCAATATTGGACCTTATTTTCATTTCGAATCCAATTATGAGGGGGTATTTTGTTGACCCTTAGTTATGTCATAGATTTTGAAAAGAGAAAAAGGGAAATTCCATAGAAAAAAAATAGAGAAAACAGAAGAAGAAAATCATGATTTCCAAAGGCTTGAAAAATGGATCTCCTTAGTCAAGACAAGGATTTGTCTGTGCACAAGGTACTTGCACGCCCAATTCTGGCACACAACCCACTTGTGCACCCCACCTCTATTTTTTTCAAGGTTTCTTATTTTTCTATAAATAGACCCTCAGGGATTTCATTTGTATGGATGAATTTCCCTGAAGCCTAATTGCTGCTCTGGTCGCCTTAGTGCTTCACCCATGACTTCTGAAACCTTCATGGTAGTTCTTTAACAACTAAAGTGGAGGAATTGAAGGAGGATCACAGGACATAAGTCCATTTAGTGTCTGAAATCCATAACACTTGCATCCCTGAAGAACCCAACCTCCCCGAATCAGAAACACTTGTGCGCCACCCATTCCCCTCAAAGGAACTTGAGCGCCCCACATTCCGGAATACCTGTGAATACTATTGAAGGCTTGAGTTAGGTCTCTTCCAAGTATTCACATCTAGGTTTTTCATCACTTAAGTGAACATCAGGTCTCCCAAGCCTAATTTCGTGCACATACCTGCCCTCCAAATACTTACATGGGATCCCTTCTTTGTTTCAGCTAATCCCTTCAGTCTGTTAGCCTTTCATCAAGCCTTCCTCAAAAATATTCATGGAAAGCCTTCTTCTTTATTGGATCCCTTTTCTGAAAGGAATTATGTTGAAACCTCCACCAAAACCTCTTGACTCATAAAACCTTTGGTTAAGGCACATCCGTGGGTTTCCAATTTCGGTTTTTATGTCGCAGTCAAAGGTTTCCCTCACTTTTTTTGCAATGGGTTTATGATTCATTGAGTGTCTGTGAGTTTGTATATCCGTAGTCACAAGGAACTTTCCCCTAGGAATAGTGTTGGTATGTTCTCAGTTTGTAGGATTAGGATTTGGTTTTTGTCCTCCCCTTTTCATCTCTAAATCCCGGAACCTCAGGTCTCTAGTAGGGAATGTACGATTCACAGTTTATTTTCCATTCAAGAAAATGTGAATTATCCCTTCCCTACCAAGATAAATTTAGGGTTGCCATCTTGGTGTAAGACTCTAACATTTCAAGTAGGAGGTTATAATATTTATTATCTATAATTCCTTCAACTTCACATCTTCCTTACATTTTACCCTTGTCCATTGTAAAGATAATAGAGGGAAGTCTCTTCGCCTATCCCTCTTCCTCAGCCACCTCAACCTCATCCACCCTCACCACCATAGGTGCGTTCTCTTTCACCAGATGAGGAGGAAAATCGTGGGTGTGTTTGTTTAATCTTTCACATCCTCTTATTTCTTACACCGATCATGACTCATGTGGACTTATAGATTCGTGTTGATCCAAAAAAATTTACAAACACCACGGGGAATGAACTACAAGAAATCTGATTCCCACCATAATTGGGATACATAAGAAGCCTTATTAAGGACCAAGCTCTTTGGATATCCTCTTCAAGAATCCAACCTAATTTACCTTAATCTAGGGATCCTCCTTAGGAATAAACCTCGAATTATGACCCCAAATAACCAAGGATCTTGAACTACAAGAACTCTGATTACCACCATAATTGGGATACGTAGGAAGCCTTCATAAGGTCCAAAGCTCACTAGATATACTCTTTAGGAATCCAACCTTGATTCCCTTAATTTTGGCATCCTCCTTAAGAGTAAGCCTCAAATTAAGCCCCCAAATAACCAAGGCATCCTTTTCAGGAAGTAATTCGAAACTCAACTATCTCAAAAGACTATACTCTACTATTAGACTCATATAAAAATGTTTTATTTGATTCCCGTCCAAATGGGATATGTAGGAAGCCACTATGAAGTTCAAATTGAACACATTAAATCAACCATGTTCTTCTTTGCCCATATTCCCCATAGGTTATAATTTTACATGGAAACCCATATTCTTTCCATGCTCCTTGGGTTTCTTAGCCATAAGTCCCACACCAAACCTTGAATAACCACATTTCGTTTAGATTTCCTTACAACGTAAAATTAAACTATACATCTAGGTCCTTATCACTTGAACATAAAAGGTATGATGTGTCCCATTAAGTGGCACCGAACTATGAGCGTTCCGATTCCTTTTATAAGGATATGTAGGTAGCCTATTTATGGGTATGATCCCAACATCAAAACAAACATTCATCTCCCTGGAGAACAATAAATTCTAGAGTACTCCACTAAGTGGATTAAAAACCAGTATCATCATAATGATGGTTCATAGAATCTCTAAATTGTATATGAGAGGATACCATTGGTGGAGAACCTCGAATACATATAGATGTCTCCATTAATGAAGAACCTCAAATACATACGGATGATTCTAAAATTCACACATTCTAATAATTGATGGAAAATTCCAAGGGGAACCTATTTTATACTTGGTGAATTAATGAGGATTCATAAAAATATCTCAAATTTATAAGAGAACCCCAGAGTAGACAATAATTCCTCACAAAAGGTGTGATGAGTCCAACCTCCCACCCTCTCTACCAATGTATGTTCTTAAGTATCGTAAGCTGAAACTCAATGAATGCATTCCTTGGAAAAAAAGGTTCTTTTTGGATATAGAACTATTGGATGTTTATAGATCCATAAGTAAATCCAATGGAAACTGCTTGGAAGTAGTGATTTCTAACCAGAACACATGTTTCAAGGAACTATAAAACAAGTAATTATATTTTATAGAGTTTTATTATAATAATAGCTTCCATTAAAGTATTAAAATGGTATCGTATAAAGCATTATGTGGAAAGGGATCTCATAATCCAACTCATTTTGATGAATTTGTTGAATGGAAACTTGTAGGCCCAGAACTTGTTGAAGAGAGGATAACAAGGGTATGTTCTATTCATGGTCATAATAAATCTGGTCAAAGTAGGAAAAATAATTATATCAAGAATCTTCGGAAAGACTTATAGTTCCAAGTGAAATATCATGTTTTCTTGAAAGTATCTCTATGGAAGGGTGTTATCAGATTCAGTAATAAAGGGAAACTATCATGACCCATCCCAGGGGGGGCCACGCCGCGACTCCCCAAGCCCGCCTCCAATAGGATAGGGGTTGGTGACAAGAACCGAGTATGAATATTACTAATATGGGAGGGATTTATTAAGTACCTGTACACACGCACACATCTCCAACCCACAAATGCTGAATTGTAAAAAAAACCACTAAGGAATAAAATGCATGCATACAACTAAACCCAACAAACAGAGTATGATGGAAGGTAAATTACTGAATGTAAATTATGCTAGAATACAAGCCCACCAAAAACAGGAGTCTGAAAACTAAAAATTCCAACTTGTAAACACAAAAAGTTACTAGGACTATTGCTCATAGCCATTGGAAGACCTTGTCCTGTAAGGAACTTAGAATGCTCAGTCTTGTCCAGGTCCACCCTATACTCTGTCAAAAGGCTGCTCGTCTGCACAAGACACGACATGTGCGGAAAATCCTGTGCAGGGGTGAGTATAACAATACTCATTAGGAGACCCAAAAAACCATGAATAAATACATTAATTAAAGGTATAGTCATCTCTACACAGTATATGTATATATAATATATAACAAGAAAAAACAAAAAAACTGATATACTAAAAACTCAGACCCGCAATCTACAGACAAGTCACACAATTGCATACCCCCTCTAGGGATTCAGCTCGATGATTCTATGAAGCACTCATCTAGGAGAACTCACTCCATGAGTCTGATAGCTCCGAAGACGTTTGTCCGAGAAGTATTGTTCTTTGGGAAAATCCACAAGAGATAGATACACTCATTCCATGAAAACACACTCTTGAGTGGGGAAAGATCATGATACATAGATGAGGATCACTGCCAGGGCCTTGGAGGATACCACAACTCATCCGGAATCACCTTCTAGGTAGTGTATCAATGCCCTGTGGATGTAGTCATGTCAATACAAGACTCTACCTAGGGTAAAGAATGGATAGAGGATATTTCTTCAGGCCTCTTGGAGGGATACCTGACTCTATCTCAGAATGTCCTGCTGAAGGGATCATACTCCTGTAGAAGGAAACGATACCTGACCTTCAGGGAAATGATAAAAAGGTTCACTAACCAAAATGAAACATGTCTAAGATATAATGGACAAGACGATCAATCCATGTTCTGAAAAGTACATGGTGTGTAGAAGTGTCACACGCAGTGTCTTCTAACTTTACAAAAGGATTCTTTAAAAAAACATATTATATTTATACTAAATAAACTTTAAAAAATAACATTAAATATAATTATTTATCATCTAACATTTATTTTTACTTCTCCATTACTATAAAAATATTTATTTTAATTTTATAAATAAATATTATTAATTTTTAATATAAATAAATAGGCCATATATATACAATGTATTGATATCATATTTTTATTTCACTATGAGTTATATTATTTAAAATTTACTACTAACTGATATAAGAATTTGGTATACCTGTTGGATATATGACTAATGACCATATTTTCAATGACTGAATTTGTCACGACTATATTTAAAATGACCAGATTTCATTACTATATGTAGACTTACTAAATCATTCACTCATTTCACCGTCACTTTTCATGACACATTTCTTATTTCATATTATATATTATGCATAAAGATTTCTCCTTTCATGGTGATCTTCCTTATTATAGTTTTTGTTTGGCTATTGGTGATCCTCTAGGTTGAAAATGATCCAGGAAATTCCCTAGTCAAAAAGATTTTATTCAGATTCACCAATTGTCCCATATTTTTTATTCACTATTAATAAAGAGACTTCATCCATTGTGTGTAATAATCCTTGGTGTGAAGTTATTAGTTTTTTGTTCTTGTGTTGTAATTTCCCACTTATTAATGAATAATGTGTCTTTCATTTGGTTTTTATATTCCAGGGATCATTTTCTAAACATGTTTCAATCCATTTGAAATAATATATATATATGTTCTTTAAAATTATTATCTTAAATAATTATAATAATAAGAATAAGAATAATTTATTATTATTATTATTATTAGATCATAAACATGGGACGTTATAGAGTAACTCAGGGATTGGTGTAGTTGATTTTACTTTGAATCAGCTAATTAAATTTTATTTATTTGGTAATCCAGGTGAGTATTATTTAGGTTATATCCTAGTGATGTTCCAATGATATGTAATTCATGTTGAGGAGTATTTTAGAGGATCCCATTATACCCCTTTTTTATATCCATTATGTTTAATTCTGATTATTTGACACCATTTCATGGGTGGATATTTACTTTATTATAATCCATTTGTATTTTAGTTCCTATTGAGTCATGTCATATTTTTTATATATTTTGTTTTACTCTTAAATTGACTTACAAAATTTTTATAAATTAGGATTTTAAAATGGAAAAGTGATGTTTATTTCATAAATGGGTTCAAGAGATAATTTTGGGAATGGAAGGATTTTGATTTTTTTATGAAGTTAAAATTTACTCTTCCCATGATTTAAAAGTGTATTCTTCAAAATATTGGGTTTCACTGTGGCTGTGAATGGAATCATACTTGATCTCAGTTTGGATTGCATTCGAGTAGTTCATTGATGGATGTTTTGGATGTTGTGATTGACCATGGTTCATGTGGGTATCTTCAAATGGTGTCGCAGGTTGTTTATTTATTTTTGAATAGAGTATGTATTATCTAATTTAGATTAGTGTATCTTGTTTTAATCCCTTACAATTTTGGTTCATGTCATAAATTTGGATATTGATTCTATTGTATATTTAGGAATAAGATGGATCATTATTATAGGGTATTTCTCATCTAAATATTTATTTCACTTATGATTCATTTTTTGGTTATTTTTTTAGATTTATTTATTTGATGTACAATGATTTCCAATGTGTAGATAGGAAATATCCGATTCTTAGTAGTTTATACTTCTTTATAATTCTTATCTTACTGAGAAATAATTCCCTCTAATTATTAATTTTGAAGCACTGGAACTAATTTCCTACCCGTAGTGTTCAGAAACAAATTTTTGAGCCTTGTTCCAAATTATTTTGCATATATTTCAATGGAATACTGGTCCAGTTTGTTACAATTTAACTAGCTTATTTTTACATTTCTTAAGTTCAAATTACATTCCAACATATTTTTACTTAATAGTTATATATTTATTAAGAAAATATTATTTTTATTTTAAATTTTTGGTATATAAACTATCATTTATTCATTAGTTTAAGGGTATTATTACACATCATCATTTGATTAAGATTCATAATTTTTTGGATACAAAAACTCAGGATACAAGGATAATTCAAAAAAATGTTTTTGATATTATGTTCCCCATAAATAATTTATCATTTAATAGATAATATCAAGAAATTGTTACATGAAATGCAATAATTATTCTGATGTCATCACTATCATCAAATAAACTATTAAAAGATTAATCTTAACTAATACTCTCTGCATTATTCTTTAATTTTAAAGATTTTATTTATTTTATTGATGAGCTTATATTTGACACTTTTTCATTTCATTTACACCTTGAATAATTTGTTCATATGTGTTCAAGTTTCTCACTTTCATAAAAAATGGTATCCATTGATTCTTTCTTTTCATGTATTTTCTTTTTATCTTTTTAATTATCCCTCTAGAAATTCTGACCAAAATTTTTTCTTTCTAAATTAGCACACACTTATTCATTTAGTTAAGGTATTATATTTTTTAAATATATTTTATAAGTTCTTCTTTTTGAAGTACTAGACTTAATGATTTGAACTCTTAAATTTAATGCTCTATAATTTTAGGCATGTGAGACTCTATCATTCTTTTTCCATGTTTTTACATCTCTATTTTAATGATTTATTATTGTATTAAGGTTCCAGTAAATTAATCAATATTGATATTATTTATATTCCTTATGTTATCTATAGTTATCCATATAGATTCACACTCCTTCAGTGGGATATCAATAATATTTTTATCTAGCTGATCATATGATAACATTTTTCACCAAGTGACTGATGATTATTTACATGTACCACAAACAAATGGAGAATCTAGGAAATATTTTAACTAGGTATAGAATAAAAACATTTATAATCATCCCTAACTATATAATTCTTCTTTTAAAGAAATTTTAATGTTTGGAAATGGGTGGCTTTTAGATTCTTCTAGATAACATTATAGATATGAACTAATAATAATTTACTATAATTATTTCCTTGACTAAAACATAGTATAGTATTTCTCACACTAAAGTTGAGTTGAAAATTTTCTCCTTCATATATATTAAATCTAGCAATTTATTTTTTATGAATTTTTTAATTTCTGAGGTGCATCATATAATTTTATACACTAGTATTAAACATATATTTGTTCATACAATCTCTTATGCACTCATAGTCAACTCTATAAAATATTGGCGTTCTTTTGTGATTTAAAAATATAAATCAACCAACATACATCCCTATCATATTTAAAAAATATATTTTATTTTAAACATTATTGTTTATAGAAAATATATTAAGATCTGATGAAACAAACGAAAAACCAATAAATTGATAGATTGAATCAAAATATGGGTTGGTATTAGATATCATGGGACATTATCTGATACCAATTGTTGGTTGCAAATTTTTTGAATATATAACTATATGTTTGGGTTGATTCTAAACAAAAAAAATGAATATAAATTTTCATCTCACACAAAATGAATTTTAATCGGACCATATATCTTCCAATCAAATTAGAGAAAAAAAGGATAAATGCACTGGAATATGAAACTATCGACTATTAAACTACCTTAAAATAAAAAAATAATCATAGTATAAATTATAAAAATAATTAAATTTTAAAAAATAAAATTTAAATAAATGAATAGATTATTGAGTAAGAAATCAAGAACCCCTAAAGGAAATCAATTACCGAAAAATCTAGTAACACAGCACTTCACTTTTTGACAAAGCCGGTTGGTGGTTCATAAAAACTTCCAAGTTATCCATTTTCTAATCATATAATATCCTATACTATAAAACCATTAGATAGTATTAGTTTCCATTACCTATAAACTTTATGTTCCTCCACATTGAATCCCTCAATCATCCTAATCATGGAATCTCTATCTTTATATACATGAAATTCATTGATCTCAAAGGATAGACCAAAAAATATATCTTCCTATCCCTAGAATCCATTTATCTCATTGATCATACAAATCATATTCAATCTCCAAAACAATTCATTATTAATTTTCAAAAGAAACATAAATTAAAAAAATAAAATCTTAGATAAATTACAATGCAAATCTCACATGGAGATTTTCTAATAAAAATTTCTAAATAAAATAAATTTTAAATAACTCTAATAAATAAGTTTTTATAGTATTAAAACTGATGGAAAATGTTTCAAATTTCTAATTTAAATACTATTTATCCTCAATGACTCAATTTTATTTTATTGACCTCTAAAAAAAATTCCAATGGGTAAATTTTCAGTTCTTAAAGTTCAATTTCAGAAGCATCAAGTATTGTACTTCATCATCCAATAGATGTAGCATTGTTTCTATAATATGAATAGTTCAACACCAACACAACAATATCATATTCTATTGATTTTTTTTTATCATATTTATTCTAGTGGACTAATTGGTATATTTGGACATATAATTACACAATTAAATTTTCACATGAAAAACTCAAACAAAAATATTTTAAACAAATAGATTTAAATTTAGAGTATAACATGGGGGTGTTGTGATTTTTAAAGCCAAGGAAAAAAGTTGGTTAAATGACTCAGCACATACTCTATCAGATATGAACCCTAATTCATAATATCTACTACCCACTACTATAGGTACACTTCTCACTGATACAAGGCTATTAGTGGATATGGGTGTTAGAGTATCAAGTCATCCAACAGATGAGTATGAGTTTACTGCACTTATTATATAGACCTTTGTTGAACCCTCTAGAATTATGTGGATTTATTGTGTTTTGATAATCCCAACCATATTTTCTTTATATCTTGATTATGCTTAATACATTTCAAATATACTTTAATATATTTTGCTACTTTCATTATGATTAAATTAAGTCTTTTGAATTATCCGATATACGTTTACTATGACTTAACTCATTCTGCCAAGTGAATGCTCAAATAGTTTTCAGCTACCATTACAAACTTGCTACCGATACAGAGTAGAGCAACCGTTAGATAGTAGCTACCATCAGAACATATAGCTACCATTACAAGCTAGCAACCATTACAGCTCACAGCGACCGATACAGTAAGCCTACTGATATGTTGGAGCTACCACTATAAGATAGCTACCGGTACAGCTACCGATACATCAAGTTCACCGCTACATCAAAGTCTACCAATACGATACAACAAGTCTACCGATATAATTATAGTTACAAGCTCACCGGTACTCAAGTCTACTGCTACATCGAAGTCGACAGTTACCGCTACAGCAAAGTTGACAGCTACTGATATGCTGAAGTCCACCGTTATGCAAAGTCTACCGATAAAGATCCACAGCTACCATTACAAGGCAGAGCCACAGCTACTGATAGAGAGTTACCACTACTAGTAAAGGTAGAGCCACCGCTACTGTTACAAGTCCACCGCTACCGATACATCAAGTCTACCGACAGACAAGTCTACCGTTATCATGAGAAACCATTCAGAGACAGAACCCCGACATGCTTTAATTATTTATTATTGTTTAACCTAACCAACGGTCATATTAGGTATATATTAATGCACTGACATATTATTATTGTCTGTTTGTTGGATGTCAGGAAACCGTACCTCGTACCTACAAAAAGGAAATCATATCTTTTGCCGGAGCTCGTGCTTTAAAAGAAGGATACTATTGTCGAGCTGATAGACACACATGCGCGTATACACACGAATAGATCAGAGAGTTGAACACGTGCTGTGAATAGGTTGCAACCGCACTGAACAAGTGAAGAACACTCGAGCTGGTGTACATGAAGAGAGACTTCTGAGCTTACAAGAAGATCACCTACAAGCGTGCGTACCATAGAAGAGCTGAGAACAAAAAGAGAACATAACACAAGAGCTTCACCGACTGTCTCTACACCTGGAAGTCAAGGAAACAGATGATACTCTGTTTTCCAGACAAAAACCCGAAGAGGACTCAGAGTGAATTCTGATCAACCAAAGGAGTCCAGAACTGCACAATAATCACTAGAGCCATTTCTAAACTCTAAATATTTGCTCTGTGATTTATCTTTATACATATTGAGCAGTCTGTGTTATATGCTGTATTTTACACACACTATCTCCTGTACTCTAACTGTAGTATTTGTAAATCCTCACTCAACTCTCTTACATCTTTTATTTCCCACTGGGATAGTGGTAGAGGTCATGCGTGACCTGGACAGCTAACTGCTATTGTTTTTGTTCCCACGGATAACAGTGGTAGAGGTCTTGGACCTGGAAAACTGGTTGCTGTTGTTATCCTTGATCCAGAGTGTGGATCACATTTATACAAATTTTTTAGAGGACTAAGTCTTGCCTTGAGACTCAACCTCTTTTTTATATCTGTTGTGCTATATCTTGCAAATTTATTCTTTTATTCTGCTGCTAATTTCTTTAAAACCAAAACTGTTTTAAAGTCACTTTGATAATTAAATTCGCAAGTGTTTATATTAGTTGTAAATCAGTAAGTTGGTTTCAAAATTTAATCAACCTTTCTTTTTTGATTAACTGGGAAATAATCAATCCCTTGAGAACCCAACTGAACCCTTACTTTGATATAAATTCACTACAGTTTAATTCAGTATTTTATTTTGAGGTTTTTAAGACAAAGTTTTAAAACAAAAAATTTAAATTGGAACTCAATTCACCCCCCTCTTGAGTGTCCACTCCGACCAACATTTGGTATCAGAGGTTGTTTATCATATTTTCTGAGAGTACTCTATTTTTCAACTGTGATTTTAGTTGTATTTTAAAGTTCTTAAAATTTCTGTTATTTCTAAATTTTTATCTCTTTAAAATTTTTGTTTTGACCCAATTATCAAGGATCATAGAGTTGAAGGTGTTTCTACCAATAGAACACCATTTTTCAATGGCACCAATTATGATTAGTGGAAAATCAAGATGAAAATTCATTTAGAAAGCATGGGTTTTGATATTTGGACTGCTATAGAATCTGAATACAAAATACCAACTACTGTTATATCTACTTGGAATGAAGCTACTAAGATAACCTACAATAATAATTATAAAGCTATGAATGCTCTATAATGTGCTTTAGGATATGAGGAATTTAATAGAATATCTTCCTGTAAAACTGCTTATGAGATTTGGGATACCTTAGCTGTTTCTCATGAAGGAACAACTAATGTTAAGGAGATGAGATTGAATATCGATACTATTAAGTATGATAATTTTAAGATGAAGCTTGATGAACCCATTTCTGATATGTATCTCGGGTTCAATGATATTTTCAACACAATTACTTCTCTGGGAAAGGATGTTCCAGCAAAGGAACAAATCATGAGAATTTTGAGATGTCTACCTGAAAGATGGAGAGGAACCTCTATCTCCATTAGAGAATCGTGTGACATTGGAGAACTTACAGTCAAAGAATTAATTGGAAAACTGATGATGTATGAAGAGGAACTAAAGTTGAACAAAGAAGAAGAAGATGAACCTAGAAGGGATTCTGTTGCTTTCAAAACTACAACTTCAAAGAACAAGGATAAGGAAAAGATTCACGTTATAAATGAAAGTTCAAGCGGTGAAGACAGTGAAAGTGCTTCTGATAGTGATACTGAGATGGCTCACATTTCTAGAAGATTTAAAAAGTTTTATAGGAAGAAGAAGTTTTTCAGAAAATCGAATTATAAAGGTAAGTATGATAACAAGGGACATTGGAAAAAATATTGGAAGAAATCTGACAAATCAGATGAAGTTGTCTGCTATGAGTGCAAAAGGAAAGGACACATAAATGCAGACTGTCCAAAGATGAAATACAAGAAGAAGTATGAATACAAGGATACAAAGTATAAGAAAGCCATGAAGGCTTCTTGGAGTGCTTCTGAGGACAGTTCTAGTGAATCTGAAGTTTCTGAAACTGAACACAGAAACAAGGCGAACATGTGTTTTATAACAAACACTTCTGAGGTAACTTCAGAACTCCTGCTTCTAATTCACATTATTCTAGAGATGATTCTGAATGTGATAACATGTCTAAATCTGAACTGTTTGAATATTGTGATATGTTAGAAGAAACCTGTAATGAGCTGAAAGACAAATACAAAGGTTTAAAGAAACGGTATGCTTTAACTATTAAACATACATCTGATCTTGATATTGAAGTAGAAAAGAATGTTCGATTTCTTAAAGAGAATACTGAACTAATATTATCAAATGAGAAACTCAAGAAAGACTGAGAGAAATTTACCAATGGTAAAGATACTCTTACTCAAATTCTAGGTAGGAAAATAGCACCTAGATACACTACTGGTATAGGATACCAACCTGGAAAAAGGAAAATTACCCAAACTAGATTCATTCCTAAATCTGGACAGAATGTAGCTAGCTCTGGAACTTCATATGCTTCAACTAGTTATATTCATAGTTGTGGATCTAATAAGGTTTATCTTTCAAAATCTGTTGATTCTAGAAATTTTATGAGACCCATTAGACAAATATTGGTACCTATAGTGTTATTGGCTAACCTGTCTGGACCCAAGAAAATCTGGGTACCAAAATCATTTCCTGTTTAAATCTGTTTTGTAGGAAACTTGCTTAAAGAGCTCCTGTAGAAAGACCCGGTACATGGACAGTGGATGTTCAAGACATATGTCAGGAGACTTCTCATGCTTTAAAAGCTTAGTCATAGTTGATGGAGGGTTTGTCACTTTTGGTGATAACTCAAAATGAAAAATCATCGGCTTAGGCGAGATTGGTAACACTGACTCAGTATTGATTTCTAAAGTTTTATTTGTTTATGGACTTAAATACAATTTGTTAAGTATTTCTCAATTATGTGATGATGGTTTGTATGTTAAATTTGAAAATGATTCTTGAAATGTTTTTAATTCTAATAATGTTTTAGTGTTTGCTGCTTTGAGAAATGAAAATGTTTATGTTGTTGATTTAAATTCTTTAGCAAAGAAAAATATTACTTGTTTAAATGCTTTTCATAAAGAGTCTTGGATTTGGCACAGAATATTAGGACACTGCAATGTGCATTCACTTAGAAAACTTACTAGGAAGAACTTAGTTAGAGACCTACCCAAACTCGAATTTCTAGCATACAAAGTTTGTAATCCCTGTCTAAAGGGAAAGCCACATAAAGTTTCTTTTAAATCAAAGAAAGAAGTGTCAACTTCTCATCCTCTCGAGTTGGTTCACATGGATTTATTTGGACCTTCTAGAGTTTCTAGTTTAAATGGGAAGCATTATGTCTATGTTCTTGTAGATGACTATTCTAGATATACTTGGGTATATTTTCTAGCTCACAAAAGTGAAGCTTTTTCTTTATTTGTTAAATATTCCAAGTCTGTAGAGAACCTTAGTGGACTTAATATTAGAACCCTGAGAAGTGATCATGGTCGTGAGTTTGAAAATCATGAGTTTGAATCTTACTTCTCACACAATGTCTACAGTCAAAATTTCTCTGCCCCTAGGACACCTCAGCAGAATGTGTAGTAGAAAGAAGGAATAGAACCCTGCAAGAAATTGCTAGGACTATGCTTAATGAGTATGACCTACATGTTTACTTTTGGGCTGAATCTGTAAATACAACTTGTTAAGTTATCAATAGAGTCTTGATCAAACATGTTCTTAAGAGGACCCCTTATGAGTTGTGAAACCATAGGAAACCTAAGGTTAACTACTTCAAAGTTTTTGGCTGCAAAGTCTTTATTCTTAATACTAAAGACAATCTCGACAAATTTGCATCCAAGAGTGATGAAGGAATTTTCCTAGGTTACTCTATTTCTAGTAAAGCCTATAGAGTTTTTAATAAGATAACCAAATGTGTGGAAGAATCTGTTCACATCAAATTTGATGAAACTGATCCACATGAACCTAAGACCTCTCTTGAAAATATTAAAGATGATCTCTCTGTTTTGAACCTTAATGATAAAGACAGTGGACTTGTAGTTAAAACGTCCAGTTCTGGAAATTTCCCAGAACCTGCTCCCGTTGAACCCCAACCTGTAGATGAACCTGAAATTTCTTGTCCTACCTTTTCTAGACCAACCAGGATTCTAAATAATGATCCTATAGATGCTTTTGTAGGTAATTTAGATTGAGGAACATATACTGGAGCTTCTCTAAGAAATCAGGTTGAACATCAAGCTTTTCTTTCACAGTTGGAACCTAAAAATGTCCACGATGCTATCAATGATGAATTTTGGGTAATGGCTATGCAAGAAGAACTAAATCAATTTGAAAGAAAAAAAGTCTGAAAATTAGTAGAAAGACCTAAGGACACTATAACCATAGGCACAAAATGGGTGTTTAGAAACAAAGTTGATGAATCTGGAAACATCATTAGAAACAAAGCTAGGCTAGTTTCACAAGGTTACAATCAAGAAGAATGAATTGACTATGAGGAAACTTTTGCACCTGTAGCTAGATTAGAGTCTATTAGGATCTTAATTTCCTATGAATCACATATGAACTTCAAGTTATATCAAATGGATGTGAAAACACTACTACAAACATGGCCTTTATCAGTGCTAAAAATGGCCTTTATCAGCGCTAGAAAACCGCTGAAAAAGCCAGCGTAGATAAAGGGGAGGTCCCCTTTATCAGGGCTCCGAAAAGCGCTGATATAGGACCCCTTTATCAGTGCTAAAAAAAAGCACTGATAAAAGTACCCCTTTATCAGCGCTTTTTTAGCTCTGATAAAGGGGTCATATATCAGTGCTTCCTTTATTAGCGCTTTCGTTTTAGCGCTGATAAAAGACCCCTTTATCAGCGTTTTTAAAAAAGCGCTGATAAAAGTTTAAAAAAATTAAAAAAAATTAAAAAAGATAAAAAAATACTGCCAATCGGGGGGGCTTTTATAGCGCTTGAACCCCCCCCCCCCCCTTTACAGTGCTTTTCAGCCCCTATACAACACCCCACACACCCCACGGACCCCCCTCCACCCTTTAACAGTGCTTTTTCCAATATTCCCCATGCGCGCGCACCCCTGCCTCCACCAGGATTTGAACTCGAGACCTCCCCCATGCGTGCCTAAGCCATTACCACAACTCTATTTTGATTTGGTTTCCAATTCATGATATCTCTATATATATATATTTATATATTTAGTTATATTTATTCTTATATTAATATATATTTATATTAATATATATATATATAGTTATATTATAATATATAGTTATATAGTTATATTATAATATATATAGTAATATTAATATATATATAGTGGTATTAATATATATATATATATATATTTATTTATATTTATTCGTATAGTAATATATATTTATATTAATATATATATAGTTATATTAACATATATATAGTTATATTAACATATATATAGTTATATGAATATATATGAATATATATTTATATAGTTATATTAATATATATATAGTGATATTAATATATATATTTATGGTGATATTAATATATATATTTATAGTAATACTAATATATATATATGTACTTATATTAATATATATATATAGTAATTAGATTAATATATATATAGTTAGATTAATATATATATAGTTAGATTAATATATAGGTATATAAATATTCATATATTGGTATTTTAAATAAAATGGATGTTAGTTATTATTTAGATAAAGCTAATATATTTTATATGTAAATATATTTTTATTATTTATATTTATAATTATATTTTTAGGTGTGAATATTTAAAAAATATGAATATATTGTTATATATTTGATTATAAATAGCCGTGCATTATAAAAAATGATGAAATTTCAATGACATAATATCAATATGAATGTAATACCTTGGAATAAATTCATACCCCACCAAAAAAATCCAATAATACCCTCTTAAATGAGGGTGAAAATCCACAAAATGTTAAAAAATCGGGGTACCCCGACTAAAAACTCAGTTTTGGAGGCCTTATGGGCCTCTTTTGGCCTCGAAAATTGCGTGAATGGGGTCCTCCCAAGTCAAAACGACGTAGAGCTCATTGCAGGCTTCCATTTGATATGTGGTAGAGCTCAAACAGACACTTGGATCAAAAGTTATGGCCGTTTGAAGTTTGAGTTGCGTTTTCAACATATTTTGGATCTTTTTAAAAAAAATTAATTTTTTTAGTCCTAAAATTGTTATTAAATGACTATTTCTCTATAATGATTATCAAAATATTTTTTAAAAATATTTTTTTTATTTTTTAAGAAGTCATTTTCACTAAATATCTTATATATTAAGTATAATAAGTGTAAATGTACATTTATACTTATCTAAAATATATTTAAAAATTATATATTATATTTATATAACAATATAACTATATTTATATATTAATATATTAATATATGTTTTTTTAAGCCGACCCTTTATCAGCGCTAAAAAAAGCACTGATAAAGGCCCCCCTTTATCAGCGCTACTAAGCAAGCGCTGATAAAGGGGGGCCTTTATCAGTGCTACTAAGCAAGAGCTGATAAAGGGGGGCGCTGTGAAAAACTGTTTTTGTGGTAGTGAAAGTGATTTTCTAAATGGTTTTATTGTTGAGGATGTTTTTTGTAGAACAACCACCTGGTTTTTCAAATCCCCATTTTCAAAATCATGTTTTTAAACTTTTTAAAGCTTTATATGGATTAAAACAATCTCCAAGAGCTTGGTATGAAAGACTTTAAAACTTTATTATTTCAAAAGGATTTTCAAAAGGAATTGCTGATCCC
Organism: Viscum album; assembly: GCA_963277665.1. Taxonomy (NCBI): domain Eukaryota; kingdom Viridiplantae; phylum Streptophyta; class Magnoliopsida; order Santalales; family Viscaceae; genus Viscum; species Viscum album. The sequence continues at coordinate 124,259,381 of OY728142.1, read as the reverse complement.
ACTCTTTTTATAAAAATAATTTCAAAAGATGTATTAATAGTATAAATATATGTTGATGATATTATTTTTGGATCTTCGAAAAATTCTTTATGTACTGATTTTTCAAAGGTTATGAAAAATGAATTTGAAATGAGCTTAATGGGAGAACATAAGTATTTTCTTGGTTTTCAAATCTTTCAAACTAAATATGGTATTATTCTAAATCAAAGTAAATATACTATGGATTTATTAAAAAGTTTTGGTTTAGATAGTATTAAAGAAAGTGATATACCTATGAGTACCACCCGTCAATTGGATGTTGATGAATCTGGGAAACCAGTTGATCAAACTAATTACAGAGGTATGATTGGGAGTTTACTTTATCTTACTGCTAGTCGACCAGATATTATGTTTAATGTATGTATGTGTGATAGATTTCAAGCTAATCCTAAAGAATCACACTTAATGGATGTTAAAAGGATTTTTAAATATCTTAAGTGTACTATGAATTTAGGTTTGTTTTATCCAAAAGGACAATATTTTGACTTAACAAGTTATTCAGATGCTGATTTTGCTGGCTGTAAGTTAGATAGGAAGAGCACATCTGGAAGATGTCACTTACTTGGAAAATCCCTAGTATCATGGTGTAGTAAGAAACAGAACTCGGTTGCATTGTCTACTGCTGAAGCAGAATACATCGCTGCTGGTAGTTGCTGTGTACAGATTCTGTGGATGAAACACACACTACTGGATTATGGATTTGACTTTAAACATGTTTGAATCAACTTTGAAAACACTAGTGCGATTAATATTTCTAAGAACCCTGTGTCTCACTCTAGAACTAAACATATTGATGTTAGACACCATTTTATAAGAGATCATTATCAAAGAGGTGATATAACACTTGAGTTTATAGGCACTGAACATCAATTAGATGATATTTTCACTAAGCCTTTAAGTTCAGAAAGATTAAGTTTCATCAGACATGAATTAGGAATGATAACTTACCCTTGAAACCGTTATAGAATCCTCACCATTAGAAAACCTCACCGTTGTAGAATCCTCACCGTTAGAAAACCTCAGCGTTAGAGAATCCTCACCGTTAGAAAACCTCACTGTTAGAGAATCCTCACCGTTAGAAGACCTCACCGTTAGTGAGACCTCACCATTAAGGAGACCTCGCCGTTAGGGAGACCTCGCCGTTAGGGAGACCTCGCCGTTAGGGAGACCTCACCGTTAGGGAGACCTCACTGTTAGGGAGACCTCACCGTTAGAGAGACCTTACCGTTAGAAGACTTTACCGGTACATTTGCGAGCTGTATTATTCTGTAAAGCCGAGTCATCGAACTGTCGTTTATTTTATTTATGATTTATCTGATTTATGAATCCTTAATGATATTAAAACTCGAACTAGACTCACTCAATCTCACCGCGAACCTGTCTGCTCGAATTCTCCTAAACCTAAACCTCTCAACCTTCAGAACCCTAGCCTCAAATCCGTAATGGCCCGCATCAAGAGACCTCAGATGACTGATGGAAGTGAAGCGCCGACAGCGAAGAGACAAAATGTAGCTAGTACTGATGCCAGTGGAAGTGGCAGTGGAAGTGCAGCTCAGAGAATACTAGTAAACCCGCACCTATCAAAGCCTGAGATAGTTGTTGAGAAAGTGCTCTGTGCAAAATGGCTGATGGAAAGCAAGTCGTTAGTTCTTAAGGTTTTACAAGAACAAGGCTGGGTAGAATTTTTTATGAATAATAATGGACCGTACTAACCTGGATTGGTAAAACAATTTTATGACTTTGTGAGTTTTGAAAAGACTGAGGAGGAAAGAAAAATGGTTTCATATGGGAATGGTCAGGAAGTATCGTTTACTTCAGGATAATGGGTTGAGAACCTGATAGTTCCTCATGAGGGCGATTTTACTTATTATTCCAAGTCTGTACCTTCGACCAGTGATGTGTTTCAATATGAAGATGCTTTTCTGGAACTCATAGGGAATGGGACCCCTAGAAAGGTGATTGCGGCAGAGATGGTAGGAGAAGATAAACTGTTGTTTAAATTTATTCAGCATGTTGTTAGTCTGAGAAGAGGATACTTTGCCACGTTGAGATTCCAAGACATATATCTATTACATTTGCTGAAGCACAATGTGAGAATCAATCTATGTCGGTTGATTATGGTTCAAGTGGAAGAGATGACTAGACCGAAGTCAAAATCAAATGCCTTGTTTTTCTCAAAGCTAATTTCTGTGATGCTGAAAGTGAAGGAGATAGCTGAAACTCAGGAAAGCTGGTAGTGGTTAAGGACAACTTATGTATTACAAGAACTGTCTGTAAATACATGAAAGTCATTTTGAATCCTTGGAAGAAATCATGGTTGAATGATGATGGAAAAATTTATGACAAGTTCACTCCTGTGGATCATCCGTCTAGACCAAAGGATGTGAGAGATCCGCGTCTTGGACCAGATGAGCCAGAACCGGTCTACAGTGATGATGAATCTGAGGAGGAAGAGACATCAGTAGAGGAAGGAGGAGACCTAGACTTACCCCCTAGTCCTGTGTATCAAGTTATTTCTTATGGAGCAGCTAGCCCTCCAAAAGAACTACCAAAGAGAGAAACTGTCTTGAAGGAAAATGATATAGAGACTACAGAAGATGGAGAAGAAGCATGCCAGTATGTTGTCAAGGACACCTCTGAGGAGGATGAGACAATCGAATCTGATCATGGAGAAAAGGAGCCTGATGGTGAAGCAGCTGATGAGGAAAATGTTGAAAAAGAGCTCAGTTTGAGTCCTCTAACAGTCAGTACAGCCAGGACAGCGCCTGATCAGAAAGACATAGCAGCAGCACCTATTGATGAGAGAGTCATTAATGACTCAGAACAAATGGCTATTGAATCTACTGCAATTGTAGAGGAAATTGCAGAATTACCTCAGGAAGAACAGTTGGAAGAGATACCTCAGGAGAATGTTCCAAGTGAGGGAGAGAATCTTGGCTCAGTATCAAAATTATATGAAATTAAAGGTTGGACATCAGATCCCGGATATATGATTCTTGGACTTTCTTATGGATATTTGGATGAGGAAGACTAACCCCGAAAGGAATTAGTTACCTTATCCATTTTGGCTGAAAATGTGGCAACCAAGGAGGACCTTGAGTCTTTAAAAGCTGAATTGAAAGAAGAAATAAGAGAATCAGTGGCAGATATGAAGAAAAGTATGGTTGAAGAGATGAAAAGTGTGGAGAAATCCCTTGAGTTATCCATTGGATGTAGTGTGTCCAGCCCTATGAAAGAAATGGTGGATGAACTTAAGGTGTGCCACACTCAGATTGAGAGTTGGACAGGAGCTGTAGTTGCTCTTAGATAATCAATTTCTTCATTGACTGCTTTGAATAGTTCTCAAACCCAAGTGCACAATGACATTCGATATATCAAAGAAGTGGTCAAACAGTTTGTGGAAGTTTTTGAGGCCTTTAAGAAGTCAGTCAAAGAACATCTGACTAGTCAGGATGAACTTGTTCAGAAGGTAGTTAGTAGTCTGACTCAATCTTTCAAGGAGACAGTGGACTTCTCAATGAAACCTCATCCCTCAACTAGCTCCAGTGTGAACCTTGACCAGATCCACACTATTTTTCAGGAAGAATTGGCTAAGGCCAGTCCCAGTGGTGCATCAGATACTCATATTCTTGCTACCACTAGGGAAGTTAGTAGTTTTGTTCGTGATCACCTGCGGGCAACTACTACTTCTCAAGAGGCAATCAAAAATAAGGTGGATGCTTATTTTGAAAAGGTTTATACCAAGCACAAAATGACAATCCATTTCAAGCTTTTGATTGAGAATATGAAGTTTCCTCCAGTTACCCAAGCCTTCAAAGAATAGGTTAGTAAGCTCAGGGAGCTTACTCCTGCCTTGGACAAATTTATTGAGAACAGAGATGATTTTTTATCTGCTATGGAGAGAGGTGGAAGCATCATCATGGATTTCAGGAATCTCTTGCTGCCTTTCCTACATGTGGATGCTTGGCCAGTTATTGTACCACCTGCCCTTCCACCAGCTGCCTCTGGGAGTACTCCTCAACTGACTCCAGTTCAAGCCATCAGGAGCTTGACACCTTTGATCCCTCAGAGAGAGACAAATTACAGATCTGGTATTGTATCAGTTGCTGATCCACCAGTGGTTCTTTCAGGAATTCCCAAGCCTGCTGACTCTACCTCTGAACCCAATGCTGATCCCAAGGGAAAGACACCTGTTCAAGATGATGATTGAGTGCTTCTAGCTCCATTTTTGATGGGATTCATTGTATTTTTTTACTTTTCTGATTTTCACAATATATCTTTTGCTTATCAATCAAATACTTCATTCCTCTCTTCAATGTATATTTTACTCTGTATATTTTCTTTCCTAGTCCTCTCTTCTCTGGTACCCTTATTTTTATTAATCACAAAGGGGGAGAAATTATTGGAAACCTATACCCAGAGAGAGAGAGAGAGAATGTTGTTCACCTATGGGGACAAAGGGGGAGAAAATCACTACTTTGGAGGAGAATCCTGTAGTTAAATTGATATGGGGAGGAATATGCGAATCTTTTCAAACTAAAGAATCTTGTTTGTTTTTCCTCTGATACTACATTATTTCTTGATATATTTATATTTTCATATTTTTCCTCTGATACTATTTTATTTTTGATATCAATTGATGAGATTTTTCCTCTGATACTATACTGTTGATATCATACTTTGATATATTTTTCCTCTGATATTACTTGGCATAAGTTGTGATTATCAAAAAGGGGGAGATTTTTGAACCCTCTGGAATTAAGTGGCTTTATTGTGTTTTGATAATCCCAACCATATTTTCTTTATATCTTGATTATGCTTAATGCATTCCAAATATAATTTAATATATGTGTTTACTTTCATTATGCTTAAATTAAGTCTTTTGAATTATCAGTGAATTAACTCATTCTGCCAAGTGAATGCTCAAACAGTTTTCAGCTACTGTTACAAACTAGCTACAGATACAGAGTAGAGAAACCGTTAGACAGTAGCTACCATCAGAACATATAGCTATCATTACAAGCTAGCAACTGTTACAGCTCACAGCGACCGATACAATAAGTCTACTGATATGTTGGAGCTACCGCTATAAGAGAGCTACCGGTACAGCTACTGATACATAAAGTTCACCGCTACATAAAAGTCTACCGATATGATTCAACAAGTCTACTGATAGAATTATAGTTACAAGCTCACTGGTACTCAAGTCTACCGCTACATCGAAGTCGACAGTTACTGCTACAGCAAAGTTGACAGCTACCGATATGCTGAAGTCCACCGTTATGCAAAGTCTACCGATAAAGAGCCACAACTACCGTTACAAGGCAGAGCCACAGCTACTGATAGAGAGTTACCGCTACTGGTAAAGTCAGAGCCACTGCTACTGTTAAAAGTCCACCGCTACCGATACATCAAGTCTACCGACAGACAAGTCTACCGTTATCATGAGCAACCGTTCAGAGATAGAACCCCGACATTCTTTAATTATTTATTATTGTTTAAACTAACCAACGGTCATATTAGGTATATATTAATGCACTGACATATTATTAATGTATTTTTGTTGGATGTTAGGAAACCGTACCTCATACCTGCAAAAAGGAAATCATATATTTTGCCGGAGCTCGTGCTTTAAAAGAAGGATGTTGTTGTCGAGCTGATAGACACACACTCGCGTATACACACGAATAGATCAGAGAGTTGAACACGTGCGGTGAATAGGTTGCAGCCGCGCTGAAAAAGTGAAGAACACTCGAGCTGGTGTACATGAAGAGAGACGTCTGAGCTTACAAGAAGATCACCTACAATCGCGTGTACCAGAGAAGACCCGAGAACAAAAGGAGAACATAACAAAAGAGCTTCATCGACTGTCTCTACACCTGAAAGTCAAGGAAAGAGACGATACTCTGTTTTACAGATAAAAACCAGAAGAGGACTCAGAGCGAATTCTGATCAACCAAAGGAGTCCAAAACTGCACGAAAATCACTAGATCCATTTCTAAACTCTAAATATTTTCTCTGTGATTTATCTTTATACATATTGAGCAGTGTGTGTTATATGTTGTATTTTACACACACACTATCTCCTATACTCTAACTAGAGGATTTTTAAATCCTCACACAACTCTCTTACATCTTGTATTTCCCACTGGGATAGTGGTAGAGGTCATGCGTGACCTGGATAGCTGACTGCTGTTGTTTTTGTTCCCACGGATAACACTGGTAGAGGTCTTGGACCTGGACATCTAGTTGCTGTTGTTATCCCCGATCCAGGGTGTGGATCACATTTATACAAATTGTTGAGAGGAATAAGTCTCGGCTTGAGACTGAACCTCTTGTTTATATCTGCTGTGCTATATCTTTCAAATTTATTCTTTTATTCCGCTGCTAATTTCTTTAAAACCAAAACTGTTTTAAAGTCACTTTGATAATTAAATTCACAAGTGTTTATATTAGTTGTAAATCAGTAAGTTAGTTTCAAATGTTAATCAAACTTTTTGTTTTGATTAACTGGGAAATAATCAATCCCTTGAGAACCCAACCGAACCCTTACTTTGATATAAATTCACTACAGTTTATTTCAGTATTTTATTTGGGGGTTTTTAAGACAATGTTTTAAAACAGAAATTTTAATTGGAACTCAATTCACCCCCTTCTTGAGTGTCCACTCTGACCAAAAAACTTATCATCATGTTAATATGTATTGGTTACCATTATTGTTATGTATTTCATTTTTAATATATGTATTTTTTCATAATTATAACAACTTTTGAATAATTTTTTCTGATAGCCACAAATAATAAAAAATGTGAAACAAATATTGTTACAATGGATGTTCAAAAGTTTTAAAACATAAAAGTTATTATAAATTTTAAATTTTCAAGCTACCAATGAATGATTTCAAGATAATTAAAGGGATGTTTTTAGGGCGTCTATCATTTAGGATAATGACCATCACCATCATAAATCATGAATGCATCCATATTCTAATCGATTGGTAGACTGAGATATTTGATAACAAAATAAAGATAAATGAAACTAATTAGTGATACATGAGTGTTTTATTTTTTATTTTTATAAATATTATTATTCTAAATAATTTTTATATATTATTTATAGTTAATTTTTCAATTTTAGGTGGATGCTTCCATTATTTTTTGGAAGAATTTATAAAGTTTTGGAAAATTCATATATCGATATCACAAGATATAGTGTGAGTTCAATGATAGGTCATTAAGCCTCTAGTAGTTGTATGAGAAGATATTATAAGGGATACTAGAGATTAGTTAAAGTAATTTTTGGATAGGATTTATACCAATCAGTATGAGTTATTTTGTAATTAAATATAATCTTGCTATCAATTTCATAATTATATCAACAAATATATTAATATAACATTTGTTTTTTAGTAAAATTTTATGAAAAAAATTGTGAGTAGAGAGAAGTCGGTAATTCCATAAAAATTTGGGTTAAAGATTTTTTTAAGGATAAGAAAAAATATGATAATATATTAATTATTATAATATATATGTGTGTTCAATGATAAGTAGTTTAATTTTTTAAATTTTTAATTTTATATTTTAATCATTCAGGAAAAAGGGGATGGTCATTAGTTCTAGAAAACCAATTTGTGCTTCAATATTTATATGAATTCAAGTTGGAGTTATATGAATAAACCATCTTAGAACATAGGGGTAAACAATTTTAATTATTTATTGATTTTATGAAATCATTATTATTTTATATTCCTCAAATTGTAAGTAAAAATTATGGAGTCATGGGATGAAAATCCCTCATAGTCATCATTAATTCCCCAGGGTAATGTTATTTTCCATGTTTTTTGTAGTGAGCGTTGAAACACAAGTCACAGGGTGGTATAAAATATTGTTTATATTCTCCTAATACATCATAGTGGCTTACCAAATTCTTATCAATTTAGGATATGTTCCATTAAATCACTCACTAATCCTAAACACTTATTATGTTTTAAAGTTTTTCATATATATGAATATAAAAAATATGGGCATTGAGGACTAGAATGAAATACTAGAAAGAAACTTTTAGATGAAAATGCAGACATAATGAATCAATTTAGTTAGAAATAACTAGGTCATAAGATATGGCCATTTAGGTTCCTTTATTACTCATTATTGTTATCTAAATTCTTTTTGATAGTCAACCCCATAAAACATGATCTATTATCCCATTTATTTTGAATCTTACCATTCCTATGAGAAAACTATGGAACTATAACACCCCAATGCAAAACATATGTATGATCTTGGGGGATATATGGCCCCAAGTTTTCCTCTATGTATGATAAATTATATTTAGTAGCGATGAGGGACTAACCCATTCAGTTGGGAGACTATTCCCTTGAAACATATTCAAATACATAGTTTATATTACAAAATAATACCCATCATAAAAACTATAACATTAATAAAAAAATAAATATAATGCAATTTCAAACTGATGTCTCTATAAAAAAATCTAACCAATCACCCATTGGGCCAATTCAAAATACAAAAAAAAACAAAAGAACAAAACTAAATGCAGTATCACTATTGTCATCCCTAGGCAACACTACACTCCCAATATCATGGTACTCTTGAGATTCTCTAGCCTAATTCATTAAAAATCATATACTTAACATGAATGAAATAGAAGGGATGTATGTTCATAAAGGTTTTTCTATAGGGTGTTATCACAAAACACACTAAGGTCTCATAAAGCACCCCTAAAACATGTTTTCATATAAATTTTTATGAATAATGAAAAGAATTAACATAAGAAATGTGATCGTCGGTCATCATGGGTATACTAGTCCTCCATGAAATTCTATGAGATATAAACTCTTTTTTTTCATCATGTGGTAACCAATATACTGTAACACTGGACCATACTTACTTTAGCTCCATGTCAAAATTTTATCATCTCCTCAATCCATAAAACATGATGCCCAGATTGTACCTGAAGGCTCAGGGTTGGGTTTCATTCAAGTCCTCAACCAACTACATGAAGGGGTAGGGTATGATCTTATATAAAATTACCAACTCACAACCTTATCACTCAATATAATGTCCATTATTTAAATCTTGTATCTCATTATGACCCAGAACTCTCACTCGAGGTGGTCCACTATCACGACCTAATCCTTCACACTCAAGGAAAGGTCCAAAAATCAGTCATATGTGGACTCTTTCTTACCTATTGTTGTGAAACCATTTTGTTCTCACCAATGGAAAGTCTATAGTACAAGATCTTCCTTCCCTACTTGTTAATTTCCTATCACAATAACACAAAATCACACACATAAAATAGTACAAGATGCCTTCAACCTATAAAAAATATCAATATTTGGTCCCAAGAAAATAGTTTTTCAATACTTATCTCTTCATCCGATAGAACATCTCATGTTTTATGTTGGGGAAATCATTGGGTCTCCTATAATTTCCATGATCTTTGATTAACGATATTATCCTGTAACCAAAAACCATCAGTGACATCACCACCTATAGTATCTTCTTAATAAGACATAAAGTCCTGATTTAACCTCATAAAAATCCATCATCACTCCCAGTCCCTATATTGACAGACTATTCGAATCTAACCCACTCTAATCCCATTAGCAAAGAATTGAAAATTCATAAACAATTACCATGGATTACACTAGGGTCATGTCTCACATATTCAAGGGGGTCTATTAACCCATCATTTATAGAAACACCATATCCATAATAGACATCAATTTCTTGGGAACGTTTCTTAATATTCTCTCACACAAATACTCTTCTCTAATCTTAAGAGGATGTTCTTATAGCTCGTGAGATATTCAGCAGTTATGCCCATCTGAACTCGTACCTAAGCCTCTTTTCCCAAACCATTAACTCTAGAAACTAAATCTATGCTACTCAAAACACACCTCACAATTGAGATCTACTTGAGGTATCTCTTCAATTAAAATTTAACATTCTCCCCCTGTAATCATAGTCATCGGGTGATCTTGATTCATCTATTCTTCACTAAACAAAAACTCTAGCTTAACGAGACCCAAGACAATCTTATCACATTACCTAAGGAACTATTGAACCATAATTCCTCATACTCAAACCTATAAAGTATATAGGAATTCATGATCAGGTAGGAAAAATGTGAAATTGTGGCATACGCGCCACCTACCTCAAACTTAGAGATAACCCCTCATCGATCTTCACTAAGCCTAATCCAAACTTATAAAAGGTCTTGAGAACCTTTCACATGCCAAAAAATATAAGAAATTAATTATAAATTATTTAATAAATTATTTAAAATAAATTAAATTGATATAATATCTAAAAAAATAATTCGGTATCGTTATCGCACTAAAATCGCTTCGGATGACTTGTGTTCAACCTCTCAGGTCCTCCTCTAGACAATCCACATGAAATCCCCATAACTATAAATGGTTTCCACCATGATCTGGTAGAAATATTCCATAAACACTAATAGAATTAACATACAACATGACTCATATTAAGGGAAAAAATAACTAATGAATAAATAAAATCACACATGAAATATTAATCAAAAAATGCATAAACTCACATCATTATAATGGGGATTTAAAGAGGGATTTCGGGTGATCTATGGCTGGTCAAATATCCCCCTCTCAATGATTCTATCACCCCATGCCCCTGATAGATAAAATACATAACTACCACTACTAAAGAAAAAACCTATGCATCGATTATGGCATGAAACACCCCATCGCATGATAATTTCATGGTTAAACCAAGGGTCACCATGAAATGATCCACAATATAATTGTATGTTTGTTGGCATAACTCCTTTATATTTTGGCCTTCACACTATTTGTGACACGTTCCCAACTTCATTTAGTCACGGTACAACCCACAATAGGTTTAAAATATCATCATGGCCCCCATCCTTACTCCAATACCCACTCAAGTGCCCAAAATTCCATCCAAACCTTATTCCTTGTACAAAAGTATTACATTGAGATGTCAAAGCCCTTGAATTTCTTATCAAAACAGTAGTTTTAAAAACAAATCCTACTTCATGATCCCAATTCAAACTCTCCCTAAAAATTAAAAATTCTAGTTTTTTTGGATCTTTATAAAATCCCTACCATAACACTTATCATACTTGAGAATCTGAAATAGTCATCCAATCAACATACCATAACTACTATGACTTTCAAACCATATAGAACTTACTATATTCTATCATCAAACACTAAACACAATTCTGATGTACGACATCAATCATCTGGATTCATACCCACCAAAAGAATATCCACATGCTCATCGCTACTATAAATATTGAGATGGTGATCAACCAAATCTATCAATCCTGAGACATTAAATAATTAATAACTAGTTCATCCAGAATCTCATGGTGCTCACCGCCATAAGAGTCTATAAAAAAATTTCCATTCCACATCACGGTGCTCTCCACCATAGGAATCTCTTATCTAATGATCTTATAGTGGTCTATCCACAAGCTTGATATAGTATCCACCAACCTCATATAATGAAACCTCATAACATTAGTCAACCAAAACCAAGCGGAATTTTCCTAAAAATTAGCATCATCAACTACCAATGCATAACCATGGCACTTTACATGATCACAATGCCTTGAATTTTGAAGGAATTCCAAGATCATAAAAATTTTTATACTTAAGTATACATCAAACTCCCGTTGAAATTACACACTGAAATCCTCAACTGGATTAGAAAATCATCACTCTACCTCTATTTTCACCAATAGACCCTCAATTAAACCCACTTTCTAATCACCTCAAACCTACCCAAATCCTAATATCTACCCATAAACTGCATCCAAACGTAAATCTAAATATTGATTCGGGTGCTTCTTAAAGAACCATATCATATAGGATCATATCACAAATTGGAATTCTGATTCCACCTTGACTTTCCATCAGCTAGTCTCACCACAACCATGATCCCTTCGACATGAGGTTCATTTTTCTAACTGGTAATATTCTCTCTAATATATTAGTATCATTATCATCACCTTGAAGAATCCAAATTCCTATTATATAAGGTCTATATATAATCTATTGCTGATTAAAATGATTGAACATGACCAACCATCTCATACTGAAGTTCCAGTATGAAACACCAACCAGAAAAGTTCATGGTTCACCTAGAATCCTATCCTCTACATTTAACAAACCATCCATAATGATAATAAAATCTTATGATGGGAAATGGTGAGGTCCCCAACATATATATTCTCTTACACTACTCCATGATCATTGACCCAAATGGGTTCAAACATTACAAGAGTGTCACTTTTCTCAATCCATGTTGACCCATTCTATCAACCCTTGACAATGATCAAAACTATGGCCCTCCATGTACTCTTTCATCTTATAATCCCATTTTCATTATATCATTGTACCAATTCATCCAAAACATCAAAAATTCTCAACAAACCCAAAAATGGAATGTTCAATGATTCACAACCAAATGAGCATTGTATATACCAAGTGTGTTCTCAATTAAAAATAATAATTTTATCGTACCTTTATATAGATATAACTATCATTTTGAATGTATCAAAAATAAATTATAACCCACTCATGGGTTCTTACCCACTATCTACATTGATCTCACCCAAACTGAATGGCTAAATACTCAGGTACAACCAAAACTCACCCCCTAACTCATGATCACATGACATGCATATCTTATAACATAGGATCATATACCTAACCCACTATTATTTATCCTCATGCATGTCAAAATAGTCCAATATACTAAGGAATCTAACTCATTATAAGTCCAACCACATTATCAATAACTATAGGTGTCATTCCAACACCACAACCATATAACCACACTCTTATCACCCCACTAAAAGTATACCCGTGACCAATAAGTCGATACATACAACTAATATTTCCCTCATAAAACAAAAATTTGATACTGTACACAATCTATTCAACACAACTTCCTCAACCCTCTAAGGGTATCTACAAAACTACCATGTTTTTTAAGTATATTTCCACTATTAAATTATATGTTAAAACACCATATATGTTTTCATTGAAAAATTATGTAACTGAACCCACATCCTCTGGGAAACTCATGCTTGTCCTTAGATCATGCCATAGATATTAACTTTTTTCACTGACCCACAATTGGTCCATACACTTCCTTGCATGTGAGACTATATTTCCATCATTATAGAACTTCCCACACCAATAAACACATGACCTTCATTCAGAAAAAAAAATACCATTGTTCAAATAAGTAGAATTCCAATAAAAATTTATATGGTAAAATACGATATAAGTTACTATTAACACTTCAAACTACTGAAACTCCTATGATCATTGAAATATATAAACTATAAGAACATGTATATGATGTGATACTTATGTGCCAAATCTGATTCCTATACCAAATACACTTACTAATGGTCTAAGAGCCTAAAACAAAAGTCATAATCCCCATAACCACATTATTTTTAAGTAAACAACTCAATGATAATAGAAAAAATAAGTAAATAAATATAGAGACCCTAGTAATCAGTACTTTCCTCTGGAAAGGTGTTCATGAATCCCCAGTCCAAGGTCTGTCACATGATTCAAAATATACCTATACAATATTTATATCTAATCCAAAAATATTAAGACAAAAATAAAATATATGCTACCATTTTATAACACCAAATCATAGAACACCAATATGAGATAGAGTGTTATGTGGCCTTAAGCATGCCTACCCATATGCCAGAGGGCTCTGACTAATGATCATGTCATAATCCATAAAATTGGGAGAGTATGGTTTTGAATAAAATTTAAAAAATATATATATTAGATATAGCCAAAACATATTCAGTATAAACTTAAAATTATGAATATATAAATTAACACAATGGTATATCAAAATGATGTTGTCCTAAAAAATAAAATGATCACCTAATATGCTAATAACATATACAAAATAAACAAAAGTCCAAAAATACACACACCAGACCTACTACAATACATAGGCCACAATACAATCCAAATATTCTAATACCAATGTGAAGATCCATCATGATCCGCTAAACCACTCATTCTCAACCTAGAAGATAACACAATGAATGAATATTCATCGAGGTTTTCATTTATGGTTTGTGTATATAAATTAGAAGGTTATCACCAAGAACCCATAATATATATAGTTATATGAATGTTTATACACAAGTAAATAAAAATGAAATAATATAAGCATTATTATTGATCCATAATGTGCTAAAGAGATCACCATGAAACTCAGAGAGATACACATTCCCATTGGGTCATTGTGTGCTAACCAGGACACCATAAAACCCAACTATACCTCTTTTTTCACCTTGTTGAAATCCCATCATTACCTTAGGCCATCGAACCTGATGCCCAACCAGTGTACAAAGACTCAGGGTAGGTTATCATCCAATACCACAAACCAAATACCAAAAGGGAAAAGCTAATATCTTAGGTCCAAATCTTTACCCACTACCCAATCACTCAAGGGATGGTCCATCATCCATGTCTCACATTTCATCATGACCCAGAACATTCACTCAGGGTTGTCCGCTATCATAACCCAAGTTTATAACTCAATGTTCTAGAATGTTTCTCACATAAGGGAAATTTATCACCCATGATAGTCCAACTAATGCCATATCACTCATGGATAGGCTAGGAATCTAGATCTATCTCATACAAACTATAAAAAATGTGACTTGTACAAATCGAAAATTACATACAGATAACACATCTATTAGTAAAAATGATTAACTACAAATGATATTAAATCATGTTGGTATTAATTATAGGCACCTACAATTATTTTTACGAAAAACTATATATATTAATATTAGTATCTTAATACCAAAAAAAATTACAAACATTTTTATCTATTTTTTATCATAGTATTACAAAATTTTATTTAATCAAAAATTATCTATATCATTATTAATTGTTTTTAACAAAAAATATTTTTATAATTATAAAAAAATTAAATAAATTATTCAACAATAGCACATATTCTAATAAAACTTATACATATATGATATAAAATTGATGATAAATGATCTAAATTTTATTGTGACTCAAATCTCATTTAAATTAGATATATGTATGTACTAGATTTTTTGTTACACAAAAATATATAAATTTAAATATATAAATAAATAAATATATATATATATATGTTTTGATATTTTATTTGAATTATTATTTTCCATAAAACATTATTTAAATTTTTTATTCTTAATTTACAATAAACAAAAAAACAACCTCCAATTCTAAAAACTATTGATTCTTGATAAAAACTGGATGAAATTAAATTTTCCAAATCATTGTCGTGCCATTGATGGTACCCTCAAAACCATGAAATTACAAAATTATTCATCTTCATCAGTTGTTATTCCACTTGTGGATCACAGCCTATGATTTTTATTTTTGTTTCTCCACCATCCCATTAAGTTCATAATCCCTTGTTCACATTATATTCGTCCTCTTCTCCATTATGTGTGTCTATCGATCACCCTCTTCATTTATCCTCAATTACCTCCACTTTAGAAGAGATCTACTTCCTAACCCCACACATTCAGTCTATCACCATTTCTATAATAATCCCCTGCTCTAAATTCATCCAAGGGTATCGATTTGGATTTTTTGAGGTTCAAATTCATCTATAGATTTGTTATTTAAGGGATTCTAGTCCTTGATGAACGAATTGAACATGTGATGATGGATGGAATTTTAATATTTCCTATCAAATTCTGATGAGTTGAAGTTATAATCTTGCGATGGAAGGTTCTTGAAGAAAAAATCTCTCTAAATTAAGGTTGGTGTATAGATTCAATGAATTATTCCTATTGATAGACTGACTGATTTGTTAAAGTTATTCATTTGGTTATAGTGATCATTGAATAAGACAAAAAAATGAGTTTTATTGATCTATGGGAGAGGAATATTATGGAGATATCATTACCATCGATGCAAATAAACATGAGTTGAGTTGTGGGGTTGTGGTTCGATCATGGTCAATGTAGTCATTTCATGGTAGGGTAACATAGTATGGATTCAAGAGAAATTAATATTAGTTTCTTTTCTCTCATATTCTTCTATGTTCGATCTAGTAGTATTTAGTTGTCAACTTGTACTAGTGATGGTCTCAGTAGTGAAGTTCCAGTAAGGCTACATAAATACCTAGTAAAGATTGTCTTGTTCTACATTATTTCCCAATCCTTACAGCAATATGTTGTGAGATGTGATGTGTATTTAGGTAGTGGTTTCCCTATCTTTCTCTCAGTAGCCTAAACTATAGATTCATTATAGTTTTCTAGGCCCACTTTCTATGTTATAGTAGACATAAGAATGCATCCATATCCTCCATCCAATCCAAATAAAATATTTTCTCTTATGAAATTTAAATTCTCTATACACTCTTTGAATAATATGTTCTCCGGTTTTAATTTATATATTTATGTTTTTTCATCTTAAATTCATCACTTTTTAGTATAAATTTAATTTTTATATTCATCCATGAATTATTATTAATCATACTATTTTAATTAATTACTTTTCTTTTAATATTAATCATGTAAGAATCTATTTATTTTATGAATTATTGAAATTGATTCAAAATAAATCTCTAATTAAGTATATATTATTGAATTAAGTTAGAATTTTTTTTAAACTTTTCTATCTATGGATTATAGGTGCAATAGCTGAGCATTTTGGTCTTTTAGATTTGATAATTTTTATTTTTATTGATTAATATATCATGTGATCTTGTTTGAAGTCATATTTTCTATTCTTTATGGATGAATCCATGTTTTTTATTTCTAATTTATTTTTATTTCAATTTTTATTTTAAATATCTGAATTTTTATATGAATTACATTGTCAAACCCATATATAAATTTTGAAAACTTAAGAAAAGTGAATAAATTACCATCCTAGAGATAAATGACTCAAGTTCAACACTAATATTACATTATTATGGAAGGGAAAACAATTTGCATGTTGTGTTACATTTTTAGGATAGGCTGGAGATTCATGAGACAACACTCATAGAACATAATACGATTTTTTGATGAAAATTGAAGATAAACCTCTTTCAATGAGTTCCCATAGATATTCCATTAGTTTCTATACCCACCTTTAGCTTTTAAAATTAATTAATAATAAATTTAATTATGTATTTTGAAAAAAAACTTATAGTTCAGTGTTTATTATATGTGATGAAGTTAATTTTTAATAGGGGTTGACATGATTTCAGTGTTGTTTTTTCATGTTAAGAATGGTGGGATGATATAATATAATAAGTTGGTGGCTAGAAATCATTGAATGAAGGCATCCCAAAATTCATTCTCATAACAGGGAATGTCCACACCACATATAGAGAGATCTTCAAATTCGGAGGTGAAATAGAGAAAAAATATCATGGAAATTTCCTTTTTCTTTAATTTTTTTATTACATTTAATTTTTTTAGAATGGGAAATAGCTGAATGTTATTCAATGGGTGTATGATATGGATGATTTCAATTAATGACTTTTATAATGAATGAAAATTGTAACCTATACAGAATCTCATATCATTATCAATTTTATATTTAATCATAAACACAGTAAAATGGTTTTAAAATTATAATTTATTGTTTTTATCCTAAAATGTTATTTTCATCATTCATGTCTAAATGTATTTTTTTCATGTAATTTTGGCATAGTTCTATTCATCAACATACTTTAAATTACATATATATATTATTTTACTTTCATATTATATGTTCCTAACATAATACACTTAATTATATTTCAAATTACTATTAAATGATTTAGTTATACTATTAATTACAAGTGTAGAATACTTCTTATGGGGGATATTTTTTCATATAAAAAACATGATCCTCTACGAATTTATTCCAATATATTGTTTTCTATCACTCGTGATTTTTGATAATACTCAATACCCAATAATATATTTAGTTTTATTCCTATTAAATTATATTTTCTAATAATAAATCGACTGTATTCTGACATTATATTAGTTGTTGTGTTTTATTTATGATCATATAAAATGTTATTAAATAATTTAAAATTTATAATTTATCTTGAATTATTTTATTACATGTACTTTCAATTCCTTTAAGATACAAATAATCACATCTATTCTGACCTTTTTGATATCCAACCCTCTACATTCAATCCCACATATAAGGGAAGTCTCCACAATAAAACATAGCTTGGTTGGGACACCAGTGATTTAATTTGATATAAGAGTTTAACTGAAATTAGTATGTATACGTAGGTAACTAAAAACAAAAATTTGTTTTCATTTTTAACCTCATATTTTCATATTCAAAAGTTTTACTTAAGAATAAATATATATTTAACAGTATTTCAATTGTATGTTATATTGTTTACCCCCAAAAAACTATGATGAAAGTTAAAAATATAACAGATTCTATGAATGATTCATTTCCTTTTTGGAAGAAACTGTTCCAATGAAATAGTTTGGTGAAAAATTGTAATTCATCTCCGTCATTGATCATTTGAAGGTATGGATTTGTGACTTTTTAACTGATATATATATATAAAGATTAAAATTGTTGAGTTCATTATAAATTTTATATTATATATATTTTGTTTCATGTTTCTCTAGATATAGAGTTCAATTTTTAGTAAGTGGTCATAGTTGAATTATCCTTGTTGTTCTTTTTAGAAAAGAAGTATTTCAATTCATATCAGAAACTATATCAAGGCTCTGAGATATTCATATTCAGGCAGACATCAAATGTTCTACTATAATATTTTTGTATATTCTTTACAATTTATAACAAATTTTGATCTCTTTCTTGTATTATAGTGATAAATTTTGGTTTTCAACTCAATGTAATATCATCAAATCCAAACAAGTCGGTAATCATCATCATTGTCATTCATTTTTTTATTGTAGAAAGAGAGAAAAAACACAAAGAAAAAAAGGAACTGGACAAACATCTGTCCTATGGAGGTCTAAAGAATTGCAAGACGAGGGCATCCCCTCTAATAATATTAACCCCCTGAGTTCTTAACAAGTTGACACTAGTTAGGAAGGATAAGTTAGAACCATGTTTCATCAAAGAGGCAAGGTGATCCACAGCCCGATTTCCTTCATGCCAGGTATGTGAAACATTAATATTATTTCTAAGTAACCAGCTACAACTCCTTACAATGTAGGATATAGACCAAGGGGTCTCCACATTACCTTATAGATAATTATAGAGAATAATGGAGTATGTTTCCACTTTCGTCAGCATAATGGACCTTTGCCTGTAAGGATCAAGCCCTGTAAGTATCGCTTTCCCTTCGTCCTATAAGGAATTTCTGCTACCATAATGAGAATTAAATGCTAAAAACACTGATCTATTGAAATCTCAGACCCCCCCCACCTCTCATTACTCCATCCACACAGGAACCATTCGTATTCATCTTGATCCCATTGCGGGGAGGAATCCATCAGACCCAATGACCCCAAGGTCTATCTAGAGTGTTATTTCTCTGAGAATCCAACACCTGAAAAGACCTGATAATGGATTCATCCCTCCAGTTGTCAATCGTAGGCACCATATCAAGCAGCGGTTTTTTATTTCAGAGGACACTGGTTTTCTCGATCACTCGGATATCCTTAAACCACACCTTGTTCTATGCTTGCCACAAGCACCAAAACCCAGCGTTTAACACCAGCGCCCTTGACCTTCTCTCCACCCCTTTATTTCCTACTCCATGGAACCATCGCTCCAGGAAGGACCCTGTAGTACCATCCTGGGATAAGAAATTCATGTAGCTGCCAAAGGAGTTCTATATAACGCATGCCCATTCACCTTCAAATATTATGTGTTGCGCACTCTCCTCGTTGTGGGATCTGTAACATTGACAGCGTGAGACCGTAGGGATCCCCGCTCTCCAGATCATATCATCAGTAAGAATAGCGTTGTTCTTCATCTGCCATGTCAGGAAGATAATCTTGGTCGGTATTTAATCACACCATATTGTATCATTCCAACTTTCTTAAAATCCATCAATAATTGTGTATCTTCGAAAGACTATAGAGTTAAACGTTCCCAATGCAGAAGGAGTGAACACACACCTATCGGGGTCAGAATTCATTTCAATTAAATTGAATAATTCTTGTTGCTCACTATTTAGAACAGCCTTAATGGAATTCGGATGAAGGCTGGCCTCTTTGAAATTAATGTCATGTGCAGGGCATCCATGAAAACTCAAAAACTGGCCCACCCAATTGTGGATCCATAAGAGAATCTCCCCCTCCATATAATCCACCACGTGAGATGCTGCATGGGTGGGATGAGGGCCACGAGCTTAGACCAGTCAGGTTTTTGATTGTTCCTTTACTATATATTACCTCTAAACCAATTGTCCATGGTTCTCCCCTATAAGTTACTCTCTCCAAGGGCTTCCCATATCAGCTTTGCATGCATACCGTCAATTGTATATGACAGATTCCTCACACCAATACCCCATTCTGAGATAGGTTTATCCACTCTGGACCACGATACCCATTGCCTCTTTCCTTCGGACCGGGCATCCCATATAAAACTCACAAGAATATTCTCTATAGTATTCACAATAGCCTTTGGAACATTAACATCAGCTAATGCATGAATAGGAACTGCCACTAACACGCTATTTTCCAAAGTGATCTGGCACCCGGTGGAAAGAAAATTATTTTTCCAATCAAGGATCCTGCTCATGATCATGTTGACAATATGATCAAAATATCGAATGTGAAGCCTCCTTGAAGATAAAGTCATACCCAAGTACTCCATGGGAAAGATACCTCTCCGTATATTGAGGGTCTAGCTCACTGAGGAAACACTGGTGGCCACACCTCTATTAGATATAAGGAAGATTCTTTTAGACTTGTTTATGACCTTCCCACTCTAGTAGTATTAGTCCTCGAGGATCTTTTTGACATATTTCACTGATTTTTTCCCTACATTCATGAAAATCATGGTGTCATATGCAAACATTATATGGGAGATAGAGGAGATATTAGTACAGTTCTGGAAAAGGGTGATCTCCCAATTCTGTATGCTCTTATTTATTAGACTGCTAAGGATATCCTGTAAGATAATAAAAATAGTTGGGGATAAAGGGTCCCCTTGCCGTAGACCTCGAGTAGCTTTGAAAAAATAATAATTGTTCCCCATAAAGGAGACTGCCAGCCATGAAGAACTGAAATGTCTGAAAACAAGATCCAAGGCCCAAGGTGAAAAACCCATACTAGAGAGTACCCTAAGGATGAAGCTTCACTTGATCCTGTCATAAGCCTTGTTCATGTCCAACTTGATATCCATATTAGAGCCACGAGTCTTGACATTGATTTCACAGATCACTTCTTGTGCTAGAGTTATGGCCCCATGGATGGAACTTCTCTTCAAGAACCCATATTTTTCCAAGTATACCCATCAAAGAAGGTGAATGGATAACCTTCTGTTAAGGATACTCGCCAATATTTTGTAAGGGAAATTGCACAAGCTCACTGGTCTATAGTGGGAGAGGGAAGATGGCGCCTTGATCTTTGGGATGAGGATGAGAGTAGTTGCACATGCTACCCGAGGTAGGATCCCCCCATAGAAGAAATCCTGAATTTCCATAACGAAATTATTTTTAACCACCAACCAAGTGGCTTTGTAGAAAGAACCAGGGAAACTATCATGGCCTGGTGCGCTTTCGGGGTTTAGGCTCCGCATAGATTCAAAAATTGCCTCCTCATCAGGAAACTTCTCCATAGCTCGGTTTTCCTAACTGGAAACAGAATACGGAATCACATCCAAAAAACTCTGCATGCCCCCTTGCATAACCATCTAGCATCTGCAAATTGGATGCAGCCAAGAGATCACTAAAATGAGAGTGGGACATTCTGCCCCCATCATCATGATCCTCCATAAAAGAGCCATCTTCCATCATCAGATTTGGTTTCGTATATCACTTAGCCTCCTTAATGTAGGCATGAAAATATTTCATGTTCCTATATCCATATCGTATCCATTTAGCTTTGGAAGCCTCCTAGTCCATGCTCTCTTATCGCATGAGTGGAACGACCAACCTATACTTCTTTATGCCTAGGTTCCCAAACTCCTACTCATTTCACTCTTCTTCCAAACTTTCTTATGAATTTCTAATCTCCTTCATGGTCTCCTCCATCTTCTGGTCATTAGATGAGTGGATTTTGGCCCACAAATGAAGGTCACTTTTGAGGCTCTATAGTTTACCATGAAACCTAATACACAGATTCCCCTACTGGTGACCTCTCCACGAGTTGTTACCGACTTTGTGATAACCCAGTAGAGTGGACCAATACTGATAAAACCCGATTCTCCCACAACTTTGTTGCCTAGATAGCAAGGTGATCAGTAATGGGGAGTTATTGAAGATACCCCGTATCAAATGATTAACCTTATCACTCGAGAAGGAAGAGACAACATGAATGTTAGCTATACAGTGATCGAGTCAATGCCAAGAATGTATTCCACCTATTTGGTTATTTCACCAAGTATAATGATACCCTATGTACCCCATATCCCTTAGACTGTTTCTTTTCATAAACTAGGAAAATTCCAGACTTCCCTTTCATTGAAAACCCCATCTTCCTTTCTTCTCGGATGGGTTTGCAATGATGTTGAAATATCCTCCAACTAACCAAGGGGAGTCCCTCAGATCAAATCCGCTCATGATAAGCCAAAGACGCTCTATCCTTTGGGTATCACAACTTCTGTAAACAATAGAGAAGAAATTACTACTTCCACCTTTGGTCACCATGGTAGTAATAAATTGCTCATCCGCTTGAACCATAACCCCCGAAAATGGACTTTCGCCAAAACAACCATATATGCTGATTAATGGGGTCATCATGCATGAACTTCAGATGCTTTAACATTCGGGAAAAATCCTTTATTTTTGAAAGGTTTTGTACTGGATTTGGCTCGATTTATTTCTTACAAGTATTGGAGCTAATTCATTTTCTTTGTTTCCTCTTTGGTTATGTGTGGTGGGAATCTTGGAGATGAAGGTTGTGGCATGGCCGGGAGTTGTGGTTTATTGTAACATCCCAAGTAAGTAATGAATAATAGATATTTTTATCTATGTCTAATAATGAATTAGATAGTGTTTTAGAGGCTTAAAATGAAAATAAATACAATCTTATTCATGGAATACACTAGTATTCTTAAAAGATTGTTTTACTGCCTTTTGATGGAAAACCCTTTTTAAATCTATATTTTGAAACTTTTATAAGCTATTTTTGTCAAAATAATCTTATTATTTATTATTGGGACATCAAAATTTACTTTTTGTGAATTTTTGGTATTTTTATGACAATGTCCATTTTTAATGAATAGTGAAAAATACTGCATTTTACATCAAAACTGCTTTTTAATCTAATTTATTTATATGATTAGATTATCTTTTAAATTGGTTTTAAAGTGAAATTAGAATATATTTTTACCATTTAATCCAACAGTGGTCATTGGAATTAATTTAACTTTGAAATTGTACTTAAACTAGTGTCAATCTTTTGATACTTATTGTTTCAAAAAAAACACGCTATTTGTCATGACAGCGGGAATTAGTTATTAAATTAATTAATGAAAATTACATGTTTTGAATTTTGTAAAATAGACATAATTTTTGAATTCGGAATATCAAATATAGATTAGGGTGATGTTTTGGTATCTTTCTGAAAAACATAAATTTTTGATGAATAGTGAAACCACTAAATGGTAGTTAAAGAAACTGATTTTTCGTTTAAATGAAACTTTGCCACTTCTGTGATTTGATTTTCAAAAATCCGACATACATGGTTGTCATTAAGAATTAAAATTTGGTTCAATGAGATTAAAATAATTTTTTGGTGAATAGTAACTTTTAAGTTCTTAATCGCGATTAGTGGTAATTAGTGTAGTTTAAGGTAAAAATAATGTTTTAATAATATGAGATGAGCTTGACACATGTCCTACCCTCATTGGATGTGTCATGGCCGACCAAGAAAATCCATGGGTCAACTTGGGGACCCCATGGAGCCACTTTGGTTGGGAAATGACATAAATAACTTTTTATTTAATGTTAAAGCAAAAATGACACAAACATGAGTTATTTTACTAAAACAATTTTTACATGGGATTATACAAGTCATATTTTTGACTATAAATAGTCATTGGAAAGATAAAAAGATTTCCTACATCATAGTATTTTTTTATAATTTTTAGACATTAAATAAATTAAATTATTTATGACATAATGATGATGCAGTGATGACCTCATTATTTAACGATTTAAATAAAATGGAAGGATAATGTAATATCTAAGACCAAAACATGTCCAAAACCTATTGTATTAGTGTATTTTGAACCCTCATCACCTTATCCTCGAATTATATAAATGTGGGACCTCTTAAATCAGAATACCATTTTAAAATAAAGTGACTTTGCTTTACTTTCCAAGAGTGCCCCTCCTCTCCTCTTATAAAAGGCCCCCACTTCTACCTCCTTACCCACACTCCCAAAGCCTTTGGCTCGGCCAACCCCTGCCCATTTTGTCTCTCAACTTCCATCTATTACTCCTTGAAGCCTCACTTTGGGCAGAAGTCTTCCCAAGGAAGCCTTTCAGCTCAAATCTAAGAGAGTTACCCGATTTTGAGGTAATGTGTTCACTTGTGTTCTTTTGTTTTATTTTGCTTCTCCAACCCCCTAACCACTTTTTATTCATTTCTTTTGTAACAACTCCAGTATCTTCAATATACTAGGATGTTGTTATAAGAAGGATTTGAGATACACTTACACACACCTACATCTAATGGTTAAAGGACATACTGTTTCTGTGGATGGTGAATTTATGCCTCCCGAAACGATGATTGTTCAACATTCTTTTAACACCTTCAAAGGTGGCCATTAAGATGTCACTATATTTATATATGATATATAATATTTTTATGTTTTCCTTTAGCTTATGTATTTTTCATTTTGGGCATACCTTTATGGTTTCCATTATGGGTAAACAAGATATCTTCATTTAAGGAAATGCGGACTACCGCCCCCTCAAAGTGATTTGATTCGTTAAATACCATATGTGGGACGTATAAAGGATGGAACTATGATATTATATATGATATTATACTGGAATTATAATATACCTTTATATCATTATGATTCCATTCTATAAAATACGAAATAGAAATGAAAGTAGCGTTCATGCGTACGTACGGCTTACCGTCTCCATGAACGGTGCATTTCATTTCTTACCTCTAAATGATTATGTAATATTATAAATGCATGCATGTACTTGATATATATTACATATATGATATCTAAATCATGAATAACATTCTGGATATAATGTATACATGAACAACTTGTAATTATAAAGGGCTTATTTTTTACTCAAGTACCAATGATCGTTAAAACGACCGTTATTAACTTAAATAATTACATAGTGTTCATGACATGGAAATAAGTGATATAAAAGGAATAATGAACTTGAAAAAGGTTCTTAAACAATTAGAAATTAACTCAAGTTTATTATTCAGGAGATTAAAGAACGACCGAGTCAAGTTGGACCCAAGGTATGGGACTTCCTCTCAATCTCCTTTCATTGAGGCATATTTTGTTTTATACACAACCTTCTTTTATATGGTGTATAAACCCCTTTGAATTTTACATTTATTCAAAAGGAATATTTTTTATACGAAGCATTTACTAAACGAAAAAAGGGAATGTTTTTGTCATACGTATGCAGCGGCAACGACTTCTCCGCCGTCGTGACCATTATTTGAGTTTCGGCTTCCTCTACAAGCCATACCTTCTTTTTAAAAGAAAAATAAATAACATGTTTTACTTTTCTTTTTTTTTGGTATTGAAAATGGTTTTCATAATGTTTTTATTATATCAATGTGTTGTATTGATATCTTGTGATTGAAATGTGGAAATGTTATGTTTCCTTTATGCATGTTTTCTGTGATACAATTATGTTATGGTTCTTGGGAATTATTATAAATACGGGTGGTTCCGTGATAAACTAAGGACGGGTGAGCCCGATATAGCTCTCCAATGCATTGGGTAATGCGAAGGAGTGAAACGTTAAGGTTTCTACGAAGAGATTTAGGGAATATACTCTGATGGGTATTCCAAACGTAACCAAGAGGGTTACTCCATACGTAAGAATGTTATGAATGCCTCAAGTTATCTTTATGTCTTATGATTTATATGATTTATTCATGATTTGATGAGGTATGTTAAAGTGCTTATGTTTTATGGGTAAAGTATGATTTCATTCTTATGTATATATGTACCCATGTTTCCTTTCCATATTTTTATATCCCTTACTGAGCTTTTTATGCTCATCCCAAGTTTTTTTGAAATGTTTTTCACAGGTCAAGGGAAAGGTACATGATATGTTGATAGTGTCAAGGATGTGTCAAGAAAGAATCCATGTTTTATTTTAAATATGTTTCCATTGATGGTAAAGAAGAATACTATCTTTATGTAACCACTTTGTTTATATGTGGAATGTAATTCAAGTTGTATGATCTAATTCTCTAAAAATCTAATCCTGAAAAGATCCTCATTGTGTAATCTTGTAATAACTCAAGATTAAGTAAGGTTTAAGGATGGGGCCGTATAGTTGGTATCAAATGTCGGTTTAGATAACTTTAGGAGTTATAATTCTATTAAATGATTATCCAAAAAAATATTTTTTTTATGGTCAAATTGAAATGATATAGCATTTGAAGATTACCATGTTGCTTCATCTAAGACATGTTTGTTCAGAATGGTTTTTCGTAGAGGAAACAGGGAAGTAGTGCTAGGAAGGCATACAGAAGGAAATAACCTTCCGAATCAGCATCCTGAGATAGTCAGAATTGGAACTGAACTGTTTGTTACAGTAATGGCGCAGTTGACTCAAGCGATAAATGGTGGTGGTATCCATGCACGAGATCAGCCAGATCAACCACAGAGGAACATGTCAGTGGTGGAACATTTCATGAGGCAACATCCCCCATTATTCAGAGGATCATCTGACCCTGTGTTAGTTGAAGGGTGGATTAAAGCACTGGAGAAGATTTTTGATGTCATGGGGTGTTCAGACAATCAAAAGGATAGTCTTGTTATTTACCGTTTGGAGGGTGAAGCAGATGAGTGGTGGTCGATGGTTAAAAATACCAGGGATGCTGATGAGATTGATGCTCTCGACTGGGATGAATTCAAAGGTATGTTTCTTGAGAAGTATTTTCCTAAGGCTGTTCGAATAAGGATGGAAAAGCAATTCTTGGAATTGAGGTAAGAGGAAGACTCAATGGCTACCTATGAAGAAAGGTTCACTCGATTGGAAAGGTATGCTCAAAATTTTATCTGAGACCTTGATAGTAAAATCAATCATTTTTACTCAAGATTAAAGACAAAATATTGAAGGGCATTAGCTTCTAGTGAGTTTAAAAGTTATGAAAAGCTTGTTCGATGTGCTGAGAAGGTGTAAATGGAGTTTTCCGATGATCAAGTGTTCTATAAAAACCAACAGAAGAAGAGACCGAGGTGGCAGGAGAAAGGTAAGAATTCTTCAAAAAAGTATGATGGTAAGAAAACTAAGTTTCTAGTTCGTGATAAATGTGGCAAAAGGCATGCTGGGGAATGTCTTCTGAATTCTGGAAAGTGCTACTGATGTGGTAATATGGGACATAAGGCTCGTGATTGCACTGAAAAGGATCAAGGTGAAGGTAAGACCAAATTTTATTTATAGTTAGTGAAATGTTATAAGTGCAATGAGATGGGTCACTATGAAAATGAGTGTCTGACAAAGAGCTTGAGTGATGGGAAGTAGTTAGACTACAAGCATAAAGGGGTGGTGAAATCCTTTGCAACTACTTTAGCAGATGTTGGGCCATCAAATGAAGTTGTATCAGGTACTTTTTTTGTTTTTTCAGATTATGCTAGTGTGTTGTTTGATTCGGGGTCTACACATTCTTTCATCTCTGAAAACTTTTCTAGTAAAATGGGAATACCATCTCAAGAAATGACTCCTGGACTTTTGGTAAAAACACCTGGGGGGGGAATGTTGAGGAAAAAAGAATTTATAAGAATGTTCCTATCCTTATCTGTGGAAAGAACCTACTTGAAAACCTTATTTTTCTACCTCTAGTAGAGTTTGATATATCCTGTTTATGGATTGGCTCTCTATTTACCATGCTAAGATTGACTGTAGAGATAAAGAAGTTTCTTTTCAGAAAGAATTTCAGTTTGTGTACAAGAATGAACCCTTACAGTTGATAACATATCAAGAGGCCGAGAAACTTGTAAAAGATGTAAATGAATGTTACCTTGCACACATCGCTAAAAATAAAGGAACTATTCAGATTAATGATGTGCTAGTGGTAAATGAGTATCCTGATGTTTTTTCTAATGAGTTGCCTGGAATAATAGCAGATCGGGAAGTTGAGTTTACTGTTGACTTAGTTCCTGATGCTAAGCAAATTTCAAAACCCCCTTATCGAATGGCTCAAATTTAACTTTTAGAGTTGAAGGAGAAATTGCAAGATTTATTAGAGAAAGGTTTCATTCGACCTAGCACATCACCATGGGGTGCTCCTGTTTTATTTGTTAAAATTAAAGATGGTTCAATGAGACTTTGCATTTATTATAGATCCTTGAATAACATCATTGTTAAGAAAAAATATCTTTTGCCTCATATCGATTATTTGTTTGATCAGCTCCAGGGAGATCAGTATTTTTCAAATATTTATTTGAGATCGGGGTACCATCAGCTGAAGGTAAAGGAAGCAGATGTTCTGAAGACTGCGTTCCGTACAAGATAGGGTCATTATGAATTTGTAGTAATGCCTTTTGGGCTAACCAATGCACCTACTGTATTCATGGACTTAATGAATAGAATTTTCCATGAGTTCTTGGATAAGTTTTTGTGGTTTTCATTGATGATATTTTGGTGTTTTCTAAAAGTAAAGAGGAGCATGAAAGACATTTAAGGGTTATCATTCAAACCTTAAAAGAAAAGAAACTATATGGAAAATTCAGCAAGTGCGAGTTTTGGTTGCAACAAATTTCTTTCCTTGGTCACATTTTTTATAAAGATGGGATAACTGTTGATCCTGCAAAAAAAAAGTTGTGGAAGACTGGCCAAGAGCCACAAATGTAACAGAGATTCGTAGTTTCCTTGGTTTGGCAGGATATTACCGAAGGTTTGTTAGAAATTTTTCACGGTTATCTAGTCCAATGACTAAGCTAACTCGGAAGGGTGTTATGTTTATCTGGACAAAAGAATGTGATGATTGTTTTCAGGAACTGAAAAGAAGATTGGTGAATGATCCAGTTTTGGCACTACCTTCCAGGAATGGTGAGTTTGTTATATACAGTGATGCTTCATTGAAAGGACTTGGTTGTGTCCTAATGCAGAATGATCAGGTAATTGCTTATGCTTCACGACAGTTGAAAACTCATGAGGTAAATTACCCTACACATGATTTGGAATTAGCTGCTGTTGTTTTCGCTTTAAAAATTTGGAGGCATCATTTGTATGGTGTAAAGTGTGAAATATATACTGATCACAAAAGTTTAAAGTATATATTCACTCAGAAAGAGTTAAACATGAGACAGAGGAGATGGCTGGAATTAATCAAGGATTATGATTGTACAATTCATTACCATCCGGGAAAAGAAAATAAAGTGGCTGATTCTTTGAGTCAAAAACGTAATGCTTCATTAACAATGTTGCGTTTGAAACATGGTCCTTTGGTTAAGGATTTGATGAACTTTGGCATAGAAGTTGTTGGTGCGGGATGTTCTTCTGTTTTGTTTCAGGTATCAGTGAGATCTTCTCTATCAGACAGAATCAAGCAAGCACAGAAGCAAGATAGTGAGTTGTAGAAAAAGGTAGAGCTGGTTCAGAAAGGTAAGTTGCCTGAATTCAACATTGATAATGATTGTGTTTTGAGATTTGGGAAGAGATTGTGTGTGCCTTGTGATTCACAGTTCAAGAGAGAGTTGTTATGTGAAGCTCATAGTTCTCCATTTTCAGTTCATCCTGGCATTACTAAGATGTACATAGATCTGTGGGAGTATTACTAGTGGGATGTAATGAAAAGTGATATTACTGATTTTAATGTGAAGTGTTTGACTTGTCAACAGGTTAAAGAAGAGAGTCAGTTACCGAAAGGGATGCTTCAGCCTTTACTAGTGCCAGAGTGAAATGGGAGAATATATCCATGGATTTTGTTGTGGGATTACCAAATACATCTCGAGGTAATAATGCAATCTGGGTTATTGTTGATTGCTTGCCTAAATCTTCTCATTTCCTTTCTATATGAGATACTTTTTCCCTAGATCAACTTTCCCGTTTGTATCTTAAAGAGATAGTCAGGATACATGGATTTCCTCTCTCCATTGTATCTGACCGTGATCCCAGGTTCACTTCTACCTTTTGGAAAGGCCTTCAGAAGTCATTGGGTACTGAATTAAATTTTAGTACAGCTTTTCATCCTCAATCAGATGGGTAGTCAGAACGAATAATTCAGACCTTGGAGGATATGCTACGAGCTTGTTCTATGGATCATCAGGGAAGTTGGGACCAACATCCTTCTTTGGTTGAGTTTTCTTATAATAACAGTTTTCATTCCAGTATACAGACGGCACCATTTGAGGCATTATATGGGAAGCGGTGTCGAACTCCAGCTTTCTGGGATTAAGTGGGTGAAAGAAAGCTGATGGGACCAGAATTGGTAGAAGAGATGGCAGAAAAAATTCAGCTGATATAGAAACTCATGAGAACAACTCAAAGCAGGAAGAAGCGTTATGCGGACAACAGGAGGAAGGATCTCTCTTTTTAGGTAGGTGATCATGTTTTTCTCAAAGTATCACCATGGAAAAGTGTGATGTGATTTGGTAAGAAGGGAAAGTTGAGTCCAAGGTTCATTGGACCATATGAAATTCTGGAGAGAGTTGGATCAGTTGCTTACCGAGTGGCTTTACCTCCGAGTTTATCTCAGGTACACAATTTTTTTCTTGTTTAGATGTTGAGAAAGTATATGCCAGATCCATCTCATGTTTTGAGTCCAGAGGTAGTTCAGCTAGAAGAGAACCTATCATATGAGGAACAACCGGTCCAGATTCTTGACCATAGGGAGCAAGTGTTACGAAATTAGGTGATTAATCAGGTAAAGGTTTTGTGGAAAAACCACATGATGGAAGAGGCAACATGGGAATCTGAAAATGCAATGAGGGATAAGTACCCCCATTTATTCGATAAGTAAATAAATTGCGGGGACGCAATTTTCTAAAGGGGGGAAGGATGTAGCATCCCAAGTAAGTAATGAATAATAGATATTTTTATCTATGTCTAATAATGAATTAGATAGTGTTTTAGAGGCTTAAAATGAAAATAAATACAATCTTATGCATGGAATACACTAATATTCTTAAAAGATTGTTTTACTACCTTTTGATGGAAAACCCTTTTTAAATCTATCTTTTGAAAATTTAATAAGCTATGTTTGTCAAAATAAACTTATTATTTATTATTGGGACATAAAAATTTACTTTGTGTGAATTTTTGGTATTTTTCTGACAATGTCCATTTTTTAATGAATAGTGAAAAATACTGCATTTTACATCAAAACTGCTTTTTAATCTAATTTATTTATATGATTAGATTATCTTTTAAATTGGTTTTAAAGTGAAATTAGAATATATTTTTACAACTTAATCCAATATTGGTCATTGGAATTAATTTCACTTTGAAATTGGACTTAAACTAGTGTCAATCTTTTGATACTTATTGTTTCATAAAAACACGCTATTTATCATGACAGCAGGAATTAGTTATTAAATTAATTAATGCAACTTACATGTTTTGAATTTTGTAAAATAGAAATAATTTTTGAATTCAGAATATCAAATATAACTTAGGGTGAAGTTTTGGTATCTTTCTGAAAAACTTCAATTTTTGATGAATAGTGAAACCACTAAGTGGTAGTTAAAGAAACTGATTTTTCGTTTAAATGAAACTTTGCCACTTCTGTGATTTGATTTTCAAAAATCTGGCATACATGGTTGTCATTAAAAAGTAAAATGTGGTTCAATGAGATTAAAATAATTTTTTGGTGAATAGTAACTTTTAAGTTCTTAATCGTGATTAGTGGTAATTAGTGTAGTTTAAGGTAAAAATAATGTTTTAATAATATGAGATGAGCTTGACACATGTCCTACCCTCATTTGATGTGTCATGGATGACCAAGAAAATCCATGGGTCAACTTTGGGACCCCATGGAGCCACTTTGGTTGGGAAATGACATAAATAACGTTTTATTTAATGTTAAAGCAAAAATGACACAAACATGAGTTATTTTACTAAAACAATTTTTACATGGGGTTATACAAGTCATATTTTTTACTATAAATAGTCATTGAAAATGAAAAAAGATTTCCTACATCATAGTATTTTTTTTATAATTTTTAGACATTAAATAAATTAAATTATTTATGACATCATGATGATGCAGTGATGACCTCATTATTTAATTATTTAAATAAAATGGAAAGATAATGTAATATCTAAGCCCTACAAATGTCCAAAACCTATTAGATGAGTGGATTTAGAACCCTTATCACCTTATACTCGAATTATATCAATGTGGGACCTCTTAAATCCGAATACCATTTTAAAATAAAGTCACTTTTCTTTACTTTCCAAGAGTGCCTCTCCTCTCCTCTTATAAAAGGCCCCCACCTCTACCTCCTTACCCACACTCCCAAAGCCTTTTGCTCGGCCAACCCCTACCCATTTTGTCTCTACACTTCCCTCTATTACTCCTTGAAGCCTCACTTTGGGCAGAAGTCTTCCCAAGGAAGACTTTGAGCTCAAATCTATGAGAGTTACCCGATTTTGAGGTAATGTGTTCACTTGTGTTCTTTTGTTTTATTTTGCTTCTCCAACCCCCTAACCACTTTTTATTCATTTCTTTTGTAAAAACTCCAGTATCTTCAATATACTAGGATGTTTTTATAAGATGAATTTGAGATACACTTACACACACCTACATCTAATGGTTAAAGGACATACTATTTTCGTGGATGGTGAATTTTTGCCACCCGAAAGGATGATTGTTAAACATTCTTTTAACACCTTCAAAGGTGACCATTAAGATGTCACTATATTTATATATGATATATAATATTTTTATGTTTTCCTTAAGCTTCTTTATTTTTCATTTTGGGCATACCTTTATGGTTTCCATTATGGTTAAATGCGATATCTTCATTTAAGGAAGTGCGGACTACCGCCCCCTCAAAGTGATTTGATTCGTTAAATACCATATGTGGGATGTATAAAGGATGGAACTATGATATTATATATAATATTATACTGGAATTATAATATACCTTTATATCATTATGATTCCATTCTATAAAATACGAAATAGAAATGAAAGTAGCGTTCATGCGTACGTACGGCTTACCGTCTCCATGAACGGTGAATTTCATTTCTTACCTCCAAATGATTATGTAATATTATAAATGCATGCATGTACTGGATATATATGACATATATGATATCTACATCATGAATACCATTCTGGATATAATGGATACATGAACAACTTGTAATTATAAAGGGCTTATTTTTTACTCAAGTACCAATGATCGTTAAAACGACCGTTATTAACTTAAATAATTACATAGTGTTCATGACATGGA
The DNA here is from genome assembly GCA_963277665.1 of Viscum album. Lineage (NCBI taxonomy): Eukaryota > Viridiplantae > Streptophyta > Magnoliopsida > Santalales > Viscaceae > Viscum > Viscum album. Next base: position 124,225,567 of record OY728142.1, on the reverse strand, counting down.
AATAAGTGATATAAAAGGAATAATGAACTTGAAAAAGGTTCTTAAACAAGTAGAAATTAACTCAAGTTTATTATTTAGGATATTAAAGAACGACCGAGTCAAGTTGGACCCGATGTATGGGACTTCGTCTCAATCTCCTTTCATTGAGGCATATTTTGTTTTATACACAACCTTATTTTATACGGTGTATAAACCCCTTTTACTTTTATGTTTATTCAAAATGAATCTTTTTTATATGAATCATTTACTAAATGACAAAAGGGAATGTTTTTGTCGTACGTATGCGGTGACAACGACTTCTCCACCGCCATGACCATTATTTGAGTTTCGGCTTCCTCTACAAGCCATACATTCTTTTTAAAAGAAAAATAAATACTATGTTTTACTTTTCTTTTATTTTGGTATTGAAAATGGTTTTCATAATTTATTTATTATATCAATGTGTTGTATTGATATCTTGTGATTGATATGTGGAAATGTTATGTTTCCTTTATGCATGTTTTATGTGATACGATTATGTTATGGTTCTTGGGCATTATTATGAAGACGGGTGGTTCCGTGATAAACTAAGGGCGGTTGAGCCCGATATAGCTCTTCAATGCATTGGGTAACGCGAAGGAGTGAAACATTAAAGTTTCTCTGAAAATATTTAGGGAATATACTTTGATGGGTATTCAAAACATAACCAAGAGGGTTACTCCCTATTTAAGAATGTTATGAATACCTCAAGTTATCTTTATGTCTTATGATTTCTATGATTTATTCATGATTTGATGAGGTTTGTTAAAGTGCTTATGTTTTATGGGTAATGTATGATTTCATTCTTATGTATATATGTAACCATGTTTCCTTTCCATATTTTTATATCCCTTACTGAGCTTTTTATGCTCATCCCAAGTTTTTTTGAAATGTTTTTCACAGGTCAAGGGAAAGGTACATGATATGTTGATAGTGTCAAGGAAGTGTCAAGAAAGAATCCATGTTTTATTTTAAATATGTTTCTATTGATGGGAAAGAATAATACTATCTTTATATAACCACTTTGTTTATATGTGGAATTTAATTCAAGTTGTATGATCTAATTCTCTAAAACTCTAAACCCGAAAAGATCCTCAATGTGTAATCTTGTAATAACTCAAGATTAAGCAAGGTTTCAGGATGGGGCCTTATATTTATCACTAGAGATAGAGTTAGTTCATGGGTATTGGGTCACGGATGGGTCATTGGTTCTCACATGTCCCCAGTGCCGGAACTGGATCATGGGCATGTATTGAATGAAGTTGGAGCTCACTCACTGGAATGGTTCGCTGGTGCTCGCTACTCCCTGGTTTTGGAGCAGACATGGATAGGCTGGTGCTGGTGATGGCATGCCTAAGGCTTAAGATGGCATGGTTAATTCTAAAGATAGCATGGGTCATGGATAGATATGGGTATGGATCGTAGTATCAGTTTTGGTACGGTTCTTTGTATGAGTCGTTGCATGGGTTGCTATATGGGTTGTTGTATGGGTCGCTATATGGGTAATTGTTTGGGTCATTTTATAGACCCTTCATTTTGGAATTAAATTTCAATATAAATACAATTATTGTTTTTTATATTTTTGAACCACTATGAAAATAGTCTTTTCTTTAATAATTATATATTATATATGATAATTAAATAAATATAATAAGAAATTTTACTAGAAAAATATTATAATTTTTATTTAAATGTAATTTATAAAAAAATATTAAATGTTGGTAATATTTTTACTAACAGAAAAATATCATTATAAATTATTTCTAAATATTACAAATAAAATATATATTATAAATTTTTAATATTATAATTATAACATAAATATTTTATCTATCATAAAAACATTTAGTGACATTGTTTTTACCAATAGTTTAGTGATTGGAAAATATATGTTGTTAAAAGGTTTTACCAACATAAAATGAACTTTTACCAACAGATAAGCCCCCATTGGAAAAATTGAAATATGTTTTAGCCAAACCAAGTTCATATCCTATCAGAATCACACAAATATGGTAGTACACATGGTCTTCATATCATCACATAGATCAACAAAGAATCATAGGGTGTTATCCACTCAAGGGCCAGAACCTCATCTAGGAGGCCCAATACATATCTCCCATTAAGTTGTCCATGAGGTCCCCCAAACCTGTCATGGTCTCTCCTTTATGATATCATATAATTCTCATCAACCATAGGTGACACCACCTGTTGAGTCAATATGGTTTCCTTATGACTTTTACATTCCTTCCTGTTTTGAAAATCACAAACACCCTATCTTAAAGAAAATTTCATTTCCCCTAAGATTTATCTTAATAAGGAAAAATTTTCTTCCCCAAGGAAATTTTCCCTTTACTCTTGTTTTAATTGTTCATGTTATAGTTTCTCTAAATCTAACTCATTTTATTTCTAAGTGTAAAATTCGGTTTCATATCTAAAACCTCATAATCCTATAAATACTTAGTTATATAGTATTCTATTTTTAGATTATGAATTCAGGTTCCAAATTCCCTAAAATTCAGAATCTGAATTCTCTTAAATTCAGACTCTGAATTCCTTTGAATTCTGACTCGGAATTCTCTGAAATTCAGACTCATGATTCCTCTGAAATTCAGACTCCGTATTCTCTAAAATTCAGACTTTGAATTAATCTGAATTACAACTCTGAATTCCTCTAAATTCAAACTCTAAATTCTCTAAAATTCATAAACCTAATTCCTATGAAATTAAGACTTCGAATTCATTGGATTTTAGACTCCAAAGTCTATAGAATTATGATTCTGAATTCCCTGAAATATAGAATCCTAATATCCATGTAATATAAACTCTGATCATTTATTTTCTTATACTCGGAACTTTATTTTTCCTTAGACTCCAGAAAAATGGTTTTTGTTAAGCAACCATATTTTTTCTTACCATCTTTAGAGTTATAAAATGATGTCTTACATTCTATTTTTAACAAACCATTGTTTGAGTGACTTGTGTACAGGTCCCTTAGAGATTCAAGGAAAAATATGAGCATTGGAGGATGGAGCTGACCATTAAAGAAGAGCCTATAAATAAGAGCTCATTTGAATGAACTCATTACTAATCTATCACTCTGGAGACCATATACTGTTGAAGTGATTTCTAGATAGAGATTCTTTCATGCCTTGTGTGTGCTGAACATCTTGTTCAACTTTCATTATGTGACTCACATTGTTTCTGTGTACAATCAAGGGCTTCCGGGGATAGGAAGATAGAGGTGTTGTCTACCTTAAAGTTTGTGGACTTCATTGGTTAGGAAGACAGAGGTACCGACTACCTTGAAGCTAGAGGGATTACGGGGATATCATGATAGATTCTGATATTTTTATCGAGGGCATCCCATGGTGTGGGAAACACAGTCTTTCTTGAAATTATAAATCAAGGGACCTTTATCCAAGGTTGTTAGATACACTACTCTTTGGGTTAAATGATTTCATATTTGTTACTTTCTTGGTTTCAAGTTTATCTTCTGCTGCATTTTTATTAATAAGGAAAGCATGACTATCTTATTTTTCCTTGTACTTTTGTTTACTATGATTAGTAAGATTCTATACGCTTTAAGTTAAATTATTTTCTTTGTAAACTTTTCTTAAGTTTCACTTCCAAAATCATATTTCTGGAACCTAGAAACATTTTAGAGCTAAAAGGTCTTGTGAATTTACCTTATTTAACTTTGTTAAACACAGTTTTCCTTAAGGTTACAAAAAAAAGTTTTATAAAAACATTAAAGGTTCTAAAGGAATTTTTGAAGCATAAAATTCACCCCCCTTGTATTTGAGCATCTTTATCATATTTCAATCCTAAAATTGATATCATAGGTCTCTGAAATACTTATATTCACATACAAATTTTCTTACTCATTTTTCGTTGTTCTTAATATTTTTCTTTCTTAGAAATTTTTTCCGTGTTTACAAAAATTTACTATTAACAAGTTTTTGTGAAAGATATTTTCTTTTAGATGGATGGAATGAATGTTTGTTCGATTGACAATCTAAATACTACTGGAACAACTTTTTTTGATGGGAATGTTTATGAATATTGGAGAGATCGTATGAAGACTTTTGTTATTAAAACTAGAGTAGACAACTCTGTCATGCATACTGGAGACTACAAGATTCATGATAAGGAAGTAAAAACTATTACTAACCAAGAAAAGTTAGAATATAAACTAAACTATAAGGTATGAAATACATTGTTGTATTCCATGACAAAGAATATATATAGTTATATTTCTTCTTGTGAAGCTACAAATTATATCTGGAAGAAATTAGAGGTTACTCATTTTTATATATCCAAAGTTATAGAAACTATAAGAGCTATGATTAGATCATAATATCATGGATTTCTATTTCCTTATGGAGAACCAGTGTGCAAGGTGCAATAATGGTTTGTGACTATTGTTATAATTTTTCAATCTATGGGTGAAAAAAGTCTTGATGATGAATCTCGTGTGAACAAGATTATAGATATCATGCCTAATGAGTGGGAATCTAAGAGAAAAGCTATTGATGAGAATAGGAAAGTATCTAAAATTACTCTTGATGGGATTTCTGTAACTCGTATTCAACGTGATACAATAATGAAAAAAGGTGTTGATATGAATAAGAAGAAGAATGGAAATGGAAATGACGCCTTTACTACTACCAAAGAAAATAATTTTGAAAGGGTTATAAGATCCAAGTCCAAGAAAGTAATTGTTTTATCTGAATCTAGTGAAAGTGAACATTTTGAGAATGAACTAATTAATCTTGCTCGATGGATGAATAAGATTTTTGGGAATAAAGACTTTCAGTATAGATTTAAGATGAAATAATGAAAATACAAGAAAGAATCATAAGTCACTTGTTATGAATGTAAAAGATAGTGGAATATAAGGCCAGATAGTCCTATGCTGGTGAAAAAGGATAGAAAGGAAAATAATTATGAAAGAAGTATAAAAAAAATATTACAAGGATAAAGCTAAGAGTGTTATGAAAGTCAATGACACTTGGAGTGCCAGTGGTGGAAACTCTTCTGATGAATTTTCATAGTATAAATTTTCTGGTTAGAAGAATCTTGGTCTCCTAGCCAAGATACCTATTGAAAATCATTGTCTAATGGCTAAAGTACACAATGCTAAATCTATCACAAATGTTTCCTTGTGTGAAAATTATACTAATGAAAAATACTATGAATCTTCAGATGATGAGTATTACTCATCAGAAGATAATACTTTACCTACTTATCAAGAAAAAACATGATTAGGAAAATTCTAGAATGTCTATTCTTACTAAGGAAGTATGAGATCTTTCTAATGATCTTGATAAAAAAATTATTTTGAAAGTATTTACAAAAACCTAAAGGAAGTTAATTCTAAGAAGGTTAAACTTTCTAAGGATCTTGAAAATGTAATTTCTATGAAAAATATTTGAGAGACTAACTCTATTTCTAAAAATAATTTTTTTAGGATAAAAATTTGGTTATTAAACTAAGGTGAGAAATAGTTTCCTTGAGTAATTGTTTGTCAAACTTTAGCTTAGGTAAGGAAAACATTGATAAAATTTATTCCCAAATACAACCTCTAAGGAATAGTTCTGGATTTGGTTATACCCATTCTAATCCTATTTTTAGTAATAACCATTAAATTCATCAAAGTGCTCCATTCTGAACATTGGGGTGGACATTGGGTGGAAAAATGTTCATTAAACTAGACTCAATCTTTAGTTTTTCATAATTCACATTTTTCTAAGAAAATATGGATACCTAAAATTTTGCTTCAGGAAATTTCTGGATCCCTGAATGTTTGGGTTCTGAAAGCCTAACACTCTTATTTTTAGGAAAATAAAGAAAGTACCAATAGTAATACATGGTACATGGATAGTGGATTTTCCTAGCATATGACTGGTAACAAAAAATTCTTTGAAAATATTATCAAGATGAAAGAAGGAAAAGTAACATTTAGAGATAATTATCAGGGAGAAATTATTGGTAACGGTAACATTGTTCTTCTTGGAAAAACATTTATTTCAAATGTTTTATTTATTAAAGGTCTTAAGAACAACCTAATTATCATATTTCAATTATGTGATGAAGGTTACCTTGTAAATTTTAGGAATGACAAGTCCTTAGTAAACAATTCCAAGGAAGAGTTTATTATTTCTGCCAACTGGAAAAAGAATATATACACACTAAACATAGAAGACCTTATGAACCAAGATCTACCATGGATTAGTTAAATAGAAGATCAATCATTGTTATAGCATAGAAGGTTAGAACACTATAACCTTAGAAACCTATGAAAAATATCTAATAAAAGACTTGTTAAGGATATACTAGATCTTAGATTTGATTCTTCAAAATTTTGTGATCCTTGTCAATATGGAAAGAAACATAAATCAGGTTTTAAATCAATCGGTGAAGTCTCAACTACTGATGCATTATAGTTGGTGCATAAGGATCTTTTTGGTCCAACACAAACTGGAAGCGTTGGAGGCAAATATTATGTATTTGTCTTAGTTGATGATTACACTAGATTTACGTGGGTCTATTTTCTAGAAATGAAATTTGAAGTTTTTTCTTATTTCAAAATTTTTAGATCCCAAGTTAAAAATGAGAAAAACCTTCCATTGATAACTATTCATAGTGATCATGGAGGAGAATTTCAAAATTCTGATTTTGAAAATTTTTAGTAGTAAAAAAGTTATTACTCATAACTTCTCAGCATCAATAACTCCTCAACAGAATGGTTTTGTTTAAATAAGAATTCAAATTCTTCAAAAGATAACTAGAACCATGTTGAGTGAATATTCAATAGCTAATTTTTTTGGGATGAAGCTGTAAGTACATCTTGTTATACTATAAATCGAGTTTTGGTTAGACCTTTTATTAAAAAAACTCCTTATGAATTGTGGAATGATAGAAAACCTAGAATTTCCTACTTCAAAGTATTTGGTTGCAAAGTATTCATTCTAAATACTAAATATAATCTACATATGTTCTCACCCAAATCGGATGAAGGAATTTTCTTAGGTTATTCCATAACTTCTAAATCTTATAGAGTTTTTAATAAAAAGACTTGCACTGTTGAAGAAACAATACATGTTAAATTTGATGAAACTAATCCTTTTGTCTTTAAAAAACCTCAAACTACATCCTCGGATGTGTTTTTAAAAACTGATTATCAACCCTTGATAGAATATCATTCTGATAAGGAAAACATTCAAGAAAATATTTCTGAAGCATTTACCCTAGAATATTTCCTACCATATATTGATGAATGGGTCTTACGAAACCCAAATTAGTTGTCTCTTAAGAATCATCCTAGTGATAGAATCATTAGTGATGTAAATAAACCTGTAATTACTAGAAGTTCCTTAATAAATTAAGTATAACATCTATCATTCCATTCCTAATTAGAACCAAAAAGCACTAATGAAGCTTTAGGTGATGATGATTGGATTAAAGCCATGAAAGATGTGCTAAATGAATTCGAAAGGAATAAATTCTAGACCTTGGTTGAATGACCTTAGGAAACTTTTGTAATTAGAGTAAAATGGGTCTTCATAAATAAATGTGATGAAAATGGAATCATTGTAAGAAATAAAGATAGATTAGTTGCTAGAGGCTATAGTCAACAAGAAGGAATAGACTATGAAGATACCTATTCTATAGTATCTAGACTTGAATCTATTAGTATTTTACTTGCCTTCACATCATTCATTAATTTCAAACTTTTTCAAATGGATTTTCAATGTTCTTTCCTTAATGGTTATGTTCAAGAGGATGTTTTTGTTGAACAATCTCCTTGTTTTGAAGACAAAAAACATCCTGATCATTTTTTCAAACTTACCAAAGATATGTATGGACATAAACAATCCCATAGAGCCTGGTATGTTAGACTTAAATGATTTTTGTAACAAAAAAATTATGTTAAGGGAAATTCTGATCCAAACCTTTTTATAAAGAAAGATAAAAAATGTTTTTATGGTTCAAAATTATGTTGATGACATTATATTTGGTTCAACTTCGCAATATTTAACCGATTCATTTGCGGATCTAATGAAATATAATTTTGAAATGAGTATGACGGGTGAGTTAACATTTTTCCAAGGTTTTCAAATTTCTCAAAACTGAGAAGGAACTTATATATCTCAACAAAAGTATATAAATATATTCTTAAAAAACATGTATATGAAAACACTAAAAGTATAAATACTCCCATAGGTACCTCAAATACTATTTATCTTGATGAAGTAGGGAAACCAGTGGATAAAACATATTTTAGAGGTATGATAGGAATTTTACATTACATAACTTCTAGTCATATAGACTTAATTTTTTTAGGGTTATTTTGTTCCAAATATCAATCCAATCCTAAGGAATCTCATTTAAAGTAAGTGAAAAGAATTTTTCGCTACTTAAAGGGAACCATGGATTTAGGACTCTTTTATTCTTCTTGAAATGATTTTGTTTTAAAAAAAAAAATTGGATGATGACATTGGTGGATGTAGAATGGATATGAAATTTACATCCAGAACATGTCATTTCTTAGGATAATCATTAGTTTCTTGGTCATGAAAAAAGAAACACTCAGTAGAACTTTTCACTGCTGAAGCGGAATATGTAGCAGCTGGAATTTGTTGTGATCAAGTGTTGTGGATGAAACTCACACTCACAGACTATGGCATGAGTTTTACCAAAACACAAATTTTGTGTAATAATACTAGTTCTATTTCCCTAATAAAAAACCATACACATCACTATCGTGAAAAATACATAGATATTAGGAATCACTTTTATAGGGATCACACACAAAAAGGAGATATCATTATATAATTTCTCGGAACACAAGATCAACTTGCCAATATTTTCACAAAAATGTTAACCCTCCGATAGATTTGAATACATTAAATAGATGTTATGAATGATAACCATAAGGTAATCCTCCTTGTTAACTTTTTTGAGACCTATCTCCTTACAGTAAGAAAATACTTTTCATAAGGGTAGTACATTTTCTTCGTAATCTAAATTTTTTTGTATTTTAAAATTTTCATAATCTATTTTTTTTCGTAGTATAAATTTTTTATAATCAAACATTTTTTAAATCTAAAATTTTTCATAATCTAAATTTTTCGTAATCTAAAATTTCTCGTAATCTAAAATTTTTGTAGTCTAAAATTTTTCTAATCAAAATTTTTGGAATCTAAAGTTCATCAATAATAATTTTTCTTATTATGAATAATCTTCCTAGCAATCTGAAAGGTATGTTTTCTTTCCTAAATTTTCTTAATAATATTTTACTTACTGTTATTTTCATTTTGTTTTAAATTTTTAAGATTCACTTTTTCCTTAAATCCAGATGTTTTTCTTAAAAAAACCTCAAATGATCGAAATCCATAAAAATATTTCTTTAGCTATCATCTCAACCATCAAATCTGATCATATATTTTTCAACCATTGAATCAATAAAAGAAGTTGAACTGTTGTCTCAATTTCCTATATAAGGACCCCCCTGATGTTTGTCCCACATATAATTCGAAGCCTTCATGGGCTGATGTTCTACCTCTGTACTTAATGTTGTTCTAGATCTTCGAAGTTTCCTCAGTTCCAAATGTCGATTGAAGCCTCTCTTATGAAAAATATGTTGACTGTTAAGGAAATATTTGAGTGGTAGATATACAGAGAAGGGTTAGTCGATCCAAATATTTATGGTAAGTATGACTCTATCATATCTAAGAATATCAAGATAAATGGTTGGGAGAGTGTATGTGTATTGAAACAAAAAGCACAGGATCCATTCAATCCATACATGTTGATCGAGTTCTATGAGTCAGCAACTTTCTTCAAGGAAGAAAGAAGAGACAAGTTCTTTTTTAAGTGTTATGGAATGACATACTCTCTTTCTTATAGTAAGGAAGCAAGTCTGATTGGAATTCCTTATGAAGGGGAAGCTGATTTTTGTACTCACAAATTTCCTGATGTGCAAGGATCTTTTGATAAGGAAAAATCTATAGAGTGTCTTGGCATGAAATGGGTGAAGACTCTGAAGATTGTTCATATGACTACAAAATTACGGATTCTAGAACTGTGGGTTCAAGGTTTTATAATTCTGAGAAAAGGAAATAAAGATACTCTGAAGAAGAGTTTTATCTATATATTGGATTTCGTGGTGAACCTCATGAAGATAAACTTGGTTAAGTATATCTTGGTTATGACTGAGAATTTCAAGAATAGAAATATGAAATCTCAAATCATTATGTATCCGGCTATTCTCTCATATATTATAGTTCTTTGTTTAGAATATTTCAAAATTCCATGTAGTTCCAAGCCGAGAAATTACAAGGTAATGTTGTTAAGTGATGATACCTTAATGAGTATGAAGGTTGGATTCTCTAATGAATCATGAGAATTTTATGATCTATATGAAGAATAAGTATAATATTTGACAAAGAAGCTGAAAGTGGATGAAAAATCTATGAAAGGTGGAAGAAAGAGTAAGGCTAAGGAACCAGAAGAGAAAAAAAAAACTCATTTGGTTAAGGAAATTCAGTCAGCACCACTGAAGCCAATGAAGAAAAACCTACCCTGATGAAGTAGTGGCTAAGTGGAGAGAGGATAAGAAAAATAAGAAATAAGGGGAGCCTATGTTTAGCCTGGACCATGTGGAGGCAAAATCCTTAAATATAAAGGCTGCTGAAGAGCTTGAGAAGCAACAAGAAGAGAAGAAGTAAAATAAGAAGATGTCTGAGGCTTGGATCATTAAATTTCTTCTCAAGGATGCTGGGAAAGCATCTAAACAAATTCTGGCACCAGAAATTTTTTTATTAGAACCATTACCAGAAATTCCAAGAACTAAAGTGGTGTTTCCAAAATCAAACCATGAAGAAGAAATAGTTGAAGAGGAAGAAATTGAATAAGAATAAGAAGAAGAAGGAAGTGGAGATACCGAGGACATGATAAGGAAAGTAGAGGATTATCATGAGAAGGAGAGTCTTTCTGAGAAATTATCAATCCGAAATTCTGAATCTGGGTCTTCAAAACTTGCTACCCCAGGAAAAGATGAGAAGGGTAGGGAAGAATTGAATAAATTTTCTGAAGTGGAAAGTAGAATTCATGATTTTATCCAGCCAGAGGATGTTGAGGCAGGAGCTGATAAAGAAGAAGTATATGAAGATATGATTTTTCAGCTATCATATATTGAACATGAATCTCCCAAAACACAATACATCATTCGGAGAGATGATAAGGAAAAGAAGGTGGTAGTGGACACACCTACAAAATATGTGGTGAAGAAGAACGAAGTTGGTGCTTCATCGAAGAGAAAAGATGTTGAGTTAGAAAAATAATCCTCACCAACTAGACACTTGGATTCAGAATCATCCTCCATTGGAAATTATTTTTATGTTCATTATTTAAAAAAGATGGTTGGTACTATTCTATAATTCCTAATTATAGACTCAAGATTTCAGATGCTTTAGCATATGATAAATCAAAAATCAGATTCTGTTTCCATGATTATGGACAAATGTGTCAGACTAGAGGCAGATTTCAAAACCTTTCTCATTGGTTATTAGGCTCATAAAATATCTTGAAAGAAGATTACAAGCTGGTCAATGAAAAAAATTTAAGAAATTGGAATCTTTGATTAATTTGATAATAATGTCGAATATGCATTTGACACCGAATATGTGAAGATCAAGGACCTTACTAATAGTTTTGAGGAAAAGATAACCCTTGAACTAACAACTCAAAAGTAGGAAGTTAAGGATTTTAATGGGAAGCTAAATTTTGTGGCTATGAATTGGAAGAGAGAAAGGGATCTCACAGTCAAATTTGAAGAAAGGCTTGTTAAACAGGAAGAAGTGTTGAAAGATCAAGCATAATTTCTAAAGGACCAGGAAGAAAAAATTAAATCCTTAGAGAAGAAAATTGAAGATGAGGATTAGTTGCTTATTCGTGTAGAAGAGGATCACAAGGAGCTCAAGAAGCTAAAAACCAATTTCAAGAAGTTGATGCCGATTGAGAAAGAAGAATAATTTTATTTTATTTGTATCTTTTGTTGTATTTTCCTCATTGTACAAATTCTTTCAATCTCAATGAAATTTTTAATGTTCTCCAATTTTTTGGTTGTTTAGTACTAATGTTTCAAGTACCAATTTTTCCATTCTCTTTATTCATTTTTGAAAATCAAAAAGGGGGAAAAGGAAAGATAAAAAGAATACTATGTAATAGGCGATTTACCTAAGTAAGGGGGAGTTAATCCAAGGGAAATTCTTTTCAATGAAGATTTTAATATGCATGAAAAATGAAAAATCTCATTCAGGAAATCAAGAATACGATCCTTAGATATTTAAATGCCTAAGGGGGAGTTAGTATTATTCACTATGATCCATAAGTAAAGCGAGATAAGTTTTTATTTTCATGTTCATAAATTTTTTAAAGTTCTTATATTTTTTTTATTAAGGATAATTGTGATTTCCAAAAAGGGGGAGATTATGGAGTCAATAAGGTTTCTATAAGAATTTTCCATTCCTTCATGTTTTGCAAATCAAAAACTCCATATCTAAAGGAAAATTTTATTTCCCCTAAGATTTATCTTAATAAGGAAAATTTTCCTTCCCCAAGGAAATTTTCACTTTAATATTGTTTTCATTGTTCATGTTATAGTTTCTATAAATCTAACTCATTTTATTTATAAGTGTAAAATTTGTTTTCATATCTAAAACCTAGGAATCCTATAATCAGGTTCCGAATTCCATGAAATTAAGACTCTGAATTCTCTAAAATTCAGACTCCGAATTCCTCTAAATTCGAACTTCGAATTCTCTGAAATTTTGACTCTGAATTCCTCTGAAATTCAGACTCCAAATTCTATGAAATTCAAACTCTGAATTCCTCAGAATTCAAACTCTAAATTCCTCATAATTTTAGACTCCAAATTCATTGAAATTCAAAATCCAAAGTCTATATAATTCTGATTTCTAATTCATTGAAAAACAGAATCTGAATATCTATGAAATATAGACTCCGAATGTTTATTTTCTTATATTTCAAACTTTATTTTTCCTTAGACTCTGGGAAAATGGTTTTGGTTAAGAAACCATATTTTTCTTACCCTTATTAAAGTTATTAAACTATGTCGTACATTCTTTTTATAACCAACTATTGTTTGAGTGACACATGTACAGGTCCCTCTAAGATTCAAGGAAAAATATTACTATTGGAGGAGGGAGCTGACCATTATAGAAGCCCCTATAAATAATATCTCATTTTAATGAGCTCATTAATGATCTATCAATCAAGAGACCAAATGCTGTTGAATTAATTTCTATAGAGAGATAATCTCCTGCCTTGTGCATACTGAACATCTTGTTCAGATTGCTTCATGCGACTCTGCTTGTTACTATGTACAATCGAGGTCTTTCAGGAATAGGAAAGAAGAGGTGCTGACTACCTTAAATGATGAGGACTTCCTTGGTTAGGAAGACAGAGGTGTCGACTACCTTGAATTTAGACGGCTTTCAGGGATAGCAAGACAGACTCTGATATTCCTATCAAGGGATTACCCATGTGTGGGTAAGACAAACTTTCTTGAAAGTATAAATCAAGGTACCTTTATCCAAGGTTGTTGGATACCCTACTCTATGGGTTAAAAGATTTCATATTTGTTACTTTTTTTGTTTCATGTTTATTTTCAGCAGCATTTTGATTAATAAAGAAAGTATAACTATCTTATTTTTCCTTGTACTTTTGTATACTCTGATTAGTAAGATTCTATACTATTTATGGTAGAATCCTTTCCTTGTAAATGATTCATAAGTTTCACTTTCAGAATCATATTTTCCGAACCTAGAATGTTTGAAGAACTAAGAGGTCCTGTGAATTTAACTTGTTTAACTTTGTTAAACATAGTTTTTGTTAAGGTTAAAAATGAAAGTTTTTACCAATTTTAAAGGTTCCAAAGGAATTTTTAAAGCATACAATTCACCCCCCCCCCCTCTCTTGTATATGAGATTATACATCATATTTTGATCATACACTACCACCCACAGAAAATTCTAAACTATACATCAAGGCCTCATCAAACTTCATCAAAACCTCTCATCACTCTTGTTCATTCTACCCTAGGATCATCCCAAGAAAACTCGATAAAATAATCTTGGAAATAAAATTCCATGTCCTCAAAAATTCCTATGAACCTCACTAGGTTATTATCTAAAATATCATATTTGAGATCTCTTGACCCATCACTTAGAGTAAAACCTTCTATATCACATAAAAATCAAGTCTCTTAGGATATATCTTACCCTCATTATGAACTAATACTCTCCTTAGATCTCTATAGGTAGTTCCAAGTCACTCATGAGGTGTACGATAATATCTCCATACATTATTCAGCCTCATGTCCCTCGTACCTTCCCACTAACTCCAAGAACCCTACCTAGTGTACTCAGAACTCACACCACATCCTGATACATACTCAGGTATCTTTTCAACCTAACTTGTGATAAAACCCTTTGTATACATAGTCAGTAAGAAATAAATATTCATTTAATGTATACTAAGAAATAACTCTAGCTTAGTGAGGCCCAAATCCATGTAGTTATGTTTTTCTAGGGGACTCTCCATCCCAAATTCTACATACATGAACCAATATATCTTTTTTACATGCATGATCATGCATAAACAAACATACGAAATTGTATGATAGGGGGAACCTACTTCGAGCATGTAGTTAACCTCTCATCCAGATTCTTACAAGATCTTATATTCTCCCAAGAACATATCTCATTTCAAAACATATTAATAATAAACTATAAATTTTTTAAATAAATTATTTAAAAAAATAAGTATAATAAATTAAAAACTCATTGTGCATTTTTGTTGCCCGAAAATTGATTCTAAAGGGATGTGATCAACCTCCCAAGACCTTTTTTATCCAATTCACATAAAAAAGCCATCATTTTGAATAATTTACACATTTCTGTAGTGAAAATATTTAATAAACCCAAAAAAAATTCAAAACAATTAAATTGATATGAATGGGGATAATAACATAGGAATAAATGGAGAATTTCATCTGAAATAGTCATCAAAACACACCAGTAAACAAAATATTATATGGGTATAAAAGGTGGTTAGGGGAGAGGAATGGTATACTAAATATTCTTCTATGAATTATTATCTCATATAAAACCACAAAACCCATTATGGTGAAAATATAGAACTACCCCTGCTAAAGAAAATACGTTGATGATGGTGACAGTGTGACAATGAGATTTGTGGCATGAATATCCCCATCACTAAAACATTTCACAAATTGATTATCCCTTAGTAGAGAATTTTCCCTCATCCTTAATCCCTAATGGCTTATCCTTTACGCTCTATACAGTGTGAATCCCTGCTAGTGATTATTGTGGTGTGACCTATGGTTCATGGAACGACCTACTACAGATGAAAAAATTTAGCAAGTCCCTCGTACATTCTTTGACACCTTCTAGAGTACCCAAAATTACATTAAGGCCATATTACTCATCCAAAAACAACTCATTTTGATTTCATGATCCTCATAATCCTAATATAAGCTCCAATTTATGAAATGACCACTACTCTGGAAAATAAATCAAGTTCCCCCAGAAAATTAATAACCTTGGATTTCATGGGTTATTATATGCACATAAAAACTATACTCCATTATTAGTCAATAATGATGAGTCCACCTAAATCAAGAGTGTGAACCCTTCAAAGACTAGGCAACATCATAATATGTTTCATCTCCCAAACACACTCAACTCCATAACATAGATATATTTTATGATATAAGGGAGATAATTAATGTTTGTTAGGGAATAGAATGAGTTTTATAGTTAGGTCATGGAGTGGTGGATGATAACCATACCAAAACATTACACTAATCTCTCTCTCTCACCACGAATAGAATAAAAAAATTAATAATTGAAAATTAATAATTCAAGAACAAAGATAAAAACTCCCCCAAGGCCAAGACACAAGTAAGCCACTTAACATAATGATTTTTATAGATCAAAGTGCTGAAATATATAGAGATATAGAGAGATAATAGATTTAGGGAGAAAGAACCACTTGGAAGACGAGAGTGAAAAAAATAAATTTTATTAAAGAATACAGTATGAGAATTATAGTGAAATATAAATCATAAAAAATTATCAAAAACCATAATATCACATTGTCTAAGATAATTTTACTTTATAAATCATCCCCAAAAAAGGTTAATAATACATATTTTTATAGTTTATAGAATAGAATCGTTACAAAATATTTAAATTGTAAAGTGGATACTATGGTGATTATAAATCCCTATTTTTATTTTCATCATTGAACCTCCCAATGACTTATCATCATGTGGATCTAGTTGAATTAAATCATCAATTTCAAGAACTATAACATGTGTAGAAACATAATCTTAATCCATGTATGCTTGAAAAAATTATGGGTTTAAAATTGATGTGAAGTCCATACAGATGAATCTAGTCCAATATTGAATTTAAGGCCCATTATCACCATGAAAAATCATGATCTTTCTCATTGTATTTAAATAAAATATGTATCCCAACATGTCCAAAATTCAAAAAACAATCACACTACAATTCAAAAGATAAAATATTTTATGATAAAAATACTAAAGTGGAATTATAGGCTGAAGACTAGAATTTCTATGAAATTTTAAAATTTATTCCCTAATTATAAATTCTTATTAAATAATCACATACAACTCAATGTGAGTTCAATTAAATAAAATTAAAAGTTAAATTTATGAAAATATTAGCTCAATCAATTCCAACACACTTAAGTATTTCACTCATGGGAAATCATCTAATGTTTATATAAACTCTACATAAGTATCAATACTAATATAATTTCATAAATATATTCCAAAATAGAATTTCTCTTATATCGTATTTGAAAAAATAACATTTTATTTTCATTAAATAAATTTAAATTGTTTCAAGCACTCAAAAAAATCCTTTCACAACCCAATCAAAAATTACCTCATATCAAAATTCATGTCACTCTTCACTCAAGAAAATGTTCCTAGAGTTATTATATACTTATACAATGAATATTCCACCATAGGCTTTTAAAAAATCTCATTTAAATACATAATAATACTTAAGAAATCCATCTTGACATCATTCCAAGGTGGTTTTTGTGTCTTAGGGTTTGTGAGTGATAATATATAAAATTAAAAGGCTAAAATGATGAGGTTAAAACTATTAAGTAAAATTTCATGAATGTTATAGTGAAAGAACAAGATATATACCTTAATAAATTCCCATAAAAATATAAAAAACCACACCCATTTTTGTATGTCATGGGATATGAGTCAATAAATAAATATAATGAATTATTTAATCATTATTCTACTATTTTATTCATTATTTTCTTTATAGATGATTTGTAAGGGAATATAGTTAATGATTTAAAGATCATACAGTTGATTTTTGAGAGGTATATGATTTATGGAAGTAGTCACAATGAATAATTCAACCCCATATCTATATTTTATATATATATTTTTTTATCTTTTTTCTTTTTTTACAATTTTTTAATTGAGAAAATAATGAGAATAAATAAAGTAAAATGATAAAATAAACTCAATACCATTCCACTCCCAAATTCCCTAAATAGAAAAACACACCTCACACGCCCCGAAATAAGAAAATCTATAAATAAAACATAGAAAAGGCCCTCTCACCACACTTAAACATAATGTATTCATGAAAACATATTAATAATGAGTTTAGATAAGGAAAAATATACTTTTAATGAGGCTTAAACATATAAGGAAATTCATGGATTTTTAAGGGATAACAAGTATTGATGTAAAGTGTAAGTCTCAAGTTAAAGACATGGGTTTTCCAAATAAATTCCATAATCAGATAAAAAAACTAATGAACGCCAAATATTTTAAATTGAAATAATCTCATGTTCTATCTATCACACATGTTTTAAGTTTCTAACCTGAAAACTAGGGTATTGGGATGAATATTTCAAACAAAAAATTAAAATACCTCTATAGAATGGAATAATAAGTTTATTTAGTGTTTCATGGTATTTTAATTTATAAATGAGACAATCTCATAAATAAGTTTGAGAATTAAATTCAAAGGAAAAATATGTTCGCGTCTACAATTATTTGAAAATACAATTATTCAAAAATCAACTTTAATCTCTTAAAATTGATTTGAGTGTGAAAAAAGATAATAATATTTTGTGAAGCTACAATTTTCTTAATAACACTCTAAAAACTAAAACCAGAAAAAAAAATTCAAAAAAATATATTAGTACCACTCACTATCACTTAAATAGTTATTACCCTCTTTTAGTTTAAAATGATCATATAATGTTTTCAATAATAATTTAATTAGTTATTAAAGAAATAAAGGAATAGGAGTGATACAACTTGATTATTATAAATGTAGAACTTCATTTAATCTCATAAATTCTACCCACTAAATACCTAAAAGAAAAATTAAATTAGAAACAAGGGAAATTTATTGAAATAAAAATAAAAAAAAATAGATTAGAAATAAAAATGGATAAATATTAGTTCAAATACTAAGTGGGAACTAGGGTGTTATTTCCCTTGGAAAATTAGTTCCAAATTTTATTCAATGTTTTATAGTGGGTAGGGTTTCATTGATTTGAACCACAAAAAAATCATCCTCTTAGTTTTATTTATCATAAAATACTTTTAGAAGTTCCAAGGGATAGAGAACAGTAGATCCATCCCCCTAGTGATTTGGTATGGATTTCATGGGGTTCGAATGAAAAAGAATTATTCATCCTCCTTTTTTTCAGCCACTTTTTAAACATCCTAAACATCAAGTGATTTCACATAATTCACAATATTAAAACATTTAGTTATCTAATTAGTAAAACTTTTATGTAATATTATATTAAAATAATATTTATTTATATTAAAATATTATCTATAAAAGTTGATTTCTTGGGACTCAGTTGCATTAGGAGAATAAATTATAAATTATTCATTTCCTCATACAACCAATGGGATTAGTGTGAGGGAAAATTTTTCCATAGGTCTCTCCCTTTGTGAGAATCAGTTAGGAGTGGGTGGTCGAAAGCTGGAATCCTAGTTGCTAGAATAATTCATAGTGTGAATGAAAAATTCATAGCTTTAATTGTGATTAATTTCTAGAATTATATCTCACATCATAAATGGTTTTGGGTTTTAATTTTATAGTTCTAACCTGAAATAATTATTGGAGTGAATATGTGATTTAGGATATTAATGGTTTTTCAGGATTTAAGGAAGAGTTGAATTAATTTTGTGAATATTCCTAACACATGGCACTCACAACATGAACTTGGTATTCACATCACGAAGAAGGATTCACCAGTATGGATATAGGATGGGGAGACCACTCAGGATTCTTCTAATTTACCTCTCCTTTATAAAACCATAGGTGGATAGGATGTTTTTTTTGAGATTCCTAAATCCCCTTCAGTAGGATTTGACACACATCTTCTAGAGTTCAATCTCTAGTGATCTGAGGTTATTTTTCCTACTTTAATGGTTTTTTATTCCCTTTTTATTTATCCATGTTTTGGTGGGATTTTTTGACACTTTTGTTCTTTTTTCTATCTATGAATGATATAGTGATCTTATTATGCTGGTGTTTTGGGGATCATGGGTTTCCTATCAAAGAGGTAATTAGATACTGGTTCAGGTGTTCTGTTCTTTCTCAGAGAATGTTAGGATTTTTTATCATGGTATGAGATTTGTTACATTTTTCTTGATTTAATGTGAAAGTTTTGTATTTTCAAACTATAATTAATTAAGTTAATGGTACAATTAACATAATAAATATATTAAAATAGAATTTATTTTAATAATGATATTGAAAGATATTTTTTTTCTCTTTTGGTATTATGTATGTTTGGGTATCATGTTTTTCTATGATAGTGTGTTATCATTGTGTTGTGGTTATTGTTGTTATTAGAATGGTTTTATTTCTAGAAATATCATATAAAATATCAAACCAGAACATTAATTTTGATGTTATTAAATAAATATATGAGAAATTTGATATCTATTTTTCATTGTTTTTTATGGAATGTGAAAGTAATAAAAAAATTCATTTTTAAGTTGTTTCAAACATGTTCATATCTGATAAGTTATAGGTTTATTGTTGAAAAAAATAATGCATAATAAAATATAAAATTCAATATGTGAATTAATATGATTCTTTGTTAAAGATAAATGTTTTGGAATAAGAGAGTCCATTCCTGTTGTAGAAGTATTTTATTCCTTTGTTCTACAGCCTTGGTGATTTTCCTATGTGATAAAACACCATTTGAAATGTATGAGTGCTATAGGATTTTTATAACCTTATTGTGTTTGTTTAATAACCATGTGTGGTTGTTTTTTTATGATGAGAAATTGGTCGAGATCCTAGGCTTGTTTATAATATGGGAGCTTAGGGTTGTTGGTTTGGTGGTTGTTTTGATATGGTTTGGAACCTTTTATGGGAAATGGTATTGAAGCCTAAGGTATGGGGATGGTTGATTTCAGTGTTTGTAAGACAACTCAAATTTATGAATAATGTTATTACATGCCTGGGTGATTGTGATAAGTTTATATCGGAGATTTATTATTGAGGATTTTTCATGCTTAATGATTATTGGATATCTAATTGGCCAAGTACTATTACTTTTTTGGGTTCCCACTTCTTGATATAATAAAAAAAATTCATGACACTTGTTATTCTAATGTATTATCTTAGCCAGATTATTTGAGTTCCTACATGTTTTCATAAATGATAAATAATAAATAACCCAGGGGGATGGGGTGATATTGATGGATGTTGTTTAATAGTTTTTAGTGTAGATTAATGGAAACATGGGAAAGTTGAATGATATTATTCATGGATTATGGGCATGAAATTTGGAATATGTAATGTGGTTATATAAGGCCCCATCCTTAAACATTACTTAATCTTGAGTTACTTCAATAATACACGTTGAGGATCTTTTCTGGTCTAGAGTTTTAGAGAATTAGATCATAAAACATGCATTTCATTCCACATTTAAACAAAGTGGTTACATAAAAGATAGTATTCATTTTTACTATCAACGGAAACATATTTAAAATAAAACATGGATTTTTTATTGACACTTTATTGACACTATCATCACATCATGTACCATTCCCTTGACCTGTGAAAACATTTTTAAAAACTTGGGATGAGAATAAAAAGCTCAGTAAGGGATATAAAATTACGAAAAGAAAAAATTAGTCCATATATGAAATCATACTTTACTCATAAAACATAATCATTTTAACATACCTCATCAAATCATGAAAAAATCATAGAAAACATAAGACATAAAGGTAACTTGAGAAATTCATAACATTCTTACGTAGGGAGTAACTCTCATGGTTACGTTTGGAATACCCATCACAATATATTTCCTAAATCTCTTTGGAGAAACCTCAATGTTTAACTCCTTCGCGTTACCCAATGCATTGGAGAGGTGTATCAGGCTCACGCGAACTTAGCTTATCATGGAACCACCCATCTTCTTAACAATTCCCAAGAACCATAACATAATTTTATCACATAAAACATGCATAAAGTAAACATAACATTTCCACTTTTCCATCACAAGATATCAATACAACACATTGATAATAAAACATTATGAAAACCATTTTCCATACCAAAATAAAATAAAAGTAAAACATGGTATTTATTTTTCATTAAAAAAGTTATGGCTTATAGAGGAAGATGAAGCTCAAATTATGGTCACGGCGGTGGAGAAGTCATTGTCGCCACATACGTACGACAAAAAAACATTCCCTTTTTCGTTTAGTAAACGCTTCGTATAAAAAAATATTCCTTTTGAATAAACATAAAAGTAAAATGGGTTTATACACCGTATGATATAAATTTGATTATAAAACAAAATATGCCTCAATGAAAGGAGATTGAGATGAAGTCCCATACCTCGGGTCTGACTTGACTCGATTGTTCTTTAACATCATTTAAATCAGGTAACTCCTCTTGGTTAGAACCAAAAGGGTTTCTTGAAGAGCTTTCTGCCTAAGTTAAGGCTTCTAGGATGAAGAGTGGGATGTGGAGAGACAAAATGATCAGATCTTGGCCGAGCCAAAGGCTTGAGTGGTGTGGGTAAGGAGGTAGAGGTGGGGGCCTTTTATAAGAGGAGAGGAGGGGAACTCTTGGAAAGGTATAAAATGTTACTTTATTTTCAAATGAGTTATGGATTTTAAAGGTCCCACATTGATGTATTTCGAGGATAAGGTGATAGGAGTTCTAAATTTACCCATACCATAGGTTTTTGACATTTGTAGTTCTTATATTTTACATTATCTTTTCATTTTATTTAAATAGTTCAATAATGAGGTAATCGCTACATCATCATGGTGTCATATATAATTTAATTTATTTAATGTCTAAAAATTATTAAAAAATATTATGATGTAGGAAATCTTTTTATATTTCCAATTACTATTTATAGTCAAATTGATCATTTATGTAGACAAAATTAAAAATGTTTTACTCAGGTGATACATTCTTTGTTATATTTAACTTTCTTTAAAAAATAAAAAGATAAAAAGTCATTATCACACAAAAGTGATTCCATGGGGTCCCCAAGTTTGGAACAAGGCATCCCATGGTTTTCCATGACACAACAAGTAGTATTAGGACAGAGGTTGGTGTCATTTTTTATTATTATGATATTATTTTATTATCCTTAACTACCCGATTACTAATTAATCAAGATAATTAACGATAATTACCGTCGTTACTATTCACAAAGTCCAAAAACAAAAGAGTCTTGATTAAATAATTTAGACCCTATGATTACTAATATTTAATCCATTTTACCAAATTCAAAACACAAAAATTGCAATAATTAATTTAGAAAAATAATTCCCGTTGTCAAAACAAATAGCGGGTTTTTTTGAAACAATATCTATGAAAAGTTTGGCATTAGTTTATACCCAATTACAAAGTGAAATAAATTCTAATGACCACTATTTGATTAAATCGTAAACATATATTCTATTTACACTTTAAAACTAATTAAAAAGATAATCTAACCATATAATTAGATTATATGAAAAAGCAGTTTTGATGTAAAATGCAGTATTTTTCACTATTCATTAAAAATGCACATTGTCAGAAAAATACCAAAAATTAATCCAAAGTAAATGTAAATGTCCCAATCATAAATAATAAGTTTATTTTGACAAATAGATCTTATAAAATTGTCAAAATATTTATTTAAAAATGGTTCTCCATCAAAAGGCGGTAAAACAATCTTTTAAAAATATTAGAGAATTCTATGCTTAAGATTTTATGTATTCCCATTTTAAGCCTCTAAAACACTATCTAATTCATAAATAGACATAGATAAGAATATCTACTATTCATTACTTACTTGGTATTTTACATCCTTCCCCCCTTTAGAAAATTGTGTCCCCGTAATTTATTTACTTATCGAATAAGTGGGGGTATTTATCCCTCATTGCATTTTCATATTACCATGTTTCCTCTTCACTCATGTGGTTTTTCCACAAAAACTTTACTTGATGAATCACCTTATTCTGTAACACTTTCTCCTTGTGGTCAAGAATCTGGACCAGTTGTTCCTCATAAGATAGATTCTCTTCTAGCTGAACTACCTCTGGACTCAAAACATGAGATGGATCTGGCATGTACTTCCTTAACATTGAAACATGACAAACATTGCGTACCTGAGATAAACTCGGAGGTAAAGCCACTCGGTATGCAACCGATCCAACTCTCTCTAAAATTTCATTTGGTCCAATGAACCTTGGACTCATCTTTCCTTTCTTACCAAATTGTATCACACTTTCCCATGGTGATACTTTGAGAAAAACATGATCACCTACCTCAAAAGAGAGATCCTTCCTCATGTTGTCCACATAACTCTTCTGCCTGCTCTGAGCTGTTCTCATGTGTTTCTGTATCAGTTGAACTTTTTCTGCCAACTCTTCTACCAATTCTGGTCCCATCAACTTCCTTCCACCCACTTCATTCCATAGAGCTAGAGTTCGACACCGCTTCCCATATAATGCCTCATATGGTGTCATATGTATACTGGAATGAAAACTGTTATTATAAGAAAACTCAACCAAAGAAAGATGTTAGTCCCAACTTCCCTGATAATCCATCGAACAAGCACGTAGCATATCTTCCAAAGTCTGAATTGTTCGTTCTGACTGCCCATCAGATTGAGGATGAAAATCTGTACTAAAATTTAATTCAGTACCCAATGACTTCTGAAGGCCTTTCCAAAAGTTAGAAGTGAACCTGGAATCACGGTCAGATACAATGTAGAGAGGCACTCCATGTAACCTGACTATCTATTTAAGATACAAACGGGAATGTTTATCTAGGGAAAACATATCTCGTATAGAAAGGAAATGAGAAGGTTTAGTCAAGCGATCAACAATAACCCATATTGCATTATTACCTCAAGGTGTCTTTGGCAATCCCACAACGAAGTACATGGATATATTCTCCCATTTCCACTTTGGTTCTGGTAGAGGTTGAAGCATCCCTTTCGGTAACTACCAGTCTTCTTTAACCTAATGACAAGTCAAAAACTTCACAGTAAAATCAGCAATGTCTTTTTTTATTCCATCCCAGCAGTAATACTCCCGAAGATCTCTATAGATCTTAGTAGTGCCTGGATAAACTGAAAAAGGAGAACTATGAGCTTCACATAACAACTCTCTCTTCAACTGTGAATCACAAGTCACACACAATCTCTTCCCAAATCTCAAAACACAATCATTATCAATGTTGAATTCAGGAAACTTACCATTCTGAACCAGCTCTACCTTTTTCTGTAACTCATTGTCTTGCTTCTGTGCTTTCTTCATTCTGTCTGATAGAGAAGATTTCACTGATACCTGAAACAAAATAGAAGAACATCCTAAAACAACAACTTCTATGCCAAAGTTCATCAAATCCTTAACCAAATGATCACGTTCCAAATTCAATATTGTTAAAGAAGCATTACTTTTTCGACTCAAAGCATCAGCCACTTTATTTGCTTTTCCCGGATGGTAATGAATTGTACAATCATAATCCTTGATTAATTAGAACCATCTCCTCTGTCTCATGTTCAATTCTTTTTGAGTGAATATATACTTTAAACTTTTGTGATCAGTATATATTTCACACTTTACACCATAGAAATGATGCCTACAAATTTTTAAAGTGAAAACAACAACAGAAAATTTCAAATCATGTGTAGGGTAATTTACTTCATGAGTTTTTAACTGACGTGAAGCATAAGCAATTACCTATTCATTCTGTATTAGAATGCAATGAAGTCCTTTCAATGAAGCATCACTGTAGATAAAAAACTCCCCATTCCTGGAAGGTAGTTCCAAAACTGGAGCATTCCCCAATCTTCTTTTCAACTCCTGAAAACAATCATCACATTCTTTTGTCCAGATAAACTTAACACCCTTCCAAGTTAGCTTAGTCATTGGACTAGATAACCGTGAAAAATTTTGAACAAACCTTCAATAATATCCTGCCAAACCAAGAAAACTACGAATCTCGGTTACATTTTTGGGTCTTGGCCATTCTTCGACAACCTTTGTTTTTGCAGGATCAACAGTTATTCCATCTTTAGAAACAATATGACCAAGGAAAGAATTTTTTTGCAACCAAAACTCACACTTTCTGAATTTCCCATACAATTTATTTTCTTTTAAGGTTTGCGAAATAACCCTTAATTGACATTAATAATCCTTTTTACTTTTAAAAAACACCAAAATATCTTCAATGAAACCAACCAAAAACTTATCCAAGAACTCATGGAAAATTCTATTCATAAGTTCCATGAATACAGCAGGTGTATTAGTTAGCCCAAAAGGAATTAGTAAAAATTCATAATGGCCATATCTTGTATGAAATGCGGTCTTTGGAACATCTTCTTCCTTTACCTTCAACTGATGGTACCCTGATCTCAGGTCAATATTTGAAAAATACTGAGATCCCTGGACCTGATCAAACAAATCATCGATATGAGGCAAAGGATATTTGTTCTTAACAGTGATGTTATTCAAGGATTAATAATCAATGCAAAGTCTCATTGAACTATCTTTCTTTTTAACAAATAAAATAGGAGCACCCCATGGTGATGTGCTAGGTCAAATGAAACCTTTCTCTAATAAATCTTACAATTTCTCCTTAAACTCTAAAAGTTCAATTTGAGCCATTCGATAAGGGTGTTTTGAAATTGGCTTAGCATCGGGAACTAAGTCAACAGTAAATTCATCTTCCCGATCTGGTATTATTCTAGGAAAATCATCAGGAAAAACATCAGGATACTCATTTACCACTGGCACATCATTAATCTGAACATTTCCATTGTTTTCAACAATATGTGCAAGGTAACATTGATTTCCATCTTCTACAAGTTTCTCAGCATCTTGATATGTTATCAACAATAAGGGTTAATTCTTGTACATAAACTAAAAGTCTTTCTGAAAAGAAACTTCATTAGCTCTACAGTCAATCTTATCATGGTAAATAAAGAGCCAATCCATACCCAGGATAACATCAAACTCTACTAGAGGTAAAACAATAAGGTTTGCAAGTAGGTTCTTTCCACGGATAAGGATAGAAAGATTATTATAAATTATTTTTGCCTCAACATTTCCCCCAGGTGTTTTTACCACAAGTTCAGGATTCATTTCTTGAGATGGTATTACCATTTTACTAGAAAAGTTTTAAGAGATGAAAGAATGTGTAGACCCCGAATTAAACAACACACTGGCATAATCTGAAAAAACAAAGTACCTGATACCACTTTATTTGATGGCCCAACATCTGCTGAAGTAGTTGCAAAGGATTTCACCACCCTATTCTATTTGTAGTCTAACTACTTCCCATCACTCGAGCTCTTTTTCGGACACTCGTTTGCATAGTGACCCATCTCATTGCACTTAAAACATTTCACTAACTGTAAATAAAATTTGGTCTTACCATCACCCTAATCTTTTTCAGTGCAATCACGAGCCTTATGCCCCATCTTACCACATCAGTAGCACTTTCCAGAATTCAGAAGACATTCCCCAGCATGCCTTTTACCACATTTATCACAAACTAGAAACTTAGTTTTCTTACCATCCGACCTTTTTGAAGAATTCTCCCCTTTATCCTGCCACCTCGGTCTCTTCTTCTATTGGTTTTTATAGAACACTTGATCATCGGCAAACTCCATTTCCACCTTCTCAGCACATCGAACAAGCTTTTCATAACTCTTGATCTCGTGAGAAACTAAAGCCCTTCGATATTTTGACTTTAATCCTGAGTAAAAATCATTGATTTTACTATCAAGGTCTCAGATAAAATTTGGAGCATACCTTGCCAACCGAGTGAACCTTTCTTCATAGGCAGCCATTGAGACTTCCTCTTGCCTCAATTCCAGGAATTGTTTTTCCAACCTAAGTCAAACAGCCTTAGGAAAATACTTCTCAGGAAACATACCTTTGAATTCATCCCAGTCGAGAGCATCAATATCATCAACTCCCCTGATATTTTTAACCATCGACCACCACTGATCTGCTTCACCCTCCAAATGGTAAATAGAAATACTAACCTTTTGATTTTCTGAACACCCCATGACATCGAAAATCTTCTCGAGTGCTTTAATCCACACTTTAGCTAGCACAGGGTCAGATGATCCTCTGAATGATGGGTGATGTTGCCTCATGAAATATTCCACCACTGACATGTTCCTCTGCAGTTGATCTCGTTAATCTCGTTCATGGATACCACTGCCATTTATCGCTTGAGTCAACTGCGCCATTACTGCAACGAATTGTTCAGTTCCAATTCTGACCATCTCAGGATGCTGATCCGGAAGGTTATTTCCTTCTAGATGCCTTCCTATCACTGCTTCCCTGTTTCCTCTGCGGAAAACCATTCTAAAAAAACATGTCTTAGATGAAGAAACATGGTAATCTTCAAATGCTTTATCATTTCAATTTTATCATAAAAAAATATTTTTGGATAATTATTTAATAGAATTCTAACTCCAAATGTTATCTAAACCAACCTTTGATACCAACTATAAGGCCCCAACCTTAAACATTACTTAATCTTGAGTTACTTCAAGAATACACGTTGAGGATCTTTTCAGGTTTAGATATTTAGAGAATTATATCATAAAACATGCATTACATTCCACATTTAAACAAAGTGGTTAAATAAAAGATAGTACTCATTATTCCCATCAATAGAAACATATTAAAAATAAAACATGGATTATTTCTTGACACTTCCTTGACATTATCATCACATCATGTACCTTTCCCTTGACTTGTGAAAAACATTTCAAAAACATGGGATGAGCATAAAAAGCTCAATAAGGGATATAAAAGTACGAAAAGAAAACATTAGTCCATGTATGAAATCACACTTTACTCATAAAACATAAGCATTTTAACATACATCATCAAATCACGAATAAATCATAGAAATAATAAGACATAAAGGTAACTTGAGGCATTCATAACATTCTTTCGTAGGGAGTAACCCCCATGGTTACATTTGGAATACCCATCACAGTATATTCCCTAAATCTCTTCGGAGAAACCTTAATGTTTAACTCCTTCCCGTTACCCAATGCATTGGAGTGGTATATCAGGCTCACCCACCCTTAGTTTATCACGGAACCACCCATCTTCATAACAATTCCCAAGAACCATAACATAATCGTATCACATAAAATATTCGTAAAGGAAACATAATATTTCCACTTTTCAATCACAAGATATCGATACAACTCATTGATAATAAAACATTATGAAAACCATTTTCCATACCAAAAAAAATAAAAGTAAAACATGGTATTTATTTTTCATTAAAACATTTTATGTCTTGTAGAGGGAGCCGAAGCTCAAATTATGATCATGGCGGCAGAGAAGTCATTGTCGCCGCAAACGTACGACAAAAAAACATTCCCTTTTGTCGTTTAGTAAACGCTTCGTATAAAAAAATATTCCTTTTGAATAAAAATAAAAGTCAAAGGGGTTTATAAACCGTATGAAATAAAGTTTTGTATAAAACAAAATATGCCTCAATGAAAGGATATTAAGACGAAGTCACATACCTCGGGTCTGACTTGACTCGATCGTTCTTTAACGTCCTTTAAATCGGGTAACTCCTCTTGGTTAGAACCAAAAGGGTTTTTTGAAGAGATTTATACCTAAGGTAAGGCTTATAAGATGAAGATATGGATGTGGAGAGACAAAATTTAAAGATCTTGGCCGAGCCAAAGGCTTGAGATGTGTGGGTAAGGAGGTAGAGGTGGGGGATTTTTATAAGAGGAGAGGAGGGGCACTCTTGGAAAGGTATAAAATGTTACTTTATTTTCAAATGAGTTTCGGATTTTAAAGGTCACACATTAATGTATTTCAAGTATAAGGTGATAATATTTCGGAATACACCCATCCAATAGGTTTTTGACATGTTTAGGTCTTATATTTTACATTATCTTCTCATTTTATTTAAATCGTTAAATAATGAGGTAATCGCTGCATCATCATGGTGGCATATATAATTTAATATTTTTAATGTCTAAAAATTATAAAAAAATACCATGATGTAGGAAATATTTGTATCTTTACAATGACTATTTATAGTATAGTTGATTATTTATGTAGACAAAATTAAAAATGTTATACTCAAGTGATACATTCTTTGTTATATTTAACTTTCTTTAAAAAATAGAAAGATAAAAAGTCATTATCACACAAAAGTGATTCCATGGGGTGCCCAAGTTTGTCACAAGGAATCCCATGGTCTTCCATGACACAAACAGTAGTATTAAGACACATTTTGTTGTCATTTTTTATTATTATGATATTATTTTATTATCCTTAACTACCTGATTACTAATTAATCAAGATAATTAACTATAACTACCATCGTTACTATTTACAAAGTCCAAAAACAAAATAGTATTGATTACATAATTTGGATCCTATGATTAAAAATATGTAATCCATTTTACCAAATTACAATCACAGAAATTTCAATAATTAATTTTAAAAAATAATTCCCGTTGTCAAAACAAATAGCGGGTTTTTTTGAAACAATATCTATGAAAAGTTTGGCATTAGTTTATGCCCAATTCCAAAGTGAAATTAATTATAATGGCCACTATTAGATTAAATGGTAAACATATATTCTATTTACACTTTAAAACCAATTCAAAAGATAATCTAACCATATAATTAAATTATATGAAAAAGCAGTTTTGATGTAAAATGCAGTATTTTTCACTATTCATTAAAAACCGAACATTGTCAGAAAAATACCAAAAATTAATCCAAAGTAAACTTCAATGTACAAATTATAAATAATAAGTTTATTTTGACAAATAGATCTTATAAAATTGTCAAAATATTTATTTAAAAATGGTTCTCCCTCAAAAGGCGGTAAAACAATCTTTTATAAATATTAGAGAATTCAATGCTTAAGATTGGATTTATTCCCATTTTAAGCCTCTAAAACACTATCTAATTCATAAATGGGCATAGACAAGAATATCTAGTATTAATTAGTTACTTGGGATGTTACAGGTTAAATAATGTTCATTGACTTAATAAAATATATATATCATAATTTCATCAAAATGTCTTGTTTTTTAATATATGCAAGCAATGCTTCCATTTGTACTTGGCTTAAGACGAATAAAATGGTAATCTTAAAATAATACTAATTTAATGAATAATTAATTAATTAATGATATCTATGATTGTTGTGTAATTGTATATAGACAAGGCCTTATTAGTTGATTTTTGGGGTCTTATGAGACTATAGAGAAAATTTAGTATGAGGAAAGGTTTTTCCATTTGTGGTGTTTTTTCATGATATTTTTTTATTTTATGATTTCATAAATTACCCCCACCTACATCAATTGGTCAACCCAAACCCCAATGTTTTGGGGGGGTGTTTTATCCAACATCCAGGATGGAGGGGAAATAGATAGATGACTTCTAACATGACTCCACTCCCCCTTAAGATATAAAAAAGTAAGTGTATTTTTGTATATAATGGTTTATGGTATTGGGTATTTTCGTACCTAGTCTATGATGGATCATGGTTTACAATACATTTATTTATGGGTTGTAATAGATTGAGGTATAGTGAAAACTTGTATCCATTCATAGGGGATCTAGATTCCCATTGGTGTACATACATGGGATATAATGGATTGAAGTATAATGAACATAGATAGGATGCAATGGATTCATGGCATACACATGGTTAAATGTGATATGATATTGTTTATGATATGGATTTTTGGACTGATGTTAATGCTAAATGTCAGAAACTACATGGGATAGGGGTAAGTAGGTATTCGACTTGACTCATATCTGGGATGACTTACATTTTAAAGGGATAAGTACATGATGTTTGGAATTAGTGAATGAGATCAAAAAATTAGTGGAGAAGTCGAAGTAGGGTATCTAAATTTATATATATACATATACATTTATTATTTTTATATAGATTAATTTAATTATATGAACTATTGGTAAATTAATCCATGGAGAGGATAGTAAAATTAGTATTAACTGATTATTTGATGATTTATTTTTATTTTTTTCACTGGGATTTGGTATTCTTATTTAATCTTTTGATTGAACGGTTTCAAGGATGATATTATTGAGTATACATGTTATTCTCTATATAAATTCATATATAAGTTTTTTTAGATCATTAGGGAATGTTATGTGATCATTATGGACATTACTAACTCAAAGAAGTTGTTGACTAGCTGTTAGAAGTTTATCTAACTCATAGTCACTTCCTTTTTTTACTTTTGGTAATATTGGTATTTGTTTCAGTTGTTTTATTTTATTTATGAAATTACATGTATTGGATTTTCTTCTGGTTTATGGATGGTTTTGAGTGGTTTATTATCCTTCTAATCATATGTATTTTAAATCTATAGAAGGTAATGCCTCCTATGTGATTGATTTATATACTCTCATTCTTAGTCTCAAAATTTTGGCCTATTGGAGGAAAGATTCAGGCGTAATTATCACCCTTTATTCATTATCAATATAGTTGGGGAACCATTAGAGGGAGGGGTCTTGAAATATTGGTATTATAGGAGATGGTTGGGAGGTAGGATGGATCTTGGAGTTGGAAAATGGAAAGGATTCTTGGGTTGGTGGGGAAACAATATTATTTGGTCCTACTATATTCATTAAACATAAGAGATGGGCTAGGATAAAGGATTTTATATCCACATATGATATGATAAAAGGAACTTTAATTTTACTGAAAATTCTATGTAATGTGATTATTATTATAGTGTAGAGACCTTGGATAGTTTTGTGCATCATGATTGTTATGAACCTATGTTTGAATTCAGTTAGAGAGTGGGAAATATGATAATATGAAAAAAGTTAATTAATTATCCTTATAATTTTATTCTGGCCTCATTTAAGGAGTGCCAATGTTTTTTCTTTTGAAATTATGGAACTATCTCAATATCCCCATTAGGTTCATGCATAATATCTTTAATAGGATGTTCCAATGGATTTTCATAGAGTGTAGGTCAGTGATGATGAAACATAGAGGATGAAACTTCGAGATTCTAGTGATAGGTTCTAAAAGAATATGATGATTCAATTTTAGATTTGGAGGTAAAGGACTATATGGAAGAGGTGTATACAACCTTAGGTATGATCTAATCTTAGAGGGATCACCGAGACTCTTTATCTATGAAACTTTTGTGTGGGTCATATCGGTAGTGGTGGATTTTATTCTTTGGGGATTACAAGGAGTAATTTGTTTCGTAGGAAAAGTTCGGTGATCAATTTCAGGCTGAGTTTTTGTCTTTTACGAAAAATGGGATTTTAATTAGGGGAACCATACCCATTGAATGAGAATTTCTTGTGTTTGAGGGTTCAATATCCTCTAAAATAACCTCCTATATTATGGTTCAGAACTTTTTCTAGATGATGAGGATAGGGAGAGGCATTTTGAAGAGGCTATACCTTCATAGCATCATTGTTAGGTCACTCTATTTATATTGATTTCAAATAATAGGGTACTAAATAATGAGGATTTAATTTAGAGGATGTAAGTTAGTAATGAATCTCTATAGGATAGGATTCTTTATAACTCACCACGTAGCATAGATTTTTCCAAATGTTTTCAGTTTCCTAGTTGAAATAATTTTCTATAAGAAGGGACTGGATTTCAGCACTCTTTAACATGTTTTACCAGATATAATAGATCTATTTCCCATTATAATTTTTCATATGTGGTTTTATTTTCTATCAATGGAATTGGTTATCATTACTAGTAGTTCCAAAAATTCCTCAGTAGTAAGAGCATGGTTGGTGTCCCATTTCATACCAAATTTTGCAGCAGTTTCAGCCAAGGTAGTAATAGAATGTTATATTTTATTTTTAGTAGTAGAGATTGGATTCATTTGGAAAATTTCAAGCTCATGAAATCCCTCATCCAGAGGGAAAATATCCTTATCATGGTCCTAGAGTTGGTCTTTATCGGGCCAAAGAGTTCATTGAGGAAGACTTTCTCAAATGTTTGTTTTAGTATTATAAGCATCAGGTAAGCATGACATCTTACACAGTACCA
Source organism: Viscum album (assembly GCA_963277665.1). Lineage (NCBI taxonomy): Eukaryota > Viridiplantae > Streptophyta > Magnoliopsida > Santalales > Viscaceae > Viscum > Viscum album. The sequence continues at coordinate 124,191,839 of OY728142.1, read as the reverse complement.
TCTACCTATTTTATACTTCGTTTTGTTCCTTATTTATTTAGGGAACTATTCACCCCTTTTCCAACCTCCCTTTCCTATGATTCAAGACTTTATGTTGAGAGGCTTCCAGTACCCATAACATTGACTATGTGGGTTTGTTGTAAAGCTAGCATGTTTGATGTGTAAAAATAATGTGAATTAGTATTGGGGAGACTCCTCTTAAGTAGTTTCACTATGTTTTTTTGGATATATTCATATGAAATTACCCTCGGCATGGATTATCTGTATTCAGTTAATTAAATTATGGATTTCTTCAGTAGGCATGTCACATTCTATGATATACTAGGTAGTGTTTTTTAGTTGGTGAGACCCTCAGATGGGTCGGAGGTGAGTAGAGCCACTATCTTACTCATTGTATGATCGAGTTATATGTTATTTAAAGGATTATTTTTTGATTTTCATACGATTTTATAAGAATACACTGATGTTTTTCGGGAAGGATTTTTTTAACTAACTCATCAATAACAGATCAGGTTTGGGATAGAGTTGAAACTAAGTTCCTCTCTGATATCAATATCTCTATATTAGATATCCTCTTATGGGTTTCAAGAGATATGGATTTAGATTTATGATATCTAGTATAGATGATTCATTTCGGATAGTGTATTTCTATGGGGAGCTCTAGTTTAATTTAAGAAGAAGGAATATGGTAGTATGTTGTTATTTTTCTATTATCACTATTTGAATTGGGTGAAAGTGAATAACTACTACCCTCGTCTATAGACTGATGATTTATTTGATCAATTTAAGTGAGAATGATTGTTCTTGGAGATTAATATATGGAATGGATATCATTATATATGATTAAAGGATGAGGATATTTTTAAGAACACTTTTATATGTTGTTAAGTGTATTACAAGTTCGTTGCGATATCATTCAGTGTAAATAATTATCCATTTGTGTTATTAGGATTGATGAATGTAATTTTTAATTGTTTTTTGGACCAGTTCATGGTGGTATCTATTAATGATGTAATTGTGTATTCAAATTTTTTGAGGGATCACATAGAGCACCAATGGGACATTTTGGGAGTTCTGTGATTCCATTAGTTATTCAAAAAGAAGTCAAAGTGTGTGTTCTATCCTCCTTAGGTCCATTTCATTATGAATTTCATATCTTATCAATGAGTATCTTTTCATCCTTCAAAGTTTAATGTGGTATTTTCCAAGGAATCCATAAAAAATGTTGTAGTGGAGTATATTTTCCTAGGTCTCGCTGGTTACTTGTCCTCGACTATTCCTATATTACGACTCTTACAATAGTGTTGAGTAAACAATCTTAGTTATTTGTGTGGAATGACTAGTACCAATCTACTTCTAACAATATGACGGAGAATATAGTAAGTTATTTGGTTATTCATCTTCCAAAGGAGTGTTTTCATTTGGGTAAAGCTATGATTCTTCAAGTCTTGGATTTGGATGTGTGTTGATACAGTAGAGGGAAGTTATATATTATGGGTCTCAGATGTTATAAAATAATGACTGTAACTATGCACCCATGATTTTGATATTTATAAGGCATTTCTTTATTTGAAGTTGTAGAGGAACTACCCTATCGGTGTAGGTTTTTTATACTTCTCAAAACACATAATACTAGTGTATATCTTCTCCTAGTGTGACAAAAATCTATTACTACAATGTTGGATAGAGTAATTATATGACTATGAATTTTATATTTCCTTTACACAAGGTAAATAGAATGTTTTAATGGATTCCATGAGAAGGAATTCATGAGGTGGTTTTGTGTGTGAATCTAATGTCTCTTGCTGAGTGCTGGAAGAGTTAGTAAAATTACAACTCGATGAAAGATTAAATGATTATAGATATTATCTTAATCAAATGATAGTAAATTCATTATAAGTGACACGAGTAAGGGAGTCCAAAATGGTGGATTATAAGGAAGAGTTTTGGAAATATCACGCTTAACTGTGGTGATTACCCACTGATTATGGAGACCCAATCCTTTTAAACATAATATTATCTGATTCTTAAACATAAATATCCAATAATTACAACACAATGATTATAGACTCTTAATTTTTTTAGAAGAGTAGGTTCATAAAATATAATAAATGTAAACATTATTTTAATTCCCATAGTGAGATGATTAAATCCATTTGATCTCCTAAATACACATGGGACAACTTGGGGGATAGATAAAGAAAAGGGTAAGATGAAAATACAAGTAATGGAATAAACTGCTAAGGAAGAATAATAATGTGAGTAAATGGTATAAAATGATATCATAAAGGAGAAGTAACATGAGTAATCACTTGGAATTATTACATAAATATTATGGTATAATAATATCATCGATTCATATGATATGTGGTAGAAACATAAAACATGAAATAAATATAAGTTAAGGATAACTTCCAGGAAAACATCACATGGTGGAAGGTGTCCCATAATGGGTTAGTTTCACTCTCGAATCTCATACATGACATATCATGACACTAAAACATTTCCTAATGAATTGGAGGGATATATAACTTTGGTCCTATCAATCACATTCATTTCAGGTACATACATATGTGTGTATATAAGGATATCAATAATAAGGCATAGACATAATAATTAACCATGGAAATAAATTAGGATTCATAATATTTCTTAATATCATGTTTAAAGGAAATTTCATCGTGAAAGAATTAGAGAAATGATCATAGATAATGTATTACCCCATCAAAGGAAGGTAGAATAAACTAAGTATATATGTGGGAAAATATATAGATAATTTATATAAAATCCATAATATCAAATGTTTTTTTCATTGATGAAAATAATTTTAAATATATTACAAGAATTCATTATAAAAATAACATTATCACTTTGATTAACATAAAAGGATTACATATTAGATGGAAAATGTTCTTGAATGATCACTTGGAACATTTCTTGAGGAAAATATCCTTTCCATTTAAAAAAAATATTTAAAATCTAAAAATATATATAAAATTTAAGAAAACAATTTTTTAATTTTAATTTGTGATGTAAAAAATGATTCTTCAATACATTGGGTATTAATGATGGAGGAATATTTCCATTCATTCAAAATGTGTTAACAAAATATTTCATTCAAATTTTTGCAAGAGAAGTCAAAAAGTACCTTGTTCAGATAGTGATGGGTAAATTTTTTAAAAATAATTTTGTAAAAATCCATTTAAGGGTAAAAATTTATTTAATAAATCATAGTAAAAAAAATTGAAAACATTTTTAGAAAACATGTATTTACAAGAAAAAGGATTTTTGATCGAAATGAAAAATATAGTCACACTTTATAAAAAACAATACTCAATCAATTTGATTACCAAATAGAGGAAAATAGTACAATTTCTTGAAGACATCATGAATAACTAGAGTGGTAGAAAGTGAAAGGAGTTTATCATAATATTATAAAATAATTTCATTTAATTGAAATTCAAGGATAAGCAATCCCAATTAAAATGATATGAATCATAAAATCTTATCTCTTTGGTAAATTATAAATCATAAATTCCCAATAATGAAGTAGATGAATTATAACTAAAAATCTCATGATGTTGTATGGATCCATAATATAGTAAGTAAATGGTCAGTATGTACACCATTCAAAATAAATTAATTGTATAAAAACATGTGTCTTGATGAAGGATGTTTGACATGAAACCCTTTAGTATCATTGTGTTAAGAGTTAATAGATGGGTTGATTCTTTATAATAATTATATATCCCAACAATTAAAATTTTAAATACAACATAAATCAATCAAAATCAATTTCACACATAATCTTGGCATAATATAATCAATGATATTGATGTATAACCCAACGAATGAACATTGAGTTATGAAACACATTACCTAGCACTTCCATTTACATCATCACTCATTAACCTCATAAATAGTGGTTTTAAACATTATATTAACTTATAATATATAAATATTAATTTTTATTATATCATATATGATCCTTTTATAACATCTTATTACCTTCTTGTTAATATTATTTCATTATCACTGTTGTTTCAGGTGTTAATTGACTTTTTTCTCATGAATGATTTATCATGAAATCTCTAATACTGAAAATTTGATATATTTTATTCATATCCAGAATGATATTAATTTTATTAATTTTTTTTCATTAGATACATATTTATAATAATTATTTAATTTTGAACATAGAGAATGTATCACATTGTTTCGTGGATACGGTAGGTTGTATGTATGCACGACTAACACTATCATTTCATTAACGGTTGAAAGTGTAAGTAAATGGATTATATATTAATTTTATAATATAAATATCATGTCATATATATAACATATATTTATTATATTTATCCATTATTACCTTCCATGTAATGTTTTAGTGAAAAATGAATCACATCACTTTGTGAGGCGGTAGTCCTCCGTACGCTTGAACGACATTATCATTTATTCAATGGATGGTATGGAAAGAATTTATATGATATATTTATTTTAAAAAATTATTAATATTTCATTAATATCATATATAAACATAAAATTAACCCTCATTAAAATCCTTGTAAAGAGTGAGTAAAAACAAATTTCATCACTTTGTGAAGTGGTAGCTCACTGTATACATGAGTGATGCTATCATATTCTATGTATAATAGAAAGTAAGAAGGTGTATATGATATTATAATTACATAAGTATAATTGTATCATAAATATCATATATAAATATTATATATAAAATTATATCCATCCATGAGAAGCGGTGGTGGAAAAATAATTACGTCGTTTTGTGAGGCGGTTGTCCTCCATATACATGATCAACAGTTTCATTTCTCATTTGAAGGAGAATGAGATAGTTAAATGAAATTAAATTAATAAAAAAATATAAATATATATTATATAATTATTTTTTTGTATAATCATGGTTTATAATTTTTTATGGAGGTGGAGGAAGAAATAAATTAAAACACCCAGTTAAGGACATTGCCTCTTCTTCTGACAATTACTTTTGGTTTTCACCATATACTTGCTACGTTATATTTCAGACCAAAAAAGGATTATAGGATGAGGTAAGGAAATTAAGTATGCTATTTTTATAGTAAATTTCAAAACCAATGGGTTTTTGAACGGAGGAATTAGATGGAGAGGGGTGGCCTTTTATAATTGTGGGAGAGGACACACATAAAATATTTGAAAAGAAAGAATTTCACCCACATTTTTATCATTCTAAAAGGCTACAAAATGGACCATTTTAGAACATTATAATATATAAGGTCTATATATTTCAATCCTATAGTCATTAGAATAGTGTTTGTTTTATTTTTACTATTATCTTTTTAGTTTAACCCCTAGTAAATCTGTTTTTACCCTAACAATGGTAAATAACTTTTTGGGGTTTTCACAATTTAGTATGGTCAAAAATTAAGTTGATCATGTTATATAAAATAAATTATGATGATTTATAATATGTTATCAATTTTTCCATATTCAAATCATATAATTGGAATATTCTATTTTAAATTAAACCAGCTGACGTGTCAAAAACAGATTTTCCATGAAATTTGTTTTATTTTAAGAAATGATGATATAATATTTACTATATGATAAGTAATAATAATGAGGAGAAATTAAATTAATATTTATAAATATATAATCTATAATTTTTTTATAAATCATTACTAATATAGATTATTCAAATTATTTAAAATTGATAAACACTATACTCTTTTTAACAGTTTTAAAAAAAAGGTGTTTTAAAGTCTAAAAATAAATGTATACTGAAATATATTATAAAGGTATTTTAAATGTAATTAATTTGATTTAATATAATAAAAAAGATAAGTTAATTTTAAAGAAAATTAAAATAATTTTGGTACATAATTTTTTAAAAATAAATGAGATTTTATAAAAATTGATTTTCCTCACAATTCATTGAAAAATTAATATTTTACAAAAAAAACACCCCAATTTCATAAGTTAAAATAAATATAGTGATATGAAAAATTATGTTTTTATAAAATAAACTTTCTAAAATAGTTAAAATTTACTTTAAAATTATGTGCACAATTCATGACTAAATTGCCTTTTAGAAAAATACAATTTTTTCTGAGAGCATTTATTTTTCATTCAAAGGATTATTATTTTATTTCTAATCAGTAGATAACCATTGAATTTATTTTATACATGTTTAATAAATATAGTTTTTATAATTTCATTCCTTATTTTCATTCCCTCCAACGTAATGTCTAGGTTATAATAGTCATTTTTAAATAATAATATTTTAATAGATTACTATGTTTCGTTTAAACCTAATATTGTGTACATCATAGGATATTAAATAAATTGAATTTATTTAAAGATAAATATATTATAAATTATTGAGTTCTTTCATTCTACCACTATAAATAAATTAATTCATCACAATTTGAACTTTTACTTAGAAATGAAGGTGTTTTCATTCAAAAAAGTCCTTCTTCGAAACCTGCATCCTAGAAAGGGTAAATAAAATATGAACATAAAAGAGGGAAATTAAAATAAGAAGGTCACCAAGAATAAACCCCATCTTGGGTTCCAAGTTGTAGAACATTGGTGGGAAGCTAGAATATGTACAATAAAGAAAAATCATAAATAATTATGGATATTGGTAGAGATCATTGATCATAAGAAAGTGAATGATCATGAGAAATTCTATAAAAAAACCCATAAATCTATAATGAATTAAAATAATATTTATTAATCATATTTGAAAGTAATAGGATATTTTTTTTATCTAATTTCTTTTCCCAAGATCTCAGGGTTCCATATACTATCCACACTAAGAACATAACGAAATATATTTAATTGAAAATTATAATTTCATCCATTAATAATTTCCCCCACAATCACTTCTTTTCTCCAAACGATGATAATTCAAAATACATTCTTCAATCCTAAATCACTAAAATAAACTTCTAACAGATCCAAAAATCCCAAAAATAGTAATAATTCATTCCTCTTTTATTTAATAAAACCACAATGTTTATCACATATTAAGATAATACCCCAAATTAATAAATTAATATCTAAAAATCAATAATAAAACCAAAATTTTGAAATATATCATTCATTAAATAAATAATCCTTTATCCGAAATAACTTCAAAAAATCAACATGAATGAAGGTTTTAAACTCATATTTTATCTTATTCCCTTCAACTTTCATCTCCAAAACATTATAACATTCTTTCCAACTAATCCCTTATGTCAACCCTAAATGTTATAGATATATATATCCTAACCCAATAAAAAATTTCCAAAAATATCATTAATCACCTCAAAATATTAATAATTAAAATATAATTAATCTTCTTATATGTTTCCCAAAATCAAATTAATATTTATCCACCAAAATGTTTATGATAAAATAATGTCATTATAACTAGTACATCATGTAGGCTAGTTGTAAGTGATACACTCTTATCGCCCTATGATTATGGGTTCTGGCCTGGCATCCTCACCGGATGTGATAGGTTGTCGCCTGATATGAAAGTTGACCTTTTTATAAAACTATAGATAAATTTATGTAACAATAATATTAATAATTCTCCATGATCATATAAAATTATAAAAAAAAAATATGATGAACATATTAAAAATAAATTAGTCATAAAATCACATTTTTTACCATAAATGTTTTTTTTCTACTACTCATTAATTTCCACAAAATAAAATAATTTTAATTGACTATAATTACCAAAACATAAATAACATATCCAATTTATCCCTAATAGAAAAATACCATATACCAATGGTTTGGAACCATTGGTATAGGTCTCCAAACTGATGTAATATCCTACACCAATGTTTTGGATGACCATTGGATAGTTTGGTTTTGGTATAGGTCAATACCAATGGTTTTTGAAAAACCTTTGGTATAAGTCATATGAAAAACTTATACCAATAGTTTCATCAAACTTTTCATATAGGTAATTCAAAAAAAACCCTCCATTGTTTTGATCCCAAAACCTCATGTTTTTAATCCTACAACCAAACCACTAACCTAACATGACTTTTGTGAGCATAATTTCATATATATATATATATATATATATCTGTGTGTGTGTGTGTGTATTCATATTTATTTTTAATGTTTCTTTATTTAATTTTATTTGAAAAAATATTCCATGAAAAATATGGGTACCTATACCAACTGTTCTCAAAACCGTTGGTATACACCTATACCAATGATTTTGAGAACCGTTGGTATAGGTTCTATGTTTTTTGAGCTATACCAACGGTTTTGATGAAACTATTATCATAGGGTGGACCTATACCAACGGTTTTGGCCAAAACTATTAGTATAGGTCCATATAAGTGACATATACAAACTGTTTCTTCAAAACGTTTGGTATAGGTCTCTCTAAGGTACCTATGCTTATGGTTTTGTGCAAACCACTGGTATAGGTATCTTATACCAATAGTTTTTTAAACTGTTGGTATAGGTTCATTGGTATATTTTCTTTTTATAGTAGTGTTTATTTCCTTAATTACGTGTTTTTTCATAGAGTATCACCTTAATATTAAGTCACTTTGCTAATTAATTTGTACCATTAAACATTTTATTGAAAATTCTAAAAGAAGAAATACTACAGAAAAAACCAAAGAATTTTCATAGTTATTGTAACCATAATACCACTGATAAAATGACTCCAATAACATGATTCTTGAGTTCCAAAACGAAAAAAAATCAATAATTCCACTTCAATAATTATCATAACATTGGACCGTTGGAATTAATACTTATATTTAGAAAATTACTTAGATAATAACAAAGTTATTTACATTTATGAAATTGATCTATTAGTGGTGTATTAGTTTGAATTTTATATCCCTGTATCTTTTTAACCATACACTTCTTTTTATTGAAAATTTTCACTATGTGTCATCTTTTCCACGTATAAATCTGATTCTAGTTCCCTTAAAGAATTTCCCATGGTGCATTTTCCCACATTTTTTACATGTATTAAATAAAATATTATTTTAATTTTAATCTTTAGCAATTGAACTTCTATGTGACTCTAACCTTCTATTTTGTGATAAATTTCGAAATTAAACTATGTTTTAGTTGTCGATCTTAATTAGAGATAGTTCATTTTGAATGATCATGGTTTTTATAATTGTCTTTTCCATTTGTATTTGAATCTCATTAGGGAAATCATTACATTTCCTATCACATTGGTTATCAGAATTTATTCTCATATTTCCCACCATTAACTAAAAAGAATAAAAAAACAAGATGATAATACATTAACATACCAAAGGGAAACTTATAATCATTTAAGGTGTAACATATAAAGGATAATTATGTTTGGAATTATGGGCCTATATGTTTCAATTTGTATTATACATATTAATGACTCTTATTAGGTTTTAAAACATAAATATTTGTTCAAGTACTTCATAATGGTTTATAAATTTTTTATGAATTTCCAAATCATATCCCATATTAATTTTCAAATTATTCATAGTAAGGCATGATATTGTATACCATGTAACACTCAAGTAAAGACCAATGTAAATTTTTCATAGTTATAACCTCTAAGTACATCAATGCTAGAACCACATCTAATTTTAGTATCTTGATAGGGATGAAATTTCTAAAAAACCACTCACTCTATACTTCACCAAGATTCTTGGATATTTTGATATACCTAGACTTATCCTTAAGCTTTTCTATATGGTTCTCACTACATTTTTCTCATCCTAGTTCCAAATTTTAACTAATCCTCTCCTTGGATACCAACTATGGTTACCCAATACTTTTACAAATAATATTACATGATCCATAATCATAAATATCTAATAATTATAACACAATAATCGTAAAGGCCTATTTTATTTTGAATAGGAGGTTCTTAAAACATAATACATGGGATATTTGTATAATTTTTCATAGTTAGCTCTTAAAATCCATTCAAAATCCAAAATATACATGTGATAACCTAGGGAACACAAAAATAAAGGGGTAAGATAAAAAACCTAGTAAGGGAATAAAGGTGATAAGGAATAATAACATGTGAGTTAAAGGTGTAACATGTATAAAAAAAGACAAGGTACATGATTATTCTCAATGAAGCATTTTATAAAGAACATGGTATCATAATATCATGGAATCATAGTAAATGTCGAAGAAACACAAAACATAAAATAATAAAAATTCAAGGTTAACTACCAAGAGTACATCACATGGTGGATAGAGTCACATAATGGATTAGGTTTACTCAATAATCCCATATATGATGTCTCATGAGACTAAAAAATTACCCAATGAATTGGAGGGATATATTATTTTGGTCCCACTCATCACATTCCTATTTTGTACATGAATATTTGTTCCACATAAGGGTATCTATCATAATTAATGAACATAAGGATTACCCATTAAATTAAATTGAGTTCCATAAGCATGCTTCATATCATGTTCAAAGAAAATTTTAACATGAAGGAATTTTATAAATGATCGTATTTCATGTATTACCGTATCAAATAAAGGGATAATAAAGTAGGTATATATGTGAGATACATATACATAATTTAGATGCAATCCATAAAAAAAATTATTGGGAGATTATTTTGAAAACATTTTTATAGAGCCAATTGAGGGTAAAAATGAATTTATATAATCAGAGTAATGAAGTTGGATTTTCTTAACACCATTTTCAGAGTAATTTTAAGAACCAAAGAGAGGAAAATGGTTTTATTACATAAAAAATTAAATAATAAATATATTATTATAAAATGAAAAGGGTTTATTATAAAATAATAAAATAATTTACATTAAGGAAATTCAAGCATAAAAAATCCCAATTAAAATGAGATTTAAACATAAACACTTACCGCTTTAGTAAATTTGAAATAATAACATCCCATGAATAAATTAGGTGAATTGAAACATTAAATATCATTATTTATGATGGATTCATGATATAGTATAAATAAGGGTAGTATATGAACCATTCAAAATAAACTAAGTGCATAAAATAAAATGTTTCTCAATGAATCAAGTATGAGATGAAACCCTTACAAATTTCATATCATTGAGGCGAGATTTAATAAATGGAGTGATTATGTGTAAAAAATTTAAATCCACACAAAGATAAATTTAAATAAATAATAAGGAAATAAATATTCATTTCACACATAATCTTGGAATAATATTATCAATTAAGTAGATGTATAACCCAATTAATGAAAATTGTGTTAAGAAACCACTTACCACACACTTCCCTTTAGTTGAGTGATATTTAACCTATATTATATTTGTTTTAAATATGTTATCAACATATTCCATAACTGTATTAATATTTATAAGATCATATATTCTCTTTTTATAACATATTATTATCCTTTTTTTAATAATAATTCTTTATCACTCTTGTTTTGATTGTTAATTGTCTTGTTTTACCATGTATGTTTTGTCATAAATGATATGAATCTTAAACATAGGATATATTTAAATCATATAAATAATTTTATTAATGTTATAAATGTCATTTTTTTGTTATATAAATCTTTATAATCATTATTCAATTTTTATCAAGGAGAATGAATCACATCACTTCGTGGAGATGGTAGGTCGTATGTACACATGGGCAGAAATATTATTTACTTAACTGGTGAAAGGGTAAAGAAGTGTACTATATTAGTTTTATAGAATCAATATCATGTTAAATAAATCAAATATATTCCTCAAAGTTATCTGTTACAACCTTCCACGTAAATTGTTAGTGAAAAATGGATCATATTGCTTCGCTAAGCAGTTTTCTGACATACACACAAATGACGTTCTCATTTATTCAATGGATGGTAAGGGAATAATTTATATAACATATAAATTTCACAGAATTATTAATATTTCATTAATATCATATATAAACTTCAAATTAATATTTTTTATCTTACATGTAATGAGAATGTGAAAAACAAATCACATCGCTTCGTAAGGCAGTAATCTATCGTACACATGAGTGATGTTATCATATTCTCTACAGAATGGAAAGTAAGAAGGTATTTATTATATAATAATTATATCATTGTAATTATATCATTAATATCATATATAAACATTATATTCATCATTATTTCAATCTTTGAGAAGCATTGATGGAAATTAATTGTGTCAGTTCATGAGGAAGTAGTTTTTTGTACACATAATCAACAATTTCATTTCACATTTAAGGGAGGAAAAGATTATTGAATTTAATTAACTTAATATATAAAAATATAAGTATATAAATTATTATTATGTTATCATATCATCTCTTTTTAAACAATATTTCAAGTTGGTGATGGAATAAATAATAAAAAGTGTGAGGTAAAGGACGTTACCTCTTCATATAAAAACTTCTTTTGGTTTACACTAAAATCATTCCTAGGTTGTATTTATGAAAAAAAGGATTTTTGGCTTAGTTAAGGTATTTAGGGAAGTAATTTTCCCCTGAATTATCTATTCCAATTGGTTATAGAAGTGTGTAAAGAAGAGGAGATGGGAAGACCTTTTATAAGTGGAGGAGAAAACACACTTGGAATTTTTTAAAAGAAATAATTCTACATAAATATTTCCCCTTTCACAAGGCTCAAAAATTAACCTTTATAGATCATTAGAAGATATAATTTTGAAATATGACCATTAAATCTTAATTATACAAGTGTTTTGTAATTTTTAACCCATATATTTTTAGTTTAACCCCCAGTAAAACCGTTGTTACCTTAACCTAGATAAATAATTTTTACTATTTTAACTATTAATTATATTAAAAAATATGTTTAACTTATTATATAATTAATATTAATACTATTATAAATATTTTAACCATTTTTTTCAAATTAAACTTACATAATTGGATGAATTTAATTTAAAATTAAACCCGTAGATGTGTTGAAAAAATGGTTTTTCGATAAATGAATTTTTAAAGGAAAAGATCATATCATATTGACTATATGAAAAGTAATAAATATTAGGTGAAATTAAATTCAAATTTCTATATATATAATCTATAAATTTAAATTAAATAATTATTAATTTTGGATTATTATAATTATTTAAAATGGGATAACATTATAGACTCTAAAATAGTTTTCAGAAAAAAGTGAGCCTATAAATAACCTTATAATAAAATATAGTATAAAGATGATTTAAATATAATTAATTTTATTTAATATAACTATGTAATCATTATATTAATATTAAATAAAAATAATATAATAATGGGACTTAATTTATTACATATAAAAGTCAATTTTACAAAAATTACTATTTCTCCCTATTCACTAAAAAATTAGTATTTTCCAAAAAAAATCCCAAAATTTTATCCTAAGTTATTATCAATATTATTATTTCAAACATGGTTTAAATTTTATAAAATTAACCTTATAAAAACATAGAAAATTAATTTAAATTATAAGTGAAAATCGTGACTAAACAGCCTTTGAGAAAAATACTTTTTTCAGAAAAAAAAATTTTATTTCAAAGGGTTATTATTATATTTATAATAAATAGATAACCATTGAATTTATTTTATACATATGTAAACAATATAATTTTATTAATTTATTTTTCCTATAATACCTTCAAACATAATGGCTTGGTTAGAGTTTTCATGTTTAAGTAATAATATTTTAATAGAGAATCATGTTTTGTTTAACCCAAGTATTGTGTACATCATAAGCTATCAAATGGATTATATTTATTTAAATAAAAATATATTATAAATTCTTAGGTAGTTACATAGGTTTTGTGTGAGGAGAGAAAACATCAGGGTCTACTCTAGGGGATATTTTTTTTTCTTCGATGATATGTGATGTCATTTTCCATGAGTTTCGTAGTTCTCCCATAGTCATACATTATAGTATGAAAAACATGTATCATAATTTAAGGAATTAGTTTTAGTGGTCTGGTATAAAGATCTCGGTTATATATTTTTTCCCTTGGTGGTTGGATTTCTAGAAGGTGATGGTTGAGAATCAAGATCCTGATAGTTTTCTTCAATAGGTTGATGTGTCCCAGTGAAAGTGGAAGGAAATTTTAATGGATTTTCCCTAGTTTACCTAGATCCCAAAGAAGCTATGATGTTGTATGGGTGACTGTAGACCATATAATGAATTCATCTCACATCTTAGTGATCAAAGAGTAAATATTATGGGATGTCTTATTGAGTAACTAGCTCGGGGAGGTAGTGAGGATTCATAGGGTTCTGAAGATTATTATATCTGATCGTAATCCCCATTTACCTCCATGGTGTAGATAAGTCACCCTCATGACTTTGGACCTATTTTATTCCTGACCACCACTTTTCATCCACTAAAGTATGGTAAAAAATATCAGACTATCAAAACTCTAGACAAAATGTTCCACAGTTGTATTCTATATTTTGTATATATGTGGTTGTGGAACCTACCAATGGTGGAATTTTCTTAAAAAAATAGTTATCACTCCAAAATTTTTATTGAACATTTAAAGGAATTGTATTGTCAACCATTTTGACCTTTATTTTAATAATTCATGGTTGGATAGTTAGTTTTTCATAAATATTAATTGGTATTTAGTACAACAAAGAAGTTTCAACTAATCCATGGGAAAATTAAATTTGTATAGTACCGTCATAAGTCCCATGATTATCATAAATAGAGGCCTCTAGAGTATGATGTTATAGATTAATTATTTATTAAGTTATATCCTCATCATGGCCTAAGAAGGTTTTATTTTGGGAGTAAAACATCTACCAAGTTCATTTGACCTTTTGAGGTGTTGGAATGGAGGGTATTCAGAAATTATTGGTTAGAATTACCCCTAAAGATGAGCCAGATTCATGTAATGTTCCACATATCCCAGTTTCACTAGTATCGTCATGATTATTCTCATTTCATCAATTATGATGAACTAGAATTCAAAATGACCAACTTTTAAGGAATGAATTTTTGAGATTTTGGACCATCAGGGTAAGGTGTTGTGTAAGCATTTTATCCCTTTGTTTTGTCTCATGTGGTAGCACAATGGATTATAGGATATCACCTAGGAGTGGGATTCACAGTGAACTCAATACCAAGATTTGTCCAGTTCTTGATATTTCTTTATTTAATTATTTATTTTATCCTTTATTAGAATCATTGTAAATAGCGTTGATGTTTTATGAGATATTTTCTCTTTCATGGTGGTGTGTGTTTAATGAGCTCCATTGTGAAGAGTTTCAACCTAAAGAGAGTGTTTTGTGATTAGTGGGTGATGTTGGGAGTTTTATGATTGTTCCACTTGGGGTATGGTTGTGTTCCTATTATAGTAAGATTCTTGAGAGGTATCTCACATGGGGACATTTACAAACCATTTTATATTCCATGTTTGATTTAAATTAGTATCAGAGATAATTTTTTTAGTGGTATCTAGTGTAAGGTTCTAGTTTCTCATATGTATTTCCCATTGAGATATATATTTGAGATTTGGTTTTAAAAATCTAAAAAACAAGTTTCATGAGGAATTTATGATAACAATATGATATTAGCGGTATGAATTTTGAATCAAGTACAGAATTACAGTCCATGAATTATGTGGTTTTATGGGGGAAGTCGATGGTTCTACCAAGAATAAATTTGTGCCCTAAATTGTTCTTCTAGTTTTAGGGAATATGTGATTTAATTTTAAAAATATTACTAAGCAATGTAAATTATAGAGGGAACTTGATTTTCACATCATGAATGAGTTTTGGAAAGTATAGTTTTATGTTTGGGAGCCCCTTGGGATTCTCATAATTTTCATCTCACATATCAAGCCCTTTGAAATCATGAGGTATTTTTCAATGATCATGGAATCCAATTTGATTGGCTTAATCCCTCGTATTCTAGAGTTTTATCTCTAGTGATCTAGGGTTATTGTTTCCTTATCTAAATATTTTTTCTCTTATATGCTTATTTCTCCACCCTATATTGGTTTTTTCTATTTTCTTTTCATGTATTTTCAAAAATATTATGATATATTTACCTTAATGGGCTAGTGTTTTAGGGATCATGTGCTCTTATGGAATTTGTAATCATAGTTTCATGCATGTTGTTACATTATTTCTCATAGAACTTTGATATCTTTGATTAATGTAGGTGATCTATTACCTTTATCTTAATTTTAAGTGAAATTGTCGAATTATCATTTTTTATAATTTTTTGTAATGATGGAATTAACCTAATAATGATAATAACATGGAATGTAATAAAATAATGAAGTTGTGTTCTAGTTTCTTGATCTCTTTTGGTTTTACGCCTTTTAATGTCTTCTGTTTCACTAAGATAGTTTTTTATATTATTATTTTGGTTGTTATTGTGATTAGAATGTTTCTTTTATTTTAAAATCTGATAAAAAAATAAATTAGAATAGTAATGTCAATGTGATTAATGATAGAGGAATGAAATTTGATATACATTATTCCTTATTTTTGATGGAAATTGAGAAAAAACTTATGTGATTGCCTAACTTATTTAAAATTTATTAATATCTAATAAGTTATAGGTTTCATATTTTATAAAACCTATTCATAATAAATTGGTTAATTCAACATGGATATTAAAATGGTTGTTTGTTACAGATAAGTGTTTGGGGCTGAGTAAACCAGTTATTCTTGTGGAAGGCTTGTATTCTTTGTTTCTATAGTTGTAGTTCCTTTTCCTATGTGCATAAAATATCCTTTTAAATGTATGAGTGGTCTAAAAAATTTAGATCCTTGTTGGGGTTTTTTTATAACCTTGTTTTGTTCGATTTTATTGATTAGGAGTTTATTAGGGGTGGGGTTATTAATAGGATGGTATCTCGGGGATACTGGTTTGATAGTTGTTTTTATATGGTTGGGAACCTTGGATGAGAAATGGTTTGGGATCTCTAGGTGAAGTGATTATCGATGTCACTTATTTCAAGACTGTTTGATATTATGTACAATAGTTTGGGACACTAGGGTAGGTGAAACATGTTCAGATTATGGATTTCTCATCAATTCTTTTTCTTGATTATTGGTAGGATGTTTTCATGAATGAAAATTGGGTGATAGTTTGGGAATGGGATGGTGTTTTTGTTAGTATCTGAATTTTTTAAATAATTTAAAAAAAATTTAATAAATTTCTCTCAATTAACATTTTATGAAATTCTATTTTTAAATTCTCATGTTTTCAAAATTCTCTGTTTTATTAAATTATCAAGTGTTCCAATTCGTTAATAATTTTTTATTACATGTTCTAAAAATAGTATTGAAATTTTTTCTAAGTAATATATATATAAATATTTTTAAATTTATACATTTCTTTATTATTATTATTTAATTAGATTTCATTTTTATTAACAAAAAATTGTGGTCATCCTTGTAAGCCACATGGCATGGCCTAAACCACATAAGAGACCCATTGGGTCAACCGCATGGTAAATCCCACCTATACAAGTCCAACAGGAGGATATAGAAATCTCAGTATTCATAGAGAATGAAAAAGGAATGTGGTCCAATATATAAAGATAGTATATTGTGTTTGTAGGCTCATGGGTTGGGCATATTTCACCCACGAGGACACAGGCATGTGTGTGTGTAATGTGTAACCATTACTGATGTCACGAATTGAATCTGGTCACCACCAATACCTGCACCAAACCTGGCCCATGAATAATCCCAAAGGGTGTTCCCTATCCCCATGGTCTGACACATGTGCCTGGGTATCATTGATTTAGGTTTGGGAACAATTTACCCGAGTATGAAAGCATAACACATTAAAACAATCCATAATATAAATCAGAAATTTTCAAGCCAAACAAGTCTTAAGAAAAAACCAGAACTGAATACATTGGTTTAAAGACAATAAAATTTTTCCAAATACAAATAAATACAACATAAAAACATCACCAAATACTCCACACGACAAGGAGTCAACACCCATAAGCCGTCTCTACAACTCTGCACCAAGGAAGGGAACTAACACCCTGAACCACCATCACCCTTAGGTTTCCCTTTACCTGATTCAAACATAACCAAGTATAATTACCCCCAAGGGTTGTATGTATGGTGTGATACTAATCTAAATAGGCTTCCACCCAATTATTTCAAATAGCATGCAATACAATGTGAAAAAGAAAGCAGTTTTAATACACAAAGAAAAGCAGTGATAAAATCCATGAAATGTAACTTTCAATTATAGAAGTTTTCAAGCTAATGTTTTCAGAATAATTAGACATTTAAATATAAATGTTTGATACTATAATTTACTTCCAAAAACACCCCAATACATGGGAAAATACCACAACCACAAAGAGAAACAAAATCGGTAACACCCCTAGGCACTAGATAGTCTCGGGCCCCATGTACCTCATACCTCGGTGTAAAGTAACCATAGTAAAATCTATTATCGTGCACAATACACTAGTAGGGAACATAACCATAACCTAGTTTTCCCTAATATTAATCCACATAGTTTAGTTAGAGTTGTCATTATCCAATTGCTGGGTGAAACAGGGACAAAACGCACCCGGTCCACTAGTCGTACAAGTACACATCCGCTCCACCTAGGTACTCGGGCTTCCCCCTTTGTGTTAAAACAAATTATGAATGATATATATATCCATTTTCATATAAAAAACCACTAATGGTAACATAACATTAGTACAGTATCTACACACATTTTATACCATTTAAAACACACAACAAAACACGATGAGTTTCAATTAAACAACCTCTCCAAATCTTTCCTTATTTTGCACCCAAAACTCTTTGACAACCCCACATGAACACCATGTGAATACTCACATTTTCTAAAATAGAATCCAACACACCTTAAAAATTTCCTTAAACACATTACATGATTTATAAAACAATCCCAATAAGCATCACATAGAATACCCATGTAAAACACCCAATTCAACACCAAATTGGTACTCAAAAATCATGTTCTTAAAAAACATCACCCAAAACCAATTTCTCAGCAACAAACAAAAGATAAGAACATTTAAAACATTATTTTCAGCCCTAATAGAGTTCAATAAAATCATGTAAATAAATATAGGGCACCCCTTAAGGAACCATCAAAAGATTTATACGAAAATCCCCCAAATTTCACATGAAATTGGCATTAAAAATTCATTATCTTTATAATTTATACTAAAACCAATTTATTCCACAAAATTCAAAATAAATAGACATGAAAATACCATAAACATAGCATCTAGGTCACAAATATTTAATAACAAAAGGAATCACCTACCAAAGTAATGAAACCCCTTGAATTATCGTGTGAAAATCTAGTTGTACCATAACCGAACCAAGAGGGACTTAGAATAAACCTACAACCATGAAAATTCTCCAAGAAAACCCAAGGTTAAATCCAAGGTTTGAAACCCTACCCCCTGTTAATTGGGGACTTCATGGAAAAGGGAGGAAACCCTAAGAAATTAGAAAGAGGAATGAAATGGACTCACTTACATGATAGATCTTAAAGTAATCATCTCAAAACACCAGTATCTGAAATTAAAAACGTACACAATTCAGTGGTTGTTTGAAAAAGAATGAGGAGGTCATTTAGGAACTTTAATGAAGGAAAAATAGTAAGAATTGAGAGAGTTATGATGGAAAGAACATACCTCCTCAAATCTGTCTGATTTTAGAAACCCTAAGATATTATGCACTCAATCAGGATGTATATGAGATTCAAGGTGTTTCGGAGGATACTGGTTGCGCCTCTGGGTTCAATGGTCTTGGGTGAGGCTTGAAATCATCAAAAAATACTTAAAATTGAATAATTTATTAGGGATACAAAATTAGTTTTAAAAACTGTAAATGGGCTTCCAGGTAGGCCCAATATCCTAAATAAAAAACCCACATACACCTTGGTTATATATTTCTAAAGTCACCAAATTGATATTGTGGTGTTAATATGTCATGGTAGGCCATGTTAGAATCGGAATGGATGAAAAATGTTGAAAAATGAATGTGTTATACCATAAAAAAAATTTATTTTTAAATCTGGAATTGGGCTCACTGTTTGACCCAATTCATGAAAACTCACCCATTCTTCCATAAAAGCTTGGGAAACCCACAAAACAATGCATGAATGAAATTTAAATGAAAAAAATACCTTTAAAATATTTCATGTATGTTACAATTCTCCCCACCATAAAAACTTTTCTTCCCAGAGAGTCAACCTGAAGCGTGATCAGAAAACAGGAACGTATACTCTTCCTCAACCCATAACTTCTGCTCCCATGTCTCATGTGTATCATTATCATGCTGCCAATGAACCCGGACTAGAAGAATAGAATTACCTCAAAGAACCTTCTATTGGGATTCCACTATTTGAACTAGTCTCTCAAAACTAACATGTCAGGCTCAATCTCAAGTTCTTCCCAACTCAACACATGGGACAGATCCAGGTTGTATTTCTTCAACTTGGGATACATGGAAGACGTCATGGAGGGACATAAACTAAGAAGGTAAGGCCAACCAATTTTCTACCTTTCCAATATGCTAGGTGATCTCAAAAGTTCCAACATATCGCACCATCTACTTCCCTTGCTTCCCCAATCAATGATGGCCCAAACGATGGGCGACTTTCAAGAACACTCTGTCACCCACAGAAAACTCTAGGTCTCAACACCTCCAGTCTGCATATAATTTATTATGACTCTGAGCTATCAAAAATCATTTTCTGATCAACTTGGCCTTCTCAGAAGTCTTCTGTACAAGGCTCAGGCCCAATAGTGAAGTCTCTCCTACCCTAGAAAAATATTGGGGGGACCGACATGGCCGACCATAGAGCGCCTCAAAAGGGGCCATTAGAATCGATGAATGGTAAATGTTAATATAAGAAAACTCAACTAATCCCAAATGGCTATCCCATGAACCTCCAAAGTCCAGGACACATGCACGAAGCATGTCCTCCAAAATCTGATTCGCCCGCTATGTCTAACCATCCGTCTAAGGGTGGTATGCCATGCTCATCTTAATCTGAGACCCCAAGGCCTTATAAAGGCATTAGCATAATCGAGAAGTAAAGTGAGGGTCTCTATCTGAGACAACTACTAATGGTACGCCATAGAGTCTCACCAATTCATGAGGATACAAACGGCCCAACTCATCCACTTTAGCTATATCTTTTATAGGATTGAATTGGGATGATTTTGTCAGATGATCAATCACCACCCAAATGGAATTCTTACCTTGATGTGTATGAGGTAAGCCAACAATGAATTCCATGGTGACCTTATCCCACTTCTAGGTATGACTGGGTAGTGTTTGGAGAAAATCGGAGGGCCTTTCATGCTCTGCTTTCACCTGCTAGCATGTGTAACATCTCGACATAAAGTTCTCTATGTCTCATCTCATACCAGGAAACCAAAAATGCCGACAGACATCATAATACATCTTACTGGCACTAATATGAACAGCCCACTAAGACTGGTGGTTTTCCTCCATCACCACCATCCTTAGAGATAACGGCACTACCGAACGGCCCTTAAAGAACAAGATTCTTTTGGGAGATGACGACCAATCAGAGGATGTCTCCCCACCATGAAGAAATTTTTTTCGACCACTGACAAAGCTCATCACTAGGATGTTCCTTCTGAATCAACTCCAATAGAGATGGAGTCAACTGGATGCTCGCCAATAATTCCCCTCCACTGTGTTCCCTGGTCTTCACATAAATCTGAGAAAAGATCCCCATCAAAGTCCACTCATCACTGGACTTCTTCAAAGCCTGCACTAGAACTCTTCTGCTCAAATCTTCAGCCACCACATTACCCAGGCCTGTGGTATAGACAATGTCAAATTTGAACCCCTGCATGTACTCGATCTAGCGATGCTTCCTCAAGTGGAGGTACTTCTGTGAGAAGATATAAGCCAAGATTTTGTGATCAGAGTAGACCACAAAATTCCTCCCAAATAGGTAGTGATTCCATGTATTCAAATCATGCATCACTATTGCCAACTCCAAGTCATGGGTTAGGTAATTCTTTTCATGTGGTCGGAGTTGGTGAAGGCCATACGCCACCACGTGATCATCCTGCATAAGCACGCACCCAAGACCCATACCTAAAGTGTCACAATAGACCACATACACCTTCCCAGCCTCAAGAAAAATTAGCACAGGGGTGGTATTCAACCACCTCTTCAGCTCCTTGAATGATTCTTGACATTCTAGACACCATAAAAACTTCACACCTTTCCGGGTGAGCGTTGACATCAATGAAGCAAGCTGAGAGAAATCCTGAATGAATTGCTTGTAATAACCATACAGGACAAGGAAACTCTGGATCTCAAACACATTCTTCGGTTGCTCCCATGAAATGTCGACACTGATCTTCTCGGGGTCCACTGAAACTCCATGCTCCGAGATCACAAGCCCTAGAAATCACACTTTCCTGATCCAGAAAGTGAACTTTGACAACTTTTCATAGAGGCGGTGATCCCGTAATGTACCAAAAATGATCCTCAAGTGATGTTTGTGTTCCTCCTCACAGCAAGAGTATACTAGAATGTCATCCACGAACACCACAAAGAAGGAATCGAGATAGTGATAAAACACCCTATTCATGAATTCCATAAAGACCATTGGAGCATTGGTCAATCTGATGGGCATGAAAAAATAATCAAAGTGGCATTACTTGCTTCGGAAGGCTGTCTTTGAGATATCTGACTCTTTCACACGGATTTGATGATACCCCAAACACAAGTCTATTTTTAATAACCACTTCTCCCCCTTCAACTGATCGAACAAATCATCTATTCTTCGAAAATGGTATTTTTTTAATTATTACCTTATTCAGCTTCTGTTAGTCAATTCACAACTAGAGGGAGCTATCATCCTTTTTCACGAATAATATAGGATCGGCCCAAGGAGAGATGCTCAGGTGAATGAAACCTTTGGATTCTAAGTTTTACATTTTTATATTTAATTCCCTCATCTTGGTGGGGTCCATACAATAAGAGGGAAGAGATATACGCTGTGTTCCCAGCACCAGATCAATCCAAAACTCCACATCCTGCTCTGGGAGAAAACCTGAGAAATCATCTGTGAATACCTCCAAAAACTCATTCACTACATGAAGTAGTGCACCTAAAGGGGAAATACCATCATCCTCTATCATGAGCAATGATAACTAGAAGGTAAGACTTCCCAACTCTAGGAGTGGAGGTCCTGTGCGACATGACTGATGATCCCATTCTCCCCGAAAAACCTGACGACTCCCATCAGGTGTCGTGAAACTCACTCACCGCATGTAGGAATCAATGTGTGCCTGGATTTTTACTAGCCTATCCATACCAAGAATTATTTCAAAAGGATCCATATCTAAGACCAAGAGGTCCTACTCCATCTTGACCCCTGACACAGAAAGCGCACACGACGAGCACCTGAGACCCTACTCCTTCTTTCCCAGCAGTGTCACCAACTCCATTGCGAAAGACATCAACTCAGTTCGAAAATTCACCATGTCCTCAAAACGGGAATAAATAAATGAAACAGAGGTACCAATATCAAAAAGAGTAGTAGCTATAGAATATGCGACTAGAACGGTACCTCGAACTGTCGACGGTCCCGCCTATGATCCTGCTGGTGCCTGATCCACTGCATGGAGATGTCCAGTATCTGCCTGAGGATGACCGCTAGTCCGTGGTTATTGTAACGACCCAAACTTTTTGAATAGTATATTAACTTACTCTTAACGATTTAATAGAGATGTTAATGGTTAATGCAGAAAGAGGAGTCGATGGCTTCATCTAGTAGACCCGAACCTTATGAATCCCACTTATCAGAGCTTGGGAAGGAGGTGGAATCTTTGGGCTTCGCTTTGGACCAAGCCCAAGCCAAACTCCAGCGTGTCAAGCTTGAACAGAAATGCCTATGGGAGAAGTTCAAGTTAGTGGAGATTACTACTGGGGCAATGTAATCTAAGCCTCCCTCAGATTCTCTCACCATAGCAGACCTTACACTTAGGTCATATGGTGGTGTTATAAGGGGCTATGTGACGAGACCGTAGCTTCTTTGTGTAATCCTTTGGGATGAATAAATTGATATTTCTTCCTTTAGTGATTTTTGTGAAATTTCAAATGTCCGGATAATTTTAGGATGTATTTTATTGATGAATTTTGAAAAAAAAGGATAGTTGAAAATATTTATGTAAACCTTAAATAATTAATAACGTGTAATGATTTTCAGAAAATGGTCTTCTGCAAAAGTGTTTAGTAAGGAATTTGGAGTCTAATACGATCCACTTAATTTTTGATGAATAGTAAATTATGAATAGTGATTTTACGCTTAGGATTAGTAATGTGACAAAATAGATTAGTAATATCACTTAAAGAAAGTTTTAATATAATTTAGACACCATGATTAAGTAATGTGATTCAATAAAATGGGTAAATAATGGTTTCATAAATTATTAGTCAAGTATTAATTTTTCAGGTGAATAGTGTTTTTTAATTAAAAATTAAATTAAAAATAATTAGAAAATAATTTTTATAAAATAGATTTCATAATTGAAATCAGAGCATCGATATTTGGTTAAGGTGAAATTTTGGGATTTTTCTGAGAAAGATGAATTTTCAATGAATAGTAAAAATGCAGTTTTAGGGTTTCGGTATGTTTATTGACATCATAACTGTTTTATGATGATGTCATGATATATTTTAAGGGTTGGCCGACAAAAGGTGATGAATTATTGTATTGGGGGCCCCAGGTGGCCTAACTCCATGCAAAATACCATGGGAGAGCCCATGGTTTTGAGAAAACCACTTGTGAGGTGTCCCGTGAAATTATTAAAGTATCACCTCACCTTCCCTATAAATACACACCCTTTACTCCTTTATTTTTCACTCCCAACTATCCCCCAACGAAGCTCTGGTCTCATTACCTCCCATGGAGTCATCCCAAGGTGGCCCCAAGCCCTCAAGGTCCAAACCGTTGAGTTTTAAGAGTTACGTTTTAAGGTAAGGGATGTGACCTCTCTCTTTCTTTTCAAGTAATCTCTTTTATGTCATTTCTTTTATGATCCATGTTCTTATGTGGGAGGATGTTATTATATATTCATATTACTTCCCTTTTCATGTTAATATGATGAGATACCCCCTATTTCTCTCATCAATTCGCTTTAAGAATGTTTAAGTGGCGCCGTTAGGCTACCGATTCTTTAAGGGATTCTTTCACCCTTCTCATTTTTCAAAGTTCTACTTTAATGTCAAGACTTTCAAGTTCCTTTTTATTATGTTGGGGTATGATATCTATATCTCTCATACTATACTTTTATGTTCATATGATGAGAGACCCTATTTGATCTTGTCAATTCATTTTTGTTGAAGTTTAAGTGACGTCGTTAGGCTGCTGAATTTTCATAAGAGAAATCTAATTTTTGTCTTCCTTCCATGTTTTCCATCTCAAATGGTATGTCCTTAAAATTTCATTACATTTTTCTTAAATCCTTTATATTATGTTACCTTACTATTTTATGGATCATTTATGAGTGGGTGACCCATGTCCCCTCTCTTTTCAATGTTTTCTAAAACCTCGTAACATAGTCGTTATGCTGCAAAATTTCCGTCTCAAAATGTCTCTCTCTTTTTCTAAAGTTCTTTTATTTTATTAAGTGAATACTCAAAGATCTATCTTATATAGGGGTATTTACATATATACCATGTTTTTCTATTTTAAATTCTGGGATTTACATACATGTGACCCACCTTCCTTTTCTGTGGGTTTTAATGTGACACAAAGATCTTGTCTTTAAAGCGGGTTTTTTTAAAACATTATGATTATGAAATGAAACCCATTCCTTTTAAGATATATGGGTTTTTTATGAAATTATTGATGATGATATATGTGGATCACATGATAATAAATACATGTCAATGGTGCGCCCTGATAGCACTCTAATGCATTGGGTAAAGACTTAATCTTTAGAGACGACCATTTAGACTGATACCTTGGTGAATATCCTTGGTAATTTTTATTGACACCTTGGGGAAGGACCTTGGTGAAACGGAAATGATTTTCTTTGTAAAATGTTGTAGCCACATGTTAAATTTATGAAAAATTTTATTTTAATTATGATATGCCTCATGATTTCTTTCTCATGCCTTAAAGTTCTTTTCATGACCTTATTGTAGTATCTCAAGTTCACATGTAAAATGATTCTCTTGTTTCCCTTACTGGGCCTTCTACTCACCCTTTCTTTTGATGTATGTCCCCAGGTTATGAGATGTAGTAATGAACAAAGGATGAACTTAAGTAGAATCCTTTCAAGTGTTTAAGAAAAATGTTTTATGTTGTTTTCATGTATTATGTTCCCTGTTTCCAAGACAATAAACCTTAAAGATCCTCAATTTTGTGTAATGTAATTAAAGTTATGTTATAAAAAGGAGGGATACCACAGTTGGTATCAAAGGACGGTTTAGTTATTTGTGGAAATTAGGAAATAAAAACATTATAAAGGAACCTATAGAAAAGTTTAAATATAGGAAAACTTCATGGTATTTTGTAAAGTATTGAGTAAGTGGTTTATCAAACAAATACATCCCTGTCTGGATACGAGTAGGTAGAGGCGACTCTGGAACAGATATACATAGGGTTAAAACCTGAAAACACCGCTTTGAGCTAGACTCGAACAGGAACTGGCGCACGAAAACAGGCCTTACTGCACTCTTGATTACGACACTCCCGGGGGATATGTTTGGTTAATCACAAGCTTTTTATAAATCATTATGAAGGAATTATAGAGAAATGTAATTGTATAAGCATGAAGACTTTGATAAAAGATTCATAAATGAAAAAAATTTCTCACTAAGGATTTATTCTTTTAGAAAATAGGGGCAATAGGAGGAACCGTGCAGATGGTGACAGCAATGCACCATGTGCTGACGGCCCTCTGATGGAAGCCGGAATGGAAACATTAATGCAAATGATGAACCAAATGACTCAAGTTATGAGTAATAACTTTAATCAAGCTGAGAGACCGATCTCACCATAAAGGGAACAACATTCTGTTGATTCCTTCATGCATCAATGACCACCAACATTTAGTGTATCTACTGACCCATTGGTTGTGGAACAATGGATAAGCTCCATTAAAAAGATCTTTTCTGTACTTCATTGTTTGGAACTAGAAAAAGTCACTCTTGCTCTTTACCTCCTAGAGGGAGAAGCTGATCAGTGGTGGTCACTGATCAAAAACACGAAGACAAGAGGAGAGATGGAAGCTATGGAATGGGAAGATTTCCAGGGAATATTTTTTAATAAGTATTTCCCTCGTTCGATGAGAACAAGAATGGAGAAAGAGTTTCTTGAGCTGAAGCAGAAGTAGAACGAATCTGTCTGAAGCTATGAGATGAACTTCACCTGACTTTCACGATATACCTCTATCTTTGTCATGGATCCAACTTGGAAGGTTGAAAGATTTTTTGGTGGACCGAGACCTCATCTGCGGAAGAATCTAGCCAACTGGGACTACGATAGCTATGAGGAGATCATGCAGAGTGCAATGAAAGTCAAGCTAGAGTTTGGTGAGACACAGTGGTCTCATAAATCAAATGACAAGAAGAGATCATTGGAGCCCAGTCTAGGGAAAACTTTTTATCAGGGAAGAGGTGGAAAGAAAATGCAACTTACCACATGTAATAAATGTGGGAAGAAGCATCTGGGACATTGCTTTATCGGAAGTGGAAAGTGCTACAAGTGTGAAAGAGAAGGCCATATTGCTCGTAATTGTCATAGTGAGGTGAAGCCTCAACTTCCCAACACTAACGACAGAGGAAAGATAGTTCCGTCCCTACCCGAAGTCAAATGCTTCAAGTGTGGACAGCTTGGGAACTTTGCTAATCATTGTCCAAATCTGAGGGTAGTGGAGGGGACTCAATATCAACCTCAGCAAAGGACAAGGTAGAAAGGTCGTGCTTTTTCTATCACAACAACTGAAGTTGAAATTACAAATGACGTGGTAGTAGGTACTCTTGTTGTCCTCTCAAAACTAGCAAGTATTTTTTTTTTATTCTGGTTCTAAGCATTCCTTTATTTCCTCCAAGTTTAAAAAGAATATAGAATCAATCCCTAAACTTCTTGAGGTAGAATTTTCAGTCAAGACTCCACGTGGGATTATCCATGCATCAACAGTGTTTAGAGACTCTAGTGTTTACTTCAGTGAGCACAATCTTATCACAAATCTAGTAGTCATTCCCTTGTTGGAATTTGACGTTATACTTAGGATGGACAGGATATCGAAGTATAATGCTAAAATCAAATGTAGAAGTAAGGAAATATCAGTATTCTTTAATGAATGACCTACAATTATCTTCCAAGGAGAGATATCCCAAACTGATCCCTATCTAGAAGAACCTCCTATATCTTTGTTTATAGAGTTAGTCGGTGATGATGAAGAAGGAAAAGGGAGTATACAAATAGAATATGTTCCGATTTTTCAGTAATACATGGATGTATCTCTTGAGGAGTTACCTGGACCTCCCCCAAAAAGAGAGGTAGAGTTCTCTATTGAACTAGTACCTGGATCTCAACTGATATCAAAGACCCCGTATCGAATGGAAAATGTAGAGCTAGAAGAGTTAAAGAAACAACTCCAAGACTTGTTGGAGAAGGGGTTTATCTGACTGAGTGTCTCTCCTTGGGGAGCACCAGTTCTCTTTGTGAAGAAGAAGGATGGATCAATGCGGCTATGCATTGATTATAGAGAACTGAATAGGATCACAGTGAAGAACAGATACCCTCTTCCAAGAATTGTTGATTTATTTGACCAACTTAGTGGGGCTCAAT
This sequence comes from Viscum album, assembly GCA_963277665.1. Taxonomy (NCBI): domain Eukaryota; kingdom Viridiplantae; phylum Streptophyta; class Magnoliopsida; order Santalales; family Viscaceae; genus Viscum; species Viscum album. The sequence continues at coordinate 124,163,049 of OY728142.1, read as the reverse complement.
TCTTCTCCAAGACTAACCTTCGATCTGGTTATCATCAACTGAGGGTGAAGAAGGAAGATATTCCAAATACTGCCTTCCGATCAAGATATGGGCATTATGAGTTTACTGTTATGACCTTCAGCTTGACTAACGCTCCTGCTATTTTCATGTATTTGATGAATAGAGTCTTTAAAGACAACCTAGATAACTTTGTGGTAGTTTTTATTCATGATATTTTGATATATTCAAAAAGTCGTGAGGAGCATGAAGATCATATGAGGTTTATTTTAAAAACCCCGCGGAAGGAGAGGCTCTTTGGAAAGTTTAGTAAGTGTGAGTTTTGGTTACAACAAGTGGCTTTCTTGGGGAAAATCGTATCCAATGTGGGAATCTCGGTTGACCCTACAAAGACAATGGTTGTGGAGGAGTGGCCTCAACCCACAAGAGTAACTGAGATTCGTAGTTTCCTTGGTTTAGCAGGATATTATAGGAGGTTTGTGAAAACCTTTTCATAGCTTTCTAATCTGCTAACCAAGTTGACTCGAAAAGGGGTTAAGTTTATCTGGACAAAGGAATGTGAGGAATGTTTCCAAGAGCTGATGAAGAGATTGGTTACTGCACCTGTGTTAACACTACCCTCTATTAGAGAAGGATTCGTTATTTTTAGCGATGAATCTCTAAAAGGGCATGGATGTGTCCTCATGAAAAATGACAAGGTAATTGCTTATGCATCTCAACAGTTTAAGATTCATGAGCAAAATTATCCTACACATGATTTAGAGCTAGCGGCAGTTGTTTTTTCTCTAAAGATATGGAATCACTATCTTTATGGGGAGAAATGTGATATATACACCTACCACCAAAGTTTAAAGTATATTTTCATGAATAAAGAATTGAACATGAGACAAAGGAGATGGTTGGAGCTTATTAAAGACTATGATTGTTCAATTCATTATTACCATGGAAGATTAAACAAAGTCGCAGATGCGTTAAGTAGGAAAGATCCTATTGTTCTGGCAAGAATGAGGATCATAGGAGATCCCTTGATTAAATATCTAGTAAAATTGGACATGGTAATTGTAAAGGAAGGGACATCATCAACCTTATACCAAATGATTTCTCAACCTTCATTACTAGAGAAGATCAAGAAGGCTCAAAAAGAATATCCTTTTCTGCATGAGAAGTTTGAGGCTGTAAAGGATGGGAAGTTCCCTGATTTCAATATTGATCAAGAAGGTGTATTGAAATTTCGTACAAGACTATGTGTTCAATCTATTCCAAAGGTAAAGAAATAACTGATGGATGAAGCTCATAGCTCTACTTTCTTTATACATACGGGAATCACTAAAATGTATATAGATCTTCGTGATCATTATTTGTGGGATAACATGAAGAGGGATATTGCTGATTACACTACAAGGTGCCTGGTGTCTCAACAAGTAATGGCAGAATGACAACTTCCTAAAGGGGTATTACAACCGCTACCCATAGCAGTATGGAAGTGGGATAATATCACTATGGACTTTGTAACTGGTCTCCTGAAAACATCCAAAGCAAATAATGCGATATGGGTTATTGTGGACAGTCTCACCAAGACCGCCCATTTTATCTCTATTTGGGATGATTTCTCTCTGGATCAACTTTCCAATATATACGTAAAGGAAGTGGTAAGGCTGAATGGGGTACCACTATCCATCGTGTCTGATTGTGATCCAAGATTCACATCAAAATTCTGGAGAAGTCTTCAACATGCCCTAAATACTGAATTGAATTTTAGTATGACCTATCATCCTCAAACTGATGGCCAATCTGAATGGACTATTCAGACACTCGAAGACATGATGAGATTATACTCAATAGAATTTAAAGGTGGATGGGATCAACACCTCCCATTAGTTGAGTTCTCCTATAACAACAGCTTCCATTCGAGTATTCAGATGGTAGCCTATGAAGCTCTGTATGGAAAGCGATGTAGAACTCCTACTTGTTGGGACGAAACTGGTGAGAGAAAGCTTCTTAGGCCCGATCTTGTGCAAGAGATGACAGAACAGGTTCATGCCATCCAACAACACATAAAGGCTTCTTAGACTTTGCAGAAGAGCTATGCTGACAACCATCGAAGGGACTTGGAGTTTGGTGTTGGCGACAAAGTCTTCCTTCGAATTTCTATATGGAAGAGAGTCATGCAGTTTGGGAAGAAAGGGAAGCTCAGCCCTAGGTACATTGGCCCCTATGAAATCCTTGATCACATAGGAGAAGTGGCCTATCGTCTAGCACTTCCACCAAACCTAGCTCAAGTTCATGATGTCTTCCATGTATCTCTCTTGAGAAAGTACATACCCGACCCTTCGCATGTACTGAACCCAGAGGTGGTACAACTAGAACATGACCTCTCTTATGAGGAGCAGCCAGTGGAGATCTTAGACTGTAGAGACAAGGTTCTATGAAACAAGACTACCCACCTTGTGGAAGTGTTTTGGAGGAATCATAAGTACGAAGAACCGACTTGGGAGACTGAGGAAACAATGAAGCAAAAGTACCCTCACCTTTTCGACTAGGCCTCAAGTATAAAATTTCAGGGATGAAATTTCTTAAGGGGGGGAGAATGTAACGACCCAAACTTTTTGAATAGTATATTAACATACTCTTAACGATTTAATAGAGATGTTAATTGTTAATGAAGAAAGAGGAGTCGATGGCTTCATTTAGTAGACTCGATCCTTATGAAGCCCACTTATCAGAGCTTGGGAAGGAGATGGCATCTTTGGGCTTCTTTTTGGACCAAGCCCAAGCCGAACTCCAGCGTGTCAAGCTTGAACGGAATCACCTGCGGTAGAAGTTCAAGTTAGTAGAGATTACTACTAGGGAAATGTTATCTGATCCTCCCTCAGATTCTCTCACCATAGCACACCTTACACTTAGGTCATATGCTGGTGTTATAAGGGGCTATGTGACGTGACTGTAGCTTCTTTGTGTAATCCTTTGGGATGAATAAATTAAGATTTCTTCTTTTAGTGATGTTTGTGAAATTTCAAATGTCTGGATAATTTTAGGATGTATTTTATTGATGAATTCTGAAAAAAAGGATATTTTAAAATTTTTATGTAAACCTTAAATAATTAATGATGTGTAATGATTTTCAAAAAATGGTCTTCTGCAAAAGTGTTCAGTAAGGAATTTGGAGTCTACTAAGATCAACTTAATTTTTGATGAATAGTAAATTATGAATAGTGATTTTACACTTAGGATTAGTAATGTGACCAAATGGATTAGTAGTCTCACTTAAAGAAAGTTTTAATATAATTTATACATCTTGATTAAGTAATGTGATTCAATAAAATGGGTAAATAACGGTTTCATAAATTATTAGTCAAGTATTAGTTTTTTCAGGTGAATAGTCTTCTTTAATTAAAATTTAAATTAAAAATAATTAGAAAATTATTTTTAAAAAATTTATTTCATAATTGTAATCAGAGCATCGATATTTGGTTAAGGTGAAATTTTGGGATTTTTCTGAGAAAGATGAATTTTCAGTGAAAAGTAAAAATGCAGTTTTAGGGTTTCGGTATGTTTATTGACATCATAATTGTGTCATGATGATGTCATGAGATATTTTAAGGGTTGGACGACAAAAGGTGATGAAGTACTGTATTGGGGACCCCAAGTTTCCTAACTCCATGTAAAATACCATGGGAGAGCCCATGGTTTTGAGAAAACCACTTGTGAGGTGTCCCTTGAAATTATTAAAGTATCACATCACCTTCCCTATAAATACCCACCCTTTCCTCCTTTAGTTTTCACTCTAAAATATCCCCCAACGAAGCACTGGTTTCATTACCTCCCAAGGAGTAATCCCAAGGTGTCACCAAGCCCTCAAGGTCCAAACCTTTGAGTTTTAAGAGTTACGTTTTAAGGTAAGGGATCCGACCTCTCTCTTTCTTTTTAAGTAATCTCTTTTATGTCATTTCTTTTATGATCCATGTTCTTATGTTGGAGTATGTTCTTCTATATTCATATTAATTCCCTTTTAATTTTCATATGATTAGAGACCCCCTCTTTCTCTCATCAATTCATTTTAATAATGTTTAAGTGGTGTCGTTAGGCTGCCAAATTTTTAAGGGATTCTTTCACCCTTCTTATTTTTCAAAGTTCTACTTTCATGTCAAGTCTTTCAAGTTACTTTTTATTATGTTGGGTTATGATATCTATATTTATCATACTGAAATTTTATGTTCATTTGATTATATACCCTATTTTATCTCATCAATTCATTTTTGTTGAAGTTTAAGTGACGCCGTTAAGCTGCCGAATTTTCATAAGAGAAATCTAATTTTTGTCTTCCTTCCATGTTTTTCATATCAAATGGTATGTCCTTCAAATTTCATTACCATGTTCTTAAATACTTAATATTCTGTTCCATTACTATTTTTTGGATCATTTAGGAGTGGGTGACCCATGTCCTCTCTCTTTTCAATGTTTTCTAAAACCTCGTAACATAGCCGTTATGCTGCAGAATTTCCATCCAAAATGTCTGTCTCTTTTTCTAATGTTCGTTTATTTTATTAAGTGAATACTAAAAGCTCCCTCTTATATAGGGGTATTAACATATATACCAAGTTGTTCTATTTTAAATTTTGGTATTTACATACATGAGACCCACCTTCCTTTTCTGTGGGTTTTAAAGTGACACAAAGATCATGTCTTTAATGCAGTTTTTTTAAAATGTTATGATTATGAAATGAAACCCATTTCTTTTAAGCTATATGGGTTGTTTATGAAATGATTGATGATGATATATTTGGCTCACATTATAATAAAGACTTGTCAAGGGTTCTCCCTGATAGCGCTCCAATTCATTGGGTAGAGACTTAATCTCTAGAGATGACCATTTAGACCGATACCTTGGTGAATAACCATGGTAATTTTTATTGACACCTTGGGGATGGAACTTGGTGAAATGGAAATGATTGTCTTTGTAAAATGTTGTATCCATATCTTAAAGTTATTAAAAATGTTATTTTTATTATGATATGCCTCATTATTTCTTTCTCATGCCTTAAAGTTTTTTTCATGACCTTATTGAAGTATCTCAAGTTCACATGTAAAATGTTTCTCTTGTTTCCCTTACTGGGCCTTCTTCTCACCCTTTCTTTTGATTTATGTCCCCAGGTTATGAGATGCAGTAATGAACCTAGGATGAAATTAAGGAGAATCCCTACAATTGTTTAAGAATAATGTTTTATGTTGTTTTCATGTATTATGTTCCTTGTTTCTAAGACACTAAACCTTAAAGATCCTTAGTTTTGTGTAATGTAATAAAAGTTATGTTATAAAATGGAGGGATGCCACAGTTGTGCCCTAAAATAGATCTACCTTGAAGATGACCCATCCCTACCACCACGACTTCCAAATTGAGATCCCCCAATCCTCAACGGCTCGGACTGTGCTGGCACTCCTCTTGAAGCCAGTGACCCTGCCCTACTTGGAAGTGGACATGCCACATCCCAGAAATGCTGTAAATGCCCCATACCTTTACACTGGTAAAAAGGCTTCAGATAAAGTGAGTAGGCTGGTCATATGTTCCTAGGCTTCCCACACTGGTGGCAAACGACTCATCTCGTATCAAAAGCTGCAGACGAAAACTGCCTGGAAGAATGGCCTGAACTACCACCTCCTTTCTTCACATGATCCTCCCTCTTCCTTTTCTTCCCTGAGGAGCTGCCAGTGCCCACTGCTGATACTGAACCATAGAAACCATCCCTAACTTTCCTATCAATATCCACCATGCACGCCTGATCAACGACCTCAACATAGGTCCACATCTTAAACAAGAACACTTGGGAGTATATCTCTAGTTGCAAGCCATTATGAAACATTTGGGCCTTAGACTGGTCATTAGAGATGATTTCTGGAGCATACCAAACCAACTCAATGAAACGGTTGGCATACTCCATCACAAATAGATTTCCCTGAACAAGGTCCATGAACTCTCTGTACCTAGCATAAGCCAACACCTCAGGGCAATACTGTTCATTGAAGACAACCTTGAAATCTCCCCAGCGCATCTGCTCATTCTTCCCAGTCTAAAGCATGGACTCCCACCACTTACGGCTAGGACCCTCCAATAGAAAGGAGGCACACTTCACCTTGAGATCCTCAAGTATTTCCAGAAACTCAAACAAATTCTTGATCTTCTCGAGCCATTACTCTACTTCCTGGGGTTCTGAGCTACCTCAGCTTGAGCTTTATCTTTTCTAGGACCCCCATCTTCTTCCATAGCAGAAATAGGAGTAGGAGTTGTTCCCTGCCACAAATCTTGGATAGCCCATACCACTGCCTCAACTAGCCTCTAATCAATCGGTGTGGGATAACTCTCTCCGGATTCCTCCCGTGGGTGCTTGGGAGATTTCCGGGTAGGCATGTCGCTACAAAATGCAACAATAAAAAAATCCTAAATACCAAAATTCTGAAAATTTTAATCAAAGACATCAAATAAAAACAATCTAAACACATTCCTATAATAACAGAAACAACTACTCCACCTTCACCCAATCTCCACATGTGGTCTGCAGCCCACACGTGTCTCCTGGAAATGAATTCAATCCATAAATTACAACATCCCCCGGTGACTCAAGGTCTCCCATGAGAGATGTGGGCCAAAAACCCTACTCACAACCAAAACCTTGAGACCCAATATTCCTATCGCCTTTCTATCCCGATTCATCCCAAAATAGAAATATAACCCAAAAACATTAACCTCCTCTGATACCATTTTTTCATGAACCGAATCCGATCTCCACCAATACTGGCACCAAACCCAACCCATGACAAGGCCCAAAGGGCGTTCCCTATCCCCAAGGGGTGGAACAAGTGCCCAGGTATCATAGATTTATGTTTTGGAATGATTTACCCAAGTATGAAATCACAACACGTTAAAGCAATCCATAATATAAATATGAAATTTTTGAGCCAAACAAGTCTTAAGCAAAAACCAGAACTAAATACATTGGTTTAAATACAATAAAATTTGTCCAAATAAAATTAAAGACAACATAAATACATCCACAAAGACTCCACATGACAAGGGGTCATCACCCACAAGCTATCTCCACAACTCCACAACATGGATGGAAACTAACTCCCTGAACTTCCATCATCCTCATCCTTTCCTTTACCTGATTCAAACATAACCAAGTCTACTTACTCACAAGGGTTGTAAGTAGGGTGTTATCCTAATCCCAGTAAGATACCACCCATTGATTCCAAAGATCATGCAATACAATGTGAAAAAGCCATCAGTTTTAATATACAATGAAAAGCAGTGATAAAATCCAAGAAATGCGACTTTCAATTGAAAACAGTTTTCAAGCTATAGTTTTCAGAATGTTCACACATTTAAATAGAAATGTTAGATACTATTAATTACTGAAAAAAACACTCCAATACATGGGAAATATCACAAACACAATGAGCAACAAAATCAAGAACACCCCTAGGCACTCGATAGTCTCGGGCCTCATGTACCTCATACCTTAGTGTAAAGTAACCATAGTAAAATCCATTCTCATGCACTAGGCACTAGTAGGGAACATAACCATAAACTAGTGGTCCCCAATAATCATCCACATAGTTTAGTTAGAGTTGTCATTATCCAAATTCTAGGTGAAACAGGGACAAAACCCATCTGGTCCACTAGCCGTACTAGTACACATTCGCCCCACCTAGGTACCCAAGATTCCGCCTTTGTGTTCAAACAATTTCAGAATGATACATATATCCATTTTCATATAAAAAACCACTAATGTTCACAAACAATAAGTACAATATCTACACACATTTTATACAATTTAAAACAAACAACAAAACACATTGACTTTCAATAAAACAACCTCTCCAAATCTTTCCTTCTTTTGCACCCAAAACTCTTTGAAAACCCCACTTGAACACCATGTGCATAATCACATTTAACAAAAAATAATCCAACACACCTTAAAATTTTCTTTAAACTCGTTAAATGAGTTATAAATCATTCCCAATAATCATCACATATAATACCCATGTAAAACACCCAATTCAACACCAAATTGGTACTCAAAAATCATTTTCTTAACAAACGTCAGCCAAAACCAATTTTGCAGCAACAACCAAAGTATAATAACATTGAAAAAGTTATTTTCAGCCCTAATAAAGTTCAAAAAAATCAACTAATTAATTATAGTGCATCCCTTAATGAACCATCAAAAGATTTATACGAAAACCCCCAAAATTTCACATGAAATTGGAATTTGAAATTTATTTGCTTTACAATTTCCACAAAACCAATTTTTGAAGCAAAATTCAAATTATATAGACATGAAAATACCATAAAAAAATAATCTTGGTCACAAATATTTCATAACAAAAGGAATCACCTACCAAAGTAATGAAAACCCTTGAATCACCGTGTGAAAATCAAGTCACACCGCCACCGAACCAAGAGGGACTTAGAACAAACCTTAAACCACAAGAATTGACCAAGAAAAACCAAGGTTAAACCCTAGATTCGAAACCGTACCCCCTGATCATTTGGTAATTCAAGGAAAGGGATGAAACCCTAATCAAAATTAATTAAACCCTAAGAAATTTGAAAGATGAATGAAATAGAATCACTTACTTAATTTATCTTAAAGTAGTTTCCTCAAAACACTGCTAGATGAAATTGAAAACAACCACAATTCAGGATTTTTCAAAAAAGAATAAGGAGGACATTTAGGAACTAGAATGGAGGAAAAAAGAGTATTAATTAATAGAGTTGTGATAGAAAGAACTTACCTCCTCAAATATGGAATATTTTAGAAAATTGAAGACATTCTTCACTCAATCGTGATGGTTATGAGCTCCAAAGTGTCTATGAGGATACTAGTCATGAAGATGGGTTCAATGGTCTTGGGATAGGCTTAGAATCACTGAAAAATCCTTAAAATTTAATAATTTATTAAGGATACAAATTTAGTTTTTAAAACTGTAAATGGGCTTCCGGGCAGGCCCAACCCCCAAAATAAAAACCCAAATACACCTTGGTTATGGATTTCTAAAGGCTCCAAATTGATATGGTGGTGTTAATATGTCCGGTTAGACCAAATATAAATTGGAATGGATGAATTTTTTTAAAAAATGAATGAGTTATAAAAGATTTTTGTTTTTAAATTTGGAATTGGGATCACGGTTTGGCCCAATTCATGAAAACTCACCCATTCCTCCATAAAAGCTGGGAAACCCCAAAAACAATGCATGACTGAAAATTAAATGAAAAAAATACCTTTAAAATGTTTCATGTATGTGAAAACAGATCCATATTAACTAGTTCAAAAAAATATCAAAATGATATGTATGATATACATTTTTCTTATCATATCCGCAAACTAATATGGGACATTGTTATGTGTATTTATATTTATCCAAACAGAAAAACTAGGATATACAATTAGTTGTCAGATCTAACCAAAAAAATTTGTTCTATCACCCACATTATAATTTCAAATATCAGGATTCTTGTTTTCAAATTATTCATATCATCTTCCTCATTTGACCAACATTTATCCACAACTGTGGTTATCGTCACAGTGTCTCTAATGGTTATAATAGAGTTTTCTTCGAGCATGTGGCTTTGTATCACTTAGTCTCAGCTTCTTTTCTCTGACATATACTTCTTTTTCGACCTTCCAACTATTCATATGGTTATTACTATTTCATTTTTAGTTCGTTATTCTTCACTTTTTTTTCTTCCATTAAATAACCTGTTCTCAAGTGTCATTATTTTTCTATATCTTGTTTATACTAGTTTTCTTAACTTTTATTTTAAAAGTATGTTTATATTCTTCTTATTGAGGGTCTTCCATATACTCAATGTATGACTAGTTCAAACCCCTATTTTTTATTGGTTGCTCGATAGTGACACAATTGGAAAACAATGGTTATTTGATTCATTGTCAAAAATCACCAGTGAGTTTTGTCACCATTGGACATCAAGGGAGAGTCAAGTCATCATTAGACACCAACAATGTTTTAAGTCACCATTAGATATCAACAGTGAGTCGAGTCACCGTAAAAACCCAATGGGGAGTTAAGTCACCATTATACTTCAAATGGAGATAATTTTTTTTATGGTTCATTTTATTCTTCTCTCCATTCCTCATGCATGGAAGTATATACTTCATTTTTTATTTAAGAAGTTAATGAGGTTGAACCTTATTTAATCTCAACAAGAGATCTTATGTTATTTTTCTATATGATGAAGTAGAATATTATTTCTATTTTTAGATGTTATTTCATCAACTACAAAAATATACGTTAATCTCCAACGTGAGCTACAATACTTCTTCGATCGGGTGTAGTAGACATTTCCTTTTGTATCAAGTTTCATTATTATTTATTTTTTAGTTTATTTTTTATCGGTTTTTTATTCCAATTGTTTGCAAGTTTTTTTACTGATAAATTAATAGACACTTCCAATTGTAGGTCATGAGTCACCATTTTACATCTATAATGGTGGGTAATGATTCATTGTTGTATATTCAATGATAGAAATAAATAGTTCTTCTCCTAAATCCATTTATTGTTCAGTAGCAAGAATTGTATTTTTCTTTAATTGGCTCTTTGTATATTTTCTTTTAAGTGAAATGATTTCATCTGATCTCTTTTTTAGTGGTATAAAATTTATCCATCTGTCTCTGTTTTTAGTGTATGTCTTGAGAAACCACTCATTGATTTGAATATTTTAAAAAATAATCCACTGTTAATTAATAATTTTCATTCTAAAAATTTTTATTCTGTATTTCAACTGTTGTTATTGAAATAATTTTCTTTTTTAAAAGTTTGGTTATTATATGTTAAAATTAATTCTTAGGTGTATAAAAATTAATTGAATCATTGTTTTATGTACAAATTTTCCTGTATTTTAAAATTCATACAATTCTATACTTTTACAACATTCTGTTGTTTGTAAAATCTACAAGAATATATTTTTATTTCAATTTTTTTATATTTGTGTTTTTTTTAAATTATTTACTTAATATATAAAGTATTTTATTTTAATATTTTAATAGGAAATATAAATCCCAACTTTATTATATGTTATTCAGCAAGGTGTTAAAAAAATTGTTGGTCATTTTATTTTGTTGTTATTCACTAAGAAGCGTCATGCATAAATTCGACATGGACCCACTCTTGGTGGATCTTTGTTTTAATGATCTAGGAGATATCTTCAATAAATAAAAACATATACCTATATAGATCATTCAACATACAAATTTTGATATATCTTCGACATTATTGATGCTCTCAATTGGTCACAAACTTATGACTCTTATTCACCCTTATTGTGTTCACAGAAAGACTTAACATTTGATAATTGTTCATTCCTTGTGATCAATGATCATCGAGTATAAAATTAATAAACATTTCTAATAATCTTCTAATTCCCTTGTATTTTTTCAGGTAATATTTTCATTCTGTTTTTTCTTTTTATATGGTTTATTATTATCTAATCAAAAGAATGTATTTATTTTTCTTATTATTCCACCAAATAAAAGGATTCTATGTTTTTGAGTCCCAATAAAAATTTAGGTAAGCATACTAGTTTTGTCTCATATAACAATACTAGGTTGTGCCTCATAGTTATTTAAATATAAGTGTCTATAATAAGGTTCTCACACCTTTAAAAGTGAGGTTATTTGTGGCCACAAATATCCTCTAGGAGTAGAGGAATTTGAGGAGTGGACTAGGATGTTTTTGATCCAAACCACTATAAATCTTATGTTATTTTATTTTTATTTCCACTGAAACTCATTATATGAATACTTCACTCACAAAATCTTAATTTTATAAACTTTGATTGTTTTTTTCTTGAAATTTTTAAAATGACTATTCACCCACCCACTCAAGTCATATTTTCCATCATTAACATTCCAACAATTGGTATCAGAGTATGTCTCTGAAAGCTTAGTATTTTTTTGTTTTAATACGATACCATATATTTGGTATCAGAGGTTTTTCAATAGCCATATTGTTCTAATATCAAACAATTAGTATCAAACCCATTTCTTTGATTGATTAATCTTTTTACTGCTTATTTTTCTAACTATTTTATAACATGATATCCGAGAAATTATATTCTAAGGAACAAAATGAGTATTTCTTTTAATATGGTAGGTTTCAATTACAAGGATGGATAGATTCCATACCCCCCCCCCCATTCATTTGTAACACCCTGACCCAGAAGCCCAAATCCAGTGCATTATTTTAATACATTGGCATGATTATAAGGATTTAGTCCTAAATGACCGATCAGTTTAGCAGTCTTGGAAAATAGATTACATACATGAACATTTCATTACACTTTCTAATATAAAACATAGAAAAACTAATTCTTCGATAACTCCATTATTCCCCTAGCATAACCCTGTGCAACAATCATGTTACACTTCTTGGAATCTTGGGAAAATAAAACATATGAAATGGGTGAGCTCAGATGCTTAGTAAGGGAAAATAATTCAGCGGAAGCTATAAGCTTTCAAGGCCAGATGTATAATAAAATCAATATATTTTTAATCATAAAACATGAACATAATATTCTAGAAATAAGTCAAAAATTACCATATAAACATTCACATGGACATTATACTAGTCGAATAATCACATGTAATAACTAATTTCATAATGATGAATTGCATAATGTCGGAGATCATAACCACATAGTCAAGGCCTTGTTCCAAGACTACAAATAAAAAAATTCAAAATCCTTATTCCAAGATACTAATCTGTCTCATGATACTGACCGATGCATCGAGGGGATATAGTGGGCCTTGCACGTCACTTATTAATTAAAATGTATTCCTCATATGAAAAGGGTGAAACATAACATAAACATTCATATTAAAAGTAGCATAGGAAATGTAAATACTTTAACTGTAAACCATGAATGGTACAGAAATATCACATCCATATTCAAACATATCATAACCTATTCAATACAATATTAAAAATTTTATTATAATAAATAAACCTCATTCATGAATAAAACCTAGTAAGGGATGTTGACATAGTTGAAAATAATTAGTAAAATTCTTTGAGAGAAATATCCATTTTTCATGAAATCATTTAAAAATCAAACAATTTTAGAAAACAGGAAATTTAAAATAAATTGTAGAATCAAAGTGTCTCATACCACTTTGAAACTTTTGAATGTATTTAACATTTTAAAACATTCATGTCCATATAAATAAATCCTTAAACCCATTTTTAAAACAAAGACATTAATGAGAATAATTTAAAAGAATAAACATTTAAACCATTTTAAATGATGTTTTAGTTAAAGTTTCACTTAAAAATAATCCTTTTGAAAACACTTTTATGAAACATGGATATGGATAATAAATATGTCCTAGTAAAAACTTACACATAAACAATATCAGATAATAATGAGATTGAGAAATTAACCCTTACCTCATAGTTTTCATTGGTCAAGGGTATGTTTAAACTCCTATATAATGAACATTTTATGTTATTAAATTATAACATAACCATATTAATATTTATTATATTATACTTGATTCATTTATGGCTTTATAATACCCATTTAATAAAAATTTCTATGTTAAAATAATATTTTAGTTAATAATTGCTTTCTTTATCGTACGTGTTTTAACTTGTTATTCTTGATCATATCACTTATATCATGATTTAATTTCTTCTAGAATATAAAACACTATTTATGTATCATACATATTAAGAATATAAATATGTATAATAGATAGACATATGAAATGGAAAACACCGTTTATGGAGACGGTAGGTCATACGTATGCATAAACGTCGTCTATGTTTTCATATCATATTGAACAGAAGTAAGTGAATGAGATATATGTAAATATATATATATATATATATATATATATATATTTCCAGTATCATTATAATGTCATATATTAAATACTTATTAATAATATATATTTTTATAATCATTGTTGAATGGTGAACGTAGAAATGAATTGCATCGTGTCATGGAGATGGTAAGTCGTACATGCTCACGAGCGACAATATCATTCTATTGATGCTAAAATAGTATTTAATTGGATGGTATATTATATATATAAAAATTATTAACATGTTATATTTATTATTTACATCAATTATACTCATTACTAAACTCATCCAAATAATTATGTGTTGAATAACAATGTACACCACGACATGGAGACGGTAAGTCGTACGTATGCACGTATGGTGACATTGTCATTATAGGATGGATAGAATATTGAATATGTTTGTACCATATTAATAATAACATATCATTTTGTTTAAGGTAATAGATTTTTTATTTTTTTATTAAAACAATAAAGAAATAAGAACTGGAAGAAGAAAAAACATTGAATGAGGTGATGAAATAATTACCTCTTCTTCGGGTCCATACTTTTGATTTGAACAAAAGGGCTCCTTAAGATGGATTTATGATCAAATTAAGGCCTATAAGTTGAATTTAGGTTAGTTTGGATGATATTTTAGAAGGTTTTGTCTGAGCCAAATGGCTTTGGAGGTGTGAATTTAAGACAAGGTGAGGTACCCTTTTATAAGAGAGGTGAGAGAAACTTTAGGAAAAGATAGAAATATTAATATATTATAAAATCATTTTCGGTTTATAATACCTCCAAATGGATTTATTTCTAGGATAAGGTGGGGATTCATCTAAATACTCTCAACCAATAGGTTTTAGACATGTTTAGGTCCCCATACTAACCTTGTCTTTTATATTAAACTCTTAGTTAAATAGTTTAACTTTTACCATGTCTTCTTGTATTTTTATATTTCATAGTTAATATAGTTACTATAAAATTACAAGAGGACCTAAAGTTTTTCATTAATAAAATATCCAACATTATATAAGTCCATTTTCTTCATATTATATATTCAAAAAAATTATATAATTAAATTATATAGTATTTGTTTTAAAAACTCATTTATGTCAATTTTAACACTATTTAGTATTTGGTTTTTTTGAAAGTCATAAAAACTTTATTACTTCAAATAAAATACATTGAATAAACCCTAACATGTCATATTTACCTAGAAAATTCTTTTATGATATCAAAAGTTTCAATTTACATTTATTTCAATATTTATAACATCAATTATTTTAATCATTCATTAGTAAGGTAATTACTGCTTCATCATTGTGTCAAAAATAATATTAATTATTTAATGTCTAAAAATTGGAAATAAAATACCATGATTTTGGAAATATTTTTATCTTTATAAATAATATTTATATTCGAACTTACCTTATGTTTAACCCTATATTAAAAATTATTTATTTATTAAACTTCGAATTTAACACTTTTAACTCTTCTTTAAATAAAATATAATAAATGTCTTAATCAAACCCAAATGGATAAAAACGACCTTATTATTTCCCTAATGTTTATTTTGGTTGAAATACACTTATCAAATATAATTAGGGCATATGTTAGGGTAATTTTAAGATTATTTTTACCATTAATTACCTTATTTACTTTTTACCGCGCTAAATAAAATTCAAATGTTACAATTCACCAAAAATGATTTCCATCCCATTGAACCACATTTTAATTATTGAGATCGACCTTGTGTATCTTATTTGTTAACTTTAATTCACTGATGTGGAAAAATTGTGTTTTATGAAAATTTGAAAATGTGCCTAGAAGGTGGGTTAAAAGACATTAAAAATGTTCAATAAATTTTATATATCTAATATTATTATAAAATTACTCCAAAGACTTATATTGTACTAATATATATATTATGTATCTATTTTGACATTAAGATAAATTTTTAATTAAAAAAAATTATTTAAATGAAAAAGTTGGTTTTTATGTATTAGGTAGTATTTTTCACAATTCAAAAAAAATTGAATATTTGCAGAAAAATACAAAAAATTCACCCTAAGTTAATTTTGATATTCCAAATTAAAAAATTAAGTCCATTTTACCAAATTCAATTTTTAGGAGTGTATAAAATTAATTTTATTTTTTTTCACAAAAAAACATAAAAAGTAGTTCTTTTAAGAAAATAGCTTTTATAAATATATAAATATTTTAACAAAAATTATAAATTTAAATATAAATATATTTTATTTATGTGAAAACATTATAAATAACATTTAAAATATAAATGTTACTATTCATATTACAATATTTAATTGTTAAATAAATATATCGTTTAAATAATTATAATACTAATGTGTTGTTTCACAGAAACTCAAGCTTGCGTATAACACAAGCCAAGTTGATGTTGTATTCAATATAAGCTTTTAAATTACCTAAAAGAGATAACTTAATATGAAATATTAGGGTGTTACATTCTATCCTCCTTCTATAAATTATGACATCACAATTTGAAATTGTTCTTTGAAAATAAAAGGTTGAAAATAGAAAATACCTTTGTGGAAAACCCACATCAGAAATATGGTTAATAAAATTTAGTCTTAATAAGACGGAAAGGGAAATGAAAAATTCCCCACCAAATTATGATTTCTAATATGAGAACATTGATGAAATTTAGAGACACATAATTAGAAGAAAAAATTTATATATTTATAGGGATTGATTGAGGTCATTAATCACAAAACAAGTAAATAATAAATGTAAAATTGAGGGCCTCAAAGCCATCAATCTATGATGATTTAAAGTATCATCAGTTCAAAAGAACATATAGTATTAGGATTAAACATTTTTTTATATACATTATTTTTTTTCAATTGGAGTTATTAATTTACTATCAAGATAAGAACTCAAGAAAACATACTTGATTTCGTTACCTGTCATAATTATATTCTCATCATCGGGTTGTGCTTCAATATATTTTCACTTCATCCCTTACACTAGGAAATAAATGTTCAAAAATTAATTTTTTATTCTTGAAGCACATTTGATAAATCAGAAGGTCCAAAATTATTCCCTTAATCTTCTAAATTTTTACTTAAAACCAAAAGTTTAGGTCAAAGTATTCGAAAAATCATACTTTAACCACATATAAAAAAAAATCAAGTGTTCAACTTACTGAATTCCAACCTTTAGACTTATCCAAAATACTTGTGTCCAAACTCACAATTCAAAAATTTATAAGGAAGGTCAACATACCATAATGAAGATCAACATGTGAATACCTTCATCATGTATTTTATTAAAACATGTTAACAACATGAATTACCATAAAAACTTATTTGAATAGGCATGTACTTATTTATTCCTTCTGTAAAACATAGAATATTGGATATACTCCTTAAATCCAAAATTGTTGTAATCTCCAACAATGATGGAATAAAAAAACCATTAATTAGTTCCAAGGTAGTCAATAATATCCAATATACTTTATCCAACTCAATTATCTCTTAGTAAAAAATCACTACGTCAGTATCCGGACTATATTAAGGTTTATCATTCTCTCAACCATATATTTTCCAAAAAAGTTTAACCAGCTATTGAGTCACTTTTCTTGGTACCACACAATCTCAAATCCTTAATGAATTTGTACTACAGTACAATCCTTATATACTCAATAATTCTTATAACTTTTACATCATTAATACAATACTCAAATCACACAATTATTTAATAACAACTTAAGAACACTAATCCTTACTCTTCATTTGTGGTAGTATCATAACATGATTATTATCCAATAACATCATTTGGGGTATACTTGGATGATTTGTATATTGATTAACATAGTGTCTCAAATCGTCATAGATGAAGTATTGTACATTTGAAACCTTTTTCTTACTCTTGCAATCACGAACTTGGTGTCCTTTTTTTCCACACTTATAACAAAATTACATTCCCTTAAAGCATTTACCAAGGTGATTATTTTCATAGTTATCACATTTGGGAAAATATTTCTTTCCCTTCAACCCTTTATCCAACTTTTTCTCTACCATCCTCTTCTTCTCTTCCTTCTCTTCAAATCCATATGACTCAAAGAATTCATTACCTATCTTATTAACACATGGTATTATTTCTTCATAGGATTAGAATAAGTGGGAGACTATTTACCTTATAAATGTTATCTTAAGACCATGAAATATATGATCCTTATTACTCTTTGGATCATGCGTATTGCTAGAGTTCTCATTCCTTATACTGGGCATCATTTTTAAATGACGACATACTCTAGGTTAGATCATATCATAATATATAATCCAAAAACTTGAAAAATTATCAACATTAATTGAATATTTTCACACATATAATCTCATAATCAAAAAATGGTTTCTTTGCTCACATATTTACTCATAAAACCATTATAATGGTTTGTAAATAAAATGTGAATTATCTTAAGAATATCCATCAGAAGTGTCAAACTAGGTGTGCAGTAAGGCCTGATATCATGTATCAGGATCCCTTGGGTCGAGCACGAAACTCCTTGTTGGAGTTTTCACTCCTAGGTACATCTGTTCTAGAACCACATCCACTTGTAGTATCCATACATGGATGTATTTCTTGGAAAACCCACATAATATCAACATTACCAAAAAATTTGGATGTTCTTCTATACTAATCCTAAAATTCTATCATAGGGTAATGTTTCTTAATCAAAGTTTATGTAAATATTTTCCAAGGTTATTTTTAAACTTCCTCTGATACCAACTATAACGCCATAACCCCAGAAGCTTAGAGCTGGTGCATTATTTTAATACATTGGCATGGTTTCAAGGAATAAAGTCTCGATGGACCGATCAGTTTAGCAGTCTTGGAAAGTATATTACATACATGAACATTACATTACACTTTCTAAAATAAAACACAACATAATTAATTTTTATAGAACTCCATTATTCCCCTATCATAACCCTGTATAACAATCATATTACACATATTGAAATCCTAGGAAAATAAATCATAATAAAGGGGTGAGTTCAAATGCTCAGTAAGGGTAAATAATTTAGTGGAAGCTATAAGATTTTATGGAAAGATGTATAATAAAAAAACAGCCTTGTAAACATAAAACATGAACATAATATGATACAAATAAGTCAAACATTTCCATATAAACATACACATAGACATTATACTAGTCGAATAATCACATTAATAACAAATTTCATAATGAGGAAATGCATAATACCAGACATCATAACCACATAGTTAATGCCTCTTGCCAAGACTAAAAATAAAAAAATTTCAAGGCCTTGTGCTTAGACACTAATTTGTATCATTAGACCTACTGATGCATCGAGCAGCTATAGTGGCCCCCACCAATCACTTACTAATTCCAATTCATTCCTATATGAAAAGGGTGAAACATAACATAAACATTTGTATTAAAACTAGCATACAAAATTTCAATACTTTAACCGTAAACTATGAATGGTATACAAATAGCACATCCACAGTCAAACATATCATAACTCATTCAATACAATATTTAACATTTTATTATAATAAATAAATCTCAATAATGAATAAGATCCAGTAAAGGATGTTGACATAGTTGAAAATTATCAATAAAACTCTTTCAGAGGAATATCCCTTTTTAATGAAATCATTTAAAAGTAGCACAATTTTAGAAAGGAAGACATTTAAAAGAAATTTTTGAATCAAAGTTTACCATACCACTTTAAAACTCTTCAAGGTATTTAGTATTTAAAAATATTCATGTCCATATAAATAAATCCTTAAAACCATTTTGAAAACATAGTCATTAATGAGAATGATTTATAAGAATAAACATTTAAACCATTTAAAATGATGTTTTAGTTAAAGATTACCTTAAATGGAATCCTTTTGAAAACACTTTTATGAAACATGGGAATGGATAATAAATATTTCCCAATAAAAACATACACATAAACAATCTCTAATAATAAAGAGATTTAGGAATTAACCCTTAACTTATTTTTTCCTTTGGTCGAGGGAACATTTAACCTCATATATAATGACCATAGTATGTTATTAAATTATAATAGAACCATATTCATATTTATGATATTATAATTGATTCATTTATGGATTCATACTACCCATTTAATAATAATTTCTTTTTTAAAATAATATTTCAGGTAATAATCGTTTTCTTTATTGTACGTGTTTTAACTTGTTATTCTTGATCGTATCACTTATATCATGATTTGATTTCTTACAGAATATAAAAAATTATTTATGTATCATATATATTCATAATATAAATATGTATAATAGATATATATATGAAATGGAAAACACCATTTATAGAGACGGTAGGTCGTACGTACGCATAAACGCCGTTTTCGTTCTCATATCGTATTGAACGGAAGTAAGTGAATGAGATATATATGTGTGTGTATATATATATATATATATATCCAGAAGAATTATTATGTCATATATTACATACTCATTAATACTATATTTTTTTTTAATCACTGTTGAATGGTGAGCATGGAAATGAATCTCATCGTGTTGTAGAGACGGTAAGACATACGTACGCACGACCGACGATATCATTCTATGGATGGTGAAATCATATGTAATTGGATGGTATATTATATATAAATAATCATTAATTTGTTATATTTATTATTTACATAAATTATTCTCATTATTATACCCATCCAAATAATGAAGTGTTGAATAACAAACTACACTGCGACGTGGATGCGGTATGTCGTATGTACTCACAAATGGTGACTTTGTCATTAATAGGATGGATAGAATAATGAATATGTTTGTACCATATCTATAATAATATCTCAATATTTATAAGGTACTATATTTATTATTTTGGTAAATAAACAACAAAGAAAGAGGAAGGGGATGAAGAAAAAAAACATTAAATGAGGTGATGAAATAATTACCTCTTCTTCGGGTTCTTTCTTTTGATTTGATCACAAGGGCTCATTAAGTTGGATTTATGATCAAATTAAGGCCTCTAGGTTGAATTTATGGTATTTTAGAGGAGATTTTATTAGGGTATGGCCGAGCTAAATGGCTTTATAGTTGTGAATTTAAGAGAAGGGTTAGTACCCTTTTATAAGAGATGTGAGGGGCACTTTAGGAATAACTTGAAATATTAATTTATTATAGAATAATTTTCAGTTTATAATATCTAAAAATGGTTTTATTTTAAG
Organism: Viscum album; assembly: GCA_963277665.1. NCBI lineage: Eukaryota > Viridiplantae > Streptophyta > Magnoliopsida > Santalales > Viscaceae > Viscum > Viscum album. The sequence continues at coordinate 124,141,955 of OY728142.1, read as the reverse complement.
TATATTGTGGGGATGAGTCTAAATAATCTCAACCAATAGGTTTTAGACACTTTTAGGTCACTATATTAACCTTATCCTTTAGATTTAACTCTTAGTTAAATAGTTTAACTTTTACCATGTCTTCTTGTATTTTTATATTACATGGTAAATATAGTTACTATAAAATTCCAACAGAAACTAAATTGGTTAATTTATGACATATCTAACTTTATATAAGTCCTTTTTCAGAATATTATATTTTTATTAATATTATATCAATTAATAATATAGTATTTTTTTAAACTCATTTATGTCAATTTTAACACTATTTAGTATTTGGTTTTTGTGAAAGTCATAAAAACTTTATTACTTAGAAATAAATACATATAATTAATTTTAAAATGTCATATTCACTGAGAAAATTTGTTTATGGAATCAAAAGTTTCAATTTACATTTATTTTAAAATTTATAACGTCAATTATTTTAATCTTTCATTAATAAGGTAATTACTGCATCATCATTGTGTCATAAATAAATTCAATTATTTAATATCTAAAAAGTATAAATAAAATACCATGATGTAGGAAATATTTTTATCTTTATAATGAATATTTATAGTCAAATTTAACTTTTGTGTAACCCTATATTGATAATGGTTTATTTATTAAACTTTGAATTTAACACTTTTTAACTCTTCTTTAAGTAAAATATAATAAATGTCCTAATCTAACCGAAATGGATCAAAACGACCTTTTTTATCCTAATGCTTATTTTGGTTTAAATACACTTATCCAATAGAATTAAACCATATTTTGGGGTAATTTTAATGTTATTTTTACCTTTAATTAGCTTATTTACTTTTTACCGTGGTATATAAAATTCAAAAGTTACTATTCACCAAAAATTGTTTTCATCCCATAGAACCACATTTTCCTTACTGATATCAACTGTGTCTCTTGGATTTTTTAAATTCAATTCTCAGAAGTGGTAAAATTACATTTTATTCAAATTTTCATATGTCCCTAGAAGGTAGGTAAAAAGACGTTAAAAATGTTCAATAAAATTTTATATATCTAATCTTATTATAAAATGACTCCAATGACATATATTGTACTAATATATTTATTATGTATCTATTTTGACTTCAAGAAAAATTTTTAATTAATAATAATTATTTAAATAAAAAAGTCGATTTTTATGTACTATGTAGTATTTTGCACTATTTATCAAAAATTGAATGTTTTTAGAAAAAATTACAAAAAACCACCCTAAGCTAATTTTGATATTCCAAATTCAAAAATGAAGTACATTTTACAAAATTAAATTTTTAGGAATGTATAAAATGAATTTTATTATTGTTCACAAAAGGACCTACAAAGTAGTTCTTTTAAGAAAATAACTTTTCTAAATATATAAATATTTTAACAAAACATATACATTTCATTATAAATATATTTTATTTATGTGAAAACATTATAAATATCATTTAAAATTTATATGTTACTATTAATATTACAATATTTAATTGATAAATAAATATATCACTTAAATAATTATAATACTAAGGTGTAGTTTCGCAGAAACTCAAGCTTGCGTATAACACAAGCCATGTCGGTGTTGCATGCAATATATGCTATGAAATTACTTTAAAGAGATAACTTACTATGAAATCTTGGGGTGTTACATCATTGATGAGAGTGATTATGGCTACTAGAAATACATAATGTAAGTCTACTTGAAACAACTAATCATGGATCATTGGACTATCATTGATAATTCTTATGAGCTACCCAATGATGATCCAAAGACTCTGGTAGGTAATGACAGGGTAAAATATGTTATTATTTAAAAGTTAAAAATATTTTGTATTTTGTTATAATTAGAAGTGTCTATAGACATGTTTTAGCTTGAAACAATCCCATTAAATTTTGAGGATACTAAAAGTGACTCATTATGGGACTGATAAACTCAAGAGAACCAATCTCAGAATGATTCGATCAGAATACATGGACTTAAACATGGATTATGAATAATCTATAAACCAAATGTTCCATTAGTTCACAAGTATAAATAATGGTATGAGTTATTTTGGATAGTTCTTGGACAACATAAATCAAGTGGAAATAGTACTAAGATCTATTCCAAAAATACGGCTTGCAAAGAAGGTGACCATCAATGAGAGATTGAATTTTAAGGATTGTACATTAGATGAACTAATTGTATCTCTACCACAGTATGATTTAGAACAAAAAAATATTTTTTATGATGAATCTATAAAGAGAAAAATTATTTTATTTAAATAAAATATAATTGAAATATATAGTGACTCTATTATTGAGTTCCAAAAAAGTGACAAGTAAATAACTCAAATCAGTAATAAAATTTTCAAATTTATAAAAAAATGGTGGAAAGAGACTACTTGGAAGTATTAATTAAAAACATTAAAATTAAGGTAATTCAATTAAGAATTATGATGTTTCATATCTAACAGGTTATGGTTTAAGGAATAAGAGTTACGACAGACCTGATTTTTCCAAACTCAAACATTCAAAGAAGTATAAAGAAAAAATAAGGGAAAAAAACCTACATTTGGAGGATGGGACTGATCATACATTTTGTACTAAATAAGTGACTCTGTAATTGAAAAGGAAAGAGGTAACCTTTCTCTTATTAGTGTACATTTAGAGGAAAATTATTCTCTTTTTACTCAGTTGATAACTCCTAAAAATGATGATCATAATTCAATATCAGAAAATAAAAAGGATACTAATTTAAATTATAATTATGATATTGATTCTAATAATTCTAGAATTAATAAATTTCTTAGAGGAATGGATAAATAAGGAATGGTAGTTTCAAAATGATTCAAAATATAGATAATTTAAATGTTAAAATAAGAAGTTTGTCAAAGAAAACAAAAAACTGAAAATGGAATTTGTTAATGTGAATATCATGATTTCCAAGAATGAAGAATAGAAAAGGAATTTTGATTCTGAGGTTTTGAAACTAAAATATGAAAATGAAATACTTACATAATTTTTGTCTATAAATGATAAAGACCTGGATATAATTTTTAATTTAGTTGTGTATGATCCAACTAAACTACAAAATGAGTGTAATAAATTAAATAAATAAATAAAAATAAAGAAAAAAACATCTAGATATAATAAAAAGGTTTATATAGGTTTCAAAACTATTAAAACTACAACATGAAATGGAATAATTATGGGTTTGAACTTAAATAGGATTTATTTACTTTTTTAAAACGTTAAAAAAATATGAAAAGATTATGTCTTTAATAAAACTAAACACCAATAATAATAGTTTTAGATATAATATTATTAATCCAAGTTTAAATAATACTAATTTTGGTAGATGTTCAAAGGGAAGTATCTATACTATAACATTCTTTAAATGTAGAATTAAATATAATAATACCAATATATTCTCAATGTGATTCACTCAATATTTTGGTCATAATAGAACTATTTCATCTTACAATTTGTATTAAAAATAACCAAGAAAGAAATCCTTGAAATCATTTTGGGTGGTCAAAAGACCTTCTTTGAATTCTGCATAATTTATTACATCATGCACACCAAAAGTATGTTACTCAAATTCTTAATTGATTTAAATAATCAATTTATTAAAATAATTATTCAAATATGTCAAGGTGAATTTAGTCTTCATTAATAAATTAAGATAATTTTATTTCACTAAATCTTTTATTTTAACCTTTTTTATGATTTCATATTTCATTAAAAAAATTCAAATAATTTTGACAATAAAATTTAATTTTTTGGTCTATTTTTCAATATAATATTCTTATTCTTAAACTTAGGTGGAGTTTGTTTGTATAAATATTAAAGAAAATAAATTGTTAATTTATTTTTTAGGCATATTGTTTTATCTATCTATTCTTATAAAGAAATTTTATTTATTCATTTAATATAATAATATTTTTTAATTCTATTATTCTTGAACTTATCATGAAAAAGGCTTAATATTTTTTCTGTAATTGTATTGCTTTGATAATATTTTTGACTCTGGTAAAATTCTTATTAGATCAAGATTTTTACATTTTCATTTTTAAACTCTTACTCTCATTTAATTTTACTATCATTGAATATCATTCCTTAATGATTACTATTACGATGTTATACTACTCTATTACTATTATAGTAATTGTTTATATTTAAAGGGGTGTTTTTTATAGAATAAATTCCATCTTACATTTTGATAAATTTTAAAAAGAGGGATATTTTTTATGAAAATTTAATAAATTTTATATTTTGTAATTTATAAAAGGTGGAGTTTGGTAGTATTCAAAAAAACTAAATAATTTTACAGTTTTATTTTTTTTTCATAAATTACTCTCAATTAAAATTTTATTAAATTAACTTTTTAAATTCTATTTCTTTTAATTCTAAAGTTTATTAAATTATCAAGTTTTTTAATTTGATACTTCATTTTATTGTTATTTTTAATTATTTTTTATTTTTTTAATAAAAAATTTAGGCAATCCTTGTGATCCATGTGGATAACACTCTGCCACGTAGGGAAGGCTATAAAAATTTTGGTATGCATAATTCATACCAAAGTCATGTGGGCCCATGCATAAGGCTTGCATAGAATTTCTATGGGTTTATGGTTTGGGTATACATCACTTGTTGGGCATAGCCCATGTGTGTACAATGTGTACCCGATGATGATCCCCAGTATCCATTTCAAACCGAGGATCAGTATGGGATATATTATATATTGCTTGATCACCACATCTCCAAACCTATGTGGTATGCAGTTATGAGTTTCATTATCCATCTAAATATAAAAACTAAAATATATGCTCAATTATCCTATCTGATCAAAGTGATCCTTTGGATCTACCATGTTATAATTTGAAATCATGCACTTGTTGTCTTCAAATTTTTCTTATCCACTTCCTTGGTTAATCATTATTTATCTTGTACTATGGTGATCTTCACAGTGTCTCTAAAGATTCTAACTGAGTTTCATCAAGCATGTGGGTTTGTCTCACTTAGTCTCATCTTATTCTTCTCTACTTCTTATTCTTCTTCAGTTTTTTATCTATTCATATGGTTATTCCTATGTTGATGATAGTTCCATATTCTTTACCTTTTCTATTTGATCTTCTTTTAAACCACATATTCTCATGTGTCACCCCATTACCATCTCTTGTTTATACACTTTTTCATGAATTTTATTTCAACATTAATCTTTTCTTCTTCTTCAGAGTCTTATGTTACCTCAATTTTTGACTGGTTCGAAACCCTCTTTTTTGTTTGTTTCTCGATGGTGACACTGTTGGACACCATTAGGGAGTCGAGTCACCTTTTGACACCAACGGTGAGTGGAGTGACCATCAGACACCAATGGTGAGTTTAGTCACCAACAGACTTCAAACATTGATTCTTTCATTTCCAGTTTTTTCTTCTCTTCTTTTCCTAATCTCCGTATCATATACTTCCTTTTTTGTTTAATATTTTATTTAGTATAAAACTTTTTGAAGACTCATAGGATCTCTTCTCTTATTTTATTTTACAATGTAGTAGAATATTATTTTTGTTTTCAGTTGTTATTTATCCTACAGGAATAATATTCATTAAAATCAAATAATATCTCCTCCCTTTAACCAATCTGGTAGAGTATATATTTATGTATGTATGATAATTAATTCTTATTTATTTTATATTAGATTATTTATCTATTTTTTATTTCTATTCTTTGATAGATTGTTTAGGGATATTCCATTAGAAACATCCAATGTTTGGTCATGAGTAACCATTGGACATCTACAATAGCGATTCATGAGCCACCATTATACATATAATGGTAGAAAATAATTTATTACTTCTCCTAAATCAATTTTTTATTCAATAGAATGAAATTATTTTTTTAAATGATATTTTTATTTTTATTTTAAGATAAATGGTTTCATATCCTCTTTTTTAAGTGGTATCATATTGAGTCACCACTATTCCTTTTCAGTGGAAGGTCATAAGCTAACACTCTCTATTTTCAGTGGTAGCAAAAAAATGTACTAATAGTTAAATTTTTTATTTCGAAAAAAAATTATTTCTTATTTCAATTGTTTTTATTAAAATAGTTTATTTTTTTTACAGTTTTTATTATTTTATGATTAAATTAAATTATAAGGTGTGTAGAAATTAATTATAGCATTATTTTATATAAATATTTTATCTCAGTTTAAAAGTTATGTGATGCTCTTTTTTCCAACATTCTGATGCATGTACAATCTATATGATTATATTTTTATTTTAACTATTTTATATTTTTTAATTTATTATAAATTATTTCCTTGAGATATATTTTTTTTAATTTAAATATTTCATAAAAAAATATAAATCCCAATTATATTCTATTTTATTCGGTGAGTCATTAACAAACAAATTTAAAAATCATATTGTTTCTTTTTTTTGTTCTCTAAAATGTGTCATGGTGATATTGGTAATATAACCTCTCTTAGAGGATCATTTTTTGATGATTTTATAGATATCTTCATGGAATAAAAACATATACCTGTGCAAATTATTCAATAGAAAAATTGTGATAAATCATTGATATTATTACTTCTCTATATTATTCACAATCTTATGTAAATTCTACCCTCTTTCTATGGTCATAGAAGGACTTAAACATTGACATTTTTTCCTTCCAATTGATCAACTATCATCAAGATTCAAATTCATCAACATTTCTAATCATCTTCTAATTTCTTTGTATTATTTTTTATTCATGTAATATTTTCCATATGTTTGTTATTTTCATTGTATCTTTTTTATGATTTTCCCCCAAAAAATATATTTTTTCTTTATCTGGTTATTCCCCCATTAAAAAGAATTTAGTGTTGTGACTTGCAATCAAAATTCAGGTAAGGAGAATATGTTAGTCTGCTGTAATAAAACCAGGTTATGCCTCTAGATTGTTTTAATGGTTGTGTTTTTAACAAGTTTATCACACATTTAAAAGTGGAGTTTGTTAGTGGGTACTAATCTCATCAAATAGTATATGTGGTTTAAGAGTGGATAGGGATATTTTTTATATGAACCACTATAAATACTTTTTTATTTTATTTTTATTTCAGATGGAACTCATTCCAAGAATACTACACTCCCTAAATCTTTATTTCATAAACACTGATTATTTTTTTCTATATGTTTTTAAAAATTGATATTCAACTCCCCCCCCCCTTTATATTTTCCCTCCCTAATTATCCAACGGTTTTTTTCTAGACGTTTTTTAATAGTTTTTAATGTTAATTAGTGGAAATCATTGGATGGTTTAATAGGCTACTCCAAGGAGCATGGGTATGAACTTTGGAATTTTTAATGTAGTTTAATAAATATCATTGAATGAAACAAAATGGTTAAACCAAAATTTAATAACAATTTCACACTTATAAATATAAGAAATAAAATTAATAGTTCTATCATGACATGGCCTAAGAATATTAAAATTTTAGTCTTTCAATAATATTAATTTAATAGATAATTAATTAATTAATGAGTGATCAGATGATTGTGTGCGTGTTTATATCCAAGAACAAAATAATGGTATTTGGGGGTCCTATACGATGATATCACTAGATGGGTATAAGGGTATGTTTTTCTCTTAGTGTGGTTTATGCATGATATTATTCATATGTTTTTATTTTATACTCTACCCCACCAGCTTAGTTAGGGTAACCAAAACCCAAATGTTTTGGGTGTATTTTCTCCAACATCAAGGATGGTGATGAAAGGGATGTTGACTCCTCTATCTCCCTCTCTCTCCCTTTATAAATTGATGAGTAGGGTATCTCAATAAATAATGGCTTCTTGTATAGGGCGTGTTCTTACCTGAGCTATGATGGCTCATGGTTTACTATAAATTTATGTGAGAACTATAATGGTTTTATGTATAGTTTATAATTGTATCCGGTCAGGGTGTATACATATTCCCATAAGTGTACATGCATGGGTTGTGATGTCTTAAGGTATAATGCACTTACATAGGCCGTAGTGCCTTCTAAGAATACACATGGTAGAATATAGACCAATTTTAATGATGAGATGGATTTGTGGACTGATTCTGATATGAGATGTTGGTCCCTACATAATACTGAGGTTGATAGGGATGGGCCTCAACTCACAATAGGGATAACTCACATATGAAAGGGATGATTATATGATGTTTGGAATTATGATGTGATAGTGACAAATAGGTAGAGAAGTGGAAGCAGGGTACCTTCTTTTACATATATTTTTTTGTGAATTTTATATAGAATTGTTTAATTAATTGAGTTATTTAATGAGTCATCCATAGTGAGGATAGAGAAACCAGTATTACCTAATTATGTGATGAGTTAGTTTAATTTATTTCTTTACTAGTATTTAGTATACTTCTTTCACATTTTTCACATGAGTTTTTAGGGAGGATCATATTGAGTATACATGTTATAATCACCATATATATATATATATTCAAGTTATCAGGGAATATTTGGTGATCAAGCCATACATTACTTGATTAGAAGACTTGTTGATCATCTTTTAGGAGTTTCTAGAGTTCCTTGTTTTTATTTAGTTTTACTTTTGGTACTTGTAGTTTATCTTTTAGTTATTACAGTTTCTATATGACATTACATGTATTGGGTATTATTTTGGATTAGGCATGGTGTTTGTTGGTGGTTTATCCATCTTATCTTTTGTTTCGTAAATTCGTAGAGGTTAAGTCCTCACATCTGTGTGATTTATATACCCTCAGTGCTAGTTACAAACCCAAAACCTATCAGAGGAATGCTTCATGGGCCATTATCTCTCTCTCTTAATTTATTGCTAGGTGGGGTACCTTTGGAGGAAGGGTTCATGAAATTTTGGGATCTCTATATGTTCCATAGAAGGTTTAATTTCTTTTCCTTAATATTTATTCTCTAAGGTTTCCAATTTTTCTCTTAATCTAAAAAAATGAGATTTTATGTAATACAAAATTTAGATTTAAAAAAATTAATTGAAAATTTGTTCAAGAAAATATTATCTTTCTATATATGCTCATATTTAATATCATATAGCAAGGGATGAGTAAGTTATTTTGATAGAAATTATTCATGTAATTCTTCCCTAGCCCCCATAGGGTCTTCAGTTTGAAATATGAGTGGGGAAATATCTTCCTTCACTGGTTCTAGTTCAGTTTTCTCTAGAAACTGCTCATATGATGCAAGGATATATCCAATTATAAATTTTACATGGTTCTTTAACTCCTTCATGTATACTCTAATTTCTTTCAACCAAGCATATCAATCATCATAAAATTATTTTTATTATTTCACATGAGACTGGATAGTCCATACAAAATAATATGTATTAAAATACATCATGGACAAAGAATTTTTTTAATTATTTTATTATGAAAATAATGGAAGGTATTTACAGACTGTTAAATAACTATAATATAATTGATTTTCTTTTCTCTTGAAAAATTATCAAAAAATTTGAAACACTTATCGTGGGGTGGTATAAAATATTATTTATATTTCTCTAATACACCATAGTGGCTGATTATGGTTATCTCTCATGAGAAGATTTTTCTATCAATCACTCATTACTCCAAAAATTGTATAATGTTTTTGTATTTTTAATATTTATATAAATTCTAATAATATAGTGGATGATAATTATAAATAAATAGTTTAAATGAATTTGAAGATAAAAAATGAAAATATAATGAATAGAGTTATCAATAAATAAATTAGTCTTAGGGGTTAGCTATTTGGTATCCTTCAGTATTTATTATTATTTTCTAAATTTTATTTGATATCCCATCCGATAATACATGACCTATTATCCCCTGATTTAAGTGTAAAGATTAGAATTTTTAGGATATCTCTTCAATGAAAAACAATTCACCTCATATAATAGTATATAAGGATGAACATGTATTGATTAAGAGTGTTACACCTTCCTAGATAGGGCTCTATCATATGCAAATTCATTTATAAAAAACACTCAACTCCATGATATAAAGAGAATCTATGAGACACGGTAGGGACTAAATATTTGGTAGGGTATATAATGAATTTTTTTTCATGACAAGGAGTGTTGGATGATGGCCGCACTAAACATTAACACTCCTCTCAACCTCACTACAAATAAACTAAAATTGTAAAAAATTGAAAAAAAAAGAATTTAGGAACACTGAGAAAACCTCACCCAAGAAAATACTCATATAAATCACTCACCGCCATGAGTGTTATAGATAATGTCGAAGAGAGAGATGGGGGAGATAAATAAGGAGAGAATATAATAATGAGAGATCATAAATAACTTTTTATAAAATATACAATGTGAGAATTATAATTCAAGAGAAATGATAAAAAAACTATAACAAAGAACAATATCCCATTCTTCAAAAACATCATAATCCATGACCCATTCCCCTTAATGGAAAATAATAGATATTTATATATTTAATTGGAGGATAGGGTTATAAAAATTTTAAATTGGAAAGTTAACTTTCCATTCAAAATAAATCCCCATTTATGTTTTGAATCATTGATTCTTCAAATGAATGAACAAGATATGCCTCCTTTATAATTAATTTTTTTGTCTCAATTCATCTAACTTTTTCAAAAAATTTCCCAATCTTATCTAGGATTAAAATTTTTTAGGGATAATGATCAAGTAATTTAATGATTAATAAATTTATCCCAACATTTAATTTAGGACCCATTAACTCTATGATAAAATGTAATGTGGCTCCTATCCTTCAAGACAATTTGTATCCCAATATTTTTACCATTATTAAAAAATTAATATCAATAATTGAAAAATAGGATATTTTATGATAAAATTATACAGTGAAATTAAAATGGGAAAAATTAAATTTTTATAAAATTTCTAAATATGTGATCTCATTACATATTCACATTAAATCATCACATAAAATTAAATGTCAGATCAAAAATTCATTAAAATAAAAAGTAAAATTTTTCTAAATTTTAGCTCTATCAATCATCAAGACTTGATGTTGATTATGGGTTCTGGACCATCCATATCATAAATATTTGGTAGGTACATAATGGAATTCCCTATGAAATTGTTTCTCGCCCCAACTCCTAATAGTGATCATGATCCAGTAGCACAACAAAAATGTGAGACATTGGAGACCCAATTCTTGGAACATGTCTTGTGAATGAGCACCAAATTTTATTATTTTATGGTAGTGGGGGATAATTTGGATACATTGTTTTTTCCACATGCCATGGAGTATTTTCTATGTAATAGTATCCATGATACAAGAGCCTTAGTATGTAAAAATGATTTATGTTTATATTTTATTTATATTATTATTAATATGAATATTTTATTATGATATAATTTTTATTTTTAATTCCTTTAAATGTTGGAATTGGATGTTTAATTTCATCATGAACACGAGGGGCATCTTCCATCTCGAGATATCCATAATGGCATATATGTCACACCAGATAATATTGTATTTATTCAATGTATTTTTCATAGAATCACATAGAAATATAACTTAAGAATGTATAATGATGGGGTAATTAAATTCGGAAGTGGTTAATAATTTACACTTTCAGTTTTTATCAATAATATAAATTGATTTATTGTATATATTTTTAAGTGCTGTAAAATTGTATGAGTTGTTCCTATTATATTAAAAACATATTTTCTTTCATGTGTATTATATTTTTTTTTTGTATGGTGGACTATGTCGAATGAGTTGTTTTTTCATTTTATTTTTTCATTATTCACTATTTTTTTATAGTTTAACTACCCTGAATCCTTTCATGGAAAGATATAGTTATATCGATGTCGATATTGAAGGTGTTGATAAGAAGTTTCCTATGTATATTGGTAATTATTATTAAATATAAATTAACTCAAGTGAGTATGTTGATGATTCATATTCTACACATATTGAAAAGGAAAAATAGTATTTAGAGGATTTTCTCAACACTGCTACAAAAAAAAGGTAAGAATCCTTTTGTTGATTTGGATATCTTAATCACTCCTCATCCAAAATATAATCTAAAGCATGTTGATTATTCTAAATTAAAAATAAGAATTGTCACAAAATCCTTGGGAATACACTTTAAGAAAACTAATCTCCCTCCCAACCCTAAGGGGGAAAATAATGATGAAATTAGTATGGTCATCCCCATTAAGGAATTTAAATTCCTTAATTCATCTGTTATGGTTGAGTAAGAATCTATCGATTCCAGTAGTGGTGATAAGGAATATTTTCACCACATGCTAAGGAATTAATATCATGATATAAAAGACTTGGCGAAATATCTATAATTTTAGATGAAGAAAAAGATTCAATTATGTTAAAAAAATAAAAGGATTGAGTACTCACTATGGTGTTTTATCTTCAAATCTGATAATGGATGTTAACCAAGATGGAGGATGAATTTAAATGAAATCTTGTTTATAATTTAAGTTAATTTCATTGAAATAATTTTATTCTTATTTATTCTACTATTTATTATTTTATTTTTATAATGGTTTATTAAAAGGTCAAGGGCATTGGAATTAGCTCGCGATATATATGATTTGGTGGTAATGATGTCTTCTCACTCTCTTTTTTGAATTCTCATTAAGGATCATTTGACTTTATTCTTGTAGTTTTCTCTATGATAGGGTTAATGCATCCTATTCTTACTGTGGATTTCTTTTCTATCTGGGGGTCTTCGATTTTTTTAATTTATTGCATGATGTTTTTATCGCACATGGAAGTGATACATATTATTTTGTGATGAAGTTTTATATGAAACATAAGGGGTCTACTAACATTATCTCAAGCTGAGATAGGACAATGAATGTGGGTATCTATTTCAGATTGATAAAGAGAGTCATAATTATTTCTCTGGATTTAGTTGGATCACAAAAATATGATCTTTGTCACTCATAGTATAAGCTTACATGTAGTGGGTATTTTCAATGATGATAAATTACTAAACTCTCTTTATAATGGTATTCGAGCTTGGGTGAAGCCTCAACTTTTTTCTCTTGATTGTTGCATACAAGCCAGTTAATTATCCTCACGACTTTTGTATTTTATCTATTAGAGTCTAGAATATTCATTCTTATGAGGTATGATGAACTATTTTTGGATAGTCATGATGCACTTTTTTCAATTATATATATTTTTTATATATCTCCCTCAATTTTATATGGTTAAATTTCATTACACCTCGTACATGTATTGAAACCATTATTATATTTAACATTTTTCTCTTGGGAATGAATTGTGGGACCAATCCAGGTCTCATTATATTTAAAAATAAATATCCCAAATTGTTATAAAAAATATCTAGTTTATAAGTAGTTGTTTAAACCTGTATTATGTGGTGAAGACAAGGAATTATTTAAGCTAATACCTATAAAACTATCATCAAATGGTTTCATGATGGTTAAAACCATAGCTAAAGAAGAAATATTTTCTTACATTATGAAAACTGTCACAAATAAAATAGTTAGCGGTTATAACCATCAATAAATACACTTAAAAGGTTAATATATATATTATGGTGTTTCAAATCAGTTATAAAAATAAATTATTTGGTAGTGGTTTATACTACCATAAAATGTTATTTTCCAACGGATCTCTAGAACCATATCTAGTTAAAAAACTACCCATTTGAATTTTTGACAATTCTAACCGTGATAGTTTCCATAACCATAAAAAAATTATTTTCTAAGGTTTTAAACCACCATGTAAACGTGTAAAAACATTCCCTATTTACAGGTTTCTCAATAGTTACATAACATTACTCATGAAAATACCATGTGTGCACCCATTGAATAAAATCCAATGTATAAATCCTATGATCAATATCACATATCCATAAATAGTAGTAAATAAAATTTTTTATCAAGAAACAACATCATTTTATGGAAACATAACTCAAATCATAATTTTCACATTCCAAAGAAAATAACCAACATCATCAAACTACTAAATAACTCATTTCAAAATCAATGTATCATGATTCAATTTATAAATCCTACTTATTCACTATTTAATATTCCTTTATAAATTAATAATTACTATTTATCCATTAAACAAAAAATTCCCTTAATAACCTCAATGATATTGACCTATAAAAATTAATTTAACTTATATAGAATCATCATTTATATATATTAACTCATTGAAAACATTTACATAAAAACATTAACTAGATTATAGAAAAGGTTTTTTATCTACAACACAAATATTGATCAAAAATTTCATCCAAGAAAGAATGATTAATTTTTATCAAATCATCATAAATTTTCCAAAATATAATAATTGAGTCAATGAGCTCTATATGACAAAAAAAATCAAAAATATAAGAAATTACACACAAAAAATTATATATATTACCTTAGATTCTATATAAGGATTCCCATTTCAAAAATTTATCAAAATTACATTAGGAAATGAGAAGTGTACAACCGATTGAAGGTAGAATATAATAGAGATAATTTTCAATAAATATATTATTCTTTTGACCATAATTGAAAAGGGAAATTTAATTTAATAAAAAAACATAACTCAAATATAACTAAACCATACATGTTTAAAAGAATTGTTGGGAAAAGTAGTAAAGGCCTAGTGTTTTCCACCAGAATCCCAATAGATACCATCTAACTCCCAATGGTAATGTAAATTAGGGAATTATCCTTATCAAACCCACCAGATCCCCAATATATTCCCAATATAATTCTATTAATTGATAGATCTAGATAATAGATATATTTGGCACATTAGAATCTCGGTGAGATCCATCAGCGTTTAGTGCTCCACTATTATGGGATATTACATCCAAACAATCCTTTAACTCCAAAAATATTTCTATAAACAACATTAACCAAAATATTCGACCGAAAAAAAGATATAAATTATTTAAAAACATAAGAAATATATAAATTAAGATAAAAATCACCTGAAATCTCAAGTCATTATATTTGTACACATATAATATTTAAATTAGTAAAATAACCATGTTAATCCAAAATACAATAATGATAAATACATTATTAATAACTTATGTATTAATTTCACATAAAAATAAAATATGAATATAAGGACTAATTAGATGATATAATCCGAAGAAAACCATCACGTTCCAAATTATCCAAAATCATAATAAAAGTAGCATCAAGTTATCAACTAATATCTCCAGAAACTTTCATCATTGAGCAAGAAACTCGAAAAAATATTTATGTGTATCTAAGTTCTCATGTGAGGAGTGATACCAACACCAAAGAATATATCCCAAAAAATTTATTAATAATTATAATGTATAATTAAATGGTGCAATATTAAATATATTCTCAAAAATTAATCATTTAAAAATTCAAAACATTTAGAAATGGTATTTTAGAAAAATTGAAAAAACCCTCACAACCCCGTACCCATTGCACTTAGGATGAAAATGGTTATTTCAATTAAAAATATATATAAAAAACTAAAAATTAACCATCACATGTAAAACAATATATAAATGATAGATTTAATATTATCACAAACATTAATGGTAATAAAGAAATAATGCATATCGAAAAGGATAAAACGTGTTTTGTGAAGACATAATACGCCTGACAGAGTTTGAGACATCACCTGACAATACTTAGTTTATCTTGGTATCCAAGAACATTGATCTGACACAAATACACCACCACTACCCCTCCATACTAATTTAACTTGGAGTAAACTTCCATAAAAGATAAAAATAAAAAATTATTGAACATTTCCACCAAAAAAATTTTATTATGTATAGTAAGTAAACTATGTTACTAAAAGTGTGAGACCCATTATCCTATTTTATTAACCATCCATGGTTACTATATAGGGAATAATAACAATGAAATATGAGTCAAAGAATTTCATTACAAAATTTTAATTTAAATGATTTATTTCAAATTAATCCTTATATTTATTTAAATAATAAAAACAGGGTGTTACATAGTTGAATAATCTAATGAACCCAATTTTGAAACCAATTCATGATAGAGTTTCTACAATTATCTATGAGATTTAAGAATTAGTGGTATTTTTTTACCATATATAATGGAAGATTTACTGTAAGGAAGTTTTGTGTCTGATTCATGGGCTTGAAACATCTTCAATATCACATTTTGTTTTATGAAAGGTTGAGAGTGGGTCATTTTGATTGTGTATTATGGGAAATGATTCAGTGCCATATTTGTACTCAAAATCTAAAGGCTTAAGTTAGGGTTCTTGATTGTGAAAAGAAAAATGAAATCGTATTATCTCAAATAATTTATCTTCTAGAGGTGATATGATAACTATTTGGCTAAAATGGAGTTGGGAGTTTGAGTTTATTTTTTTACAAGATAGCTGAGGTCCGAACATGATTGTAAGCGTCAGTTATCAATGCAATCTCAGGAATCTTTAGTTATTAGTTTATAAACATGGAGTAATAATCATAACATTGTATACTTATATTATTTTTTTAGGGTTTATCTCAATTAATGAGTCCATATTTCTAGGTTTATTAAAGTACACATAAGTGAAACTTGATTGTAATGGTTCTTCTCTGTTAGATTTATATACCTCATAAACAAATGTTTTTATAACAACATTTTTGATATAAAATAAAAAAAATTTCCAATCATTTGTAAATTTATCGATGATAGAGAAAGAAATTTTTAGTATAAATTTGTTGGACTATATGTATATGTTTCATTCCAAAATTGAGTTCAATGGGGTGGTAGGGATCCAGGTTATAAATGAGGAGTCAGTAATCAAGGACAGATGGATGCAACTAAGGTAGTTGTGGTGAATGACCTAGAGTTGGTGTAAGTTACTACTTATATTTACTCTACTATTGTTATTTTATTAGTAAAAATGGGACCATTACATTATTTTTTTACACTTAACAATATGCTAGGGTAGAATTGTTCTTTATATATCCTACATCTGTCATTCAATTTATCAACACCCATTGAAGGCCACTCAAGATTATTAGGGGTCATTCTTATATTTTAATTATCTGTGATGAAAAATCAATTATCATGAGACATGATCCACTTATATATTTATTTATATGATGTTATTAAATGAATATATATGTTTTATTTTTTGTGAACCTGAATCAATTTTTATAAATAAATATTCATTTTATGTGTTATGATTAGGAAGCACCCTGTTTTTATTATAGAATAGGATGGAATGGAATTCTATCAATTGTTAAAAACTAAAATATTTCATCCTAGTTTTAAATTTTAGTGTATTGTATAGTATAGGATTAACAAATAAAGATTCCAAGTGTTGTTTGAGAGCTATAAGTTATTTTTCTAGAGAAATTCATGAATTTACCTATGAAATGTTGCATTGATTTTTTCATATAATTACATTCAAGTACAACATCGATCTTATTAGACTCATACATGTTAAGGAAAAATAGTATTTTTTAGATAGAAAATATATTTAAGATATATTTACTTCATCTTGGTGTTTTATCATGGATGCACTGGATTTGTTCTCCCAGATTGTAGATGAAAACATAAGGTTATGCATTCATTATCATCACTGAGATTCTGTATAAGGGTATAGATGTTAGAATATATCAATAAATTATGATCTTTTCGACTATTTGAGAGGTGAATGGTGGTTTTGGTATGAAATAACAAGGACATGGTGCAGAAATAGTATATAGGACATGAATTATTCTTAAGAGCGTCATATTTTTATAAAGAAAGAAATCCATAAAAGTATAATATTTTTGACATGAGAATGTAATTTAACTAGATAATAAATGAATGTACAATATTCAAAAGTAAATATTCATATAATACCAATCATATAATAACATATCCAAAGATTAAATATTATGACTCAATAAATGAGATTGAGTTACGAAAAACTTTCATGACTTTGATAATGTATGAATTGAAATATAATAAAAGTAATAACATGAAATGAAATTGATAATTACATAAATAAAATATAAATTATAACAAAGTATGATAATGGGATTTTAATTTCAACAAGTAAAATAAAATTTGTGCATATTATGAAACACGTCATGAGGAAATATAATTAATACAAATAAACCCTTACGATGATCGTAATTTATGTAGTAAAAATAATTTCAAAAGAATGTTATGAGAACGAAATAAAAATATCTAGAAAAAAGTGGAAATAAAATAAAATACAATAAAAGGATATAATAAACCAAAGTTATAAGGTTATAATTAAATAAAGAAGTTAATGACCCAATGAAATAATATAGGTTAAAGAAAAATCATCACTTTGAATTCCCACTTGCTCAAATATACTCTAACATACAGTATAATAAACTAATACTAATTAATAATCTATTTAAAAACCTAATTCATGGTCATTACATTTTATACTAATATTTTATATTCAATTATTATATAGTTATTACTTATTTTTATTTTATATTCATCCTCGGTTGTTGGTAGTTTCAATTATTCCTCTAATGTTTCAATATGGCGTTTTGGGTCATTTTTTTAGTTTAATGAGTTCAAAAAATCTAAAATAGTCAATTTTTGTTAATAGTATTTATATAATGTGTTATGAACTTCCCAATTCATTCTATGTTATTCTTGAGAACAGTTCGTAAAGAAGAAATCCAAAATGAGCTTATTTGGATAATTTTTAACAATATATGGTGTCATATTAATAATGAGTAAAATGTTAGTATTAGAATTCTAAAATAATAAATAAAAATTTATTTACTTATTAATTTCATATATTAACTTAAATAAAATTGTCATATTCATCCATGATAAAAGTTTATTGAACTATCCATGTAAGTGGTTAATCTTCCAAAAACAAAAACATGTTATAATCAATAAGTGAGTATTATTATGAATTAATTTTGTCATAATATCATTATTCCATAAGTATAATGATCTTTTTCATATATTACATAATGATAAATCATAATTGGTAAGAGTAAAATGAATAGTATAAATAAAAATGTATGATAATATGTTATTACTTACAAAGAAGAAATTATATCTTATCTTGGAATCCTTCTTGTTGTAAAAGGAAATGGAAAATTATATTATGACCAGAATCTACCAAAAAAGGGATAAAATTACTATGGATACAGTAAATAGATTTATGTCAAATAGATAAAAATTAATTTTTTTTGTTGATGTTGGTATAATTGGGGTCCTTTTATAGGTGATCTTTAGTGGAATTGTTACAAATTCCCTTTTCTTAATGTGTAACAAAACTCATTTCTCACGGAAAAAGAATAAATATTAAAAAATTAAAGAAAATTTTAAGATTGGAGTTTAATAATTACCACATCCACACATTTTGAGATTATTATTTATAATATTTTATGATTTACCCCCCCCCCCCATTTTTACCATTCTACATCATTTTATCATTTACCATGGTAACTAACCTTTACCTCAGTAACTTATTTTAATGAATAAAAATGGAATTGAACTTATTAAATTATTTGTAAATTTTGATTCCAAATATCAAAGTCATTTTATTATATTCAATTTATAAAAATTATATAAATTAATTTTAAAGTAAGAGATGTATCAAGCGTAAAAACAATTTTTAGAAAATAATTTTTAAGAATAAAAATTCATTTTTTATTATTACATAACAAGTAATATTAATTAAATGAATTATAAATATATAAAAAATAAGTTTAATTATATTCATTCATTAATTTAGAAAAATTAAATTTATTTATATAAAAATACACATCATATAGAGAAACAAATTCTTTGAAAAAGAGGCCATTTGATTTAAAAGATTTCATACTTACAACTAAATAATTAATAATAAATTGATGAATGTTTATTTATTTATATATATATATATATATATATATTACATTAATTAAATTTCATAATATAAATATGAAATATTTAACTTTTAAATGAATAGTTATAATTTTAAATAAAAATGAGGCTTTTAAATAAAACATATTTATTTGTCCATGAATCATAAAATTTATATTAATTAAAACTAATTTATTATTTATTGGTTTTTATTTACATATTTTACTAATAATTAAATTTATTTAATAAATCAATTTTATTAAAGACATTAGATAAATTTAATAAATTAAAAAATCATTTTTCATAAAAATAATAACATTATAATAAAAGGTATTTTGACAACTAAATTAGTATCTTTTTATTATTTTAAAAAATTTATTATTCTATTTTCAATAAATTATTTATAATAACAAAATATGAGTTATTAACATCTAAATCAACGTTATTTATATCAATTATAAATCATTAGTTATAAACTATTAATATGTTTATTGTATTGTGGTTAATGACTATATACCCATTTATAATGGTAAAATAATGGTTATATTACGATCATTACATTCTATAATTTTATTCCATTCATACAATACAACTCACACTTCTCATTCTAATCATTTTCATTCATAAATTTTGAAAATCATTTCTCGATTTATGATGTTGTTTCTCATTTTATGTTTAGTTCTTCTAATAGTGATTCTCAAAGGTGAAGATGGTACAGGGGATTTCCTTATTGTAAATATTGTTTTTCTATTTATTAACTCATTTAAATGTAAATACTTTTCAAGGATGTAATCATTCATGATATGTAATAATACATGGTATTTAATACATAGTATAATTTTCTTTTGTTATAATATTCCATTATGAGTGAATAAAGTGTTGTTAATTTGATTAATATATTTTAATTTTCATTTTCTACAAAATTTTATATTCATTCGAAAGAATAAAAAAATTTACATAAAAAAAATCCATATGTAAATATAAGATGTTACACCCCCCCTAATAATTTATTTCCTCTTAATTTTAATTATCTTTCACTGATGAAAATAGTTGAGGGTAACCATAAGAGAAACATGATTTAAGATATAATTTCCAATGAGATAGTAACCATACTGTCTTCAGTAGGACTAAGAAACACATATTTTCCCTCATAATAGTCATATGTAGATATGTTCATTTATCTCAACCATTTATGTCACATATTATTCTTTATTTTGTTATAAAACTTAAGAGTTTCTAGAGACATACAATTTAATGTTTAGTTTTCCTAATCTTATGTTCAATGAAATACTAAAACCAAAATTGTTTTGATAATATTTGATAAAATCATATTAAGTAAGGATATGAATATGAATAATCAATCCTAATATGTATTATCCTATGGAACCTTAATTTTAACCTATGACACTTTTAGTTCAATTATGATATAATCAGTTCAATATATAAGCCTTTTAGTTGAAAATAATTTTCAATAGGATTTAACCTATTAATATTAATAACCCACTCAAAAAAATTAAACACCACTTTGATGCCAGAAAAAGCACCAAAAACCTACACTCCAAGATTCAGTTATAAAGATAAATTATTTACACACTTACTCTGATAATAATGGAGATAACCCAAAAACCCATACATAATTTTACATATCGTCTCAATATTAAGACACACAATCAAGATCTAAAGGTTTAGTGTATTTAGAGGTTATATACATAAGCACATTATTATATAATTTCACTTTATCATTTCCAATAAAATTCTAAACACCCAATTATCTACTAAACGCATCCATTTATATAAGTTCTAGGGGAATTGGGGAAATATAAGAAAGTATTATGATGGTATTATTAGTAAGGGGAAAAGATATCATTTAGTCACAAAGGAATATATCATAAATATGTGAGAAAACGTGTACATGAGATAAATTTATTTATTAAAGAATAATAGTGTAGGAAGTTATTATAAAACATGATAGCATAATTATATATCAATACATATAAATGTAAAACTATTGTTCAAATAATCAAGAGGGCATAAATTTTCCCATGGTATAAGAATCTAAAATATAATAAGCATGATCTATAGAGATGCATCATAACATAAAAATATGGAATAAGCATATGAATATAAAATCATTTATTATGTCAAATATTACTTCCAAGACCACCATTACATAGTGGAAGAAGTCACATAACATTATGGATTGGTTTCACTATCCATTTTCATAAACAAAGTGGATTGGGATCACTACCTAATCTCTTACATATCATCCCATTAGATATAATGTTTTACCTAATACATTATAGGGATATATAATTCCAATCCCACCAATCAAATAATGATAAACCATAAATATCAATTCTATATGAATCAATCAAAATTCATCTCATGATTAATCTATGAAAATAAAACGAGTTATATATAAACATTAATGAGGCTTGAAATTAATCCATTGAAAGAAATTGGATGATAATATAAATGAAAATAAATATAATAGTACCTATAGTATCAATGAATGAATGGATTATAAGCTTCAAAATATATAATAAATTAATATACAGTCATATAAATAGTTTTTCCCATTCAATAAAAAAGTATGTTTATCTAGGAGAATACCCACCAATTAAAATAAAAAATTATAGGGTGACTATAATGAAAAGGAATTAGTATAAAGGTTATCATTATGTAACAATGTTGATGAGGAAAGAAAAAGTCATTGATGGATCAAAACGATCATATAGGTCACCATTAATACATGGAAGATAGTATTATCATAAGTTAGGAGATGCTTAAAAATATTATAATAAAATGGATTTCTGTAAGGAACATTCAATGGATGGAATATAAAAGAGTAACTATATAAGTAGAAATATATTTTAATGTAAGATAATAAATTATATAGGATTTATGAAATTAATTCCTTAGATCTCAAGGAATATTGAAAAAATAAAAAATATGGAAATAATTGTATTAAAATTTTAAAAATATATATATAAAGTTAAGGATATTTTCATGAAAAGGTTGAATTAAATATGATATGTATTTATATATTGTTATATTAAAATTTAAACTTGATATGAAAGTTATGGAAATGGATACAAAACCATTAATTTTTTTAGTAATATTGTTGTGAAGTCCAAGTTGTTTTCCACTTTCAAAAACATTTTAAAAAGGTCACAAGAATACCTTAGAAAGAATTATTTTGAAAATAAATATCAATAATGGAACATTTAAAAAATAAAGGTAATGAAGAAAAAACCTTTAGTAGATGATCTGAAATATACTATTTGAATAAGAAAATGTTTTTAATTCACTTCATTGTATAATTCATGATATTTTACTCACTCATATGACACAATTCAAGTGCAATAAGAAAGGTATTGTTTTATATGAAGAAAACAAAAATAGGATCTCCATGTTCCACATTTTTTCTCACACATTGAGGGGTGGATTCCATTTAAAATCATTACCTAGTCTAGTAACATAGTGGTGAGAACTTCCCAATGGGGGTAGGTCATGTGTTTTATACACTGCATATAAAAAGAGTTCTCAAAACCATGAATCTATTTTTATAGTATTATAAAAACTTTTTTTCCTCTAAAAACACCTATTATAAGGTAATACAATATCCAAGGGAATATTTAATTTCATAAGATTTCATATCGCTTCCCATAGATAAAAAACATTTACTCAGATCCAAAGTTAAGTTTATTTGAAGGTTTTCTTTTATGATAAAGTTTTCATGAAGTCCACAAATGCACTAAGATCTGTGTGTCAAAATCGAGTAACCCATGTCATGTTCACCCAAGTCTATAAATAATCCCAAGTCACATTTCCTAGTATCCCCAAAACATGCCCAAGTCACTTCAACTAATCCCCATATTCATGATGAAGTAATTTTACCAAATCCTCCTCAGGTACATGAGTTTACCTTTGCACACTTCAAAACCTTCTTCATTGGAACCATTAGTGTTCCTATGACACATTCCTAAGTGGAAAATGTGAGAAATGACTTTTGTTCCATGAATCCATGTTACCTTATCCCTATTTTTCCTTATAAATATACACCATGGGTCTCTATTTTATGTACATAAATAAAGAGACACTGAAAAAAGATGAAGGGATTCCGTAAGAGAGAGAACCAACTTGCACTCTAATCTCCAAACCCCATTTAGGGAGCTTAATTAATCCAAAACATAAGGGAATTATAATAAAATAAGGGTAATATTGTAATTTGAATAATTTAAAAATTAAAACCTTCATAAAATACCACTTCCTCTAAGATCCTTTAGGAGTATGATGAAGGGACTAATTTTGGATAACACACCAGAGCACCATGTTCCTAGTTCAATTCCAGAGACTCCACCACACTTGGTCACCACTCACCCATATCACAATGGGAATGATACACATGGGTGTTATGAACCCCAATCACCTCAATCAACCTAACTAGGGTGACACCTCGCCATACTCCTTCACTAGGGTGACACTTCTTCTTTCCCTCCAAAACAGGTTGGAATATTCTCCCTTCCCCATTTCACTAGGGAAAAACCTAACTTGAGTCTCTATATTAGGTAAAACCATCACATGGGCCCCTATATTAGGGAGAATCTTCACCCTCCCCTCCATACTATGGTGACACTTCACCCTACCCCTCATACTTGGGTGTAGGATTTTTCTATCCCCATTCTAGGACATCATATTTACCTAGGACCAAAATAATGAAAACCATCTCCCATGACCTTCACTAAGATGTTCCTTCACCTAGGTCCATATATTGGAGTGTGAAACACCCATACCCCAAGTTTAAACACACCCTCTCCCAGGTCACCTACTTCAACACTACCTCCACCCAGGTATCCTACCAAGGTTCCTATCACTCTAGGACTCTTCTATGACCTAATTAGGTTCATGAATGGGATATTCACATTGATATGAACCAATTTGATCATGTATTCCCTAGATAATGTACCTATTCCAATATATAGACCTTTTATTTTCATTCATAGATATTTCATCCTTTTATATTAATATTCAATACCTCACACAAACATAAGCTATATGACTGTAATAGTTTACTGTATTTGGCTACTATGGACACAATATTATAATTTTGTGAAAGATCATCATAATAACCCCCAAATATCTTCCCTTTTTAGTGTTTATTAGAAATATATCACACTTAAAACCATTCTTCATAACATTAGGAATGAAATACAAGAAAGGGTGATCTTAGATGCTCGGTAAGGGTAAACAGTAATGATATGTACACATAAAATGTACCTAAAGGTATGAGAACATAAGTAGGAAATTTTAAAACCATACATTTTAAATCAAATATCATAATATTGATTCATGAAAAAAATTAACTTCATAATACAAAAATGAAAATGGAACTAATGAATAATATTCATGTGAACATAAAATTGGCATAAGAGATAGATTTATGGGATACACATCAGATTATAATATTTTGAAGATGTATAAATGGTAGAAGTTTCACACATTAAGTTAAGTACATGGAATCATGCCCTCAAATAAAATTATGGACGTGAAACTAGGTCCATGTATAATGTTATGGACATGAAAGATAGGTCCATGAAAGACACTGTGAACATGTGATCTGGTTCACGCATAACATGGTGAATATTTAACTAGGTTCATGCATAACATTGTGAACTTGTAATCAAGTTCACACATAACATTGTGAACATGTAATTGGGATCATTTGTAACATATTGACTCATGATTTAACCATC
Source organism: Viscum album (assembly GCA_963277665.1). Taxonomy (NCBI): domain Eukaryota; kingdom Viridiplantae; phylum Streptophyta; class Magnoliopsida; order Santalales; family Viscaceae; genus Viscum; species Viscum album. The sequence continues at coordinate 124,116,378 of OY728142.1, read as the reverse complement.
TTTACCCAATGCATTGGAGGGATATATAGGTACCAACCATCACAAAATGAAATTAATATGTATGTGTTCCCTAAGATCATAAAACATTCATTATATCATAAACCATTAAATGAAATTGGTTTCATAAACAACTCATCATATCATAAAATATATAAAATAGATATGTTTAATGAAATTTCCTCATATCATCATATCATTACCCATGGAAAAAACTGAGTTTTATAATAATCTTAACATGGTAAAACCCATAGAAGATAATCATGTTTTATAAACATATTTCCATGATAAAAAATCGTAGAAAGAATAAGAATGGTATCATTGGTTCACATCACCATTAAGTCATAAGTTCTATTGTAGGATATCTTCTTATATGGAGAATTATTTTGAAAGATCACTTGGAAAATTTCATGAGGAAAATAACTTTTCTTTGAAAATAGATTTTTAAAACTAAAAAATTATCAAACATTTTGAAAATCCTTTTCTTTGAAAATAACCTTTGATATTGTAGATTAATATTCAAATAAATTAATGGTCCTGAAGTAATCAAATTATTTTCATATTTTACATGTTAAAACAAATAATCATTTAATATTTTCTGTAAAATCCAAATAAGAATTGTTTGGAAAATGACATAAATATTCCTTCAAAGACATTGTTTAAAAATTCAAACATGTGTAAAAATTACATAAAAGAATAATTTATTATTTTTAAAAACATTTTTGGATTTTTTTAGAAAAAAATGGTCTTTGGAGAAAATGGGTTTTCGACTGAATAGATAAATCAAGTCATTTTTTTCATAAAAACATTATTTTGAACTATTGAGTACATAAATAGAGGAAAATGAAGGGAAACATTATTCTCATAAAATAGACATATGAAAATAAAATTAATGATTTTATTAAGCTATAAATAATAATATTTCATCATTAGGATCAAAATCATAAAAAATCCTGATAAACGATCAGATTATATCATGTAACCATTATAACTTTGTTAATATTAAATCATAAGTCACATGAAAGAATAAAATTCAATGAAACATAAATTATCATGATAATAAAAATTTCAAAATATTATATGTCAAAGGGGTTGTATATAAAACTCTTAGAAGAAGATAAGTTCATATTATAACATATATTTCAAGGCAATAAAATTTAGTCAAAAATACATTATCATTTTGGTAACTTTTGAAGTGTAAAACATTTGAATGTGAGGTCCTAAAATGGATATTTAAATAACATAAAATTTCTTAATAATAATAAATTAATAAATTAATGAGATTTATACACACCATATAAAATAAATTGGTGGTGAATATGGAATATGTCTCATGGAAGTAAAAAGTGAGATAGAAAACTCTTGCCTTAAGTGTCGACTTCATTCATAAAAGTTTCAACCTCCAATATCATAAATTAATGTTTATTATATATATATATATATATATTATATAACCATACTTATAAATGTTATACCATATGATTTAAATGTGACCATTTATTACTTTCTTATTACCAATTAATTGTTAAAAATACCTTTTCGGTAAAAACCACTTTATTTTTCATATATGTTTTTATTTTTTATATTCATTTCTCTAAAATTGAGAATGGTTCCATCATAAAAATAATAATAATCTAGTAATAATTATAATATTTATACATAAATTATAATTTTAATACTAATCATGATATATGGTTTTGATAAATGAAGTATATTACGATCATGGAGATGGTATGTTGTACGTACGTATGAGTAACATTTCAATTTTTTTCAAAAAGCATTTTGGAAAGATGGTAAGTAATATTTTATATTTACAGAATGATAATAATATTATAAAAAATATATTATTATTTAAAATATACTTATATATATCATCAATATTGTGTTCTGATGAAAATATATATTTACATCACTTCGTGAAGGTGGTAGTCCACACATACATGAATGACATTATCATCATTTAGTTAGTAAAAAGATAATAAATAAAATGATATATATCATATTTTAAGAATGATAAAGGTTATGTGAATATCATAATTTTTTCATTTATATCACATATATTAATTAAATTTATACCTATTATCTTTCATGTAAATATTTACTAAAAAAATAATAACATTTCTTCATGAGGAAGAAGTTCACCGTACACACGAGTGACATTATCGTATCCCCAATAAGGAATGGAAATTTAAAAAATATATATATGATATAATTAATATATAAGTATAATTATGTTATAAATATCATATATATATATATATATACTATATTTATCATCATACCCAACCTTTAGAGGTGGTAATTCAAAAATGAATAACATTGGTTTAGGAGGTGGTGGTCTTCTGTAATCATAAATAATGATTTTGTAAACCATTTAATAGAATTGAATATGGTTATAGGTCAAGAACTTAACATAACAACATATAATTATATCAAAGTCAATAATTTTATTATATCATGATTTTTTAATAATAATTGAAGGAGGTGGAAGAAGAAATAAAATAAAAATTCTCGAGGAAGAATTTTACCTCTTCCTCAGGTAACGTCCTTAGGTTTTTACCAAAATTCATCCAAGTTTGGATTTTTGACCAAAATAAGTCTTATATGATGATAGGATGGAATTTTGGGAATTTAATTGTGTAGTGACCTTCAAAAAGAAATCTTTTTGAAGGATTGGAGAGTATAATAGATGGGTGGCCTTTTATAAGTGAGGTGAGTGGAAACTTGTAATTTTTTAAAGTAAAAAAGGTGTACCCACATGTTACACATAGAGAAATGGTAAAAATTAGGTATTATAAAAACATAGACATTTTAGGGTATAAATATGACAATATAATATATTTTAGAAATTTTTTGAGGTCATTTTAAACCTTATATTTGTATTTTAACCCCTCGATAAACCAACTTTTACCTTAACCACGGTAAATAAGTTTTACTATTTTTACTAGTCATTATGGTAAAAATTAAAGTTTAACTAATAATGTAATATAAATTATTATTATTTAAAATATGGAATCAATTTTTCCAAATTCCTTTCACATAAGTGGAAAAATATTAATTTAAAAATAATCCAGAAGATGTGATGAAAAAACAGGTTTTTCAAAGAGAGAATGTTCAAAGGTTTACATAGTGTTTATATAGAAAATAAATATAAAAATGATAAAAATAACATTAATTATATTAATTTATATAAATTATAACTAATTTTAATTTTAAAATAATTTAAAATATAATTTAACTTTATAAATAATTGAAATGAAAATGTAGTTTTCAATTAAAATTCAGTATTTTTAACTATTCATCAAAAAACTAATATTTTCAAAAAAATCTCAAAAAATATCCCAAAGATAATTTTTAAATATTGATTTAAAAAAAATTCAAATAAAATTTTTAAAGGTTTTAGAAATTATTTTTATGATAAGTGAACAAAATAGAGACAAAATTTCTTATAGGAAAAATATAATTTTTAAGTGTAAAATTGGATTTTTTTTCTTATCTATTTTCTAGAATAAATATAGGATAAATGTTAAATATTTAATTGAACATATAATATATACATTTCATTGCAATCATTCACTAAATTTTGTTTGTTTTATTGACATGTTTTTTTCTTAATAATAGTTTTTTAGAAAAATATTTTCTTTATTTTTAAACAGTTTTTATTTTAATTTCTGATTAATTGGTCACCAAATAATGTATTATATATAAATGTGTAAAGAATATATTTTTAGGATTTATTAAATCCAATTCATACCATCCATTCTAAAGGATTTTATATAATTATCATTTTAAATCATAATATTTTAATAATATGTAATATTTCGTTTAAACGTAGAGTTTTGGGTTATGCAAGATGAACACAATGATGTGTGTAATGCAATATATCTAAAAGAATACATTTATTGGAAAAAAATCACAAAATATCAAGGTGTTACATTCTAACCCCATTAAAACAAATATATCTCTCTTAATTCATCACTTTGTTACCACAAACTTAGAATAATTTTACCTCATTACATCGTTATGTTCACACATAACTTACTCAAGCTATTGGTTTCACCACAAAATATTTACCAGGTGAGTATTCTTATTTCATTTAACTGTATCTATAAAATCTAGAATCTCCACCAGTTATTTCTCATAAGAAAGATCATGCTCTAGAAGTATAACCTCTAGGTTTAGTACATGTGATTGGTCAAGTACGTATGTCCTCAGGAGAGATACATGGAACACATCATTAACCTGAGAGAGGTTTGGTAGAAGTTAAAAATGATAATTTATTATCCCGATCTGATTAAGTATTCTATGGGGACCAATATACCTAGGTAATAGTTTTCCTTTTTTTTCTTCCATGGACAAATTAATAAAAACACCTTCTCACCAAATTCAAATTCTTGATCATGTCAATAATTATCAGTATAACTTTTCTATTTACTTTTTTCTACCCTTATGTGTTTTTGAATGGATTTAACCTTCTCTGTCATTTCATCTTCTAGATTAGGTCCCAATATCTTTCTTTTGATGAATTAATCCCATTAAATTAGAGTTCAATACTTCTTTTCATAATGGGATTTATAAAGATCCGTATGAATGCTCAAGGGAAATCTATTATTTTAAGAAAACTCAACTAGAGGAAGGTGTTGATCCCAACCTACTTTTAAATACACATATCATATCCAATAGGTTTTTAATTTTTCTCTTTGAATGTCTGTATATCTGAGGATGATACATAGTGATTAAACTCAAATTTGTATCATGAGATTACTGAAAAATTTTCCAAAACATCAAGGTAAATTATAATCTTGATCCAATATAATTAAATGTGGTACTCCATGAAACCATACGACTTCTATAATGTATATTATGGAAGGTTTATCCATATAGAAATTTTCCTTAGTAGAAACGAAGTGTGTTGAAATTGGAAGGTGATTAACTATAACCCATAATTACCTCAACATCAAGGATAAGATAAACCTTTAAGGTGACCCATAACTTTAATCATATTCATACAATGTGTAAGGTCATTCCTCCTAAAACTAATTTTCACTAAAACATATAAAAACCCATATGTTGTATTAAAATAATTTTCACTTAAAATATCCTTAATATTGATAAACTTTCCTCACAAAAAAACTCAAAAGGGGTAACAATGAATTTGAACTTATGATCAACCTTAAACTCATAAACTCGTGATGGTATCCATGACTATTAAGATAATATTGCATGGATACATATACACTTACAAATTTTAATTCATCATTTATTCCTTATATAAGATATTATCTTATAAAAAAACATTTTCATTGGAATCATGGGTTTATCCTTGTAATTATTGAATATAAAATGTGATTTCATTATTCTAGAATCCAAGTATGTGGGATAATAACACGAAATTTCACTAAATGGTTATGAATTATATTTTCATAGGGCTAATTCAAAAAATATCAAACAAGAAATTCTAAAATAATTAGGGGAGTATATGTATTCCCTAATTATCATGATTCACATTATCCATTATGATTTCATAATATTTCCCTTTTTTTCTAGTGAAATTATTGGTTTTGTGGATTATCATTCACATTAACCCTTGAATTGAGGGATTTATTTTCATAATTTCCAAAATCCTTATAATTGAAACACGAGAGTGATGGTAGTGAATTCCGTTGAGATCTATGACCATTAATTTTATTGACTTCCCTCTATAAACTACTTCTACATTATTTGTTCAATGGCCAGTCATGCCACACTGGAAACACCTTATTCTTCCTTTTCAAAACTCACCTAAGTGCTCCTTATAATATTTTTTTAAAGTAGGATTTTGAAACATTATCTTCCCTATATGTGACATATCATTGGAATTTTAGTGGATCAATATATTCTTTTTCTTATCACCATAACATAGAGGGTTTACATCTGCTATTTCCACTTTTAGTTCATAGTGAATAATTTTTTCAAAGATTTCAATGTCTATTATGTATATAACCCTTCAAATATTTTGTTTTAAGGAACTAAATAATTTTTCAAACTTAATTTCATGGTGAATGATAATACTTGAATAGTACCTTGAATGTCTTGTAAGATTTTATTCATAGGTGCTAACATATTCATCATCCTTCCTCTTAATATTGAGGAATTACTTATCTATATTTGTATAAAGAATATGAGTAATGTACTTAATAAAAAAATTATCATTTAAACTCACCCTATTTTTTGGAGTGAATTTCTTCTCCTTTACTCATATTCGTAGTACTATTATACCATTTACCTTCCTCACCATCCAAAAAATTAGACAACCAAAATGAATTTTTAATTATCTAAACAATGGAGAATGGAAAATATTTTTTCAGTGGTATTAATACATTACTCATAAACTATTAGATTAGGAGAACTACTAAAATTTGGTGTGAATTGCCTCACAAAGGAATAAACATAGCATCATTCCCTCCTTTTCTCATTTTTCAATTCATTTTTATTTAAAGCTTTATAATGTTATATGAGTTTAGAAATGAGGTTTATCATTTAATCTATGATAATATTTGGTTTCTTGGGAGGTAAATCATTTCATTTTCCATTTCATTCATCATTAACATGGATCCTTTGAGTTTTAACTGTTGAATAAAACCAAAAAGAATAGTTTATGAAACACTAATAATAGTCTAAAACCACATTATCATGAAAAAATAAATTATTGGATATATAACTAGTGACACCTTATTTTTAATCTATGAAACCATATGTTTATCTTAGGTCATTAATGGCCATAATATATTTAAATCCTTCATGATGGTTTATATATATTTTTTGAATTTTACAGGACAATCCCCCAGGAGTGTCAAACAAGGTGTGTCGAAAGGCAGGTTTTCATGCACTAGCTGATGATTGAGGCTAGCTAAATATGTCCTTTTCATATTTATAACCCCTATTTACCACTTTTCTAGAGCCACGTCCACTTTTAGAATCCAAACGGGTGAGAAATTTCATTAAAACCACTTTCTCAATCCTTTTCAAAAATCCATGGACTTTTTACTATACTTTAACCCACCCTTAGACTAATCCTTAAATAAATTCCTTAAAATATCCTCATAAATATCCTAAGTTATATCACTAATCTCCTCTCATCATAATTTCCAAATTTTAACTAATCCTTTACTATGATACCAACTCTACTGACCTGGGTTTTTCTAATGTAGATATTACAAATTTTTAGATGAATATTCAATACATTACACAAACAAACACTTGAGGACCGTAATTGTTTAGTTTATTTGGATATTAGGTACAAAATCATCAAATTTGGTGAAATATCTTCAAAATCTTATATAAATATGCTCCCCATTAGTACTCTTCACACACATAACCTACATAAATATGTACTTCATAACCTAGGGAAATGAAACATAAGAAATGGTGAGATCAGATTCTCAATAAGTGTAAATAAGGTATATATATATGAATAACATGAACATAAGTGTATTATAAAGTGATACTAACATTTTAAAACCATACCCTATATATCAATGATCATACTATTGAGTCATGAAAAATAAATATTCAAATATCATAATATATAAATCATAAGGGAATCAAATAACACGATCCAAGAGAACATGAAATTTTCATAATACATACATTTATGGAATACACGTCAACTTATAATATTGTATGCATGTATAAATTGAGATAGGTTCACTCAATAAATTAAGGATATGAAATCAGGCCCTCGTATAAAATTATGGAAATGAAACCAGTTCCATGAATGACATTATGGACAAGAAAGATAGGTACATTCATAACACTGTGAACATGTAATAAAGTTTACACATAACATTGTGAACATGTAATTAGGTTAAATATAACATTTTTATCATGTAACCAGGTTCATGTATAAAATTTTGAAAATGTAATCAAGTTTACACATGACATATTTACTCATGATTTATTCATATTTACCCAACATGTTGAAGGGATATATAGGCCCCATTTGTCCCATAATTAATATCATAAATATGTGTTCTGTAAGAACATAAAAAAATTAATCATATCATAACCAATGAAATGGTATTGGTTTAGTAAATATTTAATCAAATAATAACCTATGTAATATACATAGGTTTCATAATCATTTCTTCATTACATCATTTTATAACTCCTAGAAAAATAAGTGGTTTTCATTATAATCTTATCATTGTATAACCCATAGAAGATAAATGGGTTTCATAAACATATTTTCATGATAAACCATTAAGAGTAATAATATTAGTGTTATAATTGATTAATATCCATATAAAATCATAAGATATATTAAAATATATTCATTTAAATGGATAATTGTTTTGAAATGTCACTTGGAACATTTCTTGAGGAAAACATTTTCTTTAAAAATGTCTTTTTGAAACTAAAAAATCATAAAACATTTTAAAAATAAATTTCATTTAAAATACGTTTCATTAAAAATAGCCTTGAAAATTTATAAAGGATTCATCAAATCAAATAATTTTCATGATATTTGAAAACTTCATTCTTATCATACAAGTTAAAACAAATATTCCTTTAATATTTTCGGTAGAAACCAAATGGGAATTGTTTGTAAAATAAAATCAATTACTTTAAAAAAAATTAAAAGACAAAAATGGGTAAAATTTTCATTATTAAATCACTTAAATTGTGTTAAAAATATTTTTGGATATGTTTTTAGAAAACATTGTTTTGAAAGAAAAATGGTTTTTGATCGAAGTGAGAAATAAAGATGTTTTTTCATAAAAACATTCTTTTAAAATTTTGAGAACCTAAAAAGGGTACATAAAGGGAATTTTTTTTAATTAAATAACCATTGGATAGAAAATTATGAGTTTATTAAGATATAGATAATAGGATTTCATCATTGCAAGTATAATCATAAACAATCCTAATAAACGATGATATTGTATCACTAAACCATTTCCATTTTGGTAACATTGAATCATAAACCCCATGAAAGAATATAATTAAATGAAAAATATTTTATCCTGATAATAAATAATTTTATGATATTAAATTTAAAATGGTATGTATATACCCCTAAAAAATAATACATTTGCAAGACATAATATATGTCTCGAAGAAGGAAAATTGAGGAAAAAAACCATTACTGCTTTGTTAGGTTTTGAATTGTAATCCTATTGAAATATATTTTCTCAAATGGATATGTAAATCAGAATAATATTTAGGAGAATAAAAATAAATTTCATTCATGTGAGTTATACATACCACATAAACTAAATAGGTGGTGAATATGGAATGTGTCTCACGTAAGTAAAAAGTGAGACGGATATCCCTTACCTTACGCCTCGACTTCCTTTGTACACATTCAAACCTCATTTATAATAAATATAATATTATTTAAAATCCATTTTATATTTATAATTATTTATTTTATGCCATATATGATTTACTTGTGGCCATTTATAACCCAGTTATAACCAATTCCTTTTTAAAATATTGTTCGGGTAATAACTGGTTTTTCATATATATTTTGATTTCTTATTTTGGGTCTTATTTATTTGATCATAGTCCCATCATATATATATATATATATATATATATATTAATAATAATGAAATAATTTTAATATTTATACATCAATTATAATTTTATTACCAATAATTAATTTTGTATTTGATAAATGGACTATGTTACGATCATGAAGATGGTAGACCGTACGTACGCATGAGTAATGTTTCCATTTTCAACAATCATTATAGAAAAGAGGTAAGAAATATTTCATATTTAAAGAATTATAATAAAATCAGACATAACATATTATTTCATTTAATATACATATACATATCATCCATTTTTTGTGATTATGATAAGATAAAGTCACATCACTTCATGAAGGCGGTAGTCCACACGTACACGAACAAAAATATCACATTTCAGTGAGTGAAAGTGTAAGAAAAAAAGGATATGTATTATATTTAAAGACAGATAAATATTTAATTAGTATAGTAATTATTTAATGTATATCACATGTATTAATTATATTTATCCTTATTATCTTTCATGTAAAATGTTTGTGAAAAACTATTCACATCACTTCGTGAAGCAGTAGTCTTCCGTACACGCAAGTGACATTATCATATACCCTAAGGAATAAAAATTAAAAATGGTATATATGATATAATTAATCCATAGGTATAATGATTTTATTAATATTGTATATATACATTATATCCATCATCATACCAAACTGTTAGTGGTAGTAATAGAAAAAATGAATGACATCAGTTCATGAGTCGATAGTCTGGAATACACAGGAATGATGATTTTGTATCCCATTTTATAGAAGTGTATATTTTTTTAGGTAATTTACATGACATAAAAACATCTTAGTATATGTTATTTACATATTTTATTATATATTCATGCATTTATAATAATTTGAAGAGGTGGAGTATTAAATAAAATAAAATCGGTCGATGAAGAATATTACTTCTTCCTCAGGTATCCTCCTTTGGTTTACACCAAAATCATTACAAGGACGTATTTATGAAAAAAATATGTCTCATATAATTAGAGTAAGGAATATTGTGATTTATTTGAGTATGTATTTTTTTAACTATAATGGTTTTACAGTGTAAATATTAGAGAATGTGGGGTGTCCTTTTATAAGGGAGGTGACTAAAACACTTGTAATTTTTGAAAAGAAAAAGGTATACCAACGTTTCTAACATTATAAAAGGGAATTAATAGATTACTATCTATAATTATAAATTATAGGGTCTAAATATTAACATAAAATATATTTTTTACCAGTTTTAGGGTCATTTAAACCCTTATATGTTGAGTTTAACCACCCAGTGAACACATTTTTACCATAACTATGAAAAATAATTTTAATTTTTTTTACTATTTATGATGCTAAAAAATTAATTTAAAATTATTAGATAATATAAATTATTATAATTCCAAATTTAGAATACATTTTTCTAAATTTCATTCATATAATTTGAATTTTTTAATTTAAAATTAATCTTACACACGCAACGAGAAAGCGAGTTTTTCAAATAGAAAATGTTCAAAAGTTTACAAAGTTTTCAAATACAAATTCAATATTAAAATGATTATAATGATATAAATTTTATTAATATATACAATTAAAATAATATAATTTTAAAAAAAATTAAAATATAATTTAACTTTATAAATAATTTAAATGAAAAGGAAGATTTTAATTGAAATTCAGTGTTTTCACTGTTCATCCAAAAAATTAATCTTTTCAAAAAATTATAAAAAATTAACCCTAAGATAATTTTGACATTATGATTTGAAAAATAAACATTATTTTTTAAATTAAAATTTAAAAAAATTTCAAAATTTAGTTTTAATATAATTTCACAAAAAGGAGACAAAACTTCTTTCTATAAGAATACAGTTTTTTGGAATAAAATATGTTTTATTCTTATTTATTTTTATAAAAACATAAGGTTAATGTTAAATGGTTTATTTAATAAATTATATATAAATTTCATTAGAATATTTGAGCAAAAAAATTTTATTAACGCTTTTATTTTGATGAAAATAGTTTTTTCTGAAAAATTATTAATTTATTTTCAAAGAGTATTTTCATTTATAATTTACCAATCACCAAATAATTAATTATATATACATGTTTAAACCATATATTTTCATAGTATAATAAATATTATCCTTACTCTCTATTCTAATTGATATAATATAACTATCATTATAAATCATTATATTTTAATAGTATGTCATGTTTCATTTAATCTTAGTGTTTCATGTAACACAAGATAAATATAGTGTTTTGTGTAGCAAAATATATCTAAGAGATTATATTTATTTAAAAAAATTATATTTCACACAATCTTGGGGTAATACACACAAATTTTATTCACATGTCGATAGGGACATCGGGGCACTAACATTCACATACTCCCTTGATAATAACGGTTCTTATCGTGAGGATAATAGTTAGACATCTCTGAGATCATGATACCCATATTGGCTTCTACATATCAATAATGATATCTTCTTTGGAACCCATTGAAACAATTGGGTCTAATCAATGAACTAAAGATAGATAAAGGGCCGCATACTATGAGTAATCTTTAAAATCCGTCCTTAGCTTGAGTTTCCAACTAGTCCAGGCACCTTTGGATATCATATGAACAATCCCATCATGTATCATTATTTATTTATAGTATCAAAAGTACCGCCTAATACTTATAATCCATAAATCCCTTTTCATTGGTTCATATTCCCCCATTATCCCACTATTACAGCATGCATCATTTTGTGTCATGAATTTTACAGGGAATTTGAAATTTTTATCCAATGGAAAATCCATTTCGAGAACTAGGTAATGAACTAAGATGTTTACAATGTGAACATATTTATGAAGTGTTTTTTGAAATTGAAGGGAGATCGATTGAAAAATATGAGCTTAGGTTACTAGTGTAGGGGTTCAAGGGGGTTTGGATACATCTGTAACCACTAGATAGATAGTATGGTGGGAAGTAGCCATGTTACCTATCCATACTCATTGTCCTGATAATGAGCTAGAATTGGGAGGCTGATGGACGCTGATAGGCCTGCCAGCAGTTCCTTTTGGGTACTTGTTTATTAAGGGTCATTTTTTATTTTTGTACATTAACACCCCTAATTATTATTATTAATTGATCAAATTTTTGTATCCATTCATCCAGGGCCTTCTATTCTCCTCCCTCCATGAGTTATCCTTAATGTGGGGGGTTCTAGGTGAAATAATATTGAATTCGAGTGAGATCATCCATTATTCATCAATTATGTCTCCTTTATTCCTCATATGAAAGTGGATCAAAGTTTTTTTCATCTTGGATGATTCTTATTGTAAATTATTTCCCCTAAAAAGAATTTTATGTCTCAATTATACTTTAATTATCACCCTTATTGATCACCTTAATCATTAATTGATTCTTAGAAATGATCTCTATTAGAAAACTGGTTTAAAATTTCAGCATCCCATAATGGAATTTTCAATGGAAATGGGAATTTGGATTGTAATGTCAATAGGATATCCTATGATGATGAAAATGATCCTTTTTTAGGAGATTCATTTATGGTAGGTCCCTTGGTGTTCCTTCTATGGTTTTTATCTAATTTGAGTTGGATTGACCCTCATAATATGGAATTGAATTTTTCTTTTTTCATACCATTGGATTTGGATTGTTTCGGGAGTGGCTGAACTCTATTAGATAATGTTGTATCTAAGGTACATAACATGGTTATTTTATTTTAATGGTTTTGATTTAATTATATTAAATTTTACATTGTTTTATTTCCATATGATAGGGAATTTTCGTGGAGTGATGTGGAAAGGGTTTTGTGAACCATCCATGGGTGGTTGGTCATGGTTATAGAAAAGTGGTAATTCCCTATAAGTATTTTGTAAAATTTTCTTTTCTCCCTTGGTTAAAAGTAGTCTTGTAATCATTTAACTATTTATAATTTAGTTCTAATTATATAATTTGGAATGCTTAGGTATGATTTAAAACATCATGGTGATTGATGGAGGGTGAATTTAAATGGAATACTCAGACAAAGTAGTTGGGATTTTCTTAGATGGGATATTTCTCCATTTTGAGTTATGTAATCCTATGTACTATACCCTATGGTATTATTCATGTTTATTGGAATGTGATATGAGGTTTTCCACCATTGATGAATGATCCTTATTACATATTTTTTTCTATCAGTAACATTTAATGATTAAATAGTTAATGATAATTAATTCATCATTAATTAAAGAAACCTTGGCTAATATAACTAAAAAACACCAAGGACCCTAATAGAACCTTGTGAACTGGCTTGATGTTGGTCATTAATGGGCAAGGATTTGTAAATAATTACTTCTTTATATTTCATTGACCCCCTTTGGTTTTTTTTTGTACTAAATGAGATCTAGATCTCATGATACCATGTTTGATGCCTAATCACATGTCTATGTGTGTGTGTGTCTTATGAGACTATGTCCGATGCTTGGTCACATGTGTGTGTGTGAAACCTTGAGAATATATTTGATTCTTGATCACATGTTTGTTCATATTTAGCACATGATACCATGTTTTATGCTTGATCGCATGTGTGTGTGTGTCACCTGTGATACCATTTTTGATGCTTGATCACATGTGTGTGTGTAGCCTATGACACCATGTATGATATTTGATCACGTGTGTGTGTACATGTATCTATTATGAGTTATGGTGATGTGTTACTACCTATTAATATATATGATCTTCCCTATGTTTTTATATATCTTATTTCCCTTGGATGCATTATACTAGTATTATATTATATGTGGACCAACATGATATGACTACCCCTTAGTTAGGGAGTTCACAAAAATTGTAATAATTATGAAGATATACCTAAATACATGAGAGGTACATGAAGGCCTTGAGACCAAACCCATGATAGAAGTGGTGGGAAATGATGGTGATCTGGCCTGACTCGAGGAATAGCTAGGATACGATAGCCTTAAGGAATGACCTATGAATGCCATGAATTAGGAAATATTATAGTCTATCCCATGAAAGATATAGGGTATGATGACTGTATATACTGACCCTTCTTATATTCCTTGCAACTGTATTGGGATATCCATTTTTCTCATAGCTAATTCATGATTCTATAGCCTCGTATTTATCCTTTATAGAACTAAGACGAAGCTGGTACGGTCAAGGTTCATGATAGCTTGGTTAGCGCATGAACTCTTGGTATATGTGTGGTTGTTAAAAACTTATTCCTTTTTTATTATCTAGTATTATTGTTTGGATTATGTTCTTTCTCTATACATATTCTATAGAGCTTATCAAATGAATGTACACTTTCTTTTTACTGGTTGGGTATCAGACCATGTTAGTGGTGTCCTACCGAGTTGTACTCACACCCTGCTCGAGCGACCATGGAACATGGGTACTTCAATACCCCTGACTTTTTTCTGGTATTGGGATGAGGGATAGATTTGATTTTTAAGTTAGATGTATCTATATGATTATAGATATTAGAGGAGGTGAGGTCTGGATTTGGGTATAGAGTCTCCTTAGACTTTTATTATTTTTCCACATTGTACTTTTGATCAGTCTGGTGGGTGATATGTGTCCATGTATTCAAGTTTGAGTATATTATTTTCAAATTAAGTTATTACTAATGGTATATTATTATAATCTATGTACTCTAATTTTTTTGTTACATGTTGGGTTATTTTTCTTATGATTTTTCACTCTGATTGAGGTTATAGTCTCCCCATGATCCACTTTATACCCTTGTTACTAGTCGGAAGCCTCTTTAGTATAGGTAGGCATGACTATGGTCATTTGAAAATTTGGATAGGACCTAGTGATTCAGGTAGGTTTGTTACAAAATAATATTATATCCTTTATTTTTTACCTAATTTGGGAAGTTTTCAGACAAGAGATGTAAGAATGGGTTGGATGTTAGGGTAAAACTCAATATAGTGCATTACAAAAAACATTTTTTGAGGGAAATCCAAGTTATTAGGGAATGATATTGGTGTTCATGGTTTATTCTATTATGGTTATATGATTTCACATATTATGATGAACATGGATTTCATGTTTTGATATTTCATATGGTTTTGACACTTGGTCATATTTTCAAGATGCATCATCTGCATTATAATAAAAACATATATTTCATGTGATAAATATATGTCTTCTGTGTGATTTTGTCATGAACTGACCCATTGAAAACCATCCTTGGATGATTATAAGCTAATATTTAAACCCCAATCCCATGTCAAATGGTTTAGAGGCTGGAGATAAGCACTGAGCAGGCAAGTCACAGAAATGGGAGGCCTTATCCTAATGTACCTTTACACATGAATACACCCAACTCCATGAAATAGTGTAGAGATATAATAAATAATACCTATAGGGTAAACAATTCATGAAACAACCTCTAGTAGATAATCTGTAGTGTGATATAAAAATATTTGAGAATTTAATGTGAAAAATACATGCCTAAAAAAGAAGGTAAAAGAGGTCCAAAACTGATAACAAATGAAATAAGGAAAATAAAAGAGATCCCAGCTCACTATCTTCCTGAATGACCACCAAACACGATCATCACATCGAAACACTACTATGAACCAAAAATACAATGTCCACCACGGTCACTGCCAATCTCCCTAATATCTACATAAGGCATGACATATGAAAGTAATTCCCATATAGGGGTGAGTATAAACATACTTAGCAGGACACCCTAAAAACCAATATAAGAGAAATAGAATAAAAAGAATAATATCAACCCATAATTCAAAGAATAAAATGAAACCCAACATAAAAAATGATCATAAATAAAAATCCTAGTTTAAAAGAGAGGAATATCATTATACACATCAAGATAAGGATGAAGAGTCTTCCTACATCTCAAAAGGTCCCATATGTGATTCCCATCACCCCATGAAATCTCACAAGGATATGAATGGAGGGTTTTCTCCTCTCTACTGTGTACTATGACTGATGGAGCAAACTCTATTAGTGGACTTTATTCCCACTAGATCTCGACGATGGGGGAGTAACACTTTGTATATAGTGTAAATTCACCCACTATAGTATGGTGGAGTACAAACTCTACCTATATATAGGATATGGGGAACATGTACCATACTGAATCAAGGGAGTTCAAAACTCAGTATCAATCTTATGATCAAAACTATTCACTTCCATTAGTTATGCATTGCTAAAATGAGAATCTTTATCCTGTCATATTATATCATACCACTGATACTAAAAAAATTCCATCATCACACCCTAATTATAATTCTTCTTAGAATAGAATACTGATGTTCCTAACTCTTAGTCGTGAATAAAGTGATATGTAAAGTAGGAGATTCTAGAGGAAGTACATAGAGTCTGGATCAAGGAATATAGCATTTGGTACCGCT
This sequence comes from Viscum album, assembly GCA_963277665.1. Classification (NCBI taxonomy): domain Eukaryota; kingdom Viridiplantae; phylum Streptophyta; class Magnoliopsida; order Santalales; family Viscaceae; genus Viscum; species Viscum album. The sequence goes on along the minus strand of OY728142.1, from coordinate 124,099,430 downwards.
GATGTACCTGCGCATATTACTTCATAGACATAGCTTATTCATCCATGTTCCTATACACAGAATGTCTCTAAATGTATAGATTATGTCTAATAACCTTGGGTCTCGATCATGTTCTCCCCACATAGGGCTTTGCTACTTTGGTAGTATCACATGTCGTGTGGGATCATCCACATGGTATGTGATATTTAAATCAGGTAAAAACCCTAGCCACTGCATGAAACTGAGAAACATAGTGTGTGTGTGTGTGTGTGTGTGTTCAACAAGATAACATGTCATGTAGTTTGGATTTTCCTAGAAACTCCATCTTCCTCTAGATTTATTTCCATGTCTATCGATCCTACTACAAGACTTACTTTAGGCTCAACCAAACTACCAAAAACATAGGAATACTCCTTCAATCATTTATTCTCAGCCTCTGGTGGATGGAAATCAGAACTCTCATCTCCCGAGAATGGAATGACATGCCTCTTGTCACCAAATGGGGTCCTGATCCCCGAAGCCAAAAAATTTTATCCATGGTTCTACCTTGATTAATCGATAAACCATCGATCCCAAGTTTGTTCTAATAACCATTATAAATCTAGAAGTTTAATAATAATCTAATAGATCCATGAATTTTGAATATTTGGACCCATGAGCCAATGATGAATAATGTGAAGAAAGAAGATGAGATAGGTGCATTAGAAAATATTATCATTGTCCATTATGAACCCAGCCAATGATCTTTATAAAGAAACCCAAAATTTAAAATAAATTGGACAAATGAAAAAAAAATATTAGGATCAAGAATTCTAATTAAAAAATTTGGTCCATGTACAAAATTTGATTCAATAAATGAATAATATTTTCAATACATGATCAATAAAAAAGAATATAAGGGAGGGAATCAATAAAAAATAATGAGTCATACCTCAAGAAAAAAAAAATTATAATTGATTAATAACACATTTTCTAGATATTTCATTTAATATTCTACTATGTTCGTCATGTGACCCATGAATCTCTTTAATTTTTCATCATCGATCCATGATCTTGATCACTTCAACACCAATGGTGGCCCTCCTCATCCTCCTCTCTAATATCCCAAGGTTATACATATAGTCCTAGGGGTTTTCTATAAATGATTATTTATTAAGTAGTGGGAAAGGTTTCTCATTTAATAAATTAAATAAATTAATCAATTTATTAATTTAACTAACCATCCAATGACTTCACTTCAATGGAATGTCCAATGCTGACCAGACTTATATTTTGCCTAGGGTAAGCCCCACATTTTGGATTCAACTATGGTCTCATATTTTCTATCTAATATTCCAGTCAATGATAGAACCATTAATCAAAAAATATTATGAGTGTGTGATTTAATATATATATATATATATTATTTTTCATATATATAATATATTAAATATATATAATATTTTTAATATATTAATTCTGGTGTCTTGTGAAACTAGTAACATCGCTACAAATCTATGGAAAAACCTAGAAAATTATATACAAATATTCAAAGGTTAAAACTTTAAAAAATGGAGTTGGTACATTCTATCCACTATCAAGGATTTTCTCTCTAAGAGAACACAAGATGAAAAAATGTGACAGTATTGAGCCTGCATCTGGCTATCTCACTCACCAGGGCTCTATTGAATGTTCCCATTCTTCCAAATTACCCAAAAAAGTGGAATGGTTCTCCTATAGTGGATCCTCCCATGTTGATCCTTGATTGTCACTAGGTACTCTAAGAAGGTGGATCCATCCTCAATATCCATCTCACCACAGTCAATAACATGTGATAGGTCATTCACATATCTCTTTATCTAATATGCATGATGGAATCATGGACTTGGTCTAACTATAGGGGTAAGTCTAAGAGGTATTTGTAACTTTCTGGTTCTTGGTGCCACCCAAAGGTGCCCCGTATCTGATTTTTCACATGGCATCAAGCGCATTTCCTCGAATGCCAGATGATTCTGACCAGATGTGAGGCCTTGGGTGTTATAGTGGATAAAATATTCCCCCATTGGTAGAGTAACATAGAATAAACAAATAGTAAATGGTAACTGAAACAGTAATACCCTACAACAAGTAAACAACAGAAGACTAATAATAAATAAACAACAGGAGCACATATATAAATGATGCATGTCACATATGTCAAGGAAAGCATCCAAATAGTTCCAAATGCTAGAAATAAAACACTAAGACCGATTACTAAAGGAACAAGTAAACTCCAGCTGCATCGCAAGCCTCAACAGGGTCCTATACTCTCCATCTCCAACAGAAATCAAGTACCTGATAAAGAAGGGTGCTTTCTGTTATTTATACCTGCAACCATATAATATTTTTGGACTAAAAAGCATGACCCAAACAAGATGTGGGATTAATTCCCATAGGCAACCACCAAAATATTTGTGCCTAACTATCAGTGAATATATATATAGCAGGTAATATGAAGAAATGAAGAAATAAACAAGAAAGTACTCAAAATTAAACAATTCTAAAGTTTTCAATTACATTCATTTATATTTGTTAAGTATTAAATTCATTAAATAACACAACATCAAGATCTAGCCTAACCTCTATATCCCCCTGTATAAAAATAACAAAATAGACATCTCTAAATACCACTTAACAATCAAGAAATATAGAGTCCAAACTTGTGCTCTATCTTGGAAGACTTGTCACAGTCATACAAGCATTCATAAAAACCCCTCTGGGAAAGTTCTCACAGTCTAATCCTCACAGGTTCAACATATCACCAAATCAATAAAGAGTAGTATCCCTATGGGAAAGATCACACAGTCTAACCTTGTTGGTACCACATAGCACAAATCATTTAAAAATGACCACTCAGGTAGCTCTCATGGTCAATACCCCCTTGGTCTGCATTATAATGACCCCCTGGAAGCTCTCACAATCAATGGCCTATGGTCCAAAATTTATTTAATACCAACCATCTGGCTAGATCTCATAGTATAACCCTAGTTTTCAATGACCCACATCATCTCTCATAGTCAATACCTCTAGTAAATAATAATAATAATTCATAATTAAAAGACCCTACTTCGGAAATCTCTCACAGTCAATTCCCCCTTGTCATACTTTTATAATACGAAACACATGCTTTTTATATAAACAAAAACTCTATCCTACCAACACTAGTCATGGAATACAAAGCATCATAACATGCTTTCTAGACCTAATGGCCATAACCAAAACAAACATGGGAAACAAATCCATAAAATAGGTAGTAAACCATATTCATAATTAACAACCCTTTATCAATCAAAAAAACATAGAAGGAATTAAATAGGGTTAAATTCCAAAACACACAATATCCTAAACATGGGTATTTGGAACTTTTAGAATATACAATACAAAGACAACCACAGAAATTCACAAACCACCTACCTCAATGTCGTATGAAAAACACTCTTGAATGTTGGCCCTTGAATCATCCTAGAATGATAAGGATCTATGAAAATGGTAAAAATGATCAACCCTCATAAAATTAAGAGATAGGATAAATTAGGAAGAGAGGATCTAGGGAAATAGATAACTCACCAGTGGGAATCCAACACACCCGGAGGCATATCAATCAGAGCTCGGATGGAGAAAAGGGAGGACCTCAAAGATTTTCGACCATACATCACTCTCTTATATGAGACATGGGAAGAATAAGATGATTCTAGAGATTAGACGTGACCCCAATCTGGTTAATCAAATAAAAATAAAAGTACACTACATGTTCATTTAATGTACATGCCATGTACTAGCATCAACCATCCCTACTTTAGGTAGTCTTCCAGGTCACCTACATGGCCATGTACTCAGCCGTTACATGGCCAGCACACAGTTATGCAAGGAAATCAGGTACACAGCTTATTCTCAGGAGTACATGATTTTTACTCATAAAATTTCCCCTTTTCTCGTTTTTCCTAAAAAACCCAAAATAAGGATCCATACCTAAAACTAATATCCAGTTTCTTACAAGCATCCCCCCTTAAAGAAATTCATCCATGAATTTCCCTCCCAAGGGTGGTGAAAAAGAAAATTCAAACAACTTTGGCCACTGTGATCATACATCGGCTTCCCTCTCCTAAGTCTCATTATATACTCACCCATTATACCATAGCACTCATACCAAAGGAATAGATTGGCCATGGATAACCTTCATCTTGCAATCCAAAATCTACATAGGGTGCTCCTTGAAGGATGAATCCACCTCCAACTCAACCTCCTCAGGTTGAAAAACGTAAGACGGGTCTGAAAAGTAACATCATAGCTGAGAAACGTGAAAGATGACATGCACTGACCTGTACCTCTATGGTAACTAAAAACTATAGGAAATGGGTCCGACTCTCTCCAAACCCACAAATGGCATGATATATCTTGGTGAAATCATTCCTTGTCTCATATGTCCCATCCTCGGTGTGACACGTAAGAAAACCTAATCTCTGACCTTGAACTTCAAAGGTCATCTCTGTCGATAAGTATAAGATTTCTAGTGAGAATGTGCAGTACCCATCCTCTTCAAAATCCACTACACCCGGTCAGTGGTCTCCTGGACAAGACGAGGTCCCAACGTAGCTGCCTCTCCTACCTCCATCCATCATAGGGGTGATCGACATGGCCTACCATACAGAGCCTCATAATGGGCCATTTAAATATTTTCTTGAAACATGTTATTTTAGAAAAAATACACTATGCTTATATATCTCTCCCAAAACCCCCCAAAATCAAGGACACATTCTCGAAGCTTGTCCTCGAACACCTAAATCGTGCGCTTGGACTGGCCATCTATCTGGTGATGTTAAGTTGTACTCAGAAGTACCTGTGTACCCAAACCCTCTGTAGTCCCTACCAGACACGAGAAGTAAACTGGGCATCCCTGTCAGAAATGATAGAGTGAAGAACATAATGAAAATATACAATATCTCATATGTATAACCTTTCAATCTTGTCAACAATAAAGGTTTCCTTATTCATTAAGAAGTGTGAAACCTTCATGAGTCTATCAACAACTACCCAAGCCGTATCATTCCCCCAAGGTGAACTCAGCAAACTCATCACAAAATCCATCATGAAATCATTCCACTTACACTTGGTAGTGGGTAACTAATATAAAAGCCCTACTGGTTGCTAATGCTTCACCTTTACCCACTAAAATGTGGGACATCTAATAAAAAAACCAGCCACATCTATCTTTATACCTGGACACCAATACTGATGGTGTAGATCTCGATACATCATGGTGACACCAGGATGAACTACCAAAACTAAAGAATTAAATTCATGCATCATATTTTTGCATGGGCCTTCTAACACACATATGCACCAATGAAAACGCAAGACCTCATCTTCTCTTATGGTCCACCCAAGACTAGGGTCCTCTCCTAACACACTCTCTTGTAGGACTAAGCCTTTGGAATCTGATAGCTGCCTCATTCACACTCATTCTATAAAAGTAGTGGTAACAGCTATAGAAGAAATAAATGTCTTCCCTTGTCTGTCATACACCTCCAAATGCATCTCATAGAACATATCCATAAGCTTTCACTCATTGTTGGCCTCCTGAACTACCTATATCTGTGTCCTCCTTCTCAACGAATCAGACACTACATTGCCTTTCCCAAGCATGTAAGAAATCTCAAAGTCAAAATACTGAAGGTACTCAACCCACCTTCACTATCTCAATTTCAGATCACACTGAGTTAAGATATACTTAATAGTTTTGTAGTCTGTGTACACCACAAAATGATCACCCAGAAGATAACATCTCCAACAGCGTAAAGCATGCACAACTGCAGCTAATTCAAGATAATTTGTTGAGTAGTTCCTCACTTTTGGATTCAACTGTCAAGAACCATACATAATTACTACTTCCCCTTACATAAGCACTACTCCTATCATGATACCTAATGCATTATAGTAAATATTGTAACTCTGGCCCGAATCTGGAAAATTCAGTATCGGTGTGGAATTCAATCTCTCTTTCAGCTTCGGGAAAGATAAATCATAGGAATCTGTCCACCAATACTTTTCACCCTTATTAGTCAGGCCCATCAGTGGCACTACTAAGCATGAAAATCCATGTATAAATCTCTTGTACTAACCAGTAATCCCCAGAAAACTATGTACCTCAAAAACATTCCTTCGCTACTCCCAAGAAACTACTTCTCTCACTTTCCCTAGGTCAACTCATACTCCTATATCTGAGATAACATGACCCATGAAGTGAATATGGTCAATCCAAAACTGGAATTTTTAGATATTTTCATATAAATAATTCTCTCTTAGTGTACTCAAGATGATATCATGATGGATGACATGGTCGTGTCGAATGTGATAGTACACCAACATATCGTCTACAAAGGCTACCTCAAAATAATACATGTAAGGATGGAACACTTGGTTCATCAGTTCCATGAAAACTACAGGTGTGTTTGTGAGACCAAATGGCATAACCACATACTCGTATAGACCATAACTACACCAAAAGGATGTAAGAGGTATATCTGATGGTCTAATATGCAACTGATGATAACCAAATCTCAGGTCAATCTTCTAGAACACTTGGTCACCTCAACGATGATCAAAGAGATCATCAATCCATGGAAAGGGATATTGGTTATTCTCCATCAACTGTTTCAGCTTCTGATAATTCACACAAAGTCTAAGGTTACCATCCTCCTTCACAAAAAGGACAGGAAAACCCTAAAAATAAATACTAGGTGGGATGAAACCCTTTGACTGTTACTCCTCTAACTATTTTTTGTCCTCCTATAACTCTGGTGGAGCCATCCTATTAGGGGGAATGGACACCGGTGTTGATCCTAGAACAATATAAATGGAGAAATATACCTCTCACTCTAGAGGTAAACCAGAAAAGTCATCTGGATAGACATTCCTAAAACAATCCACCATTGGATGAAAGTCCATATGTGAAGTCACCTAGTCATCCAGATATAAACAAGAAATCTGGGCTACAATTATTCCAAGCCCATGATGCACGGGTCCATATCTGCTCACCTGGACATCCCATTCGTCCTTTTGTAGAAAATACATTCCCTCTGGTGACGTGAAACTCACCCTGCGGTGATAGAAGTCTACAAAGGTCTTAAAGGAGACTAAACAGTCCATTATAAGAATGAAATCAAAGAATTTCATCTCTAATACATAGAGGTCCCATAAGAAGTGACACCCACCAACCTCAAGAGGGCACTCCTTTCACTGACATACACTAATCATCCTAATCCCCAACATAGTTTCTATCATTGTAACATCCTCATAAGTAAAGATATAGAGCCCAAATCTCTCCACAATAGCAATAAATATAAAACTATGGTAAGTCGTTTTATCCAAAAGAGCAGAATCTAAAACTAAGGAAATAGAATCGAACCTCTAACTATAGAGTGTTTGGGATCCTAATCCTGCTGGTTTTTCTCCACTACAAAAGTATAACCTATACTGCGGCCCGTCCTGACTACCCGTGCGGATCCACCCAGCTGTCTCTGAAAACCTAAAGCCTGACTACCACACCCACAACTACCTATTTAGCCTGAGAGGCCTGATGAACTCTAGTTACCTAACTGATGAGAAACTAGTGGTCCTACTCCTGAACATGGAGTCATAGAAGAACCCCTATCACTTGATTAGGGTGAGAACACCAAGAAAAAACATTGAAGATGACCCATCTTTCTGTAAGCTAGTCACTCGACTTGGTCTATTGGGTAATGTGGTCACAAATTCCCACTCTTCTTACACTGGTAGCATACCACTTGACTACCTAAAGAAACATCATGTGATGACACCCTGTGGAGCTTCTTGCTATCTGTTAAAGGAGTACCATCCTTAGATGTTGAACCGCCCTGGATAACAGCTCCCAACTCCCTCATATCACACTCATTAATCAGCACTTGGTTCACTATATCCATCACTGAAGTCATCCTGAAGACATTCACCTATGATCAGATGTCATACCTAAGACCATGCTCAAAATTCTTAGCCAAATATAACTCATCACCTCCCAGAACAGGTATGATGCGTTGAAGCTCTATAAAATGATATGAGTAATCCATCACTAATAGAGCACCCTACTCTAAATTCATGGACTTTCTGGCTTGATCGGCCCTCAATGTATCTGGGTAGAAGAAATCATAGATGATCCTCTGAAACTATTCCTAATCCATATCCTGATGACATCCCGCCTGTGAGATAACATCCCACCATCACTTGGAGGAATCACATAACATGTACGCCATGAGCTTCACCCTCTTCTTTGGAGGAATCTCTAGATGCTCAAAGATAGTAAGCATGGCCTCCAAACATGACTCTACATCCATCAGTCCTCGCATCCCTTGAAAAGGTGGGAGGATTTTGTTGCTGTAACAGCCACGTCAACTCTTCCATAGACGGGGAAGGATGTGGTGCTCCTTGTAAGTTCAGTAACATCCTCAAAAATCATTCACGGAATTGTACATCAACACCTACATCTGGTATAACAGTTGGTGTTAAGACAGACATAATGGGAGGATCTTCTAGTAGTCAACAATCTATCCTTTCCAGTGTCTAGTCATCACCCTACACCTGGCGTACAACTAAAGGATGGCTCGGTGGCATGAATCTACAAGGTCAAGCTCACACCTCAGTATAAGACTATCAAGGACAACAACTTTGAAGTTCAATAAGGTAACAAGAGAAAAAAAAACATTGATGTTTTACAAAATAGGGTTACACTGCATATATGACCCCCACATGGCAAGTTACCTTAAGCTTCCAAAATGGCATGTACCTCGTACAAACCTATTTGTGTAACACCCATACACATGGCATGTTCCTCCTACAAAACGGTGTGTACTTTAATTTTCCCTCCTGTCTGAGTTCTTCTACACGGCTAGAACTATGTAGCTCTCTCATGGGTAACACTACACATTGTGTTCACCCTAGACATGGCGTGTACTAATTCAGTTCCTTCTACCCCTGTTGTTAGTCACACGGTCGCTCACACGGTAGAATCTACACAAAGTGTTCAATGTAGACATGACATGTTCTACCAAAAGTTTCCCAACCTCATGTCTCTTCTCACAGAGTCATCCATATGGTTAAACACTACATGGCATGTACAATCTAAACACGGCATGTTCTACAAGAAGTTTCCCAACCTCGTGTCTCTGCTCACACAGTCAGTCACATGGTTAAACACTCATGGTGTGTACTAACAGTACATGGAGTGTTCATAAGAAATGTCAGTTCTTCAAGAATAGAAGAACACATGGCCTGTGGTCATGACACCACACACCGTGTTTGTCTGGGTTTCTGGACAGTAGGCCTCTAAAACACGTATGAAACCCCTAAAAACTTAATTTTTTGTCCAAGGAATGAAAAATAATGACCCATGAGAGCCAATACTACTGAAAATCAAAGTTTGGATTCAAATTCCACATTACAACATGACAAAATTCAATTAAATTTCAAATATGATTCACCAAATTCTGATCCAAGAGGGCCCATAACACCTCAAGGGCCAATGTTTGGCATCCATCAAAATGTAACTTTATATATTCCAATACCCTAGGAAAATAGAAGATATTCTATCATTACATCTATCATAATAGCATGCATATCTATCACAACATATATCACAACATCATGCAATCAGTAATACACCCAAAATGGAATATCAAGAATGTGTGACATGTGATCTCTATCAGGTGCCTATATGATGCATGAGATGGAATACCCTAATCTTATCGGGTTGCGATAGAAATAGAACCTCAATAATATCAATGATAATAGTGAAAAACAATTTAATCACCCAATGGTGAAATCAAATCAGCTGTAACCACTGTAAAACAAGAAAAATATTAATATTCGAGGTAACTAGGATTTTCCTTGCACACGGGTTAGCTACTTCTAGTAATATATTATTACCGACTACCCATTCCTTCATATCTCTGTCTATAATCTCCAAACAGTAAGACAAAGCAGAAAAGAACCTGTCTATTCTACCACTTTGTAATTTCCCGGTTCCGGGTGCTTCCCAAATGTGCCTCATACCCAGTTGGTCACATGGCCTCAAGAAAATTTCCCCGAATGACATAGGCTGCTAACTAGTAGTGAGGGACTTGGGTGTGATATTGGGGAAATTATGCCCTCATTGGCCAAGTAACACAGCGGGAAAAAATAGTAAACAGTAACAGAAGTAGTAATTGCATACAAAAAACTAAACAGCAGAAGACTGATAGTAAATAAACAACTAGGGCAAATATATAAATGATGCATGTAACATATAACTAGGAAATCATCCAAACATGCCATAATGCTAAAAATGAAATACTAAACCAAAGTACTAAAGGAAAAAAAGTAAACTCCAACATCATTGCAAGTCTCAGCTTGGTCTTATTCTCTTCAGCTCCAACAACAATCAATTACCTAATGAAGAAGGTCACTTTTCCTTATCTATACCTGCAAGCATATAATCTGTTTGGGTAAAAATAACATGAAAAAATAGGGTGTGAAACGAATCCTAGTTGTCAACCACCAAAATATCTGTGCCTAACTGTTAGTGAATATATATAGCAGGTAATATGTAGGAATGAATCAATAAACAAGGAATTACTCAAAAGTAAACAATCCTATAGTTTTCAATTACATTCATTTACATTTATTAATTATTCAATCCATTGAAAATGCATCCTCAGGATCTATCCTATTTTGTGTATCCCCATTTATAACAATAACAAAATAGATGTCACTAAAGACAACCTAAAAATCAAGTAAAATCGAGTCCAATCTTGAGCTCTCGCTTGGAAGACTCTTCACAATCATACAATCATTCATAAGAAACCCTTTGGGAACGTTCTTACAGTATAAGCCCCTCTAGTTGAACATATCACCAAATCAATAAAGTAATAATAGTGACCCTCTAGGAATGCTCACACAGTCTAACCCCTTTGGTCCCATACAACACTACTCAATTACAAACGACCACCCGGGTAGCTCACACGGTCAATACCCCCTTGGTCTGCATTATAATGACCCTCAAAATCAATGCCATGTGGTCCAATATTTATTTAATACCGACCCTCTAGTTAGCTCTTACAGACTAACCCCTCTAGTCAATGACCCCCTATATCTCTCACAATCAATACCTCTGGTCAATCATAATAACAATTCATAATTAAAATACCATACTTCGGGAATCTCTCATAGTCAATTCCCTTGGTCATACTTTCATAATGTGAAACACATGCTTTTCATATAAACAACGACTCCATCCTCACAACACTAGGCATGGAAAAAAAAGCAACCTAACTTTATTTCTAGACACAATGTCCATAACCAAACTAAACATGGGAAACATCTCTATAAACAAGGTAGTAAACCTTATGCACAATCCATAACCCTTTCTCAATAAAACAAACCATAGAAGACATTAAATAGGGTTAAATTCCAAAACACACAATACCCTAAACAAGGGTATTCGACACTTTTAGCATATATAATCCAATGAAAACCAATGAAAGGAACAAACCACCTACTTCAATGTCGTATGATGAACACTCTTGAACGTCGGACCTTTAATCAGCCTAGAACGACATAGATCTATAAAAAGGGTAAAAACGATCAACCATCGAAAACTCAAGAGAGATGAGAAATCATGAAGAGTGGCTCTAGGGAAATAGAGAACACACTAGTGGGAATCCAATGCACCTGGAGATGTCTCAATCATATCTCGGATGGAGGAACGATAGGACCTCAATGATTTTAATCCATACATCACTCTCCTATATGAGACACGGGAAGAAAAAGATGCTTCTAGAGATTAGATGTGACCCCAATCTGATTAATCAAATAAAAAAGAAAAGTACATAGTGTATTCATTTAATGTACATTCCACGTACTAGCCTCAATCAAGCCCTCTTTAGGAGGTCTGTCATGTCAGCTACACGACCATCAAAGTCTTATGCATGATAATCAGGTACATGGCGTGTACTCAAGAGTACATGGAATTTACTCATAAAATTTCCCCTTTCATTATTTTTTCCTCAAAAACAACCCAAAATAAAGATCCATACCTGAAAAGAAGATCCAGGTTCTTATAGTATGAAATGTCCCCAACCCTCTATAGAATCCGAAACATCCTAACAAACCTTAGGGAAAACTTACTACCCCGACCAAATATCCAAAATCCTCCTTGTGGGGATAATCTGAAGAAGACAAGGTCTCCCTATTCAGAATCACATGGTATACAATGTTGATATTTATAACAATCCTACCAAATCTAATTATTCCTCGTATTCTCATATATCACTTGAACCTTCTCTATCATCACCTACACCAATTATAGCCTAATAAGAGATGTCTCACCATTCTCGGACTAGCACAAGGGTAACCTGTAGGATCTCCCACATAGTTCCTCAAATAGTTCCATGTCAGCAATGGAGTGATAACTATTATTATTAGAAAACTCTACTAATTTTAAGTGGAACTCACAAATCCATCAAAAAACTAATATGCAAGATATTAGTATATCATCTAAAAGCTAGATGGCCCACTTGGTTTGATCCTCTTTCTAGGGGTAAAACATTATTCTCTTCTATAATTGGGTCCTAAAGTCCATTTTCAAACCCCTCTATTTCCATGATGTGATGCTGGCATCATGGTTGGAGGTAATAATTAGGGGTAATCCATGAACCCGTATGATCTCTTATACTTACAGAATCCCCAAACTCTCAACTGAACTATTCTCTTGGATAATAAGGATGTGTGAATAATTGGTAATTCAGTCAAAAATCACCAAGATAGTGTTGTGACCTCTCGATATCTTTGTAAGCCTTATAATAAAATCCATTTATATGTCACCCCACTTCCATTTTAAGATCTCAACAGTTTGAGTTAGACCCACTAGAACCTCATGTTAATACTTTTCCTATTGACATGTAAGTCATCAAGAAACAAACTCAGTAATACTCAGTGTCATGTCATCCCAAAAAAATTAATTCCAAATATAATTGTACATAATTTTCATACCCATATGTACCACAAAGGAGGAGGTATAAAACTCCATCACCACCTGCACACACAATGTAAGTGTAACTACCATCTGTCCCTTGAAAAAGATAATAGTCTCCCCACCTTTAAAAAATTGATATGGTGAATCTCCAAAGGATATTTGTTCATATAGAACTAAAAAATTTACATCACCAAACCGATCCCCTCTCATATGATAAATAAGTGGTGGAGTCAACCCCATCGACAGTGGATATGTTTTCCCTCCCTCCTCTATTAAGGTAATACAAAAAGAGTCCATTAGATCCAACACCTCCTCTACCAAGAGAGAATAGTATTTGTTACAAAGGGAACCTTATACCCCATTTACCTTCTATAGTGTATAGATTATCTCCTATTCATATTCATGTGCATCTCCAATTGATTCCTTTTCCTCCTATTGAGGTCTCTTTTGGTTTTGATGTACTAGAGACTCTTGTAATGTGAATAAAAAACAAATTTATAGTCCAAAAGATAATGTCACTGCATCATTAAAATGAATAATTCTACTAAAATACCAAGTCATGGGGGACATATTTATTAATGAGGAGTATAAAATACATTAAAACATAATAAATAACTACTATATTCTATATCAACATTCTTCTGACCCCATCTCCAGTGGCATCATAAAAAATTACGTACTTGACTCCCTCCTCTGGAAGTCTCAACCAAAGAGCACTTGTCAACCTCTACCTCATCTCCTCAAGGTATCTATACCACTTCTCAATCTTGGAAAATGGATACCTCTACCATGTCAAAGAATTCAAAGGGAACACAATATTAAAAAATTCTTCCATGAAACATTAATAGTACACTACAACCTGATGAAGCTCTACACCTCATCCATGCTCTTGGATGGATCCCAAGTGAGCACTACATCAGTCTTTTTAGAGTTCACTGTTTCACCCTAACTAGAGATGAAATGACCCAGAAAGTGAACCTCTCAAATCCCAAGATGACATTTTGAGAGATTACCATATAATTGGGGCTCCTAGATTAAATCAACGTCTATCATGGAATTCTAATTATGTTTATCCTTAGATGACGAGTAAATGGGAATGTCTTAAATAAATACAACCTTGTAGAAGTCTAAGAATAGGATGAATATTTAGTTCACAAATTTCTGGATCATAAAGGGGGAATTAATCACACCAAAAAACGTCACCAAGAAATCATAATACCCATAGATACATCAGAATTTAATATTCTTAATATCATCCTCATGAACCCTTAACTAATGCTTTCTAAACCTCATATCAATATTTAAGAATCATCGCGTATATTTAAACAATTTAAATGGTCATCAATCCCAAAAAAGGTACTTTTTCTTGATCATAAACAAATTCATGATATGGTAACTAATTCATAGCCTCAAACTCTCATCCTAATTTTAAAAAACAACACTGGAGTAGCATCGGGGCACACTGGATCTAAAAAAACCCTTATTATAAAGATATTCCAACTTCACTCTCAACTACTAGATCTATCCATGGACTATCTAATATGTTATATAATATATCAATGATTTCCTAGTGTATAGGTCAATATATATGTTGATATACCACCTTAGCGGTAGCCACAAAACAACTTTGGGAAAGACATCCCTATAATCCTACACTACTTCTAGAATCCATAGGTTTGAAGATCCCACAACACCAAGGGACAAAAATTCACCCTGATGGGTGATAGGTTATAGTTTCCTACTCATAATCCCCATCCATTATGCTAATAAGTAATTCCTAGTAATAAAAGAGAACCTCGTACTATCAGCCTATATGTATCTAATTCTCCACTAATTACAGTCAGTCTAGGAATTCACTGAAGAAAAAAAATCCTTACATAGAATGGTATCAAAAGGTTTTATCACAATAACCAAGTGTTTCCATATAAAATATTCCCCAAAGAGCACCATCTCAAACTATTTCATAATGTAAAAATTAGAATAATCACTCCTTATTCAAACCTCTAGCCACAACTGATAAAAGTAAAATTATATAGGAAGATCTAGATATTATATAAGTGGTATGGAAATGATATAATTAATTGATATTATGTATACAATTATTGGAGATAAATTAGATAATTCATATATAATACCTAAAATCATATCATGTGCAGTCCGGTCATATCACTCTATAGCCTGCAACTAGCCATGTCCTCTATTTACCTCCTTATAATCCTTATCTGGTCCACCTTGTGGTATTGGTGGGTGTAGCTCATAGTGTTTCCCTCTACCTGTAGCTCATCCTTTAGGAGTTTTTCCTACCCCTATATCTGCTCCACCTTCATGGGGGATCCATGACCATTCATGGGATATCCCTAATCATGAAGTTACCTTCTATGTGGAGACCAATCCACTATATTTCCATTGTTTGCAACATGTTGTTTCAGGTAATCCTTAGCCATGTGACATTTCCAATCGTAATCATAGCATATCCCATATTCAGGCTAATCATCACCCTTTCATGATCCTTGG
The DNA here is from genome assembly GCA_963277665.1 of Viscum album. NCBI lineage: Eukaryota > Viridiplantae > Streptophyta > Magnoliopsida > Santalales > Viscaceae > Viscum > Viscum album. The sequence goes on along the minus strand of OY728142.1, from coordinate 124,083,898 downwards.
GTTACATATTTTTTAGTTCTAATTACATGGATTAATTTTACTTATGCACTGATTCCTTGGATACTGATTCCCACTATATTTTATAGACAACATAGCTAAATGATTCTCGGTGCCTCCTCCAGTTCCCTGATTCCCCTGGTCTATTAAACTCTCTATCTCTAAGGAATGATCCAACTCTCTAAAAAATGGGAATTAAAAAATATATCCCCTATCCTAGATGTCCTTTCAAAGGCCCTACTCAAAATTTGGTTAAAAAATATCTATCTCAAACTATATCATAAGAGTAGCATGTGAGGTGTTTAAACCTTGATGAAAATTGAGCAGTTAGAGTATCCCTCTTCTGCAGCTCAAGAGGCTTCTAGATCTTTATAGTGGACAAGATTGAAGAATAATACTCATCATGGAATAAGAGCCCAAAGTATTTCCTCAAGGTCATCGTTATATCATGGTTCTAAGTGATAAATTCCCATTAATTCCAATATTCTCTATAATAAGGCTGATTATGAACATAACCATTTGATCATTTGAGGTCTATAAAATCCTAAAAACAAGAACCATGATCTCGATAAAATATTATGTTCTTGAGGGTCTTTCCTATGATGAAATTGAAATGGTATCTATCACTATAACTCATTAAACATGATAATATTTTGCACATTATCTCTCTAGCCCCAAGATCTATCAACTACTCAACATGAAAATGATAATCCACATGAACAACTGGAGGTGGGTCTACATGCTAATAATCATATTGAAGCACATCTATATGCTTTCCTAGAGAGAAAACCTAAATACTATATCCCTATACTGAGGCCTCATCACTAAATTGGTCATCATCACAACCTTGTCTTGAAATACTTTCTAGGTGTTATCATAGAGGTATCCTGAAAATTTACAATATGTATCATGGTTAGATAAGAATATATGGAGATCTAGATCAAGAAGTACATGGGATCCAAAATATTCAATACAATATGTTTTATGTAGGATTAGTTTATCTATAATTAGTGCTCCAGTATACCGAGTCAACTAGCATGTGTTAGAGTCGTGTTGTATAAATATGTCAGCCACTACACCACCACTTGGTTACATAGCATGAGAGATAAACTCAAGATACATAATTATTGTTTCTGTAAGTACTAAAACCAAACATCATGGAACCAGAAACTCTAAGCACCATACCTAGGATATACCTACTCTAATACCACTCTTCCATCACCTGGCCCACTAAGGCCCTATCTAGGTTGGAATTAAGCTAAGAGTGACACCACAAGCCCACCTCTAATAGGTCTGGAGCATGATAAAATAATTGAGTAGGAATATAAAATTAATGGGAGGCCTCAGCCTAATTTATCAACACACACACAACTCTATATAACAGTGAAGATATATAATTACCAAAACCACATGGGTGAAATAAATGCTTGAAACAAAATTTTGGATATAAATCAGAGTGTGAAATATAATCATATAATAATATAAAATTGAAAAATACACACCCAACCATGAATAAGTGAAAAGTTGTGACAACCTAAAAAACAACTGAAAAGGGGGGAAATGTAAGAGAGCCCCTCTCCCAATCTCTTTGACTAACAACCGAACACAATAAATACCTCCATGAACAATTATTGCCTTTGGATATTAGGTCTACCAAGGACATCACCAATATTCATATCATCTATTTAAGACACAAAACATGTAAGAAAATCCCATGCAAGTGTGATTATGAAAATAATTTATAGGAATCCCCAAAAACCAATATGGAATCAATATAATAAAAATAGTCTTCTCAACCCTAAGTCAAAGAAGAAAATGAACCCCAAAATTAGATATGATAATAAATATAAAACCATTTTTAAATAGAGGAATCTCAATTTATACATCCAATTAAGGATGGTGAGTCTTCCTGCAGATCCAATGGTCTCATATTTGATACCTAGAAACCTGCAAAACCTCACAAGGATCTGAATGGAGGTCCATCTCTTCACTGCCCCATACTATATATGAGGAATTATACTCTAATATAAGACCTTTTCCCCATCAGATATTGATAATAGGGGATTACCACTCCATCGATTAAGTACTTGATCCCTATGTAGTGCGAGGGAGTACCGACTCTACCTATATATAAGATATAGGTGATCCATGCACTATTGATTTAGGGGAGTACCGACCCCAACATCATTATGATGATCAAAGAGAAAAAATTTCATTGGATAAGCATCACTATAAGTAGTATCCCACTCGTATGACCTTTTATTTCATCTTTGATGCTGAAATAAAGGTCACCATCATGTCTTATGTGGAATTATACATATAATGGGCTACTATTGGTACCAAATACCATCCCTAAAGAAGGAGATACATAAGGTAGGAGATTTTGGGGAAATTAAATAGTGTGTAAATCCGGGAAAAAAATTTATAGTACCACCCATGAACCTGGTCATGTTATTTCTGGATACGGATTATCTTTCCATGTTTCTTTATACAGTGTATCCCTAGAGTTACATGGTGTGATTGATCACCTAGATTCCCTTCTATGTTCTACCCATACAAGTCCCAACATCTCGAGTAGTATCACGATATGTGTGGGCCAACCTACATGAAATTTTATATTTATGTTTGTCCAAAACCCTATCTTTCATGTGAAACTAAGAAATACAGTGTGTGATTCTTTGGATTACAAAGTGTGTAGTCAATATTTTCACAAAAAATAAATATTATTCCCAATGTCTTTCTTATACCACTAATCCCACCACAAAAATCAAAATAGGATAACCCAAATTGCTAAAATAAAAGGTAAAATCCTTTGATCATCAATTCCTGATCTTCAATGGCTAGATATCAGAATCCCCATCATCTGAGCATGTTCTTTTGTGCCACTCATCACTAAATAGGGCACCAATCCTCAAAACTATCATTTTGTCTATTGTTACACATCAATGCATCTTCAAACTATCAATACCATGGTTGTTCACATATCCTTTGTGAATATAGAGGTTCTATCATAATTAAATTATTTCGAAAATGGTGAATTAGTAACCCCATGGGCCAATGATGAAGAACGCGAAGAATGGGTATGTGAGAGGAATATTATCAAACTGACATTTTCATTGGTCATTGTGAACCCAGCCGAATATATTAATCATGGAAACCAAAAATCCCAAATAAATTTGTGAAATGAAAAGATATGATTGGGATAAATAATTCTAATTAAAAAACATAAGTCATTGGAAAATAAGATTCAAGAAATTAAGAAGATATTAAATCCATGCTCAACAAACAAGAAAATTCGAGGAGAAATTCATAAAAAAATAATGACCTTATATCTAGAACTCATCTATCATAGGTTAAGAACATGTTAAATAGGTATTTTGTTGAATATTACACTTTTTTTCCTTCATCCCATGAATTTATTCAATTGTTCATCGATGATCCAAAATCATGATCTCTTTAATTCCAATTGTGGCTCGACACCTTATCCCCTATAATTATAAGGGTTAGGTGGATAACCATGGGGGTTTACCAAAATTTAAAAATTATAGATGAGGATTATATTTTTAAAATTTAATAAATTATATAAATTAATAATGTAATTCATTTATTACACCTTCTAATCACTGGACTTTAATGTAATGTTCGACGTTGACCAAACTTATATAGAACCTAGGGTAAACACTACATTTTGGATTCGACTGTGGTCTTATATTTTCTGTATAAGGTTCTAAATATAGGAAAACCATTAACCCAAAATAACACATGTGTGTTATTTAATATATATATATTATTATTAATATATTAATTGTGGTGTCTTATGACACCCATAACGCCATTATAACTCTGAATAAAACCCCAAAAATTATGTAAAAATATTCAAAGGATTAATATCTAACAATCATAGTTGTTAAAAACTATACTGATGATTAAGGACTCAACTTTTTAGTTTAAAAAACATGTACTATGTTTTTACATATGTGTTCTTGATGACAATCTGTTCAGATGAACCCCTATGCATGTATACATTTTATAGTAGGTCATGTGAGACTACGGTGTGGTTCACATAGAGAGAAATCTAGGCAGTGATGATGAGGAAGTACATCTATACATGTATGGAGTAGTTTACCATGGTATTTTATCATTGAGTATTAATTACCTTAGTAAGTACTTTTTGTCTGAGTATCCATTAGATAGGTCTAGTTAAATTGAGGTGTCTTCTATAGACTATATGATGTTATTAATGTAGAACTTAGTGTCATTATATTTAACCAACCTAAAATCTATGACTCCTCTATGTGTATATTCTATGGGGGAATCAATCATAGAATATTTGTGGATATGTTCCTAGGTGATGTTCCATGATTTTTTATCTATAGTGAGTGTAAGGACCTAAAAGGGTATGTTTGATCAATGATAGGGGAGGGGGTGAAACTGTGATATTTTCTTTCTATAATTTATTTATTATGAAAAAAGGACTTCTCCTACTATTAAATATATGCAATTTTTTTTAAAACAAGAACACAATAACATTCAATGGGAATAAAATAATTTACATGTTTCACTACTTAGCAAGAGATTCTAGGCCTTGGAATGGTTTGGAATTAATGAAATACAACAAAATCCACTGGAAAATAATTCTTTTTATTTTATCAAAGAGGGTATGTAATATCCTACCACTTTCACTTCACTATTACCAAACATACAGTGCATGTTCTCTCTACAAAAATAAGATATAAAAATGATGTTGTAACAACTTTTAGAAACATTCACTAACAAGATCGGTAGTTGTCATTGTGCTTCTTGTTATTCTTCACTATTTCTCTTCTTGAAAAATTCGTATTCTTAAATTTCTTTCTCAGTAGAAAGAAATAACTTCCACCTTGTACTTACATATAAAAACTCTATTTTTTTACTGTTCGTATAATTTCATTGTCTAATATTTCTGTCCAAGAAACATTATCTAGTGACTTATAAAAATTGATAAATAATTCTTACCCTTTGTTTGTCCAATTATACATGATATAAATGTTTTTACAGTGAATTCCATATATTTCCCTTGATAACAAATTTTCTATTAGAAATCAACTTCTTTTTCTTCAAGCAAGAGATTCCTTGGTTGGAAACATTAATGTTTAGACTTTCACTTTCAGATTTCATCTAGTATCTTGGTATGAAATAAAATCTATAGAACTTTAAATTTTGAATGTTTCAATATTAAAAAAAACTTCATATAGTACTTGGATCCTATTTGTAGATATTAGAGTAGGATAAATATCCAAATTATAATTTTAGGTTCCCTCTCAATTAAAAAATTTAAATTCAAATCTTCTTTTCAATACAATTCACTCAAAAGATTATCAAGGATTCTAGAGTATTCTTGAAGCATCTCATTAACTCAACTATCCACTCTCTTCAACAATATTCATTTAACATCAGTCAGAATCATGTATTTCCCTCATATTACTTTTAAAACGATAAACTATTATCTATTCTTCAACACATTTATTATGTTTATAGAAAAATTTTAAATAAATTTTGAACCATTAAATAATTTAACTGCTGAAATTTTTTATGATAAAATATTATATAAAATATTCAGTTCAGTAGGACTTCATTCAATTCCATTCTATTTATTTGTATGACAACTTAGAAAAATTTCCTCTAAACAATTCCTACTTCTAATAAATGGCATAAAAAAACTCCATTTTTTGAATTGTTATTCCAAACACTATCTGATGATCTTCATAAAAAATTAACCATCGAATCATTTTGATCCAACATCATCTTCAAAACATCATAAAAGTTTTTATAATATACATTATACGTAAAAATTATCCACTAAACGTAATCTAATGACTGTTTCTTATTGGACTGCATCCAATTTGGAATTCATCCAATTTAAAAAAATTCTATTTTAGACATCACATAATTTTTAATTCATACCATTTGAAATTTATATGATTTTTTCTTCTTCAAATTTGGACTTCATATGATTTGAAATTCATATGATGACATTCTTTGTCTTCTCCCCTTTACTCACTATCAACATTTTTTAGATTGAAATTTTTTTGAATCATCAAAAAAACTTTCCTCAAGGAAACCTCTAACTGATATTATTTTTTTGGGGAATTCATAGAACATCTATAGTACTTCATAGACCAAACTTTGTACATACAAATGAATATCCACCCCCCCCCCCCCCCCCGAAAACAATTATTGGATAATGATATATTTTATAACTCAAGATGTTGGAACTACAAAGAATATAAAATCATATCTGTATATGATTTTCACCAAAAACATTTTTTGATGATTTTATAAGAAAACGATAACCAATCAACACATTTCTTATACCCAGAAATCTTCATCCATAATAGTTCATCTGATTCACATTTTAAAAAAATATTATTCTTTATTTTTTCTAAAATTATTAGAATGTTTAACAAATATTGATGATTTATATTTTACCATGAAAAGATAAAACGTTCTTAAAATCATTTATAACAACTTATAACATCTTCGAAACACAATCAACCAACTTTGTCCCAAAAATCACCCACTTTGTATTTTTTTGTCCACTAAGGAATATAAATCATTGAAACATTTTAACCCATATAATGGAGAATGTATCTAATGATTCAAATCCTTTTTGATTGTACTTATTGTGGGAAACAATAATCATTGAAAAAAAACTACATGCTTTATATAAGTAGTGACTTAAGATACTTCTTCATACACATCACAAGAAAATTATTTTTCCACATGAAACTTAAATCACAAACACAACTTCAACCTATAAGAAACATTTTTCCCATATTCACATCAAAAAACTATGAAAACTGTTCACATATTCACACCTGTTGAAATCATATCTTATCCATTTTATAGTCACCCCCAAAATAAATTGTTTTCTAAAAAGGTTAAGCACATACCAATGGATCGATTTATGTTACAATATTTTTCTAAACCTTCATAACACTATTAAAATAAAACATCTAGATAATTTGGATAGACATACCATATCCTCAAAGTTAGGGAGGTTAAACACAAGTTATAAACCTTATATTATGAAATGTTTCTTTCGAAAATGATTTTTTTTAAAAATATCATTAATTTTCTCCATTTTATGAACAAACACAAATATTAATTCATTATTATACATATAGTCTTTTATAAAGTTATATTCAATATTAATAATCTTATAATGAGAATGTTTGGTTGGATTTTTGGTGAGTTTTATAGCACGTTGATTATCACAACCCTATATAAGGGAAAAGTTCATATCAAAAAATAATTTTTCCAACTGTTTCATCATGTATATAAGTTATTTTTCATCATGAGTGGAAACAAATTACTCAGATTTAATTATAATGAGAGTTATTTAATTCTTTTTCTTTGTCTGTATGGAAACACATCTTTAAAATAAGAAAAACACTCCACTAGATGTATATTTTATATCATCAACACTTCATACCCAATCATAAACTGTATATTCAATCAAATAAATATTTCATGTGTATTCATATTTTATTATAAAATCAATTGTTCCTTTGATATATTTATAATTCTATTTCCCACCACGATAGGGTATTTCATAGGTTCACTTTTATACCTGACATAGAGAGTAATATAATATACAATATATGTCATTGAATTCATTAGATATAATAAAATTCCAAACAACTTTCTAAATTATTTGGGATCCATATCCTTTCGTTTACCACCTTTTAACAACTTTTTTCCCTTTGAAATTGGTGTGGAAACTGGTTCTGATTTTTCTATTTCAAAATTAATTACAATTTCCTTATCATACTTATCTTGAGATATTAAAATTTATTTCTTCGTATGAGATATTTTTAATAGAATAAATTATTTGATTTCACCTAACAAGGACATTTCAAACAACTTCTTAATCTTCTAATGAAACCCTTCACATGTTTCTTCATTATTTCTTGGTAATATGATGTCATCAAAATAAACAATCACACTGAGGGAAACCCATTATTTTGTTTTATGTACAGTTTACTATCGATTCTACCTTTGGTGAAGTTTAACATCGTTAAAGAAAGTATCCAATTTATAATACCATGCTCTTGAATCTTTCTACAACACATTTAAAGCCTTTTTAAAATTAAAAAAAAATTCATCTTTATAAGCATGAATCCACATGATTTTACAATATAAAAAATCTTCATTGAATTATATTTTATGAAAATATAACATAAAATCCATGTAAAATATTATATACATTCATTTTTTTGTGATCAGAATAGTGATTCTGATAATTTCTAATCTTTATATAAGAGAAAAGGATTCAAAAAAATTAATGACTTAAATTTTTGAGTAACCTTTACAAACATATAATATCTTTATATTTTAAAATATAATTTTCTTTGATAAAAATTTAATTTTTTGGATAGCTTATGTTACATGAAATTCTAAATATAATTGAACAGTGATATACGGCTAAAAGGTTTTTATTTAATGTGGTATTCATAGACTAGCCATTTAATTGCTGGGTATGAGTGGGAATAAATAAATTATGATAACAATATGGTTTACACATGGACAAAATAAATTCATTGATTATTAATTTATTATAAATGAAAATAAAAATCATTTGAAAGTAAAAAATATTTTCCTAAATAGCTATTTTTATGAATGTAATGAGTTTTATTAATAATAAATTAAATTAATAACTATCGGTGAATTATTTTAATGTAGTTTATATGTGATATATTAAATAAAATGTTTTTAATTTCATCTAGTATTTTTTTCTTGGAATGGTTTAAAAATAAATCCAGTATTATTCATAAAAATGTTTTTTTTTCTAAAAAGTAGTTTCATCGGTTTTATGCACTTGTTTTTTAAATTAACAACGTAAAAATTTATAAAATGAAACTGAAAAATTAAATTAAATTTTTGAAATATAAATTCCAAAATTATCTTAGAGTTCATTTTCAATAATTTTCTTAAAAGAGTAATTTTTTGATAAATAGTGATAAATACTGATTTTCATCGAAAACTGCCTTTTCATTTAAAGAATTTAAAAAATTGAATTTCGTTTTAAAATTGTTATAAAATTAAATTTAGTTAAATTATATTATTAATAATAAAATTTATATAATTATGATCAATTTTATTTATAATTTTTATATTAAAACTTTTTGTACTTAAGGAAACATTTTTTGGAAAACCTCTTTTTCATCACCTCTGCAAATTAAATTTTAAATTATATTCTACCAATTATTTGAATTTAAAATATTAAAATGGATTCCATATTCTTAATTATAATTATTAATATTATATAATAAGGTTACATTAAATTTTGGTTATAATGAATATAAAAGCATTATAAATTAATTACTACGGTTAAGGTTAAAACATGGTTTTTCACTTTACATGCACATATGTTAAAATTAATATTCCACACAAATTATAATTTTATCTAGTAAATTGGATTTAAAATTTATAATAAGTTTTTAAAAATTATTTAAAATGTTTCATTTATTTTTATGCTTAATGGATAAATTATCTAGGTAAATAAATAAAAAACTAATTATTGTGGCGAAACAAAAATAGCAAAATTAAATTAACTTGGAAGTTAATAAAAAATATATTGAAAAAAAATTGGAGGTGTGGATAGACCTTTAATTCCATAAAATACATTATTTATCAATTTTTTATGCACTTTGGGTACTAGTGACTTGCCATTATTGAATAGTTTTGGTTATTGACAAAAATGATACTCCTCCTCAATTATAAAAGGGAACTCCCACCCCTCACTTCTTCACACCTATAAATCCATTTATATTTAAAAAAAATTACCAAAATATCTCCCCAAAATCGTTATTCATGTTCTAGAGAATACATTACTCCCAAAATACCTACCCTAGGGTCCTTAATAAGCGATCCAAATGAGGTTTTTCTAAGTGATAGTAATTATATTCGCTAAGATATTTATTTCACTTCTTCTATTGAAAACTTCATTAATGTATTAATTATAATAATAAAATAACTAAATTATATTCCAAGGACTAAGATTTTATTATATTTATTTAACAAAATATATCCATCTCATCTTCCATCAAATGGGAAACGCAATTGTCGACCATGTGTACGGTGCACTATTGCATCATGAACCGATGTAATTAGTTTTCCATCACCACATATCACAAATGGATGTATGATGGATATAATGTTTATACATTATATTTATGAAATATTTATTATCATATAATTATAATATCACATCTACCATCTTACCATTCAATCCATCGTAAAACGATAACGTCACTCGTGCATATGTGTGGATTGCCGCCTCCCCAAATTGTGGTGAATTTTTTCTATTTATTTTTACATGGATGGTAATAAGAATATATTTAACGAATTTATATGATATATATGAAATAAAAAATTGTATAGAAATGTGATATATTATTTACCTTTATTTCATTCTATCCATCAAGAAAATGGAAACAATTATCATGCATACATACATCCTACTGCCTCAATGAAATATGTAATTCACTTTAAATATCTAAATTTTATGGACTAATATATATATATATATATATATATATATATATAATGAATATATATTCTATTTATATCATGTTTAACATTTTAGATATAATGGAACCATTATCAAAGTAAAATGACTGAAAATTCCAAACCAAAACATGTAAGGAAAACAAAGCAGTTATTACCTGAAACGTGATCTTAATAGGGAATTATTTATAAAAGTATAATAAAATGTTGTAAGTAAAAAATATATGGTGTGATATATTATAATAATTTTTTTTAATTTATTTATAATAAAAAAATATTTATTATATTGGATGTTCGAACATGTATGCAGAAAGTCATGACATGAGGTAAAGGATTTTTGTATCAAATTGTCTTCTTTGGGAAATATGTTATGTTATGAACCTATATTATTTTATGAATATTATATAAATAACCATTCATATTTTATATCATGAACTCATTTATTATCAATATATTTAAATTTAAATTTACTTTTATTCTCTAATGGGTCTTGCGATTCAAAAGTTACAATAGCTTGTATGGGATTTTCATCTCAATTTTATTTTATGAGACATATGAATTATTCTCCACTTATCTATTTTATGTGATGTATATACAAACCATGAATTTATTTTATTATTTTTATTATTTTTTATGTGGATTTAAATTTACCATCTATTTTTATTTCTTTTATGGAGATTATGATTCAAAATTTACCACAGTGATAGGGTTTTATGTTACAATCTCATTGTTTATCGATATTGATTATGATTATGTTTCTGATAATAAACTATTATGATATATCTATCAAGAAACTCATAAAATTTATTATAATATGGTTATTTATAGAGAATACATGATTTCATTTAATTTTCCTCTCATTATGAACTCAATATACTGAAGGAGTATTTTAATAAAAATTGAATTTTTTCTCTCTTTAGTAAAAAATCCGTTTTCATTTAAATCCTTGTTTTATAAAAATATTTTTATGAAATATTTTACTATTATATAATTTTTTTTATTAATTTAACTAATGATATATTTTTTACAAAATTGTTTCAAAGTTATATTCTTATCATTTTTCAAATGATGTACTGATGAATTTTTACTGAAAATGTGAAAGAATTCTATATTTTAACATGTATGGAATGATTGAAGTTTCTCACGATCTAGACCCACTCATTTACTTAAAGCTTCCATTATTGGTTTCCAATGCTATTTTAAAAGAAATTTATTTCCTTATTATTAGGGAGGTCTTTTAGATTTTAAAGAAGTTGTTTCAAAGAAAAAATGATATTTTCATCAAGAAATGTTTCAAGTGATCTTTAAAAATGATTTTCCATCTAAGATGACAACTTTTGATGTTATATAATATTTACTTAAGATAAGATTAAATGATACAATCCTTATTATTTATCTATATTTTTTTATGTTTGTGATGAAAATATTTTAATAAAATCGATTTATTATCCCTAGGTTATGCTAGGATGAAATGAGGAAATGTCCTCTTTCTTTACCATGGGATATGGTCTGATGTAATAATTAAATTTTTATGAAACCCATTTCTTTTCCATGGGATATTCTATGATTAAATGTTTATGAAATCCATTTCTTTTCGTAAGTATTAATGAGATGCATGTTTTGTGGTATTCTGAAACATATATGATTAATTTTCATTATGTGATATGTGGGACCTATATCTCTCTCAAATTCAAAAGGTAAATAATGATATATCATGAGATAAATGGGACTCTAATAGTGGGTGAACCACTTTCATTAATTAAAATTTTCCACTATGATATTCGTGGGAGTGAACCCTGACTACTAAAATGGTTTGTGGAGTGAACTCATTCCACTATGATAGCCTTAAAAATTATCCTTAACTAATATGTTAATGGGTTTCTATTCTTATGTGTATGAAAGAAATCAATATCTTATTCCATTTTTATGTTCTAATGTGCCAAGTTTGTTGATTCCTTTATGATTCATTTCTTATGAACTACCAATATTTACTTCATGAATTAATTTTATGATATATAATATTCAAGGTATGGTTTTCAAATGTTATATTCATGTTCTCATACACTTAGTCTCATTTTATGATTTTGTGATCATTAATATCCCCCTTTATATCCTTATTGAGAATCTTATCACATACTTTATTATGCTTCATTTCACTATTTTATGAATAAAGGTATTATTTATGATATGTCTAATAATGGTTTTAGTTATGACGAACTTATGGGGAGATGACATAGAAGACATATGAATAAATTTTTTATGTATCCATGTTTACAAAGTCAATAGACCTAAATAATTATTTCATGGATCGTGCTATTATGTAGTGAATATTACTCTATAAGTACATATAATTTATGTATTAAAAGTCCAAATCACTATAAAATTGGTTTTTCCTTATTTTTTATCACTAAACCTTATTTATTCAACATATTTTGGAACACCCAATATTTACCAATCACATACTTATATCTTGGTTTGGGTACAAGTATCCATGTATCATTCATTTCAATATGATCTAGCTCTTCATTCATAACATCAATCCAATCATAATGCACCAAAGAATGATCAACATATTTTGGATCAACTTTTGAATTAAAGTAATTATTTTAAAATAGATTTAAATTTATTTTAGTTTGAACCTATTTTTATTAATCACTATGGATGTTATGAAATTCCACATTCTTCCTCATCCTAGGATGATATTGACGTAATTTTTCCTCCCCACTTGAAATAGATGAGTCAAAATCTTCATCTCAAGTTGCTTCAACATTGTTACAATAATTATGAAATTTTTTCCATTGTTCAACAACAACCCCCACATAGTCTCTTTCTTATATATCTCTAACTGTTTCAGAAACTGTCATATCAAATAGTTAAACAACTTTAACATCTATAGAGTAAACCATAATTCTAATATATTTATAATAACATTTATATCCTCTTCTAATAGTGGTTATACAAGAAATATTCCATCAGTACCTCTCTACTCAAACTTCCCAAGAAATTTACCATTGCATTTATAAGTCATAGACAAACAAATACCATCAGGTGTTTCAAACATCAGTTTTCTTCATAATACATGTCTTAAGCTTTCATACAATAATTAGGCCTATAGAAACAACTATTTTGAACATAAATTTCTACTCTGATATCCTACCTCCAAAACTAATGATAAGTATTTTGATCAACATTGTTTGTGCCATCTCTACCAAACATATATTTCTTCATTTTGTAACATCATTTTACAGTGGTGTGTATGGTGCTCTAAACTCACAATAGATTCCAATTTTTTCAAGATAATATTTAATCATCCCTCTATAATATTATCCGCCATTATTAGTATGAATCTTATTCACATAATATTCATACTCATTTTCTACACATCTCTTAAAACTCATAAACATTTTTAGATCATATGATTTATGTTTCAAAAATATTATACATGTAATTAGGGTAATGTAATCAATAAAATATATACAGTACTTATTTCCTTATTTGGACTATTTATCCATTAGCCCATAAATATTGGAATGTATCGACCCTAAGGGATGAATTGAATACATCTCAACTTTCTTATGAAATGATTTTGTACTCTTCCATTTCTTTATAATGGAGAAACACCAATATATTATTCTTTCCATATTATGAATATGGTGAATACTTTCGCTATTCATTATCTTGCACATATTCCTCTAAAAAATATCCTCGAGACCTCTTTATCATAGTAGATTTTCTTCCATCATGATCGAACAACCTGACCTTTGTGAATCACAAACTTGAAAAAAGTTTCCTTTTTTATTTGACCTCTCACAACAACTTTTCCATATTCTATACTTTCGAAAACAAAACCATATTTTCTAAAAAAACTTTTTTACCTTCATCACAGAGTTTTGAACACTTATAAAAATTTTATTTTATCCCTTCAATAAATAATTATCATTCTGATTTTAACTTTTCTTCCTTAATTATGTTAGATACAATGCCTTTGATTCTGAGTAACTCCTCATTTCCAAAATTCATTGTATCTTCATTAAAATATTTTATATCCTTCAACAACTTAAAGTATCCAATCAGGATTGAAGAATACCCAATTTTCAAAATCCAGGGTCATTCTCATTTTGTAACTTTTATATTGGTTTCAATAAAAAATACTTTTTATTTTCCATTTTATTTCTTCTCATACAGATTTTTGGGTTTTTTATAGAAATTTTTTTAAATAATTTATTTCAAATTTCTCATCTTTAACAAATTCATATTGAAAAAGTTCTAACTCTTACTCCTTTACCTTCAACTTTTCTTCAGGTTTGTTGTTGAGGTTATTATTTCTATAAAAAATCTTATTCATATTATTAATATATTTTAGAAACAAAAATTTTTCTTCAATAAAATAATCTTGATTGTTGGGTAAAATATTTTCCTTTTTCATGTTCTTGATCTCCCTTTCATGTCATACAATTTTATCAAGATATTCATTCTAACCACTCTTTATTTGAAAATCCATATTAGTTTCTTCTTATGAACAACTTGTTTCATCACTAGTTAATTTTTTCATCATTAAATTTTTAAATAAGATGTTTTTATATAGTATCATCACTTAATTTACTATCCTCTTCTTCATTTTCATCATCTCCATTACACATAGAAAAATAATTTACCTTTTTTTATCAAGATATATTGTTATCATTTCTCCTAGAATATGGCTTTGATTTATATTCCTACTTCTTAAATGATGTTATTAACTTTTTATCAATATAATCACTTTCTTTATCTACCTTTATTCGAAGAAAAATTGAAAAAAAATCTCAATATCTACGTAGCCAAAATAATTTAGTGATAATTTCCCTTTTTTACTTTCTTGTGCCTCTTTCCACTTTTTTAGAAAAAACACATAAATTTATAAAAAAATCACCTTCCTTATCTTTGGTGTCATATTCAAAGAATTCTTATTTTTTAATAACATTATTATATTTTCCTTTACATACATATTTGAAGTAAATTTATCAACTGAATTTCTCTTTGTTTTTAATAACATTATCTCTTACCACTCGATAAGTGATGATATTGTTTTGTAGATCATCCAAATAGAGCATTTCATGATCTTTATCTTCCAATTATAAAACATTTTATCAAATTTATTAGTAAGAACTCATAAGATAGTTTTAATAATGGTTGAATATTTTAACTTCTCAATAAGAAATCTTAGGGTTCTCATAATTTTATTCATCATTACAAATAAATCAAAAACTGATTCATAATTATCCATATTAAGATCATCAGACATCAACTTCCAAATATTTTACTTCACTTCTTCACTTTTTAAGTTCTTTAATATATGTTTTTTAACCTTTACTATATTCCTTTTTATATTTTAACTCCTTTAACTCTAACAAACTCACTTTTAGATACTTTAAAAGTATAGCATTTTTAGATCACCCATAACTTTTCAAATTCTTCTTATCAACATCTATAGGGAAAAATTCTTAGCATGAGTAAGAAACCATTTTATCCACTTAAATAACTTCCTAAAAAGGGAATTAAGATAATGTAACAATCTGTATTTTCTAATATTATAGTTCTCTATATCTAAAATAGGAATATACTCACTATTCATAGAATTGTGAACATCTCTGAAAACTTATCTTTTATTAAAACATAATTAAAGAGTTAGTGAAGGAAACCTTCCCTCTAATACCACTTATAAAGACATGAAATGATCTATGTGTTCATTGAGAGGGGAGAGAGTTAATTAGTGGTATTTTATTATTATAATTTATTTCTTATGAAACAACCTTTACCTCATACTAAGGAGTTAGGAATTTACTAAAATAAGTACACAATAACATTACATAGGAACCTAAGAATTTACAAGGGTCACTACTCAATAAGAGAAGATGGTCATTGTAATGGTTTTTAAATAACACAATTCCAACCAATCTACTAGAAAAACACTTTTTATATGGTTTTAATAAGGAGTAAATATCATTACACATAGATATTGTTATTGTGAAAACTACTTTAAATGTGCTCTCATCACAAATAAAAAACTTTTAGAAACCTTCAGCAATAGGATCATAATTTTTTAATGTGTTTATTATACTTCTAAACTTTTTCCCTTATTTCAAAAAACTTATTATTCGCTTTTTTCCTCAATAGAATTCAAGATATTACTCCTTGTACTTTTTTATAGAACTCCATCCATTCTCTATTTTTTGAATTCTTTGCCTAATTTCTCTATTAAAAAATAATTATCTGGTGCCTTTTCATAATCAATGCAACTTTGTAACACTATTTAGGTCTAATTACACTTGATATGAAATTATATTTGGTTAATTTATCTGTTTCCCTTGATCCAAACCACTCTATTTGATACCAAATTCTTTTTTTCACCCAAGATATTCCTCGATTGGAAACATCCATGTTCAAACTTTATCTTTCATATTTCATCCAATATCTCTATATGAATTAATTTATACAAAACTTTAGCTTTTACATGTGTGAATATATAACACTCCTATATATTTCACTTTCATCCTATTTATAGACACAAAAGTGGAAAAATTTGGGATTCTAAATTTACTTTCCCACTCAATGAAAACATTAAATTCAAATCTCTCACCCAGAAAAATTCACTCAGATGATTTTCAAGGATTCTAGAGTATTCTTAAAGATTTTCATAAAAATTTATCATCCACTATATTCAAAAAACATCTTTCAAATTTGGATAGAATCATGTATCATCTTCTCATGATATTTGGAACATTAGAATATTATATTGGCACTGTCACATTTATTATATTTATGAAAAAATTGAAAGGGATTTTAAACAAGTAAATAATTATACCACTGGAATTTTATCCGGTAAAAAATTCTAACAAATATTCCATCTAATGGGAATTCATTCGGTCCTCCTACATTTCTTCATATGACAAATTTTGAAAAACATTCTCCAAAAAATTCCACTTACTGATGACTTCTATTAGAAAACATTGTTTTTTTGCTTTTGTATTCCATGATCTATTCAATGATCTTTAAAAAAACCCATCCATCCAATCATCCTAAGCCAAATTCATCTTGAAAACTTCATACATGATTTCTTGATAGAAAGTAAACAAATATTTTATATTTTGAACTTTTTTTAATACTGTTTTCTAATGGAATTCATCCTATTTAGAATTTATCAGATTTAAAATTCATCTAATTTAGAATTTATCTTATTTGGACATCATCCAATTACTAATTTATTTAATTTTTAATTCATATAATTTTGGATTCATATGATTTATACTTTATCCAATTTATAATTTAACAAATGACAGTCCTCATATTCCACCCTTTGTACTCTAGTAACCTTTCTCTGATCATAAAATTTCACAAAAATCGAACACAAACATTCCTTATCCAAACTTCTAACCTGAATCATCTGTCTGGTGAATTCCATAGAACATCCTCATAACATCATAACATGAAATTTTTTCATAAAAATTTATTTCTCGCCCTTTCAAAAAAACTATCAGATCATGAGATATCATAAAACTCATGATGTTAGAAACATTCAGAATAACAAACCATCACCATATTTTATTTTCACTGAAAACATTACTCGATTATTTTTTAAGAATAATATAAAGGTTCAACACATTTCTTATTCCAGTAAATCTTCATCCAAAATAATCTTTTCAATGAAAATTATTAAAAATAGTTTTTCCAGTATTCTCATAACTTTCTCAAATTATTAGAAACCTTATAAAACCTGGATTTATTAACATTTGAACAAAAAATGAAAAAACTTTATTGACATATTTTATAAGAACATCCATTATATTCATAACACATTCAAATAAATTGGTCCCAATAGTTAGAGCATGTCACGAGTTATGTGAAAAACCCTAGAGTCCTTGGAGATACAACTCCAGTTACTATTGAGTCAATGCCTCATACTACTATGTTGTAACCTGAGTGATGATATCTCTATGTGATGGAATTGTCAAGATTAGTGCCTGAGCGGATAATTTTTTTGAATAAATTCCATGTGTAAGTGAATATACTTTATAAGTCTCAAAGTAATATCTTGAGAGTTTTCTTGAAACCTAGGAGTATAAAGAACATTAAATTCTAGTATTAATGATGTGACATTTAGGTTGAAAGTAAAGATCTTTCAGGTTCCAAGACCTATTAGTTTTGAATGTGTCTTAAAAGGTATAATGAGAACATAAGTTATAAATATGATTCTAAGGTAATTCTCTAGTGGTGGTTGAATGCATGTTATATATAGGCATGAATGAGATGTTTGATGTTAAAAGGATCATTGAGGTTACTAATTTTGGTGGATCTAGATCATTGTAGGGTGTTGATAGTTAAAGAGGCATGTGAGTACATCTAAGAAATCTATGACTAATGGAAAATAACTATCTTAAAAAAGGGTTGTTTTATCATCCCTTTATTTTAAATCCTTGATCATGGAGTGCTTAAGTTCTTGGGTACTTGTGGAGTCAGCTGAATCATTAGAAACGGGTGTATATTTGAGCATTGTAAATGATCTACGTTATCTAGAACAACCAAAAAAATGTAGTTGTAGTTGTCCACTAGAGAATTTAGTTAAAAGTCACACTTAGAGTATGCACTTAGTGTGTCTGGAATGAAGCTCACTGGGCTCAGTGGTCCATATTTTGTTGTGTGAGAAGATGTATAGGTTAAAGGAGACAAAATCAGTGATGGATTGGGATTTTTTGGATGGTTAAACTAATTATGTCTCTGATGGAGGTTTCATGGTTTATGTAGCAGCTAGCATGAGGGGATGAGACCCATCTAGGTCAAAGGTAATAAACCATAAATAGACTTTTTAAGATTTTATCTTTCATCGAGGATGGATTATAAAATGCAGGGAAGTATGTTTTTGGAAAACAAGGAGTACAAAGTACAAGGTGATTTTATTGAAAATTTTGTATGAATAAACAATCATGTTTAGTCACTAGGTTTAGGGATGGACTAGTTAGAGGTCTGGTAGATCGATATTTACATTTTGAGGTGATAATAAGGATACAACAATGGTGTAGAGCATCAACCCGAACATGCCTGAAATGAATCTCTTGTGGGAATGTCCATGTTCATACTTAATACTAACCATTGGATGGTTTTCGTTCCTCCAAAAGATATACGTGTATTAGACCCAATATTATTTGGTTATGTGATGAATGTCTAATTTTTGTTACAAATATGACACTATGGGGAGATTCTATGTGTATTTTGACTCATGGAAGGACTAGAAAAACCTAAAATTGATTCAAATTGGTGTGAATTAGTGCATAACTGAGAGTATTTTAGCTAATGCATTGGTGAACCAATCAGGTTTTTTCCTTCAAACATAGTTAAGACATCTCTAAAGATGTCAAATCAATTTAATGATTCTTTTGAGACATAAGGTATTTTTATTAGTGTCATCATGGGTTGTTGATAATTTTATTGGGTACCACTGTAGGAAGTCAAATGTAAGAGTACAAACTAGTGTTCCATGTGAAACTGAATATATTGGGTTGGAACCCCATTAATCACATATGTTTGGGTGTAATATAGGTTTTTAATATTTCATGGGTACTTTTAAAAATTTCAACATGTGTGGGATACGTTTGGTTGGTAGTTACTTGTTGGTTTAGCTCGAAACCATAAGCATGGTTTGGGTGTGGAATTTTCAATTATGTTTTGTGCTTGATCGGGTGTGATGAAACTGAACTACACTAATTGTGTCATTGAACTATCATGATTTTATTTTCTATGATGATTCCTATGGTGGTAGAAACCACAATGCTTCATTTGGAAATTATTCAAGGAAATCATGATGTGGTGAGCTATATTGATGTAGTGATCATGGTCCTATTTCTTGATGAGAGTGAGATTTTGGGATTGGATTATGATGTTTATTCCTTGTGTTGTGATAGAAGAGCATTATGGGAATTTTGGAAAGGCCACATCCTTGGGGTGATCAGTTTGAACTAGAGGATGGAATATATAGAACTCCTTACGGATGATGATTAAGGATAATTGGGAGGGATGATTTTTATACTACCATAACTTCTTATAGATGAGAAGTGCTATGGTGGAGATATTGTAAAAAAATTAATTACAAATCATGGATTATAGATGGAATTTGAACTTTTTATTTGATGGTTTTTTTTTTGGATAACTGGGTGATGAAGTGAGATACTTACTATTTGAACATATTTAACTGGTTTTATAGACTTGATAGAGAGTTATTTGGGCAACTAGTATCATGGGTTATTAGTGGAGGTGGGTGAAATCATACAGGGATGATACTATAGCCATTTTATACCCAATGGGGTATGAAGTGTCTCTAATGTCAAACCGGACTAATCGGTCAGCTAGTGGCGTAATAACCTACTAGTGCGGTATGCTAGGTAGTGGCTTAGTGAGACCATTTTCTTATTTTTATCTTCCAAGGCCCTTGTAGCATAAATATTCATAGATTAAATTTTGTAGATCCATTCAAATAAGTTCAACTGACCCAGACTTTATTATTAATATTTTTTTCCTAAAAAATGAGTCATATATTATATAACATTATACTCATGCTACACATATAAAAATAGACAATAATCTATTTCATTAATGAATAATGTTTCATTATAAAGAAACTAAACCCATGAAAATTCCAAACATTACAATAGGATAGAAAATATAAAATAATAAAACTCGAATGGGAAAATTTGGATCCTTCCAACCAACTAGAATCATCTCTCCCATGAAAAAATCTATAAAAAGAAATAAAACATTAGTAAACTGATCAATGTATTAGAAAAATAAAATATAGAACCTTGGGATAAATTATAGTGAATGTGGATTGAAGGGATAAATGGGTATTTATAATAGATATTGTGATTACTATAATAGTAATGTGGCCATTGGAATATTAATCTGACCATTGGGAATAGTAACCTCACCATTGGGAATAATTACTAGAATTTTGGAATAAATTTTTTTCCAAAAAACAATTAAATGCAACATTAATAATTTTTATCATGAAATATAAGTATTATGGTTCCAGAAAATAAATACTAAGATTAATAACTCCAATAAAAAAAAGCTCATTTTTGATGTACTTTATTTTGAAGTATTTCAAAAAATAATAATTTTTATATTAAAAATTAAAATTACCAATTTTATAAAATTATTTAGATAAAAATGAATTTAATTTTTTAAATAAAAACATTATAATTTTCCATGGGTTATTTTTTGGTAATTTTATGAAATACTTCAATTTTTAGGTGGATAGTAAAAATACGGTTTTCTCATAACCAATGTATTTTGAATTACATCCTTTATGATGTAATAATTACCTAATTAATTATATAACTTAAATATCATAAAATAAATGATTAATAAGTTAAATAATCACTGGAATTCATATTCCAAACCCAAAAATTATTTTCCAATTCTAAAGTCAAAATTTTTCCTTAAAATAATAATTTTTCATTTTTTGCCGTTTTCCATTTAATAAACTAGAGAGTTTTGTTAATAAAGGGGTTTAATGAGCTAGGTATATATTTTTATAAATTTATCCAAATTTCAAAAAAATCAATATTTCAATGTTTGACTTGGATATACTATTTTATTCAATATTTTATCCTAAAAATACCCACCTTTTTAAGGATAAATAACCCCTCTCCCTCCCATTGGAAAACCACTCCTCCTGAAATTACCAAAGAAAAAACTAATCCCAAGTCATCCCACTAAACACAATTACACTATTTAAGGTTGTATTTTAGTAAAACAACTCCAAACATCAATAGTGTTTAGTTCCATATAAAAGAAGAAACAATTAGAAAAGAGTAAGTTTTCATCAACTTTTCTGTCGTTTTCTTCTTCTCTTCCTCTTCTTCCTGATTCTATTAAAACCAAAATCTCATAAGATCAATTAATAAAAATGTTATAATTATATTAATTATTGTATCCTACTAAAATAATCATATTTATAATTTATTTATATAATATAATTCTCTTCCTCCTCCTTAGATATTGTATCGTTCACGGTATGTTAATCACTTTTGAGGATGTTTCCAATTCTATTCATATCATCACCCTAATGGATTATTATAAAAAATAATTTATAATAAATAAAAATAAAAAATATATTTATTTATATTCTTCATGATATAATCTTAAAAATTTATAAATATAAATTAAGTAAGATCTTTAAGTCGAAGAAATCCCGAAAATTTTAAAGAAAATGTCATATAAACTATTTTCACCTTTAATGATAGAAATTAAGAAATATAATATAATGATAATAATTTATAAATAGTTAAAAAAAATAAAAAACACATCTATTTCCATGTTTTAATAAACCTATGTCTACTATTATGGATACATAAAATAGATAAAATAAATCTGGATTTAAGATAATGGAATTCTTCTCTTCTTATTTTCCATTCAAGAAAACTCTGTGTAGTATTGATTATAAATGTTGAATTAATTTATTCCCATATATTTTTATTTATCACATTAATACCAAAATAATTTTTTACCAAAGTGAGTCCCTTATTCTATCAATTTATTCCACACTTTAATCCATTTTGTATGTCATCATACTTTCGAATCCATTTCTTGAATTTCCCTCTTTTACATGATATATTCTTATAGAGTGAAGCACAAACCCCATCATTACCCATGGTTTTCACCTAGATATAAACAAAATTTATTGATTCAGTGATTTATAGGTTTGAAACCCACATTCAATTTTCAGGGGTTAAAAATGATGTAATGTTCATGTTTTTAATCACTTATATACTCAATGATTTTATAAAAACCCAATCTTTGTTTTACATGGGTTATTGATGAAATGTTTTAGTATTATACCTTTGTAGCACTTGAATTAAGACATATAAAGGGTGTTCTTGGACAGTTCTCCAATTAATTGGGTAAAAAATTAATCTCTAGTGATGAAATGTTTCATGATACCTTGGTGAATAATCAAGTTAATTATTATTTATGACACATTGGTGATGGAATTTGGTGATATACTTATGAATGTATCAATTTTATTTTGTTGAAAGTTTTCCATATTATTTATTATGAATTAATATTATTCACTCATGTTATTCCTAATTTATTATCCATGATGATTTTTCATATTATATTTCCAATGTTTATTCCCCTAATGGATGTATGTTCACCCATTTATTTTGGTATATGTCCCTGAGAAATGAGATGTAGAAGAATTAACATAGGATAAACTTATGAAGAATCCCTTAAAGTAGATTATATTTTTTATGTTATTAATGTATTACATTTCTAATTTCCAAGAAACTAAACCTTAAAGGATCATGTTTTTTTTAAGTGTTGTAACATGTAATGAAATTTTTATGTATTAAAAAAATAAGGATTCCATAGTTGGTATTATAGCATAGATTAGTTATATTTGTAAATTAGCATTATAAAACATTATTAAAAACTTTAGGAATTAGTTTAAATATATAAAAATAAATAAAATAATTTTATTTAAGTATTAATTGAGTGGTTTAGAAGAAATTAAATCCCTATATGAATACTAAAAGTGGATATCAATCTGGAACGGTTATACCTAGGGGTTATAACCCTTAAAAGAGTGAATTGTGATTTGAATTGATCATTGCCTACTATTGAACAATGATCCCTAGTGTACTTCTATTTTGACACTTTTGAGGGATATTTCTGGTTAATAATAAGATTTTTATGAACCATTATGATGGATATATAGAAAATTTAATTTTTATTAAGGATATTAATGAATAATTACATTAAGGGTATTGTTTTAGGACCTAAACTCCCTTTTGAATAACAAGATTCCTAAAATTAACACATTTCCCACTAAGATTCTCATTATTTAAAAACGATGGGATATAGGAGGAACCATGTAAGTGATGAGTGAAATGGATGATGAACTGATGTCATTCCTGATGCGATGCAAGCTCGAATAGTAAATTTTATTAGGTTGATGAACCAACTATCTTGTGTTATAAATAATAACTTGAATCATGTGGATATTCTAGACTAACCTTCACCAGAAAAACTTATAGTTGAGTCCTTCATGCATCATCAACCACCGTACTTTTATGGATATATTGATCTATTAATTGTTGAAAATGGATTACCTCTATTATAAATATATTTTTTGTACTCTATTGTTTTGATCTAGAGAACAACGCCTTGGTAGTATACCTCTTAGAAGGATAGTCTTATCAATTTTGGACACTGATTAAGGGTATGAATCCAAAAGTAGAAATTTATGTTATAGACTGGGAAAATTTCAATAGAATATTTTTAAATAAATATTTTACAGGATCAATGATAAAAAATATAGAAGTAATTCTTAGAGATAAAGTGGAAGAAAAAGATTCGGTGGGAATCTATGAAATGAAATTTAAAAGACATTCATAATACACCTCAAGCTTTTTTATAGATCATGAAGGAATTTTTAATAGGTTCTTTGGTAGTATGAGACCCATTTATGGAGTAATATAAGGAATATAAACTATGAATTCTATGAGGAGATAATACAGAGTTATTTTAAGGTTAAAATGGTGTTTGGAAAGATGAGGTTTTCACATAGATTAGATGAAAAAAAATATAAATTGAGTCAAATATAGGGAAGAATTTTGATCAAAAAATAAGAGGAAAGAAAATGTAACCACACACATGTAAAAAATGTTTGAAGAAACATTTGGGTAAATACTTTATTGGAATAATAAATTGATACAAGTTTAAAGGAAATGGTCATATAGCTTGGAATAATTTTAGTGATTTGAGTCTTAAACATATCAATCCAAACGATAAAGGGAATATGGTGAAATCATATCTCTAAGTTCAGTGCTTCAAGGCTGGACCACATGGGAAATATTCAAATAAATATACAAATAAGAATATAATGGATGGAAATCACCATCAAGCTCAGTATAGGCCAAGGGAGAAAGGACATTCTTTTTCAACCACAACATTGAATTAGAGGATCCAAATTATGTGGTGATAGGTATACTATTTTTGGTATCAAAGATTTCAAGTAATTTTTTAATATGGATATATGCATTCCTTTTTTTCTAAGTTTTCAAAGAACAATGAATCAAAACCATACCTTCTAGAAGTAGAGTTATTAGTTAAAAATCATTCAATACTTATCTAAGAATCATAGGTGTATAGAAACTCTAATATCAACTTTGGAAAGATCAATCTCATAAAAATATAGTAGGAATTCCTTTAGTGGACTTCGATAATATTATAGGGATAGAATTTCTCTCAATGCATAATACTAATATAAGCTATATAAGAAAGGAAGTCTTAGTGGTATTGAAAGGGAAACCTAGATTTATTTTCAATAGGGAGATATTAAATCTGGAACTCTATCCAAAATAACCTCTTATATTCTTCTTTATAGAAATTAGTAGTGAAGAAAAAGAAGAAATAAAATGTTCAATGATGAAAAAAATCCAATTCTTCAAGAATAAATTGATTTATCTTTAAAGTATTTACCTAGAAATACCCCAGAAAAAGAATTGGAATTCTCGGTTGAACTCATACCTAGACCCAATACAATATCAAAGACCCCACATATAATGGAATATATGGAGTTAGAATAATTAAAGAAGTAAATTCAAGTTCTTTTGGAAAAATATTTTATTTTACCAAGTGTGTCTTTATGGGAATCACATGTTCTATTTGTAAATATTAAGGATGTATCAATACAGTTATGCATTGATTATAGAGAACATAATGTGTCATAGTGACAAAAAAATACCTACTTCCAAGGATTAATGATTTGTTTGACTAGCTTCAAGGGGATTATTTACTCTCCATTACTGACCTATGGCTGGGGTATCCTATGTTAAGGGAGAATAAATAAAATATCCCAAATAATTTTTTAAAACCCCAATATTATATGGTATATCTCTTTTTAAAGTTAATCTCTTCAACAGTTTACATTGTAAACAATGGCCAGTTTAAAGAAAAAATGAAATATTATTATAACCAAGAAGTTAAATTGGAATGAATTAATATTATTAACCATATTATAAAATTTATATATTATATATTCAATTAATTTTTATTCATCCAATAAATTTTATATTCATATGATAAGAATAAATCCAATTTTATTCATAAAAAACTATATTTTTATAAAGGTATTTTTGTTTCTTTTAATGATGCACTTGTTTTAAAACTAAATTTGGAAAAAATTATAAATTATATTTGAAACAATACAATTTATTTTAAAATTATTAATTTTAAAGTTAACATAAGGTGAATTTTGTTTTTTTTCAAAAAATATTTATTTTTTAGTTAATAGTGAAAATACTTATTTTTATTGAAAACTATATTATTATTTGAACAATTAAAAATTTCTAATTTATGTTTTTTAAAGGTAAAATTAGTTATATTATATTAAAATAAATATAATTAAAAAATTCAGAAAAAAACTGTTTTTCGTTGTGTTTTTTCAGTTTAATTTTAAATTAAATTCTACCAATTATGTGTTTTGAATTTTTTAAAATGTATTTAATATTTAGATTCATAACTTCTAAATTTATTAAATAGTTCCCTTTTATTTTTTACTAATATGAATAATAACCTTGGTAATTTTTGTTACCACGGTAAAGGGTAAATAGGGTAGTTTAGGTTAAAAATAAAATTATAAGGATGGAAAAATGACCTTAAAACTTTCATAAATTTTATTGGATGATTAAATTTAATCCATAATCAATTAAATGTTTTTTATATAACCATTTATAGCCATTTAGATGAGGTTATGATATTTATAATATTTTCATTAAAGAAAAGTCAAAGATGTCACATTCATATTTTCAATAACTATAACATTTTAAATATGTTATTGTAGAGAATATATGTTTTAATATAAATATTCATTAGAATGATAAAATATGTATATATTTCTTGGTATTTTATTTTGAATTTTTAGTGAAGATATAATTAACTTAAAATATTATACTATAATTATACAGAAGTTATTTTATTAATGGAAATATCCAATAAATTATATTTAAAATATATATACATAAATATAATTTGAAATATTAACTTCGTCCACAAATTTTATAGACGAATTTGAAATGTTATGGATGTATAAAAATATTTGGTTCGAACGTAGCATTTTTTATTAATTTTATTAAATTCAAAGTAATTAATAGTTCTTTAAATTGACATTAGGAATATTTTATAGTAAATAACATTTTATTAAATTATATAAAATTTCTAAAAATCATAGATTCAACCAAAAAATTGATATAAAGTTGAAATTTTCATAATTGATCCATTTATGTGCAATGGCCTGGACCCTCCCGGTCCATTACTTTTCCAAATTCTGGTGTTTGGGCTGTCCTGGGGACAATCGATGACTCATTAAAGGGTTTTCCTAATTTCAAGATTGAACTAACGGTGGCCCAGGTGGGTGTTGGTGGCGCTGATCGGCATTGGTGGCATTGATGGGCGTCAGTGGCACCGATGGGCGTCGAAGGCACCGAAAGTTATCGGTGGAACCAATGGGTCTTCCATAGCACCAACAAGCATCAGTGTCTGGGTGATGGTGCCAGAGATATGGTGCCATGGTGACGGTGACAGGGCGATGATGACACTCCTAACAGTGAGTCCTTCCCTATTTTTCTAAGACCTTACTATTTTTCCCCATTAATGTATCTTTTGATGTAAAAGTGTTTTAATACCCTATTCAAATCCATTTAAATCTAGTAACAGATATTTTGAACCCCCAATAGTTGGGTGGACCTTGAGTTACCAAAATGTGTGGCATTTTTCCTCAGTGTCACACTTTTGTCGTGTTTTATAATTTCTCCCCTATTACGTGTTTTTCTCTGTTTAGATGATATATTTTAACTAACAGATTTAATCTCCACCATCTCTAAAGAGAATTATTAAATCTCAAGTAATCCCAATGTGTGAAACCACCCAACTACGTGGTTGAGCCACGATCTGACTTTTATGTACTTTGAAACTGTCTCCCTACTTTTTGGATATGTCCTTTTCTAATTTTTAACATCTTATCTTCTTTTTCCTTTCCATCTCTCTTGGTTTTCCTTGAGACTTCCTTCTAAGATGAATTGTGTGCCCATGCTGAAGCATTTCCCACTCATCCTTGGAGTCCTTGGAGTTCTTCCTCTGCAATTTGTGCATCCCCATTTCTTAACGCGAGGATAAAAACTCTAATCCTTGATTATCCAAGTATGGTTTTCTTTTGTCTCTCTTTAATGTGTATCATGTGGGGAGGTTATTATAATGCTTCCCTCAGGACATGGACAAAACCAAACATTAATGAAGATAATAAATAGACTCTAAAAAATGAAGGGGTTTGTTGGATGATGTTGTTGTTGTATTTATTTTATCTTCATTTTTATGTTGTTAATTGTATGGTCTTGTGCCCATTGAAAATAGTGGTTGGTGGTGGCCCTTTCATGCACACTAATAAACCTTTGTTTTTCTAGATAATCTTGTGATTGAATGTCTGTAACATGGAAGATAGTTAATCACATAATGTTGGTCGATAAAATTTATTTCCAATGAATAAGAATCCTCATGTGATCACCCCATTTAACTAAATGGAAATAAGGAACGTGATAAATTGTTTGGTTAAAATCTAAAAACTCCCTTGCTCTATTTTACTAATACACATGGTTTTTATACTTGACGATTGTTGGGTGACATGGATGGGGATGGGATCTCATATTGTTCAGTTATTGGTTGTGGATTTGAGACCATGATGGGATTTCTGTTGGGTCTCTATTTGGCATCAGTACATCGAGGGATCTCACTGGTCACTTTTGTTTTTGTGGCTTTATAAGAGAACTGGGTGTGAATGCTTAAATTACTATTTGGATGCTTTTCTTCAGTTGTTGTCTTGGATTGTGGCTATGAATATTAATTTCCCAGTAGTGAAGTAATATTTAAATGGATTCACTGGAACATGATAACGGGAATGGGTACACCGGGGGATTATTTCTCGAAATGGGTCGTGCTCTAGTTGTGGCAGTTGTGTGTCCGTGCATGTAGGGATAGTAACGAGGGTGGTCATGATATAGAACCCTTGGGTTGGGATGAGTGTTTCATTACCTATTTGTATACTGTTTAGTTTTTATGTTTCTTATATGCACCCCACCCATGTTGATCAATTCATGTCGAACACCACCATTTCATGGGGGAGGGTGTTTTTTTCCAACATTCTTATGAGTGGCTGGTTATTAGCTTATTTCATCTCCCTCTCCCAGGTAGACCAAGATTCTTCGAGCAGGCTGTGACATTCTAAGGTTAATTATGTCCCAAGACTCTTTTGTTAGGGTGTGTTGTGGTGGTTGGTTGAGGTTTGTGCAGGAAGGTTTGTTTCCCAAGTGTCCTCAGGATGAGGCCAAGGTGTCTTCAGGCATGACAGTGGTTGTTCTGGCCTAGGTTTCTTCAGGCGTGGTAGTGGTTGTTGTGGCACAGGTGTCGATAGAAGGGGACCTGTGTAGTTGTGGAATCCCAGGTGTGTGCGGGCAGGATGTGTGGTGATGACCCATAAGGTTGTCGTTGGGGTGCCATTGGTACTATACTGAGACTTGTGGGGGATGTCTAATGCATAGGATGTCTTAAACAACCAGTGGAAAAGCGGTGTGTGGTACCCAAATATTGATGTGTTTTTACTATTACTTTACCTGACTTATGTTATTTGGGTAGTGTGCCTTGGTGAGGCTGGGTGGATAGTTTCCTTCTTATGGGTTTTGGTTATCTCTATTTCTCACGGGGCATTAGAATTCGTCCCCACTTGTGCACGAGTTCTTTTGGTTTTTCCTACTGAGTATACCTATATACTCACCCTACTTATATAAATCTTATTTCAGGTTTCTAGGAGGACTTTGAGGACAATGCCAGACCTTACTAGCTCAGACTTCGTAGTTTTATTTTCTATTTTTCTTTATTTTGGTACTTTACTTTATAGTTTTCTTTTACTATGTATCAGTTTATTCTAAACATGCCTATGGGGATGGATTTTTGGCTTTACTTTTACTTTCAGTTTTTGGAGTTGTTTGAGATTTTCCATCTTATATACCGATCTTTTTCTATAAAATGGGTAATTCCTTCCATATTACATGTGATTCTATACCCCTGGTGCAAGTCACCACTCTGTTTCCTACTGAAGGCGAGACTCGGGGGGGGTCATTATCTCTCCTTCAACTTGATGAATGAAGGGTCTAGCAGTTTGTTGTCCCTCTCCTCATCTTGGTGAAGGTGGTTCGTGAAAGAATGGTATCAGAGGTGATGGTTGAGAGATATGATGTAGAAGAGGTTAGGCATAGTGACAATTGCATGGGATGGTAGGGAAACAACGTTAGGAAATATTGGTGGATGAAATAGGCCAGGTAAGACCATCTAGGACCTAGGATTTTTGGGCCCCCCGTGATCTGATGCAAGGACTCTGGACCTACCGAACTACTAAGTGAGGCTACACTGATTTCATGGTAGAGACCCTAAGAAAGGTACATGTATTATAATGACTTTTTTTGTTGTGTGTTATGGGTGTTTGGGGAGTTTAAAATAAATAAAAAGTTTAGGAAAAATTCAAAGGAATATTCTACACTACTTGGGCTTAGGCATTCCTTGCTTACCTTGCAGCTATGACACGTAGACGATGACCATGAGTAGTGTGGGCGATCGAGGCCCAAGAGGCTGATTTGGCGGATCAGAAGAGGGATGATCAGGAGGAGGAGGATGATAAGGGGAATAAGACACTTTGTTCCTTTCAACAATAGACCCTAGGGAAGTACGAGGGAATCATCTCATACTGGGAGACAGAGAACTGGATCGAGGAGTTGGTGATTGCTTTCATCTTGATCCAGGCTCTGTCCAAGTACTGGGTTCCTCTAGTCGTGATCCAGATGCAGGTGTTGGTGCATCAGTGGTGGATTCTCTATCTAAGGTAGAAGAAGGTAGCCAAGGTTTCAGGGACCGACTTTGAGAGGGATTACCAGGTGGAATTCCTCTCTTCCACAATTAAGGCATAGAAGAGGCAAGAGTTACTATCCCTTCAGTAGGGGAGTATGTTAGTAAGGTAGTTGGGGATCAAGCTCAATGACCTCATTTGTTTCGCTCCATACCTCTTCCTGGATGAGGAATCGCGAGTAAGTCTCTTAGAGGAGGCACTCCAACCTTCCCTGTAGTATGTTGTTACTCACTTCACTCTAACGACATACTTGGAGGTCCATAAGAAGGTTGAAGTGGTGGAGAGGTGCAATCGCTATGAGGTGTGCCGCAAGAGGGGAGCTAGTTGAGCTCATCAAAGGAGAAGGTGAAACGTTCCTATCGTGGGGTGTGGCAAAAACAAATTAAACCTAAGTTAAAATGTATTATAGTGGGTTACCTAGGTTGTCTCCAGAGAGGAGTGCCCAACAAAAGTGTTTGTCACTTAAAATAGGGGAATGAAGTGATGTTGTTTTTGAAATTGTTTGATTTCGAAAATAAAAAAAAGAAACTAAATAAAGTAAAGCAATTAAGTGAAAGTTTAAAAACAAATTGAAAAAAGATGCAATTTAAATCAGTGATATGAAATGGTGATCAGTTAGGGTCGGTTTTCCAATGTTAATTCTATCACAATTCACTTTAGCCAATTCTCTTCTGCTAAATCGCTAAGAGTGAGAATCCACAATAGTTTTTCTCACTCCCTTGGTCAAATAAAAATGTGAGAATAAACCTTACTAAAACCTCATATTGTTCTACTCTCCTTGAAATGTGTAATTGAGTTGTAGTGAATACCCCCCCAATTATATTAGTTAATTCCCAATCTTATCTTGTTTATCCCAAGCAATCAATAACATTCACTACTCCTCACACATGTATCGGTGATAACCGAGTACTTTACCACTAAGTCCTGTTCTATTCCATTGTTTATAAACTAGAACCTAGTGGAGGGAGATATTGATCATTGACCAAATATAAATAAACAACAGAATCTAAAATCAGATACAATTGTACATGATAATAAAAACTGTTATAAGAAATTGAAATTGATTCATTGAAGAGAAAAGAGGATGTTAAAACATTAATAGAAAAAACTCAAGAAATACAAAATAGAAAACCTCTCCTTACCCAATCACACAAAATATTACCCCTCCATGGTAAGGGTAATTGTGAATATGTGGAAAGAAGAATATATTACAATACTAAGAAGTGTAAAACAAAGGAAAGAAAGAACATAAATTTTATCCTCCAGAATCTGTCCTCTAGATGATTTCCTCTGTTCTTCCCCCAGCCAGCCGAAAATCACTAAGGTCCCTTCTTATAGAATGTTTTAAATGAAGTTTTCTATCAACCCTCTAAATTTTAGATTCATTGGATTGTTGTAAAGAATTATATGGCCTAATAAATGAACATTAATGTTCTTTCCACCAAAAACAGTTTCACCCACTCCACTTGGACGCACCAAAAAGAGGCCTTTATGAGCTTTAAATTTTATAAAAAAAATTTTGAGCCATACTTTGAATGTTCTATGTTGACACCAGCGAGAATAACCTCATTCTAATGTTGTCTGAATAAAATATAGTTGATTTAATGAGGTGGGGTCTATTCTGCCATCCAGACGGAGTTCTCTACTTGATTGATTTTTATTTACAATTGGGTTTCTAATCGAGTCTTAGTCCAGAAGAAAAATTTGAATCCCATGAGCATATGAAGCCTAAAAAAAGATTCACTTTAATCGGACCAATATTATGAATGTTGTGCCTAAAAAAAAGAAGCTATATAAAACTGTCAATTTTACAGAATTACCCCATTTTCACATTTAAGCCCAAAATACACCAAAAACACATAAATGATGAAAATATACTCAAATTGAATTATTGATAGGGATTAATTCATTGAAAAACAAATTAATAATAATGAGAATATTAACTCTATCAATTCCCCCACACTTATCACTTGTACTCCTGGACAAGTCAGAATAAAAATAAAATCAAAGTAAATTCAAAAAAAAATATCTATGAGATCCACCAATTTGAAAACAAGAAACAAAATATATCATGCCTCCTAAAAAACTATTATTCCAAGTTCTTAATTTAAGATAATTCAATATATTTACTCTTTATTTCTCCTCCCATGCACAAAAAACACTTACCTAACTTTCATTATCTCTCATCATGTAAAGTCCCGTAAAATTCAAGTGAAATTTTTTCTTAATTTTTTTTGGGATTTTACAAGAACGCAGTTTCGACGGCACCAGATTCTGAGGCCCGATGTTCCCGGAATAAATTTTCTTCAGTTTAGCTCGGGTACGTTCAGTGAACGAATGATCGGGTTTTCTTAAATTTTGAACCGGTGCTCGGAATCGAAATCTGAGGGCACCAATGAAACCGCAGTGCTGGTAATTGCTTAGGAGAAACTTTTTTGGAGTTGCGTTTTCTCGGGTGTGTTTATTTTTAAAAAAAGGGTTAACTAATGAATAAAATAAAAGTTGTGCAACAATTTTTATTGTATGTTCTAAGTAGTTTAAACCTACATATGGAAGTTGAGGTGGGACCCACTATATCCTAATCCCTCTTGATAGGATATTAGTGAGGTGAGCCCCACACAAGACCCACCTTTTCAACTTCCTCGAACCCCCATTATTTATGTAACACACCCGTACCCCCTTATTAAATTCCAAGTCAACTCTCACATTAATTGGACTATTAGGACTCTTCAATTAATTTAATTAATTGAATGAATTCTTTTGAATTTCAAATGGAATGTTGGATTGTGTGTGTTAATTCAATAAGACAAAGTCTTATTTCATTAGGGGTTGCTTCGTTGTGTTGAGAGGGAGAGTTCCACGAAGAACTTCATCTCCCTCCTTGAAGAACACGAAGAACGCACCAACACCGACGAAGAAAGCCGGCCTCCGATGAAGGATGAAGAACAATGCTATTTTCTCAGATATTGACGACGCGAAGCCGTGTACTGCGACGCCAACGATCCTCTTCTCCGCGACGCCGTGTACCATGATGTCGAAGACACTTACAGAGCCTCCTTCGGCGACGCGGTCTTCCGCAATGTCGTCTTCTGCGACAACCTTTTCCCGCGACGAACCTCGTTCGACAACTCCTTGAGGTAGGGGTAAATTTTTGTTCATGATTTCTTTACCGTTCATCGACTTTTATATTGGGCCGCCTGTTATTGTAATAATGGGAGGAGGTTGGTCCGCACAAACACAGCCGACCCTCATCCCCCATTGATGTTGTACTTGTTGCGGCACGAGCAAAGGTAGCGCGGTGCAACGGCACCACGCGGAAGTATGTGGAACAGGAGAAAATGCACGGCGTCGTCGCGCCGTGCCGTTGAGGTCGAATGAAACCAGGGCCTATGGCTGAGGTGGTGTGGGGATCAGCGGACGGAACTTCTGACCACCGGTGCAAGGAGGGTGGGACCCGCGAGGGGGGATCCCGCGGTGACACACCGGTCGGCTTGGCCGGCCGGTTTTCGAGAAAGCCGGGGGTCGTAACCCCTGGCTGGAAAATGGAGGGACCCCCTCATGGGGGGGGGGGGGGGGGCGTTTCTCAATCAGGGGGGCAGCATGCCCCCCCCCACCTTTCCGTGCAGCTCGGCCAGCGCCGAGCTGCCCATGCGGGTCGCGCCCGTGCCTGGCCAACCGGCCGCCCAGGCCGGACCGGCCGCACCTAGCCGGGCTGGGCCCCACCGGCTGATCCGGGCCGTGCCCACTAGGCCAGGACGCACCTTAATGGTCCATACATAGACCCGGTTCGGGTCAACCCGGTTCTGGCCAAACCAAGGGGGTCCTAGGTCGGGTCGGTCCGGGCCCAAAACCCCATATTTCCAGACAGTTCCGTTCAAACGCATGTATCTTGGGCTACGGACCTCCGATAGACACACCGTTAGTTGAGATGTGATCCTTGGATCGAGACGATTGTTTTGGTATATTACACTCAAGGTTTCGGAGAACTTTTCGTATGGACGGGTTGGTTCGAGCACGAAACCAATCGGGCCCTCGGAGCGCAAAGGCTTATAACTTGAGCTCCGGACGTCTGATTGACGTTCTGTCGACTTTGTTGGATTCCTCTTAGTGAGACAAACATTTTGGCTTACTCTTCTTGAGGTTTGGATGTAGTTGGAGTGCGTTCGGGTTGGTTTTGACTTAAAAACCAATCGGGCCCCTGGAACGAAAAAGCCAACAACTCTCAGATCGGGCGTCCGATTGACGCACCGTCTGTCACGTTGAGTTCCTTGTGTCGAGATGGAACTTTGGGATACATCAAATCCAGACTACATGTAAGTTGATGTATCGACCCCCCCTTGGCTCATGGAGCGGACCCTCCAGGAATCGAGCATGCTGTGTGCGGGAACCCTAGAGCTGGCTGCGACTACGACGATGATGACGACTTCACTAAAATCCTCCATGGGTTCGGCAGCGATGACGACTGCACTAAAATCATCCGTGGGTTCAGCAGCGAGGACGACTGCACTAAAATCCTTCGTGGGTTCGGCAGCGATGACGACTGCACTGAAATCCTCCGTGGGTTTGGCAGCGATGAAGACCGCACTGAAATCCTCCATGGGTTCGGCAGCGACGAAGACCATACTGAAATCCTCCGTGGGTTTGACGACGAAGACTACTATTATTTTATCCTACGTGGATCTGGCAGTACTATTGTTCGTGTATCCTACGTGGGTCCGGTAGTGTTTGACTCTGTTTTTGTATCCTATGTGGGTCTGGCAGAGTAGCTGGTTTTTGTATCCTACATGGGTCCCAGCTTAAATGAATCATTGGCTACATCTGATCATCTCTATCACCTTACGAAGAAGTATACCTGTGTGATCTGAGTCTTGACTTTCAATCATTATCTTCGATATGATTGACTTTCTTTCCTATGTGGATTGGGTTTTGTTTTCCTGTGTGGATTGGGTTGTACTATCCTGTGTGGACGTGATTAAACTTCGGCTTGGATGTTGGAGCCGAATTGGAATTGATGACTTAGGTATATGTATGGGCATATACCTAAGTAGTGTTGGATGTTACTTCATGTTTGTATCTCTCCTTTGTGGATTATCCTTTGTGGATTCTGGGAGACCTTCAGGGGTCTTAGGGTCCCTACTGAGTAGTGTATACTCACCCCTGCACGTGCTATGCTCACACTACGTTGTGTTGGATGTAGATGACGGACAGTGCTGATCGTGGTTGAGGCTTGTGGAGCAATTCAGTACCTAGAGGCGGACCACTGGGCAGGACGTACACGGAGCGGGCTACTGGACCTGAGGAGATGAGGAGGCTATCTGTACCCACCCTTCAGGTGGGACTTCCAGTGGACGGCTCGACATTGCTGCTTTACTTCCAGTTTCTGTACTTTCTTTCCAGTTGTACTTTACTTTCAGTTTGGGTTTGTATTCTAGCCCATTTACTTTCCGCACTTACTATTGTACCCAGTTTTACTTAGTGTTTACTTCTTCTAGATTTCTCTGTGTTGTTTGTTTACTCTATAAAGGAAATGCCTTCCCATTTTTGTCGGGTTTTATGCCTTGGTGCTAGTAGCCAGCCCCTGGCCTATGGAATGTGGGATTGGGGTAGTCACGGCACGGGCCCTGAGGACGGGTCGTGACAAATTGGTATCAGAGGAGTTTGGTTCTACCACAGAACTCAAGACTCTGATCTTTCTACTATGTGAAGCAATAGTGTTAAGGGTATTGAGTGTGGTTATCAGTCTAGAGAGTCCAGTGTTGGTGCAGCGGCCCACGTATCCGTACACAAGGACCCTGAATTCTGATTTCCGACTCAATGCACGAAAACATTGATTGCATGTGTGTTTCAAAAGTTTTCTTTGTGATTACTTTGTGTCAGCTTAGCAGGTATACTGTTTGACCGTGGCTCACCTGTTTCTTTTAAGGATGGCCCCACGATGGCAGCCAGCTAGGGTTCAGAGCTTTGTGTGAGATGACAGCCCACCGAGCGACGAGGCCTTGGTGGAGGGCCATTTTTCAGCAGAGGCACTGGTGGTACCTCTACCCGCCGAGCCACCGATGCCAGCATCCCCAACCGCTAAGAGTGCACGTCTCCTTAGTGCACTGCATGAGTTTCAGCGTCATAGGCTGCCCAGGTTCCGTGGGGAAATGGAACCTCAGGCAGCCGAGGATTGGTTGGAGGTGGCTGTTCGAGTTTTCGGGTTAGTGGGGACACCAGCTGACCTCGTGGTGATCCTTGCAGCGAGCCTCCTGCACGCGGCAGCAGGCAGATGGTGGATCTTGATGCTCCAGGTGCACGATGTGGAATCACTCTTTTGGACGGTCTTTGAGAGCCTCTTCTTCTCAGAGTTCGTCCCAACCACCCTCTGTGCGGTGCGCATCCATGAGTTACTACAACTGTGGCAGGGCAGCATGACGGTCGCCCAGTACTCTATGAGATTTACCGATCTCTCATGCTATTTGACGGACGTGGTACAGGACCCATTCTTCCGGGCCCAGACCTTCGAGTAGGGACTGAGGCATGAGATCCGGTCATCGATGATCTCCCTCAGCATACCGACACTGGCAGGAGTACTGGAGCGAGCTCTTCTCATAGAGAGCTTTCTTGTTGATCCTACTCCAGCAGCGAGACCTACCGCAGGGCGGCACATAGAAGATTCATCTGCAGTTGGAATTCGACAGACATCACAGGGATCCAGGAGGACCAGACCATTAGGCGGACGACCTCAGGACACTGGCTCAGAGGTGCGGGGCATCCGGCGCAGAGCCAACATCTGATGAGCAGACAGTGCTACGCATGCGGCGGGCAGGGCCACATGGCTCGTGACTGCCTGACCCGCCGTGCAGAGGATCAGCAGACGGTTGAGGGGCCACCCAGGCAGAGGCAGAGGGTCGACTGTGGCGGTCCTCCGAGAGCAGGCGGACGAGGCAGGGGAGTTGGCCGAGCAGCAGGTGTTGGGCGACGCTTTGAGGCTTTACCACCACCACCACCAGGAGGTCCACCCCGACCACAGGGAGCTGGCAGGCAGAGACAGGCTCATCTTCAGGCAGCAGAGTCCTATGACCACGGTGCTCCAGAGATGATTTGAGGTACTATATATGTCTACTCCACCCTTGATGTAGTTCTTATTGACACAGGAGCGAGTCATTCTTTCATTTCCACTGCCCTTGTTCGGAGCTCGGAGATTCTGACGGAGCCGTTGGCTCGATCCTTACGGCTAGAGACTCATACGGTAGCAGACTCGATGATTACTCACTAGTGCCGGTAGTGTGAGATTTCTCTAGGAGGCGAGAGATTTGGCTGGGATCTTCCTATAGCGGCTTCGAGGCCTTACGACGTCATCTTGGGCATGGATTGGTTATCTACAGTCCATGCACAAATTGACTGTATTAGGCACAAGGTGCGGTGTGTTCGCACCGATGGGAGCAGGTTCACCTTCACCAGTGATAAGGGAACCTTTATAGCATAGGATGGACTCACGCAGAGGAGAGGACAACCCATCACTTATCATTTGGCTAGCCTTATCCTAGGAGCAGTTGACAAGCAGAGTCTGAGTTTTCCTATAGTGGTGGATCAGTATGAGGACGTTTTTCCTGAAAACGTTCCAGGACTACCTCCATGCAGAGAGGTAGACTTTTATATTGACCTGTACCCCGGGACAGCCCCAATATCCACTCAATCATATCGGATGGCTCCCGCTGAGCTTCGAGAGCTACGGGTATAGCTGGAGGACTTGTAGAGCAAGGGATTCATCCGACCCAGAGTTTCACCCTGGGCTTCCCCGATATTGTTCGCCAAGAAGGCGGATGGGAGCTTTTGACTTTGTGTCAACTATCGTCGCCTAAACCAGGTGACCGTGAGAACAAGTATCTCTTAACAAGGATTGACGACCTCTTCGATCAGCTCAAGGGAGCACGGTGGTTCTCAATGATAGACCTTAGATCAGGCTATCATTAGCTCAGAGTTCGGGATGAGGACGTGTAGAAGACGGCCTTCAGATGTCGGTATGACCACTATGAGTTCTTGGTTATGACTTTCAGTGTAAATAATGTTTCAGCAGTGTTCATGGTTCTCATGAACAGGATCTTTCAGCCATACCTCGATCGATTTTTCGTGGTCTTCATCGACGACATTTTGATATACTCGACCACTGAGGAGGAGC
Organism: Viscum album; assembly: GCA_963277665.1. Classification (NCBI taxonomy): domain Eukaryota; kingdom Viridiplantae; phylum Streptophyta; class Magnoliopsida; order Santalales; family Viscaceae; genus Viscum; species Viscum album. The sequence continues at coordinate 124,044,209 of OY728142.1, read as the reverse complement.
ACGCCTACCACTTGCGGGTTGAACTGGACACGCTCCGAGAGCACCAACTTTATGGTAAGCTCTTGAAGTTTTAGTTCTGGTTACATGAGGTCCACTTCTTAGGAAACTTCATCTCTGATATGGGAGTTGCGGTGGATCCTGCAAAAATCGAGGCAGTGCTAGCTTGGGAGCCACCCAGGAGCGTGACAGAGGTGTGGAGTTTCTTGGGTCTAGCTGGGTACTACCGGAGGTTTGTGCTAGACTTTTCTAGAGTTGCAGCACCACTTTAAGCTTTGAAGAAGAAGGGGAAACCCTTCGTGTGGTCAGATAGATGTCAGCAGAGCTTCCAGGAGCTGAGACAGAGATTGACCAACGCATCTATCTTGAGGCTACCGGAGGAGGGAGTAGGGTACGTAGTCTACTGCGATGCATCAGGGACCAGACTCGGATGTGTCCTGATGCAAGATCGGGCCGTGATTGCCTATGGATCACGTCAGTTGAGGCAAAATGAGCAGAACTACGGTACCTATGACCTGGAGTTAGCAGTAGTGGTCTTCGCTATAAAGATGTGGCAACACTATCTGATGGGCGAGCGCTTTACAGTCTATTCTGACTACCAGAGTCTCAGGTACATCTTCTCACAGAAGGACCTGAACCTGAGACAGCAGCGATGGCTCGAGTTCCTCCAAGACTATGACTTTGAGATAGTCTATACTCATGGAAAGGGGAATGTAGTAGCCGATGCTCTTAGCAGGAGGAGGGGCATTCAGTTACTCGGGGAGGCGACAGAGCAGCTAGACGCTTTGTAGATATCCTTCGTGGATAGAGATGGAGCATCCTTTCTTCAGTCACTCACAGTCACTCCTCCACTTCTACAATGGGTCAAAGAGACACAGTGTGGAGACATTGACTGTGAGACACGGTGTGCACAGATATCCTTAGGATAGGCACCTGATGGATTCTCTATCAGAGGAGAGAACGTCATCCTTTTCAGAGGACGTACCATGGTACCAGTTGCTTTACAGGAGGAGGTGCTGAGAGATTTTCACACTTCCCCTTTCGTGGTACATCCAAGAGTGATGAAGATGTACCAGGATCTCAGACGATAGCACTGGTGGCCAGGTATAAAGAAAGTTGTGGTAGAGTTCATTTCTCGATGCCTCACCTGCCAGCAGGTGAAGGCAAAGCACCAGGTACTAGCAGGCTTGGTACAACCCTTGGAGGTCCCAGAGTGGAAGTGGGATGGGATATCTATGGACTTCGTGACTGGATTTCCACGTACTTCCATAGGTCATGACTCTATTTGGGTGATTTTCGACCGAATCACCAAGTCGGCCCACTTATTACCCTTCAGATAACAGGTATCAGGGGAGATCCTGGGATGCCTCTACATTCAAGAGATCGTATGGCTTCATGGTGTGCCATCATCTATCGTCTCTGATCGATATGATCGCTTTACTTCCCGGCTTTGGAAGGAGTTACAGGAGGCATTCGGGACACATCTATGACTGAGCACCGTCTTTCACCCTCATACGGATGGTCAGACGGAGAGGACCATTCAGACTCTTGAGGACATGCTCTATGCATGTGTCCTGGACTTTGGTCGCAGCTGGGAGGACCACCTACCCTTGGTGGAGTTCGCGTACAACAACAGCTACCACTCCACCATCGGGATGGCACCATACGAGGCATTGTACGGACGACCTTGCAGATCACCTCTGTGCTGGACAGACCCTGGGGAGCCAGCACTTGTGGGACCAGAGATGGTCCAGGCCATGATAGAGAAGGTCCAGGTCATCCAGGAGCAGATGAGGACAGCTCAGAGCTAGAAGAAGTCTTATGCTGATAGGAGGCGGAGACCACAAGAGTTCGAGGACGGAGACCACGTCTTCTTGTGGGTCTCGCCTCGACGTGGATTACAGAGATTTGGTCGGGGCGGCAAGTTATCTCAGCGCTTCATTGGACCATTCTAGGTTCTCAGCAGGATAGGCGAGGTGGCTTATCACCTGGCTCTACCACCTCAGTTGCACCGGGTGCATGACGTCTTCCACGTATCTCAGCTGAGGAGATACGTGCAAGACCTGACACATATCATCGACCATGGTGAGCTATACATTAATGATGGGGAGACATTTATGGTGGTCCTGGTGGAGATCGAGGATCGACAGGAGCAGGTCCTACGTGGGTGGTAGATTACTTTAGTGTGCATCAGATGGCAGCACGGGAAGCTTTAGGAGATCACTTGGAAGCGGGAGGCTCAGATGCGTGCACAGTACTCACATTTTTTCCCCTAGTTTATGATGTATATTTACGGGGACGTAAAGACCTGAGGTGGGAGTAATGTAAATATCCATAAAATTCAAGGGAAATTTTTTATTAATTTTTTTTGGGATTTTACAAGAATGCAGTTTCTGACGAAACCAAATTCTGAGGCCCGGTGTGCCTGGAATCAATTTCCGAAGTTTAGCATAGGTACGTTCAGTGAACGAACGAGCGGGTTCTCCTAACTTTTGAACTGGTTCTCAAAATCAAAATATGAGGGCACCAATGAAACTGTCACGCCGATAATTGCTTAGGAATACCTTTTCTAGAGTTGCGTTTGCTCGGGAGTGGTTATTTTTAAAAAAATGGGTTAACTAAAGAATAAAATAAAAGTTGTGCAACAATTTTTATTATATGTTCTAAGTAGTTTAAACCTACTTATAGAAGTTGAGGTAGGACCCACTATATCCTAACCCCTCTTGATAGGATATTAGGGAGGTGGGACCCACACGATCCCCACCTTTTCAACTTCCACAAACCCCCATTATTTATGTAACACACCCCCACCCCCTTATTAAATGCCAAGTCAACTCTCACATTAATTGGACTATTAAGACTCTTCAATTAATTTAATTAATTTAATGAATTCTTTTGAATTTAAAATGGAATTTTGTCTTGTGTGTGTTAATTAAATAAGACAAAGTCTTATTTTATTAGGGGTTGCTTCGTTTTGTTGAGAGGGAGAGTTCCATGAAGAAATTCATCTTCCCCCTTGAAGAACGCGAAGAACGCACCGACACCGATGAAGAACACCAGCCTTCGACGAAGGATGACAAAGAATGCTATTTCCTCATAGATCGACGATGCGACACCATGTACCGCGACACCGACGATCCTCTTCTCCATGATGTCATGTACCGCGACATTGACGACGCTTACGGAGCCACCTTCCACGACATCATCTTCCGCAATGACCATTTCCCGCGACGAACCTCGTTCGAAAACTCCTTGAGGTAGGGGTTAATTTTTGTTCATGATTTCTTTACCATTCATTGAATTTTATATTGGGCCTTCTATTATCGTAATAACGGGAGGAGGTCGGACCGCACGAACATGGACGACCCTCCTCCCCCTTTGATGTTGTACTTGTTGCGGCACGAGCAAAGGTAGCATGGTGCAACGGCACTGCGTAGAAGCAAGAGAAACGGGCGAAGATGCGCGGCACCGTCGCGCCGCGCCATTGAGTCTGAACGAAGCCGCGGCACCGTCATGCCACGTTGATTAGACAAGGCTACATCCTATGGCCGCGGTGGTGTAGGGAGCGGCGGCCAGAACCGCCGGTGCAAGGAGGGCGGGACCCGCGGGGGGGGGGGGGGTCCCGCGGTGACACACCGGCCGCCCTGGCCATCCGGTTTCCGAGAAAGACGGGGGTCATAACCCCCAGCTGGATAATGGTGCCCCCCCCTTGGGGGGGGGCATTTCTCAATCAGGTGGGCAGCACGTCCCCCCCCCCCCCCTTTCCGTGCAGCTCGGCCAGCGTCAAGCTGGCCATGTGGTTCGCGCCCGCGCTAGGCCCACCGGCCGCCCAAGCCGGACCAGCCGCATCGGGCAGGGCCGCGCCGGGCTACTCCCTAATGGGTCGGACCCGGTTCGGGTCAACCCGGTTCAGGCCGACCCAGGGGGGTCTTGGGTCGGGTCAGTCCGGGCCCAAAACTCTCTATTTATGGACAGTTCTGTTCAAACGCCCGTATCTTGGGATACAGACCTCTGATTGACGCACCGTTATTTGCAATGTGATCCTTGGATCGAGGCGGTAGTTTAGTTATATTAAACTCAAGATTTCAGAGAACTTTGGGTAAGGCTGGGTTGGTTCGAGCACAAAACCAACCGGACCCTCGGAGTGGAAACGCTTATAACTTGAGCTTCGGACGTCCGATTGACGTGACTCGACTTTGTTGGATTCCTCTTAGTGAGACGGACCTTTTGGATTACTCCGCTCAAGTTTTGGATGTAGTTGGAGTGCGGTCGGGTTAGTTTTGACTTAAAAACCAACTAGGCCCCTAGAACGAAAAGGCCAATAACTCACAGACCGAGCGTCTGATTGACGCGCTGTCTATCACGTTGGGTTCCTTGTGTCGAGACGGAACTTTGGGATACATCAACTCTGGACTACGTGTCAATTGATATATCGACCCCCCTTGGCTCGTGGAGCTGACCCTTCCAGAATCAAGAATGTTGTATGCGGGAACCCTAGAGCTGGCTGCGACTGCGACGACGATGACGACTGCACTGAAATCCTCCGTGGGTTCGGCAGCGATGATGACTGCAATGAAATCCTTCGTGGGTTCGGCAGCGATAACGACTGCACTAAAATCCTCCGTGGGTTCAGCAGCGATTAAGACTGCACTGAAATCCTCCGTGGGTTCTGCAGTGACGAAGACCATACTAAAATCCTTGGTGGGTTCGACGGCGAGGACTACTATTCTTATATCCTATGTGGGTCTGTAAGAACTACTGTTTGTGTATCCTACGTGGGTCCGGCAGTGTTTGAATCTGTTCTTGTATCCTACGTGGGTCTGGTAGAGTAGCTAGTTTTTGTATCCTACGTGGGTCTCATCTTAGATGAATTAGTGGCTACATCTGATCATCTCTATCACCTTATAAAGAAGTATACCTGTGTGAGCTAAGTCTTGACTTTCAATCATTATCTTCGATATGATTGAATTGCTTTCCTATGTGGATTGGGTTGTGTTTTCCTATTTGGATTGGGTTGTACTATCCTGTGTGGACGTGATTAAACTTGGGCTTGGAAGTTGGATCTGAACTGGAATTGATGACATAGGTATATGTATGGGCATATACCTAAGTAGTGTTGGATGTTACTTCGTGTTTGTATCTTTCCTTTGTGGATTATCCTTTGTGGATTCAGGGAGACCTTCGGGGGTCTCGGGGTCCCTACTGAGTAGTGTATACTCACCCCTACACGGGCTATGCCCACACTACGTTGTGTTAGATGCAGACGATGGAAAATGCTGATCATGGTTGAGGCTTGTGGAGCAAGTCGGTACCTGGAGTCGGACCACTAGTCGGGACGTACACAGAGCGGACGGCTGGACTCGAGGACCTGAGGAGGCTATCTGTACCCACCCTTCAGGTGGGACTTCCAGTGGATAGCTCGACGTTGCTGCTTTACTTCCAGTTGTTGTACTTTCTTTCCAGTTATACATTACTTTCAGTTTGGGATTGTATTCTGGCCTATTTACTTTCCGCACTTACTATTGTACCCAGTTTTACTTAGTGTTTACTTCTTCTAGCTTACTATGTTCTGTTTGTTTACTCTATAAAGGCAATTCCTTCCCCTTTTTGTCGGGTTTTACGCCTTGGTGCTAGTCGCCAGCCCCGGGCCTATGGAAGGCGGGCTTGGGGTAGTCACGGCACGAGCACCGAGGAAGAGTCGTGACACATCACACAAATTTCAATTTTTTTGCAATGTCTTTCTCATCCAAACTCATACAAGGGTCACCATAGGCTTGATAAATTCCTACATCTCCACCTGATGTGAGTCAAAGACATCTGTTTTTCATGAGGACTTTTCAAGGTTGTTTTGTGGATTTAGGTTGGTAGGATTTAGATGTGAATATTTTGAGGCTGAATGAAGAGGACTTGACTCTTTTTGAAGCAAAATTGCATTACACTAATTTTTACATGAGTATGGTCTCTTCTTCACTCCCCTTAGTAGAAAAGAACCTCCTTTATCATGAAATATCAAGGAATGTTCATAGAGTTAGTCATTTTAGTAGCAGACATTTCAATCTCCTCAAATATAATATTTCTTGAATGCTCCAGAAAAGTCACAGCTTTCTTTCTTCATTAGAAGCTCTAGAAAGGTATAGCTTTTCTCATCATGAATGCTCCAGAAAAGCCATAGCTTTCAGCAGAATGATTTTTTTTTCAACAGCAATAACATCTCTTCAAAATTTAATTTTCACCCAAAGTATCCCCAAATAATTTAGTACAATACAATACATCTTCCCCCCACACTTATGTTCAAATAGATCATGAAATTTCACTTCAAGAGCAGGTTGGATAGGGAATATTGGCTTGTAATGTGGCTAACCTAACAAGACGTTCATGGCTTCTATGGGATACAAGGATTAAATGTTAAACATAGTCCATTATAAAAGGGATTATCTTGAAAAGTGGGTTTTCAAACCAATGAAATGCCTCAATCATTTAAAACAGATGTACCCAAAACCCTCAAGTTTTGAAAGGAATAAATCAAATTCTGGTTAAAACAAGCATGGTTTGGTTCTCTCAAGAAGTGAGGTGATTGTAAAGAATATGAAAATAATAGGTTCAAAAGCCTCACGGGAATGTGATTTCAAATATAAAGATAGTGATATGTGTCATGGGATTCATAAAAAAGTATTTTTCATGAAATTCCTAAAGAATTGAACTTGAAGAAATGTCATTTTCAGCATTCATTTAAACTCAGTTTCATGGAATAAATTATTTCTCCCATGGAAATGAGTTTCAAAAATGTCAAAGATAATCATTTATGCTCAAAAGATTAAAAAACACACAAAATTTTGAAAAATAAACTCCATTTTTTTATTTTTTTTAAAATTGGTAAAAATAGAAAGACAAACAATAAAAATCCAAACTAAAAAGGTTCCCTCCCCCACACTTAAATAATGCAGTGTCTGCAATTCATTCAAATGGATTTAATAAGTAATGAGATTTGAAAAAAAAATGAATCACAACAAGATAGAAAGTGTAAAGGAGAGGTACGACCTGGTGGATTTTATTGATAAACAGGTTTGAGGAGTGTGATCTCCTCCATTGGAGGAGTGTGCTCCATCCTTCACAATCTGCACAGCACCAAAAGGATATACATGAGTAACTATAAATGGACCTTCCCACCTGGAACAAAGTTTACCTGGCATCAGCTTGAGTCTTGAATTGAATAACAAAACTTTGTCTCCAGGATGGAAGTCTTTTGGTTGGATCAGCTTGTCATGATCCACTCTTGTTCTTTATTTGTAAATCTGAGAATTCTCAAATGCTTACATTATAATTTCTTCCAGCTCCTGTAACTGCAATCTTATTTCTTTTCCAGCACTTTTAAGATCTAGATTCATCTTCCTCACATCCCAATACACCTTGTGTTCCAATTCCAAAGGTAGGTGACAGCTTTTCCCACAAATCAGCCTATATGGACTCATTCCAATTAAGGTTTTGTAGGCTATCCTGTAATCCCATAATGTGTCTTCTAACCTTTGGATCCAATCCTTCCTATTTGGATTAACAGTCTTTTCCAAAATTCCTTTGATTTCCCTATTGGACACTTCAGCTTTCCCATTAGTCTGTGAATGAGAGGGAGTTGATGTTTTATGATGCACCCCCATACTTTTTTAATAACGCCTCCATTATCCAATTACAAAAGTGATTCCCTTGATCACCAATGATGGATCTGGGAACTCCAAACCAACAAAATATGTTAGCCCTGACAAAATCAAAAACAACTTTAGCATCGTCAGTCCTAGTGGCTTTTTCTTCCACCCATTTGGAAACATAGTCAACATCAAGAAGAATATAAGAATTTACAAATGACATTGGGAAAGGTCCCATAAAATCTATCCCCTAAACTTAAAATATTTCACAAAAATTAAGTGGATTTTGGGGAATTTATTGTCTCTATGAAATATTTCCTATAAATTGACATTTTTCACACCGTTTACAAAATTTATGAGAATCTTTGAAAAGTGTTGTCCAATAAAGTCTAGATTCTAAAACCTTCCTTGATATCCATTGAGGTCCAAAGTGGCCTCCACAAGCTAATGTGTGACAAAACATAAAGGTAGAATCAATTTCATTTTTAGGAAAACATCTTCTTATCATTTGGTCATTGTAAATATTCCATAGAAATGGATCATCCTAGATTTAATATCTAGATTCAGATTTCAATTTGTGAATTTGGTGAGAATTTAAATGAGATGGGACCTGAGATGTTACTAAATAATTGAACATGTCAGCATACCAAGGTACTTCTCCTTCAATAAATTACAATTTCTCTCTTATAAGGCGATCATTTAGTGGTTCAGTGTCAGGAATTTCAACTTCAGTAGTGTTAGGTAGTCTACATAAGTGATCAGCCACTTGGTTCTCAGATCCCTTCTTATCTTTGATTTCTATGTTGAACTCCTGTAGTAATAGAATCCATCTCACAAGCCTTGGTTTTTCTTCAGCATTCTTCATCAATTACATAAGAGGTGCATGATCAGAAAACACAATGACTTTAGTTCCAAGAAGATATGATCTAAATATTTCTAAATCAAAAACAACTACTAAGAACTCTTTTTCTGTTGTTGTGTAGTTGAATTGGGCCGCATCTAAGGTTTTCGAGGCATATGAAGTGACTTGTGGCTGGCCCCCAATTTTTTGAGAAAGGAATGCTCCAAAATCTTGGTTTGAAGCATCACAAAGCATCTCAAATGGTTATTCTCAATTGGGTGGTTGTATTGCTAGTGGTGATATCAACCTCCTTTTCAACTCATAAAAGGCTTCCTACATGAACCATTGAAATCGAAATCAGCATATTTCAAAAGTAATCTATAGAGAGGGAGAGAAATCTTACTAAAATCATTGATAAACCTTCAGTAGAATCCTTCATGTTCCAAAAATGATCTAACATGTTTCACACAAGTTGGGTAAGGCGAAGAATTTATCACTTCAATTTTTGATTTATCAACTTCAATTACTTTCTATGAAATGATATGCCCAAGGAAATTTCCTCTCTCAGCCATAAAATGACACTTTTCAAAATTCAAATAAAGGTTATTTTCAATTCAAGTTTTTAGAACTTTGTAAAGTGGTTGGTTTTTGGTAAGAAGGATGGTTATAAGAATACTTTTGTTGAAATGGTGGTGGGTTCTGAAACTGATTATGGAATGGTGGTTGGTTTTGAAAATGGTTTTGGTACGGAGGTCTACCTTGGTTCTACTGATTTCCAAACCCATATTCTACTTGGTTATAATCTCTTCATCCTTGATTTTTTTGGAACTTCCTTGGCTGAAAGGCTACCGCACATGTTTCTATTCCCTGTATTTCAGAACATTGGTCATTAAAATGATCAGGTGATGAGCAAAAACCACATACCTTAGCCAGTGCCTGTTGTTCACTCACTTATTTCAAGGCCATATGTCTCACCATACTAGTTAGATCTTCAATCCTAGTTTCTAATAAGGGTGATGGATAATAAGTGTGTACCTCATGAATACCTCTTGTTCCAATACCTTGTGTTCCAAACTGCTACGAGTTCTGGGAAATCTTCTCAATCAAGCCCTTGGCATCTTCTGGTGACTTTTCAATCAGTGCACCTCCAGATGATTCATCAAGAAGGTTTCTATCATTGTCCATTAGTCCTTGATAGAATAAGACAAGAAACTAATGTTCCTCAATGGCTTGATGCGGATAGCTGGCACATAACTTCTTAAATCTCTACCAGTACTCGAAAAGGGTTTCTCCAGATGACTGTCATATGGCATAGATTTCCTTCTGAATGGTTGTGCTTCTTGGGGTGGGGAAGAACTTTGAATGAAACATCTTACCCGGCCATTCCAATCATGTACATCTCCTATTTTTAGGTCATACAACCGTTCTTTAGCATCTTCATCCAATGAAAACGGAAATGCATTCCACTTTACCTGCACCTCAGTAATTTCACGGGGTCTAAAAGTTGAGAAAACATGTGTGAACTCTTTAATGTGTTTTTTTGGATCTTCACCTGCCAAACCATAAAACTTTGGAATCAAAGGAATCATGTTAGGTTTCATTTCAAAATAATTTTGTAACATTTTCATGGAAAGTTGATTGTTTTGATTAAGGAATTGTGGTGCATAGAGGTCTCTAAGTGTTTGGTTTTGATTTTCAGCCATGATGACAGGCTCAGAGTGAACACTAGAAGTTTCACTTGAGTCTTCAAGGGGAAATTCCTCAAATTAAGATTCCAAATTAATGTTTCTAAGTCTATTCAACAAGGTTCTTTCAATTTTAGGATCTATGGGTAAAGGTATAGTTTTTGAGGTTCGAGTCATGAAATTTTGAAGAGAAAAGATGAAAAGAGAAAGGAAAGAAAAGAAAAGAAATGTTAGAACTACCTCCCCAGAAATGATGCCAAGTTTTGACATGTTCCTGTCATGTGGTGTGGCAAAAAAATATATAACATAAGTTAAAATGTATTATAGTGGGTTACCTATCTTGTCTCCAGAGAGGATTTCTCAAAAAAAGTTTTTGTCACTTAAAACAAACAAAATAAGTGATGTTGTTTTTGAAATAGTTTGATTTGGAAAATACAAGAAAGAAACTAAATAAAGTAAAGAAATTAAGTGAAAGTTTAAAAACAAATTTAAAAAATGATGCGATTTAAATAAGTGATATGAAATGGTGATCAGGTTAGGGTCGGTTTTCCAATTGTAATTCTATCACAGTTCACATTACCTAATTCTCTTCTGCTAAATCTTTAAGAGTGAGAATCCACAACCATTCATTCTCACTCGCTTAGTCAAAAAAATGTGAGAATAAACCTTACTAAAAAATCATATTGTTCTACTCTCCTTCCAATGTGTAATAGAGTTGTAGATAATACGCCCAATTATCTTTGGCAATTCCCAATAGGGTCTTGTTTATCCCAAGCAATCAAAAACATTCACTACTCCTCACACATGTACCAGTGATCACCGAGTACATCACCACTAAGTCCTGGTCTATTCAATCGTTTATAAACTAGAACCTAGTGGAGGGAGATCTTGATCATTGACCAAATATAAATAAACAACAAAATATAAAATCAGATACAATCATACATGATAATAAAAACTGTTATAAGAAATTGAAAATGATTCGCAGAAGAGAAAAGATAATTTTAAAATATTAATAGAAAGAACTCATGAAATAAAAAAATGAAAACCTCTCCTTCCCCAATAAAACAACATTTTACCCCACCATTTTAAGGTTAATTGTGAATAATGTGAAAGAAGAATATATTACAATACTATGAATTGTAAAACAAATAAAAGAAAGTACAGAAATTTGATCCTCTAGAATCTGTCCTCCAGAAGTTTTCCTCTGTTATTCCCACCAACCGGTAGAAAATCCCTAAGGTACCTTCTTATAGAATGTTGTAAATGAAGTTGGATATCAACCCTCTATATTTGAGAGTCACTGGATAGGTGTAAAGAAATATATGTCTGAATCAATGACCATTTCTTTTTTGGCCGCCATAAAATGTTTCACCCACTCCACTTGGACGTGACAAAAAGAGGCCTTGATGAGCTTCATATTTTATAAAATTTATTTTGAGCTGTACTTTGAATATTCTCTGTCGACACCATCTAGAATCACCTCATTATAAGTTTAGATGAATGAGATATCATTGATTTAATGCGGTGGGGTATATTCTGCCATCCAGACTAAGTTCTCTACTTGATTGATTTTTTTGTACCATTGGGTTTCGAATTAGGTCTTGGTTCAGAAGAAAAATTTGAATCCCACAAGCATATGAAGCCTAAAATAAATATTCACATCAATTGGACCAATATTATCAATGTTATTTCCGAAAAAAAAGCTATATAAAACTGTCAATTTTACAGAATTACCCCATTTTCACATTTAAGCCCAAAATACACAAAAACACATAAATGATGAAAATATACTCAAATTGAATAATTGAGAGGGATTAAATCATTGAAAAAAATATTAATAATAATGAAAATATTAACTCTATCATAAGGACATTATTAGTAGGCCTTCATCATTAGGGCCTTCTAGGTTTTCGTCGACGGGGAGCAGATCTCTGTAGTTCCAGTTTCGATCTCCCCGTCCTCACCCTTTTTCCATGAGCCTAGGACTGAGGTGTTTTATCTGTGGTATCCATGGGAATATTTAGAATTATTTCTCAGACCCAGTGCCATACAGTGGAGGTGAGTAGGTTCAGTTCCCACTTCAGCATCAGTAGTTTCCAGCCAAACCCTTTTAACAGCAACAGTAGGGACAGCGAGCTCCTGCTCCTCTGAGAGTAGATGGTTCAGGAGGAGGCCAACCTTAGGGAACTCCTTAGGTACCTCGACTAGGTCATGGTCAGGGAGGAATCCAATATCCAAGGGGTAAATGAGATGGGTGTGGGAAGTCGCACGATGTAGGGGCAGTAGTTCCAGCAAGGCCAGAGGTCGTTTGAGGTACGATCAGTTCGTTTAATACTCTTGCTTCTGTATTGTTTGATTCAGGAGCTTCACACTCCTTTGTTACACCTATTCTAGCCCATGATTTGTGTCTGGATGCAGAGAGACTTCTCGTGCCCCTGTTATTGAGTATGCTATTTGGAGGTCAGACCAGATTGCCTTATATTTTTCGAGGATGCAGCTAATGATGGGGCCACATCAGTCCAGTTGGGACCTTCTTTTCCTACAGATGCAGCCATATAAGGTCATTTTAGGCATCAATTAGTTTTTCTCTATGTGTTAAATTTTTATCTGCTTCCGAGGAAGGGTCTTTTTCTCAGATATGGGTGGCAGCGTGTAGCTTTCGTCGGTAAGTAGGGTTTCCTGGAGGGTAGCCGATGTGTGGAGCCCCTTCTTTCCATGCTAGCTGAGCGGTTAGTGGAACCAGTATACTCAGAGATGGTGGAAGTCCTATAGATCATTAGTGAGTTCTTGGATGAATTCCCTGAAGATGTTGTGACCCTACCTCCTCAACATGATTTTGAGTTCGGGATAGACTTACAACCCAGTGCATGTTTGATTTCGATGGATCCCTACAGGATGATGCCTTCTGAGTTATGGTAGTTTCATATCTAGGTTGAGGACTTAATGAAGAAGGGTTTTATCTAACTGAGAAAGTCACCATGGGGTTCTCCAATCTTTTTCTCAAAGAAGGAAGATGGCGGTCTCAGGCTGTGTATAGACTACTAAAGGTTGTATCAGGTAATGGTCAAGAACCATTACCCCCTCCCAAGGATCAAAATTCGTTTTGACCAATTGAAGGGAGAAGGTTGTTTCTCTAATATTGACCTACGGTCTGAATATCACCAGTTGAGGGTGAAGGATACTGACATTAGGAAGACTACTTTCATATGCAGATATGGGCACTTTGATTTTTTGGTCATGTAGTTCGGCGTTACGAACGCATCAGCCATGTTCATGGGGCTCATCAAATCCGTCATCCCTGAATATCTAGACAGGTTCATAGTCATATTTATTGATTACTTCCCAATATACTCAAGATCATAGGAGGATCACACCGATCATCTGATGATAGTTTTGGGGGTCCTTCGACACCACCAGTTCTACAAGAATTTGTCCAAGTGAAAGTTCTGAAAACAATAGGTGCACTTCCTTGGACATATGGTGTCCCAGCAGGGAATAATAATAGACCCGTCGAAGGATGAAGATGTTTTTTCTTGGGCATAACCCAAAAGTGTGACATAGTTTTGTAGTTTACTGGGTCTAACAGGTTACTACTGGAGGTCCATTCCCAAATTCTCTCGAGTTGCAGCACCTTTGATAAACTTGACCAAGAAAGAGCAGGCTTTCCTTTATAGTGAGCAGTGTTGGGTGGCCTTTTGTTATCTGAACGGGAAGTTGGTCAGCGCCCAAGTGCTATGGTTTCCAGAGAAAGGGGTAACCATTGAAGTGTTCTGTGATGCTTCAGGTCTAGGCTTGGTGTGTATAATGATGCAGCAATGGGGAGTGATCTCTTATAGGTCTAGGTAGTTACGTCCTCATGAACGTAACTATTCCACCCATGACCTAGAGCTTGTAAAAGTATTGTTCGCACTGAAGTTTTGGTGGAATTACCTCATCGAGGAACTCTTTGTGGTCTTCACAGATTAGAAGATATTGAAGTATGTCTTCTCCCAGTGAGATTTGAACTTGTGGAAGTTGAAGTGGATGGAGTTTCTTCAGGACTTCAACTTTGATATCACTTACACCTCAGGAAAGGGTAATATGGTGGTCGATTTCTTGAGTAGAAATTCACAAAGGGATGTGGTTCGGAAGTCAGCTAATTCTTGGAAAGCAATGGAGGAGTTGGTTTACTTGCACCTAGATGCAAGGGTGGAGGATGTTAGGGGTTGTCTGTTTCAAATGATAGTGTATACTTCCTTGGTACGGCTAGTGGAGGAGTCTCAGTGGGGATACTTAGAGGATAAAGTGATTTGTGATCATGTTAGCCTAGGAAATGCTCCAAAATTATGGTCATAAGATGGTCAGAATCAGATTATTTTCTGTGGGAAGTTGTTTGTCCAAGAGACGATGCACAAAGGAGTTCTTCATGAGTTCCATAACTTTCCCCTAAAAGTACACCCAGAAGTTTCCAAGATGTATTGAGTCCTGAGGGAACAGTTTTGGTTGCTCGGGGTGAAACGGGATGTAGAAGAGTTTGTGGAATGGTTCCTAGTATGTCCTCAGGTGAAGGATGAATACTAGGTTCTAGGGGGTTTGTTACAGCCTTTAGATGTCCCCGAGTGGAAGTAGGACAACATCTCGATAGATTTTGTCACGGGACTACCCAAGGATCAAGGAGGTTGTAATGTTATCTAGGTGGTGGTTGACTGGCTAATGAAATCATCTCACTTCCTATAAATCAAGGATTAGAGTGCGGTGGATTCCTTATCACAGAGGTACATGGATGAGGTGGTGTGGTTTCATGGAGTTCTAAGGTACATAGTCTCATATCAGTATACACGCTTTAATTCTCAAGTCTGGAGGGGATTAAAACATGATTTTGCCACCCAGCTATGCCTTAGCACTGCTTTCCACCCCCAGATGGATGGGAAAACAAAGAAGACCATTTAGAAGTTAGAGGATATGTTGCGGGCATGCATTCTGGACTTCATAGTATCAAGGGTATGCCACATTCCACTGGTATAGTTTTCCTACAACAATAGCTTTCACTCTACCATCGGCATGGCTCCATTTGAATCGTTGTATAAGAGGTTGTGTCATTTGCCTATGTGCAAGACTAAGGCTAGGGAAGAAGGTGTTCTTGGCCCATAGGTACTGCAGATCACGATAGAAAGGTTCATCTTATGCGTGAGAGAATGAAGGCAGCTCAGGAACTTCAGAAGTCGTATGCCAATCATAGGAGGAGACTCTTAGAGTTCGAGGTTGGGGACAAAATGTTCTCAAAGGTCTCCCCTCAGTATGTGAATTAGAGGTTTGGTAGGTGGAGTAATATTTATCCTAGGTTCATCAGACCCTTTGAGGTGTTGCGGTGGTTTGGTGAAGTGGCTTACCAGATGGCGCTACCACCACCGCTACAGAGGGTCCACAACATCTTCCATTTGTCTTAGCTCTATTGGTATCTACATGATGACTCTCACATCCTCAATTGGGGAGATCTGGATATTGAGGACAATGTGATGTTCATGGAGCGACCAGTGGGGATTGAGGATCGTGAGGAGAAGGTGCTTCGTGGTTGAACCATTCCCTTCGTTTGTGTGTTGTGGAGGCATAGTGGCCTCGAGGAAATTACCTGGGAATGAGAGGGATAGATTCATTCCCAGTACCCAGAGCTGTTTTCAGTATTGTTTTGTATTTTTTTACTTCACTATGATGTAGTGCTTGACCTTGTTAACTATAAGATGTGTTGTTTTACTTTATCAGAATGTGTGTAAAATTCCTCACTGTGGGGAGGGGAGGACATGATCCCTAATCAAGATGCATTAATGTGGAAGTGATTAAACCCGTGCAGGCAATTCTGTGCTGCCCAAAGTAGATAATATCTTGACATGGAGGAAGGGACTCATTAACCCATATGTCTGGATGGTGTGAACTTTATATGTTTGTGTGATTTCTTG
This sequence comes from Viscum album, assembly GCA_963277665.1. Lineage (NCBI taxonomy): Eukaryota > Viridiplantae > Streptophyta > Magnoliopsida > Santalales > Viscaceae > Viscum > Viscum album. The sequence continues at coordinate 124,028,113 of OY728142.1, read as the reverse complement.
GAGGAGAAGCGCGGTAGTATATCTGTAGTTGTTCAGGAGATTGATGAAGGAGAGGTTTTCCTAGATACTGAGGCTTGTTCTGGATTTTAAACAACTCTAGGGTGGTTTTTCCTAGAGAGGTATCTTGCGAGGTTGTTTTTCGGACATCCCTCTTTTCTTTAGGATTACTCATGAATTCCCAAGGCTGATAATAGGTTGAGAGGTATCTGATGTAATGGCGCAGACCCTTCTGGTCCTTTAATTTTCCAAATTATTTGGGGTGTCCTAGGGACCATCGATGACTCATTAAAGATTTTTCCAAATTTCAAGATTGAACGAATAGTGGTACTAATGGGTGTCGGTGGAGTTAATTGGCATCAGTGGCATAGATGAGTGTCGGTGGCACCAATGGGCGTCGGAGGCACTAATTGTTATAGGTGGCACTGATGGGTCGTCCATAACACCAATCAGCATTGGTGTTAGGGTGACAGTGCTAGGGTGATGGTGACTCACAAAATGGTGAGTCCTTCCCGGTTTTTCTAGGACCATCTAGTTTTCCCCAGTAACGTATCTTTTGAAATAAAAGTGTTTTAATACCCCTTTCAAATCCATTTAAAGCTAGTAAAAGTTTTTTTAATCCCCCAATAGTTAGGCGACCCTTGAGTTACCAAATGTGTGGCCTTTTATTTGGCTTCATAACTTTTTCATGTTTTATTATTTTGTCCCTATTATGCATCTTTCTCCATTTAAAGGAAATATATTAACTCCAAATTGTTATCTCCACCATCTCTGGGGACAATTATTAAATATCAATTAATCACAATGTGTGAAGTTTCCCAACTGCGTGGTCGATCCACGATATGACTTTTTTGTACTTTGAAATTGTCTCCCTATTTTAGGATCTCTTCTTTTTTAAGCTGATATCTTCTCTTCATTTTTCCTTCTGGTCTCTCTTAGTCTGCCTCGAGACTTCCATATGAGAAGAATCATTCACCCATGATGGAGCCCTTCTCGCTCATCCTTGGAGTCCTCAGAGTTCTTCCTCTACAAGTCGTGCATCCCCAGTTCTTGATGCGAGGATAAAAACATGGATCATTGATCTTCCAAGTAGGGTTTTCCTTCATCTCTCTTTACTGTGTATCATGTGGGATAGGTTTGATAATGCTTCCCTCAGGACGTGGATGAAACTAAACCTTAAATAATATAATAAAAAGACTCTAAAGAATGAAGGTGTGTGTTTGATGATGATGTTGTTGTATTTTTTTATCTTTTTTTTCATATTCTTAATTATATGGGCTTGTTCCCACTGAAAATAGTGGTCATTGGTGGTCCTTTCTTGTGAACTAATGAACAACTGTTTTTTTGGATAATCTTGTGATTGAATGGTTGTAACATGGAAACTAGTTAATCACACAAATTTGGTAAATAAAATGGATTCCCAATGAATAATAATACTTGTGTGATCATCATGGTTAACCAAACGGAATGAAGGACCTTGATAAATGGTGTGGTTAAAATTGAAAAACTCCCTTGCTCTGTTCTGATAATACACATGGTAGTTCTACTTGATGGTTATGGGGTGACGTGGATGGGGATGGAATCTCTTATTGTTCATTTTTTAGTTGTGTATTTGAGGCCGTTTGAGGTCGTATGTTGGGGTTTGGTTAGGTTCCAGTACTTCGAGGGATCTCACTGGTCTCTTTTGTTGTTGTGACTTTACAAGAGAACTGGGTGTGAATGCCTAAATTGTTATTTAGATGCTTTCCTTCAGTTTTTGTCTTGGCTTGTGGATATGCCAATTAATTTCCCGATAGTAAAGGAATATTTAAATGGAATCACATGAACATGATGATGGGAATGAGTATATAGGGGTATTTTATTCTTGAAATGGGTTGTGCTCTGGTTGTGGTTGTTGTGTGTCCGTGCATGTAGGGATAGTAATGAGGGTGGTTCTGCTTCGGAACCCTTGGGTTGGGATGATTGTTTGATCTCCTATATGTATATTTTTTAGTTCTTGTGTTTCTTATATGCACCCCACCCATGTTGATAAATTCATCCCGAACACCCCCATTTCATGGGGGAGGGTGTTTTTTTCAACATTCTTATGAGTGGATGGTTATTAGCTCATTTCTATACCCTCTATTAGGTAACCCAAGATTATTTAGCAAGTCTGTGACAACCCAAGGTTTATTAAGGCCCAAGACTCTTTGGGTAGGGTGTGTTGTGGTGGTTGGCCCAGGTGTGTGCGGGAAGCTTTGTTTCCCAAGTGTCCTCAAGATGATTCCCATGTTTCTTTGAGCATGGAAGTGGTTATTCTGGCCCAACTATCTTCGGGAGTGGTAGTGGTTTTTTTGGAAAAGGTGTCTGTGGGTGGGGATGTGAGTGGTTGGGGTGTCCTAGGTGTGTACGGGAATGAATTCATGGTAATGGACCATAACGTAGTTGTTGGGGCGACAGTGGGACTGCAGTGAGACGTGTGGGGGAGGTCTAACATATAGGATTCCTAAATAACCAGTGGGAAAGTGGTGTGGGGTATGAAAATATTGATATGATGTTACTATTACTTTACCTGACATGCGTTATTTGGGGAGTGTAACTTGGTGAGGTTGGGTTGATAGTTTCCTTTCTAGGTGTTTTGGTTATATCTATTTCTCACGGGGCATTAGAATGCCTCCCCACTTGTGCATGAGAGATTTTGGTTTTCCCTACTGAGTATACCAATATACTCACCCTATGTATATAATATTCTTTCAGATTTCCAATAGGACTTTCAGGACCATGTCAGACCTTACTAGCTCAGGCTTCAGGAGTTGTCTTTACTTCTTTTATTTCTTTTGGTACTTTCATTTTTAGTTTTCATGTACTATGTATCAGCTTATTTTGAACATGCAAATGGGAATGGATTTTTGGATTTACATTTACTTTCAGTTTTTGGAGTTATTTGGGATTTACCATCTTATCTCTGGATTTTTTTCTATAAAAATGGAAATTCGTTCCAGATTATGTGTGATTCTATACCCTTGGTGTCAGTCACCACTTTGGGGCCTACTGAAGGCGGGACTTGGGGGTCATTATCTCTATTTTAACTTGAAGAAGGAAGGGCATGAGAGTTTTTTGTCCCTTTCCTTGTCTTGGTGAAGGCAGGTCATGACATTATGAGTCTTTTTTCATTTTATCGTAACTATATTAACTTTCAATGAGAAAACATTCATGTTTTTAAGGTAAGATATAAAATGGTTAAATAAGTGTTAAAACAAAAGGATAAGGTTATAACCATGTCCTAAAATAGTGCAAAAATGTTATTTAATTTATAAAATTCTAACCTTATCACCATAGGCTCTAATTTTAGTTATTTAATGAACACTTTTCCTTGAAAATGACTTATATAGTTTTTTAATCAAAGATAGTTACAAAATGTCACTCTCTTTGTATTTAATTTATTTTATGTGTTCAAATATGGTAAAAATAAAAATATTAAATAACCTAAATTTATATTTTGATTTTAATGAAATTATTTTGATTATATAAATTTATTTTTAATTTTTATAAGTTATATAATTACCTTAAATGCATGTGAAATGTTAATACAGTATTTATTTAATTAACTGAAAAAATACAATTAATGATTTTAAATAATTTTATTTTGATATGATTTGAAATATTAAATGATTGAAATGAATTTTATTGATATATATGAAATATTACATATTTTTTAAAGAATTATATTCTAATTTACCCTTGTTGGATGCATTTGAAGTCGAATTAAATTAATAGTTTCAAAATTGACATTAATGATAATTTCTCAAAATAATATTTATTTAATTATATAAAATTCATAAAAATATTATCTTCGACCATATAAATTAAATATAGTTAAAAAATCAATAAAAAATCTATTTTTGAGTCGTTTTTAAATTATAGTAACATTATTAACCCTTTATGATTAAAATAGTTGTTACCACGGTTAAGGCCAAAAATAAATAACCAATGGGTAAATGAAAACGATAAGATTTAAAATGAAATAAAAATTTACCTGAATTCTATGGAAAGATAAGATTAAAACACTATAATATCGTATCTTCTAATTAATTTCAATTTGGAGACATTTTTTATGATGATTTAATTTTCTAAATTTAATCTTTTGGGAAATTACAGAGGTCCCCATCACCGAAATTTTAAAAGGGAACCTCTTCCCTCAATTGTTCCCATAACTTTGAGCCTTCTAGATCATCCAAAACCTAACCATTTCCCTTAAAAACATCATTATACAATTTATTTATGTCATTATCTTGAAAAAAATACCAACTATAGATCCCTATAGTAGAGATCTAAATGAATTCCGTTGAAGAAGAGCTAATCATTGTGTCCAACTCATTCAAGTTCATTTCATCATCTAATTGATCTCCATGTGTTTTTTCTATCCTAAAATAAAAAACCCAATGTCATATATATACTTTTATGTTATTATGATTATGAAATAATCATATTCTATGTTTTACCAATCCTATGAAAAACAAATGCACCGCACATGCATACGTTCTGCTTACCGTCTCAATGTAGCGGTGTAATTAATTTTTCATCACCACTTTACATGGATGGTTATAATGATTAAAATAATGGATTTATATGATAATAATGAAATTATATTTATTATTTAAAATTAATATACCAACAAATTCCTTAACTTTTCAACCATTTAGAGATGACATCATCATTCATGCATAGGTATGACTTTCCGTCTCCACGAAGCGATGGGATTCATTTTCTATGATCAAAATTAAAGAAAGGTTATAAAAATGTATTTAATGATTAAATATAATATCTATGAAATTAATTTTATTCTTTATATGTTGTATCTATATCCTATTGAATATTTTTTGGATGTTCAAGACAAAACAATCATGGGAAAACAAGGGAATTAACACCCAAAACAGTGGAATGAATAAAATATTATTAATAAACAAACGGTAAAGTGTTATAATGGGGGTAATATATGATATCATAAGTATTATATATAATTCTTGTATAAGTTAATAATATTTTTAAAACAACTATACAAGAGTTTTAGAAACATAGAGAGTAAATCAGACCTAAGGTAAGGGTTTATTTCACAATTTCATCGTTATTGGGAATTGTTTTTGTTTATGTATCCACAGGGTAATATTTATAAACAATGTCAATTATTTCTAATAATATTTTAAAAAATGTTTTTAATATTAACCAATTATTTTTTAAATAAATTTTTACCCATTTTATACTTTTTAAAAAACATTTTAAAATGAATCTTCCTATCATTTTCTAAAACAAGGTACTTTATGACTTTTCTTACTAAAGTGTAAAAAAGGTTTTGTAAAGATCTACACCAAGAATGGAATTTTCTGCCTTCATGATGCCTAAATAATTTAAATATTATTTTAATTTTTTTCAATGTTATTTTCAAATAAAATTATTTATTTATTAAGTTTACAGTTTTTATGTTTAAAAAATATTTTATGCTAAAAATTTTTTTCCATAAAAAATATTCTAGTGATATATTTAAAGTATTTTCATCAATGTGAACATCATTTTATAAATATTATATTGAGTATAAACTTTAATGATACCATCCACTATAATTTATTGAATTGTTTATTGTCAGTTTGACTTGACTAAAAATTCCATTTTTTGATTTTCAAAAATTTTCCTTGATGATGAGCGGTAACCACAGCGGGATCCAAAATTACAAAAAAGATATGAAATTTGAAATTCAAAATCTCCAACACCTAACCTAAGGCCTCGATTTGGGGGACACCCATGTCAGCTGGGGTCACGTCGCCTGTGTTCACCATCATAGCATTGGTAAACCAACATGGTCGGCTGACCATCACCATCGGCGCTCATTTCCAGGAAAAATAAAAATTAAAGAACTCCATTGTTTCCATCGAAACACATCAAACCAGACCAAACTTCACCAATTAACACTGAACAAAATCTGTAAAAATATAAAGGAACATCATTGTCATTTTCACCACTGAAAATCACCATCGACGAAGAGGAAGAAGCCTCTAACGTCTTCAATGGAGAAGGACTCCAGTTCACACAACACCATCAGCCACCAAATCCCACTCTTAAAAACACTTAGTTGCCACTACCCCAAATCTGAATAGGAGAGGAGAAAAGACACTTGGGGTTAGAGAAGGTATTTAAGTGGGTGAAATGACCTACGCCAAGAATTCGAAACCAAACCAAGAAACTCTGAACTTGGAAAAAATCACACACAACAAACATCAAATGAGAACCACTGCATCTCAGATTAAAGACAACATTGGAAAAGCCTCCTAGAATGTCGTTAACTGGTCAAACACACTTCCCAAAGCCTCTATGAAACCACTGTCACTAACCGACTAGGAGAGTGATGAGGAAACCAGAAGCCAGAGCAGTGTTGAATCGGTCTAGGTATTTGATATAGAAGTGCATCCACGATTGGATGCCAACCCCAACCACCGAAGTCACTGCAATGTGAAAACCACACGTGAAACAACATCATAGGATCTATACTGCTAGGGGGACAAGAAAAAAATGAAGAGAAATATGGAAATAAAGAAACGGGGGAGATGAAGCCAGAACGGCATGTTGGTCTCCCCCCACTAAGGCACCACCACAAAAACCCTAGTTAACATTGGATGGTTTATGATTCTATTTATTGATTTGGGAAAATTATTGAGATTTCATATAATAGTTTTAATATGATTGTATATGTATATTATGTTTCACCCCTTTTATATGAGGAATTCATTTTACTTAGTAAGTCAAGGGCAGGGCCTGATATAGCCCCTCGATGCATTGGTAGGTCTCACGACACAAAGTAGATCAGGTTTTGGTCAAGGCCTTACACATTTATGTGGACTTCTTCACCGAGGACATAATATTATGTTTTATATGTCTATAATTATTCATTCTATCATTATGAGATTAGTTATTGATATTACATGTGATAATTTTACTAGTATATTTTCTATGGTTATATTTCATTATCATGTGATTATTTATATGTTATTATTTGATCATCATTTATTACTTCAATATTATACTCAAGATTATGTTTAATGGCACGTGTTTCAGTTATTCACCTTGAAATATTTTTTATTCATTATATTATCATGGATTCCACCATATGGTTTCCTTTACTGATCATCTGAGTTCACCACCTTCTTATGTTTCACATTTCCCTAGAATATGAAGAAGTGTTTTGTAATTTATATGTAGGGTTAAATAAAGGAGGAATAATGGAATTTTAAAATAAATTATTAGTGTGTTTTATGTTTTAAAATGTAATGTAAATTTAAAGTATGTATCTAGTTTACCAAGACTACTAAATTATTACATCCATTGGTATATGATTCCTTGTATCTTATTCAAATATAATAAAGTAACCACGAACTTTGGGCTTCTAGATTTTGGATAATTATAGTTGGTATCAGAGAAAGTTTAGTATAAACCATGGAAACTTGACTTTGGAAAACATAGATTAGAGAAAAAAACTCTATGAAAGAATTTTGAAATATTACCAATGAAACCAAGATTATGATTTGAGATTAATTATACGAAAATTTTCTATCTATGTTATGTGATTCACTAGTTCTGAGATTACACATTATGTTTCATAATGTTATGAGCTAATATAGTGTATTCCATTTTTTTGGAAAAGGAACATAATGAAAGTAATTGAAACAGTATCAATCCATGTAGGGACTATCCACCTAGGCATGAAAATGAAGTTGGAGCTGGATATGAACAAGTTATAACTATATTAGTAAAGATAACTCAGGTTATGATAAATAACCTTTCTCGTATGGAGAAGTGTGATGATCCACAATGTGGTTTAACAATGTTAGACATCTTTATGATTTAGTGAAATCCATCATTTAATAGAACTACGAATTCATTTGTAGCTATAAATAGATATCTTCCATAGAGAATATTTTTCTCACTTTGGGATAAAATGAAAGGGAGAAGGTTATCATTGAATTTTATCCAATCACAAGGGATGTAAATAAATGGTGGTCATTGATTCAAAACACTAAGGATGAAGAAGAAATAAAAAGTATATAATATATAAATTTTAAGTAAAATTTCTTTGAAAAAATATTTTCATAGAGAACAACTAGAGGATATAGGGATACAATTCTTGTTCTTGAGAAAAAAGGTGGTTGAGAATCTTTCTATGTATGAATAAAAAATTCCAAGGTAAGAAAGGCATATTTCTAACTATATACATAATCCAAAGATCAATATTGACCATTTATTCAATGGGATTAATACAATTCTTCAAAGGGAACTAGTTTTCCAAAATTTATCACCATATGATGATATATTATCATGTTCTATCAAGAAAAAGAAAAAATATCCAAATATTATGAATTTGAAATGAAAAAAGAGAATAAGAGTATTGGAGATAGAAATATGGATAATGAGAAGAAGTTAAATAAAGATTTCCCCACATGTGATAATTGTGGAAAGAAACACCCTACCACATGATTGAAGATAATGGGAGTTTTCTACAATTGTGGAGAGAAAGGCCACCAAGACCATGAATCAAAAGGATAGAAATAATTTGTCCAATGCGTCAATTGGAAATAGATGGGGCACTATGAAAATTAATGTCCCAAGCATCAAGGGAATATAGATTAAAAGAAGCAAAGGGTTCAAGGTCAATCTTATGATGTTACTATATTCGAAGTGGAATAATTCAAGTATTTGTGTTTTTTGATTAAATAATTATGTTATGATATTCTTGTTATAATAATCATGATATATATAATCATTTTACTATAGTACTTATTCTTTTTAGATTTCGAAGCATGCATGTTTTCATTATGGTTTTATATTGATCAAGGTATTCATATATTTGGTTTGTGAAAATAAGAGCTACATCATACTGTTTGGGGAAAATATAATGTTGACTTTATTTTGGATATATAGTGACCATCCTTATTAATATTTTTTATTTTAATTTGGATGATCCCTAAAATTAATTACTTATAAAATGGATTTAGTATATCATTGGATATTATTGTTTCAGATTAAATTATGATTTGTTACACAGGATATCTTGTGCTAACCATTTTGGTTTTAATGAAAATTTAAATTCCTAGGGAGTGAATTATGCATCTTATGATTCATTAAAGTGCTTGAGGGATAAAAAAATTTCATCATGAACATTAATATCCTTGTGTAAGGGAAGAAGTGAAAATATATAAAATCACAAAAAAAGGATGAGATTATTCTTATGAAATGGAAAGTAATAAAGTCAATTATTTTCTAAAGTGATTATCCGAATATTAAAATAATACATCAGCTATAAGAAAAATTATTTTGGAACAAAAACATTATCCATTTACTTTTCTTTCTAATAATATGTTGGTCTTTTAACCGATTAAAAATTTATGGGTTGTAGTGGTTAGCTTTATAATGACCATTTTATATATCACTATCCATGAGAACATCATTATAAGATCCCAAATATTCATAAAGTATGTTTTTGTTTATGTTTTGTCTTGGGACTCTTCTTTTTTTCTAGATAAGTGTTTCCCAATTCCTTGAGAAGAATCAGTGGTGTTTTCGGGGTTCGGGACATGAAAAGGGGGGAAAAGGGCTTCCTCGGAAATCAGCACAGTTTGCACATGATTTGGAAAACCATGCAAGGGGAGACTATGCGAGTAGTAGCAATCTACACAGTTTGGGCATGTTCTAGAAAACCGTGTGAGATAAGGGTGTGTGGGCAGTGGACTCTCCATGGTTTGCACATGGTTTTTAAAACTGTGCGGCCTGGAAACTTCTAAAAAAAATTCACCCCTCAGTATTTTCCTCCCCTTTCCTTCTTGGAACCCTAAGAAAGAACCAAACCACTAAAGAGCTCTGAAAGGTGTCTCTCCTTTGATTCATGTATATTTTGAGTGACTTTGGTTGCAGATCGAAGCCCCGGGTAAGTCTAATATCCTCATTACTTCCCCTTTTTGATTAAGATTTTGATCTTTCTCCCATATCCTTTCAAAGCACTAAAACCCTCTTTTTCGGGTGAGATTTAGTTTTAGGCTTCAAGGGGTTTTGGAATCCAGATCCAAGGCTATGATTAAGGGTGTGTTCATAATCAGATTCAAGGTATGTGGTCTACATGTTATATCCCATTGTTTTGTTATAGATTTGTGCTTGTGTGTTGAAATTTTTCCTTTATGTTGTTGTGTTTTGTTTACCTTGAGTAGGATTCAGTAAATTGGGTGTCTAAATTATTTCCTAAAACCATCATGATCCCTTTGGGATGCGTAGAGGGGGACTTGACCATTTTAGGGCCACCCATGGGGTGCGCCAGCAATCCTGAACCTAGAGTGTTGTAGGGTTAAGTGATGGGTTGTCGAATAAGAATGTGGAACCCATGTAGCAAATTTATTAATGGTTTATTAATTTGATAATGGAATGACGATAAATATTCCTAAGGTGATAAAGGCATAATGTTTTGTTGGAATGACATGAAAATGGGAAATTGGGTTGAATTAGGTTATGTTGATTGTATAATGAAATTTGGTTAGAATTTACTAAAAGGATTTGTGTATATTAAATTATGAACCTATAATTGGATGATGTAATAGGAAATGGGGAGCATGTCAATGGGATTTAATAAGGAAATAGATTAATATGTCTAATGGGTTAATACATGGTAATTGTGGAACACCTAGTGGTTGAATGTAATAAGTGGTTGGGTTATGAGATATGAGAAGTGTACTTGAAATTCATAAGTGGGTGAATGCTTGTGAAATAAAAAATGACATAAATAGGAAAATTTATGGTAATTAATTAATTTGGCTAAGGCATGGGGATTGTTGAATACACTTAAAGGGTTAATGCATGAGAATGAGAATTTGGATAAATTTATATGAATTGTAAATGGTAAATGTATTAATGGGTTATGGAATAGTACTGATTCCCATATTTTTGTTTGGTATTATGATATCCAATGGAATTTAATATTCTTGGTTATGTTATGGTATGGTTGTGGTGACTTGATAAATAAGCATGTGCACATGGCTTGGAAGTGTGGGGTATTGACTTGAGGTTCTATTCCCACGGTTCAAGTTATACTGAGGATCTAAACTCCACCCAAAAATGCATGGGTTAGGGAAGTTGACAGAGGCTCTATTCCCCCAATGGTTTCATTCCATCTGGTCTGAGGCTTCGAGGTGAGGATAATGTGTTGATGTGGTATATGGATCCCTTGTGAGATAGGGACTTATTTTGTTTCCCCTATACTTTGTCATTGATTGCCTTATACCCTTGTATAGATAATAATTATGCCTAACCCATGGAACATGTGATCATAATGGATTATGTAATTAAGATGGTATATGGAATAGAGTTGGGATAAATGCTAGTTAGGAAATAAATGAACCTTGTTTAGTGATGGAACCTGAATTGGACCTTGATTACTTACCATTTCTTTCATACTAGCATGCACTATCTATGAAACTGGATATTTTGTAGACATCGTGGGTGCTAGTCTACTGAGTTTTGTACTCACACCCTGCTCGGTCCACCATTGGGTACCCAAGCAGATCTCTTGGTTTCAAGTCAGGATAAGGGCAGAGGGCCTACTCTGAGATGTTGAGTTGGACTCAGGATGTACATGGGTAAGGATCCATACATGGAGTCAAGACTCGTTAGAGTTTTGAGTATTTGTTTTATTTTCGGGTTTCCTTCACTTTGCACTACATGTATGGTATGACAGTATTGTATTTGAATTTTGTTTGTACACCGTTTCGGAAACATTTGGTTATTCATGTTTATTGGTTATTCTTATTTTTTCTTCTATTTATATTGTGTTCTATTGTGTATTTCTCTAATAAATAGGTTATAGTCTCCCCCCGTGACTTATTAGACCCTCGTCGCTAGATGGAAACCTCTGGCATATGGGGAGGCATGCTTGAGGTCGTGTGACGACTCGGCTCAGAGCACCAATTTAGTGGATTCTGGGTCATGGATGTCACAAAGTGGTAACAGAGGAGTTATTTTCTCATTCTTACTATTTTTAGATGGTATACCAGAGATTAGGATGTGTCAGGCCTTGGTAATGAGCTCGTTCTTGGGTGTATCTAACCCATGTATGATGAAAAACCCAAGTCATCCTGGGTGGGAATTTTTGTTCATGATGTGTATTGTTACAGTTGAATGATATTTTTTCATTGGGTGATGTACATTTTGTGTGATTTGATTTATTTATGATATTACGCTCATTATTGGAATGGCATGGTGTTGTGCATTCATGCATCATTTTAGGCACCTAAATATATAGATGGCATGCATCATTATAGTCACACACACGGGATGGGTGTATGGGCATAGAGTGTAGAATGCATTTTATTTCTTTGATAAATATGAAGAAAATGATGCCTAATAATGATAATAAAATTGGGAGAATTAAAATAACTCAAATGAAAAGCTATTAAATATCCTATATAAAGAAATGTTGTGACCGGGTTAAAGTCATAGGTTGTGATAAATTATAAAGGTTGTTTTAGAGTCTAAAAGAAAAAGGGTTTCATAATGATGGTAAAATTATTAATGAATTGTTTCCTAATGAAATGTGTAAATGAGTTAAAATAATGATTTTAACATGCTGTGAAATGGGAAATGTGACTAAGAGGAAAGGATCATGTTGTAATAGAAGAATTGGTTTGAAGATGTGTTGACAGAATACTTGCGATTAAGTAAATTTGTTACCCCCCATGTTGACCATGACCCACAGTAGGTATGGTAGAGGGTATTGTTCAAAGTGTAATGATGACTATTGGGATAGAGTATGAAGAGTGGTTTGTTTAAGGTTGATAGTGTGAGACATTTTCCATCTATAGTTAAATTTTTTAGTCATTCTTATAAGCGTCGAGTGAATGATAAGTTTGAAAAATTAGAATGTTTGTGTTCAATAGTGGGTATCCCTTTTATTTCTAGATGGAAACTTGTATGTGTGGGATGTGGAAGTGATATTGCTCTAGTTTGAGACATTGTATTTGGATATTTGAGGCCTTACCTCTTGTGATATGGTCTAGGTGGTGTGTTTAGGGAACTCGTGGTAAGGTGGTGGCCTTTGTGTTTCAAGGAATTGTTCCTTAATGTGAGTGAGGAAACTCTCATAGTTCGTGACGGCACGGAGTGCATGTTGGACCCTAGGAATGGTGCTTGGGTCTTGGTGACCTTGTGAGTAGAGAGCATGCGAGTTGCATTTTGAATCCTGAAGAGGATGTTTTTCTCTTATTTCTAATGAATTTGTACACCCTTGGTATGGAACCTAGAGTAAATGGTTGTTTGGTGCGCTAGGAATAGTGATCATCACAATTAGGGTGAGAGTTCCATGCATTCGCAACTGCTTTTTTCATGCCATGATAATTACGGTTTGGAGAGAGTATTAATGAATTCTCTTGGTTATGACTCCAACCTAGGGGGTTGGTATCATTCAACCTTTAAGGTAACCCATGAGAGAGGTTGGATAGGTATTCTAGTTCTTTTGGGTATGTGTCACATATTTAGATGTTTTGGACTATGGTAATGGGACTTAGAGTGTCCCAAGGTGCAGGTTTGGCCTTGAGGGATAAGTGGGATGGTTGATGGATGGTTGTGCCACTAAAGTTGTGGTTACGCGTTGATAATCTCATGAAATCAAGGGTGACCTCATGGGAGGTTAGCCGAGCGATGTAGGTACCTTGAAATATGAAGCATGGGAGATGCTCTCGATGTGGTGTCAATCCATGCTAAGTAACACTGAATTTAGTAAATGGTGTAGTTGTTCCCTGGATCTTTCATAAGGTAACCCTAGTGTTTTTTATATGAGGTAAGGATTATTTCGATGTTTTATATCATATGGATGCCTGAATCAACTTTTTGGGTGAGGATTAATGGAGGTCTAGAAGTTGTTTTGAGAATTAAAGACAAGGGTGGGTGAATTATGGTTATATACTTTCGCTCGATGGTGACACAGTGGTGACAATGGTCACATGGATTAACTTGTTAGTATGAATGGGTTGGTTATTGGGTGAGATGCATAGGATGACTCAAGGATGATGAGGATGACGAACCAAGATAAATCATTAGGTAAGTAAGTAGGTGATGGGCTATACAGAAGATGAGGTTGTTCTGTGATAGATCATTGGGTGATTGGTGTGGTATACCATTGTGGGACAGTTTTTAGCTGATAGTGACACAACGGAAGAACTCAAGCAGTGTGGTGGGAGCAGTGCCACATGAAATGTTGGTTTACTGCTATTTGGTGATTTGGTCATGGGGTGATGGTTAAACATGGTCGGAAATCACACCTAAGTGGTGGTGGTTAAATGTTGATGAGATGTGTTCATCAGGGAGGCATGAAATCCTTTGTAGGTCATAATGTCACATAGTTCGACATCAAAAATGGATAAGTTGTTGGTGGTGTTCTTCAATGAATTCTTAGAATACCTCTTCTAATGACAAGAATTCCTAACATATTTACATTTTCCCAAGTACGTTGAGATGATCTGGCTCACTCTAAGAGACAATAAGGTGTTTGGTTGGATGAGATACATTATGATGTTTACTCTCATCGAAACGGAATGTGTGGAGTTTGAAAATGCGATGTACAACCTCTATGGCTTGGGGTGAGGTCCCTAGGATAGACCAAATGTTGAAAAAGTCATGGGTTCCATTCACAGAATCCATCAACGGAAACTGGGTGATGTTTGTTTTCTTGTTATAGGAAAAATATGGATGTCCATGTTAATGTTTTGGGGTTCAGCTTGTGATTGACTGTATGGAACGGTGGTTGGAATCCCTCATGGTGAGTAGTGGTAACAACACTCCTAATGTGGGGAGTGATAATTCATCCTGATATGTGGAGACGAGAGTATCGAGTCAACTAAGTGTCACCAGGGTTCTAATGAGGAACCTGTGAGGTGCATGTACGGTTCCTCGGAGAGGCATGTGGGCATTGGATGTGGTGTCTGATGAGCCAAGTGTCGGCTTGAGCTTGGGTTTTTTTCAAGTGAATCTTGTGATGTCTTTCCAAAGTCATAGGAGGGTGTGGATGGATATAACGATAGGTTGTGGCAAGGGAAGTGGGGTCCTATAACTCCAATGAAGATTGGGTTTAGAATCTAGTACTTTTCCTTTTTGTGGTTTTCAAACGTCACGAAGCTGAGTGAACATTGTCCATGTGTTGTGGTGTTGTGCCAAGGGTGAATCTTGATGACAGACTGAAGGATGGTAATGAATTGATGATGGAATTCTTCTAGAATTCAGGAAATGACCTCAGTGGGTGCATGGGATGATAATGATAGGCTTCAATTAAGTAAGCACCTTGGGAATGTGAGAAAGGGGTATCTTACCTTCAGTGGAAGGTGGATGTTCTGGGACAAGCCAGTCGAAGGTGGTCCAGTTTGAGATGGTAAACATGAATGGGTGTGGTGAGACTGACCAACCTCTGATTTCATGTTGTAGAGGAAATCCCCTTCTGAAACGAAGTGGTACCAGAGGGAGGTCAAGTTGATCATAGTATTTGGATGGATAGTGTTGGAATTTACTCCCAAATGGTTTCGACGGTGTGGATGGATGCCAATGTAGGTTAATGCCCTATGGATGCTTGGGCATGGTGAGTTGGAATATGTTAGATGATGGGAAAGTTAAGTTGAGTTATGGTGGTCCTTCATTGGTGGTGGAGGTTCCAGGTAACCAAAATGGTGGAGAGAACCATTCCAGATAAATGGTTGGTGGGTGATGTAATCAGAGTTTCGGGTTAGAAGGACTCGATTGGTCACCATTCAGGGGAGTTGGCCCTGCTAGAGAACCTTGGAACAAGGTTAGTTGGTCGAGTACCCTGTATTTTTGGGTTGTGTTTGGATGTATAGTTGTGAAATGGAATCATCAAGAAACGTGGTTGGAAGGATAATGTGTTTCTCTTTGGGTGATTTCGGGTTTGGGTCACCGTTAGATTTTGAAAAATAGAGGAAATAACGCCATGTTATTTGGGTCATGAGTTGTGAAGAGGATCAATCCAATGAGGTGATGATTGGTTCATCCATGATGATGTGATATTTCATGTTCAGTTTCAATGTTTTGTGAGTTAGGTGTTGTCACCTAAGTTCCCCCCATGAAGTTCTCGTGGTGGGAATGGTTGAAGTGGATTCATCCTTGAGGAATTTTTATGGTTTGTGTTGTGGGTTGTGGTGAGGAAGCCTTGAGGGGAAATTCCATTCCCTTGGTCCTTGTTCGGTGGCCTTGTGATGTGAAACCAGAAACATGGAATGTGGGAATGGATAGGTAGGCCTTGTTTCCTGATCCCTTGTTACAAAAGTTAGTGATGCTCAGAAGAGTGGCTGGAGGATGAGTCGTTATAATGTGTGGAGGTTGTAAGATCCCATATCTTTTTATGGTGTGTTTTTGTTTATGATTTGGATAGGACCTCTTTTTTTGTATGGATAAGTGTTTCCCAAGTCCTGGAGAAGGATCGGCGGTCTTCTAGGGGTTTGTGGCATGAAAAATGGGGAAAAGGGGATTCTTGGGAAATTAGTACGGCTTCCACATGGTTTGGGAAACCATGCGACGGGAGACCTTGTGGGTAGTATCAATTCACATGATTTTCACATGGTCTGGAAATGTGAGAGAAGGGCATGTGGGTAGTGGCCTCTGTATGGTTTTCACGCGGTTTGGAAAACTGTGCGGGTAAACTGGGCGGCCTGAAAACTTCTCAAAAATTTACAAAAATTCCTCCCTGGGATTTTTAAGTCCACTCAGTATTTTCCTCCCCATTCCTCCTTAGAACCCTAGGAACAAACCAAACCACCCAAGAGCTTCCAAGCATGGTTATCCTTCTATTCTTTGATGTTTGGATCATCTTTGGTTGCGGATCGAATCCCTGAGTAAGTCTAATCTCCTCACTGCTTTCTCTTTTCGATTAGGGTTTTCATCTTTCTCCCATCTCCTTGCAAAGCTCTTAAAATCTCTTTTTTGGGTGATATTTAGGTTGAGGATTCAAGGGGTGTTTGAATCAGGATAAAAATATATGATTAAGGGTGCTTTCATCATCAGATTTGAGGTAGTTGGTCTACAAGTTATATCCCATAGTTTTTCTATAGATTTGTGCATCTGTGTTGAGATTTTTCCTTTCTCTATTGTGTTTTAGTTACCTTGAGTAATATTTGGTAAATTGGCTATCTAAATGATTTCTTGAAACCCTCACGATGCTTGTGGGATGCATAGAGGAGACTTAACCACTTTAGGGCCACCCATGGGGTGCGCTGGAAAACTCGAACCTAGAGTGTGGTAGGGTTAAGTGATGGGTTGCCGAATAAGAATATAGAACCCATGTAGAATATTTCTTAATGGTTGATTAATTTGTAAATGCAATGATGAGAAATATTCCTAGGGTGATAAAGGAATAATGTTTTTTTGGAATGAAATGAAAATGGGTAATTGGGTTGATTGAGGTTATGTCGATTGTTTAATGAAATTTGGTTAGAATTGCCTAAGAGGATTATTGTATATTAAATTATAAACTTGCAATTTGATGATGGAATGGGAAATGGGGAGAATGTAAATGGTATTTAATAAGAAAATAGATGAATATGTTTAATGGGCTATTACATGTAAATTGTGGCACACCTAGTTGTTGAATGTAAAAAGTGGTTGGGTTATGAGATATGAGAAATGCACTTGAAATGCATAAGTGAGTGAATGATTGTGAACTGATAAATGAGATAAATTTGTAAATGTATGGGAATTGATGAATTTGGCTAAGGCATAGGTATTTTTGAATACACTTAAAGGTTTTAGGCATGTGAATGAGAATTTGGATAAATGGATATGAATTGTAAGTGTTAAATGTATTAATATGTTAAAGAATAGTATTAATTATCATGTTGTTGTTATGTATTGTGATATCTAGTGGCATTGAATATGCTTCATTTTGTAATGGTATGGTTTTAGTGACTTGAAAAATAATCATGTGTACATCACTTGGAATAGTGGGGTGTTTACTTGAGGTTATATGCCCATGTGTCAAGTTATAATAGGGATCAAAACACCACCCAAAAATGCACGGGTTAGGGAAGGGGATATAGGATATATTCTCCTAACGGTTTCATTCCACCCAGACTGAGGCTTCGAGGTGAGGATAATGTGTTGATGTGATATGTGGATCCGTAGTTAGATAGGGACTTTTTTTCCTATGATTTGTGATTGATTGACTTATACCCTTGTGTAGTTGATAATTATGCCTAACCCAGGGAATATGTGACAGAATAGATTATGTAATGAAGATGGTATAATAAATGTAGTTGGGATAAATGTTTATCATGAACTAAATGAACCTTGTTAATTAATGGCACTTGAATTGGACCTTTCTTACTTGCCATTTATTTCTTACTTTCATGCACTATCTATGAAACTAGATATTTTGTAGACTTTATTGGTGGTGGCCTACTAAGTTTTTTACTCACACCCTGCTCAGGCCATTGTTGCGTACCCGAGTAGATCTCTTGGTTGTAGTCCAGGACAAGGGAAGAGGCCCTACTTTGAGATTTTAAGTTGGGCATGGGATGTACATGGGGAAGGATCTATACATAGAGTTGGGACCCATTGGAGTTTTGATTATTTTTTTATTTTGGCGTTTCTTTCACATTGCACTACTAGTATGGCATGACATTGTTGTATTTGATTTGTGTTTGTACACAATTTCAGAAACGTTCAGTTGTGAATATTTATTTGTTATTATTATTGTTTCTTCTATTTATACTGTTTTATATTTTGGATTTCTCTAATAAAGAGGGTATAGTCTCCCCACATGACTTATTATACCATTGCCGCTAGTCGGAAACCTCTGGCATATAGTGAGGCATGCTTGGGGTCATGTGACGACTCGGCTCAGAGCACCAATGTAGTGGCTTTCAGTTCATGGATGTGACATTCATTGATATATTTCTATCCCATGTCTATGTTTTCACATACAACTAATTTTATCCTATTTATAAGCCTAATTTTTTGGTGACCTTCACATTTCCTTTTCCATCTTATTAATATGGTGTTATAGTAACCCTATTTTCGATGTGGGTTTCCCGATAAGAAATTTTCCATTATCAATAGTTGATTTTTAAGTGAAATTTCAAATTTAAAGGATGAAATTTATTTATGGAGGGGAGAATGTAACACTGCAAGATTTTATGGTGTGACTTTTTTTTAAAGTTAATCACTTCAGTAGTCTATGTTGCACATAAAATCCTACTTAAATGAACAATGAAATATTATTATAACCTCGATGTTAAATTTCAAGGAATGAATAATATTTACTATATATGAAATTTATATATTATATATTCATATTATTTTTTTTATCCAATAAATTTGACAAACAAAAAATAATAATAAATCAAATTTTATGCATAAAAAGATATATTTTTTTAAAGGTAGTTTTGTCACCTTTTAATGGCGCTCTTGTTTTAAAAATAAATTTTGAAACATTTATAAATTATATTTGACATAATTAAGTTTATTTTTAAAATATGAATTTTTAAATTATCTTACAGTTAATTTTTAATATTTTACCAAAATATTTACTTTCTAGTGCATAGTAAAAAAACAAATTTTTATTGAAAATTATATTTTTATTTCAACTATTTAAAATTTATATTTTATGTTGTTCTCATAGTGAAATTTTTTATGTTATATTATGAATAATATAATTAAGTTCATTCTAATCAATTTTATTGTTTAATTTTTAATAAAAACGTTTTTATATTTAATAGGGCATTTTTTTGAAAAAAATATTTTTCATTGTGTTTTGTTTGTTTAATTTTAAATTAAACTCTGAAACTTTTGTGTTTTGAATTTTAAAAAATTTTATTTCATATTTTGATTCAAAAGGTCCAAATTTAGTAAATTTTTACCTTTTAATTTGACCAATGTGAAAATTAACCTTTGTGACTTTTTTTACCATGATAAAAGTTAAATTGGGTGATTTAGGTTGAAAATAAAATGATAAGGACTAGAAAATGACCCTAAAACTATCCCAAATTTTATTTAATGATTATATTTTATATATAATAAATTAATGTTCTATTATATGACCATTTATGCCCATTTTTATGAGGTTATGATATTTATAATAATTTATTTAAAGAAAAGTCACAGATGTCACATTCATATTTTTTAAAAATATAACATTTTAAATATGGTATTATCTAGAATATAAATTCTATTATTAGTATTCATTTGAAATATAAAATATTTATCTACATATTTTTATTTTATTTTTAAATCTTATTGAAGAAATAATTACCTTAAATAAATATGCAATAATGATATAGTTATTATTTTATAAATGGAAATATCAAATAAATTATATTAAAAATATTAACATAAATATAATTTTATATAATTAATATCATAAAAAATTCTAGATCAATTGAACATAATAGGTATGTATTGAATTTTTTTCTAGAATTTATATTTTTTCATTAATTAAATTAAATTCAAAGTAATTAATAGTTAATAAAATTAACATTATGAATATTTTATAATAAATAATATTTTATTAAATGATCTAAAATTAGTAAAATATTATATTAAAAAAGGATAATGATTAAATTGTTATAAAAAATCCATTTATGGGTCATTTGGAATTTTATAGTAACTATATTAACCATCAGTGAGTAAAAATCCATGTTGTCAAGGTAAGAGTTAAAATGGTTAAATAAGGATTAAAAGGAAAATACAAGGGTATAACCATGATCTCAAATTTTCCAAAAAATAATTGGATTATTAATATTCAAAACATTTCACAAAATTATATAATATTATTTATTTAATGGGAACTTATACATGAAAATGGATTATATATTATTTAAATCAAAGATAGTTATAAAATGTAACTCTCATTGTAGTTAATATATTTTATGTATTAACATACGAAAAAAAGAAATATATTAATGAAACTAAATGTCTATATGAATATTAATAAAGCTAGTTTCATTATATAAATTTTTTTCTATTTTTTATAAGTTATATACTTAACTTACATGCTTTCGAAATGATAATGCAGTATTTATTTAACTAACAAAAAAATAAAATAAATGATTTTAAAAATATTAATTTCGATATAATTTGAAATTGTTAATGTGTGAATTAAATTTTATAGATATATATTTCATATTAAATAGGTTTAAAATAATTATATTATAATTTCCTCTTTTTAGGTGTTTGAAGTAAAATTAAATTAATAGTGTCAAAATTCACATTAATGATAATTTATCAAAATAATATTTTATTTCATTATAAAAAATTCATAAAAATATTATATTAGAACATTTGAATCTAATATAGATAAAAACATCCTAAATATTTCATTTATGAATAATTTTTTCATTTATAGTTACATTATCTACGCTTTATTATTGAAATAGTTGTTATAATGGTTAAGAACAAAAATAACTAACCAAGTCGTAAATCAAAATGATAAGGTTTTAAATGACACCAAAACTTGTATAAATACTATTTTATGATGAGTTTAAAACCATGTAATATATTATATTTTAATTTCCTTCCATTTTGAGTTATTTTTAATGATAAATTAATTTATTATAATTTAATATTTTTGTAGATTCTAAAAGTGCCCCTCACCTCAGTTATAAAAGGGAACCTCCTTCTTCACTTCTTCACGCCACTTTAAGCCTTATAGATCAACTAAACCCTAACCATTTATCTTACTAAAATCATTATAAAAGTTTTATAGGTCATTATATTCCAAAAATACCAACCTTAGATCCCTTGAGAAGAAATCTAAAGGAATTCCTTCGAAGAAGAGGTAATCATTTGTTCCAATCCATTCAAGTTGATTTATTATTATACTTCCAATTCATGTGTGTTTTCCATCATAAAATAATAAATATAGTAAAATATATATAATAAGATGTTATTTTTATTATGAAAGAACCATATTCTACCATTATCTGTCCTATAAAGAATGAAAACAACGTATGTGCATACGTACGACTTACCGTCTCAATGAAACTATGTAATTCATTTTTCATCACCACTTAACTTGGATGGTTATAATGATGGAAATAATGGATATATATGATAATTATGACATTATATTGATTCTATAATATTAAAATACAATCCAATTCATTTTCCATTCAACCATTTAGAAATGATATCATCACTCATGCATACGTACAACTTATTGTCTCCATGATACGATGTGCTTCATTTTTCAATGATCAAAATTCAATAATGGTTATAAAAATGAATTTAATGGTTAAATATAATATTTATAAAATCAATTTTATTCTATAGATGTTTTATCTATATCCTATTGATGATAACCAAGACTTTCAAGAAAAGACAAGCTTGAGAAAACAAGGCAATTAACACCTGAAATAGTGAAATGAATAAAATATTATTAATAAATGAGTGGTAAAGTGTTATAATGGAATAATATATGATATCATAAATATAAATATTATTCATTTATAAGTTAATAATTTGTTTAAAACCACTATACATGAGTTTTTAACATGTACGGATAAAATCGAACATATGGCAAGGGTTTATTTCACAATATCATCATTATTTAGGGTTGTTTTTATTCAAGTCTCAGCTCGGGAATATTTCTCTCCTTGTCCATGTTTTCTAATAATTTTTCCAAAAAATATTAATGTTCGCCAATTATTTTTTAATTTCATTTTACCCCTTTTTTACTTTCTACAAAATGTTTTAAAAGGAATATTCCTTTAATTTTTTAAAACAAAGTACTTTATGATTTTTCTTACAAAAGTGTAAAAGGAATGGTTTTTTAAAATTATTTATTATTAATGGAATTTCATTCAATCATGAATACTTAATGATTTAAATATTCCTTTACATGTTTTTATAGTTTTTTTCAAATATAATTATTTCATTATTACGTCAACAGGTTTTATATTTTAAAAATTATTTTAAAGTAAAAAGTATTTTCCTTGAGAAATATTATTATAATATCATTAAAGTATTTTCATCTATCTGAACATCCTTTTTTGAATATTATGTTTAGGATGTTCTCTAATGATACCATAAAAGTATTTTCTTTAATATTTATGATCATTTTGACCGGGAATGTACTATTTTGATATCATTCACTATATAACCTTGGATGATTTATGATTGTGTTTATTAATTGAGGAAAGTTATTAAAATGTCATATGATAACTTAAATATAAATGTACATGTTGATTATGTTTCACCCCTTTCATATGAATAATGAATTGGACTTAATATGCGATGAGTGGGGCTCTCTATAGCCCCTCAATACATCGATAGGTCTTACGAGACAAACTAGATTAGGTCTTGGTAGAGACCTTACCCATTTATATAGAATTATTGGTCAAGGACTTTATAATATATTTTAGAAGTTTGGAATTATTAATTCCATCATTATGAGACTAGTTATTGATATTCCATCTGATTATTCAACTAATAAAATATTCATGGTTATGTTTCATTCTCATTTGATTCTTTGTATGGTGCAATTTTTTCATCATTTATTTCTATCATATTATGCTCAAGATTATGTTTAATGTAATGTTTTTCAGTTATTCACCTGGCCATATTTTTTATGCCTTATTTTCTCATGGATTCCATAGTATGTTTACCCTTACTGATTATCTAAGCTCACCCATTTTTTATGTTTTACTTTTCCTTAGGATATGAGGAAGTGTTTTGTGATTGATATATAGGATTACACAAAGCAGTAATGATTTAATTCGCAAAGAAATTATTTGTGTATTTTATATTTTAAAATATAATGCGAATTTCAAGTATGTATGTAGTTTACCAAGACTAATAAACTATTCAATCATTTTAGATGTGATTCCTTGTATCATATTCTAATGTAATAAAATAACCACCAACTTTGGGCTAATAGGGTTGGGGTCTTTAAAACTACATTATGAAAAGGGTATGGGAATTTTTACTTTGTTGTTATACCCTTTGGATCTACTAATTATCCTACCATATTAATGGATTTGAGGAATATAGTCTTTAAAAATTACCTTGATAAATTTATGGTGGTATTTATTAATGATATGACGTTATATTCCAAAGTTCATGAGGAGAATGAGGATTATATAAGGAACATATTACAAACCTTAAGGAAGGAGAATCTATTTGGTAAATTCACTAAATGTGAATTCTAGTTTCAAAATGTTTTATTTTTGGGGAACATCGTGATTGGTGAAGGAATATTAGTTGATCCTTCCAAGATAAAGGCCACAGAGGAGTGGCCATGTCCTATTTCTATGATTGATATATATATATTACTCGGTCTAGATGGATAATATATAACGTTTATGAAAAAAATTTCATGGATTTCTAATCCACTAACCTGGTTAACATGAATGGGAGTTAAGTTTATCTGGACAAAGGAGTGTGAAGAGAGTTTCCATGAACTTAAGAAGAGATTAGTTAGTGAAACTATGCAAACTTTATCCTCTAATGAGATGGTTTTTTAATTTATAGTGATTCATACTTAAAATGAATTGTATGTTTACCCATGAAAAATGACAAATCTATTTCTTATTAATCACATCAGTTAAAGCCTCATGAACATAATTATTTTACTCATGACATATAGTTAGCTAAATTCATCTTTTCTATGATGATATGAAGACACTATCATTATTTTTAAAATATTATATATACATATACAACAAATGTTTTAAGTATATATTCACATAGAATGAGATCAACCTGAATCATTTAAGATTTTTATAGCTAATAAAGGACTATGGTTACTAAATTAACTACAATCCTTTAAGAGGGAATAAGGTAGATGATGCTCTTAGAAAAAAATAACCTTCTAATCTATCTATCATACAAATTGAGAAACACCCTATATTATTGGATTTAAAAAGTATGGAGTAGTAAATCATTATGGTAGGGAATGCATCCTACCTTTATCAAATGATAGTCAACCCATCTATCTAATAGAGGATCTCATAATCGTACATGGATGATCTAGAGCAACAAAATAAGATGAGAGCAGTAAATGAGGGGAAGATTCTTGAATTACATGTTAATGAAGATTGTGTCATTCGGTTTTCAACTAGACATTGTGTTCCTTCATCACATGATATAAAGAAACATATATTGGATAATGCACATAGATCAACTTTCTCCATCCATCCTAGAAGTACCAAGATGTTCTGTGATCTTTGAGGTCACTTCTGGAAGGAAAACATGGAAAAGGATATTGTTGATTAAACCAAAAAGTTCTAGGTATGTAATAAACTTAATGTGGATTGATAGAAGTCCAAGGGGGTGATGAAACCATTGCATATACCCATATAGAAATGGGAGAACATCACCAATTAATTTGTCACTAGTCACTCAAAGACATGTAAAGGAAATAATGGGATGTTGTTTGTGGTGGATCAACTCACCAAGACTTCCCACTAAATTACTATTTTAGAAGATTTAACTCTTGAAAAACATTCAAATATATAATTAAAGGATGTAGTGTGGTTTTATGGGGTTACACTTTCAATAATTTATGATCATGATATAAGGTTTACTTCTAAATTATAGATAATTCTTCAACATGATTTGAATACTGAATTAAATTTTAGTATGACCTATCACCCTTGAATTTATGGTTAATCTAACAAGGCCATAAAAACACATTAAGACATGTTGAGAGCCTACTCAATGGAATTTAAATGTGTATGGTATCATCATATCCTATAATTTTAGTTCTCATAAAACAATATATTCCACTCAATTATTCAAACAGATCTATATGAAGGAATATATGGGAAGTGATATAGAACTTTTAATTATTGGGATGAATTTTGGGAATGAAGGCTGTTTGGACTCGATCTTGTGAAAGAGATCATAGAAATGGATCGAGTCATCCAATAGAATATATAATATTATCAGATTTGATAGGAGAGTTATTCTGAAAACCATTAAAGGGACTTTGAGTTTGAAGTTAGAGAAAAAAAATCCTTTAAATATCACCATGGAAGAGATTCATAAATTATGTAATGAAATGAAATATTATCCCTTGGTAAATTGTCCTCTTTTAGAACCTTGATCTCATAGGAACTGTGGACTATCTACTAGAACTTCTATAAAACATGGATCGAGTTCTGATATGTTTCATGTATCTCTCCTAAGGAAGTAAATACCTAATCCCTTACATGTACTGAATATAGAGGTGGTACAAGTAGAGAATAACCTCTCTTATAGGGATCAGTCGATGAAGATCTTAGACCACAGTGAAAAAGTTCTAAAAAAAGTAAAACACACCTTGTCAAATGATTTGGTGAAACCATAAGTACGAAGACGTGATGTGGGAACTAGAGTAAATGATTAAAGAGAAGTATGATCATCTATTATTAACCAATAACATGAGTTAAAATTTCAGGGATGAAATCACTAAAGTAGGGAATAATATAATGACCTAGACTTTACTTGCAATATTTTTCTATTGAATAATGAGTGTTAAATTATATATAATTATACTCATGAAAAAATATAAAAACATACGAAATTTTATTTCATTAATGAGTAACATTACACTACTGAACAATTAAACCCATAAAAATTCCAAACATTATAATGGGACAAAAAATAAAAAATAAAAAAAAGTAAAATGGAAATGTTTGGATCTTTCCAATCTCCCATAATCATAACCCCCATGAATAACACTATATAAAAGAGATAGAACATTAGTAAACTAGTAAAAATATTAGAAAAATAAAATATATACTAGTGATAGTAATTTTATTGAATGTTCACTAAAGTAATAAAGTGATATTTATAAGAGGTAATGTGGTTGTTGGAACAGTAATGTTCCATTTAAATGTTAATATGACAGTTGGGAACAGTAACCTAGCCATTGGAAGAATAATTTAATTTCAAAATTATAAAATATAATATATTTAATATTTATCATGAAATATACGTATTATAATTCCATAAAAAAACCAAAATATTCAAAAACTCAAAGAAAATAAAATCTCATTTTTAATGTATGATATTTTAAGGTATATTGTAAAAATATTTATAATTGAATTTGAAACTAAATATGATAGAAAATTATTTTGATAAAATGGATGTCATTTTTGAAAATTTCATGGCAATGTTTTCCAAGGATTATTTTTTTAATATTCTAAAATACTTCAAATTTTAGGTGAATAGTAAAAATATTGTTTTTTATAACCAGTATATTTTAAATTTAATCATTCATGATGTAATAATGAAATAATATATTCTAGAACTTAACTATTAACTAAAAACTTGTTTATTAAGTTATGTAATCCATGAAATTTAAATTACAAACAAAAAAATGTTTTCTAAATTTTAAAGTAAAAAATTGTCCCTTAAAATAATTTTTTACCACTTTATTTTTGATAAAATATTGAATTATATTAATAAAAGGATTTAAAGTCATAAATATATATTATTTTATATATAAATAATTCATAATTAAAAAAATAACTATTTTAAGTATTACCTTGGATACTGTATTTTATTCATATTTTATCTTAAAAATTCCCCTCTCTTCAAGTATAAATTACCTATCTCCCTCCCCTTGGAAATCCACTCCTCCATTAATTACCAAATTCAAACCTCTTCTAAAATAATCTATCTTCATCCCCTTAAAATCCTTCATAATTTTATTGAGTAATACAACTCCAAAATCAAGGGATTTTAGTGTCGTGCAAAAGAAGAAACATCGGTAAAAGAATAAGTTTTCATCAACTTGATCCTCATTTTCCACTTCTCTTCCTCTTATTTAAAATTAATTTCAAACTCAAATATTATTAGATCAATTAATCATAATTTTATAATTATATTAATAATTTTTACCTACTAAAATTATCATATTTATAATATACTTAAATTTCATAATTCTCTCCCTCCTCTTTTGACAATGTTACGTTAACAGTCGAATAAACACATTTGAGGATGTTACAAATTATTTTCTTATCACCACTCTAATGGATGATTATAATAAATTATTTATAATATATAAATTTATAAATACATGTTTTTTAGCTTTGGTCATTAATCGTATTGATTTATAAATTCAAATTAAGTAGATCATTAAATCGAAGTAAAAAAAGAAATTTTAAGGAAAACATCATATCAAAAAGTTTCACCATTAATAATGGAAATTAATAAATATAATACAATTATTATAATAATTAATAAGTGAAATAAATTAATATATATCACTTATGTATTCATTTTTTAATAAACCTATGTCAATTTTTCATTAAGCATATAATAGATGAAATAAAGAGGGATATAATGTAAGGGAATTATCTTCCTATTCTTTTCAATTAGAGAAAAAATTTATTATTCCTTATAAATGTTTAATTAATTTATTACCATATATTTTTTTATCTCATTATTTCCAATATAATTTTTCATCAATGGTAGACCTTCATTTTCAACCATTATGCCTCTCTTTAATCCATGTTGTATACCATCATGTTGTCGAATTCATTTATTGGTTTTTGGGGTTTTACATGAAATATTCTTATAAAGTGAATACCCAAACCCCTAACATACCCATGGTTATTCACCTATATGAAAAAAAAAATTATTTATTTAATGATTTATAGGTATTAAACACAAATTCCATTTTTGTGGGTTGAAAATTATGTAATGTTCATGTTTTTAAACGCTTATATAATCAATGATTTTCTATAAAACCCATTATTTATTTTCTGTATGTTATTCATAAAATTTTTATTATGATCCTTATAAAAAAATGAATTAATACATATGAAGGGTATTCCTTGATATCACTCTAATTCATTATGTAATGAATTAATCTCTGTAGATGAAATGTGACATGAAACCTTGGTGAATGAATTTAGTAATTATGATTTATGAGACCTTGCTGATAAACCATAGTGATATGATTATAATTTAATTTATTTTATATTTATTTCAACATTTCCATGTTATGTATAATTTACTTAAGATTATTATCTCATGTTATGCCTCATTTTTATCCATGATGATCATTCATGTTCCATTACCTTTATTTACTTCCTTGTCGGGCTTTATTCTCACCCCTTTCTTTTGATGTATGTCCACCAAGATATGAGATATAGAAAAATTAACATATGATAAACCTAAAAGTAATACTTTTAGTAGTATTATATGTTTTTTTATATTATTCAAGTATTAAGTTTCTAATTTTAATAAACTAAACCATAAAAGATCTTGTGTTTTATTAAGTGTTGTACCATGTAATGAATGTTTTATGTATTAAAAAAGTGGGATTCTATATAAGATACACTCCTTTCTATCCTCCGTGAGTTTTTATTTATCCTACATGGATCTAGGTAAAAACCATTAGCAAATATATGTGACATCCTCTATTATTCTTCGATCATGGATCATTTCTTCCTCGTGTGGCGGTGGATTGTTGTTTTATTTATCACAGATGATTTCTCTTGGTAATTATTATCCCTCATGATACTTTGATGTCTCAATTTTCCTTAAATTATCTCCCTTATTATTCACTTTAATTATATATTGATTCTTATAATGATCTTGATTATGGAATTGGATAAAAACTCCATCAGTCCTTGATGGAATTGTCCATGGAATATAGGGATTTGTATTGGCATAGCTAAAGGATGTCATGTGATGATGAACATTAGTCGTTATTGAGAATTTAATTGATTTTAAATCCCATGGTATTTTCTCTATCTATTTTGGATGATTTGAGTTGGATTGACCATCGTATAATTGAATTGAATTGGTACTTTAGTATGCCTTAGTATCAGGTGTGTTTTGAGAGTGGACAAACTCTATTTGATGACATTGCAGTTAAGGTAAATCACCTGGTTAATTTATTCTAGAGGTTATAATTTAATTATATTAAATTTTACATTGTTTAATTTCCACACAATAGATATTTTTCTTATAATGATGTCAGAACGGTTTTTTGAACCTTCTATAGGTGGTTGGTCACGGTTTCAACTAAGCGTTGATACCGAGAAAGTATTTTGGAAAGTATTCCTTTCAACCTTTGTTATATTTTTTATTATAATCATCTAATTAAATATAATTCAGTTCTAATTAGTTAATTTTTAATGCTTGAGCATGATTTAGAACCTCATGGCGATTTATGGAGGTCGAATAGACTATAACGACCTGGAAAAGGTAGTTTGGATTTTCTTAGATGGGATTTGGCTCCCTATTGAGGTAGGTAGTCCCATATACTCTACCATATAGTATTATGTATAGTTATTAGCATCTAATATGAGGTTCTCCACATTGGTAGAATGACCCTTAATTCATATTTTTATTATGAATAACATAAAATTCTTAATAAGTTAATGGTCATAAAATCTTAATTATTTAATGGAACCATGCCTAATGTAACTAAGAAAAGTGTCAATGTCCATGATAGACCCTTGTGTTCTGACTTGATGTTGGCCACATATGGATAAGGTTTGATCACTAATCATTACCGTAAATTACATGGACCAGCCATGGGTGTGTTGTTTTTCTACATGAGACTTAGAGAAAGTTAGATAGTTTTTGCTTCATGATCACATGTGTGTGCATGTATAAATCATGAAACCATTTTTGATGATTGATCAAATGTGTGTGTATTTATGAGACCATTTTTTCTGCCTGGTCACATGTGTGTGTGTAGATGTGAAACCTTTTTTGATGCTTGATCACATTTTTGTTCATGTGAACCATGTTAGACAATGTTTAAAGCTTGATCATATTATGTATGTGTGTGTGCAGCCCATAAAGACCATGTTTGATGCTTGATAAAATTTGAGTGAATTTATAGATTGTGATACCATGTTTGATATTTTATTACATATGTGTGTACATGTAGATACTATGACTCAGGATGATATGTTATTCTCTATTTATAGGTATGATCTATCTTATTTTGTGATATATCATATTGAATTTGCTAGTATTATTTTGGTATTAGATAACAGGTGGACCATCATGATATAAATACCCCTTAAAGGGGAGTGTGAATGGATCTCAAAGATGATGATGATGGTTCTAAATTGTGGGTAGGGTCATAAATCCCTTGAGACCAGACCCACGAAAGTAACAGTGGGGCATGATGGTATTGTGGCATGACCTGGGGCACATCCAAGATATGACGGCCTTAAGGACTGACCAAGGACTACCATGTATTGTGATGTATTATAGCCTAGTATATAATGGAGAAAGATTATGATGGCTTTGTACCCTAACTCGGCTTATATGTATTGTGAATGATCTGGGGTATCTTTTGTACTCATGGTTAACTCATGATTTGACACCCCCGTGA
Source organism: Viscum album (assembly GCA_963277665.1). Lineage (NCBI taxonomy): Eukaryota > Viridiplantae > Streptophyta > Magnoliopsida > Santalales > Viscaceae > Viscum > Viscum album. The sequence continues at coordinate 123,996,771 of OY728142.1, read as the reverse complement.
TTGTCCTTTCTAGTAATAAGATGAAATGGATATGGTTAGGGTTCCTGGTGGCTTGGTTAGTAAAAAAATTATCAGTATATGGATGATTATTTATTATTTATTCCTTGGTTATTAGATATTGTTCTTTTTTAATTTAGGTTTTAAATATATACTTATTCTTTTGAGATTATCATCTGTATGTAAATTTTGTTTTTACTTGTTGGGTATTGGAACACATTGGATATGCCCAACAAAATTATGCTCATATTCTACAAGGGAATCCATGGAACTTGGTTACCTTAGTAGCCCTCACCTGTTGCAAGTACAGGTTGGGTTGAGGCCTAGTTTAGATCTTTGTGAGGGATAGAACACTATGAGTCCAGAGACTGGGAGGAGGTGAGGCTTTTTTTGGGGTGAAAATTTTCTTTGTAATTTTATTATTTTTCCACATTGTACTTGTGATAATATCAGTGGGAGATCAATTTTTGTGTTCTCATATTTGAGGATATTTTTTATTCACTCATTTATTATTGATGTTATGTTATTTGTATTTGGGTACTCCAATTTTTGTTGTTATATTTTTGGTCATATATCTGTTATTATTCACTATAATTTAGGGTATATTCTCCCCACAAAACACTTTAGATCCTCATAACTAGCAGGTAGCCTCTAGAATATGGGGAGATGCGCTTAAGGTCATATGAAACTTTTTATTAGACCCCAAAATTTTGGTTGAGATTTTAAATCCGCACATATTTTTTAATATTGTTTTCAACAAAAATGAGGTGGATGTAAATATCATAGGTAATACCATTTGTATGTACAAACTTATTCCTTAAAAGACCATATTCCCTACAAGTCAGTAGTGCTAACTGGGTAATATTCCCAGTGATACCATTCATCCTCCATTTTCAAACCATCAATCTAAGGAATATGGATATAGATGTAGCCCTCTTAAATGTTGTAATCCCCAACCAATCCTTTAATGGGAAGGAGATTTGTAATCCCTAAATAATTATCATGAGGCCATATCCCCTATTAAATCACCCCTCAAAAATTCATATACTCTATGATCGAATCATCCTCAAAGGACCACATTACCTATGAGAAATCAGCTCATATCTTTTTAAGTTTCCAAAAAAAGGATGAACCGAAAAGGTAGATTCAAATGTAATCCTCACAGCAAACATTTTTATTATTAATTCACCTATAAGTCGAAGTTGAATGAGTTTAAAATCTATAGAATATTTCTCTACCACATGATGTTAAACTATATAGACAATTTCTATCACATGATCTTAAAAAATGAAACCCTAAATATGTGTTCTTTATTTCTTATTAACTATGATATTTATGATACATACCTATTATTTAAAACCAATATATCCTTTTTCAGAGTTTAATGTCCTAAAAAGGAACTATGTGGTCCTTATCATGCAACCTTAAAAGGTATGGTGTGTCCCATCAAGTGGACCCAAACTATATGGGTTCTAACTCCCTTAATAGAAACATATAGGAAATTCCTTTCATGGGCGTGATCCTAACACTACAACACCATATGCCTCTCTAGATTGTGATAAGTTTTATAGTCCATCACTATGTAGATTTAAACCACAATTTAATCACTATTTATTAAGAGAAATAGGGTAAAGTTTTAATACATGGTGATGTTCACATCGATGCATATTTTTGATCAAATTGCTATCATAGAGGTAAAAAGTTTCACATTGGGATTTGGGAAGGATTAAAAACATATATTAAATCTATAAGAGAGTCTTATAGTAGTAAATCATTCACGTAAAGGGTGAGATGAGCCTGACCTCCCATCCTCTCGATCACAGAACATATAAAGTGTTGTTAGTAAAACCCCAACAATTACCTTCTATATGAAAAAATTTTATGTTAGATCCAAATAATAAAGGGTTGATTACATAATGAAAACAATATGAAGAAACTGAAACCCTCATCCATTGATAAAAAATGTTTTCAAGGGATATTTTTTCATTCGGCGCTCATTTCCATCCTAAACATATATGAGAGTGAAAAGAAATGCTTTTTTTAAATTTTTAGGATGTTTAAATAAACCCACATTGATGAAAGAGTTATAAAATTTTATTTTAAATATATATAAAGAGAAATGTGAAATTTGAAAAACATAATACATAATTGGATTTAAAAATAATAAAATAAACCATTTTTTTAATAATTATTATTAAAATTGAATATGAAGATACAATGGAGATGCAAATTATTCTTAATGATGTCATGTTTTATGAAAAAATAATTCCATCAAAGAAGGTTATTTTGAAACAAAAAATGAAATTTCCCTAAATAATTCAATAAAAAATATTCCCAAGGGAATTATTATAATATCTCTAACTTAAAATTACATAGTCAAAGAAGAAATATTATGAAACAAATAAATAATTTTTGGTCAAGAAAACACATTACAAATTTCGTTACTTATGAATAAAAATCCAAAAAAAGAGAAAATATAAAATGGAACTGTAAATAATTATAATAATCTATAAATTATGATAATATATGTAAATGGATCATGTAATTACACCATGTAAAAGAATTGTTTTTCATGATGTGAAACATGTCTTGAGGAATAATAATTATGACAAAGAAACACTAATGAACATCATAATTTATGAATTAAAAGTATTTAAAAAATGAGTTTATGAGCAAAAAATAAAAAAATCATAGAAAGTAAATAAGAAATAAAATATAATGATATAATTAAATATAATAAAAAATATATAAGAATATATTCAAATAATAAAGTCCGCAACCCAATGAAAGATGATTAAGTAAACAAGGATGCTTACCTTTGATTCCTACTTTCTCAAATATACTTTAACATCATTTATAATAAACTAACAATCATAAATAATCTATTTCATAATAGTATTAATTTTTATTACCTTTTATATTAATAATTTATATTCATTTATTATATATTTATTACTTATTTTTAGTATATATCATCATTGGTTATTAGTAGTTCCAACTATTCCTTATATGTTTTAGTATAGAAATATCAGTCATCTTTATATGTTAATGAGATCAACATATATTGAATAGTTAAGGTGTTATAATAGTAATTCTATAATTAGTTATGAAATTACAAGTTCATTCCATGGGAGTTTTGGGTACAATCCGTAAAGATGAAGTCCATAACAATCTTATTTCAATAATTTTTAGTAAACATAATGTGTTATATAATTAATGTTTAGAAAATTAATATTACCCGTAAAATAAAATAAATAAATAATAAATTTCCATAATTATATCATATTTTTTTAGTAATTATTTTTTTATATTAATTCATGATAAAAATACATAGCATCGTCAACATAGGTGGTTAAACCAACCCAAACAAGGGCAAGTTATAATCAATGGATGAGTGTGATTGTGGATTCATTTTGTTATAATATCATTGTTTCAAAAGTATAATTATCTTATTTATATTTTATTAATATGATAAATTAGAATTATTAATAGGTAGAGGAAGAATATAAATGAAAATAATTATATGAATTTTTTAGTTACAAAAAAGAAATTACATCTTTTCTTAGAAGCCTTCTTGGTTTTAAAGGAATTGGGTTTTTATATTGAGAATAAAAACTAAAAACTAGGGGATAGAATTGTTAAGGAGAAAATTTTGTTGAGTATTCAAGAGAAAATAATACTAAATTTTTAGGTCGATGTGGGTTGAGGAGGGCCCTTTTATTAGTGTTCTTGAGTGGAATTTTTACAAATATTTGTTTCTTAATGTGTATGAAATGTAATTTCTCATTAAAAGTAGATCAAAATGGAAAAATACTATAAAATTGATCATGGAAGTTCAATAATTCCCTTATCCATACATTTAATGATAATATTTGTAGATATTTTATGACTTTACCCCTTATTTAATCATATTTACTTGGTCATACACTAAACAATCCAATGGACGATGCCAATGATAAGCATAAGACATATAGAGACTCTAATATTTCACCAAATATTACTGAATAACCTGAATTTTTATCATCATATGTATGATAATACATGTTCCAAATAATGAAGCCATGCCCACCTCAGTCCAACAGAGTAGAGTCTAACATGACAGACCATATAGAGCCTAAGAAGGGTTCATCCAGATCAATGACTAGTAACTATTATTATAAAAAATTAAACCTATCCCAAATGGATCTCCCATTATCCTCTAATTTATAATATGTAGTAATGGATAATATCCTATAAAATATTGATTTATCACTCCATATATCTGTATTTATATGGATTATATCTATTTCCCAGCTTTAGTAGTGATCTTGTTGCCTCTTAGATGAATTTCCAGTATCGAGATGTGAATTATGGGACCCTATACGATTCAATAGAATAGGTTAATCCATGAAACCTCGCAACCTATTTCACATACAATCTACCAATCTCTTCTACCTTAGTAGTATCTCTAATTATAATGAAATGAGATAATTTGGTTAGATTTTCGATCATGAATAAGATAGTTTTCTTTCACCAAGTGGCATGAGGCAACCCCATAATGAAGTCCACGGATATATTGTTTCACATTCATGTGGGTATAAGGATTTAGTTTTTTTAGATTGAGGGTTTTTATGATTGAATTTGATCTACTAGAAATTATAGCATTATGTCATGAAGATTACTCAGCCAAATCTCATACCTAGTCACTAGAATTAGAGCTTCAAATACTAATACATCTTAGTTGTTCTAGGGTGTATAGACAGCTAAGATTGATGAAAATCCTGCATCACAATAATCCTCATAGAAAAATGGACCATGTACTAATTCTGACAACAGAAAAATACCTCCAGATATTGAGACCTCTTTCTGGTGGTCTCCCCACCATATATAATTCTCCTGGTACATTGGAACTATAGATCTCCTTGTTACTCCTTATGATTATGCTTGATAAGAGATGGTGTCAACTGGACACTAGAAAAAAACGTCATATTTCTACTATTTAACCTCCAAATATAGCTTAGAAAAAATTTCCCTGAGGTTCCACTCATTATGAAACACTTTTATCACTTGATAGGGTAAATTATTATTAAGGTCTTCTTCATCCATTTTTCCCTTACCTAGTGTATAGAAGATGTTAAAATAAAATACCTATATATATTAAACCCATAAACTCTATTAGAGGATCATTTTTTATATAATACATAACTTAAGACATTATGATCAGAATGGACCATGAACTTTTCCATAAATAAATAGTGTGACTAACAATTAAAATCATTCATAACTACATCATGTTTAAGGTATTATTTTGGGTATTTCATCTCATGTGTCTAAAGTGGAATAAATTTTTTTTCCACACATGGTTACCCTATATGATTAGAAAAACCAAAATCCATAACTGAGGCATTTCAATAAACCAAAAATCCTTGATTGGCCTTTGGCAATATCAGAATAGAATCTAAGGTTAACTACCATTTTAGATCCTCAAAATATACTTAGCATTCATGTATCTATAATAATTTCACCCATTTCTAGGTGATATCACTCATGGGTGGTACAATATAAGATAAATATCACATAAACTACTAGTAATAACATATTAGTTTCAAGAAACTTTTGATATTGAATACATTTTGTGGTTCCTTCCAGGACATACAAAATCTTACCTTATTATAATTGACTAATATACCTTGTTTGGTTACCACATGTCCCAATAATTTGACTTTATGGATCCAAAATATTCCCTTGGAAAACATGGAATATTAGATTTGATCATGAAAAGTTCACAAAAAATCAGAAAAGATGCATTTTCCCCTCTTCGTTCTTTGAGTAGAACAAAATGTCATTTACAAATACAACAAAAACAAAATCAAGATATTGGTAAAATATCATATTAATCAATACAATGAAGGTTCATAAATAATTATTCAACCCAAACACCACCACGAGGTATTAAAAATGTCCACACCTACAACAAAACATAGTATTGGGAATATCATCCTCTCTCAACCTAAGACAATTATTTTCTAACTGGAGGTCTGTCTTTGAAAACCAAATTTCCCCTTTAGATAATCTAAGAGTTCATAAATACAAGTTGAGGGATATTTATTATTAATGGTAATCCAATTCAACTTCTGATAACAAATTAATAAGTAGAGGTACCCATATACTTTCTCGGCAAATAGAACTCAAGTAGCCTAAGGAGACACATTAGGGTAAATGAATCCTTTATCTTCACAATCATCCAACTGAAAAATTAGGCCTTTCAACTCATTGGGTGACAAGCAATACATTGAAAAAAGGACTGGATATTTTTTTGGGACCAAATCAATATAAATAAGGACTTCCCACTATGGAGGAAAACTCAATAAGTATTCTAAAACCACCTTAAGAAACTCTCTTATAACCAAAGGAGGCTTGATTATGAAAGTCACTTCATCAGCCTCAACTAAGATGCATGTTAACTAAAACACTAGACTTTCCAATTCATGAAGGGTAAGTCTTTCCCAACATGATCAGGGAACCCAATACCATTGAAATATAGTATAGTTACCATTGGGAGGGGTAAAAGTCACCCTTAACTAGTACAATTCAACATGATCATTGAAGGAAACTGCCCAATCCATCCTGATGATTATTGTCAAAGTATTCCATCTAAAGCATAAGGGAGTTCCATGATAACTCGACATCTATTAAATATAATGACCAAAGGGAATTGGATGTTTTTCTCTTTCTACTTATTTAGTGGTGTCGATAACTCTATAACATATGGCATAATATTCGATGAGGGATTCCATAATTCCAAAAAATGTGTAGAAATAAAAAATTAAGTGACACCATTATCAAATAAATAGTCCCTATAAATTATATGATAATAATAGTACCTCTCACTATCATCGACCCAATCTCATACTCTGTTATACTAGCTCTACATCATGAAACTTCTTAGTCTTGATTAACGTTTTAGGTCTATTAATATCATGGGTCTCAAAACTTACCTGGATCTTCAAATAATAAGAATTGATTATACCTCCACACCCCTAAGATTAGGTTCCCACTGCCTTAATGGAATCTAATTCAATAGTATATCCCTTAGATGTTGTGTATTTAATGCTTTATTGGGGTGGAGGATTGGATTTGAAAAATCTCTATGGATGGCCTAAACACCTAAAATAATGGAATGCCTCAAGGTAGCTTAGCATGAGTTCCAAGTATTCCCAGACCTATTACACCAATAACGGATGAGAGATCCACTATGCATGACATCGTAATACAGTAACAGAGATAAGTGACATGATCCACTATTGGTTTTTCTTCTAGTTTCCTCATCCTCTCACATCCTATCAGAGAGGCCACTACAACATCCACAAGAAATATGTGGTACATTGATCACCCCTTGAATCCCTTGTCAATAAATCTCTACAATTAAGACTCAACACACAACCTCAACATTAATTAGGTGATTCAAAATAAAGAATTGAGAAAAAAATGTAGGCTAAATACCCATTTGAAATCAAAAAACCTTTAATTTGTCATTAGATACCATCTATAGTAAAAAATTAATAATCAAAGTTAATTTTTTGGTATACTCAAGAACTATCCTCTCACCTTACTGAAGGGAAAAAATATCAAGACTTAGTTAATACCATCATGTTTGAGAAAATGAGTCGGGTGAAAACCACATTGAAATCATTCAATTATATGTTATCATTATACTTAGTTTTGATGACTAGATCACACCATTTATAGATATGTAATTAAATAATAAATGTGGAATACATCACCTTTATGGAAGTTAGGGTCACAAGGAACTCAAATATCCTCTTTATCTTTTCCAAGAAATCTTATGCTTCTTAAGGATCATTAATTCCTCAGAAATATAGAGGATTATAATAAATAAAATACTAATATTTATCCTTATCAAATATATAACCTAAATTATTAGATTATTTAGGGTCGAAGACTATTCCATATTCTATTTCTCATACAATTCAAACCACCACTTCAATGATATTCTAGTCCACCAAGGATATTTCCAATTGAAAATTTCACATTGGTCTCACTATAATATTCACAAGAAGTCTTAAAGGGGGATGGTACTATATAAAATAAAGCAAAAAATATGGGAAACCATCAAAATATATAAACAATCTCAATTTAACTCAAAAAAATCCATTAAATAACTTTTTTTAATTATAATAAAAGAAATACATAAAACAAAAAAAATATGAAATATGCCTGACTTGACCTTATGTTTTGGTAAAATGTGTTACAATCATGTGGGTCACACCAAAACCCATCCAATTTGGTTATATGGTTTGGCCTTATGTTCTATAGCTCATTCTCTTTAACTATGTTCCCTATTAAAATACGTTCATCCTTTTATATTTGACTCAGAAAATCTTAAGATTCAAAATCATATTAGCACACACATCAATGTATTTATTTCCTAACAACCCGTGAAGATGTAAGTCTATTTTTGAGGACTATTTCCCAAAACTCACTCATAACCTACCTCCCAAGACCTGGAAATCATATCTCTTGTGTACCATGACTTTAAATTATTATAAACCAAAAACTAGGCTCTGATACCATTTGTTCATGAACCAACTCAAGCTACCCCTAACATGGAAACATGAGTAGGTATGTTTAATGGCCCACCATAGTTTGGAAACTAGTGACTGGGAATTAATAATTTTCCTTAGGAATGGTTTTACCCAATAAATCCATGTGGGATTGAAACTATAACCCGATATGAACTCTCTATTATTTAGTGCTTTATATTCCCAAATATACAAGAGATAAAGCAATAAAATCAATATGAAATGACATAAATAAAATATTAAATGATAATAGAATCCATTTATAATAGAATGATAATCTACAAAAATTATAAATCCATCATACAAATACAAAATGGATGGCATGGGAAGACAATTTGGTGATACAATAAATGCCAAAAAACCAAACCCAACCAAAAATAAGAAATAGATATCTACCAATCTCCATGTTACATGAGGGTAAACTCCCCACAATGTCACCACCATAATCTTAAGATCCACCAACAAGAATACCCTCTGCCTCTATGTGGAACCTTTCCTTTACTTATATCAATCAAAGCAAGGCTTACAAATACTCATTGGGTGTATATAGTGTGTGAGAAAAACTAGCCGAGTAATATCACCGTAAGTATTTCATAAGCATTCTTTGTTACATAAATTCAGAAATTATAGTTTGAAAATAAACTAAATTAAATTAATATTTTATAATTTTAAAATAGAATATGATAACATTATTAAAAAATAATTGAAAAGGAGGAACACCATGTAAAAATAACCATGCATCATGGGGAAGCCCTAAGGTAACTAAACTTCGAGGAACCTTAGAACCCGCATACCATATCATGATCTAACATTCCAAAAACAAATGCACATGTAAACCCATAAGGAGGTCATACCTTAGCATAGAGGAATCATGATGACAATCCAATGACACCATATACAATTGAACACTAAGGAGTGATTGTATTGGGATAACAGTGTGGTCACCCCCATCTACAACATTATGCCCTTATCTAAGTCAAATAAGATAGTTAGTTTAGCATTGTTAGAAAGGCACACTTAATTTTAGTCTCCCCACCCTAAGTACCGAGGTTTCTCATGTGATAACTTCCCTTATAGTATTTGACAATACCATTATTAAAAAATTGATTTCAAAGGTATCCTCTCAAGAACACACAACAATTATCCCGCATTTCTATTTCAAAAACATTATTTACAAAAGTAACTGATTTCCAATACCAAAGGGAGGAACTTTCTAAAAATTATTCAATAGATAATAGCTCATAAAATTTTATGGCGTGATTTTAAATAGGTGTAATTATTTTTTGAAAGCAAACAATAACACAAGGTCTGTAAAATAAGGTAAACTTACAAAACCACATATCATAGTCATAAAAAAATACTTCAAACTAGGTGGAATACAAAAGGAAATGAGAAAAAAATCCTTAAGTATGAAAGTAAAACCCTAAGAATAAAAACGTATCTCATTAAATTCATCCAATATAAACCTTAGTCCACAATATCCTTGGGGTAGAGATAAATCAAAATATAAGAAGAGAATATATAGTAAGGGGAAGAGAGAAATGAATAACCCATAGGTTCCCTAAAGAATCTAAGCTGAAAATCACTTGAAACGAATCCACAAGAGAGAGTATAGGAGGGGGTTGCATATAGGAAGGGATAGAGGTTGAGTGAGAAATAAATTATTAGGTTTAAGGGTTAACAAATATAGGGGTAGTTTAATCCTTTCACATTTTTAAGTTTCCAGGTGGGTTACACAGTTTGGCCACACCATTTTCTAAACTATGTGCCAACTATGATGGTGTCACTAGAACAAACCTTGGTGTCAACTGATTTGGTTATTTAGTTTGTAAAACCTTGATCCAACCCTAAAAATAACATTATCTGATAAATTACATGGTTTTCATGGTTTTTTTTACAATTCTTACTAATCATGCACCAACCATGCAACATGAACCATCCTTTTTTATAAAATTATTGAAGGAAAACACCTAAATATTATACAGAATAATAAAATTGAACAAATAATAGAAATATTACCTGAAAATAACATTGTTCATGTGACAAGATTACAATGAAGATGTGGATTTTTTCATTGGGGTTAGTATCATTAACAATGTGAGGATGATATTTTGGGTTTTCAGAAATTTTGAGATTATATGACCTCTAGTCTCCAATAACATGCCAGGTATGTCACCTTTTACAATTTCCATGTTTTAATTAGTGAAAAACGTCTTGTAATCCTAAAAATATCAATGATTGACTTGTGCTCAATAGTGATAGGGTTTCACATGATTTTAAATATCACACATCATGTGACTAAAGGACACTCACTATTTAACATGGAAGAAAGTGCCTCATTATGTACACTAAATATAATCCATGTAGATGTAGGAGGCCCTAATATCATTTTCATTTCATGTATCCTGAAATAGAAATCATGGTGTGTACATGTTTTACATTCCCAATAGCTTCATAATAGATATTGGTATTGGGTGTATTAGGGAAGCATGAAAGCATGGAAATTTAAAACATTTACACTAGATCAATTTCAAAACATCATTTCTTGCATGGTAGTACTTGGTCTTCAATGTGATAATCGTCTGTAATTATATTAAGCATGAAAACTAAATCAAAAATATACCACATTCGACATGAAGACTTTATCATGTTCCACTCATTGTCAATGATCATTTATTAAAGGATCTGATTTATGAACCCTCTAGATCATCCACACATGCATTAAAATCTTTTTGTTACATCAATCTATGAACTCTAGGTTTTATCATGGATATTAGAAGCAACTTTCTACATACTCAAGATTTTCATATAACCGATTAATTGATCTCATAAGAAGATATTAGATCATAGTGCACAAAAATATTCTTTCTCACACTAGGATGTAGGATATACATAAGGTATAAGATCTCAAATTCATGGAATAAATAGAACCCATTGTTTTTATTTTATTCTATTTTATATACGCAGGTCAAAACTTGTTAAAATTTCACTTAATTACTTTGATAATTTTAACCTTTTAAATAAACCATAAATGGAAATTATAACCTACGAAACATTTCACAATTATCATAAGAAAATTATAACTTAATTATGATATCAATATTATATTATGTGATAAAATATGATTCCTTAACTTGACATGTTTATTATATAAATATTTTACAAACCTTGAATGATAATAATTTATTCATAAAATATTTTTCTTTATATTCACATAATAGCTTGTGAATAATTTTAGTTAATAAATTAAAAAAAATATTCTAAAGTCAAATAATATTAAATTTAATTATTTATTTATGATCATTAAAACTCAAAAATCACCAAGGCCTCATCATGGTGTCTACCATGTCCTAAACACCAATTCATTTTAATTGTACAAAGTTTTAAAATCACTTTGTGTGCAACACTCTTTACCCTTATATTTGTACCAAAGAGTGGTGCTCACAAACCAAGAGTGGTGTCTAGAAAGACATCAACTCCCCTAAAGAGATAATGTTTAGTCATTATAATGAAAACCTCTCCTAAAAACATAAACCATATAATATATTCTTTTGTATCATGATATCTCATATAGATAGGTTCATATGGTGGTTCACCATCCTTAAGTGTTTTATTTATTCTATTTTTGACCATATCGGATGGACATACCTCTATTTTCTCTTGTAATAGATTTAATGAAGGTACTGCTAATGATTTAACAAGGCCTAAGATATCTATTCCGACACTTGGAAGTGACAAAACATTTCTTGATTATTCAATCAATGTAATATCATTGTTAACAAACCTAACGCATGACACCTCTATATATATATAAACTATCATGGTTTTCATCACACATCAAATTACGTAAGAAATGATATACATTAATAATAATCTCATGCTTGGAGACCAACAAAAATGTTCATTGATAAGAATAACTAATGAAACCCCAAACATGTGTCGTTCCTATTAGCGATTCAGTCCTAGTGACCTCATGAACTTGAGACCACCATGTGTGAACTTTATGAGAATAATTATATGTTATTATAATCCCCCAACACTTAATAGTAAAATATCATATGTGTACCTTTATAATGATATATATAAACAATATAAAATATGTTAATGATTATTATTATAATATCTAGATATTTTCCTTATCACTAGAAACTATTATAATCATTTGATATGACATATAATCTAAGTACATTACCACATATATTTTATATAAATAAGTATTACTACTATCATAGTAATTGAAACACATGTATATATCATATTTTTCTAATCTTATGGTAATCAAAGTGCACATAGGAGTTGATTCTAGGGAACCCACTCTCACATCACTCTCACTTGAACTAGAAATAACTACTAACAAATCTCAATCCACTAGCTATCACATGAGAAAAATTATTCTAATGAGACATGTCTTCATTCAAGGGTCTTCTATGTTATCCTTTTTAGATACTCTACTAACAATGTCTTCACCTCCTTCAGTAATATCCCACAAGAGATGAAAATTCTAAAGTATATGTTGTATACTCTTCTGTGACCTAATCCCCTTATCCAGAATCATAGCTATAGCATTATCACAATATACTATAACTAGGTATACATTTTTTGGTATAATGAAAACATCTATGAAAAATATATATATTAAAATTGTTTCCATGGCTTCATAAAAATCCATTATATGCTAATATTCTTCTATCAAATTGGAGACCATGGGTTACATCATGATTTTATAACTCACTACTCCTTCAATTAAGAAAAATAAATAACCTATTTCTAATTTATGATAATCATGATATACCTATAAATTAGCATCAGTGCATCTCCTAACTACTATATCCTCGTCGCCTGCATACACTAGAAGAAAATCATTTTTATATCCCAAGTACTTTAATATTGTTTTAAATTATTATTAATTCCACCCCTAGAGTAGCTTGATATCTTCCCTCCATGTATAAAGAATTCACAATAGCATACCAAATACATAGATTAAAATATATGATACACCCGCTTCCAAAGAGTAAGGAACACTACTCATTTACTTTATCTCTTATTATGTCTATGTACATGTTTTCTTAGAGAGATAAATGTCACATTACACTGGAAGCAGTACTCTCCTAGATTTTTCTATATTATACCTTTTGAGTACCTCATAAATGTATATACTCTAACCAAGTCCCATATGACATTGAGATATATCTTGACAGATCTTGATCCCAAGAATATAGGCCACATTACCTATGTCTTTTATGGAGAATCATTCATTTTATAAAACCCTAGTAATTTAAATTATATATTTTTTTGACCCCTAATAATTTTTATAGCATGTGATACACACAACACTGAACAAAAATGAACCATTAAAAAATATAAATCTATTAAAATATAGCCAAATAAATAGTTGGTAAAAATAGATATAAATTAATTGTGAAATATATTTTAAAATAAAAATAAAGTTCCTTATAAATGTTAAGGCATTGATAAATTATATTTGTGTAACTAAATAACTAATAAGACAAATTTAGGATTTCAAAAGTAAACCTTATAGAATTATATTTTATGACCATTATTTTAAGAAAACTAATATATTATGGATACAATATACTTTTAATATTAATATTATTTTAAAGAAATTTTTTTAAGTAATTGATAAGAAATAAGAATGTGAATAGTTAACATTTTTAAAGGCTATTTTCTGATGAAAACAGTTTTCCTAATATTTTTATGCCTTTATTTATAAGTTAAATTATAAAATTTAAGAAATTTAATTTGAAAAAATAAATATCATTTTTAGATTCCTCCTTTAAGTATTATATTAATAAATATCTTTAGTATTTTTCTAAAATAGTCAACTTTTTGGAAAATAGTGATAAATATATTTTTTATCAATACTATATATTTTATTACATTATCATTATATATGTAAAATCAAAAAGATTATTGAAATATTTAATTGATCAAAAATTTGTTTAATGATTAAAAAAATTCATTTTTAATTGTAATTTTTAATTTAGAAAACCTATGTTTAACATTTTATGAACTTGAGTAATATTTTCCAATAAAAGAACCCATTTTTATTCTTTTCTTTCAGTTAAAAATTATTTTGTAATATAAATTTTGTATTCCTTTGAAAGGAACATTAAATTTATTTTTTATAATAAATCAATTTATATGATTAAAATGAAATTTTATGATAATTTTATCCCACATATAAATTTTAATCTTGAGGGTACACTTTTTCTAAAAATAGTTTTTTACATTACATTTTCTAATGTTCAAGTTGATTTTTCATAAAATATAGAAATTTAATTATATAAAATTTATTTCATATTTTTAATTATCATTAATAAATTATTTAATAAATTCCATTTTATTTTTTGGCATAAAAATGTATACACATTGGTAAAAACTAGTTACCACAGTAAAACCAAAAATGGTAATAGTAATAAATCTAGGAGTAAATAGATTGAAACATGTTAAAAAGTTTTTGTAATTAATATTATTGGCCTTATATAATAATCCTCTCAATTAATTTTTATTTTTTATCCACTTGAAATGTTAAAAATGTGGCATCTTCATATAAAGTAAAAATATTTACCAAAATGTCATTCTCACTATTTATAAAATGGGCCTATCACCACCACTTTAATGGAACTGAAAAAATAGATTTTATATTGAAAAATTTCCCTTATTCCTTAACCTATAATCCTATTTCATCCTATTAATATTTTTTAAAAAATATAATAGTTTAATCCCTCCCTTTCCAATGAGTCTTCTAAGGTAAGGCCCAAGTCCTCAACATGAGTACTAATATTCCCTAATTTCTTTTCATTTCTATATTACCTTTACAAATATAGATTTATAATTTCTATGTAATGAAATAATTATTATTGTTATACTTATTTTTATTATTCTATAGGAATAACTATTAAAAAACTTTCCCATTTTCCCTTAAGGAAAACAAAAATGGAATTAGTGTATGTGTGTGGACTATAACATCCACAAAGCATCAGGTTTTTTTTCCTTAACCAACATACATAGATGGTAAAAATATTTAATTTAATAAATAATTATCATATTTCTGATATATTTTATATTCTAAAATGATAAAAGATATTATAAATTTCTCCCTTTCTATAGAAGATGAAATATCAAACCATGTGTACATGTGGGATACTACCTCAATGGAATGATTGTTTTTTGTTTTTATTTTCATCACCACCTTTCATGACTGGTCATTATATTGGGTTGGATGGATTAATATTATGTTTTAAGAAATTTTAAGGCTATTTATGGAAAAATTAGACAACCTATTAGCAATATATGAAATAAAAAACTGTGGTAAATCCAACCATTCAAAAGAGTCCTCTAAGAGAAAAAAAATTATTTTACCATACTATTAAAAAAATATATAAGTAATATTATTCTTCTAATAATTTAAAATTATGATAGATAAAACTAATATACAATAGATAATCTAACTATACTTCTAGTATGATTATATTATAACTAAATCACTTCATAATCATCCATTAATTATGGTATGTTCTTGTTTAGGTTTGTTTAACCATATAATTAGAAAAAGATACATTTTTAACATGTATGACTATGAGAATTTAATTTATAGTAATATATGATATAAATATGTAAATAATAAGTTTAATTTAGTTATTTAATGTTAACATTAATATTAAACCCATTAGTTAAAATAATTACACATATTCGTACAAAATCACTGAAACATGTTCATCATCAATTTCATCCTTAAGGATCATAAGAAAAACTATCATTCAAGAAAATTATAAATATATAAATAATAAATAAGTACCTTTTATGATATGTTAATTATGAATATTTAAATAATAATGAAAAATAGAATCGTTGTTATGAAACTAGTTCAAAATGATTAAGATTACCCCCACCTGATATTGAAAATAAATAATAACAAATAACATATATATATTTAATAATTATAAATTAATTTTTAAAAAGGTTTTACATATTAAAAATATTATTAAATTGGTTATTAATATATATTTTTTATATAGGATATTTGAGTGCATATTTACTGAATAGAAATTAATGGAAAGGTTTGTGTTTACTCAATTTTCTTTCATTGTGATACAAACCTTCTTATTGAACTCTATTGTCCCAAGTTGTATTTATTATAAAAATTAATAATTTTAATTTTATGTTACCTCCTTTTTTATATTTATAAAGTTATTCATTATAATTACACCATCAAATGAATCTTAACTTAAGTATTATGATACTTAAAATGGTTTTATTATCCTAAATTCTCAAACCTTGAGGCATAATTTATATTATACACAATTTTTTCTTTGGAATGGTGTATATATTATCCCATAAATATTTTTAATCATGATCATATCATTATTAATAATATTTAATGATTTTTTTATTTCATATCCTGCAATGGGTTTTGAATTGAAATATTTACGATTATAAGGGTTTCATGTCTCAAATGTTCACCCCATGAGATGTACTTCTTAATATATACCATGTTTTTCTTATAAATGGTGTATATAATATCACTTTAATATCCTGAACCATGATCCTATAATTATTCATTTAATTTTTTTTAGAGTGAGTATCTATAGAGGGGGTGAATTGATTACCCAAAAAAATCTATTCAAAATGCATTAATTTGAAATCCCCAAATTCATTTAAAATGGACATGTTGATCAATATTATAGATCATTATAAGTTATAATCATTAAAAATAATTCTTCAAGAGTGATTAGTTTATATGTAATTAATATATAATATTACTTATTCCTTTTAAAACAATTTACATAATTAAAATCTTATAAAAACACTAACAAATATTAAATATCAAAGTATTAGTTTTTAAGGTGTAAATGGTTTTATTTTTAAAGGTAGAAATAAATTAAATAAAAACAGACTGTGGAAATTTAAAAAAAAAAGGATCAGTCTCAAGATAAGTCTTATTCCTCTCTACTTGGTTATCACCTATCACCAAGATGTTTATAAAAAATAAACAAGATGATCCAAAACTTGGATCGAGTTTTACAACAGTTTACTAATATCCTGGTAACACACAACCTCTTCCACAATTATATGTTGGATTAAAAACAAATAGGACACACAATGACCTCTACCAATGTTATATGTGGGACTATAGGTAAAATATATAATAAGATATCAAGTATGTTCCAGTTAAACAAAGGAGACAATGTGTGTATATAAAACAGAGTATAACACAAGATACTCAATATGTAAAAATAAATAAACAGAACTGATAAATCTGAGAGTATATAGTTTAGATATTATCAGTATGTTGAGGTACAACTTGTGACTCCTGATTTTATTTTCAGTGAATCTTGAGTCAGGTTATCTTAAACTTTTCATAAAAATAGAGTGCCACAGACTCTTGTTCTTGATTAAAGGAAGACAACTAATTTGTAGAAGGTACAGGTTCCTCAGTCGAGTTTTTTTCAGGATGTTGTGGTTCTACTCATCAACAATAAATAAATGTTGAGTAATCATGATCTCTCAGCTTGAAATCCATATGCTTCACATTTCTTTTAAGTTTCTTCCATAATGGAGTCTACTTCTATTAATAATAGTAGCGCCATGGAGAATATCCACATGCATCCAGATATTCTATTTCCTCTTACAACATTTCTAACATCATCTTCAATGCATTATATTGAACATTTATGAAAAAATAATTAAAATAGCATTCTTTATTATGTTCAATAATATATTTATTAAAACATATTTAAATAAAAAAAGATAATTTAATAAAATAATGGTGGTGGCTAAGTATAGAGGTGTCTCGTGATGATGGTATTTTAGGCTAACAGTGTCTTGTCTTAGTAGGAAAAACACTTGAAGTTTCTTTTAATTATCCAAAATTCCACTTTTTTGGTGGTGTCTCCTCATATGGTAGGTTTGGTTGGCAGTATCTCACACTTTTCCAAATTTACGTTTTGGCGGTGTGTTGATGACGGTGTCTCCTCTAGCGGAGTCTCATTTGGTAGTGTGTAATCTTATACTTATTGAGATTTTTATGTTGGTGGTGAGTTAAGTAAAATGGTGTCTTATATGTGACAGTGTCTTATAATTTTTGAATATTCCATTAGATACCCTGGTGATGAGTTTAGTTGATGGTGGTTTAACCTCAACAATGACTCATCCTTAGTCAAGTCCATCACATGTCTCTGATTATGAAATACTTAAAGAAATATATGGAATTTATTAATATCATTATGATAAAAAAATGGTCATTAAAACAAGTAGTTCAACATTATTTAATGTATCACTTCAAATCATATCGTTCAAGGGGTTTCAATTTAAATTTTTCTCAATTCATAATAGTTTTCTTGAATCAATTTGTTTCTCCATGTGTGATAAATTATCTACCAGATAATGATCTTATATGTCACTTTTATCCTTCCATTTCCATTTTTTATGATATTTTATATTTTATATAGGGATTTTATTTATATTTAATGATATCACCTTTCCTAATGAAATACCTTCTCAAATAATATTTTGACATTGGGAAGAAGAACACTCATTCTTTCCAATGGATCATTTCCTCTATAGACATTTTCTTCTTCCCACATAAGTACTCATCTATTTTTGGGAACTATAATATGGATTATTTTTCTATGATCCTTTAAATTATCTTTTCCTCTTTTCTAATGGAAAATATTCTACTCATTACATGATGATATTCTTAAAATAATGGTATTTTAAAATATTAGAAATGGTTTTCCATCCTTTCAAAATCAATTGTTTTATTATCCACCCCACTTTTAAAATGATAATATGTATATATTTTCAAGGATCTATTATTGGCTTTTTATTTTCAAAATTAAAATTTTTTCAAGGTTTTCAATTCACATTTCTCTATATAAATTTTTAATGTGGTCTTTAACTTCTCCTTTTTTACGAAAAGGTTAAAAATGTTTTCCAAAATCTATTTTTTGTATTATTCCTTGTTAAGACATCATAATAACACCTTCTTCATCTATAGGAAACTTTTTATCTATGTTTTCATTTTTTCTAACATAAATTGTGTTTCTTATAGTTTAATAAGTTACTTATTTAAAAAATTTCTCCAAATATTAAGGATATTTATTATTTCTAAAGTGAGTTTTCTAAAACTATTAAAAAAGTGTTTCTTTTCTAAGTCATTATCCTTTGATATATATTATGATCGATCTGGGATATTCTTCAAATGTTAAAATACACCTTATTTCTCTAGATGGATTATATAAAATTATTCTCTATCAAATATATGATCCAACCTTTTTCTTGTTTGACCATCCACCGTGAATAGGCATAACTTATCTTCTAATGTCGTTACTTTTTGAATACCCTATTTTATATTTATTTGATTGAAGGGTGTTTTCCTAGATTCAACATATATAGTGATATCGGATATTATTTAATTACTTATGTTCCTATTACTATATATGGTGTTATTTTTAGGGATACTTATATAAAAATTTATTCTACTTATTGATTGGGGAGAAATTAAGAATCATTATATTTTTTATTCTAATACAGATGATTATTGATTACTTGGGAAAGTTTACTATGTATTGGTTAACCATCCACATTATTTATCTGGATGGATAATGATAATTTTTTCTCTTTTATTTACATAGAAAAATTTATTGGCATTATGTATGTTGTTATTCTAATACGAATGATTTTTGGTCAAGTTGATTATGAAATGTTTACTCATTTTTTCATATGATAAATGTATTAGACTTAATTAGTTGTGGGTGGGTCCTAGTTATAGATTTTCTCTTAATGAATTTATTAGTATCATGAAAAAAAATATTGGGTGTGTTGGTCTATGCCTACCTAGAACAACATATTTTCTATAAATTGGGCCTTTATAGTAAGATCATGATGTCTTATCTTAGAGAATGGAATTGGTTGTTTGGTATTATTAATATCATCACTAAAGAACCAGTTATTATTATATATATAATATTTTAATTTCCATTATTATCCATTGATATATTATTCATTTAGTTTTATTATATTATAACATTACTTTTTGTTATCTATTCTTCCCATATTATTTATTCTCATTTTAACCCCACTTTTTATCGATGATTATTATCTCAAATATTTAACCTCATTGAGTGATTCAGATCACCCCTTATTATATTTCCATTTCCCTAGGTTATAAAGAAATTTATTATAGATTATATTTATAATAAATTAGCTTGTGTGGATAATTTATGTGAGGTTTTGAAGACTTATTATAGATTAAACACTTTCTTATATACTTGAAAAAGAATGTCGATTAGTTGAAAAAAACATGATCTTTATTAGTTTATGATTTTTCTTAATTATACAAGTATCTAAACCTAAAAGGTATTTTAAAATTATGTAATTTAATTTTTTTTCACTAATTCCTTTATTAATTGGATATCTATATTCTGGAATATACAATTGGTATCGAAACCAATATGTAAGTATGGGTTTTAGCATTAAATCTAATAGTACAAGTATGGTGAAATATAGTGGGAACCAAAGTTGTGTTTAGATAATTTTAGATGTTATGAAATTAGTTGAGTATAATTTATGGGTTGAAAATTTATGTTTCATCATAATTTAAAAGTCATAGATAACCATTTATGTTGGTTTAAGTAATATTGAAAATTTTATGATGTTTAAACATTGGGATAATAGAAATTCATAAAAACCCCAATGATAAGTATAAGTATGGGATAAAAATGAAAACATAGGTAATATTAATTAATATATCCAATTCATTCCTTATTAATATTCATGAATTATATTTCATAGATCCATGTTAATTATAAGAATAATAGGTAATGTCTCAGTAAAAAAGAAAATATTTTTATTCTTACTAAATTGAGTTTCATGGATTATAATATTTTATACATATTGATAATTTTAAAATTTTAGAATTTTAATTTTTACAAAAATTATATCATTTTTATATCAGCAAGTCAAAATTTTCTAAGAGTAAATTTTTGAGAATTTCTAAAAAAAATTATTTTTGGGTTAATAGTAAAAAATACCAATTTCTTAGAAAAAATTATTTTATTTTCCAGTATTTAAAAAAGAATCATTTTTATTTTGATTCGTTTTAAAAAAAAATTATTTCAATTTTAAATATAGATAATTCAATTAATTTCACTAGGATCAACATTATACTTTAATTTCTATAAAATCATTTTTATACTTAAAAAGGTAGTTATCTAGAAAATTGTTTTTCATTATGTTGCATGTTCTAATTTTGAAAGTCATTTTTAAAAACTTTTAAAATTTAATATTAAAAAATGGATTTAATATTTTTAATAATGTATTTTAATTTTTTTTAAATACTTTAAAATCATTTTTTCATTATGAATTGAAACTTTGGAAAACATTTCAGTTACAACCAGTAAGAGTTAAAACGGGTTAAAATGGACAAAACTAAAATTATTAGAGTTAAAACTACCTAAAAACTTTTCAAAATACTATTATATGGTCATATTTCTACCCTATATTTTCTATTATTTTAAAATGATTCATTTTTATCCATTTTAATTAAGTAACACATTAATATGTTTTAATATTTGTAAAAATCCTAAGTGTGTTCTCTACCACACTTATAAAAGGACTAAGCCTCTCTTATGTTCTCTACATTTTAATATCCTCTTATATTATCCAATACTTACCCATATAATTTCCTAAAATCCATCCCCACATTCTATAGGTAATCTTTTTTATCATAATTTAATCCTAATAAGACTTCAGTAATAAACCTAAGGATGTTGCATGAAGAATATATATAGTTCTTAACTGAGTGTTTTGTTTTTATTTATTATGGTACCTCCTTCAAACCTCTATTAGCTATTATCATATAATAAAATTATTTTACCAAATATAATATAATTTTATTATGTTTATAGTTTAACCCTTTTTCATCTACTTATCCATATAATGTAAAATAAAAACATATTTCATGTGTATGTGTAAACTACCACCTCTTGAAGATAATGTATTTCATTCTTTATCACCAAATTGTATGAATAGTCATAATAATGTATAAAAATGAAATTATATAATATATATAAATATATTAGGTATAAATTAATTTCATTAATGTTAAATAAATATTCCAATTCTTTATTTACCATGAAATGAAAAATAAAAAACATCGCTCGTGCATACCTGCAGACTATCATATCGCAAACTGATTTGTTATATTTTTTCATCACCGCATGACATGGCTTATATATATTTGTGGATTTAAAGAGATAATATTATATTTATAATATAACTATAATTATTTAAATTTAAGATACTACTTATCTTCTTTTTCTCATTTTCATTGAAAAATAGAAATGTTAATCAGGCGTACAAACGGACTAGCATCTCCATGTTGTAACACAATTCATTTTTGATCCACCTTGTATTATTGGTTATAAAAGTATAATTAATGAATAAAAATGAAAATTAAACCATGATTAATATTATTATAATGGTATAATCATGATCAATTGGACTATAGTCAACTTACTGAAGTCATTTTGGACTTATGAATGAAACATCCTCAAAATTCCTAAAGTAAAATTAATCAATTAAGCAATTATGTATGATATGATAATAAGTGAAATAAAAGGAATAATAAAAATATAATTAAATTTAAAAATATTCTTAAGCAAGTAAATAATTTAAATAACTTTATTATTTAGGAATATAAAGAACATATGTGACATGTTGGACTCGAGGTATTAGATTTTTGTTTAAAACCTTATGTTAAAAGTTTTAATCTTTTTCTACTATTTTTATTCCATATAAATTTTCATTAAAAAAAATCAAGTATGTTGTTAATATACAGAAATATATGTTCAAACTAATTTTAAACCATATTTAAATTTCTTTATAAGGTTTTCAAAATAATTCTTTAAAATGTTTTCTAAATGGGTTATTTTTTACATTTTTATAAAAGTGTGAAAGGAGTCATTTTTTTAATTTATACAGCCTGATATAAAGTTTCCACTATCATGATTTTTTTCCTTTAAGAATATTCCTCATCAATTTTTCATGGTTTTTCAAAAAAATATCCTATCTTGCATTCTTATGATAATTTTAGTTTGATTCTTTTTCAATGAAAATGATTTTTATCATTAATTTTCCATAAATCCCAAAAGTGTTTTAGTATATTTATTAAACAGAATATATGTTGTGATTTTAGGATGAAAATGAAATATTTTATGCTTTTATTGAATTTTATGGCCCTTTTATATTGTTTATTATTATGGATGATCCCGATATAACTCTTTAATACATTGAGTAATGAGTTTTTTCTCTATAGAATTATGTTTGAATTAACTCAGTATGTTATTCCATTTATAAGGGTTCTTATAGGGGTTATTAGAAGGGTTCTTATTATTGTTATATGAATATGATATCTCAAAGAACTTACATGTGTTTTTTATGCTTGAAAATTACTTTCCATAGAAATATTTTGACTTTATAAGGTAAGATAATAATCTTTTGTTTAAAGGATTGATTATATCCATTAAATATTAATGTTATCTTTTTATGAAAAACAATCATGGGTTTCCTTGTTTTTTTAAGAAACCCTCATGATTATAATATTTCCTTTATGTAAACATATAAATTGTTTTTTGAAAAAAAAATCAGTAAAGTTGATTTCATGTGAAAGTCAATGATTATTTGAGATTGAAGTTTATTATGTTAAAGGAAAACTCTCTTATTTGATCTAAAGGTTTGGAAAAGGAAAAATATTTTTATTTTATTATTTTTATAAGTACCATTTTGAGATTTTTTTCTCATCCCATGTTTTGAAAAAAAAATCGCAAGGTTTAAAGAAGAGTATAAAAAATTATGAAGTCAAGTTGAAAATTGTGAAGATTTATCATGAAAAGAAAATGGGTTTCATTTTAAAAGTGTTATATTATGAACTAATGGACACTAAGTTCAATTGGAATTTTTTTAATGCATGGGTTTTTTAATTTAACACTTTTATATTTTATAAAATATTCCTATTTATATAATTTTATTTCATTGATAGATTTTATTACATGTGTCACTGACTTTAAATGAACCAAAATACACTATTAAAATATTATTATTTAATGTAATAGTTGTAATGTATCCATTAAAATGGAGGGTATGGATATAATTAACTAATTTTTAAATATGTATATAAATTTACATTTAAATATAAATATATAATAAATTCTTAGTAAATAATCACTCACTTTTTAGTAAATTTATTATATGCTCTAGAAATATGTCTTCTTTGAAAATGATTTGATTTCTTTTTATGAGAAAATAATATAATTAATATCTGGAACTTTTTTAAATTATATTTAATTAAAATAATATAATTTTTGAAGTCAACATATCAAAATTATCTTAGGGTGAATTATTAGGTTTTTCTGAATAGATTGAACTTTTAGTAACCAGTAAAAAAATACATTTTCTATAAAATGTGGTATCTTTTATCACTAATACAAAATAAAATAATATATAAAATTTATGTAGTTTATGGAATGAATCAAAAATTATAAAATACTACAAATATCATACAAAATAAATTCAAAAATAAATAAATTATAGTATATTTCATGATAAATACAAGAATCATTTTCAATGTTGGCGTGGATCTTGTGTAATACTAAATAAGAAAAGTTTTGTCCAATAAAGATAATATTTGAGAAGGAATACATTTTTCTTGACTGTGTAATTAAATATCAAGTATTTTAAATTATTTTTATGGTTTTACATTAATTTTTGAGTTATATAAAAAGTGGATTATCCAAATTATTGTCCAAAGCTTGTGCAAGGACGAAAAGGTGAAAATAACATATTAAAAATATTATAGTTATTATAATTTGAGATAATTAAAATAATACATGGAATTTATATATGAATATGACATGTTAGGGATGTATTAAAATATTTTTTCCAAATTTTTCTTCATTTATTGATGTTATTAATTTTAAATTAATGATTTTTTTTATAATTGATATTAATGATATTTTAAAATAAACAACATTTTATTAAATTATATAAAATTACTAAAAAAATGAGATTCATCCAAGTGACTAGGATAAAGTTTAAAATATAAACCATGTTTTGACCCCCTCCACACAAAGATATCGCAATAAATTGAGAGAGATAGTTACTACCTTAGTCCCACCTCTAGTAGGACCTAGGTTGGGGACTAATAATTAGGGTATAATAAACATGCATATGGGAGGCATTACCCTCTAAGAGAAATATTAAGAAGATAGGGATAAGATGGATAAAACAACCAAAACCTTCTTAGACATATATATGAAAGAAATACCAACTGGAAACATGCAATTTCATTTATTATTATATCAACTGAATGAGAAACTATAGGTACCACAAAACGGTAAAGAAGACAGCAACCACGATGCCCAAATAGATTCTATTAAACCATGAGCTACTAACAACCATCCAAATCACTGACCTACTCTAGTTGACCTAAAAAGTAGTTTATATATATTTAGGGTGAGAATAAAATTATACTCAATAGTATCCTCCCTGGAGCCTCTCATGCAAATGATAATGAAATCTTGCTAAAGCATAGTGAACACCAATGAAACTAACTCTTCATCAAAACTGATATAATAAATTAATAGACTCTATATGGATAACTCCCTCCATGTATTGCATACAAAAAAATATAATATAATAATGAAACATCAAGGGTACCCCACTCCCGTTTCCTCACTGGTTTTCCGCTCTTCCACAACGTCGAATGTTCTGAGCCATCTCTCTCCAAAAGTAATCTAGCTCGAATACACTTGGGGAACGCGTTACAACAAGCACCTTGTGCATCACATAACCACACCATAAAATATCACATATCCACATATAGTAACCAAGTAGTTTTTAGGAGCCACAATAGCCAATATGACGTATATCAGACATCAGGTATTACACCTAAAGCCATTATAGCTCATACATTGAGTAAGTACCTCAGGCCATCATAGCCTATACACATCAAACCTATAATAATCCTTTAGATTCTATATCTGGTAAAACATGTTTTTTAAATAATCATAATCCATCACATCCCTCTCCACACATATATCTGAAAACTAATCACCATGCATATAAGGTTAACTAACTACCAAGAGAAGAGAGTGGATCCAGTGGGGGTTGTTATCCATTCATCCTCCTAATGGGATGTTAGAGAAAACACCCTCCTGGAGTCCCTTATGTGTCAGTTTCTGGAACTGGAATGGGTGGGTAGCATATAAAATCCAAAAATACACATGATATAATATATATCAAAAACAAACTATGGAAATAACCTAGTCTTACACTTAATCATAGTGAACATCGCTCAGAATCTCGGATTCCATGGCTATGACTAGATATCCTATATATAAACATGCATTTAAAAAGATAAATTAAATTCATTATTTCCTTTTTATCATTTTCCATGTATTAATTAATTCAATTTACTTTAATTAAATGTTAACATTATTACACATTACATTGCATTGAATTACATTAACCGTTTGAGTAATGTCTTTTCCCTCGAGGCATAATCCAAGACAAGTCCAAGGTTTATCTAGATTAACGTACTTTAAGAATATTCATTCCATCAAAAACTAACCCCATGGGTTAAACATTTATTTATTCATTATAAACATTATTCAATATTCAGGTACTCTAGGAAAACCATCGTAAGATACCACCAAGAGGAAATATGAAACCAATCACCACCAGCTACCTCAAGCAGTGGGGAAAAGAATTTAGGTAAAAAAAAATCTTTTCCATAAGACATTAATCAGATTAAAAAGAAATAACACCAGCTCTTAGCATCTCATAAATGGGTAAGCTTATCTTTAACCCAGTCTATCTCCTTCGATGCAATCCTTAATACCCAAAAGAAAATAATGATACATATTTCCATCACAGGCATCAACTATGGCCACATCATATGGGCCTTTCTATCCTACATATCATGCTAGGAATCCTTGGATCACCATATTGGGATCACATTACATCTGGTCCTCCCCTCCCCCATATCACATCATCCATTCCAGGTTCTATCACAACACCCTCCCCAAAAAGTGTACCCCTCTTGGGTCATAAATTTGAGAAGGGAGATAGTGACCCCTGAGTCCCGCCACCAGTAGGCCCCGATTTGGCAACTAGCACTAAGGGTATAGTAAACACAAAAATGGGAGGCATTACCCTCTAAGAGAACACATGAGAAAGGGAGAGATAAGAAATACACCATCCAACTCCAACTCAATCTGAAATATAAAATAAATCCCAATTACACATGTTTAATGTCATTAAATAACTACTACAACTGAAAGCGAAAACTTTACGTACCAAAATAAAGTAAAATAGTAGCAACCACGAAGCCGGAACGACTCCTACAAAAACTACACACAGTAGTAACCATCCTGGTCTCCAACCTGCATTATGTGAACTGAAAAATAGTTTATATAACGTAGGGTGAGTATAAAAGTATTCTCATTAGGATCCTCTATGAATCCTCTCCTAAAGAAGTAAAGAAATAATGCTAAATCATAGTGAACAACAAGTGAAACTAACTCGTCACCTAAATAGGTATACTAAGTTCCCAAGCTCACCATGGCTACTCTCACCAAGTATTGCATACAAGAGTATATAATATAATAAGTAATATCAAGGATACATTGCTTCCACTTCCACATTGGTTTGTCACTCTGATCCAATGTTTCACATCCTAATAAATCTCTCTCTAAAAATGTTGGCTCGAAGACAACTGGTCGATCACCACAACATGAACCTTGTGCAACACAAGGCTTTCCCGTAGACACCTGGGTGAATCACCACACCATCCACACAACCAGAAGTAACTGGGTAGTTTTTGAGAGACACCACAACCTGCACAATGTGTATCATACATCTGGTATAAAATCTCAAGCCACTAAATCCCATACACCGAGTAAATATCCTCATGTCATCACAGCCTATACATGTTATACCTATAGAAGTTCATAGGAAACTATATCCAGATTATATTTGTGTGAAATAACCAAAATCCATTATATCCCTCTACACACATATATGGGGAAAACTAACCATCATGTATACCAGAACAAGTAACTACAACGAGAAGAGAGCATCGGAAAAAGGGGGAAGTCAGTCATTCATCCTCTAACTAGGATGTTAGAGAAAACACCCCCTAGGGTTCAGAATCCCCGACGTGTCAGTCACCCAAGTTGACAGGGTGCGGTAACCTATATCAACAAAAAAAGTACATGATATAATATAGATCACAACCACACTAGGAGAAAAACCTATCCATAGACACAACTATTGCTAATTTCTCTCAGACTCCTGGCATCCACTGCTAAGACTAGATATCCTATAAGCACAGAATAGTTTAAATAACTTGCTCACATCATCTTATACCTTTTTAATCAGTTCCAAGTTATGTTAATTAATTATTAAATAATTAATTAATTAATCAATTTCAATTCCATATTACATTTAAATAGAAACATAACAGAGTTCCATGACCTCCAGGAATAACCAAACCAAGTCCACAACTTCTTAAAAAAAATTACCTCAGCATTGTGTCCCAGCGAGCTCCAACCCCATGGGTTAACATCATTTATTCAATAATTTATTAATAGTATTATTACTTTCACATATTTTCATGGATTCTAGAAAAATATTTTATGCAACCAAACATAAGGGGGTCAACACGGTTAGTATGTGAACTACTCATCGAGTATTTTCCAACTATAGCAATAACATAGACCCATCCATCCTCAAGAAGATAAATGCAGAATGAAAGTGGCATACCCTATGCATCTTCGCCTCTTTTAGAAGGAGGGTAATCAAGACCATATGCCTTAAAAATTGGGGAAAATAAAGTAGATAAAGAAACAAAAATATTCAAAAAAGTATCCAACATTCAAATCCAACTCATTTCATCGTCTCTGGTGTCCTCCCTAACACCCACATCCATAAATTGATGCATCTGGCCACTCTAGGCGTCAACTGCTGCCACAACCACAGGGGCTTACTACCCCCACATATCACAACATCCATCAAGGATTATAAAACATCATAAGCAGTAGGAAATAACAAATCAACTGGGATCTTGGTCCAAAATAAGGCATTTTCCCATCACATGCAACGAGATCTCATGGTTCCAATGAAAATGGAACTCCACCTTACAAAAAAAAAGGGTAACTCAGAACCCTAAAAGACCTTATAGTTTATCAAACAACAGGTTCTTTAATTTATCTTTAATTAACCAATTCATTATTCATAGGTTCCAACTATAGGCAACTTAAGCATAAAGCTATCATATCTAGCACAAATTAATTTAATATACCTTTAATCAATAAGCATCAACATGATAACTACATCAATTTGAATATCATCAATTTACAACAGTAATTACGGGATTCATTTACATGCCTCTTTATCATTGGAAAAATAATTTACAATTAGTCCCAGTTTACATTTTTTACCAATTTACATCAAGAACGACAAGCTAAACAATGAAATTATAGATATCAAAATATCTAGAAAAAACAAGTGGCGACAACATACGATCGATGCCAATTTATTTATCGGGTTTAAATATTTATTATGTCAATTACATTGGAATCTAATGGAATAAAACATACTAACACTAAATTTTCACGTAAAATAATAGAGAATCCATGAATACCTTACCTCAAAAGATTCTTGACGTTCATTTTGAACATGCTAATACAACGGATCAGGATCACCTCTCCTTGTGACAACTATATCCACTTGAGGACACTATGGCAGGACTGCACCAACTGACACCCAGAAAAATCCATTAGAAACATGGAGATCACATACCATAACATGGAAATGATAAATGGGAGAAGAAGGATCAAAGAAAAAACAAGAACGGAGTTAGATCATACCTTCTATCGAAGACAGATTGACACTTACTACTTGCACCAAAACTGGGGGTGCTCATGCAACATGGAGAAACATCAAGGGGAAACTATCCAAGGATTATGGTTTAGTCACACCAATCCTATGGAAATAAAGTCTCAAAGTGCCTCACACTGAGATAAAGGAGAAGGAAGGGAAAGGTGTAATATATCTTGGACTTTTGAAAATCTAAACGGAATAGTGGTTTATATACAGTTTTAGACTTTCCATTAAAGGCAGATCTTGTTAATACTATGTTGTTTCACATAGTAAAGTCATCGGGACCCTTAGGAAAATTAAGATATGAGTTCTGGGATTTCAATTGTCTTTAAATCCCTTAAAATAAGGCTTTGAATTTATTTTATGACAAAGAAAACGTCAAAGGGGTGAAACTGTAGGAAGTTGGAAACACTATTCACAAATGTCACTCCGACACCAAAAATATAAAATGACACATTGACACCAATAGTTAAAAAGACATGCTGACACTGACAGTTCAAAATAACACACTAACACCAATAGTTCAAAATGACACACTGACACCGACAGCTCAAAATGATGCACCGACACCAAAAGTTCAAAATGACATGCCGACACCAACAGTTCAAAATGACACACAGATACCGACAGTTCAAAATGACAAGCCGACACTGATAGTTCAAAATGTAACACCGACAATTCAGATGACAAGCCGACACCCGACACCGATATTTCAAAATGACACGCTGACACCAAAAGTTCAAAATGACATGTCAACATCAACAGCTAAAATGAAAAACTAACAATACTATTAACAAAACTGGAAACACTATTCACAAAACTAGAAATTTGGAAAAGTGTTGGGGATAAGTCACCTTGAACACCCATAACACCTCAAACACCAGATTTTAGCAACGTAATGGATTGGAGATGTCTGGTCATTATAGTCTCAGTTATACTAAGATCACATCAAAAAATAAGCATGAACAAAAAATCCTAACCAACAGGAAAACTAGAACCTCAAAATAATGCATTTATCCTTCTCATGCAAATGAGTTCTCACGAATCCAAAACAAGGAACTCGGCCTTCTCAAGAAAATAGGAAACTCAAACCCTAGAAAATTATCTTCCTTAAACAACCAATTATTATTCAATATTAAATTAAACTATTCCTTATTAATAGGTTCCAACCTTAGGGAACCTAATGCACCATGCTATAACAAGATATCAAAGGCAACACATGCTCTTAGCATTTATTCCAGTTTCAAAAAACCTAAAGAAGCACCATTATCAATTAAAATACATTTTAGTCATAATATTAGTATAAATCATAATGATTATTCACATTATTTATCAATTACATTAAGAATATTGAAGAACAATTCTAATTAAAGATTGGTATTTCATCTATTTGATTATCAACAATGCCTCTTTAATTATTCCTAAGCCGATTAATTATCAATTATCTCATCATTTACATTATTTATCAATTTTACATCAAGATACTTATGCTCATCCATGGAATAAAAAAATATTATAATATGAAAGGCATAGATATCACACAATATAGAAAATCATGAAGCAGTCCTCTATCATGGTATAAAGAAACAACATCGCCAACATGAGATCACTATCTAATTTCTTTAATTCGATTCAATATTATTAGTTTAATTCCATCACCATGAAAGGGGATAAACCATGCTCAAATTACTATTTATTTTAAATAAAATAGAATCTATGAATCCCCTACCTAAAAATCCCTCAATATTATTTGTAGGAGAACAAACTACATTGTGGATCTCTGATCACCTCCCCTGCAATAACTATATACATATGGGGATTCCATGGCACAACCTCAGCAAAAAAAC
Source organism: Viscum album (assembly GCA_963277665.1). Classification (NCBI taxonomy): domain Eukaryota; kingdom Viridiplantae; phylum Streptophyta; class Magnoliopsida; order Santalales; family Viscaceae; genus Viscum; species Viscum album. The sequence continues at coordinate 123,964,379 of OY728142.1, read as the reverse complement.
CTAATATAAATACCTTTAAGAAAATTAGATATCAAGATCCATGGCATGGTGATAATATGCAGGAGGAAATAAGATCAAACTGTAAGAAACTTCTAGAAAATGAAGTAAGAATGCACCTTTGATCAATACATACCACCACAAATTGAAGATGGAATCCCAAGGATCGATTCCTTTCAAATGGATCTCAAAAATCTGAAGGGATGATCCTCGAGATACCAAAAAATGAGTTCATCCATAGGTTTTTAGAAACCCAAGATACTAAAAACATTTATAAAAGTTTTTCACATGATATTTACATGGCATGTAAACCATTTACATGTCGTGTAAATGTCAGGGTGAGATTTTACTGAAGAAAAACATCAACTTTTTTTATTTAACCTAAAAAATTTACACATCATGAACTTTCTCAGATTAGGTAGTGAACTTCACATATATTTCATGTAAGCTTTACACATCATGTATCCTCCCTACTTACAACATTTCATAGCCAAACCCCTCCAGACCACTTCCAAGCCTCCTCCGAGCTCCACAAGCCTCAAAAAAACTCAAAGGGTTTATCTACTTGGATATGGACCCTTACAAACCATGGTATATTTATGGACCATTTTTCCATTTATAGTAACTATATTGACCCTTAGTGAGTAAAAACCTTATTGTCATGGTATGTTTAAAAAGGGTTAATAAAGGGTTAAAACCAAAAGATAAGGGTAAGAACTTAGTCTAAAACTTGTTTAATTTTTATGGGTGAATTCAATGAGACCTTCATCATGTTAGGCTCTAAAATTTTTTATTTAATGGAAAATTTCCCATTAAAGGGGCTTGTATATTATTTAAATCATAGAAAGTTAAAAAAATGTCACTCTCTTTGTTTTTAATATATCTTATGTGTTTGTATAGAGACAAAAACTAATTATGCATAAATGTAAATAGTAATTTTTTAAAAAATAAAAAATTCCTTATTATTGAAATTTATTTATTAACTTTAGTAATTATTTAACTATAATAAATGATTATACCACACTAATTTAGTATTTCATCAATTCATAAAACAATATAATAAAAGATTTTAAAAAATTTAAAAGAAATATAATTTGATTGGGTTAATGTGTGAAATTAATTTTATTGGTTAATATAACATATTAGTGTTTTTTTAAAGGATTATATTCTAATTTAAACTTTTTATTTAAGTCTTTTATGTCAAATTAAATGAATAGTATCTAAATTGACAATAATTATATTTTATAAGAATAATATGTTATTAAACTACATAAAAACAAAAAAATGATAAAATAAGAGAAAGGGAATAAAATATAGTCTAAGATAGCATCCCTTATCCATTTATAGGATGTTAGTAACCATTTTAATTAATAATTAATTTATTATTATTTAATATTTTATGAAATACCAAAAGTTCCCCCCACATCAATTAAAAATGGTCACCTCATCCCTCATTTATTTATACTACTTTTAGCCTTAGAGATGGCCAAACTCTACCATGTTCTCTTCTAAACTTACCTAGACACATTATAGAGGTGATGTTATTCCCAAAAAAATCAACCCTAGATCCATTTATTAGATATCTAAAATATTCATTTCTAATAAGAAGTAATTTCTTAAACTAGTCTCTTTCATTTATATTCTTATTTACCTCTTATAACACTATGGAATAAAAATAAAATAATATCTTCAGTATACTTAATATACTTAAATTTTATTATTAATATGAAAACACCGTTATATACCATATTACCACCAAATTAAAAGTGACAGTATCACTTGTACATATGTATGGATTACCATCATCACATAGTGATATAATTAATTTATCATCACTATCATTCATAGATTGTTGTTATGACTTTTTTAATGTTTATATATAGTAATTATGAAATAATTACGCTTATTTAATTATAATATAACATCTACCTTCTTACCTTACTAACCTTTGGAAAAATATAATATTGTTCATGTGTACGTATAGACTACCACCTCCACGAAGCGATGTGATTCATTTTTCCTCTCTATTTTATATGGATGGTAAAAAATATAAATTTAATGAATATTTATATATATATTAAAATATAATTATTCTTTAAAGTTTTATTATTATTTACATTTCTTTCATTCCATCCATTAAAGAATGAAAATAGTGTCTATATGTACGTACGTCCTACCCCATCTATGAATGGTGTAATTCAATTTTCACTCTCTAACATCAGGGATGACTTTAGATATTTATATAATTAATATATATTATATTTATATCATGATTAATATTATTTAGTAGATGTAACTAAGATAAATTTTCAATGATCAGAACTACTAAACTGAAACACTCGTGATAAATGAAACAGTTAACTCCAAAAAATAAGGATTTATTGATAAAAGGGGTGTAAAAATGTTATAAAGGTATTATATATGATATTATAAGTATGAAAATTAATCTAGTATATAATTATAAAAAAATCATTATATAAGAGACTAGAGTTCTTTTTATGCAAGGGGAACTTGAGGTAAGGGATATCTAGTCTCTCTTTTATTTCTGGGAGACACATGTCATATTCACCACTTGTTTATTTTTTGTAGTGTATATACTTCCCATGAATATATTTTATTATTCATATTATTAAATTTATTTTTATTTATAAATAAAACAATTTTTCTTTCTTTCATGGGACTTACTATCTAAATATTACCAAATTGGTAAGTGTTTTATTTCACAATCTCATTAATATTCAGTATTGTTTTTTGTTTAAGTATCCACTAAGGAATATTTCTATGAAATATATATGTTTTCTAAAACTTATTTTGATAAGGTTTTAAAAATTATCCTCTTATTTTATTAATTCATTATAAACCATGTTTAGATTTTTTACAAAATAGTTTGAAAGAAATCTTCATGTCATTTTCGAAATAAGGTATATTGGGGATTTTCCTAAAAAATATGGAAGTAATGTTATTTTAACTTATATTATACCAATATAATTTCTTTAAATCATTAATAATTTTTTATTTTACAATTCCATTACATGTTTAAATGTTTCGTTTCAAATAAAAAAAATTCATTTATAATTCCACATCTGTTTAAAAAAAGTGATTTCAAAATGGAAAGGTTATTTTGCTCAAGAATTATTCCAAGTGATCTTTCAAAATAATCATCAATTTAAGATGAAATCCATTGATGCTAATTAATATTTAATATAGATATAATCCAAGTATATCATCTTTATTCTTTATATAGATGGTTTCTGTTTATGAAGAAAAGATGAAATGTTTATGAAACCCATTACTTTTCCACGGGTTATGTTATGATGAAATGTTTATGAAACCCATATCTTTTAATGGATTATAGTGTGATGAATTATTTAAGATACTGTGTCACACATATGTATGATTTTCATTATGTGATGGGTGGGACATATATCTTCATAAAATTTATTGGGTAATGTATTATATCTCATGGGGTAGTTATGGGAAACAAGTCGATGTACTTGATCCATTATGGGAAACAAATTGATGTGATTTATCCATTATGGGAAACAAGTCAAAGTGATTAATTTATTATGGGAAACAAGTAAATTTTCTTGATACATTATGGGAAACAAGTTATTGTTCATAATCTACTATGGGAAAAAAATTGATGCCAGATCTGTTGGACTTGGTAGTTAACCTTAACATTATGAAATGGTATTTTTACCTATGTTAGTTCCACACTTTTGTGACATAATATTATGGTTCATTATTTATTTATAATGATTTTTTACTCTTATGATCCATGTATTTTTAAATGATAAAGTTTTATTCCATGAATCATGTTTATGATCTATGAAAATTTTGTTATAAACTTTGTATATTATATTTGTGATCTCATACTCTTACACTTATATTATTCATTAATATAGTCTTGGATTGATATCTCTCATGTCTGCCCTTACTAAGAATCTGAGATCACCCTTTTATATGTTTCCATTTTCCTAGGTTATGAAGAAATGTATTATGTTTGATTTGTCTAATATGGGTGCTAGTTATGAAGAACTAATTTGGATATGATGTAGTCCATTTATGAACCAGATGTTTATGTGTCCGAGTTTCCTAAGATACTTGAACTATAGGATTTTGGAATGTATTGAAATGTTATGAAATGAATATTCATCTATTTTATTCAATATATATTTATTAAATTATTTGTCTTTTGTAGTTGGTATTATAGAATGGTTTATTTAACCTTTTAAAAATATTACGAGAAAACATTTTTGAGAAGCCTAGGGATACGTATATGCATATGATAATATCATAATGTTTTTGTTATGATCATGGATGACTTAGGCTAAAACTTAAGTTTCATATATTTAAAAGGTTCTTTCATGTTTTAGACGTCCAATAAAATATTTTTCATGATTCATCACTATGAATATTCTTGATCACACTATGATTTGTGGTTTTAGTCAATCGATGGAATCGAGGGGATTCGTGTTAATGTTGATGGATAATGGAATGATTATCCTCCTGAGAAAGAAAACAAATTAGTATATGGAATGTGAAACCTTGTGATTATTAAAAATCATATATTATGAAATATGGTGATGGATCTTGTTTAATGGTTTAAGAAATAAGTTGAATGGATGAATTTTTAGGCATCTGGATTCAAGAATTATGTTGTATAAGTGTTGTACTAATGATATTTTAGTTATAAAAAGTATCAAACTTCAAAGGATTCTTCCACATTTGTTTTTATTTAAGGATTTAGAAACACATTTTGAATGGTACTAATAACTTAGAAAAGTGATTTAGTGGTAAGGTGATATTTTTTGAAAAATGTTGATTATGGGAAAAGATAAAACTTGATATGTGTCTTATTTTATGTATTAGGGAAGAGGATGATGAGGCTTGTTTAATGGTTTAATAAGGAAGTTGAATGGTTGAATTTTAAGGTATTTGGATTCAATAATTATATTGTCTAAGTGTTATACTAATAATATTATAGTAATAAAAAGTATCAAACTTCAAAGGATTCATACACATTTTTTCTTACCTAAGGATATAGAAACATATTTTGAATGGTACTAATAACTAAGATAAGTGATTTAGTGGTAAGGTGATATTTAAAAAAAATTATTTTGGGAAAAGATAAAACTTGATATGTATATTATTTTTATTTATTAATGTTTAGTTTGGATAAAGAGACTAATTACATTGACAGTATTGGTAACCTTGAAATTGGTTTTTGATTTGATAAAAACTGATTTAGTTCATCTCTGGTGCAGTTTATTCCATTTTTGGAATTATAGAAAATATTCAATAGTTGTGAACTTATTTAAGTAATAATTATTGTGTTAATTTTGGAATAATATCTGTTTTAATGTGTGTTTTGGTGATTTCTTAGTATCAAGGACACGTAACAGAAGATGATGGGTCGAGGATTATAAAATTTTCACCAGTGACTGATGTAACTATTTTGTCACCAGTGAGATGAATCCTAGAACTGATTAGGATCTTCCATGAAATTATTAGTATAAAAATAAACAAGAAATACTTGGTTCGTTCTAAATCCACATTTCCTCCATCTGTTTTTCCTCAGTGATCACTGCTTGAAGATTCCAAAGTTGAATTCCTCTATATCATCCATGCATGCTTCAAAATATCTATGGGAGTATCAACCATTAAATTTTGGGTGCTATCACAGAGATGTGATGACGTCATCAATGTCTCGATGATTATTTTAGCTTTGTTCTATTGATCCACAAAGAATCACTTTGATCAAGCACTTCGAATGAGAGGATCTCTCTCTAGGAGGCGGGAGAGAGGAGATAGAGGCTCTGAAAATCGAACGATGAATAGTCATCCCCATGAGAGCCTCCTCCTCCCTTTTATAGTGAGTTTCCTAAATACCTAAAAAATGGTCCTTTACAACCAAATATTAATTACTCACTATATAAACTATAAAATATATATTACCACTAACTATATGAGTCATAAACGTCATCTATATATTTATCACTTACTTTTAATTTATTAAAATTTATTATTTGATAAAAACTGAGAATTTAACCCGACTCTTTACTCATGAAAATATTAAATGAATCTCTAATATTAATAAAAACATTCATTAATATAACATTTTCTGTTTAATTAATTTAAAACTTGTAAATATATTAAATTAATAAATTCAATACTAATTATTTTAATCTTGAATAATATGAATTTATTTATTCATTAGTTATCATATATGTAAGAACCCGGTTTTTTTCTACGAAAGACTTTGGAATATTATTGATAATATTCCAGGGCAGCACCTTCAGACGGCATGCGATTCCGAGCCCCGGAGTGGTCAGAATTAAATTTTTAATGCGTTCACACTAGAAACACTAAATAAATGAGATAACTCCTAAACGAAGTTCCGGATCAGATATCCAAGTGTACGGATGTGTCCGGAATGTGGTTTTTACCCTAGTAACGACATAAAACTTGTCGGCGCGGGATGTTTGGACCCCTCGCCCGCTTCTGGAACGTTAAACGGATTAAATTAATTAATTAATTCGTTTAATGGAGAAACGCGGGTATCTATTAAACGGTGGCTCATATTGGAAAACTGAGGGCACAGTTGAGTTCGGAATGTGCCGTTTACCCTAGGAGGGGTATAAGTTTTGCGGGCGCGGGCCGTTTGTGAAAAATGGCCCCATGGGTGTTTTCATAATTTAGCGGCTTCGGACGTTAAATTTTAAAACTTTTGAACGGGGTCTCAGATTAAAATTACGAGACCACCATTGTGCTCGGGAGGTCGTGTTTACCCCAGGGGAGGCTTAACCTTGACCCTGCTGAGGGTTCGGGTTCGGGCTGACGGGCGGGTGGTTAAGCGTTTTCTATTTAAACGCTTAACACACCCCTTCCTCTTCTTCTTCCCCACCTGGACAGCCGCATGAGGCAGCCTCTTCTCTCCTCCTCTATCTCCGGTGAGGAAGCTCTGGCGAAGCAGCTTCGGCAAGGCACGGCGCGATGGCGGACTCCCTGTGAAGCTCCGGGCATCGCCCAAGAGGTAGGAGGTTGCGTTGTGTTTTCATTTCTGAACCGCCCTTCGAATTAAACTTTATGCGTCGATTTGATGTTTGATCTTCGAACAAAGCCTGTATATGCTTAGTACGTTTTCTATTCTTCCCATCCCTTCTTTTGGATCAAAAATCCGAGTTCGGACATAGTCGCAAACTCCCGCCGAAGTTTGCGGGTTTTGGGATTTTGCGGCGGCAGCGTGGTGGTCTGGGGAGCTCCGGGGCGGCGCGGCTTCGGTTCCAGGCGGCGGTGTGGCGAGCAGGCGGCGGCACGGCACTTCGGTCCAGCAAGCGGCCAGCAGAGGCGGCCGGCTTCAGGGCGACGGCGAGGCGGGTCTCGGGCGGCGCCGGCGTAGCGCGAAGAGGCACTGCCGCCGGGTGCGCGACCCCGCGTGCGGCGACCGCGACCCGTGTAACGCGGGTCGCTGCAGGAGAAAGGGACCGGCCATCAAGGCCGGTCGGTGGCGACAGGCCGCGGCCAGCTGGCCGTGGCGGACCGAACCGGACCTGCGGCCGGGCCGCGGAGGCGTGACATGTCCTTCAGTGGACGAGCGTATTCCCCGAGAATCTTGTTTTGGACGGCGCGGACGCATCTGACGTCCGTTTTGAGCGTCATCAACGGCGTTGCGACCCTGGCACTAAGGCGGAGGTTTCCAGGGTGATTTCAGGCATTCAGGTCGAGGTTGAGGCGCGGGCCCCACAGCCCGCCTTTTGAGCTACGTGCAGCTTTTAGCGACTTTTTCCTCGGACGTCCATTCGGGGTGTGCGAGCAGTCGATGTTGGGTGTTTTTCCTAGGGCATCGCGTTGGCGCAATCTGCCCACTGTAATTCATCACGATGGTGCGGGTCCCACGAGGGTCGTTTGGGCGTCGACGGTGATTTTTCCATCTTTATCACCGGGCGACTGTTTTGGACAAGTGAATAGTCCATTTTGTGTACTTTTTTGAGAAGATCGCAACAGTGCGATCCGTTCGTTGAGTTTCGGGACCGGGATGTGGGTCCCACGTGGCATCGCTCGTGTGCGGTGCACCAGGATGCACCTTTTTCTCTGGATATCCATGGCACTCAAGTGAGTAGTGCTTTTGACGTGTTTTCCCGAGGGGATCGCAATGGTGCGATGTGCCCGACTGTTTTCAGGGCCGAGGCTCAGGATCACGGGACGTCGTTCGGGCATGAGGCGGTGTTGGTGACTTTCCCATTGGATATCCGTTTGAGGTGAGTAAGTAGTCGATCTCATGTGTTTTTCCGTGAGGATTACAACGGTGCGATCTGTTTGGCTGTGCGGATCCTCTTGCGTGATCTTATTAACATCAGAAGCATGGAAGGTGCTCTAGTGGTGGTTCGCCTTACCTTGTTTGTAGCGGACCCTTGGCGTATGATCACGCACTCTTGGGAGAGTGATGTATATGGTTCTCAAGTTGTGGTTGGTCGTGCCTGGGCCTTTGAGGTGGAGTTGTTATTTCACGCCCTCGCGTTGACATCGGGTGTCGTGTGCACGATAGCCCTTGGTCTGGAGACGTGGTATACTCTAGGAGTATACGAGAGCACTTGGAGGTAGATGTGATTTGTACCTGAGACGTTCATGCTCTTGGTTGGGGTTGACTTGGGGCCACACGTCGTGTGTGCCCCATGTGCGTGTCGTGTTCTGTTTTGCGTACTTTGACCTCTCGCGACATGGAGGGTCCCTTTGTGCTCGTTTGTTTGACCAGTAAGGTTGAGTGGTCTCCCCCTGGTTTCGTTCTCGATGGATCGGCTGGTAGCGGTGTTAGTGACACCTAGTGACGGAACAGGCGCTGAACCCCTTTGGGTGAGTTGTGCTGGAGTTGGGTGGTTGCGCGATGCCCACTCCGTGTTCGGTTGGCCAGTGTTGTACCCTCTAGTGGAGATGGCCATGGAAATTCTGAGTTCTACCCTCCAGTGGAGCTGGGCAGTGGGTTACTCATCGACCTCTTCGAGTTTACCCTCCAGCAGGGCTGGGCAGTGGGTTGCTCACTGACTTCTAGGGTTTACCCTCCAGCAAAGACTGGGCAGTGGGTCACCTGATGCTATTAGGGTCTAACCTCCAGCAGAGACTAGGCAGTGGGTCACCCGACCCTAGTAGGGTCTACCCTCCAGCAGAGACTGGGCAGTGGGTCACCCGACGCTAGTAGGGTCTACCCTCCAGCAGAGGCTGGGCAGTGGGTCACCCAACGACCTCTTAGGATCTACCCTCCAGCAGGGCTGGGCAGTGGGTCACCCGTCATCTAGTTCCAGGTCTACCCTCCATCACGGTTGGGAAGTGGGTCGCTTGTCGACTTATTCCAGGTCTACCCTCTAGCGGGGCAGGGCAGTGGGTCTCTTGATGATGTATTAAGGTCTACCCTCCAGCGGGGCTGGGTAGTGGGTCACCGGATGATGTGTTATGGTTTACCCTCTAGTAGGGCTTGGCAGTGGGTCACCCAGTATCTTAATATGGTTTACCCTCCAGCAGGGCTGGGCAGTGGGTCACCCAGTATCTTAATATGGTTTACCCTCCAGCAGGGCTGGGCAGTGGGTCATTTGATGATGTGTGAGGGTTTACCCTCCAGTAGGGCTGGGCAGTGGGTCACCCGATATCTAGTTTGGAATTACCCTCCAGCAGGGCTGGGCAGTGGGACACCTGTCGGCATTCCTGACTCATTCCTCTCGACTAGGCTAGTATGTGGCTTTCCTCTGTGTTTATCAGAGCGGGACCCTTGGTTATACGGGTCAGTGTTGTGACAACATGACTTTGATGAGACCTCTCGACTGCAGGGCTGTGATGAGGTGTGGTTTGACTTTCCTAGAACTCTCAAGTACGAGGGGTGTTTTCCCCACCGAGACGCGTTCTTGTGACGCGATCTAAAACCGTGCAGGCGAGTCAGTGCCGCCCAAATCGGATAGTGTCGAAGTGAGGTGATTGAGCCCCTTGGCTTGTAGTTCGGGGCAGACGTGCGGGATCATGGGCAGCGATGATGGTTATGTCTGGGACTGTTGGATACTCTTTTTCTTGGGCTGAGTTACGGGACGGAGATCCCCTTACGAGCTTGTTCAGGCTTCTTGGAAGAGCATATATATGTATATACCTTGTTCTAGTACCCACTTCTTGGGTTTGGTTACTCTCCTTCCAGGAGAGGTGAAGACGCGCGGGGTATGCCACGTGCTTTCCGTGTCTAGCTTCTTGTGGTTGGATGAGTCTACTCTCCTGCTATAGGTAGCGAAGACTCGACGGGAAGTTCATCTTCTCACCGTTTCCAGCTCATTGTGCCTGGACGATTGTACTTCCTTCCTCTTGTTGGGTTGAGTTGGACTATTTACTGCACTCTCTGTTGTAATCCCTTTTCTTTTCCTGTTCGCTCTACTGCTCACCCTTCGGTACCTCCTTTGTTTCTCCCTCGAGCCTTCGGGGTATCCTACTGAGTATTTTTATACTCACCCCTTCTTGGGTTTTTCCCGCACTTGGTGTGCCCTTGCAGATGACGGATAGGTGGAGCATGACTTCAGTAGAGCATAGGAGCTTGGGAGCTTGGACTGCGTGCGGTGGTCGTGGCTGGGTTTCAGGTGGGAGACCCGTCAGCTATTTCTTTTTGTTTACCTGTTTCTGGGTTGTGGCACTTTTTTGGTTGGGCGTGTGTTTTTCCCCTTTTCTTTTTAGCTTTTACCCCGTACTGTTTAAAGGTCGATGCACTCTTGTGGTTTATTTATAGCAGTTTCCCTTTTACTTTTCTTTTCACTCTGCACTTTTGCATTGAGTATGTTGTGTGTGTGTGTGTGTGTACAGGTGCTTAGGAAAAGGCCTCCCCGAGTTTTTGTGCCTTCGGCGCTGGTCGCCAGCCCTTGGCCTATGGAGGCGGGCTTAGGGTAGTTGCGGCTTGAGCCTAGGTAGGGTCGGGTCGTGACAAAGTGGTATCAGAGGTGGTTCGTTCCTTAAGACGTTGTGCGGACGTCCCTAAAATAAAAGGAATTGGTTGGTATTTAGGGAAATAGTGTTAACGTGTCTCGAGAGCGGCTCTCAGTCCAGGGAGTCCAGTGATGGTGCGGCAGCCAACGTATCCATTCACCTGGACCTTGATAACCCGCTTGTCGACTCGGCATGTTGAGACACTTGTTGAAGGGAAATTTATTTGTGCATCACATAGGACTGAGTCTTTGACTGTCCTTCTTGAGTCAGCTCCCCATCGTTGTTATTAGTATATACATATATGCTCATCTGACCGCGGCACTCCTTGATAATGATCAGGATGTCTCTGCGAAGACAGCCAGCCAAGACACCATCTCTGGTTCGTGATGATGACCCTGTGAGCTACGAGGCCACAATCCAGGACCCATCATGCGAGCCCTTTCTCCGGGTGGGCCGGTAGCAGCACCCCCACCTGTTGAGCAGCAGATAGTTTCAGCAGATCAGGCTGAGCTTGAGCACAGGTTGAGCATGCTCCGTGAGTTCCAGCGGCAGAGACCGCAGAGGTTTAGTGGTGAGCCAAACCCTCAGGCAGCTGAGGATTGGCTAGAGACAGTGGGTTGCCTTTTAAGGCTTGTGTAGATGCCGAAAGATCAGAGAGTGGCTCTGGAAGCCACCCCTTTTTGTGGAGCATCTCGGTTTTGGTGGAGTTTGGTGACTCGGTTTCTTGATGAGTCATCACTTTCGTGGGGAGACTTTTAGTTGTTGTTCCGTGAGGAGTTTTTCCCCCCTGCTTGCCCTCCTTTCAAATTCAGGACCTCCTGCAGTTTTAGCAGGGAGGGATGACGGTGGCCGATTACGCGGCTAGTTTTGCAGACCGTGCACACTTTTACCCGGACTTGGTCCATGACGACAACTTCCGAGCGCGGAAGTTTGAGCAGGGTCTCCACCGATAAATTCGTGTTGTCATAGTACCCTTGGGCATTTCCACATATGTCAAGGTGCTAGAGCAGGAACTGGTGACAGAGGGCTTCTTGTCACGTTCTGGAGTTGGTGGTGGCAGCAGGCACGTTGGAGCCGAGACGTCTGCCGTAGCTAGTGGGCGTCGGCAAGCAAAAACATGACGCATGTGGCTTACTGAAAAACGGACTCAGGGGCATGGTCGTACACCACTATGGCGCCGGAGGGCACCAGGGCAGCCCAGAGAGCGCTGGTGCTATGCTCGTGACGGGAGAGGTCACTTGGCACGAGACTGCCCGACCCGAGTTGCTGAGAGCTTCGGGCAGGCAGCAGGCGCACCACCACGGCAGAGGCAACGCCGTGATCGGAGTAGTGGCCAGAGAGGTGGTGCTATCAGAGGAGCGTGAGGAGCTGGAGGTGGGGGACTATTTTACGAGATCTCCCCATCACCACTAGGCGGTCCACGTTAGGCTTTGGGAGCTGACGGTTGGGACCGCGAGTAGCCGCGAGCTTTAGATATCTACGATCCTGCAGAGCATGGGATGGTGAGAGGTACCCATTGCGACTCTTCTACTTCTTGCAGTAGAATTGTTAGGCTCTGCATGTGAAAGGCTTTTCTCCCTGCTCCTTGTTTGAGGTGTTACCAGGGTGACGCAGGGCGTCGGGTGTAACCCTGTGTTGGAAAGGAAAAATGTGTGATACCTTTTCCTTTCGTTGACGGTGTTGACTCCTTCGCTTCCGAGTGTGTAAGAGAGTCTTGTTTGAGAGACATCGGATGTGGAATCTTGTATGACCAGATATCCTTCGGTGTTTCACCATATGGATATTCTGAAGGAGGTAATCATTGGGCCTTGTTTCAGGTGCGAGCGGTGATTCCAGTTGCGGCATGCGACGTAGAGGTTTGACCAGGGAGGTGAGATACCCCCGAGGGCCTTTGGTCCATTTGAGACCGTGCAAAGGGATGGCGAGGTATCCTACCACCTTTCCCTATCCCCAAAGTCTGGAGTGGGTGCACGACATCGGCATGGACTGACCTTGCATGAATAGATCAATCCTTTGGTCCGTGTGCGGTGATGCGAAGCTGTGCGTGGGTTCTTCTGGGTATGGGAAAGCCAGGTGTGGGCTTAGTACCCTGTGTTGCTCCCTAGTTTTTCTTTTCGGGGATGAAAAGCTTGAAGGAGGAAATGATTTAAGAACCCAGATTTTTTCTACAAAAGACTTTGGAATATTCTTGATAATATTCCAGGGCAGCGCCTTCAGACGGCGTGCGATTCCGAGCCCCGAAGTGGCCGGAATTAAATTTTCAGTGCGTTCACACTAGAAATGCTAAATAAATGAGATAAATCCAAAAAGGAGTTCCGAATCAGATATCCGACTATACGGATGGGTCCGTAATGGGGTGTTTACCCTAGGAACGACATAAAACTTGTCGGCGCGGGATGTTTGGACCCCTTGCCCGCTTCTCGAACGTTAAACGGATTAAATTAATTAATTAATTCATTTAATGGAGAAACGCGGGTATCTCTTAAATGGTGGATTGGATTGGAAAAACGAGGGCACCTTTGAGTTCAGAATGTGCTATTTACCCTAGGAGGGGTATAAGCTTTGCGGGCGTGGGTCGTTTGTGAAAAATGGCCCCAGGGGCATTTTCATAATTTAGCGGCTTCGGACGTTAAATTTTATAACTTTTGAACGGGGTCTCGGATTAAAATTCAGAGACCACTGTTGTGCTTGGGAGGTCATGTTTACCCCAGGGGAGGCTTAACCTCGACCCTACTGAGGGCTCGGGTTCAGGCCGACGGGCGGGTGGTTAAGCGTTTTCTATTTAAACGCTTAACACACCCCTTCCTCTTCTTCTTACCCACCTGGACAGCCGCAGGAGGCAGCCTCCCCCCTCCTCCTCCATCTCCGGTGAGGCATCTCCGGCGAAGCAGCTCCGGCAAGGCGCAGCGCGGCGGCGGACTCCCTGTGAAGCTCCGGGCATCGCCCAAGAGGTAGGAGGTTGCGTTGCATTTTCATTTCCGAACCGCCATTTGAATTCAAATTTATCCGTCGATTTGATGTTTGATCTTCGAACCACGCCCGTATATGCGTAGTATGTTTTCTGTTTTTCCCATCTCTTCTTTGGGATCAAAAATCTGAGTTCGGACATAGTCGCAAACTCCCGCCGAAGTTTGCGGGTTTTGGGATTTTGCGGCGGCAGCATGGTGGTCCGTGGAGCTCCGGGGCGGCGCGGCTTCGGTTCCAGGCGGCGGCGCGGCGAGCAGGCAGCGGCACGGAACTTCGGTCGGGCGAGCGGCCAGCAGAGGCGTCCGGCTTCAGGGTGACGGTGAGGCGGGTCTCGGGTGGCGCCGGCGTAGTGCAAAGAGGCAAGGCCGCGGGGTGCGTGACCCCGCGTGCGGCGACCGCGACCCGTGTAACGCGGGTCGCTGCAGAAGAAATGGATCGGCCGTCAAGGCCGGTCGGTGGCGACAGGCCACGGCCAGTGGGCCGCGGCGGACCGAACCGGACCCACGGCCGGGCCGCGGGCCGGCTGTGGGCGGACCGGCCGGACCGGGCCGGTCTGGCCCAAGGGAGTTTCCCTTTTTGAATTTCCGATGCTCGTAGCTTTCGCTATAGGCATCCGTTTTGTGCGTCATTAGCGGCAGCGCGGACCTTGCTTCGTGGGGAATGTTTAGAGCTAGTTTTGGGAATTTTTAATTCCCGAAATGAGGGGCCGCTGAGGTGCGACGTGTCCTTCAGTGGACGAGCGTATTCCCCGAGAATCTTGTTTTGGACGGCGCAAACGCATCTGACATCCGTTTTGAGTGCCGTCAATGGTGTTGCGACCCTAGCACTGAGGCGGAGGTTTCTAGGGTGGTTTTAGGCATTGAGGTCGAGGTTGAGGCGTGGGCCCCACAGCCCGCCTTTTGAGCTACGAGCAGCTTTTAGGGACTTTTTCCTCGGGCGTCCATTCGGGGCATGTGAGCAGTCAATGTTGGGTGTTTTTCTGAGGGCATCGCATTGGCGCAGTCTTCCCGCTATAATTCAGCACGATGGTATGGGGCCCACGAGGTTCGTTTGGGCGTCGACGGTGATTTTTCCATCTTTATCACCGGGAGACCATTTTGGACAAGTTAATAGTCCATTTCGTGTACTTTTTCGAGAGGATCGCAATGGTGCGTTCCGTTCGTTGAGTTTCGCGACCGGGATGCGGGTCCCATGTGGCACCGCTCGTGTGCGGTGCGCTTGGATGCACCTTTTTCTCCGGATATTCGTGGCACTCAAGTGAGTAGTGCTTTTGACGTGTTTTCCCGAGGGGATCGCAATGGTGCGATGCACCCGACGGTTTTTGGGGCCGAGGCTCGGGATCACAGGACGTCGTTTGGGCGTGAGGTGGTGTTGGTGACTTTCCCGTTGGATATCCATTTGAGGCGAGTAAGTAGTCGATCTCGTGTGTGTTTTCACGAGGATTACAATGGTGCAATCTGTTTGGCTGTGCGGAGCCTCTTGCGCGATCTTATTAACAGCGTAAGCATGGAAGGTGCTCCAGTGGTGGTTCGCCCTACCTTGTTTGTAGCGGACCCTTGGCGTATGATCGCGCACTCTTAGGAGAGTGATGTAAATGGTTCACAAGTTGTGGTTGGCCGTACCTGGGCCTTTGAGGTGGAGTTGTTACGTCATGCCCTCGTGCTGACATCGGGTGTCGTGTGCACGATATCCCTTGGGCTGGAAATGTGGTATACTCTGGGAGTATACAAGAGCACTTGGAGGTACGCGTGGTTTGTACCTGAGACGTTCGTGCGCTTGGTTGGGGTTGACTTGGGGCCACACGTCGTGTATGCCCCATGTGCGTGCCGTGTTCTGATTTGCATACTTTGACCTCTCGCGACATGGAGGGTCCCTCTGTGCTCATTTGTTTGACCAGTAGGGTTGAGTGGTATCCCCCTGGTTTCGTTCTCGATGGATCGGCTGGTAGCGGTGTTAGTGATACCTAGTGATGGAATAGGCGCTGAACCCCTTTGGGTGAGTTGTTCTAGAGTTGGGTGGTTGTGCGATGCCCACTCCGTGTTCGGTTGGCCAGTGTTGTACCCTCTAGTGGAGATGTCCAGGGCAATTATGAGTTCTACCCTCCAGCGGGGCTGGGCAGTGGGTTACTCATCGAAATCTTTGGGTTTAACCTCCAACAGGGCTAGGCAGTGGGTTGCTCACTTACTTCTAGGGTTTACCCTCCAGCAGAGACTGGGCAGTGGGTCACCCGATGCTATTAGGGTCTACCCTCCAGCAGAGACTGGGCAGTGGGTCACCCGATGCAAGTAGGGTCTACCCTCCAGCAGAGGTTGGGAAGTGGGTCACCCGACGACCTCTTAGGGTCTACCCTCCAGCAGGGCTGGGCAGTGGGTCACTCGTCGTCTAGTTCCAGGTCTACCCTCCAGTACGGTTGGGCAGTGGGTCACCTATCGACTTATTCCAGGTCTAGCCTCCAGCAGGGCTGGGCAGTGGGTCGCTTGATGATGTATTAAGGTCTACCCTTCTGCGGGGCTGGGTAGTGGGTCGCCGGATGATGTGTTATGGTTTACCCTCCATCAGGGATGGGCAGTGGGTCACCCAGTATCTTAATATGGTTTACCCTCTAGCAGGGCTGGGTAGTGGGTCACCCATTATCTTAATAGGGTTTACCCTCCAGTAGGGCTGGGTAGTGGGTCGCTTGATGATGTGTTAGGGTTTACCCTCCAGCAGGGCTGGGCAGTGGGTCACCTGATATCTGGTTATGAATTACCCTCCAGCTGGGCTGGGCAGTGGGACACCTGTCGGCATTCCAGACTCAGTCCTCTCGACTAGGCTAGTCTGTGGATTTCCTCCGTGTTTACCGGAGTGGGACCCTTGGTTATATGGGTCAGTGTGGTGACAACTTGACTTTGAGAAGATCTCTCGAATGTAGGGCAGTGATGAGGTGTGGTTTGACTTTCCTAGAACTCTCAAGTATGAGGGGCGCTTTCCCCACTGAGACGCATTCTTGTGACGCGATCTAAAACAGTGTGGGCGAGTCAGTGCCGCCCAAAGTGGATAGTGTCGAAGTGCGGTGATTGATCCCCTTGGCTTTTAGTTCAGGGTAGACGTGCGGGATGCTGGGCGACGATGATGGTTATGTCTGGGACTGTTGGCTACTCTTTTTCTTGGGCTGAGCTACGGGACAGAGATCCCCTTACGAGCTTGTTCGGGCTTCTTAGTAGAGCATATATATGTATATACCTTATTCTAGTACCCACTTCTTGGGTTTGGTTACTCTCCTTCCAGGAGAGGTGAATACGCGCGGGGTATGCCACGTGCTTTTCGTGTCTAGATTCTCGTGGTTCGATGAGTCTACTCTCTTACTATAGGTAGCGAAGACTCGATGGGAGGTTCATCTTCTCACCGTTTCCAGCTCCTTTTGCCTGGACGAGTATACTTCTTTCCTCTTGTTGGGTTGAGCTGGACTTTTTACTGCACTCTCTGTTGTACTCCCTTTTCTTTTCTTGTTTGCTCTACTGCTCACCCTTTGGTAACTCTTTTGTTGCTCCCTCGAGCCTTTGGGGTATCCTACTGAGTATTTTTATACTCACCCCTGCTTGGGCTTTGCCCGCACTTGGTGTGCCCTTGTAGATGACGGACAGGTGGAGCGTGGCTTCAGTGGAGTGTAGGAGCTTGGGAGCTTGGACTGCGTGTGGTGGTCATGGCTGGGTTCTAGGTGGGAGACCCGTCAGTTGTTTCTTTTTGTTTACCTGTTGTCGGGTTGTGGCACTTTTTGGTTGGGCACGTGTTTTTTCCCTTTTCTTTTTAGCTTGTACCCCGTACTGTTTAGAGGTCGATGCACTCTTGTGGTTTATTTATAGCAGTTTCCCTTTTACTTTTCTTTTTACTCTGCACTTTTCCATTGAGTATGTTGTCTGTGTGTGTGTACAGGTGCTTAGGCAAAGGCCTCCCTGAGTTGTTGTGCCTTCAGTGCTGGTCGCCAGCCCCTGGACTATGGAGGCGGGCTTGGGGTAGTTGCGGCTCGAGCCCGGGTAGGGTCGGGTCATGACAATATATCCTCAGACATATCCTGAAGCCCATGGTGGGTACCACCATGTCCTAAACTCATATTCATAAGAATAGGGAAGGCCTTTGAATATGATATTTTTTGTGACCCTCTAGTACTTTATCTCAATAACAATAAATAATATTCACAGACTAGGAGTGGAGTCTAATAACCCATCAAGACCCCTAAAGAGATAAGGAGTATTCATACCAATGACAGCAATCCTTATGAGCATACACTGTGTAATATAATCTCATTTTCCCATTATATCTCATAAATCAGGATGAAAACTTATGTCATCATACTTTCTGGATTTTTTATTCATTGACCTTACTAGATGAACATACCTTCTTCTACCATAGCCATGGACATCGTCAAGGTACTACCATCCTGGTCAATTGGGCCCAAAATATCTCTTCCTATCATAAGTAACAAATTCTATATTAACCAGTCAACCAAGGCCATACCACAAAATATGCACCCAACAAAAGATTAATCTCCATGAATTTAATTTCATAGTTCTTTCCTTGTATCGAAGTACATGATAAAATGGTACACATTAATAATGATCTCTAGCCAGGAGACCAATACACCTTTTCATTATATGAACAACCAATGACACAAAAAACATCGGGTTTTCCTATTGGTGGGTTAGTCCTCTTGATATAATCTACTCAATATCACTAATTGTGGACTTCATTAGAAGAATTTTTAATGCTTATGAGCCCCTTAACCTAATAGTAAGGCATCATCTTTTCCAATCATAAAGATGTATCTAGACCATAAGAAATTTGTTTAAGATTCAAGTCATAGTATCATGAGATTATCATTATAGACTAGTAACTACAATAAAATTTTAATAAAATATTTAATATAAGGAAATTACCATATAAGTAGTGGAGGAAGATATATCAACACAATTATAGAAAGAATACATCATGTATATCTTTTTGTATACATGATATAGTAATCAAAAGGTATTATTCTAGTTAGGTCTAGGGAACCCACTATTACAACACTCCCACTTTCACTACATCCAACTTTCTAACTATAATTGGTATCTATCACATGATAAGATAATTTTTTTTTTGAGTTATGGATTTATTCATGCGTCTTACACATATCTACTACATGGTTCTTCTGCTATCTATGACCTCATCTCCTTGAGTAATACTTCTCGAGATATATAAACCTCAAGAATATATTTCATTTTTTTCACTATCAAAATTGACATATTTTATAGTAAAAATTTTTTAAAAATAATAATATGATAAAAATTTACTCAACAGGTGTTATTCGAAGAACTAGGATAAATTGTTAGGAATTTCTACACTACTTATTTAGCTATATTAGAAACTGTAATGTGATCAGTATTTATAGATATGGATACCAATAGATTTCGTGAGATTCTCTTAGTAATTACCTTATCATGACTATGATATTAGATCATATTGATCTATGGGAAGACTAATTTGTGTCCCTTTATATCTATTATCCCTTCCTCTCATCATATCAGGAATAAATCCCTTATACTTCCTCAAGAACAATTGGATTATTCTTACTGCTTCTCATTCAGTTCTCTTGGATATAAAAAATATTTTCCTACCATATAGTTTATGTTGGAAATATAATTTCTTATACATATCAGGGAATATGTGATTGATCCAGCTTAGAAGAATATTTAATTCAACTCACCACATTAATCTCCTCCTATAAACTGTATATATCTTCTTGCGTAAATTTTTTCTATGTGAAATTGGTAACAATTTTCTATCATATTATTCTAATTTTTATTTTTCAATTCCTTGTAAATATATATTATTGACTAGGTCCAAGAAGCTATTAGATTCACCTCAGTAGATCACATTCCCAATAACTTAGGTTTCTGATTTAGTTTATTATTTGGTGAATTACTTTCATTTTAGTCTTAACCAACTATAAGACTAATAGAGTATTTCCATATATTACTAAAAATATATTTCTTGGAAAACTATAGATCTCCCACTAACCAATTGTATACATATGGTATATCTTCCATCCAAATTATTATTCTATGATCATATTATTTACTTCAATTCAAAAAATGGATTTCATTGACTTGCATAACTTATTGACATTCTATGATGGCACCAACACTTTTTTGTTGTGTCATATAGACACCATCCAAGATTGGTGGAATTTACACCCAATTATAAATTTAATGATAATATAAAATGAATATAATAAGTAAATTTATAATGGATTTAGTCATAACTGTTTTGTTTTACCAATCGAGCCTTATTAGTATCATGATTAAACCACCTATGTATCATTTCACCTGAATACTCACCTCAATATTAAAAACAATAATCCCCTACATGTTAATAAATGGAATCCATTATTCAATTTTAATTGATATTTTTAATGTTATATTATTACCATTTACTTTGTACTTGAAGAATTCATTATTCGAAATGAATAATTTATCACCATCATCGATGAATGTAAAACCATTACCATGGTTTTATCATTCCTTTTTAGTATGTTTCTCCAGACATTTACTTTTCCAAAAATACTTAAGGAACTTCTTCATACACTAACTGTTTGTGAATCTTAATTAATGACTAAATCCAAGTCAATCTTGCTTCCACTATCTCATGTAGGATATGTGTCCTTTTTATATAAATATAATCTATCACATGACTGTCACTTTTCTATCCTTGGTATTTTTGTAATATCTTTAGAAAACATTAGGATGGTTACCTTAGATCACATTTTTATTTTCTTGATGAATGTTTGTTTATAACATAATAAATATTTGAATCTAAAAACATGTTATGATGAAATAATGGATTTACATCATATTATAACTCATATGATATCCATTTTTTATAGTTATCATGCTATTATGGGATAATTTCATTATTTGTGATTCATTTCTTGAAAAATAATGGAATTATCTATAATGGATATAAGTGTCAATATTGATGTTCCTTTTACTTATATCATGAATCTAATGTGTATAAGGAAATTTGATTTTAGGAATTAATCTATGCTATATTTTTTTATCAATGCTAACATGTAACATTCAACATCGATCCTACTTAGTAACATCATAACTCTGACTTGAACAAGGAAATGTTCATTTAGGAATTACACCATGATATATTTAAATCATTGGTGAATTCTGGGTTAAGACATTCTTTAGCACATTGGCTTGAATCTACTCATATCTTATGAACATACATATTATTTTCTTCACTTTTACATTACTTTAAAATCATAAAGGAATCTTATGAAGTATAGTTTCTACTAGCTTACCCTCAGAATATGTCACGCTCTCCAGCAGACCTAATTCCAAAAGCTTTGTGGGTCACCTTTATTTCTAAAGGTTTATTTTTTCAACTAAAGAAGTATATGAGTTGATAAAACCTATGTTACTTAGCTTTTCATATTCTAAAACTATATTGGGTATATCCTTGAAAACTACTTAGTTTTTATTTATAAATACTTATCTTTCAAGAACATGGTATTTGATTCATACTCATTTTTTCAAATTCATCAGTTATTACCAATCATTCAAAAATTACTAAAAAATTAATTGATTATAAGGTACCACAAAAAAATTCATATCAAAACTAGAATAATCTATCCTTGTTTCTAATGTAAAATTGAGATAAATATTTTGGTCATACTCAATATAATTTCTACCATAAAAATTAAACATTGCAATTAGAAGTTGTGTACTTCTAACCGTTGACTTAAAAACCACCCTTTCTCAACCGCTTGAGAATACATCTTACATGTAACATTTCTATATTTACATGATTACTATATTTCAATACATGTATATGATAGAAATATTATATTTAATAATGAATAAGTATGACTAAAATATTAGATTCAATTGATGAATATACCTAAATAATAAGTGATTATTTCTTTTTTAATTGAGTTCATATCATTTAAACTTCATAGTATTATTTTACGATATGAGAAGAAAATAAAATCTTGTATAATTCCTTTCTTTTTTCTCCTTGAAGGATGTTGTGAAGGTTCATTTGGTGTAAAAATTTCCATTTTCCTTTTTCACCTAGTCTTTCATCTTGTTCACTATAAGAACTAAAGATTGATATATATTTAAGTTATTATTAACTTTTCAAAACATAACTCATGGGTTAATGATGTTTTTTGTCCATACTATTCATTTTTAATCTTAAAAATGGATAAATTGGGTGATAGATACATAAGAAAGCGATTTATTGAAAAATTGTGTCACATATTTAAATTTACATGTATTCAATGTAATCATTACATCATTCATATCTCATTTCACTTTCTCCTAACAAGCTTCTCATAGATGAGACAACCGTTGAATTACATACATGTCTTGATGTTTAATTCTCAACTCATTGGAAATTGGTGATAGTATTATGATGTAAACATTGAATTAATTAAACATTAGTATCCTATAAGCATTTTTCTCATGCCCTCTTCTTGGGGTGGATTTCCTTGTATTAAGGACACTAACAGCTTTAATTTCATATATCATTGGGCTTTGTACAATTTCTTGTAATAATCCTAGAAATTTATTCCAGTGAGGACATTAATATTTTCTAGAATTCTTTACACAATACTTGTGGTATTACCTTCCACTTTTTACAAATAAAACTAATAATACATAGAACTATATTCAGAATTCCTATTTCCTTTAGTATTCTAGTGGAGAAGATCCACGAAAACTCTCCTCGTAGTCTCAATGTTTTTGATACATCACTAATCAAATAGGTTATAGGTAAGATATAGATTTTTCAACCGTATTGACTCATGTTTCCTTTAACTGTTGAGTGAAGCCTTAGCTTCACGGAGTCATAATCTTGATTACCTCAAAACTTTTTCTCTAAATTGGTAGAGAGATAGATTTATCTACTCTATTCTTACCAAATATAGTTAATTTAACTCATTATTGTCATAAAAATTTATGGTAGTAAGAGAAACACTTAAATTTAGCTGATGAGATCCCCCTTACACCTAGTTTTATTAAAATTAGATTAATGGAAGGAATTATGCGTTAATATTTCTTTGAAGGGTTTTTTATTATGCCTCGAAGAATGAAATCATTTTCTATCTGATATGCACATAATATGTGATTGCAGTTTCAACAGTCTATGAAATAAATAGAAAAAAACATTCATATTGTTCCATTTTCATTTTGTTTGTCCATACTTTCTTATTATTTTATGTGATCATGCATAAAAAATACAAATATATAAAATAATAAACCATGCAAAAATTAAATTAAATGACGTGATCACTAGATAATATTAATAGTTGATTCATTGAGTGAAATGGGATCAATCTAGACCATAGGGGTAACTCCTTGAGTTGTTAGGCATGTGACTCGCATTGTGGAACTCACTCATCCAAAGCATCAAACTCATGTTTAATGTGTCACAAAATCTCAATGCGAATTATATCACTACTCATTCACATCATTATACAACAATACTCGAACGCATGTGAGGGGGTCTCAGGAATGTGTAATACTGATATAAAATTTTACCGGGGTGTGCATACCCATACACATAAAATGACATATAAGACGTTTCATAGATCATTATTTATTAAATAATTATGATCGATAGGCATTGAAATATTTAAATAAATAAATAAACACCATACATGTATTGATTAGTCTATGGATCATGATTATTCAATATGATTTAAACTCATATATATTAATTAATTACATAAAAATTTAACTTGTAATAATTTTTTTGAGAGAGATTTTAATAAATTAAAAATTCACTCTTATTTTTTAATTCAAAATTGACACCATTCAGTCCTATTAATTAATTTAGTTATATTTAAAAATTTAAATTTAAATTTTAAAAGTTTATTATTTAATTAATTGTTTTGTAAATATATATATATATATAATTTTAAAATAATATTTCATTATAAACATTTTAATTTATGCATCAGTGTGCGCGTTTCAGGTCAGGACGCTCGGGTAGGGGTCGCGCACACTGATGCATAAATTAAACAGGGTACCTGACCGACAATCGAGGCTGACCCAGAAGGTTCATGGAAGTTGTTTGGACCTAACTAGGTTAGCTTGAGAAGACACTAGTGGGACCACATGATATCGGATATAGAAAGATTGATGAAATCGTAGCTGTTAGTATCTGAACTGGCGATGAGGGAGGCACACGGTGTGGGAGCGGCGATGGACGTTCAACGAAGGGGATGGCCTGGAAACAAGGGAGAGGGGTCTAACGGAGGAGGGAGAAGGGTTCAACAGCCAGTATCTACTCAGGGGGGTTGGTGAGTCATGGATAATCCACGACAATGAATTTTTTTCCAGGCGGGTCATGAGTGCGGCGAGGTGTGGCTATGGAGGGGTGACGCGCTGCAAGTTCCATGGTAGGAGGCGGCAGCCTAGATGGTTTTTAGATACAATATTCTTGAGGAAGCTAGTTTCCTCATTTTTTTAATAATAATATTATCAAAATTTGGCTTCCCTTTGACAGCCTCTTCCCCCACCATGTATGAATTCTTTTTTTCATTTGAGCTATATATGGAGTTTTAAAAAAAAATATTGTTATTATTGAGTCTCCCCCAGCACCCCATTCAAAAATATTACACAACCTTTTTTGTAAAATTTTCAAAAACCTATTTTATGGATTCTATTATTTTTTTAATTCCATAATTCCTATAATAATCTCTATTGGCAAGATCATACTATTTTAGAAACTGGAATTCCAGTTGATGATAAGGTTCAGTGGAAAACTTTTGTCTCAGCTTACTTTGGGTATTTAAAAATATAAATAAATATATATGTTATTTGATTTTATTTTTTCAAAAAAATGATTTCAATCTTATTTAAAACTTTGTATGGTGGAAAAAATTTCATCTGATGTCGAATTGGAATGATGTCTGTGGAATTGGGACTATGATAATGGTCTCTACTAAAATTTATTACAAATTAAATTTTTTTATCTTAAAATATTCACTCCAACCTCTTGCCAACACAAATTGAATATTTTCAGGTACCGGGTTCTTTTAAGGGAAGATGATGTGATGCGAATTTAAAAAAAATCATTGGTGATTGACATAACTATATCATTGTTAGTGAGGCACATCCCTATACCAATTAGGATATTGGATGGAACTTCAAGAACAAAGATAAACTTAAAATATATGATTTTATCTAAAGACATGTGGTTGTCATTCATTTTCCATCAGTGATCATTGCTCGAAGAATCTAAATTCGTTTTCTTGTAGATCATCCACATACATTTCAAAAATCTATTGGAGTGTCGATCAAAAAATTCCAGGTTCTATCATGAAGATATTATGACGTCTTTAATGTCCCGATGATTACCAAATCTCTATTCCATTGATCCATGAAGAAAATCTTTGATTGATCATAAGGAACAATATTATCTCCCTTTATTATTTTGGATAGAGTAGAGAGAGACTTTAGGAATCAAGTGATGAATATTCATCACCATGAGAGCCACCTAGTCCCTTTTCTAGTAAGTTTCCTAAATACTAGAAAAGGTTACCCAACCAAAAAATATTATTTATTCAATATATAAAACATAAATGATATATTATGATTGACTGAATAAGTCATAAATATTATTTATATATTTATCACTAACATGTAATATATTAAATATATTATATAATAAAAACGAAGTCATTAACTCGACTCGTTGTTCCCTAAAAATTTAAATGAATCTTGAATATTAAAATAATATTTTTTCTCATATAATAATTTCCATGTATTTACATTAAAACATAAAAATACATTTAATAAAAAAATTAATTCTAATAATTCTAAACTTGAATAATTTGAATTAATTTATTCGTTAGTGATTGTATATCCTTGGACATATCTCGGACAACGTGCTGGGGTCTACTATGTCCTAAACTCCTATCAATCATAAAAGGGAATACTTTTGTGTATCTCCATGACCTCGTTAGAATGGAGACTATGTCTAAATTATTACATTGGCCTAAGATACAAGGAATCACATCCGAGAGGACCAAACAGTTTGTTAGTCTTGGTAAGCTAGATACATGCTTGATATTCACATTACATTTTAAAAGATAAAATAAAGAAAGAATTTTCTTTGAGTATTAAATTATTTCCCTTAGTTTATCACTACATATCAATCATAAAATACTTCATGGTATCCTGAAAAAACAAAACATAAGAAAGGGGTGAGCTCAGATTCTCAGTATGTGTATGCGTGCAATGGAAGCTACGAATAAATATGGAATAATCAATATGGGAAGGTAAATTACTGAAACACATTCCATTAAATTAGTAACTTGAGTATAATATGAAAGAAATAAAATATAATCAAATAATTACATATAAATAATCACATGATCTTGAAACTTGACCATTTATATTCTAACTAATCGAATAATCACATGGAATATCAATAATTGAATTTATAGTGATGGAATTCATAATGTTGGAAATATAAAACAAACTATTGAGTTTTGTACAAATACATGTAGTACCATCATGTCTTGTTCTAATACATCTAATAAGGTAAAGGTTTATGCCAAGACATCTATATAAATGGGTAAGCCCATGACAAAAACCACATCTAGCTTTTCTCATGAGACCTACCAATGCATCACAAGGCTATAGTGAGCCTCGCCCATCACATACTAAGTCCAGTTCATTCCTCATATGAAAGGGGTGAAGCATAATCAAAATAAATATTATTATTTAAAATATAACACATGAAATGTTAATACTTACCCAAATCAATAAGCATAATCATAAACCATCCAGAGTAAAATGGTTAATTGTAATAAAATTGTACATCCCCAATCAAACTGATCATAAACCATCCATAGAAATAATAAGGATGATATAAATATAATATATCCCTAAAGGATCATAAGTAAAATTATGCTTCGATGTTGATAATTAATATAAATTCTATAAAATATCCATAAAAACATTTTTCAGGAAACTAACCTTTTCATTTAAAAAACACCATTTAAAACAAAAAGTTCACAAAACATTTTGAAAATACTTTTAGTAGAAAATATACTTTGGAAACATGTAAAATAATATTTGAAACATTTATTTTTCATGATTACTGAAAATTATATTCATGTTGTACATATTAAAAATGTATTCCTTTCACATTTTCGATAAAATCAAATTGGGAATTGTTTTCAAAATGACATGAAGATTCATTTGATTTTTTTTAAAAGTTTCAATGGATGAAAATTTAATCAATAAATCATTATGAAAATATTAAAATAAATTGAAAACATTTTAAAAAACATTGGTTTTGATGATAAAGGATTTACTTCCAAATAGAGAAATAAAATAATATTTCATTATAACCATTTTCTGAATCATTTTAAGTACCAAAGAGAGGAAAAATTGTACTATTACTTGTAATAATTCATTGATAAATATAGTAGAACAAAATAGATTTATTTTAAGATATAAATATCAAATAATTCCCTTAAGGGAAACTTAAACAAAAGCAATCTTGAATAATGATAAGATTGTGAAATAAACCCTTACACTTTGGTAACTTTTTTATCATAATCCCAATGAAATAAATAACATTGAATACCATATAGATAAAAATATTCATTATATAACATAAAATAATGTAATTATATACACTACAAAAGAAAAATAGGAGGTGAATATAGTGTATGTCTCATGGAAGTAAAAGTGAGATCATAAACCTTGAGTATGAATCATCACATACATTCTTTATCTTCTAGAACAATAAAATTATATTAATTATTTAATTTCTAAATAACCTTTTTAATGTTTATTATTAATTTTATTTAACTTCAAAATATTATATATCACTACTCAATCAATTAAGTTTATGTCTGATGTTTCGATGATATTTTGTTTTTATGTCAAAAATGAAATTGGTAGGTTAAATATAGACAAAGTGGTTATTATTTAAACATCTAAAAAATAATAATAATTACCTATTTATAATTTTTACACATAAATAATAATTTTAGAACTAATCAGGAAATATGGTTATGAAAATTAATTATGTTACAAACATAGAGACGACATGTTTTACGTAGGCTTGAGTAACATTTTCATTTTTCAATGATCATTATAGAAATAAGGTAAGTAATATTTTATCTTTATAGAATGATAATAATATCATATATATACCATATTATTCATTCAACTATACTTATATATATCATCCTTGTGGTGTGGTGATGAAAATAGAGTCACATCGCTTTGTGAAGGCAGTAGTCTACACTTACACGAGCGATGAAATCATTTTAAAATGTAAGAAATTAATAGATACATTATATATAAGAATAATAAAAATGTAATTAATATAATAATAATTTAATTTATATCACATATATTCATTAATTGTATCCTTATCACCATTCATGTAAATTATTAGTGAAAGATGAATCGTATCATTTCAAGAGGCGGTAGTCCACCGTACACATAAGCGATGTTATTGTATCCGCTATGGAAACAAAAGTAAAAGAATTTATATATGATAAAATTATTACATGGTTATAATTATTTTAATAAATATCATATATATATATAATTTATATCAATCACCATACCCAACTGTTAGAGGTGGTAATTCAAAAAAACGACATTTGTTCATGAGGCGGTAGTCTGTCGTACCCAAGAATGATGATTTTGTAAGCCATTTGAGGGAAGTGGGGGTGGTTTTTGGTCATTATATTGACAAAAAAAGCATCTAAGTATATTTATGATACTTATTATATCATATAATCATAGTTTAAGAAAAATTTAACGTGGAGGAAGAAATAAAATAAAAACGCTCATTGAAGAACGTTACCTCTTCTTCAGGTATCCTCCTTAGGTTTTCACCAAATCCTTCCTAGGTAAGATTTCATCCCAAAATAAGAATTCTGGGATTATAGGAGGTAATTTTGGAAGTTATTTGGTCAGGTATTCTCCAAAACAAAATGGTTTTAATTTTTGAATAAGAGTTGAGAGGGGGTGAACTTTTATAAGTGAGGTGAGTGGCACACTTTTAATTTTTTGAAATAAAAACATGTAACGAAGTTTTTTACATGCCAAAAGGGTCAAAAATATATTATTATCGTGACTTAGACATTATAAGGTCAAAATATGGCCATAAAATAGATTTTATACAAGTTATTAGGTAATTTTAAACCTTATACCTTTAGATTAACTGCTAATAATTCAATTTTTACTTTAATCATGATGATTAATTTTCACTGCATTCACTATTCATTTTGGAAAAAAAATAGATATTCTTAATTTTAAAATATAAATTATTTTTATTAAAAAATATGTAATAAAATTTTCCAAATTCTATTCAATGAAGTTTAGAATTTTAATTTAAAATTAATCCTGCAAATGTTATGAGAAAGCGAGTTTTCAAAGAGAAACTGTTCAAACGTTTACAAATATTTTAAATCCAATTTCAATAATAAAATGATTAAAATGACCTAAATTTTATTAATTTCGTTATAATTGAACTAATTTTAATTTTAAACCAATTAAAAATATAATTTAACTTTATATTTAATTTAAATGAAATGGCATTTTTTAATTAGAATTAAACACTTTTTAGTATTCATCAAACAATATAACCTTTTAGATTAATCATAACAATTAAACCTAAGATAAATTTCAAATTATGTATTAAAAAATGAAGTATAATTTTTAGAATAACATTTCTAAAATTAGGAAAAATTAATTTAAAATTATGTGCACAAAGGGAAAATAAATCATCTTTTAGAAAATAATATAGTTTTTTAAAAAATATTTCTTTACCTTTTAAATTATTATTATTTTATTTATAATCAATAGATAATAATAATTTTTATAATTTAATTTTTACTATTCATACATTCAAATTTAATGAATAAGTATACTATATTACAGTTCACTTCACCTTGGGGTTGCGTGTTCCTCAAGTTATTGAAGAGATTAAATTTAAGAAATATATTTTTTGGGTTATTTAATCTTGGTGTTGCATGTTGAATATGATATCAAATACAATTATATTATATTTGAATTTTTGTGTGTTACATTCTTCACAACATAAATACATTTTTTCCTTTCAAATTAAAGTAGATCTCTGTAATAAAGGGTTTGGCATTTGGAAATACCATTGTTGAAAAACCCACATCGCAAATTGGTTAATAAAATATCCTCTTAGTAAGAGATAAAGGGAAGTAAAAAAGGTTATATGGAAAACCAATAAATATGTTTCTAAGTAGGATAACATTGGTTGAAGGTGAATACATGTACATGTAATAAAAGTGTAAATAGTTGTAGAGAGTTATTAAGGTCATTAATCACAAGAAATTGAACGATCAATTGAAAGTTTTGGGGCCCAAAACCATAAATCTATGATGATTTAAAATATCATATAATTAATCTAATATGAATGTATTAGGATAACATTTTTCTCAATATCATTTTCCTAAATTTTAGGAATTATTTTACTATTTAATATTATAATGAAATACACTTACTTGATATGTTTCTATTTCATGAGCACAATTTCATCCTTTGGTTGTGCTTTATTCAATTTCGAATTCATCACTTAATCTATGAAATTAATAACCAAAAATTAATTATTTATGCCTAAATCACTAAAATTCACTTTTATTTAATCATAACATCTATAATATAAGGATAAGTCATTCATTCAATATCTAGTTATTACTATGAAAAAATGGTCAGCGTATGTTATCCAGTATGTATAAATCTTTATATGGTGAAGTAATACATTATTCCCTAAAACCTCATACAAATTTAAACTTAATCAATTTCATAAATGGGTAAAAATTTACCCTTATAATATATTAAGATCCATAAATTCAAGAAAAAGGTTACTAAATCTCTACAACGAACATATCACTAATCCCTCAAAAAATATTAAGTATATATTAATCATCACATACCAAACATGTGAATACCTTCATCATGTTTTATTAAAAAACATTTTCATAACCTAAATTACTATAAAAAACTATTGAAAACATACATGTTCCTTAGATAATACAAAAATTATTGGATATATTCATTAATTTTTTAAAAAAAATTAACTCCATCAATGATAGAACAACCACTTTTTCAACAAATAATTAATCAGTAAAAAGGTAGTTAGTAAAATCCATATCAATCATACCTTTATTGAAACATCATTATATCAACATTAGGAACATATTAAGGTTTATATTTCCATAAATCATGTGTTTTCTAATATGTTCAACTTACCCCTGAATCATTTTTCTTAGTCATTGGTACCATTGAACATACTCTTTCAAATTATTAATGAAAAATTACTGTAGTACAATACTTATATGTTTAAATAATTTCATTAATAAATAATTTTAAAATATATTTCTTGTATCCAAACACACAATCATATTAATTATTCCACTTCATCTATAGTAATAGTATAAGCTTTAGCTTGACCCCTTAGCTCTGTTTAAGGTTTTTTCCCATGACACTTGAGGAATCCATTTGTGTAGTGCCATATAGCCTTATAGGGGAATAACTGCACATTATAATATTCTTTCTTACCCTTCCAATCATGATAATGGTGTCCTTTTTCTCTATGATTAATGAAAAATCCTTTTCTTATTAAGAATTTACCATGGTATTTCCTTCCAAAAGTATTACATGTTAGAAAATCATTTTTTCCCATATTCTATTTATCCATTTTTCTGTATCATCCTCTTCTTATCCTACTTCCCATCAAACCCATAAGACTGTGAGAATAATTTCTCTATCTTAATAGCACATTATACTATTTCATCATATGATGAGAATTTATTGGAGATTAGTTTTCTTCGAAGGATTGGCTTAATCCCATTAAATAAATGGTTAATATTAATCTTTGGATAATGTATATAGTCTATAGAATATCTTGATAAGATCTCAAAGTTTTCTTGATACTTAGAAACTTTTTCCTCTTCATTTTGTATTATACATAATAAATTTATTTCCATATCCACTCATTTATCACAATGAAAAATATTTTTACAATAAGAGTACCTTTAAATCCTTTTAATCCATGTTTGATATTTTTTCATCATGCTTTGTATTTTTAATCAATAACCACCATTGATTCTCATCTCTTGAGAGATGATAAATTTCCATGAATGCTTTTTACCTTTCACTACTTCCTATAGTAAGAAATATCTTTTTTAAGGAAATTATCCATTGCTTTATTAAAAATGGATTTTTAGTCCCATTGAATGATGGATGTAGTTGATGCATGAACTGGTCTAACATTGTTATGCCATGTGGTTGATCAATAGGATTCTCCATATGGGGAAGTTTTTTACTCATAACTTGAGTCATATGCCCCAATATAGTTATAATTTTATCAGTTCCAATAATAGCTTCAGCTCCAGCTTCATTATCTTACCCAAGAGGGTAATTCCTACATAGAGTACGTGTATTAATACAATTAAAATTCCTTCCATTAGGGTCCATTTCTAAAAAAACATCATACACTATATTATATCATTACATTATGATACATAATGTTTAATAAAAAAACTTTTTAAACACTT
This sequence comes from Viscum album, assembly GCA_963277665.1. Lineage (NCBI taxonomy): Eukaryota > Viridiplantae > Streptophyta > Magnoliopsida > Santalales > Viscaceae > Viscum > Viscum album. The sequence goes on along the minus strand of OY728142.1, from coordinate 123,931,867 downwards.
AACATAAATTGAAAAAATTACACATTTCTAATCTCATATTCATAAACATGGTTACTTTGGGGGAATATGTTTTTTTCAAATCCTTCTTATTGTTTGTTAAGAAAATCTGATTTACCTTAAGCATATACCTCGAGAGTGTCAAACCAGGTTCATAGTAAGCCTCATTTTCTTGCACCACGTGATGATCGAGTCAATATTAATTTTTCATATACATAGTTATTACCTATACTTACCTATGTTCTAGAAAAACATCCACTTTTAGTGTCATGAAACTGATGTATTTCTAGGAAAACCCACATAATATCTTCCTTACCAAAACTTTAGGATTATATACTATACTTATCCTCAAATTTTATCATAGTATTATGTTCCGTAATCTTTGTTTTCTTAAATATAGTTCCCAAGGTTTTTACTCAACTTATTATGACACCAACTATAGAACCTCATCCCCAGTAGCATGGAGTCAGTGTCTACATTATTACAATAGTATAAGATATAACGAATCACATCCAGGGTAACGAATAGTTTAGTATTCTTGGAAAACTAGATACATACTTGAAATTCACATTACTTTTTAAAATATAAAATACACAAAGAATATTATTTGATAATCTCATTATTCCCATTACATTATCCCTTTATATCAATCACAAAATACTTCCTGGTATCCTATGGAAAATAAAACAAAAGAAAGGGGTGAGCATAGATGCTCAATAAGGGTAAGAATACTAAAAAATCTATAAATAAATAAGTTATAATCAATATAGAAAGATATATAACTGAAAAAAATGTTATTTAATCAATAACTTTAGAATAATTTGGTTGAAATAAGATATAATGAAATAATTCCGCATAAAAAATCACATGAGATTGAATCTTGGCGATGGATATTCTAACTAATCGAATAATCACTTGGGATATCAATAAATAAATTCATATTGATGGAATGCATAATGTTGGAAATCTAAAACATACCATTGAGTCTTGTTCGAAGACATATAATACTATTGAGGCTTGTTCCAAGACATCTAAACCCATCTACTCTTATGCTAATACATGTGTATAAATGGGTAAGGCCTTGGCCAAAACCATATTTAGTTTGTCTCTTGAGACCTACCAATGTACCAAGGGTCTATAGTGGGCCCCAAACATCACATAATAAGTTCAATTAATTCCACATATTAATGTAATGAAACATAATCCATGTAAAAATTTTTATTAAAAATTTAACATATATAATGTTAATACTTACACTAATCAATAAAAATAATCATAAATCATCCAGAGTAAAATGGTGAATGGTAATGAAATTATGAATCCCTATTCAAACTAATTATAAACTATCTGAATAAATAATAAGTACTATATCAATATAACATATCCCCAGTCAATCATATGTACAATGAAGTCTTGATGGTTTTAAGGAATAGAAATACCATAAAAGATCCTTAAAATCATTTTTGAGGAAACTAGCCTTTTTATTTTGAAAATCACGTTTTAAAATGAAAAGTTCACAAAAAAAATTAAAAATAATTTTCTTGAAAATTACCTCTGAATACTTTTAAAATAATATTTAAAACATTGGGTGGTCAATACAGAAGAAAATTTTGTTCATGTCATACACGTTAAAACAACGATTCCTTTCATAGTTTTTCTAAAATAAAAATGATCATTATTTTGAAAAGGACATGAATACTCCCTTAAAAAATTAAAATTTAGAAATGGGTAAAAATGTATTCAATAAATTATTTTGAAAATGGTAAAAAAATATTTTTGAAAATATTTTAATAAAACATAGGTTTCAATGAATAATGATTTATATCTAAAGATAGAAATAAAGTTGGATTTTCATCAAAAAAAATTCTTAAAAAATTCATAACAAATAGAGGAAAAATAGTACAATTATATGAAATAGATAATTAATAACCATAGGATAATAAAATAGATTTATTTTAAGATTTAAATATCGAATAATTCCCCTAAAGGATACTTAAACAAAAACAATCCTGAATAATGATGAGATTGTGAAATAAACTCTTACAACCTTGGTAACTTTTCTATCATAAGCCCCATAAAATAAATAACTTTAAATGAAACATTAAGTAACATGAAGATAAATTAATTCATGATATAACATACAATAATGGAAGTATATTCACTACACAATAGAAATAAGTTGTGAATATGGATTATGTTTTATGGAAGTAAAAGTGAGATTAGAAACCCTTTCCTTGAGTCTGTCCCATTAGGTACATTCTTTATCTTCATGAATAATAAACTTATGTTAATTATTAAATTTCTTAATTAAATTTTTCAATTATATGATTCCTTTTATTTAACTTATTTCAATGATATATAAGATTACTTGATCAGTTAAGTTTATGTCGGGTGTTTCGAATATATTTGAATTATTTGTTAAAAATGAATTTGATAGGTTGACTATGGTCAAATTGGTTATTATTTAAACATATCCATTATAATAATAATGATATACTTATCGTATTTATAAACCAATAATTCTTATAAAATCAATCATGAAATATGGTTATGAAAAATTAATAATTTTATAATATTGGAGATAGTGGGTCGTACATATGCATGAGTAACATTTCCATTTTCCAATTATCATTTTGGTAAGAAGGTAAGTATAATTTTATCTTTAAATAATAATTATAATATATATATATATATATATAATTTCAATTCTTTAAATATACTTATATATACCATCCATGTGGCGTTGTGCTAAAAATAAAGGCACATCACTTCATGAAGGTAGTATTCCACATGTACATGATCGATGTTATCATTTTTTCAATGTAAGAAAGAAAACGATATGTTATATTTAAAAATGATAAATATGTAATTAATATCATAATAATTTCATGTATATCAAATATATTTATTATATTTATCCTTATAACACTCCATGTAAAGTGTTAGTGAAAGATGAATCACTTAGCTCTGTAAGGTGGTAGTCTTCTGTACACAAATGCAACTTTATCGTATCCCCTGTGGAATGGAAAGTAAAAAATTTATATATGATATAATGACTCATGAGGTATAATTATGTTGTAAATATAAAATATATACATTATATCCATCATCATACCCAACCATGAGAGGTAGTAATGAAAAAAATAATGGCATCAGTTCATGAGCTAGTTGTCTGTTGTACACATGAATGATGATTTCATAACCCAGTTGATAGAAGTGGAGGATGTTGTAGGCCATAAACAAAAAATAAAAAAATATTAGTATATGCAATAAAATTAAATTTTTATATCATAAATTTTCAATAATAATTTAAGGATGTGGAGGAGGAAATTAAATAAAAAAGCCTCATTGAAGAATGATACATCTTCTTCCGGTATCATCCTTAGGTTTACACCAAACCCTTTCTAGGATGGATTTATACCCAAAATAATCCCTCTTGGATGAGATTAAAGAAGTTGGTAACTGATTTTGGGAGGTCTTGTTCAAACCAAAATGTTTTTTAATGTGTGAAAAAATATGAGTGGTGATGACCTTTTATAAGTGACGTGAGTGTCACACTTATAATTTTTTAAAATAAAAACGCGTTCCCACAATTTCACAATTAAAAAGAGTAAAAAATGAATTATTCATAAGACTTATTAATGATAAGGACAAAAAATATGGCCATAAATTTATTTTAGATAAGTTTTTAGGACATTTTTAATGTTATATTTTTAGATTAACGGTGTGTAAATCCATTTTCACATTAACTAGAGTAATTAATGTTTATTGTTTTCACTATTAATTTTGTTCAAAAATTAAGTAGACCTAATTAGAAAATATAAATTATTCTGATTCCAAATATGGAACCATTTTTTCTAAATTCCATTATCATAACTGGAAAAATAATAATTTAAAATTAATCTTGTATATATGATGAGAAATCAGGCTTTCAAAAAGAAAATGTTTAAAAGATTAAAATGTTTTTATATCAATTTTAAAAATGAAAATGATTAAAATGGACTAAATTTGATTACTTTATATATAATTAAACAAATTTTAATTTTAAAACAATTAAAAATGTAATTTAACTTTATAAATAATTTAAAATAAATGACATTTTTCAATTAAAATTCAATATTTTTCACTATTCATCAAAAATTAATCTTTTTAGAAAAAACCTAAGAATTCATCATAAGATAATTTTTATATTCTGATTGAAAAAAAAGAATTTTAATTTTTCAAATAAATATTCTAAAAGTGGCAAAAAAATAATTTTAAAACAATTAGGCCATCTTCACCACACACACACACACCACCTTTAAATGGTTTCCAGGTCCTTGCCCACCAGGTACCACTAGTTGCCTCAAAAACACACAGTCCCCACCCATATGCTTGAATGGGTCATATGACTAATGACAGTCCCAACATTCCAGCACATTTCATTTCCAGTGTATCTTTTCCTCACTCACACACACACTGGGAATATGTATGTCAGGTCATCCCCCACCAAGTACCACCAATTGCCCCACAGACACATGGTCCCCACCCTAGGGCCCACCCACGTGCCTGAACAGGTCATTTGATAGCACACACACCCCACCATAACTATAAACACCTGCACTTATTTCAAACATATTCTTGAATTTATTCAAGAAAAAACATCCTTTTACATTGAGGATCTTTTCAAGTTTAGATATTTAGAGAATTAAGACAAAACATTCATAACATTACACATTGTTACATAGTGGATACCATAAAATCAGTTTCCATTTTCCTCAGAATATAAAACATTAAAACTTAAAACAAGACTCCTTGACAATTCTTCAACATTTAACATGTCTTCATTCCTTGTATTACTCATCCATTAACCTGTGAAAAATCATTTAAAAACTTGGGATGAGCTCAAAGCTCAGTAAGGTATGAAAAAGAAGGAAAAATCACATTAGTCCATGAATACTCATGACGTATGAAAACATTTTCAAAAGACATGCTTTCCACCCATAAATACTTACTTTGTGTAACATGAGATTTAAACAAGATCCACACAAACATAAATATAATAATAGAGGTATCTTGGGTAATTACTTACATAATCTTGTAACCATCTTGGCTACCTTAAAATTTGTAACCCTCACAGCTACCTTAGTTTGTGTAACCATCACAGTTACACTTGGAGTAACCATACGGCTGACCTCCAACTTACTCATACCCATTGCATTGGAGGGAAATATAGGTCCCACCCTTCATCATAAACAATGCCCAAAAACCAAAAAATAGTCATGCAACATAAATAATAGCATAAAAACATTACTTTTGAATATTGTAAAATAGAATTTTAAAAGGGGATTTTAAAAAGAAAAGTCCCTTATAAACATCATATACATGAAGTGAGACTTAATAGAGTGGATGGAATATGTATATACTCTGTAAAAACACATAATGAAACATAATATATATAGAACCCATCACACAAACAATTTAAATAGCACATAAATAATAAAGTAGACGGTTAACCCAAAGAATGGAAATCGGGTTAAGAATTCCCTTACCTTAGGCTTGTCTTACTTCAAAATTGTTTAAACCTCCTGTATAATGGTTAAAAGAGTGTTATTAGTATTTTACAGAAACATTTTCATGTTTATAAAATCATATATGGTCATTTCATAACCTCATTTTACCCCTTAATTGTTAGTATTTTGTTCCTTGCATTATTTTGGGTGAGTTCTTTTGTGATTTTCACGATCGGTTCATGATGAATCATTCTTGTTGATTGGAAGTGAAACTCCAAAATTATAATGGAGTAGTATTTACATATTTTGAGTACCATAATTTATACCATTTATCACTTTTATCTTTTATATGATAATGACTTATAAGTTAAAACATTAATGATGTTCGTTTAGATCATTTTAGTGGTTCTTGGATAATAACAACGTCATTTTGTCTTTTAAATTAGAACCATGAGTACAAAAGAATTCCAGAACCATATATGGGTCAAAAAATGTATATTATAACCTGGTTCAATCATATAAATGCTTTCATGACCAGAATTGAAATAATTAATGGAAATTGAAAATACATCGTCCACGATGTCGGTAATTCGACACAAATGGACAATGTTTTTTGATTCTTTAAATAAGTGGAAGAGGAGAAGAATACTGATGAGGAATTTTACATAATAATGAGAACATAATGAATATACATGATTATGGAGATTTAATGCCTCTTGGATAAGAGGGAGTGAGGAAAGAAGAAAAACGAATCATGAAATAAAAGAAAATATTGAGAAATTTCTCACGAAAATTCGGCAGCCTAACGACGTCTCTTAAAATTTCATAAAAACAAGATTTATGAGAGGAATGGAATATATCATCATTAATACAAGATATGTACAGTAAGGGGGAATAATTAATTAAATACCCAAACACAATACAAAGGTAATGGAAGAGAATAAGAAAAAATGAAAGAAAAGAAAGAAAATAAAAGAGGTTGTTTACCTCTTGATCTCTTCTCCTTGAGATCCTTATTAATGGATTTGATTTTGGTCTTTTGGTGAGACCAGAAGCTCTAGGACGTGGGGAAGAAGATTGGGGAGGGAATTTGGAAGAAATTATACAATTCTCAAGGGTTGATAGGTGTGGGAGGAAGAGGGGAGTGAGGGTGGTATTTATAGTGGAGGAGGGGAGGTATTTTAGATTATTTTAATCATTATTATAATATTTTTATCAAGACTATGAATAATCTAAAATCAAGTGGCCCTAAATAGTGATAATATCATGTGAGTTCTTAGAAAGTGTCCTTTCATCACTTATGATGTCATAAATAGTGCATTTTTACTGATAAATTGATTATACGGTATTTTATCGTATTTCACTATTCACCGAAAATTCAAGAGTTTCAGAAAAATACCAAAAATTTACCCCTAATATTTTTCGACGTGTAGAATTCAAAAGTGAAATCCATTTTTCAAAAATAATTTTCTAAATTTTATTAATTTAATTTTTAAAAAAGTTCATAGTTAATTCGAAAAATAACAATATTGAAGTGCAATTAGTTTTATGTGACATTGGAAAATTAATTAAGATCCCATTATCCTATTGCCTTGGGAAAATAAAATAATAATATTATTTACTATTCATGAGGTCATATTACTATTCATATCACTATTCATATTACTATTCATAAAAGTATGTTACTATTCACCAAAAAAACAAGTTTGTTCTATCAGACTCCAAATAACATACAGAACACAATTGTAGATGACAGTTTATTGAAATTCAGAATATAGAAGTAGAAAAGTTATGTTTAAAAGACTAATTAAAAATATATATTTAAAAAAAGTTCCATGCATTTCTATTTTTTTTAAACTAGGATGTTACATTATCCCCACCTTCCGGAAATTGTGTCCTCGCAATTTTATTTACTTATTTAACAAGTGAGGGTACCTTGATCAAGGTGTCCACCTGGTCTTATCATCATCTTGCTCACGTAAATAGAAGGTCCATGCATTGCAACAATGATTTATAGATCCTTCAAAATCATTTGCTTCCTTTATCCAAATACACCTTGTACAACTTGGGTCATATGGGTGTTCACAGAAAAATAGTTTTGGAAAATAATCATGTATGACATATAATTTCAAAACATCTGATAAAACTTGATTTTTATAAAATTTTCGGACCAAGTTTGAGTTGAAACTTTCAATCAATGGTCCTTTTAAAATACCATAAGTATGTGCTGAAATATTATACTATAAAAGCAAATTTAAATTGGTTGCGCAAGGGTCTCCTTCTTCAGCACCTCTTTCAAAATCATAACATTCTTCAAAATCTCTTGATAAGGTAAAATATTTAAAAATTCCTTGATAATATTTACCTTTCTTAAAAATATGATAATATTGAGAAAATAAGATTTGTTTAAATATAACCCATGATCCACGATGGTATCGAGGTATAGTGGAGGTGTTTGATATCTCAAAAAGTTGCTTGCAAGTGAGTTGCATGTTAGAAAAGGTCTCAAAGTCATCTCGACAAGACTATGCAATAATTATTGCAAGAAAGTCATCGGGAAGAGACAGGAATGTCATTTGAGATCCTCCTCCTTCCATTTTTAACTGAATTTTTTTAATCTGAAAAGTTATAAAATAAGGATTTAACATAAATAATATACATACAGACTAACCATATGTTTAACGAAAACTTCTAATCCCTAAAGTTGTATAAACCATCCTTTGATACCAACTATAAATACCCGTACTTATTTCATACATAATCTTGAATTTATTCAATAAAAAACTTCCTTTTACATTGAGGATCATTTCAATTTTATAGCTTTAGATAATTAAGACAAAACATTCATAACATTACACATTGTTACATAGTGGATACCATAAAATCAGTTTCCATTTTCCTCATAATATAAAACAATAAAACTTAAAACAAGACTCCTTGAAAATTCTTCAACATTTAACATGTCTTCCTTCCTTGTATTACTCATCCATTAACCTGTTAAAAATCATTTAAAATCTTGGGATGAGCACAAAGCTCAGTAAGGCATGAAAAAGATGGAAAAATCACATTAGTCCATGAATATTCATGACGTATGAAAACATTTTCAAAAGACATGATTTCCACCCATAAATACTAACTTTGTGTAACATGAGATTTACACAAGATCCACACAAACATAAATATAATCATAGAGGTATCTTGGGGCATTACTGACATAATCTTGTAACCATCTTGGCTACCTTAAAATTTGTAACCCTCACGGCTACCTTACTTTGTGTAACCATCACAGTTACACTTGGAGTAACCATACGGCCAGCCTGCAACTTACTCATACCCAATGAATTAGAGGGAAATATAGGTCCCACCCTTCATCATAAACAATTCCCAATAACCAAAAAATAATCATAGAATATAAATAATAGCATAAAAACATTGCTTTTGAATATTGTAAAACAGAATTTTAAAAGGGGATTTCAGAAGAAAAGTCCCTTATAAACATCATATACATGAAGTGAGACTTAATAGAGTGGATGGAATAGGTATATACTCTATAAAAACACATAATGAAACATAATATAGGCATAACCCATCACACAAACAATTTAAATAGCACATAAAAAAATAAAGTAGACGGTTAACCCAAAGAATGGAAATCGGGTTAAGAATTCCCTTACCTTAGGCTTGTCTTACTTCAAAATTTTTTAAACCTCATGTATAATGGTTAAAAGAGTGTTATTAGTATTTTAAAAAAACATTTTCATGTTTATAACATCATATATGGTCATTTCATAACCTCATTTCACCCCTTAATTGTTAGTATTTTGTTCCTTGCATTATTTTGGGTGAGTTCTTTTGTGATTTTCATGATCGGTTCATGATGAAATGTTCTTGTTTATTAGAAGTGAAACTATAGAATTGTAATGGAGTAGTATTTACATATTTCCAGTACCATAATTTATACCATTTATCACTTTTATGCTTTATATGAGAATGAATTATAAGTTAAAACATTAATGATGTTCGTTTAGATCATTTTAGTGGTTCTTTGATAATAACAACTACATTTTGTATTTTAAATTAGAACCATGAGTACAAAAGAATTCCAGAACCATATATGGGTCATAAAACATATATTATAACCTGGTTCAACCATATAAATGGTTTCATGACCAGACTTGAAATAATTAATGGAAATTGAAAATACATCATCCACGATGTCGGTAATTCGACACAAATGGATAATGTTTTTTGATTCTTTAAATAAGTGGAAGAGGAGAAGAATACTGATGAGGAATTTTCCATAATAATGAGAACATAATGAATATACATGATTATGGAGATTTAATTCCTCTTGGATAAGAGGGTGTGAGGAAAGAAGAAAAACGAGTCATGAAATAAAAGAAAATCTTGAGAAATTTCTCACGAAAATTCGGTAGCCTAACGACGTCTCTTAAAATTTCATAAAAATAAGATTTTTGAGAGGAATGGAATATATCATCATTCATACAAGATATGGACAGTAATGGGGAAATATTTAATTAAATACCCCAACACAAGACAAAGGTAATGGAAGAGAATAACAAAAAATGAAAGAAAAGAAAGAAAATAAAAGAGGTTGTTTACCTCTTGATCTCTTCTCCTTGAGATCCTTCCTAAGGGATTTTATTTTGGTCTTTTGGTGAGACCAGAAGCTCTAGGACGTGGGGAAGAAGATTGGGGAGGGAATTTGGCATAAATTAGACAATTCTCAAGGCTTGAGAGGTGTGGAGGAAGAGGGGAGTGAGGGTGGTATTTATAGTGGAGGAGGGGAGGTATTTTAGATTATTTTAATCATTATTATAATATTTTTATCAAGACTATGAATAATCTCAAATCAAGTGGCCCTAAATAGTGATAATATCATGTGAGTTTGAATAAAGTGGCCTTGCATCACCTATGATGTCATAAATAGTGCATTTTTACTGATAAATTCATTATACGGTATTTTATCGTATTTCACTATTCAACGAAAATTCAAGAGTTTCAGAAAAATACCAAAAATTTACCCTTACCATTTTTCGACATGTAGAATTCAAAAGTGAAATCCATTTTTCAAAAATAATTTTCTAAATATTATTAATTTAATTTTTAATAAAAGGTCACAGTTAATTCGAAAAATAACAATATTGAAGTGCAATTAGTTTTATGTGACATTGGAAAATTAATTAAGATCCCATTATCCTATTTCCTTGGTAAAATAAAATAATAATATTATTTACTATTCATGTGGTCATATTACTATTCATATCACTATTCATATTACTATTCATAAGAGTTTGTTACTATTCACCAAAAAAACAAGTTTGTTCTATCAGACTCCAAATAACATACAGAACATAATTGTAGATGACAGTATGTTGAAATTCAGAATATAGAAGTAGAAAAGTTATGTTTTAAAGACTAATTAAAAATATCTATTTTAAAAAAAAAGTTCCATGCATTTCTATTTTTTTTAAACTGGGATGTTACATTATCCCCACCTTCCGGAAATTGCATCCTCGCAATTTTATTTACTTATTAAACAAGTGAGGGTACCTTGATCAAGGTATCCACCTGGTCTTATCATAATCTTGCTCACGTAAATAGAAGGTCCATGCATTGAAACAATGATTTTGAGATCTTTCAAAATCATTTGCTTCCTTTATCCAAATACACCTTGTACAACTTGGGTCATATGGGTGTTCACAGAAAAATAGTTTTGGAAAATAATCATGTATGACATATAATTTCAAAACATCTGATAAAACTTGATTTTTATAAAATTTTCGGACTGAGTTTGAGTTGAAACTTTTAGTCAATGGTCCTTTTAAAATACCATAAGTATGTGCTGAAATATTATACTATAAAAGAAAATATAAATAGGTTGCTCAAGGGTCTCCTTCTTCAGCACCTCATTCAGAATCATAACATGCTTCAAAATCTCTTGATAAGGTAAAATATTTAAAAATTCCTTGATAATATTTACCTTTCTTAAAAATATGATAATATTGAGAAAATAAGATTTGTTTAAATATAACCCATGATCCATGATGGTATCGAGGTATAGTGGAGGTGTTTGATATCTCAAACAGTTTCTTGCAAGTGAGCATGTTAGAAAGGGTTTCAAAGTCATCTCGACAAGACTTTGCAATAATTATTGCAAGCAAGTCATCGGGAAGAGATAGGAATGTCATTTGAGATCCTCCTCCTTCCATTTGTAACTGAATTTCCTTAATCTGAAAAGTTATAAAACTAGGATTTAACATAAAGAATAGACATACAGACTAACCATATGTGTAACAAAAACTTCTAATCCCTAAAGTTGTATAAACCATCCTTTGATACCAACTATAAAGACCCGCACTTATTTCATACATAATATTGAATTTATTCAAGAAAACACTTCCTTTTAAATTGAGGATATTTTAAAGTTTATAGCTTTAGATAATTAAGACAAAATATTCATAACATTACACATTGTTACATAGTGGATACCATAAAATCAGTTTCCATTTTCCTCAGAATATAAAACAACAAAACTTAAAACAAGACTCCTTGAAAATTCTTCAACATTTAATATGTCTTATTTACTTGTATTAATCATACATTAACCTATGAAAAATCATTTAAAAACTTGGGATGAGCACAAAGCTCAGTAAGGCATGAAAAAGAAGGAAGAATCACATTAGTCCATGAATACTCATGACGTATGAAAACATTTTCAAAAGACATGATTTCCACCCATAAATACTTACTTTGTGTAACATGATATTTACACAAGATCCACACAAACATAAATGTAATCATAGAGGTATCTTGGGGAATTACTTACATAATCTTGTAACCATCTTGGATACCTTAAAATTTGTAACCCTCACGGCTACCTTACTTTGTGTAACCATCACAGTTACACTTGGAGTAACCATACGGCCGACCTGCAACTTACTCATACCCAATGAATTGGAGGAAAATATAGGTCCCACCCTTCATCATAAACAATGCCCAATAACAAAAAAATAATCATAGAACATAAATAATATCATAAAAACATTGCTTTTGAATATTGTAAAACAGAATTTTAAAAGGGGATTTTAGAAGAAAAGTCCCTTATAAACATCATATACATGAAGTGAGACTTAATAGAGAAGATGGAATAGGTATATACTCTGTAAAAACACATAATGAAACATAATATAGGCAGAACCCATCACACAAAGAATTTAAATAGCATATAAATAATAAAGTAGACGGTTAACCCAAAGAATGGAAATCGGGTTAAGAATTCTCTTACCTTAGGCTTGTCTTACTTCAAAATTTTTTAAACCTCCTGTATAATGGTTAAAAGAGTGTTATTAGTATTTTAAAAAAACATTTTCATGTTTATAACATCATATATGGTCATTTCATAACCTCATTTCACCCCTTAATTGTTAGTATTTTGTTCCTTGCATTATTTTGGGTGAGTTCTTTTGTGATTTTCATGATCGGTTCATGATGAAACGTTCTTGTTGATTGGAAGTGAAACTCTATAATTGTAATGGAGTAGTATTTACATATTTCCAGTACCATAATTTATACCATTTATCACTTTTATGCTTTATATGAGAATGAATTATAAGTTAAAACATTAATGATGTTCGTTTAGATCATTTTAGTGGTTCATTGATAATAACAACGTCATTTTGTCTTTTAAATTAGAACCATGAGTACAAAAGAATTACAGAACCATATATGGGTCATAAAACATATATTATAACATGGTTCAACCATATAAATGGTTTCATGACCAGACTTGAAATAATTAATGGAAATTGAAAATACATCGTCCACGATGTCGGTAATTCGACACAAATGGACAATGTTTTTTGATTCCTTAAATAAGTGGAAGAGGAGAAGAATATTGATGAGGAATTTTCCATAATCATGAGAACATAATGAATATACATGAATATGGAGATTTAATTTCTCATGGATAAGAGGGAGTGAGGAAAGAAGAAAAATGAGTCATGAAATAAAAGAAAATCTTGAGAAATTTCTCACGAAAATTCGGTAGCCTAACGACGTCTCTTAAAATTTCATAAAAACAAGATTTTTGAGAGGAATGGAATATATCATCATTCATACACGATATGGACAGTAATGGGGAAATATTTAATTAAATACCCCAACACAAGACAAAGGGGATGGAAGAGAATAACAAAAATGAAAGAAAAGAATGAAAATAAAAGAGGTTGTTTACCTCTTGATCTCTTCTCCTTGAGATCCTTCTTAAGGGATTTTATTTTGGTCTTTTGGTGAGACCAGAAGCTCTAGGACGTGAGGAAGAAGATTGGGGAGGGAATTTGGCATAAATTAGACAATTCTCAAGGCTTGAGAGGTGTGGAGGAAGAGGGGAGTGAGGGTGGTATTTATAGTGGAGGAGGGGAGGTATTTTAGATTATTATAATCATTATTATAATATTTTTATCAAGACTATGAATAATCTCAAATCAAGTGGCCCTAAATAGTGATAATATCTTGTGAGTTCGAAGCAAGTGGCCTTGAATCACCTATGATGTCATAAATAGTGCATTTTTACTGATAAATTGATTATACGGTATTTTATCGTATTTCACTATTCAACGAAAATTCAAGAGTTTCAGAAAAATACCAAAAATTTACCCTTACCATTTTTCGACGTGTAGAATTCAAAAGTGAAATCCATTTTTAAAAAATAATTTTCTAAATATTATTAATTTAATTTTTAATAAAAGGTCACAGTTAATTCAAAAAATAACAATATTGAAGTGCAATTAGTTTTATGTGACATTGGAAAATTAATTAAGATCACATTATCCTATTGCCTTGGGAAAATAAAATAATATTATTATTTACTACTCATGAGGTCATATTACTATTCATATCACTATTCATATTACTATTCATAAGAGTATGTTACTATTCACCAAAAAAACAAGTTTTTTCTATCAGACTCCAAATAACATACAGAACACAATTGTAGATGACAGTTTGTTGAAATTCAGAATATAGAAGTAGAAAAGTTATGTTTTAAAGACTAATTAAAAATATCTATTTTAAAAAAAAATTCCATGCATTTCTATTTTTTTTAAACTGAGATGTTACATTATCCCCACCTTCCGGAAATTGCATCCTCGCAATTTTATTTACTTATTAAACAAGTGAGGGTACCTTGATCAGGGTATCCACCTGGTCTTATCATCATCTTGCTCACGTAAATAGAAGGTCCATGCATTGAAACAATGATTTCGAGATCCTTCAAAATCATTTGCTTCCTTTATCCAAATACACCTTGTACAACTTGGGTAATATGGGTGTTCACAGAAAAATAGTTTTGGAAAATAATCATGTATGACATATAATTTCAAAAAATCTGATAAAACTTGAGTTTTATAAAATTTTCGGACTGAGTTTGAGTTGAAACTTTCAGTCAATGGTCCTTTTAAAATACCATAAGTATGTGCTGAAATATTATACTATAAAAGAAAATATAAATAGGTTGCTCAAGGGTCTCCTTCTTCAGCACCTCATTCAAAATCATAACATGCTTCAAAATCTCTTGATAAGGTAAAATATTTAAAAATTCCTTGATAATATTTACCTTTCTTAAAAATATGATAATATTGAGAAAATAAGATTTGTTTAAATATAACCCATGATCCATGATAGTATCGAGGTATAGTGGAGGTGTTTGATATCTCAAACAGTTGCTTGCAAGTGAGTTGCATGTTAGAAAGGGTTTCAAAGTCATCTCGACAAGACTTTGCAATAATTATTGCAAGAAAGTCATTGGGAAGAGAGAGGAATGTCATTTGAGATCCTACTCCTTCCATTTGTAACTGAATTTCCTTAATCTGAAAAGTTATAAAACTAGGATTTAACATAAAGAATAGACATACAGACTAACCATATGTTTAACAAAAACTTCTAATCCCTAAAGTTGTATAAACCATCCTTTGATACCAACTATAAAGACCCGCACTTATTTCATACATAATCTTGAATTTATTCAAGAAAACTCTTCCTTTTACATTGAGTATCTTTTAAAGTTTGTAGCTTTAGAGAATTAAGACAAAATATTCATAACATTACACATTGTTACATAGTGGATACCATAAAATCAGTTTCCATTTTCCTCAGAATATAAAACAATAAAACTTAAAACAAGACTCCTTGAAAATTCTTCAACATTTAATATGTCTTCTTTACTTGTATTAATCATACATTAACCTATGACAAATCATTTAAAAACTTGGGATGAGCACAAAGCTCAGTAAGGTATGAAAAAGAAGGAAAAATCACATTAGTCCATGAATACTCATGACTTATGAAAACATTTTCCAAAGACATGCTTTCCACCCATAAATACTTACTTTGTGTAACATGATATTTACAAAAGATCCACACAAACATAAATATAATCATAGAGGTATCTTGGGGCATTACTTACCTAATCTTGTAACCATCTTGGCTACCTTAAAATTTGTAACCCTCACGGCTACCTTACTTTGTGTAACCATCACAGTTACACTTGGAGTAACCATACGGCTGACCTCCAACTTACTCATTCCCAATGAATTGGAGGGAAATATAGGTCCCACCATTCATCATAAACAATTCCCAATAACCAAAAAATAATCATACAACATAAATAATAGCAAAAAAACATTGCTTTTGAATATTGTAAAACAGAATTTTAAAAGGGGATTTTAGAAGAAAAGTCCCATATAAACATCATATACATGAAGTGAGACTTAATAGAGTGGATGGAATATGTATATACTCTGTAAACACACATAATGAAACATAATATAGACAGAACCCATCACACAAACAATTTAAATAGCACATAAATAATAAAGTTGATGGTTAATCCAAAGAATGGAAATCGGGTTAAGAATTCCCATACCTTAGGCTTGTCTTACTTCAAAATTGTTTAAACCTCCTGTATAATGGTTAAAAGAGTGTTATTAGTATTTTAAAAAAACATTTTCATGTTTATAACATCATATGTGGTCATTTCATAACCTCATTTCACCCCTTAATTGTTAGTATTTTGTTCCTTGCATTATTTTGGGTGAGTTCTTTTGTGATTTTCACGATCGGTTCATGATGAATCGTTCTTGTTGATTGGAAGTGAAACTCCAGAATTGTAATGGAGTAGTATTTACATATTTCCAGTACCATAATTTATACCATTTATCACTTTTATGCTTTATATGAGAATGACTTATATGTTAAAACATTAATGATGTTCGTTTAGATCATTTTAGTGGTTCTTTGATAATAACAATATCATTTTGTATTTTAAATTAGAACCATGAGTAAAAAAGAATTCCAGAACCATATATGGGTCATAAAACATATATTATAACATGTTTCAACCATATAAATGGTTTCATGACCAGACATGAAAGAATTATTGGATATTTACAATACATTGTCCACGATGTCGGTAATTCGACACAAATGGAAAATGTTTTTTGATTCTTTAAATAAGTGGAAGAGGAGAAGAATACTGATGAGGAATTTTACATAATCTTGATAACATAATTAATATACATGATTATAAAGATTTCACGCCTCTTGGATAAGAGGTAGTGAGGAAAGAAGAAAAATGAATCATGAAATAAATGAAAATCTTGAGAAATTTCTCACGAAAATTCAGCAGCCTAACGACGTCTCTTAAAATTTCATAAAAACAAT
The DNA here is from genome assembly GCA_963277665.1 of Viscum album. NCBI lineage: Eukaryota > Viridiplantae > Streptophyta > Magnoliopsida > Santalales > Viscaceae > Viscum > Viscum album. The sequence continues at coordinate 123,914,636 of OY728142.1, read as the reverse complement.
ATTGATGAGAGGAATGGAATATATCATCATTCATACAAGATATGGACAGTAAGGGGGAATATTTAAATAAATACCCCAACACAAGACAAAGGGAATGGAAGAGAATAACAAAAAATGAAAGAAAAGAAAGAAAATAAAAGAGGTTGTTTACCTCTGGATCTCTTCTCCTTGAGATCCTCTTTAAGGGATTTGATTTTGGTCTTTTGGTGAGACCAGCAGCTCTAGGACGTGGGGAGGAAGATTAGGGAGGTAATTTGGAAGAAATTAGACAATGCTCAAGGCTTGAGAGGTGTGGGAGGAAGAGGGGAGTGAGGGTGGTATTTATAGTGGAGGAGGGGAGGTATTTTAGATTATTTTAATAATTATTATAATATTTTTATAAAGACTATGAATAATCTCAAATCAAGTGGCCCTAAATAGTGATAATATCATTTGAGTTCGAAGAAAGTGGCCTTGCATCACTTATGATGTCATAAATAGTGCATTTTTACTGATAAATTGATTGTACGGTATTTTATCGTATTTCACTATTCACCGAAAATTCAAGAGTTTCAGAAAAATACCAAAAATTTTCCCCTACCATTTTTTGAAGTGTAGAATTAAAAAGTGAAATCCATTTTTGAAAAATAATTTTCTAAATATTACTAATTTAATTTTTACAAAAGGTCACAGTTAATTCGAAAAATCACAATATTGAAGTGCAATTAGTTTTATGTGACATTGGAAAATTAATTAAGATCCCATTATCCTATTGCCTTGAGAAAATAAAATAATAATATTATTTACTATTCATGAGGTCAAATTACTATTCATAAGAGTATGTTACTATTCACAAAAAAACAAGTTTGTTCTATCAGACTCCAAATAACATACTGAACACAATTGTAGATGACATTTTCTTGAAATTCAGAATATAGAAGTAAAAAAGTTATGTTTTAAAGACTAATTAAAAATATCTATATAAAAAAAGTTCCATGCATTTCTATTTTTTTTTAACTGGGATGTTACCATAACATGGTCATCAGGTCATGGCCCACCAGGTACCACTGGTTTCCCCAGAGACACATGGTCCCCACCCATGTGACTGAATGGCTCATCTACCTAATGATAGTCCCCACATGCTAGAATATGTCATTTTCAGTGTGTTTTGTCTACACTCACACACACCCTGGGAACATGGTTGTCAATCATGGCCCTCCAGGTACCACCAATTGCCATGCAGACGCATGTTCCCCACCCTGGGACCCACCCATGTTCCTTAACGGGTCATCTGACTAATGATAGTCCCCACATGCCACCACATGTATTTTCTAGTGTATTTTGTCCCCACTCACACACACACTACGAACATGGTCATCAGGACTTGACCCACCAGGTACCACCAATTTCCCTGCAGACACATGGTCCCCACCCCTGGGGCCCACCCACATTCCTGAACAGGTCATCTGAAAGCACACACACTCTACCATAACATGGTCACCAGGTCATGGCCCACCAGGTGCCACCAGTTGCCCCGAAGACACATGATCCCCACCCATGTGCCTGAATGGGTCATCTGACTAATGACAGTCACCACATACCAGTACATGTCATTTCCTAGGTGCTTTGTCCTCACTCACACACACCCTGAGAACATGGTCACCAGGTCATGGTCTGCCAGGTACCACCAATTGCCACGCAGACACATTTTTCCCACCCTCGGGCCCACCCACATGCCTTAATGGGTCACTTGATTTAAAAAAATGAATTTTTATTTTTTCAGATAAATTTTCTAAAAGTGGTAAAAAAATAATTTTAAATTATGTATAACAATTAGGCCATATAGACAGAACACACACCGCATCTTTACATGGTTGTCAGTTCCTAGACCGCCATGTACCACCAGTTGCCCCACAGACATATGGTCTTCACCCACATGCCTAAACAGGTCATCTGACTAATGACAGTCCCCACATGCCAACACATTTCATTTACAGTGTATTGTTTCTTCACTCAAACACACACTGGGAACATGGTCGTCAGGCCCTAACCCACCAGGTACCACAAATTTCCTCGCAGACACATGGTCCCCACCCTAGGGCACACCCACGTGCCTGAACGGGTCATATCACAACACACACACCCCACCATAACATGGTCATCAGGTCCTGGCCCACCAAGTTTCACCAATTTCTCCATAGACATGTGTTCCCCACCAATGTGCCTGAATGGGTCATTTGACTAATGATAGTCCCCACATTCCAACAAATGTCATTTTCAGTGTGTTTTTTCCTCACTCACACACACCCTTGGAAGATGGTCGTCAGGTCATGGCCTGTCAGGAACTACCAATTGCCATGAAGACACATGGTCTCCACCCTAGGGCCCACCCACATGTCGTAACGGGTCATCTGAATAATTACTGTCCCCACAAGCCAGCACATGTAATTTATAGTGAATTTTTTCCTCGCTCACACACGCACTAGGAACACGGTCGTCACGTACTGACCCACCATGTACCACCAATTTCCCCACAGACACATGGTCCCCACCCTAAGGCCCACCCACATGCCTGAACGGGTCATCTAACAGCACATACACACCACCATAGCATGGTCGTTAGGTCCTATCCCACTAGGTACCACCAGTTTCCCCGCAGACACATGGTCCCCACCAATGTGCCTAAACGGGTCATCTAACTAATGATAGTTCCCACATGCCTGCACAAGTCATTTCCAGTGTGTTTTTTCCTCACTCACACAAACCCTGGGAACATGGTCATCTGGTCATAGCCTGTTAGGTACCACCAATTTCGACACAGACACATGGTCCCCACCCCAGGGCCCACCCACATGCCTTAATGGGTCATATGACTAATGACAGTCCCCACATGCCATCACATGTTATTTCCAATGTATTTTTTCCTCACTCACACCCACACTAGGAAAATGGTCGTCTGGTCCTGAACCACTAGGTACCATCAATTGACCCAAAGACATGTGGTCCCCACCCTAGGGCCCACCCATATGCATGAACGGGTAATCAGACAGCACACACACCCCACCATAAAATGGTCGTCAAGTCCTGCCCCACCTAGTACCACCAGTTGCCTCGTAGACACATGGTCCCCACCCATGTGCCTGAACGGGTCATCTGACTAATGACAGTCTCCACATGTCAGCACATGTCATTTATAGTGTGTTTTGTCTCACTCACACACACCCTGGGATCATGGTGATCAGGTCATGGCCTTCCAGGTGCCACCAATTGCCACGCAGACACATGGTCCCCACCCTAGGGCCCACCAATGTGCCATAACAGGTCATATGACTAATGACACTCCCCACATTCTAGAACATGTCATTTCTAGTGTATTGTTTTCTCACTCACACACACACACTGGGAACATGGTCATCAGGTATTGACCCACTAGGTACCACCAATTACTCCAAACACACATAGTTCCTACACTGGGGCCCACCCACATGCCTGAACGGGTCATCTGATAGCACACACACCACACCATAACATGATTTTCAAGTACTTTCTCCCCAACTACAACCAATTTCCCCACAAACATGTGGTCCCCACCCACGTGCCTAAATGAGTCATCTGACTAATGACAGTTTCCACATTCCAGAACATGTCATTTCTAGTGGGTTTTTCCTCACTCATACACACCCTGGGAACATGGTCATCAGGTCATAGCCTTCTAGGTACCCCCAATTTCCACGCAGACACATGGTCCCCACCCTGGGGACCACCCACGTTCTTTAACGAGTCATATGACTAATGACAGTCCCCACATGCGAGCACATGTAATTTCTAGTGTATTTTTCCTCACTCACACACAAACTGGGAACATGATCGTCAGGTCCAAACCCATTAGGTACCACCAATTGCTCCGAAAACACGTGGTCCCCACCCTGGGGCCCACCCACATGACTGAACGGGTCATCTGACAACACACACCCCCCACCATAACATGGTTGTCAGGTCCTGGCCCACCATGTACAACCAGTTGCCCTACCGACATGTGGTCCCCACCCATGTGCCTGAATGGGTCATCTGATTAATGGAAATCCCCACATGCCACCACATGTTTTTTCCATTGTGTTTTTTCCTCACTCACACACACCCTGGGAACATGGTCGTCAGGTCATGGCCCACCAGGTACAACTAATGGCTACGTAGACACATGGTCCCCACCCTAGGGCCCACCCATGTGCCTTAACAGTTTATCTTACTGATAAAAGTCCCCACTCACACACACCCAGGGCAACTTTCCACCCATTACCATAGAGACACATGGTCCCCACCCTAGAGGCCACCCACGTGCCTTAACAGGTCATCTGACTAATGACAGTCCCCACATTCCAGCACATGTCATTTATAGTGTATTTTTTTCTCACTCACACACACACACACTAGGAACATGGTTGTCCGGTCCTGACCCACTAAGTACCACCAATTTCCCTGAAGACACATGGTCCCCACCTTAGTGCCCACCTATAGGCCTAAACGGGTCATCTAGCAGCACACACACCCCACCATAACATGGTCATCAGGTCCTGGCCCACCAGGTACAACCAGTAGCCCCGCAGACATGTGGTCCCCATCCATGTGCCTGAACGGGTCATCTGACTAATGATAGTCACCGCATGCCATCACATATCATTTCAAGTTTGTTTTTCCTCCTCACTCACACACACCCTAGGAATATGGTCTTCGAGTCATGGCCCGCCAGGTACCACTAATTACTACGCAGACACATGGTCCCCACCCTGGGGCCCACCCATGTGCCTTAACAGTTTGAAATTCCTCACTCACACACACCCCGGGAAACATCCCAGAAGGTCACCCATCCTGATCACTACACCATGCCAAACATGCTTAACTATGGATTTCTAATCAAATAGGCTCCTGAAAAGGAAGGTGTTCCTTGTGGTCATGAGACATATCATTTAATAATTTAACCCAGTACCACACAGACACATTGTCCCCACCCCGGGGGCCACCCACATGCCTTAACGGGTCATCTGACTAATGTCAGTCCCCACATTCCAGCACATGTCATTTCCAATGTATTTTTTCCTCACTCACACACACACTAGGAACACGGTTGTCAGGTCCTAACCCACTAAGTACCACCAATTTCCCTAAAGACACATGGTCCCCACCATAGGGTCCACCCACATGCCTAAACGGGTCATCTGGCAGCACACACACCCCACCATAACATGGTCATCAGGTCCTGGCCCACCAAGTACAACCAGTTACCCCGCAGACATGTGGTCCCCATCCATGTGCCTGAATGGGTCAACTGACTAATGACAGTCCCCACATGCCAGCACATGTCATTTTCAGAGTGTTTTTTCTTCACTCACACACACCCTGGGAACATGGTCGTCCGGTCATGGCTCGCCAGGTACCACTAATTACTACACAGACACATGGTCTCCACCCTGGGGCACATCCATGTGCCTTAACGGTTCATCTGACTAATGAAATTCCTCACTCACACGCACCCTGGAAAACTTCTCAGAATGTCACACATCCTGATCACTACACCATGTCAAGCATGCTTAACTCTAGAGTTATAATCAAGTAGGCTTTTGAAAAGGAAGGTTTTCCTTGTTTTCGTGAGACATATCATTTAATCATTTAACCCTTTAAAATTTTGGGGTGTTCCATTCACCCCCACCCCAAAGATCACAATGTCCTTAACATAGTCATCAGGATACCACAAGTTTCCCCGCAGACACATGGTCCCCACCCAGGGGCCCACCCACTTTCCTGAACGAGTCACCTAACTAATGAAAGTTCTCACTCACACAAACCAAGGGAAACCTTCTAGAAGGCCACCCATCTAGATCACTACTCTTTTCCAAGCATGCTTAAATATAGAGTTCTAATCAAGTAGGCTCCGAAAAGGAAGTTCCACCTTATTGACATTAGAAATATCATTTAGTCATTTAATCCATTAACATTTTGTGATGTTCCATCCCCCCCTAGATCACAACGACCTTAACATGGTCATTGGGGTACTACCAGTTGCCCCGTAGACACATGGTCCCCACCTTGAGGCCCACCCACATGCCTGAATGGGTCATCTGCCTAATAAAAGTCCCTACATACCAACACATGTCCTTTCTAGTGTGTTTTTTCCTCACTCAAACACACCCTAGAAAACATCCCAGAGGGTCACTCATCTCGATCACTACTCAATGCCAAGCATTCTTAATTGTAGAGTTCTTATAAAGTAGGCTCCCAGAGAGGAAGGTGGACCTTGTTGACATGTGACATATCATTTATTCATTTATTCATTTATCATTTTGGGGTGTTCCATTCACACCCCCCCAGATCACAATGTCATTAACATGGCCAATATGGTACCACCAGTTTCCCCGTAGACACATGGTCCCCACCCTGGGGCCCACCCATGTGCCTGAATGGGTCATCTGACTAATAAAAGTTCCTATATTCCAAAAAATATCCTTTCTAGTGTGATTTTTCCTCACTTACACATATCCTAGAAAACTTCCCAGAAGGCCACTCATCCTGATCACTACTTCATACTAAGCATGTTTAACTTTGGAGTTCTCATCAAGTAGGCTCCTGAAAAGGAAGGTGTGCCTTTTTGGTGTGAGACAAATCATTTAGTCATTTAACCCTTTAACATTTTTAGGTGTTCCATTCACCCCCCAAATAACAACATTGTTAACATGGTCATTGTGGTACTACTCCATGTAAATCATGCTTAACTGTGGAGTTTTAATCAAATAGGCTTCCGAAAAGAAAGGTACACCTTGTTTACATGAGACATAACATTTAGTCATTTATCCATTTAATATTTTGGGGTGTTCCATTCCCCATCCCCCAGATCACAATGTCCTTAACATGGCCATCAGGGTACCACCAGTTGCCTTGTAGACACATGATCCCCACCATAGGACCCACCGGCGTGCCTGAACGTGTCATCTGACTAATGAATGTCCCCACATGCCAACACATGTCCTTTCTAGTGTGACTTTTCCTCACTCATAAACACCCTATAAAACTACCCAAAAGGTCACCCATACTGATCACTACCCCAGGCCAAGAATTCTTAACTTTAGAGTTATAATCAATTTGGATCCTACAAAGGAAGGGGAACATTGGTTATATGAGTCATAGCATTTTGTCATTTAACCCTTTATCATTTTGGGGTGTTACATTCATCTCCCCCCCACCATGGGACCCACCCACATGCCTGAATGGGTCATCTGACTAATGAAAGTCCCCACAGACCAACACATGTCCTTTTTAGTGTGCTTTGTCCTCACTCATACACACCATGGAAAAATTCCCATAAGGTCACCCATCCTGATCACTACTCTATTCCATGTATTCTTAACTATAAGTTTCTAATAAGGTAAGCTCCTAAAAATTAAGGTGCACATTGTTGACATGAGTCATATAATTTATTCATTTAATCCTTTATCATTTTGGGGTGTTAAATTCGCCCCCCCCCCCCCTTAGAGAACAACATCCTCATTGTGGGCCATACATCTCAACATAGGTAGTGCACTGCACCTAATGCTCGGTTCCTCCTTTGATACCAAGTATAAAAACTCATCCCCATTGATAGCACAAACACCCCCACCTTAATGAAAGTCCCCATAAGAAAAAACATGTCCTTTCTAGTGTTATTTGTACTCACTCCTACACACTCCAGAAAACTTCTCAAAAGGTTACCCATCTTGATAACTACTCGATGCCAATCATGATTAACTGTGGAGTTATAATCAGGTAGGATTTTGAAATGGAAGCTGCATGTTGTTGACATGAGGCATATCATTTAGTCATTTAACCCTTTATCATTCTAGGATCTTACATTCACCCCCCCCCCCTAGAGAAAAACATCCTCATTGGTGTTTATACATCTCAACATAGGTGGTGCACCACACTTAAAGGTCGGTTCCTCCTTTGATACCTACTATAAAATATAGACCCCACTGATATCACAGACACCCTGCCTTAACATGGTTGTTGGGTCCTGGCCTGTCAGGTATCACCAGTTGCCCCGTAGACATGTGGTCCCAAACCTGGGGCCCACCCATGTTCTTGAAAGGGTCATCTGACTAATAACAGCCCCCACAGGCCAACACATGTCCTTTCTAGTGTGTTTTGTCCTCACTCACACACATTCTAGAAAATTTCCCAAAAGGTCACCCATCCTGATCGCTAGACTAGCCCAAGCACGCTTAACTATAAAGTTCTAATTAGGTAGTCTCATGAAAAATGAAGGTTAAACTTGTTGACTTGAGTCATATCATTTAGTTATATAACCCTTTATGATTATGGGGTGTTACACCCCCCCCCCCCCGGAGCACAACGTCTTTGTTGTGGGCCATACATCTCAACCAAGGTAGTTCACTTCACTTAAGGTTGGGTTACTCCTTTGATACAAAATATAAGAAATGAGCCCCACTGAAATCACACACACCCTGCCCAAGCATGGTTTTCAGGTGCTAGCCTTCCAGGTACCACCAGTTGACCCGCAAGCATGTGGTACCTACCTTGGGGCCCATCCATGTGCTTGAACGGGTCATCTGACTAATGGAAATCCACACAAGACAACACATGTCCTTTCTAGTGTTATTTTCAACCCAGTTAGTGCACTCCAATTAAGGTTGGGTTCCTCTTTTGATATCAAATATAACAATTGGGCCCCGCTAATAGCACACACACCCCACCTTAACATGGTCATCGGGTCCTCACCTGCCAAGTCCACCAGTTGCCCTGTAGACATGTGGTCCCCACCTTGTGGCACACCTATGTGCTTGAATGGGTCATTAGACTAATGACCATCCCAATAGGGAAAAAATTTCCTTTCTAGTGTGTTTTCAACCTATGTAGTGCACTGCACATTCACTCACATGAACCCTTATAAATTTCTCAAAAGGTCACCCATCTTGATCACTACTCCAGGCCAAGCACGCTTAACTATAGAGTTTTAATCAGGAAGGATTCTGAAAAGGAATGTGCACCTTGTTGACATGAGTCATATCATTTAGTCATTTAACCCTTTTTCATTATGGGGTGCTACATTCACCCCCCCCCCCCCCCTCAGAGCACAACGTCCTTGTTGTAGGACCTGTATCCTAAACCAGGTAGTGCACTTCACTTATGGCTGAGTTCCTCCTTTGATTCCAAATATAACAACTGGGCCCCATTGACAGCACAAACACCGCTCTTTAACAAGGTCATCAGGTGTAGGCCCGCCAGGTACCACCAGTTTCCACACAGACACATGCCCCCCCCTTGGGGCCCACCCATGTTCTTTAATGACTCATCTCACTAATGACAGTCCCCAGAGGCAAACTCATGTCCTTTAGAGTGTTCTTTATAACCTACACAGTGCCCTCAACTTAAGGTCTGGTTCCTCCTTTGATACCAAATATAACAACTGGGCCCCACTGACATCACACACACCCCACCTTAACATGGTCAATGGGTCCTCACTCACCATGTACCACCAGTTTCCCCAAAGACACATGGTCTCCTCCTTGGGTCCCACCCATGTGCTTGAACGGGTCATCAAACTAATTATCATCCCCACAGGCCAACACATGTCTTTTTGAGTGTTTTTTTCAAACTAGTTAGAGCACTGCACTTAAGGTTGGGTTCCTCCTTTGATACCAAATATAACAACTGGGCCCTGCTGACAGCACACACCATACCTTAACATGGTCGTTAGGTCCTGGCTTGCCGGGTACCACCAGTTTCCCCATAGACATGTGGTCCCCACTGTGGGTCCCACCCATGTTCTTGAATGGGTAATTAGACTAATGACTATCCCCACATTCTAACACATGTCCTCTCTAGTGTGCGTTTTCCTCACTCACACACACCCTAGAAAAAATTCCTCAAGGTGACCCATATTGATCAATACTCCTAGCCAAGCACGCTTAATTGTGGAGTTCTAATCAGGTAGGCTCTGGAAAAAGAAGGCATGCCTTGTTGACATTAGTCATATCATTTAGTCATTTAACCCTTTATCATTCTAGGGTGTTACATTCACCCTCCCCCATAAGAGCACAACATTCTCATTGTGGGCCCTACATCTCAACCTAGATAGTGCACCACACTTAAGGCTTAGTTCCTCTTTTAATGCAAAAAATAACAATTGGGCCTCACTGACAACAGAAACACCCTGCATTAACATGGTCATTGAGTCCTAGCCCACTAGGTACCACCTGGTTTCCCCATAGACACGTGGTCCCCACCCTGGGGCCCACCCATATGCTTGAACGGGCCATCTGACTAATTAAAATACTCACATGCCAACACATGTCCTTTCCAATGTACTTTTTCCTCACTTACACACACCTTGGGAAGCTTCCTAAAAGGTCACCCATACTGATCACTACTCCATGACAAACAAACTTAACTATGGAGTTCTAATTTGGTAGGCTCCCGAAAAAGAAGGTGCACCTTGTTGACATGAGTCATATCATTTAGTCATTTAACCCATTATCATCTTGGGGTGTTACATTCACCCCCCCCCCCCACCTAGAGCTCAAAATCCTCATTGTGGGCCCTACATCTCAACCCAGGTATTGCACCACACTTAAGGCTGGGTTCCACCTTTGATACCAAATATATCAACTGGAACCTGCTTATAGCACAGACACCACACCTTAACATGGTCATCGGGTCCTGGTTTTCCAGGTAAAATTAATTTCCCCACAGACACGTGGTCCCCACCCTAGGGCCCACACATGTGCCTAAACAGGTCATCTGTCTAATGATAGTCCCCACAGACCAACACATGTCTTTTCCAATGTTTTGTTTCCTCACACACACACACCCTGGGAAAATTTCAAAAAGGTCACCAATCTTGTTCACTGATCCAGTCCCATCACGCTTAACTGTGGAGTTATAACTAAGTAGGCTCCCAAAACAAAAGGTGAACCTTGTTGACATGAGTCAGATCATTTATTCATTTAACTCTTTATCATTCTAGGGTGTTAAATTATGCGTTCAAAGCATGTGTAAACCTTATTTTATAAAAAAACAAATCTTTTCAAACAGCATTTATTTTAATTTTAAATTATTATTATTTTATTTCTAATCAATATATAACCATAGTTTTCATAATATAATTAGTACTATTAATAAACACCAATTTAATGACTCGGTATACTATATTACAGTTCACATTAACTCATGGTTGTGTGTTATGAATACTATCGAACAAATTAAATTTAAAGAAATATATTTCATGGGTCTTTTAAGAATGTTGTAGTGTGTCACATACACTATCGAATATGAATTTATTATTTTATAATTTTGAAGTGTTCCATTTTGAATACACTATTGTGTGTGACTCTACTGCCCCTTATATTGATAGCAGTGAATTCTATTTATAAGGAAGGAGTGGAGTCCAGTAACCCATCAAGGCCCTTATAGATATATGGAGTGGTCATAACAACAACAACCTTCCTACAAACACATGCTGGGTAATATAATCTCATTGTATTATGATATATCATACCGAATTACTCACACTTGTGTCATTATATTTTCTTGATTTAATATTTTTTTACCTTACTAGATGGATTTACCTTCTTCTACCATGGCCATGAATTTAGTGAAGGTACTACAATCCTGATTCAATTGGGCTCGAGATATCTCTTCGTATCAAAATGGATGAATTTCATCTTGATCATGGAACCAATGTTCTACCACCAATGATACACCTAAAACAAGATTTCTCAACATGACTTCAATTTCATGGTTTTTTCCTTACATTAATGTCCACAATAAAATGGTACACATTAAAAATGATCTCAAGACAAGAGGCCAATATAAATGTTCATTGATAGGAACAAATAATGAAACCTAAAGCATGTGGTTTTCCTATTGGTGGGTCACTCCTCATAATCTTATCTACTCAATATCACCAAGTGTGAGATTTATGAGAATAAGTCTCAATGATTATGATCCCCCAACAGACAACATCGGTGTATAGTCAAAATGATGTATCCAGACCATAGAAAATATTTGTAATAACAATTTCATAGTATCTCTAGGTACTCATTATATCCTGGGAACTGTTAGAACATTTTGATATTATAAGTAATCTAATGAAATTATCATATAAATTTTGGATGCAGAAATATATACACTATTATGGTAAGAATGCATCATTTATATCTCGTTGTATATATGATATGGTAATCAAAAAGTAGTTTTCTATATGGGTCTTGGGAACCCACTGTTACAACAAGGTTAACTTAAATGTTTTGGAGTCCTTCATGGGTTTATAAGTTTAAGGATGATCTTAAGTTGAAATGAATAAAAAAAACCTTTAAATGTTTTAATTTATGGTAATTTTTTACTATATTGATGTTTAAATACCCTTTAGTGTTCATCTATAATTTGATTATATGTTATGTTTGGACTAATGGATAGTGGAATATAGATAATCATGATGGTTTAAAAGTGATTAATTGAAAATGTGACATTTTTAGATATATTTATAGTTAAGAAATGGATTACCTTCCAGGTTAGTATCCAAATTTGATTCATTATATTTTTGTGAAGTTCACTAAGTTGCAATATTATATAGTAATTAATGATGGTGAGTAATGATATTTGGGAGATGTTTCATGGGGTTCAGTTATATGTAACCTTTATGTTTTACATGTGATTTAACTTGTAAAATTAATTGTGCTGAATGGAATTAAATTTTTGATGATATAAGATAAAAGGTATGAGATCACATGTGAGATTAAATCATTATTTAATATTGAATTTATTAAATTTATTTTGTATATAGGGTTGATTTTTGAAATGAATTAATTGGACCCTTTTTTGTTATTAATGAAAATTTTTGAGTTTAATATATTATTTCAAGGTTTACTCATTTTGGGAATTATCTAAACTTGTGATAACTATTTTTTTGGTTAATTCCTAAATAAAGTAGAAATATATTTATATACTTTTTATATCCTTTATAAGTTGATTTTATTTCTTCAGGAATAAAAAACTTCAACTTGAATACTCATCATTTGGATAAAGAGATTATATTGTGGGGAAAATAATTAATGAATAAAATTATACACATCATGTAAGTATATTTCCTTATGTTATTTATCTATATAGTAATTTAATTCCTCAAATATTGATATCTTAAGAAAAAAATGTTTTCATATATCTTACAATTTTGATGAATTGATAGAATTTTAACCTCACCCTGGTTCATGGTGTTTTGGTTTTTAAATTTATCTTAACAATATTCTATATCACTCTCTATTAGTCCTTGGGAATTATTATTCCCTTATATATACATATTTTATAGTCTCATTGATGTTCTCTTATTTGGAAACCTAGTTTTTTGTTACTTTTGTACTTCCATTTCCCTATTTTTAATAAAAACTTTTATTAAACTTTTTTAAAAATGTGGGTTTTCAACAAAGTAATTTTAAAATATAAAACCTTTGATTACAAATCATAAGTCCAAATTGTGAGGATAAGATTTATTAAATCTGGGATAATGTAAAAACTTGTGATTTTATTAAATATATCTCCTAATATAATTTTATTTCTCATATATCTTGTGTTATAGGCATCACCGAGTTTAAACGAATCATGATACACTATTAAAATATTATTATTTAATGTAACAATTATAACATAGCTATTAAAATGGTAGTTATGAAGATGATTGGTTAATTTATGAAATTCATATAAATTTTATATTTAATATAATTATATTAATAAATTCTTAGAAAATAATCACTCAATTTTTAGTAAATTTATTTTGTGCTCCAGAAATACATCTTCCACAAAAATGATTTTATTTATTTTTGTGAAACAATATTCTTATTAATTTATGGAAATTTTATAAAATAAATTTAATAAAAATAATATCATGATTCAAATTAATATAGAAAAATTATCTTATGGAGAATTTTTGGGTTTTTTCAGAAAATATTTATTTTTTAGTGAATTGTAAAAATTAAAATTTTTATAAAATTTGATATATTTTATCGCCAAGACATAGAAAAATTTAAACAATTATGATATTTATGGAATGAATCAAATAAGAAAACTACGAAAAATATAATAAAAAATATATTCAATAAAATTTAAATTATAATTTACTTCATGCAAAATATGAATATCATTTTCTGTGTCGACACAGACTCTGCACACCACTGGAAAAGTAAAATTTAGTACCCTAAAGATAATCTTTGAGATGTAATGAGTATTTTATAGACATGGTTTTTAAATATAACGTTTTATATATTATTTTTATGGTTATACATTAATTTTGTAGTTATATAACCAGTGGTTTATCCAAATTCTTTTGAAATTCTTGTGTAAGACCAAAAAAGTCAAAATAACATATTATGTAAGTTTTCATGGAATGGATAAGAGTTAAAATAAATATTTAAGGAATATAAATGTTTATTTGGTGAATAATAAATTTATTTTAATTATGTTAATTTATTTATAATTTTTTGGTATTAAATAAATACCTTAAATTCCTATACAACATGAACATGTTAATTATTAAATCAAGGGGAAAATGAAATAAATGATATTAAAAATATTAAAAGTTTTATATTTTGAGGTAATTAATGTGACCCAAAAATTTTATATATGAATATGATATTCTATATATATTAAAAAAATTTATTTTTTTGGTTGTCTTGATGTTATTGCTGTAAAAGTAAGGAATAGTTAAAAATGACATTAATGATATTTTAAAATAAATAATATTTTATTAAAACATAAAAAATTCATAAAAAATATTTTATTTATACAAGTGACTATGATATAGTTTTTAATATCAATAATGGTCCATTTCTAGGTTATGTTTCCATTTATAGTAACTATTTTGACCTTCAATGTGTGAAATCCTTGTTGTTATAGTAAGTTTAAAAAAGGTTAACAAAGAGTTAAAACCAAATGATAAGGGTAGAAACATAGTCAAAAACTTGTCTAATTATTATTTTGCGAATATAATTTGATATTTATCATCATAGGATATAAAATTAGTTATTTAAAGTAAATTTTCCAATGAAAATAACTTATATATTATTTAAATCAAATAAAGTTACAAAATACCACTCTCTTTGTTTTAAATATATCTTATGTGTTCACATAAAGACAAAAAATAAGTGTGAATGAATATTAATATTTATTTTTTGAAAAATGAAATTTTTGTTATGATTTAAATTTATTTATAATTTTTAGTAATTATTTAATAACCACAAATTCTTATACAACACTTATGCAGTATTTTATCCATTAATAAAAATAAAAATAATAGATTTTAACAACACTAAGATAAATATATTTTGAATTATTTAATGTGTGAAATGAATTTTATAGGTTAATATAAGATATTATTGTTTCATTAAAAGATTATATTTGAATTTAAACTTTATATATATGTATTTTAAATAAAATTAATTGAATAGTGTCTAAATTGAAAATAATGATATTTTATGAGAATAATATTTAATTAAATTACATAAAAATCATAAACAAATTTTAAAATATTAACAGGGGGAAAGATATGGTCGAAAAATGTCATAAATTTTACATTTATAGGACACTTGGAAAATTTTTTATTGAGAATGAATTTATTATAATTTAATCTTTTAGGAAATTCCAAAAGTTCCCTCACCTCAATTAGAAAAGGGAACCTCATATCTCACTTATTTACACCAATTTGTGCCCAATAGATTGACCAAAATCTACTAGTTTCTATTTAAAACTTCCCTATCCACATTATATAAGTTCTAGTACTCCCAAAAGACCAACCCTAGAGCCCTTTATATGATATCTAAAGGAGTCGTTTCTAAGAAGAGGTAATCACTTAAATCATTCTCTTTATTTTCAAATCTTCTTTACCTCCTATAAATATCTGGTATTTATAATAAAATAATAAATTTAGTGTCTTAAATATGATTAAATTTTATTATGATTATGAAACATCATTATGAACTCCCTTTTCCACAAAATGATAAGTGAAAGTATTGCATGTGCGTTCGTATGACTTACCGTCTCTAAGTAGCGATACAACTAATTTATCATAATTGTGTTTTATGGATTGGTATTGTTATAGTTTTAGTGTTTATATATAATAATTATATAATAATTAATATTATTTAAATATAATATATCATCTACTGTCTTACCTTCAAAACCACTAGAAAATGATAATGTTGTTCGTGTGTGCGTGTAGACTACCGACCCCATGAAGCGATGTGATTCTTTTTTCATTTCCGTTTTACTAGGATGGTAATAAAGATAGATTTAATTAATAAATATTATATATATTAATATAATGACTCTGAAAAGTTTAATTACTATTTATCTTTCTTTCGTTTCATCTATCAAAAAATGAAATCATCGTTCATGTGTACATACGACCTACCGTCTCCATGAATGATGTAATTCATTTTTCTATATCTAACATCATGGATGACTATAAATATTTATATAATTAATATATGTGATATTTATATCATGAGTAATATTCTACAGGTTATGTAACCAATATTATTGTACGAGGACCAAAACTACTGAACTGAAATACTAATGATTAATGAACCATTAAACACCTAAAAATAATGATTTATTGATAAAAGGGGTGTTGAAATGTTATAATTGGATAATATATGATATTATATGTATGAAAATTAATCTGGTATAGAATTGTAATAAATTAAAAATTTATTATACAAGATGTTAGAGTTTTTTCTAAGAAACTAGAACTCAATCTAAGGGATGTGTAGTCTCTCTTTTATTTATGGGAGACACATTCCATATTCACCACTTGTTTATTTTGGGTGGTGTATATACCTTCCATGAATGTATTTTATGATTAATATTATGAAATTTATGGGTATCTATAAATCCACATTTTTCATGGTTATTATGATCCAAATGTAACTAAATTGGTAAGGTTTTTATTTCACAATCTCATTTATATTCGGGATTGTTTATGTTTAAGTACCCACATGGGAATATTTTTATTCCATATCCATTTTTTCTAAAAAAAATAAAGAATCTTTCACCATTATACTATAAGTTTTTATAGTCATTTTTAAACATGTTTTATTTTTTTACTCAATAGTTTAAAAGCAATATTCTTATCATTTTCAAAACAAGGTACTTTGTGAATTTTTTGAAAAAAATATGCATGGAATATTATTTTAACTTATACATAATGAAAATATTTTCCTACCATCTTGAATAATTTTTTATTTAAATATTACTTTACCTGCTTAAATTTTTTTAGGGAACATGTTTTCCTTTATAACTGTATATTTTTTAAAAAGAAGTGATTTCAAAATAGAAAGGTTATTTTTCCAACAAAAAATCCCAAGTGATATATCAAAATCATTTTAATATAAGATGACATAATTTTTGTTTACTTAAGATTTATTAGGGATATTATCCAAAGATAACATCCTTATTATTTCTTAGTATAGTTTATGTGTGTGATGAAAAACAAAATGTTTATGAAACCTATTCCTTTTTTGTGAGTTATGTTATGATGAAATGTTTATGAAACCCATTTATTTTTTTTGTGTGTTTGAATATGATGAATGATTTATGATCATGTGGAACACATATGTGTGATTTTAATTATGTTGTGGGTGGGTCTTATATCTTCTTCCAATGCATTGGTTAAATTCTTATATCTACGAAGATAGATGTTATAAAAAAGTCAATGTGCTTGATATGTTATGGGAAATAAGTCAATGTTCTTGATCCGTTAAGGGAAAAAGTGGAAGTGCTTGATCTGTTATGGGAAACAAGTTAAATTGATTGATCTATTATGAGAAATAAGTTGATGTGTTTGATTGACTATGGTAAGTAGTTATTGATACTCAATCTTATGGTCCTAGTAGTTAACCATGACCCTATGAAATTGTTTTAAAAAATTTGTTCGTTATACACTTTTATGACATGATATTATGGTTCATGATTGATTTATGATGATTTTTCACTCTTAAGATCTATGTATTTTGAAATGATAATATTTTATTCGATTACTCATGTTTATAATTTATGAAAAATTATGTATAAACATTATAATTTATGTTCGTGATCTCATACTCTTATACTTTTTAATGGTTTCATATGATCATGGATTGATATCTTTATTGATTACCCTTTCTAAGAATATAATCTCACTCTTTTTTGTGTTTCCATTTCCCCAGGTTATAAATAAATTTATTAAGTAAGATGTGTCTAAGAATGGTGCTAGTCATGAAGAACTAAGTGGGAGATGATGTAGTTCATTTATGAACTAGATTTTTTTGTGTCCATGTATCCAAAGATACATGACCTATATAATTTGGGTATATATTAAAATATTATGAAAAGAATATTCATATATTTAGATGTAATATCTATGTATGAAAATCTTGGGCTACTAGAGTTATATAATACTTATAACCTAATTATTTAAAACTCTAAAACTAAAAAGGTCCTCATCAATGAAAGAAAATTTATTCTTATTGAGAAATTAAATTATATGTTTAATAAGGATCGAGTCCTTATAATTGTTATCAGAGTAGGTTTTATATAATTGTATAGGTTGAGATAATATAATTAAGTACTCATAGATATTATAATTTATATTTATCCTGATATATATTTTTATTATTACCATGTTACTTTATCTAATCTATGTTATTTTAGAATGGTTTTCTGGAAAGGAATCAAGGAATCTTAAGTATGAAGGCACCAAGAGAAAAATATTTTTCTAAATTAGTAACATAGAGTAGTTTTAATTAGAAATAAGTAGTTTTTTATTGTGGTGGATCAGTTTAAATAGACTATTAATTGTGGTGGAATCCATGTTAGAGAGAAACAACATTCTTCACAAATGAACATGTATATAGTAAATCATTTCATGAAACAACACCCTCCTACATTCAGTAGATCTTCTGACATAGTGGAATATGAGGGATGTATTAAATATTTGAAAAATATATTCAAATTCAGGGGTTGTTTGAAGCAAAAAAAATTAATTCTTACTATTTATCATTTTGAATGTGAAGTCAGTCAGTGGTTGTAAATGGTAAAGAATAACAAAGAAAAAGAAGACATTTATTCCTTGGAATGGGACGAATTTATGAATATTTTCCATGAAACTATTTTATTAATGGTTTCTTATATATGATTGAAAATAAATTATTATAATTGATATTTAAAGAGGGATATTAAGTGGTTATTTATAAAGAAAACTTCACTTGATTTTCCCAGTACACACCAAATTGTATCCCAGATCTTGATAGTAAAATTAATTGGTTTTACTCAGGATTAAAGGAAAGATAATAAATGGTACTACATTTTTATGAATTTAAATGGGGTGAGAAACTTGGTTGATATGCTAAAAAGTTAGAAATGGAGTTTCTTGAAGATCATGTGTTTTGTGAAAATAAGTGGAAACAAAGTTCCAGGTGGCAGGCAATGGAGAATCATCCTCGAGTAAATCCAAAGATAAGAAAATTAGGTTTCCATATTATGATAAGTGTGAAAAAGGTATCCTATAAATTTAATATAAGATCTAAGAAGATTTTATAAAATTGTGAGTTAGGACATGCAGCCAGTGAATACATATTAAATGATCATAGTAATGATAAGACAAATAATAAAAAAACTAGCAATTAGATGTTTTAATTGTAATATGATGGGTCTGTATGTGAGTAATTATTTGAAGATAAGAATAAAGGATGGAATTCATCAAGATCAAAAGCATAAAGGTTTCTCTAAAAAATTTGTAACCACATTGGAAGATGTTAGACCATATAGTGATTTACTGTCTAGAACATTACTTTTTTATTCATATTATGTTAATGCCACGTCTGATTAAATTTCAACACATTCTTTCAATTTAGAGAAATTTTTTGGTAAATTGAAGATTACTCCTTAAAAAATAAATCCAGAACTTTTAGTAAAAACAATTAGGTTTTTTATTAATATAAAAATAATTATAATAATATTCATGTTATTGTATGTGGAAAGGCCTTAACTACAAACCATATTGTCTTTCCCCTTATAGATTTTTATGTTATTATGGATATGGATTGGATTTCTATTTATCATGATTAGATATATTATAGAGTTAAAGAATTGTTTTTTCTAAAATGAGCTCTAGTTTGTATAAAACAATTAATTCATACCATTTATAGCATATCAAGAATCAGATAAATTTATTAAATAAGAAAATGAAGGTTATATTTCGCATATTATTGAGAAGAAGAAAATTATTCAAATTTGTGATGTTCTTATAGTAAATGAATATTTGGGTTTATTTATTGATTAATTATCTAGTATTATACCTGATTATAAATTATAAATTACTATTAAATTAGTTCTTAATACTAATACAATTTGAAAACAACCTTATCAAATGGATCATGTAAAAAATTTTGTAATTGAAAAACAATTAGTAGTGTTGATTGATAAAGGCTTCATTCATCCTAGCACTTCACCATGGGGTTCTCTTGTTTTGTTTGTTGAAAATAAAAATGGTTTCATGAGGTCTTTCATTGATTATATAGAATTTAAGAACATCAATATTAAGAATAATTGTATGTTCCCATTTATAGATTACTTGTTTGATCAACTATAGGAAGCTCAGAATTTTTTGAAGCATTATGGTTGGTATAGGTATCATCAGTTGATTTTAAATAAGGATGAAATTCCAAAGGTAGAATTTTTGACTAGGTATGGGCATTATGCTTTTTTGGTTATAGCCTATTGGTTGAAAAATTCTCTATTTATTTTTATGGAACTTATGAAAATATTTTTTCATGAGTTAATGAATAAATATATGGTTATGGTAATTGATGAGACCCTAATATATTCTAAAAGTTATCAAGATAAATAAAAAATTTTAGGATTTTTCGAAAAACATAAAATATAATAATTTATTTGGAAAATTTAATAAATTTTTATTTTGGTTACAACATATTTCTTCCTTAGATATATTGTAAATTTTTAGACCCAAAAGGGGATTAGATACCCTTGGAGGTGGGGTGAATCATGGTATGGATATTCTTTTTAAAATTCTTCTTTCCCCCTATTTCTTGACCTCTTTATTATAAGGGTCACTTTATTTTCTCTTAAGTGTTTTTTCTGAACTTATTCTTTCCTTATTTATCTGATGATGATCCATTAAAAGTAATATAGGAAACCAATCACACAGACACATAGATTTCTTACTTGGTTCACCCTCGTTGGGCTATGTCCAAGGAGCATACAATGGAAATGTGTTGATATACCAAATACACTAAGGCTCGCTACCAAAAACAATTTGGCTAGATCAATTCTATGACCAAGCTCACTACCTTTATAAAGTTTATGCTTAGCTCACTACTTTCCAAATGGTAACCCCCCAACTCTCTTTTGAATGCTCACTACTGGTGGAAAGGATCACCTTCTTCCTATTGCTTTTCTTACTACTCTAGAAAGGATCTGCACACAGTTTATGGACATTTACGACCCTTAATTATCACTAATTAATATATCCTCAACTGAAGATAGATGCTCTGTTTAATTTTAACTTTCATCCACCTAATGAATACCACTTTACCATAGATTTACTGGGAAACTTATATCTTTTATGAAACATTTGGGTGTCTTGAACACAACTTTATAGACTTGTGCAAAAAAAATATGATTTTAAAACAAATCTATTTATGTGAAACACCATTTACACACAACTCCCTTGACACACAACTCATTTAACATGCAAAACTTATGTGATTCAGAGCCTTGAATTTCTCTACGGGACGAGCTTCTAAAATGAGAGGAGTAGTCATCTATTTATAGTCTCGGTCGACTCTACATGTAAGATGATAATGCATCTTAATCTGTGCATATAATATTTCCTTCGAGTGCATAAAACCATTTTTGACATCACATTGAATGTTTCAGACTCTTTCCAGCAAATTCATCTTTTGTGCGAATTAATATCATTCACGTGCTTCATGACTTTTCCATATTTTGATGTGGTGGTCATTGAACCTATATTGCATTCAACATTCCAAACCACCTTCAGTATTGTGCGCAAATTCCTTTTCCAAAAATACAATTATCTATTCTCTATATTTTGGACCTGAAAATTTGGAAAACACTAGGAAATGACACCACCTTGTATATAAACTCTTTGTACCTCTTAGATTATCCATTAATTTTTATTGGTACTTTTTCAACATACCTTGTCAACAATTTCTCAAAAACTTCAAAAATATCCATGGAAACCTACTTTTTCAACAAACATAGTCAACCCAAAGATACCATAATATTACCTTGAAGAATTTTTTCCCAACATAAATAAAACGGAATATCTATTGATCCAGCAAAAAAAAGTGGTTGAAAAGTGTCCAATACCTACAACTATCATAGAGATTCATATTTTCAATGGATTATTGGGTTACTAATAATAGTTTTTTGAAAAAAATTCCTGGTTATCTTACCCTCTAACTATGTAGACTAAAAAAGAAACAAAATTCATCTAGACAAAACAATGTGATGAATGTTTCTCTAAATAGAAAATAAGATTAGTGAATGCTCCTATTTTGGCCCTTCCATCTATAAATTGTTAATTTTTTATCTAAATTGACTTTAATTTGAAGTAATGTGGTTGTGTTGTAATGAAATTTTTTTGGTTAATTTCATATATTTCACTATAATTGAACCCTCATGAGATAAATTATCCTACACATGAACTTGAAATTGTTTCTGTAGTGTCTGCTTTGAAATTTTAGAGACATCATTTATATGGAGTAAATTTTGAAAAATATAATGATCATAAATTTTTGAAGTATATATTCCCTAAAAAAATTAAACATGAGATAGAGAACATGGTTAGAACTATTTAATTATTATAACTGCACAATTCATTACCATCCAGGAAAAGAATACATTATGGTTGATACTTTATGTTGGAAAGATTATGCATCATTGATTATGCTATGAATATAACATGACACTCCGGTTAATGATATAATTAATGATGGCCTATAAATTATACATGTAGTAACTTCAACTATTTTCTTTCAGTTTATAATGAATTAATCATTATGGGACATAATTATGAAAGCATATAAGGAAGTTCGTGATTTATCCAAAAATGTAAAATTGGTTCAGAAATGTAATTTTCCAAAATTTAGAATTGATAAAGAAGGTGTTTTTATATAATGAATAAATTATATGTGCCTTGTGATTCTCAATTGAAATATAATTATTGAGAGAATCTTATAACACTCTATTTTCTATTCATCTTAGTAGCACTAAGATATATAGAAATCATTGAGAATATTTATGGTGGGATGGAATGAAAAGAGATATTATTGATTTACCATGAATTTTTTTACTTATTAATAGTTTAAAGAAGAATGATAATTACTATATGGTATGACTCAACCATTACCAGTTACGAAATGTAAATGAAGGAATATATCCATGGATTTAATGGTTGGATTACCAAATATATATTGAGGTAACAATATGATATGGGTTATTATTGATTTTTTGACTAAATATACATATTTTACTCCTATTTTAGATAATATGAATTTAATTCTTCTTTATAAACCTTATTTTAAATAGATAAATATATGTCATGAAGTCCCTCTTTCTATTTTATGTAATCACAAACCCAAATTCACATCTGATTTTTTTAAAAGAATTCAAAATTCATTGGGTACTAAATTAAATTTAATTATAGATTTTCATATTCAATATGATGAACATTAAAATAGAATGATCAAGGAATTGAAGGATATTATTTGATCTTTTTCATTAGACTCTAGAGAAATTTAGGGTCAACATATTTCACTATTTTAATTTTTCATAATAACATTTTTCTTTCTTGTATATAGATGGAACATTTTAACGAATTATATAGAAAGTAATATCGAAATCCAACTTATTAAGAAGATTTATTGAAATATGGTTCTGGTAAATAGAATTGACATAAGAGATGTTTGAGAAAGTGAAGGTGATTGAGCAGTATACGATTACATCTTAGAGTAAAAATGAAAAGTTATATGGATAACTATATAAAATATCTTTTATTTGAGGCAGATGACCATGTTTTTCTTAAATTATCTCCATTGTAAAGTGTTATTTTTTTTGGTAAGAAGGGAAAGTTAATACCATGTTTCATTAGATTATATGAAATTCTAGATAATAATGGCTTAGTTTCTTATAAGGTGTCTTTACCTCCAAGTTGACCTCAGTTACATGATGTGTTTCTTGTTTCATTGTTAATGAAGTATGTATCAGATGCATCTCATTTTTTTATTCTTCAATTAGTTCAACTTAAAGAGAACATTTATTATAATAAATAGTCTATTAAAATTATTAACTATAGAGATAATGATTTATGGAATAAGGTGATTCACCTAGATAATATTTTTTGGAAAACCTATACGATTGAATATGCAGCATGGGAATCTGATATTTCTGTGAAGGAAAAAATATCTCTACTTTTTTAAGAAGTGCATAAAAATTATGAGGATGAAATTTATAAAAGGGGAAAGAAAGTGAAAACATAATAAATATTAATAATAGATCAATTTAACTCCTTGTTAATATTTTTTAATTACATTTTATAAATAAATATTCATTATAATAATAATATTTAATTTCTCAATAAAAAATAAAATAGTTTTATTCTAACTAAATTGAGTTTCATGCATTATATGGTTTTATTTAAAAGTTAAATTTATAAAATATAGAATTTAAATTAAAAAAATATATGTATATTATTTTTGATACCATCGATTCAAAATTAGCTTAAAGTTCATTTTTTGAGAATTTTATAAAAAAGTTGATTTTTGTGTGAGTAGTAGAAAATATCAATTTTTATGTATACTATCTTTTCTTTTTTAAGTAATTAAAAACTATCATTTTTTTGGATTGGTTTTAAAAATATATTATTTCCTTCTAATTATTAATAATTCAATTAATTTCAATGGAATCAACATTATACATGGATTTTTTATAAAAACATTCTTATACTTAAAAAGGCATTATCCAAGAAAAAAGTCTTTTTCACGTTGGATGTTCCAATTTTAAAATTTATTTTCAACACCTTTAGATATTTAATCATAAAAATGGATATCATATTTTTAGTCAATATTTTAGAATTTTTAAAATAGTTTAGCATCATTATTTTCATATTTAATAGTAACTTTAGTAAAAAATGAATTTATCATAGTCACAGTTATCATGGGTTAGGAGGGTTAAAATGACCTAAAAACATTTCTAAATCTTATTTGTTAATAATATTTAGACCATATATTATCTATTATTATAAAATTAGTAACTTTTTATCCATTTAGATTGAGTAAGGTATTAATAAATTTTAATATTTTGAAAAAAAATCTAAGTGTGTCATTTCCCTAACTTATAAAAGGACACCACCACTCCCCTATTTTTCACACTACAAGTGCCTATTATCTCAACCGATACCATCCTAAATACATAAATAATACATCACCACACCCTATTGTTTATTATTTTATCAAAATAAATTAATATTAAGGGTTTATTTATAAACCTATGGTGGTTTTCTCGAGAAGAGGTATAGTACTTCACATAGTATTTTTTCTTCTTCTTTTACATCCTTCAAACCTATCTTAAAATTTTTCATAAAATAACATAAGTATATACCATATAATTAAAATTTTGAAATTGTCATATTATATATCTTTTCATCTATATATCCATCTAGTGTAAAATGAAATCATCTTTCGTGCGTACGTGCAAACTATCACCTCATGAATATGATGTATTTCATTTTTCATCACTGAATCTTTTGGCTAGTCATGATAATAGATCCAAATGAAATAATATAATTTATTTATATATGATATGAATTTATTTATATATTTTTAAATAAATAATCTAATTCATTATTTACTATCTGATGAAAATTAAAAACAACGCTCGTGTGTACATACAGACTATCGCCTCGTGAATCGTTGAATTTTATTTTTGATCACCCACTTACATGATGGTATATATAAGTGAATTTAAGTAAATAATATGATATTTATAATATATTTATAATTATTTAAATACAAAATAATAAATTCCTTCTTCCCCTCATGTTCATTGAAAATTTGAAATGTTACTCATGCATACATATGGACTATCATCACCATGTTGTAATGTAATTAATTTTTCCTAAAACCATAAATATTTGGTTTTAAAAGTATAAATAATTAATAAAAATGATAATTATAACATTAATAATATTTTAGTAATGATATAATCATGATCCATTTGACAATATTCAACCTACTGAAGTTTTTTTGGACTTATAAACTAAGAATACTAAAAATTTCTAAAGTAAACTTAATCAATTAATTGATTAAGTATGTCATGCAAAAAAGTGAAATAAAATTAATAATAAAAATATAAAAAACTTGAAAAATATTCTTAATAACATTAATAATTATGATAAATTTATTATTTAGGAAGATAAATAACATATGTGACAAGTCGAAATCGAGGTATATGATTTTTCCTTAGAAACTTATTTTAAAAGTTTTAAAGTTTTTATTCTATTTAATATATATATCCATGTTATTTAATTTTAAACCATATTTTAATTTATTTGTGAAATTTTAAAATTTTACTTTTAAACTTTTTCCAAATGTTTTATTTTTTACATCTGTACAAAAGTGTGAAAGGAACATTTTTTGACATATATGATGAGTGAAATTTCCCAAAACCGAGACTACTATTCTTAAAAATAATACTATTCAAGTTTTCATGGATTTTAAAAATAATATACAATACCCTATTATTTTGTGATTTTTTTAAATATTCTCCAAAGAAAATGTATTTTTATCCTTATTTTTTTCTAAATCCCGAAAGTGTTTCTACATATATATTATACAAAATATTTTTTGAGATTTTATGATTGAAATTCAATATTTTATGCATTTAGTAAATTTTATTGTCCTTGTACACATTTTATGAATATGGGTGAGCCTGATATATCTTTTAAATGAATTTTATAATGATTATATTCTCTATAGAATTGTGTTAGAATTAACCGATTTGGTTATTCCATTTATAAGTGTCGTTTTAAGGGTTCTATAAATATGATTTCCCAAAGAACCGACATTTATTTTCTATTCTTGCTAAATTTTCATGTAAATATTTTGGTTTCATAAAGTAATATAATGATCTTTGGTTAAAAGGAGCGATTATTCCCTTTAAGGTTAAAAGGTTCATTTTTATGAAAAAAATCATGGATTCTTATGGTTTTTTAAGAAACCCCCATGATTATGATTTTATGATTATTTTTACTTATAATGTATTTTATGAAAAACTTTTGGAATTAAATAGGATTTTATGTGAAATTAAAATATTAAGGTATGTCAATGTTTATTATGTTAAAGGAAAACTCTCTTATATGATCTCATGGTTTTGAAATGGACTAATGGGTTTCATTTATTATTTGTATAAGTCCCTTTTTGAGATTTTTATGATCATAAAATGTTTTAAAATGTTTTCAAGGGGTTTAAGGATGAGTAATAACTATGATGAACTTAGGTAAAAAATCATGAAGATTTTTCATGAAAATAAGATGTGTTTTATTTAATATATTGTGAAAAAATTAACACTTATTGAAATTGACTACTACGTAATGCCTGATTTTTTATACAAGAGTGATTAACTAATTATTTTAAAAAATAAATCATAAAATCTTCCCATGAATTTAATAAAATTAATTCATTTTTAAAAATTAAACTCTAGGTTGAGTAAGTATTATGTCTTTATAATAACATCTCAATGTTTTAGTAAAGTAGAACTCGTATGGTTCTCCTAGAAATTAAATCCTTCTCTGGATATTAAAAGTGGATATAGGATCTATCATAGATATAACTATGTGTAATAAATATAAAAATGGTGTATTTGGTATTAAATTGATCATCATCTGATGCACATAAAAGAGACATGATTTCACACCTTGTTTGAAAATCCTGGGGATATGATTCAGTTAATGAAATTTATTTTACAAGACATTATGAGTTATTTATTCCCTAATTACTATAAGGGGATAGGGTAATAATTATGACAGAACAAAACTCAATGTAACGAATGTTTAACCAATAATTATATAGGTTAAACTGAGAGGGATTTAGGTTGAACTTAAATTTAATGTGATGGTTTTGAAGAGTAAGAAATTTTGAGGTTGTATTTTTCAAGTAATTTACTTATAATATTTCTCTTATGGTATTAATTATTCATTACTCATGATTAACTCCTTTTGGTTTTATTAACGGTTTAATCCTAAATGAATTGTGTTAACAATGGATTTCATAGAAAATGTGGAGTATGTACTAATGAGAAACCTAATGGTATAAGAGCTCGAATGAGAAATATTTTGATTGTGAAAAAACTAGTTATCGTGATTTTTTCTTAAAAACATGAACTTAGTTGATTTTATAAACACATTAAGGAAGAAGATGTTAGTGTTAGGGAAGTCTCGGTGATTAATATGGCGAAGGAAAGAATATTCAAATTATTTTGTGTCAAAAATTTTGTAAGAAACATCAAGGGGATGTCTTAAAGGAAATTTAATATGATTTATGTTTTGAAATAGAGATCTTAGAGAAAAAAAATCAAGGGAAAGATGAATCAATCATTTTGTACAAGGAGGGTAAAATATGTTCCTTCTAGTCACAGATAATATATTAAGGTAAAAACCTCATTTGATATTATATCTAGAGGTATACCCATATTTTAGATACCCTTAACTATTTTTATTAATAAGTGATAATTAGAATTGTGAGGATGTGATTTACTAAAGGTAGGAAAATGTAACACACTGATATTTTAAATTATATATTCCTTTGAGATCAAATATGTTTGATAGTGTGTGATAAATGAATCATTGAACCACAATGAACTGTATAATAATATATTTTTATTAAGATGTAACTATAAATTTTTTGGGTAAAAAATAGTTGTAACCAAATTATAAAATATTGGAATAAATAAAAAATAAAGGTCATTAACTATGTTGAGGCACTGATAAATTAAATTATTTTTTTCTAAATAACTAATAAGACTGGTTTATTCTTAAAAATGTAACCCTTATAAAATTTTATTTTAATTGATTTATTTTAAGAACGTATATATATTATAGAGATAATAAGTTATTGGTTTTAATAATATATTAACACAAATTTTATTAGTAATTGATAGGAAATAAGAATAAGAATAGTTAATATCTTTAAAAGGTTATTTTCCAATGAAAACAATTTTAATTATATTTTTTATATTTTTTAAAGTTAAATTCTAAAGTTTTATAATTTTTATTTTAAAAAATAAAATTCATTTTTATATTGATCATGAATATATTATATTAATACGATTTTTTTTATAAAATAATAAATTTTTATGTTAATAGTGAAAATGTAATCTTCTCCAATACAATAAATTTTATGACCTAATCAATCTATAAGTAAGACCTATAAGTTTATTAAAAAATTTAATTGATCAAATATGTGTTTAATGAGTACAAATATACATTTTTATGTACTATTCTAATTTTATATAACCTATGTTTGACATTTTATAAACATAAGTAATATTTTCCACTAAATAAAACCATTTATGGTATTTTCATTTAATTAAATATTATTTTTTAAAAATTAGTTTATTTAGTTTTTTTAAAGACGCATAGATTTTATTTTTTTTTTATAATAAATCAATTTATATCATTAAAATAAAATACATTGATAATTTTATCTTACTTGTAAATTTTATGCTTAAAATATACTTTTTCTAAAAATATGTTTTTACATGTTACATGCGCTAATGTTAAAATTGAATTTCCTTACATATATAAATTTTATATGATAAAATAGTTTTCATATTTGGATTAATTAGTTCCTAAAAATTTAATAAGGTTCATTTTATTTTTATTCATAAAATATGTTTTATTTAGGTAAAATTTATTTACCATTGTAAAACTGAAAAAGGAAAAAGTAATTAATTTAGTAGTAAAGAGCTATAAATATGTTAAAAAAATTATAGTTAATTTATTGAGATATTATTGACCTTATCTTATCCCCCACTCAATTATTTTATATTTTTTAGCCACTTGTCTTGTGAAACTTATGCCTTCTTTATATTAAGTTGAAATATTTACAAAAAAAGTCTTTCACACCGCTTATAAAAGTGTCATCTCACCACCCCATCAATACCCCTAAATAAATTAGTTTTAATATTAAAAATATAACCTTATTACACAACCTATAATATTATTTAATCCTCTTAAGCTTATGACCACAATATAATAGCCTAATACCTCCCTTTCTAAGGAGTCTTATAAGGGAAAGCTTAAGTCCTCAACGAGAGTGAAAATTTTCCCTATTTTCATTTATTTTATGAAATATCTTTACAAATATATTTGTATAATTCCTATATAATGAAATAATTATTTTATTAATAAATAGTTTTATTATTATATGGTATTAAGTATTAACCACCTTTCCCTCTTTACTTTAAGGAAACCAAAAATAGTATTTGTGTGTGTGTGCAGGCAGCTCCCTCCACAAAGAGTCATGATTCATTTTCCATAACCAACAAAGAAAAATGATCCTAAAATTTAATTTAATAAATAAGTATTATATTTATAACATATTATATATTTCTCCCATTCTGTGGAAAATGAAATCATTAACCACGCATATTTGTGGACTATCGCCTCAATGGAACGATCGATTTCCGTTTTTATTTTAATTTCCATCATTAATAGATAGCCATGAGAATGGTTTTAATGTATAAATATAATTTTTATGAAATTATTAAGGTTATATAAAGATAAATTGGAAAACATATTAATAATATGAGTAATAAAAAACCATGGTAAATCCAACCAACCAAAAGATCATTCTAAGAGAAAAAATGATTTATTCATATAATATAATAACATTATATAGGTTATATTATTATTATAATTATTTTTTATTCTAATATATCACACTATAAAACACTAAATAATGTAATTATTTTTTGAGTATAATGATATTAATTCTAAAGAAATTCATAATCATTGATTAATTATGCATGTTCTTGTTTGGGTCAGTTTAACCATCTACTCAAAAAATTATATATATATATATATATATAATATAGATGACTATGGGAATTTAATTTATTTTAATATATGATATAAATAAGTAAATAATTATTTTAATTATATTTTTTAGTGGTAAAATATAAACTAAACCCATTAGTTATTATATCAATATTCGTTCATGCAAAATCATTGGAACATGATCATCACTAATTTCATCTTTATCAATTGTTACAAAACCTAACAAAAATAAATTTATAAATTTATAAATAATTATAAAATATTAATTATAGTACCTTTTCATGTCTATTAATTAATAAAATTTTAATAATAATGAACAAAAACACCATTATTTTGAAACTAGTTCAAAATAATCAAGATTACTCACAGACAGTATCAAAAATAGGTAATAACTAACTAATATGCATGTAGAGAATAATTATAATGGAATTTTATAAAAGGTTATATATATTAAAAAGGTTATTAAATGGGTGATTAAGATAGTTATTTTTGTATACATGAGTTTTTAATGAATTTTAACTAATTAGGAATCAATTTATGGGTTTATGCTAACTTAATTTTCTTCCATTGAGTTACATAATTTATTAATGAACTATATTGTTTCAAGTATGAATTATTATACCTAATTAATAATTTGAATTTTATTTACCTTTATTTTTGGGGATCTAAAATTGGTACTTATAACCTTATTACCAAGTGATTCTTACCTCAAATATCGTGTTACATGAAAGGGGTTTCTTATCTCAAATTTTCTCCCCTTTAGACATATTTCTTAATATACACCATGTTTTCATTGGATTGTATTATCTCATAAAACATTAATATTTTTTATCATGGAACTATAATTATTTATGGTATTTAATTATTTAATTAAAAAATCTTTAAATGTGTTTTTACTAGAAAGTTTATAAGGTTATAAGTGGTTCTCATCTCAAATTTTTACCCCTTGAGACATATTTCTTATTACACACCATGTTTGGTTTGGAATTATGTATCTAGTGAAAATTTAATAACTTGTATCATGATACTATAATTATTAATGGTATTTAATGTTTCATTTGGTTTCATTTCCTTCAAGTGGTTTTGATTTAAATGTTTCTTGACCCATAACATTATTCTTGACCAAGATTATTTCTCCTTAAATCCAAAATTATCTACGTGATGATGATACTTTAAACCACTTTTATCCATCTAATTACATTTTTATATGTTATTTTCTATTTTTATATATAGAAGAAACTTATTTTTAGTGATATAATATTATTTGATGAAATAAATTATCAAATAAAATATTAACATTGGAAAAAATAATTCTCATTCTTTCCAATGGATCTTTTCCTCCATAACCATATTTTGTTTCCTTTTAAAGTTCTCCAATCTTTTTGGAAACACTAATATGGAATATTTTTATATTATATTAAATATTATCTTTACTAATTTTATCTTGTAAAATACAATAATATTTTCATTATATGGGTTTTTAAAGAAATTTATTTCAAAACATTAAAAAGGTTTATCTATCCTTTAAAAATCAAATGTTTTATTTTATACCCCATATTTATATTGATAATATTTATATATCTTAAAGGGGTTGTTATTGATGTTTCGTTTCCAAAAGTTAATTACTTAAATGTTTTAAATTTTCCTTTTTCAAAATAACTTTTTAAAAATACATGTAGCTTTTTCTTTTCTCAATAATGTTAAAAATGTCTCCCAAATATCTTTTTATGTTTTATTCTATGTGAACACATCATTCCAAAATCTTTTTATTATCTATGAAACTTCATCTATATTTTTTCGAAGTTTATAAAAGATATTATTTTTCTTATATATTTATAGAATATTTAATTTGAAATGTTTTAAAAAGATCAATGATATTTTTATTTTTGAAGTAATTTTTCTGAAACTCTTAAAAATTGTTTCTCATATAAGTTAGTATCCTTTAACATATCATATGCATCATAGATTATATTCTTAAAATTTTACCATCCACATTAATTATCTATATAGATTTTGTAACATTATTCTCTATCAAATATATGATCCATCATTAGCTTTCCATACCTAACCATCCATCTTGAAAAGGCATAACTTTTCTTACCCAACCATCCATCTTTAATTTTCATAACTTTTCATCTAATGTATTTACTTTATGAATACCATGTAATCTATTTATTTAATTAATGTTTTTTCACCTAGATTATATATATATTTATTATTTAAATTATTAACTTAACCATATAAACCTTACTCTATGTGGTGTTATTTTGAGGGATTACTATATAGAAGGTAATTTTATTTATTGATTGAGAAACTATTGAAAATACATATATATTTTTTTATTCTGCAACCAAAGTTTATTGGTTACTCAGGAATGTTAACTATGTATTGTTTAACCATCTATATTCTTCATATGAGTGGGTTATGATCATGTTAACACTTTTATTGACATAGGGAAAAACTAGTTTTCTATATGTTGTTATTCCAATAAGTATTATTATTAGTAAATTTGAATATGAATAACTTATTCGTTTACCCATATAATGAATGAATTGAACTTAATTAGTGATGGCTGAGGTCTGGTTATAAATATATCCTTGATGCATTGATATGTCTCATGATATAAAACATCTTTGGTATTTTGGTTTATTTTTACCAAGAATAAGATATTTTCTTAGACATAGGGCCTTGACAGTAAAATCATAATGTCTAAGATAATATTGTTGTGGCTTAGGGAATGAAATTATTTGTCTGAGAATACACATTTTATCACTAAGGAACCAGTTATTATTGTCAATGTGATATTTTAATTTCCATTTTTATCCATGTATATATTATTATTTTGGTTTCATTTTATTATGGAATTATATTTTTTTTATCTATTATTTCTGTATTAGTTATGAGCATCTTATGCTCACTTATGATATTTGTTTGTTATCTCATATGTTTATACTTACTGAGCATTTGGGATCACCCATTATTATGTTTTCATTTTCCTAGGTTATGGAATAATATATTTCACATGATATGTCTAACATAATATCTTATCTAGATAATTTTGTAAATATTTTTATGTATTATTATGAATTAATTAGTTTCCTATATAGTTGAAAAATGTCCATTGGTTGAAAAAGACAAGGGATTTGTTAATTTTTTATTTTTCCTAATTTTATAAATCTCTAGACATAAAATTTATTCAGAATTTATATAATTCAATGTTTTATTTAAGTCATTCAATAATGGTATTTTAATGTTTAGTAATATATAGTTGGTGTTGAATCTGTTATGTTAAGTATGTGTTTTTTACATCATATCTGAGAGTGTGGGTCTGGGGAGCTACATATTTGACCTATTTATTAATGATTATAATATATCCAATTAATTTAAAATAAAATAATATGTCATCAACATATAATATAAGGAAAACAATGGAACCCCCACTAACCTTCTTTTAAACACATGTATCACTTTTATTCTCAATGAAACACATTTTTTCTATAACCACATCAAAATGAACATTCCTTTATCATGATGAATGCTTTAATCTATAAATGGATATATATTTCTTCAAACATTATTGTAATTCTTAGACATTAAAAACCCTTTTGTTTATGTTATATAAAAATATTCAACTAACTTACCATTTAGGAAATCATTTTTTACATCCATTTGACAAATCAAATAAACATAGAAATCTACTATTGTAAGTAATATTTTAATGGATTTATCATTACAACTAGTGATAAAGTTTTATCAGATTAAAATTACTTAACATTTCTTAATCCCATTTAAAATAAATCATTTTTTGTAGGTTTTTAATCTATCTTCCATATACAACTTTTTCTTGAAAACCCATTTTCACCCAATAGGTTTTACATCAGCTTGTGGGTCTATAGAAGTAAAAAAATTGATTTTTGGTACATAGAATCTATTTCATAATTCATTTATTTTTATCATTTAATATTATATTTTTCATTTTCTAAATCCTTATAAGTTATAGGTTCATTATCCTTATAGAATAATGTTTCACCTAACTCAATTATATGAAAATCATATCTCCTTGGTTATCTAACATCCCTTGTATACCTACACAATAATTATGTATTAAGAACTTATTCATCACCCATTATCTCTTGTGGAGTATGTTATCATACCAAATATTGTTCATATGTATCTTCAACTTCATAAAGTTCAATTTTTCTCCCACTATTTTCATTGGAAAAGTGTTCACTTTCAAGAAATATAGCATGTATAGGCATGACCAATTTTCTATCTGAAGGGTTATATAAGTAACATTGTTTAGTTTCCTTATGATAACATATAAATATTCCATTCATAATTTAAGATTATAGTTTTTCATTAGGTATTTTCTTGATAAATTACTCATATCCTTATAAATGTATGTTTGATACTTTGTGTTTCTTTTCTTACCATAACTCATATGGAATCTCATATTACACTATTTTGGTACTAAATTTAGTGTATATGTAATTGTATATAGTTCATATCCCCAAAAATATAAAGTTTTATTTTCCTAAATCATCATCAATATAACCATTTCTGATAAGTTATGATTCCTCCTTTCATTTATACCATTCCATTATGGTATATGATGGGTGAGTTGGGAGACTATCTCAAACTCCTTAAATTGATCAATGAATGCTTGATTATTATTTTATCCACCATATTTTCAGTACAGATTATTAATATTATTAGAAATATTATTACCTACTTCATTATAATAATCTTTAAACATCTCCAAGGAATCTTACTTATACCTCATTAAGTTGATATATCCATATCTACTAAATTCATTGATAAAAGTAATAAAACTCACATGTTTCCTCTACTATAAATGGACCATATACATCAATATTAATCAACTCCATTAGTTTTTCATATCTTTCTCCTTTTCCATTGAAATTTTATTTGTTCATTTTTTCTTATAAATAATAATGACATTCTTCTATGTTTTTTAACTAATTAGAGTTGAAATTCCTTATTTGACAGTCTTTATTTAAATGTTTTTCATTTTAATGACCAATCCTAAAGTGTCATATATGGGTATGGTATGAGTCTTACCCACTTGATTTTTCGTTTATTGCAAAAAATAGTTTTTCAAATTTAAGTAGGTATAATACGTTATTAAGATGTTCCATGCCATAACATATATCATCCTTATAAAAGAAACAACATTTATTACTGAACCAGAAATAATATCTCATTGTTTCTTCACTCGACATTGAGATAATATAATTTTTAATTAAATTTTTGTTAAAAAAAAGTATTTAATACAATTACCAATATAATGGGAAAATTAAGATAATAATTCTCAAATACCATTGTTGTCATTATTACACCATTTTATGTCTAGAGATCCACCTCACCAAATTTAATCTTCTTAAATATAATTGTTTTATGAATTTGAATAAAAAAAATTCATCTAAGTGTTGTATCCAATACCTAACTTTTTCAAATAAATAGATTTCATTCAATGAAAAATGTAACTAAATTAGAATAATCACCTTTCTTATTCTTCCTAAATATGCAGTTTTGTTTCTAGTGTCCTTTATTTTCACATTCAAAGTAGCTTCCTACTCATTACATTCCTATATATATTAGGATTTTTAGAGGGGTGTTTCATTGGTGTATTTTGTTTAGTTTATCCATCAACCCCTTTGTCGTTCCCTTCAATTTATTATTCATCATAAGTACTAAATAGGTTTTTTCTTCATATCCTTATAATTTTGGAAAACTAAATAAAACAGCTCAAGAAGAATATTATTCATGTTTTTTATATTATAGTTAATAATAAATGTTGAGAATCTAAGCAGTATATATACAAGTATAAGATTTGTTGTGAGATCTTGCTTCAATTTGAACCCTAGGGACTCTAATCTCTCAATGTACTCAATCATCTTGATCACATGAGGTCTTGATTGATTCCCTTATCTTATATTTCACCTATATAGTTTTGTATATATCATTCCTTTATTATCTTCCTTACTCCTAATATAATTCATGGAGGTGAGTATGCATCTCATATGCATCCTTATTCTCATACATTTTCTGCAATTCACTAGACATAGAAGATATCATGATGGACTGGACATCCAATGTATCATCAATATTATTCTTATAGGATTTCTTTTCTGTCTTACATTCACTCTGAAGAGGATCAATAGTAAATTGGTACTCCTACATAAAACAACATCCTTTAATTTTTCACTGTTATGCATAAGTGATTGTATCACTCTTGGAATATATTTCTAGACAAGATATTATCTTTATCTAGAATCGATCATAGTGATTCTAAGTTGGTGGCAATGAGTTCAATTTTATATAAAATAAATAAATTTAGTAGATTAGTACATTGTATTAATTACCAATATTATAGAAATTATTGATTTATTAATATTTAAATGTATCCCACTATTTTATCAAATACCAGTATCCCTTCAACTACTATATTTGAAATATTTTTTTCTCTTTAATATTTTATTGAAAGGGATCATTTAAAACTTATCTTCATTGTCCAAGATATGGTTATTCCACTACTCAAAGAGTTTTATTATAGGTTTTTGGATTTCCAACCACATTAACTTCTTACTATTTAATCCATTGAGTAGATTCTCAACTCTTTAAAAACAAAATATTATATTTAATAAATGATTTTCCATTATAGTTATAACATGCTAGCTATAAATATTTATTTTAAGAAAAATTTATTTATGTTAGCCCGCCACTTTTATAAAGAATAATCACTAGTTAGAGGCCCTCTCAACTATGGATAATGATCACCTAATACTTATGGATGTGTTCAAATTTAAGTGATAGAAGGTGGTTGGATTAATATTTATTTTAGGAATGAATACTGAAATTTTTATTAATTTTGGAAACATATCAAAAAACCAAAAACAAAAGAAAATCATGAAGGACTGAAGTAGTAGGGCCCCAACGCATCATTGATAACAAAAATATTTCCGCCTGATGGAAATGAACCCAAGTTAAGGAAGAACGATAAGATTTGAATTGGAGAATCTTGAGACGCCAAGAAATATGAAACCATGTTCTCCTCTGGCCAAGTGTGGGTGATATCCACATTGACTCCCAATAGTTGTTTGCACTTACGAACATAGTATTCTACATTCCAAGGGAAACTACCACTTATAGTGAGTTGTTTATAGAGAATTAAGGAGTCCATTTCCACTGCCTTCAATTTAAATTTCTTTGCTCACATAACTCTAGCCCTATTACCATCGCCTTTACCTCATCCTGAAGAACATCACCTCTAATTTAGAAGGCTGATAAAGAAGCCACTACATAGCCCCTCAGGTCTTGAATGACGCCTCCACCCCTCATGTCCCCCCTTAAGAGGGATCCATCCGTGTTGAGTTTTAACCCAGTTCTTTGGGGATGCCAACATACCCAATTCCCCTGACCCATCCTCCCTGTCTAGTTATGCTCCCCTGGGTTGACATCCCTTACCGAAGGAGCATCGTGGCACTCAGTACACATGCCAGACAAATCCATCAAAGTGTTCTTCATCTTGAAGAATATAGTGGTGATGGTACCACATATGTTTCTATGACAAGCATCATTCCTTGCTTTCCAAATTATCCAACAACCCGCAACAAGGATGATCACTCGACCCTTCCATTCTAAACCTTTCTCTCCAGCACCATTAAACCACCGGTTGAAGAATTCTTCTTGAATATCGTCTTGTTCATGCCACCCAGATAAAAATCCATACGCCTACCATGTCCAGTTGTCCCATTCTCTTTCAAAGAAAAGGTTATTCATCATTTTCTTCTTGGTATTTTTACAACACCAGCATTTGGAGTCCATAGACACCCCCATACGCTGGATATTATCATCAGTGGGCATCACATTGTTCCTTACCCACCACATCAGAAAGCTGAATTTGGGAGATATCCCTATGCACCACAGCGTATCCCCCCACTAGTCACTCATGATCGGGTCCCTCCTTAAATTTTCATACTTTTTTATTGAGAAATCACCCAAGGAAGAGTCTGTGAAAATAAGTCTATCTTGTACATCACTGAGGACAACCTTGTTGAAGAAGGCGCATTGATTATCATCGAGAATGGCCTGAATGAAGCTTGGGTGGCCGCACGCATCACTAAAGGACATATCTGGTGTGGGGAAACCAGGAAACCACATCTTTCGTACCCCCAATCCTAACACCATATGTTCACATCACCTCTCCCAATAAACCACCAGGTGTGAGGCCGCATGACCTCTGTATACGGGTGAATAATCTTCTATATCCTCAATGCTCGAGACCTCTACACCACCACATCCAGTACAAATTTCTCTTGCATAATTTATCCCCATAGGGAGTGTCCTTCCATGGCCTCCCATAAAATTTTAGCATGCATCCCCTTCATGGTCGAGGAGACACTCCACATATTGATCCCTCCATCTACTATAGGGCTTGCAAGTCACTTCCCTACTGCCCAATGATGTTTTCCTTCTAGCTGACCATCCCATATGAAGGATACCATGATCCTCTCCATGTTAGAGACCACACTTTTGGGGGCCTTCAAGGTAGACAAGAGATGCATGGGGATAGAAACTAAGATGCTATTGACAAGGGTAATGAGACCT
This sequence comes from Viscum album, assembly GCA_963277665.1. Classification (NCBI taxonomy): domain Eukaryota; kingdom Viridiplantae; phylum Streptophyta; class Magnoliopsida; order Santalales; family Viscaceae; genus Viscum; species Viscum album. The sequence continues at coordinate 123,874,855 of OY728142.1, read as the reverse complement.
CCAAAAGAAAGAAGCATGTTTTCCCAGTTGAAGATGTGACCTGTAACCTTTCCAACAATCTTGTCAAAGTGATGAACGCGAAGAGAGTAAGGAATGACCGGTGCTCCAAGGTACTCCATGGGAAATTATCCTCTCTTATAATTAAGGTATCATCCAAGACCCTCACCCTCCTATCCGAGAGTACTTTAGAATTATAATATAGGTTTTTCTCTCGGTTAATAACCTACCCACTCCATTTAAAATATTCCTCAAGAAGCCCATTCATTCCAACCAAGGATCTTCTAATGCCATTAATGAAATGGATAGTCTCATCCATGAACATCAGATGTGGTATTCCCTCAATAACATACTTATCCTGATAAGGATGGAATTTTCCTGTCCACAGACCCTTCTTTATATAGTGACTAAGCACATTTTGAGATAGGATGAATAAAGTAGGAGAAAGAGGGCCCCCTTATTGAAGCCCTTGATAGGACTTGAAAATTCCAAACTGGTTTCTTAAAAATGAGGTGGGATCCATGTTGAGCTAAAGCAATGGAAAAACAGGCCATAGGCCCAATTTGAGAAACCCATGTAGCTCAAAACCTTTAACATAGAACTATATTCCATCCTATCAAAGGCCTTGCTCAATTCTAATTTAATTTCTAGATTATTCCCAAATATCTTATTGTAAATCCAACTAATTATTTCTTTCACCACTCTAATCACACCTTGAATTGATCTCCCTTTGATAAAGCCATGCCTCTCCACTACCATCCATGTATCTAAGTGGGACTCTAACCATTTGTTGAGGATGCTAGATAGAATCTTGTAAGGCATGTTGCACATGATTATTGGCCTGTACTGCTCAACGGACGGGGGGTTACCCACTTTCGGTATCAGGACCACCTTGGTTAAACTGGATATGCACAGAAGGTGCCCTCCCTAGAATAAATCCCTCACAGCTCGCTCTAAATCCCCTTTGACCGTATCCCATGTCACCCTATAAAACGAACCAGGTATGTCGTTCAGCCCTGGTACACTGTCTGGATTCAGAGTCCATACCGCCACACACACTTCCTCCTCTTCTGGAGAACTTCTCAAGTGCTCATCAGTAACCTCTGTAACGCTTCTTGGAATATCCTTGAGGAGTTCCATTACCTCACTAGGATAAACTCTAACCATATTAGGATTAGGGCCTGTAAGTAAATCTGTTATAGTTTCATTGGCCATTTCTCCAACCTCATCCCGGTCGTTGGAATATGAACCATCCTACCTGAGAATATTTGGCTTGTGTAACTACCGACTCTCTTTAATGCATGCATGGAAGTATCTGATATTCCGGTCTCTCTCACGAATCCATCTTACATGAGCACCCTCTCTTTCAGTCCTCTCCTACCTCAAAACAATGTCATCAAGGGTACCCTTTTGGTCATGAGTTATTCTAAAATGTTATTAAACCATTCTTTCTTTAGGCTAGCCTCCATGAAATTGACCTCCTTACTGATCTCAAGTAGGTCTAGGTCATGGGTGGGAGTAGACTTAATCCACCTTTGAAGCATATGTTTAAGTTTCCTTATCTTATTATGAAGATAAATCCACAGGTTCCCAAGGAATGAACAAATCCAAGTTTCCTTGACCACTTCATTGAAGCCCACCTCATCCACCCACATCCCAGAAAACTGAACATGATCAACTCTTGCTTCAATAAAGATGAGGTCAAGCCGTATTGGTGACTTATTAGATAAGCACCATTCCAGGTGAGAGACATTTTCATCCGAAAATAGATAGATAATGGACTCATTCATAAAGCACAAACCGATACGACACCAGGTGCACCTCGGGCCCCTTTGGTTGTTACTTCAGGTGAAGTAGTCACCCTAAAACCCCACATCCAATAGACCTGTTCGGGCCTGGACTGAAACAATGTCCTGACTAGTACTCCTTGGAAAATCACCCCCCAAGTTTCTCCTTGTAAGATGATATAGTATTAAAATCACCCTGATTATCCAAGGGGTACTATCATCGATGAGGTCTTCTAAGTCACGCCACAGGCTCCCCCTCTCCTGAACATTGCATTTAGCATATATGAAATTGAAAAAGAAATCATGAGTGCCTACCAATACCTTCGTGTAAAGTTACTGATCTGACATGCTCAATAGACCAATTGAGACGTGGTCCTTCTAGAATAGCCAGATATGGGATTTAGGAGGATTCTTGTGCATGCATCCCCTTACTCTGAGCCTCTATGTGAAAAGCTCAAGTTTTCTTAATTCTTGTTTTGGTTCAAGACTAGCCACCAAGGAAACTGAATGATTTACTAGTTCATTAACGATGAAATCGGTCTTCACCTGCGGTCCTAGACCTCTTTCATTTCAGATGAGAACTCTAGACATCAAACTGAGGGCGTATAGTTTTGGCCCTAGACAATTGGCCCTTGGTGGGAGGAGACATGATCAGAGAGATTGAAGCACTATGATTAGACTAAGATCGAGTGTGCATTCCACTCTGCACCTTCTTGCAGATGACATCTGGAGTGCACCCTCCTCTAGGAAAATGCCTGATAGTAGCCACTAGAGAAACGGGATGCTTCGCATCCATTAAAATGAGACCTAGAGACGCTAGAGGTGAGATTAGAGGGGGGGATGGAATCGTCTAGGATTGAAGTGGGGGAAAATATGTCACTATTTTCAGCGAGGGCGAAGGAAGAGATAGGTCCTCACTAGGTGGGGAGAACTGAGAAACCATTATTGCCTCATATATGCATTCCGTTTCAACAATCTCCAAAATTATGATCTAGGAGGTGACCCACGGAACCTGCGAACCAATCCTGATAGGACTACTAGGAAACGTCCCTTCGAGAGGTGGACTCACTCCATTTGTTTGAAAATTCATGTTTCTACCCACGTCGTGGTTGAACAAAACCAAATCCCTATAGGAGGATTCTTGCCCAATAAAGCACTGGTTGGAAGAGGAAGCCTTGGATTCCTGAGCAGAAACAGACACTCCTTTGCCTCGATCAACAAAGGAGGGTGTCAGATATCACCCCGAAGGCCTCAAAGGTGGAACCTGTCCACACACCTTGAGACAAACCTACAATGAGTGACCATCAAGGTGATAGAATGAGCCGAAACAAGGATAAGAAGGGAAAAAACAAGCCTTGACGATGATCATTCAATCCCATAATCTAGAGCACTACATTTTCTGGGATTATCCAGGGAATATCTATCTCCCCACAGATCTGCATAACAGACGTCTCCTTCAAGCGAGTCATCTAGTCATCTATGCACAGGTACGTTCCCAGCGATCCCATGTCACCTTCAAGAAGGACTCCTACATGAGAGGAAGAGGAAGCCCAGGGAGGGAAATCCAAATCATTATAAGGGGACTATCCCTCCCATAGTTAGCGTCCATCACACAATGAGAGAGAGAGAAATTCCAACGCCCTACCCAATGGGGACTCCTGCTCCATGCTCTCACAAAAATATGCTTAAGAAGTTGTGATGATGCAGAACTCCTTCCGATCGAGGATCGACACTTTGGATGGAAAGACAAAGCCCCATAATTCGATGCAGTCCTGGAAAAAGGAGAGCGTAGGTTTGTCAGCACTGAATCTTGCAATCAGGGTCCACTGCAGGTTGCTCACAACCGCTGCAAAAGACATAGCTGAAAAGGCAAGGACGGGGCATCCATATTCCATGAACGATGAAGCATCCAGGGGATCCTCCAATGGCCCTTTCTGACCTAGGAAATGATTCTAAGAATAACGCAGTAGCACATCCTTGAATGAAGACAGGGGAGGCCATCCTCCCCATCTCAGGGCACTGGCGGCCCAGGAACACCAATAGATGTGGGACCAGGGTAGGTCAGCGCAACGGTAAGGGGAAGAGCATTTGAATCCATCCTTTCAGTTTATCCTTAATATTTATTTTATGGATATTTAGTTTTTTCTAATGAATGAAATCCATATTTATTTATCATGTTTGTTACTATATGATCACAATCATAACTTAACCATTCGTAAATAGAAAAAATTCATCACGTATTAATTTATTTTTATCTATGTGTGTTTGTTTGATATTTTTTGTGATCATGTATAAATTAAACGTACATAAAACCAATAAAAATTTTAAATGATAAATAAATAACATGCCAATGATATATTTCTAATGGTTTATCAATTTAGTTTATGAAGGATCAATAGAGACCCTAGGTATATCACCTTAAGTTGTATTTGACTTGAGATGTAGTACTCGCCTCATCCAGTGCATTTATCTTTTGTCTGGTTCATCACTAAAACGTGGTGTGAGTTTAATCTCATTTATCCCCCTCATTATAAAATAATAATCACTCACATGTGAGGGGTTATTAAGAATTAGAGATACATATAAATAATCTTTCTCATGGAAACAAAGGAACTTATACATATAATGATGTTGAATAATGATGAATAGATTTTTAATTCTTATTTAATTATTATAAACATTCCCTACTATAATAATGAAATAAATAAATAATAATCACTAGATATAAATTATATTGTCTATCTCATGATTGGTCAACATTCATTAAACTTAGATAATAAAATTCAATTTTCAAATAATTCTACTTGATGGAGTTTATTATAAAATAAAATAAATGAAACTAGTCTTAATTCATAATTTCTATGTAGAATGACCCTTATAATGGTTTTATTAAATTGAAAATATTTTTTAAAAAAATCATGAATTTATTGTGATTTGTTCAACAATTGTTGGGCCTTAAAACCCATATAGGGGTTCAAGGACCTAATTGGGTCCAGATTTTCTAAGGCATCAGAAATAACCCAGCCCGCCTGGACAGTCGGGTTGGGGTGGAGGCACTTAGGGAGGGTATGTTTATCCCACATGGAACTATAAAGAATATAAACCCATCATTAAGTGCAGATTTTCCACCCCACGTTGTTGTGGGGTGGCGGTTAGTCAAAAGGAAGAAAACTTTTTCTTCCCATGTGCCTTTTTATTTATAGTTTTTTTATTAGTCATTGTTCATGGGATCTGGAAAACAATCACCCATGCATGATCTATCTCTATCAGAACTACCACCATCACTCTATTAGACCCCCTTACTAGAAGGTTCACCATTTCCACTCCCTCTTTGTCACACAACATCTCGATGTCATGTTTACGCACACACACACCCACACAATACAAAAACAAACACACACACACACACACATATATATGTATTAGTTTTAATATAATTTTTATGGATAAAATCATATTGATCATTATATTTCTATATCTCAATCACTCCAAAATTATTTATTTTATTTTTAGAATAATCACTTTTATATAGATTAGTGATAACCAGTACAATCAGGCAGCAGAAAACCTAATACAACATGAAACCCAACAAAAATTTCAAAATTAAAAACTCTCTCAAATAACATCACACCAAAAAAAATTCAAATCTACATAAACCTATGCCATAAGACCACTAAGGACCTAGGACCGGATGGTTTTCATGCCCTTTTTTTAAACAATACTGGCACATTATCGGTCCCGACATCTGCAAAATGATAAAAAATAATCTGGGTGTGGAATACAAGCATTTCTGCCATCAACTAAACTGTCCTCGTCCTCATCCCCAAAGTCAAGAAACCTCATTCGAGTCCTGATTTTAGACCTATCATCTTCTTCAATGTCCCTTTAAGATCTTCTAAAAAATCCTTGTCAATCGGCTGTGTCCTTGGCTTCCTGATATTATCTCCAAAAACCAGAGCGCCTTCGTGGCCAAGCGGCTGATTACTGATAATGCAATTGTGGCCCATAAAGTGTTCCACTCTATGAAAACGCGCTCCACTATGAAAAGAGGAACTGTGTCCTGGAAACTGGATATGACCAAAGTCTATGATAAAGTGGAATGGCAGTTCCTTATAGCTGTGATGTTGAGAATGGGCTTCTGCACTAAATGGATAGATATTGTCATGCAATGCATCTCAACCATCTCCTTCGGAATCAAGGTCAATGGGGAGAACACTAGAGGATTCTCCCCAACCCGAGGCCTACACCAGGGAGATCCACTCTCCCCTTTTCTCTTCATTTGGAGGATGATGTTTTCTCTAACCATATTTCTAGGGCTGCATTTTCTAAGTCTATTCATGGTGCAAAGGTCTGCCATGAGAGCCCACAAGTGTCATATCTCTTCTTCACAGACGACTACCTCCTTTTCTCTAGAGCCACTATTAATGAATTCTAGGTGATCAGCCATGTGATCCAGCAATATGAGTGGGAATCTAGAAAGTCTATCAATCACGGAAAATCGGAAATCTCCTTCAAGGATGGGGTGCCTCCTGCCAAGAGAGCTGAGATTTGTGAATCTGCAGGCATCCATATAGTTAATAAACACCATAAGTATCTCGGACTCCCTACGGTGATTGGCCAGTCCAAAAAAGAAATCTTTGCAGCTCTGGTGGACATGATCGAGAAAAAAATTCAAGGCTGGACCCAAAAAATCATCTTCAAAGCCGGAAAAGAAAACCTCTTTAAAACTGTCATTCAGTCTATCCCCGGCTACTTTATGTCTATGTTTGAGCTCTCGGCGGCCATCGTCAACCTGATCCATTCACATACGGCCAACTTCTGTTGGGGGAAAAATGATTGAAGAAATATACCCCACTAGTTGGCCTGGGAGAAAGTCTACAAACCCAAGTTGGAGGGAGGGATGGGATTCCGGAATCTTCTTCGGTTCAATGATGCACTGTTGGCCAAGAAAGGATGGTTCCTTATTAACCATCCATCATCTCTATATGTGCGGGTACTCCGTGCCAAGTACTTCCCCCACACGGACTTCCATGGTTCCTATCTTGGCCCCCGTCCTAGCTTCCTCTGGAGAAGTATTTGGGGGGCCCAAAATCTCCTGGAAAAAGGGTTGGGCTAGAGTATTGAAAATGGCTCATTTTTCAACATCAGGACCGATCTCTGGCTTGTTCATAAGGATGGTATGTGGGCCACATCCCCTTCCCAACCAGGTCTTGAAGACACCACAATCAACTGCCTCTTTTCAGAATAGGGTCCGGGGTGGTGTGTGGAAAATATCCTGGAATGGTTTAATGAAAGAGACCAAAGAATTATTCTGAGCATCCCCTGGGTCCCTAATGTAGGCCCCGACCATCTTTTTTGGACCAATGATTCTTTAGGAGATTACACGGTGAGATCCGAGTACAGACTGGCTCTTGGAACTCACTCTCTCAACCGTGATGAGGGACCATGGAAAGAGATTTGGAAGGTCAAAGTCCCCCCCAAAAATACGCCAATTTTTGTAGCAGGTGTGCACGGGCACCCTCCCTACCATGAGCCTCCTTGTTTACCGACATATGGCCAGTGCTGATTCCTTCCCTTTCTGCTCGAATATTCCTGAAACCTCTTGGGACGATATCATTCACTGCCCGGGAGACAAGGAAATTTGGAATAAAGGGGGCCCAGATTCGGATGCTTCACTAGACACTACCTCTGACCTCCCCAATCTTATGATGTGCTGGTGTTCTTCTCTTTCATCGTCTAATTCAAGCTCTCATTGTACCCTGGCTTGGATCATTTGGGTTCAGTGTAACGATTCGGTTTTCCACCATGTTCATCAACCTCCCGAGTTCTGTATTGAAAGATCCACTTCATGGATTGAGGGCTGGAAGGAACGCAAAGGACACTTTATGCCATTTGTTACCACCTAATATCCCCCTCATCGGACCCCCCCCCCCCCCAACGGAAGGGAGTCTTAAGCTTAATGTGGATGCTTCTCTCCCTAAGGATGGTCCTGTTGCGCTTGGCCTCCTGGCTCGAAATCATCTAGGGAAGATTATTGCAGCAAAATATGAATCACATCATGCCTTCTGGTAACATGCAGTTGCTAAGGCCTATGCCATCCTTGCAGGTATGATTCTTACTGTGGAATGGTGATGGGATGATATCATCATTGAGTCTAACTGCCTTACTCTTATCAATGCTATTAACCACGATGACTCTAGACTCCAGCCCTTTGGCTTCATCATCAGGAGAATCCGCTCGCTGCGCCAAGGCTTCTCTTGCTGCACCTTCTCCTTTACCAAAAGGGAAGGAAATAATGCATCCCATCAGCTAGCGGCCTCAGGCCCCTTCGATGCCAACCAGCTATGGCTATAAAATTTCCCTTCATGGATCTACTTTTTCATGGCTACTGATATTCGTCATTAATATTATCTTACCTCCTTTTCAAAAATAAAATAAGTATAAACCACAATCAAGAAGAAACACTGTTGAATCAAACTAGCGAATCAATCATACCATCACCAAAAAAAAACCCAAACCAAAATCATGAAATGTTAATTCATCATATAGGAAAAACTCTACTTAACCACACAATAAAATATAGGGAAAAGAAGTCCATACCACCACCACTCCCTCCTCCACATTCCCAAACCATCCTTCTGAAACCAATTCTCCTAAATGAGATGGTTTTATGAGTGTTAAACCAGACTGGTAGAGTTGGGGTGAGAGTGAGGGGGATGAAGCCACTCTAGAGATCCAAAAATCCATCATAGAACTATTATAATCAAGGATGAAAACCAAAAAACCACTAAACCGACAATGTTGACTAGATCAGCCTACCGTATCCTTAGACATCACAGAAAGCCGTTGATCCAACCAAGAAATGCTTCTAGAATCCATTATTATAAACCTCCTTAACTGAACCAAATCTAATTCTAGATAAAACACTGCAAAAATAATCATTGGAACAGAACCGTGCACCAAACTAGAAAAATCAGAATCTCTACCAATAGAAGAAAAAACCTTGAAACAAATGGAAACCCATCAGAATATAAGGTTAAAATGGAGATCCAACCACCATGAAGGATGGTTCAAGGAACATCAGGGGATATTAGAGGAAGAAAGGGAGGATCGAGGTAGGAAATATGGGAGAAAACCAGAATCCCATAGAGGGAGAAGGCTCCACTAAGGTAGGATAAGAGGAAACCCTATGGATCGGGAGAGTAGAGGAAGAAAGGGATTACTGAGGTAGGAGATAAACCCACTAATAAGGGGTAAGAGAAGAAAAATATAAATTGTGAGAGGGGATTCCATCACCACTAGAGGATACCACAGGAAACCCTAGAAAGTAGAGGGAAAGAGTGAGACCGAGAGGGAGAGAGAGCTCCATGGGCCTAGAGAATACAACTCCATCACCAATTTATACCCAATCATTCATCCTTTGATCAATTTTTTATCAGTGGAATTTGCTCTATATTTATTCCCCATAACTAAATCCTTGAAAATTTAAATTGAAGTTTTACATGAGTAATTATAAGTCTACTCAAATACCATTTATTAGTACTAGGATGTCCCTGAAAGAGTGAATGAATGAAAATTTTAAAAAATGACCAGATTGATTTCATAAAATCTATTTCATTGTTGCAAAATTTGGTTTTAAACATGATGATCTCATGAAATTATATTGAGTAAGAAAAAATAAATTAAAATGACACCTCATTAAATTTGATGATGTGGTCATATTCCACTCATTTTTTATAATCATTTCCCAAATAATCTGAAGAGGGTATCCATTGGATCATCCAAACATGTTTCAAAAGTTTTTTGGTATGTCAATATATAAACATTTTCTGCGAGGATAGATATTCAAATCAACTTTTGACGTATTCAAGATAATCAAACCAATAAATAACTGATCTAGAAAGGTTATCTTGGATCGGGGTACTCCAACACTTGATAGTCAAATATAATCTTTGCCCATTAACAATGATGTATCTAGACCAAATGACCTGTGTTAAAGATTATTTTAATAGTAAATAGAGGTTATCATTATAGATGGTAACTACTATAAAGTTTTGATATGAAATGTAATATAAGAAAAGTAATATATACATAGTACATACATAAGTAATATTACTATCATGATAAGTGAAACTCATGTATATATCAAGATGAATAAAAATAATTGTATTCAAAGTTCATATAAGAGTTGGGTCTAGGTAACCCACTCTATCTTCTAGACCCACACGCCATGTACGTTTCTTGATACATAGTGTATGATATCTTAGCATAATTTGGGTGATGGAAGTTCACAACCAAATTACACAAGTAATCCTATACATTGTATACCATTATTGGACTCATCATGTACTGGGAAGATTACATTACTCTTCATATCCTTCCACATAAATATCAGTTTTTGATGTGAATAGTCTATTATTAGTTTATTTTCATGTAGATCGTGATAGTATGTATATCGTTATCATCTAGTGTCAATATTTAGTGTGTTATAGTAGATTTATATTCATGTATTCATGGACATGATGATGTGTGTAGGTAGAAAATTAGAGCATCCTTGGGTTTGGTAACTCTCTTGTTGTATATCAATTTGCAAAGAATTTATCTTTCATATATCTAGTGTAGTAGGTATCCCTCTCACAAGGACGAGTCATGGTTCCTCCACTCATACAGATAGTAACCCTCCTAGATAATTAACATTACACATGTTTGGGCATGGTTCCTCCATAGGGGTTGGTACACCCTTGACCGGGGTGTCTTCTAGTGAGGTGTGGGTCACACATAACTATTGTTACTAAGGGATGATAAGGATTTTACATATATTATATTTTTTGGGTGATTTTGGTTCTCCTTTATTCTAGGTATTTCAAGTTCCTTTCTGATGTTAGACTTCAGTGGAGTTGAGTTTTGGTTCTCGAGGATCATCTTTACCTTGGTATCTTGTCACCTTAAATACATTTCTGGGTTTATATTGTTTAGATGAAATTTTATCTTGATATCATCTGGTTATTTTGGTTCATCTAATTAGGAATACTTATAATCACTTATGAATGATCCTTGTTCCCAAACATGTTGTGTCTATGAAGACAACACATAGTTCGATAGTGATTCTGAAGGATGAAGAGTTTTTGGAGTTAGTGGAGAAAGTCCATAGGAGAGCTTGGTGGTGTTCATTACTGCATGTGATTATGTTACTGTTGATTTGATTTAGATATCATTTCTTTTATTGTTCGAGGTTAGTATTTCTCAGGGGATTTTGGGCTTGTAATTTTCCTTATTTATAGCATGGGTTTGTATTATTCTATTTAAATTTTCTTCATGGTCACATGCATGATGTACTATTAATTCTTTATTTATACATGGGCTTCCATTATTATATATAAACTATCTTGGAGTTACGTGGATGTTGTAGGTATATAGTATAAGGACTACTATATAAGTGATATTCCACATTGGTGATTTTCACCAACCCCTATCCTACTAGAGGTAGGCTTGGGGTAGAACACTTAGCTTACTACTAGCTGAGGCAAGGTCTCAGTGGGTCAGGTCATGTCATTATCCATCATAGAGATTGTATTGAATAATGATAATATCACAAACCCTTATGATTATATTTTTATTTTCTTTTTCTTTTTTTTTGGTATTTAAAATTAAAAATATATTTATCAAATTCAACTACAATAGAAATAATAATTCAAATAGTTTTAATCATTACCTATAGTATATAAGGATTTAAAAAAATCTATGTCTTAACATTTTTTGAAACCTTTTATAAATAATCATGCTAAATTGATAGTGGCTCTACTAACCTTGTCAATTTTTTCCTGAATACCTACCAAAACTAATAGTTTTTACATTAAATGGTGATTCTAACAATATCTATGCCTAATTTTGTACATAAACCCTTTTTTAATACCTTATTAATTTTTTCAAATAATTTATTTGTTATTTATATCTTCCTTGAAAAAAATAAATTCATTAATCTGAATAAATTATATATAACCTAACATTGTGATGTGAAAACTATAAAACTTTGGTTTTTCATATTTTTATGTAGTATATGTGTTTAAATTATCTTTCCACATAAAATTTTAAGTCTAATTCCATGAAAATTTATTACTAATTTGATTTTTACTTCTAAATCACTCGTTATCTCATGGAATTATGCTTCTATAACAGAACTATAATCTATATCTTGACTATAAATTTTCTAGTATAGGGACAAGAGATGAATTGTAGTTTTATTTCATATAGATAATTCAAAGATAAAATTCATGATCATCGATATAATTTTTTTTTCCATTAATAACCTTAAAAAACATTTGTCTCATTGTAAGATACCATGTCTGTAAGGGTTGAAAATTCCAAAGGGAACTTAAATTTTCAATTACTTTGTGCGTTGAATTTTTATTAGAGATTTGGAATAGATTTTTGAGAGATGAAACATTTTAAATTGATTCTTTTAGATTTAAAATGGGTCTTAGGAAGTATATAGGGTGTTCGGGTGACCCTCAACTACTTCAGGTAAGTTTCAGAGGTTTTGGAGAACCCTAACAATTGATCATGGTTTGGGTTACACATTTTAGGGTAAAATGTGTGAAACCCTAATCTGCTAGCCATTTTTAGTTCAATTTCTTCTAAGAACAGTAATCTCACATAGCTACTCATGGTTTTAGACAAGCTATGTTAGGTTTCATAAAAAACTATGAGACCAAACCAAGTTAATTAGATGGGTTAGAGGTAGTTCCAACCACACAATTAGGTTGGTTCATGGTTTGGAAAACCATTTGGAAAAACCATGTGGCTCATTAAAGAGGTATAATTATCATTTTCCCTCCCAAATTTTTAATAGGGTAACCCCTCTCCCTTCCTCCCTCTCTCATGTTCAGCCATGGGCCATCCCCCCATAATCCTCCTTTCTTACCCCATCATTTTGTAGTGTTCTTGGTTTGTTTTTCCAGCGATTCATGGAAAGTATTTGACTCTTTTAATCTTTCTTCTCCTCTCCTTATTTTATACTCAAATTTTGGTTTCTCGCATTTAGTTTTAAATTCTGATTCCATCAGATCATGGTGGAATCATCCTAGAATCAAGGGGATTTTGTGATCCTTCCATAGAGGGAGTCTCGAGACGATGTCCTCACTTTTCCACATACCATTTCATTAAATTTTATCACCATAGTTATTTTTCAAATATTTTTCTTTAATTTAAAATAAATTAATAATTTTTTGATTTCATTGGTAATGTATTTTTTCTAGGTTTAAGGTCGAGGGTATGTATTGAGTTGTTTATGATTGGTTGGTCACAATTCCTACATGATGAGATCGACTAGTGAGAAATTTAGGCATTATACCTATTCAGATAAGATAGTATAATCAATTATAATTTTTTATATTATTTCATAAATTATAATGTTGTCATAATTAATTAATTCTAGTGATTTGGTTGTGATATAGTGCCTCTGATTTCTTGGATGAGGTTGGATAGGTTTGGTTAATCCTTGGAAGTTGTAGTCATCCCTTGGAGATAAAAATGGAAATCTCTTTAAAGATAAGTGGTATCGCACAATAGTCCTATGAATTCATGATTTTATTTTATAAATTATTTAATGTATGGGATCACCACTTTAAGTGAGGCCCCTTTTTGATAAATCATTTTTTGGTCGGATTAGGACACTCAATATGGGGGTGAATTGAGTTCCTATAAAAATTTCTGTAAAAAAAGTTTTCTTATAAGATTCTCTCAATTAAAATTAAAACAGGCCGATTAATCAAGGTAATAAGATTATAAGATTTTAACTATTCAAACAGCTTCTCAAAAGATTGATTAATTCTTAGTAAATCAATATGAGATATTGATACAACTTTTGGAACTATTCTAATAAGGAAGAACAGTTATAACTACTATCAAAGAATAACTATTAAAGTAAAGTTTAGTTTTATGAAATATAAAGTAATGCAAAGAAAACTCAAATTAAAAGAGACAACTGATAAAAAAAGTTGTTCAGTCTCAAGCTGAGATATTATCCACTCCACTTGGTGATCACCCACCAAAAATTAGTTTATATTAATAAACTTGATCCACACCCTAGATCGAGGTAAACAAAAATACACATGACTATCTAGGTCATACGACCTCTTCCACTGTTCTTTATGGGCATAAAATACCAGTTCATACAAGGACCTCTTACATACTTATCTGTAGGAGTACATAGATGTAAGAATATATGAGAGGAATGATATCTTGTATCCTTCAGTTTAATACAAGAGATAGTGTGGGTTTTAATACAAATACACACACTTCTCAAAATCTAAAAACATTACATAGAAGAGAAAAGATGATGGGAAAGAATAAGAAATACTCTAAGTGTTGCTCTATGAAGATCTGGAATAATAGAATAACGAAAATGAAAATATCGAGTCTTATTATGAGAAATAGAGTATCATGACTCTAGTGCTCTGGTATCTAATTCGAATAAGTAATCTATGTAGCTCGTGTTATTCTTTGAGTTGGTACAATGAATTTTTTTTGGCTCATATCTATGGTAGTTCAGCCTTTTTTGGGATTGATAGTGCTTTGTGTGTTCTTAAGTGTATCTCATTCTCTATCTTGCATGCAATTTGCTTTTCAAACTCTCTCTCTACTATTATGATGAGTCCCATGTTATTGTCTTTATTTAAGGGTGCATGTGTTGGAGCCAATAGGAAGCATTATTTCTACACCTCATACCTCGTACCATTAGGTGACGTGTATACAAAAAAACTTTAACTATGTCAGTTCCATTAAATGCCTTACATATGACTGTTAGAAATAACATTTAAATTAAATTGAAAAATATAGAAAGTAAGGAACGGTGTCACAGTATGTCTTGAAACGGTTTCACTAGAAATGGTGTCTTCCCTTTTTCCTTTGAACAGATAGATAGTCATGGTGCCACAATTATGTTGAGATCTGGAACCGGTATCATAGATATGGTGTCAAAAGCACGGTGTCATAGGTAATGGTGTCTAGTATTTTTTCAAAATGTGGAATGGTGTCTAGTCCATTGTCAAAACTTGGAACGATGTCTTGAAGATGGTAGTAAGGAACCAGTGTCACATACTTTATGAAATCTGAAACTGTTTATGACGTCTGAGTCATGGTTTCAAGATTACAGTGTCTGGATTATGGTTTAAGGGTCACGATGTTAGCGAATTTTTCAAAATCCAGAACCAGTGGTAGACTTATGGTTTCTCAAAATTAGCCAAATTTATATAAAACTGTCTTAGGAAATAATCTTCTCAGAATGAATTAGACATAAGCATTAATATAATAAAACATTCAAGTACATAATCAAATATAGGTCACAATATTCAAACATGATTTATAAGATTTTGAAGCAGGATCTTGTGAAATTTTATACCATGAGTTGTAAACATTAAAGAATAGGAAACCAACCATATCTACAAATTATTTTAGATAGATTAAATAAGTTTTACATGATCTGTGATCATTAAAACAAGGTTAAAATGATTTGGGATCATTAAAACATGATTAAAATATGAGGAGTCCAACAATATCCCCCTATTGATGAGAAAATTTCATGGGATGTAAATGACCATTTGTATTCTCCCCCTTTTAGGATTATCGAAAAGAATATAAGAAAAGGAAAATAAACATTAAATTATGGTAAATAAGATAATAAAAAACAATAGATCACATTTCATTAGATATATAGATAGATAGAGTTCATTACAATTATGATGAAAAAAATACAAAACATCCCTATCAAAAATACATATGTCACTTATTTTTAGGGTCAGAAGTCTTCTCTTTTCCCTTGGAACAATCATTAGGAGGATCCACGGGAGCATAAGTAGAGTTTGGAGAAGGGATGGATCTAATTATGAGAGAAGGAAGAGGTAATCCTTAAAAACATATGGTTCCAGAGTGGGTTTGGTAAATGACCGAAGCAAGGATTGGTCAAGGATAACATGTTTTATATGGCTCAGGGACTGAGATAAAGACATGGAGAAAGAAGAAAAAGTAGTGGATGAAAAAGGGATTGATCTATGACACAAAGGTGTAAGTGCATGAGCCAAAATGGTAGTGCTTTGCACATGAAGATAAGACATTAACAATTGAATGAAATCAGTAATGATCTCACCACCATACTGCATTGCCTTCTCAAAATAATCTTTGTTCTCCTTGAAATTTTCCAATAGAGGAGTGAAATATTTCCACTTTTTGACTTGAGTCTTGATGTCTTGAGTGACATGAGGAATTTTCAAATTCTCTACAAGGTACATAAAATGATTGGTCAGATCATGCTTGGAGTAAATCCTATTAAATTATAAATCCATTGTCTTAGTAATTTCTTCCTGAGCATCATTGTCAATATTTAATTGAATCCTTACTAATTCAAGTACTCAGTCACTATTCTTGATGACATAAGATAATCTTTCCTTGTCAAAACCACTTAAAACTGACTGAAGTTCTTCTTTAACAATAGTTCTAATCAGATCACTGTCTATAGGTTGAGATAAATGTCCAGAGGCATTTGAAGTTGCAATGACTAAAGTGAGAGAATTAATGTGATTTATAACTTTCTATAAACATTCTGTGTACTCATGATTCATCTTGTTAAGGAAAATAACAAGGTCACACATTTCATTTACATCTTGATGTTTCTCTCAGCCAATTTTTTATATATTGAACTCAAGTTTGGTTGAATCAGAGATGCAAATATTTGTGGAATATGATCACTAACATCCTCAATAGGATGAATAGTATGAGCTTGTCCAGTTTGCAACACTTTTTTCATATCTTCAACCATAGATCCGAGAGATTTCACCTCGTCACTCAACTTCTTATTCTCAATCTTAACTTCTTGTATTTCATGAAGCATTTTTGGTTGAATTTTCCATATGAATTTCTCTAATAGCAAGGCAGCATCACTTTTACTAAGATTTTCCATAGGAACAGGCTGTGAGTTCATGATCTTTTCAAATACAGCTAAAAATGTATCTCCAAAAGTTTTTAGATCAATGAGACTCCTAGAAAAAGAAGTTTCTTGTATAGGTTTAGGAACAGGAGCTAAGACATGTTCAGGATCCTTAGCAGAGATTAATTCTATAGAAAAATTTTGTTTTTGTTAAAACATAGTGGAAAGATCTATGCCTTTAACCATGGCCTCCTGGGTATTGTCCACATCAAAGTATTTAGGAAACTTATACCAAGTATCCACAGTGATTTGATCAACAGTATTGTGAACTTGAATACTTTCTAGACTAGGGAGATTCTCCACCTCAACAAGTGAATCTATTGTGTGAGTAAGAGATTCAGTCCCTTGACCTATTTATGAATTTTCATCTCCAATAGTCTCATTCATTTCCTTTCTATCTAGATGAAAGTCCCTTTCCATTCTTTCCTCAGCAGATAGGATAATTTCAGGATCATCTTGTTCTTTTAATTGTTCCCCAATAGTAGCATCTTCCTCAATAGTAGGTTCTTCTTCTAAATTCTCCTCAGGAATAACTTGCTAATTTACACTAGCAACAGGTTCTTTTCCAAAAGTAGGTTCTTCCATTAAATCAATATTTCTTTTAGTAACAGGTATATCCCTTTCAAATACATTTTGTGGAAAAGGTTAACCACTGTATTTTTTTCCAAGAAAATTCCTCCCTTAGGTGAAACAACTACATCTCCTACTTCTTTATCTGAATAAACAACAACTTCAACTGGTTCTAACCCAAGATCATATATGTTATTATGTATTGAAGGATTTTCAACTAGATTAAACTTTTCATACAACCTTTAATTTTCCTCAACCCAAGACTTTTTCCAGGGATTCCAAATTATTTTCATCCTTTTGATTGTATCCTTTGAGATACAGAACTCATAATATTCAATGGCTTCTTCATTCGGCCAACTAATCCTTTATCTAATAGTATTGCAGAGATTAATCTTAAACATACCAAAGAGGTAGAATTTGAAGCTGTCTTGATCATTTCATACATGTGAAGTATAATATACTTACACAGATTAATATTGTTCCCATTTTTCAAAATATGTATTAAGAATACATATTGATTATTAAGGGTATAAAAATCTCCTTTACTGGGACAAATAAGATTTTGGATAAACATAAATAGCAACCTTGTCTCACCATCCAACTCAGAATCAATTTCCTTACTTTCTTCTTCTTTATAGTCAAACTTCCTAGGGTCTCTTATATGATAAAAACATCACTAGGAGGAGGAGGACCTCTTTGTTAATACTCAAATATTACTTTATGAGGTATCCCTAGGCATCCATCCCACAACCTTGAGGAAAAAATACAACTTTGACCATTAATCCAGATTCTAACAAAAAAGTCATATTCAGTGTTGAATGAAAACTGGACATACTGATAAAACTGAGAAACGAGTTTTGGATAGATCAGCCTTTTCTTTTTCATGAACCAGTTAATCCATCCATTCTCTTCTAGTACTTTCAAAACTAGTGGATTAATTGTCAGAAACCACTTTAGACAGACTTCCTTTTCTGGTACTACTGTTCTATCATCATGATTCAGATTGAACAGTCCCTAAAACATTACTTTCAATGCCTTATTCACTTTATTTTGAGATCTATTCTTCTCAAGAGTTGATGAAGATGGGCGATTCATTCTGGGAATTCATCTTTGGTTTGAGAGAGATGAAAGGCAGAAAGGGGACTAACGGTTTGAAAGATAGGGGTTTCAGTTTTGAGAGAAGAGAGCTTGAGTGAAAAAAGAAGTGAAATATATTGGGTTTTTAGAATTTAGGGATTTTAAGAATCACAAATTCAAAAATGTAGAATAAAAACAATAAAATAATCAACACAACGATAAGGTAAATAAAATTTAAAAAAAAACTGAGTCGTTACAGTGAAACCAGAACAGATTGCCATAGTGTCATCATTATGATGTGACTCCAAACTGTGCGACAATATCATTGAGATAGTAAGTGTAAGACAGTAACTGAGAGATAGTAATTGTGAGACCATAAACATGAGGCAGTAACTTTAAACCAGTAACTTGTGAAACCATGAAAGTGAGACATCAATTTCAAGACAGTAACTTATGAAATCTCGAATCAAGAAACCGTAAACTGTGAAACAGTAAGTGTGAGACAGTAACTTCGAGACCATAAAATTTTTTACTTAAGATTTATCATTTTTAATTCATGTATGATTTAATTTATATTTTTATAATTTAATGATTTAATAAATATATCAGCAAGATGATTTTCAGTGCTAACGAATTCCAAAGTGATATCACCTTTTTTATAATGATCTCTCAAAAAGTGATTTCTTACATCAATATACTTTGTCCTAGAGTGTGAAACCGAATTATTTGAAATGTTAATAGCACTTTTATTATCACAATTTGTAGGTAAATTTATGAATTGATATCCATATTCTAGTAATATGTGTTTCATCCACAAAATTTGTGCACAACAACTACCAACAGCTAGGTATTCAGGTTCTGCAGTAGATAATGCAAAAGATTTTTGTTTCTTACTACACCATGAAACTAGATACTTTCCTAAAATTTGACATGTTCTAGAGGTAATTTTTCTATCTAAATTAAAACCACCAAAATTATCATCATAATAGCTAACTGACTCAAATAAGTTTCCTCTAGGATATAACAGTCCTAGATTGGGTGTTTGTTTGAGGGATTTGAAAATCCTTTTAACAATATTTAAATGATACTCTTTAGGGTTTTCTTGAAAGGTAGAACATATACATACACTAAAAATTATATCAGGTCGGCTAGTAGTTAAGTAGATTAATCTTCCAATAATTCCTCTAAAAGTGGTTTGATCAACATATTTTCTATCTTCATCAAGATCTAACTTATAATTAGTACTGATTGGAGTATCATTACATTTAGTATTATCTAATACAAAATGTTTTAAAATATCTTTAGTATATTTTATTTGATTCAAAATAATACCATATTTATTTTGAAATATTTTAAATCCAAGAATGAATTTTATTTCACCCATTAAACTCATTTCAAATTCATTTTTTGTTATTTTATAAAACTCAATACATAAAGAATTCTTTTAACATCCAAAAATAATATTGTATATATAAATTTAAAGTACTAAAACATCAATGGAAATTCATTTTATAAAAAGAGTAGGATTAGTTATACCTTTTGTAAAGCCTTTGGAAATAATAAAATTACTTGATCTATCATACCAAGCTCTTGGATCTTGTTTTAAACCATAAGAAGCTTTTGGTAATTTAAAAACATGATTTGGAAATTTAGGGTTTGTGAAACCAGGGGTTTTTTCAAAAAAAACATCCTCATCTATATACCAATTTAGGAATTCACTCTTGATATCCATTTGATATAGTTTGAAATTTAGATTTTCCACATATTTGAGAAATATTCTAATGGATTCCATTAAATCTACTGGTTCAAAGGTCTCCTCATAGTAAATTCCTTGTTGTTGACTTCAGCCTTGTGCAACCAATATAGCTTTGTCTCTAACTATGTTACCATATTCATCTACTTTATTTATAAACACCCTCTTAGTGCCTATGGTAAAAATGTCTTTGATTCTATCAACATGTTTCCAAACTTTATTCCTTTCAAACTAATTAATTTCTTCATGCATATCCATCACCCAAAATTCATCATTGATAGCATCATTGATGTTTTTAGGTTCATGTTGTGACAAGAAATCTTGATGTTCAACCTTATTTCTAATATAATCTCTAGTTTGTGTTTCTTTATCTAAATCTCTAACAACAACATCTAAAGTATTGTTCTTAAGAGTTCTAACAGCTTTAGAAAAAGAGGGGATAGTGATTTCAGGCTCTTCAACAGGTTAGGTTTCATTATGAATTGATTCTATTGAATTTACAAAATTGTATGTTTTAACAGATTCCTTCATAATATGGTTAGAAGATTTAGCATTGACGTCTATATTTGATATATCATCCTCAATATTCTCTAGAGAGGTCTTAGGATCATGTGGATCTATCTCAAAAAAACATGACATGGACATATTCCTCCACACATTTAGTTCTTTTGTTAAAAACATTATAGGCTTTACTAGAGATTTAATATCCTAGAAAGATTCCATCATCACTCTTGGATGAAAATTTGTCAAGAATTTCCTTGGTATTAAGGATATAGACTTTGCAACCAAAGACTTTGAAGTACTTCACTTCGGGTTTTCTATTGTTCCACAAATCATATAGAGTTCTTTTAAGAATAGGTCTAATCAAAAGTCTATTAATAACATAGAATTTTGTATTTATAGATTCATCTCCAAAAATAAATAGGTATGTCATATTCACTCAGCATGGTTCTAGTAATTTCTTGCAAGGTCATATTTCTTCTTTCTACAACTCCATTTTGTTGAGGTGTTCTAGGGGAAGATAAATTATGACTATATCCATTTTTTGAGTAAAAGTATTCAAACTCTTGATTTTCAAATTCACGGCCATGGTCACTTCTTAGAGATTTAATTCTAAGACTAATAAGATTTTTCTACATTTTTAGCATAAATGGTGAAATGAGAGTAGGCTTCACTTTTGTGATCCAAGAAGAAGGTCCAAGTATACCTAGAAAAGTCATATACAAGAATATAAACATAGTGCTTCCCACTTAAACTAGAAACTCTAGATGGTCCAAACAAGTCCATGGAAACCAACTCAAGAGGTTGAGAAGTTGAGACTTATTTCTTTTTTTTTTTGAAAGAAATTTTTTGTTGTTTACCCTTTTGACAAGGATTACACACTTTATTATTTGGAAACCCTATTTTGGGAAGATCTTTGACTAAAATGTTTATAGTTAGCTTTATAAGGGAGTGAATATTACAATTTATGAGTTTTATATGCTAAATCCAAGACACTCTGTGAAATACACATAAACATTCAGCATTTTTAGAAACTAAAGAATCTAAGTTAATAGAATATATATTTTCATTTCTTAATATAGAAAATATTAATTCATTTTTAGAGTTAAAAACATTGCAAGAATCATTTTCAAATTTAACATGAAATAATTCATCACATAGTTGTGAAATACTAAGAAGATTATATTTCAACCCATCAACAAAAAGTACTTTGGAAATTAAAACTGGGTTAGAGTTACTAATTTGGACTAGGCTAATGATTTTTCCTTTTTCATTGTCACCAAAAGTAAAATTTCCATCATAAATATTTATTAGTTTTTTTAAACATGAATAGTATCATGCCATGTGTCTTAAACACCCATTGTCCAAGTACAATTAGATTTTATAGTAGCTCTTCAAACAATTTTCTTAAAAAATATTAAAATAAAAATAGAATTTGGTACCCATATTTGTTTGGGTCTAGTAATATTAGTAACAAGTACTTTAGGAACCCACATATACCTCATAGGTTTCATATAAGAATCATGTAATGTATTTAAGAAATAAAATTTATTTGGTCTAGAAAAACTTGAAACAGTAGAAGATGTATCATAGTATGAACTAGCACAATGTTTTCTTGAACTAGGAATAACGCTATATATTTTATATTTAGAAACAAAATTGGTTTCTCCAAAATTTCATTTACTAGGTTGATAGCCAATACCAGTAGTGTATTTAGGGGCAATGTTATTACCTATAATTTCTACCAAGATATCTTTACCACTACTAAGCCTTTCAAAGTCCTTTTTCAATTGCTCATTAGATAGATTTAATTAATTTGTTCTTTGAGTAATTGAACATTTTTCTCTCTTTCTACAACAATTTCATATTTAACAGTTGAGGTGGGAGCATACTATCTCTTTAAAGACTGGTATTTATCTTTTAGTTCATTACATGTATCTTCAATCATATTTCAATACTCAGACATTTCTTTTTTAGACATATTTTCAAAATTTCTTTCATCTCCAGAATAATAGGAATTTTGTACAGGAAATTCCAGGACTTCCTCATATGTGTTCGTCATGGAACACATATTGGATTTGTTATCATGTTCATCATGTAAATACTCTGAGTCACTTGAATTTTCCTCATAAGTAATCCAATTTGTTTTCATTTCCTTTTTATACTTTCTATCTTTGTCCTCATATTTATTTTTATACTTCATCTTGGGATATTCATCCTTTAAATGTCCCTTTCGCTTACATTCATAACATACTATATCATTAGACTTGTCATTTCTTTTCCAATCCTCCATCCAACTTGCCTTTTGATCATATCCCCCTTTGGGGTTAGTATTTCTAAAAAATTCTTCCTTTTGTAAAATTTTATAAACCTTCTGGATAATTGAACCATCTCCTCATCACTTCCGGGTGATGATTGTTCACTACTAGAACATTCTATAGAGTCTTTTAGTTTCTCCTTTTCTTTGTGTTAAGAGGTAGTGGTCTTAAATTCCATAGACTTTATTTTGGGTTCATACACCTCTTCCTAGTTGACTTTCATATCTTCTTCATACATCATTAGTTTCCCAGTGAATTATTTTACAGGTAATTTTCCGATGTCATGTGACTATCTAAAAGAGACAGAAGTTCATCTCCATATATCAGGTAGGCATCTGAGAATCCTCATAATTTTTTCTTTGGTAATAACATCTCTTCACAGAGAGATCATAGTGTTAACTATTTCATTTAACTAGAGATACATGTCATAGATATTCTCATCATGCTTCATCATAAAATTATTATATTTAATAGTATATGTGTTAAGTCTCATTTTCTTAACACTAAAAGTTCCTTCATGTGAAACAGTCAAAGAATCCCAAATTTCATGGGCTGTTTTACATATAGAACTTTGTTAAATTCCTCATCTCCTAAAGAGAAGTATAAGGAATTCATGGTTTTAAATTACTGTTATAAGAAGTATTAGTTGGGTCATCCAAATTATTTCTAGGAGTTTCAGGAATCTTATACTCATCTACAATTTAAGAACAAATTTCAAAACCCATACTTTCTAAATGCATTTTCATTTTAATTTTCCATTTGGAATAATTAGTTCCATTAAATAATGGAGGTCTTTTGATAGGAAAACCTTATATTCTATTATCCATCATAAATAAATACTTTTAAAGTGCTAGAAATTTAGAATTAACAGAAATTTACAGATCTTTAAAGTAGAACTAAAATCCGAGTTGAAATGATTTTAAAAAAGAGCCTTAAGAAGAATAAACCTACCTTTGATACCGAATGTTGGTCAGAGTAGGACACTCAAGAGTGGAGTTAATTGATTTCCTATAAAAAAGTAGTTAAAAAGGATTTCTTAAAAGATTCACCCAATGAAAATTAAAACAGGACAATTAATCAAGGTAATGAGATTATAAGAGTTTAACTGTTCAAACATATTCTAAGAAGATTGATTAATTTTTAGTAGTATCAATATGAGATATTGATACAACTTTTGAAAATATTATAATAAGGGAAAAGAGTTCTAATTATTATCCAAGACCAACTATAAAATTAAAGTTTAGTTTTATAAAATATAAAGTAATATAGAGAAAAACCAAATTAAAAGACACAGTGGATAAAACAAGTGGTTCAGTCTCAAGACGAGACCTAATCCACCCCACGTAGTGATCACCTTCCACCAAGCAGTTTATATTAATAAACCTGAACCACACCCTAGATCGGGGTAAATAACAGTACAATGGACTGTTTGGGTCTCACGACCTCTTCCACTGTTCTTTGTGGTAATAAACTACTAGGCCACACAAGGAACTCTTACACACTTATCCATGAGAGTAAACAAATGTAAGAATATATGAGAGGAAGGATATCTTGTATCCTTAAGTTTAATACAGGAGATAGTGTGAGTTTTAATACAGAAACACACACTGCTCGAAAGCTAAAAACAGTACACAATAGAGTAAAGATGATGAGAAATAATTAGAAATGATTTGAGTGTTTCTCTATGTAGATCTAGAGTTTTAGGATGTAGAAGATGCAAATGTTGATTCCTCTTGTAAAAAAAGAGTATCGCGAGTCTGGTGCTCTGGTTTCTATTTTGATGAAGTAAGCTTTGTATCTTGTGTTCTTCTTTGAGTTGGTACTACGAAGAAGTCTTTGGCTCTAATATACAGTAGCTCAGCCTTTTTTTGGGATCGAGAGTTCTTTGTGTGTTCTTCAGTGTATCTTGTTCTCTATCTTGAATGCAGTTTGATTTTCAAACACTCACCCTACTACTGCTCTGAGTCTTGTGTTCTTGTCTTTATTTTTGGGTGCATGTGTTGCAGCTGATAGGAAGAATGATTTCTACACCTCCTTCCTCATACTTTCAGGTGACATGTATACAAAGAAACATTAATTATGTTAGTGTCGTTAAATGACTCAAATATGACAGTTATAAATAATATTTAAATTAAATTGAAAATGATTGACAGTAAGGGATGGTTTCACAATATGTCTTGAAATGGTGTCACTGGAAACAATGTCTTCTCGTTTTCCTTTGAATGGTGAGACAGTCACAGTGCCATATTTGTGTTGAGATATAGAACTAGTAGCACAAATGCAGTGTCATAATCACGGTGTCTTGGGTAACAGTGTCTAGTCCTTTGTCAAAACATGGAACGATGTCTAGTCCTTTGTCAAAACTTGGAACGGTGACTTTGATATGGTAGTAAGGAACTGGTGTCACATACTTTATGAAATCTAAAACTTGTTATGGTGTCAGAGTCACGGTGTCTGGATTAAGGTCTCTAGATTTTGATGCCAGGGTTACGGTGTCTGGATTACGATGTCAGGGTCATGGTGTCTTGATTACGATGTTAGGGTCAAGGTGTCAGGGACTTTTCCAAAATCCAAAATCGGGGGAAGACTTACAGTTTCTTAGACTTATCCAAATATCTGTAAAACTACATAGGAAATAATATTCACAGAATGAATTAGACTTAAGAATTAATATAATACAATATTATAGAACATGATCAAATATAGTTTACAATATTAAAACATGATTTATAAGATTATGAATTAGGATCTTGTTAAAGTTTATACCATGAGTTTTAAACATTAAATCATAGGGAAACCAACCATCTCTACAGCTGATTTGAGACAGATTAAATAAGGTTAACATGATTTGTGATCATTACAATAAGGTTAACATGGTTTGTGATCATTAAAACCTAATTAAAACATGAGGAGTCCAACATCGTTTATAAAATTAAAATGAAAATTTTAAAATAAAATGAATGTAAAAATTGAACGAGCATTAGGGTTCATGAACAATCCCTATACACTATCTTGGATTCCTAGCTATCAATGGATGAGGTCATAACTATTGAGACCCTAGTTGGCCTCTAGACCTCGTGAGAGGTGAGGATAGACCTAAAAATACCAATTATCTTGTTCTAAGTGTCTTGAGACACCTCTAAGCTAAGGGGGAGTGTGGTATTATGATACCTTAACTGAGTCAATATTAGGAAGACTTAATAGATATTGAGTTGTTTGGGAACAATTGAGATAATGGTGGGATGAGTGATCCCCCCCCCATTTGTTGGTACTATTCCTAGGTGGAAAAACCATAGGAATATTGGGATCATATTGGGTGAGAGAGCCAAACTAGAGTGACCTAGAGGATCGAGACATCCCATGGGTTATCTCTTGAAAATTGACAATGTAAAGATACCCCACATATTAGAAACTTTCATGCTACTCTGTTGATGGAATCATGGGAAGTAGCATCCTTGGAGCATCATGTTTTGACCCAAGCCCTCATTGAGGTCAAGGACTCCAAGTGTAGTGTCTATTTTGGCTTAACCAGAGGGACCATTGTGGGTACCTTCTGACAGAACAACCCTGAGCAGGTGTACGTGGGAGGGTAGTGGGTGTTTCCATTAAACACATACCAAACATTGGATCCTAATGGTCTGTGGATAATTGTGTTTGGCATGGTTTTTCAAATAGCCCTCATGTTTCCTATTTTATAATGGGTTGTGAAAAGTTTACTTGGGAAGGATGAGACACTATCGGGCTGACATGGTTATAGAGTCGGGTTCATGGACATGTTTCCATGTGATGGAGATGAACATGGTTAGAGATTCCATGGGAAATGGAGCTCAGTGGTTGCAGCTACATTGGATAAGGATCTTAGTTTATGATAGGGATTTTAATAGATTTGGATCTTCGGATTACTGATAAGGAACTCCATGGATTTTGATCCTAGATTATAGGGCTTCTAAGTGTTATATCACTGAATTCAAGAGGACTATGATAAGGGAAAATAAGGTATAGTGTTAGACCCAGTGTGATTATTGTTCATAGTGAACTTGTAATATACATTAAAATGTTTTATCAGAGTTTTTTTTTATTTTTTTCAATTATGTTTTTGCGAAATGGTGTCTAGGAGACTTGGGAATGTGTTGGAGCCTATGATGGATATCGCACTGGTGTTTCAAGAACACTTGTTTTGGTAAGAAGTCTAGGTTATCTGGGATTTTGGATCATTTTTTTGGTTTCCCATGTTATGTTTGTATATGATTTTTACTTTGGGAGACATTCATTTAGTTTGGAATTTTTTATTTATGATATATTTTTGGCTATTGTAACATTGGAAATAGGACAATGATTTGATTTTAAATCATGAACTACAGAGGTAGGTGACATCACCTACATTATATCAGTATTATATAATCCACATATTATAGACCTTATAGTGTGTTATTTCATTGAATATGGAGGCTCATTTGTTTAAAGTGTCAAAAAAATGATCATACATCATTTTTTGTTATAAGTAATTGGTGGAATTCAATATAAGTGGTCCAAATTGTATATTCTTTATATTATGATGGAAGTTCATGTAGATCTATGATGAACTGTTTTATGGTAAGGATGATGAATCAACCCTCTTGAATAGGAGGTTTCATGACCTCGGTGGGTTATTATAGAAATGATATCAAATATTGAACCCCTTGTGGGATATTATTGTTTGTTTTTTGTAATTTAAATTCCTTATAGAAACATATAGTGTTTTCCCTTATAGCATGGAATGTAATTCTACTTAAACAAACTATGTTGTTGGTTCCCTTTAGTACGGATCATCTAGGATGATGTTGCTAGATATTGGAGGAGTTGACTAAAAATATATTATCATTTAGGGAAAATTCTAATATGAAGATGCTTTTAGAGGTTTGGTTCCCTAGTTATTTGTAGTGGACAGAGTCAGATGTCATTTTATATGAGACCCCATGAGTAGGTGTTTGTAATGTTGATGTTTTATATTTATATGGAAGTGTATATAACACCCTATGAGCTCTTAACTTCATGATAATTTACTGGTAGGGCTAGGTGGGAGACCTATAGAGCCTTAGTTTTGACTTGGACCTTAGTGAGTCAACAGTTGGTATGATCGGTGGTGAACCATCAGAGGGGTTTACCTATTTTTATTGGTTTACTTTCATGAAAACAAGTACAATTAGTACTTTAAGGTATCACACTAATGTACAAGAGTTGATTAGGGTTTTTGAAAGAGTTTGGGTAGTTTCATTGGTTTCTTAGGAAACGCCTAGGGTGCTAGGGTATCGAGATTAGTTTTTATGGGTAGGATTATTATGGTACCTAACCCTATTGACTAGTGGGTGTAGTCTCAAGGGAAGTAAAATGGTAATTTCTATCCCTATGTATTTGGATGTGATTTTAGAAACATGGTCATAGTGTGTATTT
Organism: Viscum album; assembly: GCA_963277665.1. Classification (NCBI taxonomy): domain Eukaryota; kingdom Viridiplantae; phylum Streptophyta; class Magnoliopsida; order Santalales; family Viscaceae; genus Viscum; species Viscum album. The sequence continues at coordinate 123,846,442 of OY728142.1, read as the reverse complement.
ATTCTCATGACTTAATGATGTTAGTTAGTGGCTAGACGTGTGGTTATTTTAATGAACTGGCATGTCAAGGAGTATGTTCAGTAGTTATACTGCATCAACTTGGCTTAGAGTAATGTGACTCACAGGAGTATATGTTAGGAATGGAAATTCTTGATCATCATGATAATTCTATGGTATGATGGTAATCTAGAAGTTTTATGTGGGGATGATGGCCCATGGTTTTGGTGAAATTAAGAATGTCCATTCATGGTAGAGCAGACATCGGTTTTGGATCAGGTGTGGTGGAATGACTGATCTGGGTGAATCCTAGTCAGGTGTTAATGGGGTGAGGTAAACATAGGTCAATAAGAGATCACATGAGTGGGATATATGGTTTAGTTCTTCTAAATGTTTGAATTTTCCTATTCCAGACATTATTTCCACTAATGGACAGGGCATGGGATATAGTGATAGGGAGTTTGTTTTGATAGTGTGCTAATAAGGATGCCCATAAGGTGGGGATAAGGATTCCATCCATGAGTATGGGACCCTCATGTGAGAAGGTTCATGGGTTTATGAGACCATTCATTAGAAAAACATTTTGGTGCATTGATTTTAGTGAGTAAATGGACCCAAGTATTGTTGGGTTCCTTCGTGAATTTCAGGTATCGGTTAAAATATTTAATCAGTTGAATTATGAGTGTGAGTATTAGGATTGTGATGTATTGGGATGATTCAAATATATTGGATTGAGAATTTATTTATGATATAATTTGTAACATGATGATTTAATAGGTCGATTGAGGATTCAACCCTGATATTTCATTGTAAGCCAGGTATGGATTTTGATGGGTCTACACGAAATGATCTCAGGGTGTCTCCTATAGTAAGAGCATTGGGGGAGAGTTTTTTGGAATATTTCAATAGTTTAGTCCAAGTGTTATAAAGGAATTTCAGATAGGGGAGTCCTAATCAATGTTTCAATATAAGATAGAATACAGCGATCCATGAACTGCATCAAGCACATCGTATGGGATGTGACAGGAGCATTTCAAGGATCAACAGAGGATTTACAAGGGAAAGTATGGAGTTTGAACTTGTTAAACTATAGTTTGACTATTTAAAATTAGAATCATGAAACATGAACAATTTTATAGTATGTAAATTGGTGGGGGTTCCAGAAATTGTGCCAGGATTCACTTCAGAACGTTGGAGGTGTCTTTTGATAGAAAATTATGATGGTAGAGGAACCATTTATTGAAATAGTTTGTTATAGAATAGGTCCTATAGTGGTGAGAACCATAGTCTGTATGATTAATTATATTATTATGTGGTCATTTATCAAGATATAAATACTCATATAAGTGTTATCTTGGTGTTTCAGGAAGTGAATGCGAGCATTAGATTGATTTCATTGATTTGTGCACCATGGTCTCAAGGTGGCACTTTAGAAGTGTGTTAGGTGTTCCAAGATGGAAAGTGTCAATTTAAATGGAATTTAATGACCTAGGTAGGTTGGGACTTGAGTTTAGATAACCACCAAGACTTATTTAGGATGATAAGTGTTAAGGTAGGAAGATTGTAAGATATCATGTTTGTACTTCTTGAAAATTCTAGAGGGAAATTTAATCTTGGATTACAAAATAGGTTGAATTTATATTGGAAATTCAGAATAGAATTCCTAGAATTTCAGAAACATAAAGTGATTTTTAAATGTGTAATTAGTCTTAGGGGTAGCTTAGGTGTTCATGTGATACTTAGAGGCTTTGGGTAAGTTTCAAAAAAAATTAGGAACCCTAAAATGGGAGCACATTTTGGGTAACACAGTTTAAGGGAAACCATGCAACACCATGAGCCTCTAGATGTTTTTAGTTCAATTTATCTTGAGAATAATTAGCTCGCATGGATGGAACACAGTTTCAAAAAAATAGTGAGAGGTTATAAAAGAAACTATATGAGGTTGTAGATCCACCAACATGGTTGGTACATGGTTTGGTATATCATGTAACCAAACCATGTGAGGTCGATGGGTTAGAGGTAGTATTAACCACTGGGTTGATGAATGGTTTGGAAAACCATCCAGCCAAACTATGTGTCTCATTAATTATGGTAAAATTATAATTTTTACCTCATAAATTCTTAATAGGGATTCCTGAATCTCTTTCTCCCTCTCTCATGTGTGTCCAAGGGGACACTCCCACTCTTCCTCCATTCTTCCCCCATTCTATTTTGGATTTTCATGGGGCATTTTATATTGATTGGTGGTAAGTCTTTGAATCCATTGGTATTATTAATTATCCCCCTCTTATCTCCTCTAAATTTGGTTTATCCTATTTAAGTTTTAGTTTGGATTCCACTAAAGCATGGTGGAATCAGTTAATCATTAAAAGGATTTCATATTGCTTGCATGGGGGGTATCCCAAGAAGACTTCCACACTTCAACATGTACTATTTCATTAATGTATGTTAGTGTAGTGATTTTTTAAATATTGTTTTTGAAATCACTAGTTAGGTATTTTTTTCATGTTTGGGGTATGGGTGTGTCACGGGTTTTTTACGAGAAGTTGGTCATGTTCCAACATGATGAGATCAACCAGTGATAAATTTAGGCATTGTTCATATTTGGATAAAATGGTTTAATTAATTATAAATTTTTTATTTTATTTAATTAATTATATTTTGGTTATAATTAAATAATTTTGGTGGTTTGGTTTTGATATAGGTCCTTTGATTTGTTAGAAGAGTTTGAATGTGTTTGGATAGGCCTTGGTAGTTGCTTCCATCCGTTGGAATTAAAAATTGAAATTCTCTTTAAAGTTAGGTGGTCGAACAAAATATCCATTTGGATTCATGCTTTTCTTTTAGGTGTCATGTGATGCACAGGATCGCCACTTTAGGCAAGGGAACTTTTGATTGAATCATTTATTTAAATTAAATTAAAATTTTATATTAAAATGAATTTCTAAAATGAATAAGAGATATAGGTCATGAACAACTTCTATGTTCTATATTGGAGCCTTAGTCATCAATGGCTAAGGTTGGGACTGTTGAGACACCATTTGGCCTCCAAACCTCCTAATATGTGAGTTCCGACCTGAAAATTATGATTTTACCATTCTTAGGGGGCTTGAGACGACTCTAAGTTGAGGGTGAGTGTATTATTAGGATTCCTTGATATAGTGGGTCTTTGGAATCCCTCATAAATGTCAATATGTTTAGGGTCGATATATATGAGGGGAGGATGATCGATTATCTCCCAATTGAAATGACCAAGCCTAGGTAGATAGACCTTAGGTAGACTGAGGTCAGGTTGGTTATGTGGACCAACCCATATTGACCCTAAGGATCGAAAAAAGCCTTAGGACATCTCTTTATAAGTTTTAATGTGGATAGACCTCGTATATTTGTAAATTCCATGCTTCCCTATTAATGAAACTATGGTATGCAACATCCTAGGAGTATTGGGTGTTGACTCAATACTTTCTTGAGGTTGAGGAATTTAAGTGGAGTTCCTCTGTTTGGTTGACTAGATGGACCAATATTGATGCCTATTGATAGGATAACATTGAACGAGAGTGTTCATGAAGGTAACTTGTGTCACCAAGGAACCCATATATTAATATTGATCCTGAGGGGTTGTGGGTAGTGGTGTTGGGAATGGGTGTTCATATATCCCTCATGTTTTTCATTTTTTGATGGGGTATAGAAATCACCCTCAAGGAAAATGTTATGTGGTTGGGTTTCCATGATTTTGAATTCATTCTCATGGTTTAGATTCCATGTTATAGAGATGGATATAGTTAAATATTCTATGGGCATAAAGATCGGTGGTTGAATATTCCTTAGATTAAAAGCTCAATATATAATTAGGTTTTCCATTGATTTTGAGCCATATTACTAATAGGGGATTCCATGCATTTGGAGCCCAGATGATAAGTTTTTTTTTGGTAACATCTATGGAGTTTTGGGGATTACTGATGGGAGGTTCCATAGATTTATAACCTAAATGATACGGCCTACATAGGTAATGTCCCCAAAAGTCATGAAGATACTGATAGGGGTTATAATAAATGTAAATCCTAGATGACAGGACTATCATAGGATAGGTCCCCAGAGTCATGATGATTGGATGACTCTACCCTAGATTTGGAGCCTGTGTTTTACTTGGGCATGGTCATCATGACATTCCCAGATACACCTCGACATTGGTCTAAGAAGGTATGGTCGCTCAGGTTTACGAACCTAAATATCGGAAATGGTGTGTTGCATATTTAATTTTAGTAGGTTTTTATTTTAGTATAATCATGTAACATGAACATATCATGGATTATACTAGTTAGTATATGGCCACAATAGTGGATCCCTATTGACTAATGTACTCATAACATGTCCAGGTTTCCACTGCACTTGGATACCCGAGAAGACTCTCACTTGGATTTAGGCACATATTGGGTTGAGGGTTGGGGTTTGATCAAGTAGGTTGACTTGGATAATATGTGGATCTTGGTATGTGGTATGGCTTGGGTATTCCCTATATCCAACATTTTCATGTTTCTTTTATTTCACTATATATGTATGGCTAGACCAATGTGTGTCTGTTGTTGTATGCATGGCATTGATATTTTGGACTTTACTATATTTTATTTATTATTCAACCTTGTTTATTTTTATTTCTTAAAATTTAGTTTATTATTTATGGATGATAATTATTCATTTAATCCATTATTGTGCACTTTTATATATGTGTTATAGTCTCTTCGTAGTACCACCTTGGACCCCCTCTACTAATCGGCAGCCACAAGCACATGAGGATGTATTCCTAGGGTATAATGGTGAAACATTCCTTGTTTATATTAATAGTTAACTAGGGTGGGGATGTTAAAAATTGGTATCAAAACTTTTTTTATTTTTTGTCTTATGGTTTTGGGAGATGGTATCCAAGAGACTTAGGAATGTTTCAGAGACTGTGATGGATATTGGATCGATGCATCTAGAATAATTGTTCTATTAAGAATTTATGGTTACTAGAGATATGGGATTACTATTTTTGTTTTTGATGTTATTATTGTATATTTTTTTTCACTTTGAGTGACATGCATGTGGTTTAGATTTTATGATTTATGATGTATTTTTTGCTCTTCTACCATTGGAAAGAGGCTAGTGATTTGATTTTGACTCTTAGCCTATAGAGGAATGAGGTGTATAGTTCATAATATCAATCAAATATGATCTAAATGTTATATTCCTACAAGTGTGTTATTTCAATAATACCCCTACATTTTTAAATAACACTATATTCAATATCAAATACAACATGCAACTCTAAGACTAAATGAACCATAAAATGTTATTATTTAAATATGACCACAATTACCTATCCATTTAATTGGAATACATGAATAGGAATAATAAAATTATGAATTATATATTAATTTCATACTAAATATAAATTTATTGATTAATTATTATGAAATAAACACTCAAATTTTTTGTAAAGTCGTGTTATTCTTCAAAAATATGTTTTCTTCAAAAAAAATGTTGATTTAGGTAATTATAATTAATTTCTTTCACTTTTAGAAAGTTTATTTGATTAAATTAACTTAATTTTTGAAATAATAATATTGAAATTATATTAGGTAGATTTTTTCTGTACTTTTTCTGAAAATTTTATTTTTTCAATGAATACTGAAAATACTATTTTTAATTTAAAACTATATTTGTATTCTATGAATTTATAAAGTTACATTTTGTTTTAAAATGTTTTAAAATAAAAATTAGTTCAATTATATTATTAATAATCCAATTATGATCTTTGTAATGAATTTTATTCATTAATTTTCTATAAAAACGTTTTTATACTTAAAAGGGAATTTTTATAAAAAAATATTTTTGGTTGCATATTGTGTTTTAATATGAAATTAATTTTTTCAATTATGGAAATTTAATACTAAAAAATTTATTACATATTTGGAATTATGATTTTAAAATTTAGTAATAATTCCCTTTTATTTCTGGTCATTATGAATGGTAACCATAGTAAATAATTATCACTATGATAAGGGTAAATTGGGTAATTAAGCTTAATAATAATGTAATGAGGCCTTAAAAACACAAACTTGACTTAATTTCCTTGTATTATTTTATTTCATCCATAATAATACACAATTATAAAATATGGGATTTTCTATTTAGTTATGATTTTGACCTTTATAATATTTAAGTGAGAAATAAAGACTAAATTGTCACTTTTTTCTTTTAATATATATTATACTTTATTCTAGGTAGTAATACAACTTATGTTCAATTATAAATATTAATTTGAAATATAAATTATATTTTTATCATGGTAATTTATTTCTAATTTTTAGTGATGAGATAATTACATTAAATGTTTGTGCAATGTCGTCACAACATTTATTTAATTAATAGAGAAATAAAATAAATGACATTAAAAATACTAAAACTAATATAATATGAAAGAATTATTATTTTACATGACTTTTTTTGATAAATATAACATTATATCTCTGTTTTAAATGATTTTATTTTAATTTAATCTTTGTCTTTATGTATTTAAAGTCAAATTAAATGAATAGTGTCAAAAATGACAGTAATGATATTTTATAATAAATAATATATTATTAAATGGTTTAAAATTAATTTAAATATTATATTTATCAAAATTAATGGGATATTGTTGAAAATACTAACCATTTTCTATTTATAGGCCATTTTTTATTTTATAGTTACAGTTTTATCCCTTAAAGGATATAAAACATTAATAGTATGTTAATTTTCAAAAGGGTTAACGTGTGTCAAAACTAAAAGATAAGGGTGAAATCATAAACCAAAATTCTCAAAATTTGATTTAATATGATTATTTAGACTCTTGATAATATTATAATATAATTATATCTATTTTATCTATTTTTATCCATTTTTACATAAACAATAATTTATGTTAATTTAATACTTTAATAAATTTCAAGAATGTTCCTCCCTTCACTTATAAAAGGATTCCTATTCTATCAATTCTTCACTAAACTTTGAGCCATATATATTGACCAAACCCTAATTTATTCTCTTATAAACATAATTATATAATTTATAGAGTTTTTTATTCATAAAATACCATCTCTAAGTCCTTTAATAGAAGATCTAAAGGATCTATTTTGAAGAACAGGTAATCATCTTTACAAATCTTTTAAATTTATTTCTTCTTCAGATTCCTATAAGTATTTTATAGACACACTAAAATAAAAAATATAGTATAAAAAACATACTTATATGTTATTATTATTATTTTAAAACCATTTTCAATCAATTTTTTATCCTATGAAAAGTAAAAACATCGCTTGTGTGTACGTATGACTTATCGTCTCTATGTAGTAGTGTAATTCAATTTTCATAACCTCTTTACATGGATGTTTATATATATGGAAATAATGAATATATATAAAATTTATGACATAAATATTCCTCTTTAATTTTAATATCACATATACCTTCTTACCTTCCAATCCAATGAAAAATGATAATGTCGCTCGTGCATATGTGTGGACTACCACAACCACAATGACATGTGTTTCATTTTTCATTTCCAATTTACATGGAAGGTAATAGGTATATATTTAATGGATATATATTATATTTATATCATTATTAAAATTATGTAGATTATAGAACCATAATCAAAGTAAATTTATAGGAACTTCCATGAAAAAACATGCATGTGAAAATGAAGGAGTTAACACCCAAAAAAATGATAATAATGAAATATTGTTGACAAACAAGTGATAAGATGTTATAATAGGATTATATACAAGACTATAAATATTAATATCATTTTTATATAAATTAATAACATTTTTATAACAATTATAAATAAGGTTAGATCTTGATCAACTAAGAAGAAATGTGAGATAAGGTATTTCGTCTCAATTTCCACTCTATTGAGATATATTTTATAATATAAACCTATTTAATTGTGTGTCATATATATACTACCCCTTTGAGTTATTTAACATGAATATATATATATATATATATTCATTATGATTAATTATTAAATTCAATTTACTCTTTCAATAGGATTGTTTAAAATAAAATATGATCTTATTTCTCTCCTTGATAAGGTATATATTTCTTCCACATCAATATTTTTCAAAATTGTTTTAGGAAAATTATTTTTATTTTAAAAAAATATTTATAAATTATATTTCAAGTTATCTTTTTAATTTTTAAATTGTATTAAAGTAATTTTCTAATGATTTTATGAAAGGAATCAATTTCAAATTTTATAAAAAATTCAAAAGTAATGCTTCTTTAACATATACCGCATTAATGGACATTACCACTACCATAATTGTTTTCTATTTTTAGATTCATCTAAAAGATTTTAAATTTATTAAAAATAAATAAATTTTGACAAAAAATCACACAAATTTTCGTTTATTCTTCAAAAGACATGAATTTATTTCAAAACCTATATTTCTGATGAATTGAATTTCATCCTTTATCTATTATTAATTTTGTAGTTATTAACATTATCTTGAAACATTAACTTTGTTATGATTATTGAATGTTACATTTCCCTTAAATATACATCGTGTATATTACTATTTCCTAAACTATATACCATATCTACATACAATGTTTTACTTTGAATGTTTTTTATTAACTGGAGAACTATTGATATTATGTATTCCTTAATTAATACAAATTTTTTTTGATAGGGAATATTGTTCATGAATTAAATCAATCAATTGATATATGAGTAATGTATTGACCATGTAGTGATGAGTGGGGCTCAAAAATTATATAGCGCCCTGATGCATCGACATTTATCATGATACGAATTAGTTGGAAAAAATAATGTGTCTTTACCCATAGATTTAACCTACCTTTTACACAAGGCCTTGATGGTTGAGATATCAAGATGTCCAATATCATGACTTATATTAGTTTTCATTTCCTTCATTGAGAATTTAGTTGTAATTATCCAGGATATTATTTCGCTAATATTATCAATGGATTCATTTTGTGCTCAAGTCATTGATTAAATGAAATGTTTTTCAAGTTATTTATCATTCCATATTTATTATGCCTTATTTAATCATGATATATTCCACTATAAATAACTATTACTAAGATGTTGAGCTCATCCTTATTTTTTTCATTTTCCCATGTTATAAAGAAATAATCTTTGAATGAGTTTCATGTAACTGAATTTTTACTTTTATTTTGTTTATATTTTATTCCTAATGTAAAATATTTATCATTTATTTATATATTTCTCTAAGAATACTAAACTGATCTGTAATTTTTTATTAGATCCCTTATATCTATTATAATGTAATAAAGAAGATACTAGCTTTGGGTTATGAGATTTGGGGTTGTTAGAATTTCACTAACGATGGAGGCTTAGTTGTTTAATGTTTGAACAACTGCTCATATTTAATTTTCCAATAAAAGTAGTTTATGGAATTCTAATCAACTGGACCAACTTTTAAAAACATATTCTTTAAATTTTAGGTCATGTAGATATATAGTGAGACATTTTATGGTGAGGAGGTGATTCAATTATCATTTAAAATAGGTACAGTGAACCAGGTTTGTTAGCATGGCATTGGATTCCAAATGTCACAACTCTTTTGTGTTTTTTTCATTTGAGTTTAGTTATTTAAAGTTCCTGTAATATCATACATGGTTATTTCTCATGTATCTTTGAATGTAATTATATGTAACTAAAATGTATGGTTGTATCCCCTAGGTACAGATCATCTAGGACAATCCCACTGGTTATGGTAGGATTTGACTAATGAAACATGATTATCTTGGGATCATTATAATATGTATATTCTAAGAGAGGATTTGTTTCCTAGTGGCGGGTGGTGGGAAACATATAATGAAATCGAATGTGAGACCCTATGAGTGGGTGTTTAGAATTCTGAGTTCATGGGGTGATTCAGGAGTGTGTATGATGACCCATGATCTATTATCTTTATGATACTTGACTGGTAGGGGTAGGTTGCAGACCTATAGACCCATATCTTTTAATATAATCTTAGTGAGTAGGAAGTCTGTATGATTGGGGGTGACTCGTTATAGGGTTTATCCTGGGGTTGGTGGTTTCCTTTAGTGATGGGAAGTACAAGTAGTGAATTATTCTATGAGACCAATGCATAGTAGGTTCTTGGGGTTTAAGATATATTAAGGTTAGTACCTTTGGTTTCTAATGAATCCCCTAGATTGTTGGGTATCAAGAATAATTGTAATTGTCATAATTTATTGGGTTCCTGGACCTATTGAACAGTGGGTGTGGTTTCAAGGATAGACCAAGGTAAATTTTTCCAATGTGAATTTGTATAGAATTTTATTAGTGTGGTTAGAGAATGTGTGGATTCTCATGACTGAATTGATATCGGGTAGCAGATATATGTGTGGTTATCTTAATGATGTGACATATCGAGGGGGCATGGTTAGTAGTTATGTTGTATCATCTAGTCTTGGTGTAATGATAATCATAGGAGGATGTGTTAGTGGTGGGAATAAATAATGTTTGTGAGTAGTTTTGAGTCCAATTTTAATCCATGAGATACTTGTGGGAATAATGGCTCCAATTTTTTTTGAAATCAAGAATGTCCAATCATGGCAGAGGAGACATCAATTTTTGATAGAGTGTAGTGGTATGGATAATATGGGTGAATAAAAGTTAGGTATTAATTTAATGAGGTTAGTGTGGCTCAGGATGAGTGATACATGGGTTAGAGTTGTGGTTTTGTTCTCATAAATGAGCAGGTTTGTCCATGCTGGTTATTATGCCCAGTGGATAGGGTATGGTCCATTGTGATCAAAATTTTGATTTGGTATTTTGATGACAAGGATGTTCCTATGGTGGGGAGAGGGATTTTGGTCATGGGCATGGGACCCTCATGGTGGTAGGTTCATGGGTGTATGGGATCAGTAATTGTGAGATCATTTAGGAATTTTTTTCTGTTGAATAAATGGACATGAGTAATACAAAAGTGCATGTTTGAATATGGAACTGGGTGAAGTCGACCATGGGTATCAATCTCAATATGGATTGTGAAAATATGAATGTATTGGATTGAGAACACATTAGTGCTAATGTTTGAAGTATGGTTCTTGAATGGTTCAATTTATGATTTTATTATGATATTTCATCAGAAGTCTGGTATGTATTTTAATGGTCATTTACAAAATGATCTTGGGGTGCCACCTAGAGAAGGAGCACTGGGGTAGGGTGTTTGGGAACATGCTAGTAGTGGAAGAATAGTTTTTTTAGGAAGTTTATCCATAGGAGGCTCAAGAAATTTTCCATGGGATAGAATGTGGTGATCCAAGAATCACATTTATCGCATTGTATGGGATATTATGAGAGCATTTTGCAGATCAGACAGGGAATTTCAATGGAAATTTGGCAGAAGCAGGTTTGACCATAGTCAACTATAGTTCATCCATTTCAAATAACAATTGAGAAGAAAGAGTTTATTTCTCATGTGGGAATAAGTGAGGGTGTTAAAAATAGTTCTCGAATCATCATCATCATATTGGATTTTGATGGATAATAATGATAGTGGAGGCATTATGGCTGGGAATTCTACATTATGACCTAGGTTTTATGGTGGGAAGAACCATAGGTTGGGTGATGAATGATATGAATATTTGGTTATGTATCAAGATATATGGGTTATTCTAATCATCATCTCAGTGTTTCATGAAGTAAATGCGAGTATTATCTCGGTTTAGCTGATTTGAGAAACAAGGTATTGAGGTTAAACTTTAGAAGCATATTGGGTGTTCAGAGGTGAAACATAGCTATTTTAGTGGGAATTAAAGAACAAGGTAAGTATATAGTTATTTTTGGATAAAAAACGAGACTTATTAGGGAAAATAAGTGTTAAGGTTTGGTGGTTGTAAGATCCCATGACCAAACTGGTCAAAAATTCTAGAGGGAATTTGAATTTATGATTACTAGATGGGTTAAATTTTTATTTCAGATTTCAAATAGAATTATGAGAGATGAAATATCATAAAGTGGTTTTTTAAAATGTGGAATAAGGGTTAGGTGGTTTCTTAGGTGTTTATGTGATCCTCATGGGATTTTGGTAAGTTTCATGTTTTTTGGGGAACTTTGGAAAGGGATCATGGTTTTGGGTGCATGGTTTAGGGTAACTTGTCTAATACCTTGAGCCTTTGGTTGTTTTTAGTTCAATTTCTTATGATCATGGTTATTTGGTATGTTTGGTGCACATTTTCACAAATCATGTGATGTTTTAGAGAAACCTATGAAATGTTGGAGACCCACCAACATGGTTGTCACATGGTTTGGTAAACCATGTAACCAGACCATGCATGGTTGATGGGTTGGAGGTAGTTCCACCTACATGGTTGGTACACAGTTCATAAAAACTTGAATCACATTAAAAATGGAAATATTATGATTTTCCCTCCATAATTTTTAAGAGGGTAGATCATCTCCCTACCCCCCCCCCCCACTCTCACATGTGTCTAGGGGGATCTTTCCCTCTTCATCCTTTCTTCCCCATTCAATTTGGAGTGTTATTGGTCTATTTTTCAAGAGATTCATGGTAAGTATTTGACTCTTTTGGTCATTTTTCTCCTCACTATATTTTCTCCTATATTGTTGGCTTCTCCCATTTAGTTTTTTGTTATGATTACATTAGAGAAATTTGGAATCAACTGATCATTAAGGGAATTTTTTACTACTTGCATAGAAGAAATCCTGAGATGATTTTCACAATCCAATGTGTGCCATTTAGTAGAGGTTTTTATCAATGGTGATTTTTAAAATCATTTAGATTAAATTGAAATTAAATTAATAATTTTTTTAACGTTTTTTGTTATTTATTTTTTCCAGTTTGAGGTTGGGGGCTTTTCATGGGTTGTTTGTGAGTATTTTTTCATGATTCTAATTTGGTGAGAATAGTTGGTGATAAATATTGGAATTATACATATTTTTATAAGAAAGTTTAATTAATTTTAATTTGTTGATATTAATTAATTAATTATAATATAGTTATAATTAATTAATTCTAGTGCTTTGGTACACGACATTATAATGAACTAGCCTAGGTCAACTAGATAAGACAAACAAACCGGCCCATCATAATGTGGTGAGGTGCAATGAGATAAATAAAAAAGTCTCTTATATAAAAAAACAAGGAAAAAACATATTTTAATGTTAAAAAATAGATCAAACATCCTAGAGACATAAAATCCAATAACAATATTCTAAACTAGAAAATTAAGTAAAGATTAGACCAAAAAGCCTCCATGTGACCAACTATCACCTTCAAACCATACCACTATGAATCCAAATACAATAGTATAATTAAACATGATTAATGATTCCCTTACCTTTATATGAATCCTTGAAAACAACATCTATAACTGCCTAGAGGAAAAAGTAGGATGTGAGCATAAGTTTGAATAGGATTGCACCACAAAATCTAATCAAATGTCTAATATCAAGAATGCAGTAATTCTATCTTTAAAAAAAATACATTTTTACAAAGAATGTTCATAAATCAAAACCATTTTTAAATTATCCATTCATTTTCATAAATCCCTTTCAAATTTAAAAGATAATTAATTTGAAAAATACATGTGATAATCATTAAATAATAATCAATGAAATTCATCAGTACACCATAAGATAATAATGTAAGAAATATAACCATGATACAATCCACCATGTGAAAGCATGTGAGAAAATAACCATGACACAATCCATATTGTGATAATATAATCATAAATGAGAAATCAAACTATTTGGTATCTAACCTATAAGTACACATAATAGAAATAAAAATAAAGCCTTAATCTAGTCCTATAGTGGATCCAACCAGTATAAACTCTTGTGGAATTACACACACTAAGTTAAATAAAACCAAAAGTTTAATTGCACACACTATGAGTGATATGTGTATTCTTAATGCACACAAGGTTACCCAATCTACTAAATTTTTTCCAAACCCATTTAAAAAAATTATGATCACAGTTTTTAAAACCTTTTCAAAGAAAATAAACCTTCTTTTATGCTTGAAACCCTATTTTTAAACGAAAACCACCATTCATCCATTTTATCAAACACTTGGTGTGGATAAATAATTTTTTAATCAAAACTCCTTTATAACATAATTTATTTCCAAAAACCAATTTTAATCACAAATAAATTCAATTCAATGAATAAACCAAAGTAATTTATAATAAAAATATGAAATTATTATAATTAACCCTTTGTATAGAGACAACCACAACAAGAATGGAGGTAGAACTAAACAACTTCAAAAATGGAGACCAAGAAAGAGTATATTGGGTCCTTATAATCCTAGGTCAATAATAAACACATAAATTCTCTTTAAAAACTATAATATATGGAATAAAAATTCATCAAAGGTTCCATATGATGAGAGGATAATATATCTAGTGAGGATCTATGAATAAAAGGAAAAAACTAAATCAATAAATTAACTTACCTAGATGAGATCCATCAAGAATGAAGGTAAATGACTGGGAATACTAAGTAATAAGTCTATAGATCACTAGGTAAATATTAGGTTGAGAAAAAATGATATTAGAGGGTGATTAGTCATAAAAATACCAAGGTAAAATGGTAAAAAATAACTTTTTAAAGTCTCAGAGCGCCGCACATAGTTAGGTTGTATGGTTAGAGAAACCATAAGCCAACCATTCATGGATATTGTCTCATTAAAAATAAAATATACATGATATTTTTGGACAATACACATAGTTTAATAAAACTATGAAACCCCTTTATAACAACCTCTAGACCCTACATTTTTTCCCTATTGAGCCACATGGTTTCCTTAACTATGCTCAAACTAAGAAAACTCTTATTGTTAAAACACAAAACAATACCAAATGGTTATCACATGATTTATACTAATAGTGTTCCAACCATGTTCATGATATTAATCCTCAAAAATGTTCCATTTTCAACCCATGTTCCCCTGAAGCCTATATAATGACTTTATATACATACTAATTTTAAGTTAAAGCGTACCTAAGATCTGGCGGGCATTATAATTCTCCCCACTATAAAAGCTTTATATCCCCAAAAAAATCCTATAGATCATAGACTCACAAAAATATAAGGTTTTTGTTTTCTCATCATTGTATCCTATCCCTACATCCCATGGTTATGCCATCCACACATCTGTAGTACTTATACCAAAGGAATCATTTTACCACACAATAACATATCCTGGTGATCTGTAATCTGAATTGGTTACTCAATAGCAGTGCTATCAGGATCAAGATCAATATACACCCATTTAATCACATGGGAAGGATCTATATGATTCCTCCTTATTTATGAAACATGAGATAAATCTTTGATAAATTTCAAATAAGATGGTATCTATAACTGATACATCATCTTTCTGAGTCACTCCACGATCTCAAAGTGGCCCACAAACCTTAGTTCCAACTTACTATTCTTACCCAACCAATGATCTCCCATGAAATGTGAATCTCTAAGAAAAATCCAATCACCATCTTTAAACTCTAGCAGCTAATGATGGTAGTATGTATAGTATTTTTGACAGCTTTGTACTATGAAAAACCTATTTTGGATCAATTGAACCTTTTTTGTCATCTCTTGAATAATACTTGGCCCAAGCAAGGACCTCACTCCCAAATCTTCCCAACACAGGGTAGATCTACATGTCCTCCCATACAATTCATCAAATGGAACCATATTTATTAAATCTTGATAAATTTTTTATAGTAAAATCCAACCATAGGAAAAAAATCCCTAGATCCACTAAAATCGATCACACATGCTCGGAACATATCCTCAAGGACCTACATAGCTCTCTCGAAATGTAGCATCACCTGATTGCACACCTGTTTTGACACTACTAGGGTATATGCTTAGGATAATTCACATTTTATTTACAATCCATTATAAAGGATTTAAATGTAAATTTTTTCCTCAAAGAAACAATGTTTATGATTATGGGATTAGCAATGCATATAATTTCGAATTATGATAATTATTTTTTTATGTCGAGATTATACAATGTGATTCATAACATAATATAGTGTGTGCAATTATTTAAAAATGTTTCCTATTAGAAGAAATGGAAACCAAATGAACATGTGTGTCCCATGTAGGTATTTCCCTCCGATACACGATAATGATGTTGGATCTGGATCTTTGATTGGTGATGAGAAACTTATAACCATACTGGGAAAACTAAATCAAGTTATGAACAATAACCTTACCTGTATGGACCATCCTGATCCACAATGTGGTGGAGATATGTTGGATCGCTTTATGTGACATTATCCTTTATCATTCAATGGAACTACAAATCCATTTGTAGATTAGTAGTGGATAAGTTCTCTAGAGAAGGTATTTCTAGCTTTGAGATGTAATAAAGGGATAAGTTCATAATGGAAATTTATCATCTATCAGGAGATGCAGATCAGTGTTGGTCGTTAATCCCAAACATGAAGGAGGAGGAAGATAGAAGATATGGAATGTAGGAACTTTAAGGAAATATTCCTAGAAAAATACTTTCCTCATGAACAGAAAGAAAATATGGAAAGGAAATTTATGAATTTGATGCAAAAGGAATATGATAATGTTAAATACTATAAATCTAACTTCACAAGGTTATCAAGTCATTTTGTGGACTACATTCATAATCTAACGAGCAATATTGATCAATTATTGGATGTCCTAAATCCATTCCTCCAATGAGAAATTTTCTCCCAAAGTTTTTCATCATATGAGGGTATAGTTTCATGTGTTATCAAGACAAAAAATGAATTCTATATGTCTTGTTACTTTAAGAGAAAAAAGAGAAGAATAGGGTTCTGAAAACTCTGGAAAAGGAAATAATGAAATGGGGAATAAGGGAAGAGTTTAATTTCCACCCTGTGATAATTTTGGAAGGAAACACCCTGGTGACTACTTAAAAGGAAAGGAGTATGCTACAAATTTGGATAGAAAGGCTATATTACTAGTGATTATAAGGGGAAGAAATAAGCTATTAATGTTCAATTCTATAATTTTCAAGAGATGGGACACTATGCTTATGATTTTCCAAATTTTCAAGGAGACATGCCATAGAGAATTCCAAGGGAGTAGGGACAATCATATGCGATCAAAATTGTAGATATTGAAGTACCTAATAATGTGGTGGCAAGTACTTTAATCATTTCCTCAAACATAGACAATGCTTTATTTGATTATGGATCCTCGCATTCTTTCATGTCTTATCAGTTTTCCAAGAAAATTAGATATTTAAATTTAGATTTAATAAGGGAGTTGTAATTCAAAAATCTTAAGGGAATTAACATTGAAACAAAGTTGTTTTAGGAAATCCCCATTATAGAATATAAATGTGCTTCATCTGCTGATTTTATTACCATACCCATGATTGACTTTGATATAATCCTCAGTATGGATTGTATTTTGAACCATGTTGTGAAAATTTATTGAAAGAAGAATGAGGTTGAAATTTTTTAGGATGATGTGGAATCCCTTATCTTTAGGGAAGCAACATCAACATATGATTCTCATCTTGATCCACCCCCAGTAGCTCTACTGAATTCAATTATTGGGGAGGAATGGAATCAAATAACTATGGGTGAGTAATGGAATGTTCATATCGAATATGTACCTATTGTGTAAGAATATGTTGATATGTTTCTATATGACTTACCTAGACATCCTATAGAGTGGGAAATTGAGTTTTCCATTGACTTAATTCCTAATTCAAGGCCCATATCAAAGACCACTTATAGAATGGCTACTGTAGAGTTAGTGGAATTGAAGAAATAACTAGTGTAATTGAGTGATGTAGGATTTATTTGCCCAAGTTTTTCTCCATGGGGAGCCCCTATTCTTTTCGTTAAGAAGAAAGATGGATATATGAGGTTGTGAATTGACTATAGGGATATCAATGTTATAACAATAAAGAAAAATTATCCCCTACCTCTCATTGATGATTTATTTGATAAAATTCATAGAGCCCAATATTTTTCAAATATTGATCTTCAATTTGGACATCATCAGTTTTGTTTAAGGAAGGAATATATTCCAAAGACAGAATTTTGAACCCGGTATGGGCATTACGAGTTTATAGTAATTCCTTTTGGACTCACTAATGCACCATCTATTTTTATGGTTCTAATGAATAGATTTTTCAAGGAATATTGTGATGACTTTTTGGTGGTGTTTATTGATGATATCTGGGTATACTTCAAATGATATGAGGATAACCAAAATAACTTGCACACTATTCTAAATACTCTTAGAAGAAATAAATTATGTGGGAAGTTTAGAAAGTTAGAATTTTGGAATGAATTAGTTTCTTTTCTAGGACACATTGTCTCTAAATATGGAATATCTGTTGATTCTACGAAGACAAAGGTTGTTCAAGAATGGCCTACTCCATCAAACATAACTATGGTGTTTAATTTTATTGGTTTATCAGGTTATTATCGGTGTTTCATTCAAAACTTCACCCATTTATCCAACCCAATGACTAAGCTTACATGTAAAGGGGTTTAGTTCGTATGGACAAAATAATGTGAGGAATATTTCGAAGAATTGAAGAGGATAATAGTGAATGCTCTGATCCTAACTCTACCATTGGGGAATGATGGGTTTGTGATCTATAGTGATGCATCAAATAAAGGACTTGGTTGTGTCCTTATATATAATGATAGATTTATTTCCTATGAATCAAGGAAGTTAAAAATTCATGAACAAAACTATCCTACTCATGATCTTGAGTTAGCAGTGGTAATATTTTCTCTGAAGATATAGATAAATTATCTCTATGGTGAAAATGTGAGATATACATGGATCATAAGAGTCTAAAATAAATATTCTCACAGAAATAACTCAACATGAGGCAAAGGTGATGGATTGAACTACTCAAGGATTATGATTTTTCCATACACTAACACCCAATAAAGGTGAATAAGTTAGATGATTCATTGAGTAGGAAGGACCATGGAGTTCTCAACAAAATGAGGATTTACAAGGATCCTTTTTACATGAATCTAGTGAGGATGGATATGAGAATTATAAAAGAAGTCAAAACATCACTACTTTTTCAAATTTTTTCCTAACCATCTTTATTAGAAAGGAATAAAATCTCTCAACCTGATGATGAGAACCTAAAAAATAAAATTAATGTTATAAAAGAGGGGGATTTGGCTAACATCATATGTGAAGATGGAATTATGAAATTTGGGAAGTGGTCGTGTGTTCCCTATATACCCAAACTAGAAAGGGATTTATTTTATGATTCCTATATCTTGAATTTCTCTATACACCCTAGTAGTACTAAAATTTATAGATATTTAAAGGAACATTTCTATTGGGACAACATGAAGAGAGAAATTGTTGTTTATATACCAAGATGTTTAGTCTGTCAACAAGTGAATGTCGAACAAAAACATCCTAGAAGAGTCATGAAACCTCTACTTATTACTACATGGCAATGGGATGACATCACCATGGATTTTTTCACTATATTACCCAAAAACTCCAATAAAGAATAAATAAATATGGGTATTTTTTTATCGACTTACTAAATATAGACATTTCCTCACTATAAGGGAGGATTTTCTAGTAGATCTCCTAGAACGACTATATATCAATGAAGTTGTGAAACTTTATGGGTCACCTCTCTCAATTGTTTTTTATCATGATCCAAAATTTACATCAAAATTCTAGAAAATTCTTCAGAATGTTTTGGATACTGAGCTTCGATTGAGTAATTCTTATCACCCAAAAACTAATGGGAAATTAGAAAGGATGATCCAAAATGTAGAGGACATGTTGAGATCATGTTCACTTGACACTAAAGGTATGTGGGATCAATATTTTTATTTATTTTATTTTTTATACAATAATATTTTCCATTCAAGTATTCAAATAGCACTATATGAAGCATTGTATGGAAATAGATTTTGTACACCAACTTGTTGGGATGAAGTTGGAGAAAGGGGGATTGTGGGTCTAGAGCTTGTGGATGAAACAACAATGAAAGTGAAGAAAATTCAAGGCCCTATCAGAGAATCTCAAAGAATATAAAAAATAAATGATGATAATCGAAGGAATGATTTTGAGTTTCAAGTGGGAGATCATGTTTTCTTAAAAGTATCTCCATGGAAGGGTGTTATATGATTTGGTAAGAAAGGGAAACTGATCCATAGGTACATAGAACCTTTTGAAATTTTAGAGAGAATTGGAGCTATTGAATGTCATTTGGCTATGCCACCTAGATTGTTTAAAGTGCAAAATTTGTTCCATGTCTCATTGCTAAGTAAGTACATACCAGACCCAATGCATGTCCTCACTTCTGAAGGTAGAGAATTGGAACCTGACCTATCTTACTGTAAAGAGCCTATCTAGATTCTAGACACTAAAGAACAAGTGTTGAGGAATAGGATGACTCATTTTCTAAATATACTTTGGAGAATCATAAAATTGAATAGGCAATATGGGATCCTGAGGAGATTACGATGAATACCTACCCAAATCTTTTTGTGAAGTAACATTCTGTGAATTTAGTGGATGATTTTTTTGTAAAGAGGGGAGAATGTAACACCCAAAAGTTTTGAAAATAAATATTGAATGCATGAAACACTGAGTCCCTATAAACAACACTTTTTATAAACTAGCTATTAAACATAACTTTTTCTCTACTATGTTTTGAATTTTGAAAAATGGTCATCTTGAGTTGTGGTCAATATCTTATTTGGAGTTTGATAGAACTATCTTGATTTTTTGGTGAATAGTAACATACCTTTATGAATAGATATATTAATAGTAATAGGAACCTTATGAATTTTAAATTATATTATTAATTTATTTTCTTAAGTCTATAATATAATGGCATCTTGATTGATTTTTCAAGGTGATATAAAATGAGTTATAGTTTTAAAATTGTTAAGTTTTGAATAAAGTATGATTTTATTTAAAAATTAAATTAATAATATTTAGAAATTTATTTTCAAAAAATGGAGTTCATTTTTGAATTCTAAACATCAAAAAATGGTTAGGGTGAATTTTTTGTATTTTTCTGAAATTCTTGAATTTTTGATGAATAGTAAAATACGGTAAAATACGGTATATAGAAATTATCTATTAAATACACTATTTATGACATAATTAATGAATGAATAAAACTTGGTTCAAAATCACATAAACTTATTACTATTATGGGTCACATGAATCAACACTATTGGTTTTATTGAGGGAATTAATAAAATAATTAATAAAATATTCAAAATTCACTCCTCTCCTCCACTATAACCCCCCCCCCCACTTCATCTACTCTTCACTCCTCTAAGCATTGAATATCTTAAAATTCCTTCCCAAATACCCTTCCCTAGTCTATACCCACGTCCAGAAGCTCTTGTTCTTTCCAAAATACCGAAACCCCTTCCCTTAAAGAGGTTCTCAAGGAAGTTATTTCAAGAGGTAAAGCATATTTCTTTTTCATTTAGTTTCATTTCAATTTATCTTATTTTCATGTTATATACTAACATCATCTATTCAATTGATTTTTATAACTCCAATATCATATATATACTATAATTATACCATGTTAATTTAATAAACATTATCAATATTCTTACTCTCTCTCTCTCTTTTATAAATGAAATCATCATCTGTGAGGTTCCAATTTACAACCATCGTGGACGATGAAGTTTTGTTCTTCATTTTATCCTTCATTACTGGTCATGAAAAAATTTTAAGGTTCAACATGAATATAATATATTTATTATAACCTATATAATATTCAGAAACTAATATATTTATATAGTATTAATTTATATAACAAAACTTGTTCATGATAATCCAAATACTGCCAAATAATCTAAGTGATTTTCATTAATATTTAATCAAATTATTCATCATAATATCATGTAAAAAATGATATATATAACCATTAACACATAATTATGTTCATAAATAATATATAATTTCAATTCTAGATAATTACATCCTTTCCACATGAACATCCATACTCGTATACAAATATACTGATCATGAAAACCAGGGAAACGAACACTCCAGAACAATGGAATTCAATATTATAACTAATAAATAAGGAATTAATGGACTTAATAAAATAATTATAAACTATATTAATGTTTATAATGTTCTTAATTAAATTATTAATAAGTATAATTTCATATTTCAGGACCTTAAGTTCAAGAGTGAAACACATTCGGACTAAAGTAACAGTTTTCTACCTGAACCTCCATTTTCATTACGATTACTTTTATTGTCTACATACCTCAATGAAGTTCTTATATATTATTATGTACTCCTCATAAATTATGTTTGAGTGTTATATATATGTTTACCAACAAGAATTCTACTTTATTCTATGGGTATTCACATGTTTGAAAAGGGAACATTCAAAATTATTTCTGAAATATAAACCCATTTCAGGTGAATTTCTCGAATTCTTACCAATTTTCAGGGGAACACTATAATCTATTTTAGAAAAAATTGTATTTATAACATCACTTATTTTATTATGATAATACTATCTTACTTAAATTCTAGTTTTATACAAATACTTTTCCAAAAGAACTCTTATTTTCAAAGTAAAAGAGTATTTATCTCATGAATTACTCGATGGTTTTATAACAGTAACTTCATATATTTAAACACTCATGATAATTCTTATGTATGATATCATATAAAATACTTAATTGAATGGTTTATGAATATTTTTATTGTGGATGTTCTATCCTAAAACCATTTACAAATTTACTCTGAACGGTTAGTGTTTAAGCTTAATGTTCGGGGAAATTTATCTACATTTCATATGTTAGTTTCAATATGAATGTATATGTTTTTTATGTTTATCCCTGATCATATAGAGAATGCATTGGAATTATTATGTGATGGGTTGGGCCCATTATATCCCCTCAATTCATCGATAGGTCTCATGAGACAAATAGATATTTACTTGGTGGAGGGCATTCCCATTTTGAGATATGTTTTTGGCCAAGGCCAAAATCATTTTTAGATGTCTTGGCTGAGGCCTTGATAGTATGTTTCAGAATATCCAACATATGCACTTCCCATATTATGAAGCAAGAAATTCATAGTTTATGTGGTTATTTGACTAGTATAATACCCATGGTTATTATTTATTATGGAGATGTTTACTTAGCTCATTTTCCCGCCATATTATGTTCAAGTTTTTTTTAATGTCATGTGTTTTCAATTATTCACCATTCCTAATGTTTAAGTTTAAGATATCTTTTGTTGTATCATTTACCCTTACTGAGCATCTGAGTTCACCCCTTCTTATGTTTCATTTTTTCCAGGACAAGAAGAGGTATATTATGACCAACTTAAAGGGATAATATTAGAGTGGTGGTTGTTCCTAATGAAACATTTTTTTATTTCAAGTTGTAATGTTGAACCTATGTATGTATCTTGATTTCCAAATCTACTAAACTATTTGTTCCTTCGGGATAAAACTTTCTTGCAATCATTCCAATGTAATGTAATAAGGCACTGGCTCAGGGGAACTGAGGTCGGGTCTTTAAAAATACCATTCTGTAATGAACCATCTCAGGTCAACTAGACAACCCACCAAAACTGTACTATCATAGTGTGCTGAGGTGAAATAAGATTATGGATATAAGTATCATATATAAAAAAAAGACAATTAACTAGATTACAATGTGGTAGAAGAGATAATACATCCAAGAAACTTAAAATCCAATCCAAATAGACTTAACCGGAAAACTATGTCAGGTAAAGGCCGACAAGTCTCCATGTGACCAACTGTCACCTCAAAATAATCTCGTTATAAAGGAAAAGACAATAAGAGAAGTTGGAATGATACATGATGTCCCTCCCTTTACCTGAATCCATAAAAATAATGTATTAAATACCCAAAGGTAAAATTAGGGTTTGAGCATGAATCCCATTAGGATCCCAAGACATAATCAATACAAATTTTAATATTAAGAATGAAAAAGGTATAGATTTTAAAAAAATATATATTTTTATAAATAATTTTCATAAATCAAAATCTTTTGTAAATCATATTTTTTTTTTGTAAAAGCCTTTCACATTCACAATAAAATGAATATGACAAGTACATGTGGTAATCATGAAATCATAATCAAAATAATCCTTGGCTACACCATAAGATAAGCATGTAATCAATATAACCATGACACAATCCATCATGTGAAAGTATGAGAGAAAATAACTATAACACAATCCATCATGTGATAATTAAATAATAAATGAAAAGGAACACTGTTTTGGATCTAAACTATGTGTATAAGTACAAGACATAAAAATAAATACTCAATCAAGGCATACGGTGGATCCAACTGATATAACATCTAGTGGCATTACACACACTAATGTGAAAGAAAACCTCAAGTGGCATTACACACACTCTGAGTGACATGTCTATTCCCAACACAGCCAAGGTTACCAAATGTAATAATTCTATCCAAAACCATTTAAAAATCCATGATAATGTTTTATAAAACATTTTGAAAGAAAATCCAATCTGCTTCAGTTCTTGAAAATGAATTTATAAACCAAAACCACTATTCAATAATTTTATCAAACACTTGTTGTGCACAGACCATTTTTAAAGAAAATCCCCTTTAAAAACATGTTTTCTTTAAAAAACATTTTAATAAAATATAAATTCAATTCAATTAATAAACAAAATTAATTTATAATAACATTAAGAAATTCATAAAATTAACCCTTTTATAGAGACACCTACCTAAAGAATGGATGAAAAACTTATCGCCTTTGAAAATAGGGACCTATAAATAGTAGTTTGGGTCCTCATTATCCTAGATTAATAATAAAAACATCAATCCTCCATAAAAATCCTTATATTAGGCATACATAGTCTCCTTGGGTTCTACAAGATGAGAGGAGAAAGGATATAGTGAGTATCTAAAAAGAAAAGGAAAAATAGGATCAAGAAGGAAACATAACTTTATGATATCTATTAATAAAAAAAATTGAATCATTAATAATACCAAAGAAGAAGTATCTAGAGAACTATGGAAGGATTTGGTCAAGCCAAAATGAGATTAGTGGGTGATTATGTAAAAAATACCAAGGTAAAATGGTAAAAAATAACTTTTGAAAGGCTCAGAGTGTCGCGTAAAGTTAGGCCTCATGGTTACACAAACCGTAAACTAACTGTGCATGGATAATATCTCTTTAAAAAGACAATTTTCATGGTCTCCTAGGATAAGTCACATATTTTATTAACAACATGAAACACTCTTTGAAAAACACTCTGACCCTACATGGTTTCCCCTGGTGATACACATTATTTATTTAACCATGATCAAACCATAAAAACTACACTATTAAAACATAGATCCATACTATATGGTTACTACATGGTTTGTACTAACCATGCACCTACCATTCATATGGTTTGTCTCCTCTAAAAATATCTATTTTTGACCAATGTTCCCAAAAATACTCTAGAAAAACTTTAAAGACAAACCAAGAATAAATTAAAACATACTTTAGATATTGTGGGAGTTAAAGATAGTTCCTTAGATGTCTTCAATAAGCTTGGATTGGTTTAGAAAGGCCTTGGAAGTTGCTTCCATCCCTTGGTGATAAAAGTGTAAATATATTTTAAGTTAGTTGATCTAACATACTATCCATATGGCTTCATGATTCTATTTTATTTTCGTTTTTATGCAATGGATCACCACTTTAAGTGATTCCCCTTTTGGTTATATCTTCTAATTAATTTAAATTAAATGTTTAAATTAAAATGAATTTCAAAAATTAACAATCATCAGGGTCATGAAAACCCCAAGTGTGCTAGCTTGGTGACTCGATCTTCAATGTCCAAGTTTATGACCACTGAGATACTAGTTATCCTATACACCACCTAATATGTAATGAACCGACCTATGTTTCCCTCAAACTCTGCACCCGACCTGTTCCATTACATACCCGAAGGGCGTTCTCGATCCCCACAGGCTGGAGAAAAGCAATCGGGAATCAAATAACACAATAGAGGGAACGATTTCTCCAAACCCAAACAACCACATGTCATACATATATAAAGAAATAAAGGAATAATGGAAGACTAACGAATATATATGCCATAACTATAAGGAAATAATGGAAACAAACAATAGAAAAAGAAGTTAAAAACTCCAAGACAAGTCGAACTGCAAATGAATAAAAATGAAACAGCTACTCTAAGTGATGGTTGGGATGGACTCCCACCATCTCACCACTAACTACCCAACCAGATGACATGAACCCTACCGTATCACTACGGAGCCATTCCTTTCCCTACACTAGAAGAATAACAAAGTTCTAGGTGCCACCAAATATGTGTGTAGGGTGTGAACTAATAGGCTCATTAGGATCCCACCCAGGTGTTCCATAACCAGTATTTGTATGAAAATCAATGTATACTCATTTTAAATAAAACATTTCAACAGTTTAAAATGAAGAAGTTTTATTGAAAACTTGGTAAAAATTTACCTTTTTCAACAGTTCTAAACAAAAGAAGGTATATCAATTTAAAAAAACATTTTACATATCATTTTTCATAAGCATAAACATGTATATCAAGTCTAACTAAAACAGAAAATAAATACAAAAAAGAAGTATAGGTATCATAACACCAAGGAATACTATATGTCTAGGCCACAGACTACTCATACCACAATAATCAAGTGCAAAAATTTTGATCCTAGAACATAGTCCTAGGAAGAAGAGTAATACCCCATGAGTAAACCCCCCCAAAATGTCAATATTAGTCCCATAGAACAACAGTATAAGAAAGAAGGGAAATCCCCAAGACAAACCTCCTGGATAATCACAAAACAATGGATGATGGCCCCAAGCTAAACCTTCCACCTAAGTACCCAAGGTAACTGATGTGCTATTTTTAAAAAAATTCATTTCAATGCTTTGAAATACCAATTTTAATTCCATTTATCAGCAACCTGGTAAAAACCATTTATTTTTTAAAAAACATTTCAAAACACACACAAAAATCATGCTAATCCATTTATAAATCAATTTATAAAGAAAGAATAGTCAATATCATCAACATAGGTTAGATACTGAACCACCTGCCTCAAAAATAGGGTCATACACACCCACAAAGGAATACAAAATCAAGGAAAAACTAAAATTTCAATGAAGGACCTAGAATCAAATCTACATAAATATTGATTCAATTTAGAAGACATAGGGGCAGTGGAAGAGAGGAAACTCACATAGCTCAAAGACGAATGCTCGCCGTAGCACAACCAATGAAATAAAATTCATATGGAATGAGATCACACAATGGATCTTGGATGAAACAAAGAATAAATGAAAAATTTAAACCAAATGATATGATAACGCAAACCTAAGGTCCTTCCACTATCAAAATCAATGAGTAAATAGAAGGAAAAGTTACCTAAATAGATGCACCATGATCATAATGGAGAT
Source organism: Viscum album (assembly GCA_963277665.1). Classification (NCBI taxonomy): domain Eukaryota; kingdom Viridiplantae; phylum Streptophyta; class Magnoliopsida; order Santalales; family Viscaceae; genus Viscum; species Viscum album. The sequence goes on along the minus strand of OY728142.1, from coordinate 123,818,916 downwards.
CAAACATTGAACAGATCAAATTAGAAGAGGTTGAGTCTCTCAAAAATTTGATAGAACTTCTTTAGGTCAGATCCATGAAGAACCGGTGAAGGAATTGAAACAAAGTGGTTTCACGCTGTCTTTAAAAACTGGATGCGGTCCATTACATGATGTGTAACCTAGGTTCACGATGTATAAAAAACACATACCACATATTCCAAAAAACCTATCACCTTGGATTAAAAATCTATCATTTAAACCATACACGATGTGTAATCACCATTCACAATGTGTACCAGTTCACGGTGTCATATTTCCTTTCACAACTTTCATCCATCACCCATTGCTCAGTAGGTAACATAGTTACACAGTGTGTAACTACTCTACAACATGTAGAAAAAAAAGTATATTAGTGAAAGTCCAACAAATCTTTGACTTCACCATTACAGGTATCCTCCCAATATCAAAGGCGGGAAAATCCATGATGAGGTCAAGGGTGTACCTGATAAAATGGTATTGGGATGTTACATAAGAGGTGAGGGTGGACCTAATGAGACTGATTATACCATGCTTAATGGGATTGAAACACCTACAACCCAAGGGTGAGTATGGGCTTATTATACCTTGATTGAGTGGGTATTAAGAATCCCTTTTGGATGCTGATCTATTTGGGCTTGATAAAGGTGAGGGTGGGACAAGAAATACTCTCCCATCCCCTATGAATAAGCTATAGTGGATAGAACTTAGGTATACCAAGGCTGATTTGAGTAAGAAAACTGGCTTAGAGTGACCCTGAGTATTGAGAGAGGCCATGGGCCATCTCTTAACTATTTTCAATGTGGAGAGACACTTTTTAGCTAGAAAGTTTATGATTCCCTATTGATAAAGTCTTGGGATGTGAAAAAATAAGATAATTATGTGTTAACCTAAGACCTTTTTAATGTCAAGGACTCCAAGTGGAGTTCCTCCATTTGGATTGACAATAGGGACCCCTGTCGGTTCTTATAGATAGACCTTCCCTTGGTGGGTTTATTTGGGAGGGTAGCGGTTATCACTATAGAGCCCATATCAGAATGTTGAGCCTAAGTTGTTATGGATAGTGGTGTTGGAAGTGGGAATTCATCAATCCCTCATGTTTTCTATATTTTGAAAGGTTAAAGAAATCTCTCTTGGGGTGGATTCAAAATCATTGTGATTTTAGGGTTATGTAGAAAAGTTCATTGAGGTCCCATCATGTTATGGATCTAGATATGGTTAAAGATTCCATGTACATGGATCTCATTAATTAGAACTTCCATGGATTAGGATCTTGGTATTTCATAGGGTATTCCATGTATTTGGATCCTGTATTACTAAAGGTGGATTCTATTCATTTAGATCACAAGTGATGTATATTTTTGTGAGTTATGTCCTTGGAGTCATGAGGATTACAGATAGGGTCTTCCATGGATTTTAAACCCAAATGATAGGGTTATTATGGGTTATTTCCCCATATTCATAAGTATATTCATATAGGCTACCATTTATTTTGAGCCTGGACTATAGGAGTTTCATGGGATGGTTCCCTACAGTCGTGAGGATTGGTTGGGGATTCTATGGATTTGGAGCCTTCATGTTACTTGGGACGTATGGTCATTTTGATGTGCTTATAGACACTCTAACACTAGCTGAAACTGGTATGGATGATCAGGTTCATGGGCATAAGGATCAAAAATAGTGTATTATTTATATAATTTTAGTAGTTTTTTATTTTTTTCTAAGTATATCCCATGGACATATCATGGTGTGTGTTGATTAGTATGGGATTGCATTGGTGGTTCCCTACAGAGTTATATACTCACACTCTTCTTAGTCTATCATTTCACTTGGGTACCAGAGAACACTCTCACTTATATGTAGGCACTAGTTGGGATGAGTCATGTGGTTTGATAAAGGCAGATGGCTCATATGAGTACATAAATCTTGGGATGAGGCATGGCTTTAGGATTTCATGGATCCAGTGTTTTTATTTTTATTTTATTTTTATATGTATGTATTATCAACCCTGTGGGAATTTATTGTTGTATATATATAATGGATTCTTAGGAATTTACTATATAACATTTATTATACATCTTTCGTCATATATATTTCTTCTATTTCAGTTTATTTTTTATTGATGATGTTTGGTTATTTACTTCATTATTGTGCACTCTGATATAGGGGTATAGTCTCACTATAGTACCACGTTGGACCCATGATGATAATCAACAACCTATGGTATATAGGGGGTCCTCCTAAGGTACAATGGTAAACCTAGTAAAGTTATTGTTTATAGTGAACTGAGGTATGGATGTTACAAAGTGGTATTATAGATGTTTTTATTTTTTATCTTATGGTTTTGGTATATGGTTCTAGGTGACTTAATAATGTGTACAAGATTGTGATAGATATCAAAATCGTTTTTCAATAAAAACATGTTTTGGTAATAATTTCAAGTTACCATGGACATAAGATTACTATTTTATTTTTTTATTTTATTTTTTATGTTATTTTTACATTGATCTATGAATATGTGGTTTTTATTTTATGATTTATGGTGGATTTATTTATCTTTACCCATTAGTAAGAGGTCAGTGATTTGATTTTGACTCTTGGACAATAGAGAAAGAGGCATTTGATACATTATATTAGGAATGTAGGATCCACATATTATAATAAATATAGTGTGTGGTTTCACTGATGAAGTAGTATCAGTTGTTTAAAGTGCCAAAAACTTCTCATATTGTGTTTTATCGTAAGTAATTGGTGGCATTTTACTCAACCGAGCCGACTTTTATAGGCATCTTCTTATTGTGGTAAGTCTTTTAGATCTATGTTGAGATGTTTTATAGTGAGTAAAATGAAACTTTCTTCATGAATAGGTTGTACAGTTACCTTGGTGAGTCAGTATGGCATTGGATGCCTAATCTCAAACCCCTTGTGGTTGTTATCTTTTGGGTTCGGTTATTTAATGTTCTAGTAACAACCTAAACAGTGTTTTCTCGTATAGATTATAATTTAATTATACTTAAATTAACTATTTGGTTGTTTCACCTTAGTACGGATCACCTAGAAAAATATTAATGGCTATGTAAAGAGTTGATCTATGTGAATAATCCTCTAGGGATAAGTCTAATATGAAACTTCATCGATAAAATGGTTGACCTAGTTGTGGATGGTGGATGGTATCTGATATCGTCTTATGCGAGAACTCAAGAGTGGGTGTTTAGCATGTTGATGTCATGGGTTGATATGGGAGAATGGTTGGCACCCTGTGAGTTATGACCATCATGATAATTGAATAGTGGGTCTAGGTGGGATACCTAAAGGAACTTTGTTTTAACTCATACCTTAGTGAGTTAGAAGTTGGTATGATCGAGGGTGATTCATCATAGGGGTTAGATTATGGTTGGTGGTTTCCTATTAACACAAGAAGAAGAAATGGTTCTTCAAGGTATGAGATTGATGCATAAGAGGTTCTTGAGTTTTTAACATAGTTAGGGTAGTGCCTTTGGTTTCTGAGGAATTGGCTAGGGTGCTTAGGTATCGATACTGGTTTTAATGGGAAGGATAGTTAGGGTTCCTAACCAACTTGACTAGTGGTTATAGTATCAAGGTTCGGACCAGGGGGCGTTCCTCTCTATGAGTTTTAATGTAATTTTAGAAGTGTGTTCAGAGTGTGTGTGGACACTAATTAATTGAATAGTTTCAAGTAATGGCTATATGTGGGGTTGGATTAATGAACTATAATGCAAGGGATCATAGTTCGTGGTTATGGTGCATCAACTTAGCTTAATGTAATGTGACTCATAGGAGTACGATTCATGTGTGGGAATTAGTTTCATCCATGATCAGGCTGAGGGATGATGGTAATTTATGATATTCATGCAAGCATGATGGCTTGGAGTTTTGGTGAAATCGGGAATATCCCTTTATGGTTGAGAATACATTGGTTTTGGATAGGGTGTGGTGGCATGGCTGATCTAAGTGAATCCTAGTCTGGCACTGACAAGACGAGGTGAGCATGGATTGGGATGAGTGGCACACAAGTTAGATTTGTGTGTTTTTACTCAAATATGATTGGTTTTATCCATTCTAGTCATTATTCCAAGTGATAGATAGTGTGTGGGATATGGTGATCTAGATTTTTTTGGTAGCACTATAAAAAAATGCTTCTAAGGTGTGGATTGGTATGAAATCCATGATCATGGGACCCTCACAAGAGAAGGGTCATGGGTGTATGGGATCGTTAATTAGATTATCATTTTCTCCTTTTGATACTAGTGAATAAATGGACCCATTTACTAGTCAGTTCCTTATGGGATTTCATATACATGACTGAATGTAGAACCAACTAAATTTTGAGTATGGGAATGAGGCCTGGCATGACATTGATGATCTGGATGTATTGTATTGGGTATACATTGGTTCTCAGTTTTAGAGAATGGTTGTGGAAAGGGTTGATTAATGATTCAATATTGATATTTAATTAGAATCTTGGTTTGTCTTTCAATGTGAAAGCACTAAATGATCTTGGGTTGTCTCTTGGAGAAGGAACATTAAGGTATAGTGTTTGGGAACGTGTTTATAGTGGAATTCAAACATTATCAAGGAAGGATATCCAAATATGGAATGGATGGTATTTTTCATGAGAGGGAATGCAATGAGCCAAAAACACATTAATCATCTTTTCTTGGATTTGACAAGATCATTTTTGAGGATCAATGAATGATTTTAAAGGGAAAGGCGGTGTGATAAGGTTTAACCTTGGTTGATTAAAGTTTTATCATTTCAAATAATAATCAAGAACCCAAAGAGGTATTCTCATATGGTAATGGGTGAGGGTGTTGGAAATTGTTCCAATTGCATCGTCGGGATGATAGAGGTGTGTTTGATAGACAATTCTAATGGTGGAGGCACCATGGCTCAAAATTGGACCTTACATCCTAGGTCCAATGGTTTGAATATCCATAGTTCATATGATGAATAAGATAATTATTTGGTTATGTATTGTGATATACTGGCTCAAATAAGTGTTTTCTCAGTGTTTCGGGAATTGAATGTGAGAATTATCTCGGTTTTGGTGATTTGGGAACCATGATATTGAGTTGACACTTTAGAAGTTTGTTAGACAACCATAGGTGGAATGTAGACATTTTAGGGGGAATTAATTATTGAGGGAGGCCGTGAGTTATGTTTAGATAGCCACCAATAATTATCAGGGAGGATTAGTGTTATGGTGGGGAGGTTATAAGATCTCATGTTCGTATGAGTTGAAAATTCTAGAAGGAATTTCAATTTTAAATTACCAAATAGTTAAAAAAAATCAGATATTCAAAATAGAATTATGAGAGTTAAAACATCTTAAAGTGATTATTTTAGATGTTGAATTATTATTAGGATCTAGATTGGTCATTTGAGTGAGCCTCTAGGGATTTAGTTAAGTTTTAAAGGTTTTGGGAAACACTAAAATGGATAATTGTTTGGAGTGCATGGTTTAGGGTAAACCATGAAGAACCTTGATCCTCTGGCGATTTTCAATTTAATTTCTTATGAGTTCAGTTATATTGCATGGATGGAACATGGTTTTACACAAACTGTGCAAGGATATATATTCATCCATATGGTTGGAAAACATTTTGGTAAATTGTGTGACTAAACTGTGCATGGTAGATGGGTTTGAAGAAATATCTACCACAGAGTTAGCACACAATTTGGAAATATGTGTGTCTCAATAAAGAGGTAAATTTTTTGATTTTTCTCTCATGAATTTTTAATATGGATTTCACTCTCCCATCCTCCCTCTCTAGCACACATCCAGGGGGCCTCTCCCCATATTCCTCCTTTATTCCCCCATTGAATTGGGGTGATCTTAGTGTATTTTTCTATGGATTCATGGTAAGTATTTGACTATGTTGTTCTTCATTATTCACCCTCTCTTTTCTCCTAAAATTTTAGTTTCCCCAATTCATGTTTTTTTATTCCATTAGATCATTATGGAATCAGCTAAGCATCAAGGGTATTTTGTTCTTCTTACATAGAGGGAATCTGAAGATAACATCTTCTCTTTTTCGTGTACTATTTCATTGAGGTATTTCACCATGGAAATTTTTCAAATAATTTAGATTAAATTTAATTTTAATTAATTATTATTTTAACATTGATTTTTAGGATTTTTTTTGGTTAGAGGTCAAGGGTATGTTGTAGGTTGTTTGTGAGTAGTTGGTCATGGTTCCAGTGTGATGAGATTGGTTGATGAGAAATTTGGGCATTAACATTATTTGGATAAAATAGTTTAATTAATTATATTTTATTAAGATTAATTAATTTATTATAATGTGGTTATAATTAAATAATTCTAGTGGTTTTGTTGTGAGACAGAGCCTCTAATTTCTTGGGTGAGTCTGGATGATTTTGTACAAGCCTTGACTACTACTATTGTCCCTTGATGATAAAGGTGGAAGGATATTTGAAGGTAGGAGGTCTTGCACACTAGCCCTATAGATTCATGATCTGGTTTTATGTGTCATGTGATTCACATGATCGCCACATTAAGTGAGGCCCCTTTTGGTTAAATATTCAATTTAATGTATATTAAATGTTTAAATTAAAATGAATGTCAATAATGAATTAGCACAAGTGGATAATGAGTGACAGTGGTCATGAACAAACCTATACGCAAGCTTAATACCTCAACCATCGATGGCCAAGGTCAAGACTATTAAGAGACTGGTTAGCCTCTGGAACCTTGGATATGTGAGGCTTGACCTAAAAAATACTATTTATCCTATTTTGGGGGTCTTGATACACATCCAATCCAAGGGGGAGTGTGGGATTATGATACCTTGAATTAGTGGGTCATACAAATCCCTTTTGGATATCTATCTATTCTAGATTTTTGAAAACAAGATAGGGATGAGTGATCTTCTCCTATTTTCAATGACTAATCATAGGTGGATAGAACTTAGTAAGATTATGTTTCGATTGGGTGAGTATATGAACCCAAAGTGACCCTGGGGATTGAGACAAGCCATAGGCCATCTCTTAACTATTTATAATGTGGTGAAACCCCATTTAGTATGCAAGGTCATTAAACCTTGTTGATGACATCATGGAATGTGATTCCCCAAGAGCATTAGGTGTTAACCCAAGACCTTGTTGAGGCTGAGGAATCTAAGTGGAGTTCCACCATTTAACTTGATAGAGGGACCACTATTGGTGCTTGTTGATAGATCGACCCTGAGTGGGTGTACATGGGAGGGTAGCAGATGCCACCATGGAACCTGTACTAAACTATTGATCAGTAAGAACTATGTAAAGTGTTGTTTCATATGGTATTTTTTTCATCCCTCTTTTTTTCCATCTTATAGTGGGTTATAGAATCTCCCTTGGGGTATATGTGACACAGTTGCGCTGCCATGGTTATTGAGCTAGGTTCATGGAGGGGATACCATATTATGGAGCAATGTATGATTGGATCTTCCATAGACATGGAGTTTAGTTGTTGGAGATATAATGTATTAGGATATTGGTATATTACAGTGGACTCCATGGATTTGGAGCCCAAATTATAGATAGGGGATTCCATGGATTTGGAGCTCGGATGATATGTCTATTCAGGGTTACATCCTTAGATTCAAGATGATTAAAAATAGTGGATTACATGGATTAGGATCCCATATTATAGGACCTCCATGGTTTATATACCTAGATTTTTGAGGATATTGATAGGGTATTCCATGGATTTGGATCCAGGATGATAGGGTTTTTATGGGATGGGCCCCTGGAGTTGTGAGTATTGGATGGGTATACCATGGATTTAGATCTCTCAAGTTACTTTGGAGTAATGGTCATCATGATGTTCTTAGAGAGACCTTATCACTAGCTGAAATAGGTATAATCGATATGTGTCATGAACCTGAGGATCTATAATGGTGGATTATTTATTCATTTTTAGTAGTTGTTTATGTTCTTAAGAGAATTCCCCCATGCACATATCATAGGGTATTCTGGTTAGAATGACACAATGTTGTTGGTGCACTACTAAGTTATATACTCACAGCCTGATCAGGCCACCACTACACTTAGGTACCTGAGTATACTCTCACTTGGATTCAGGAATAGTTTGGCCTAAGTCTCATTGTTTGAATAACTTAGATTTCTTGGATGAGTACATGGTGCATGGGATGAGGTATGGAAGAGGGATTCCATGGATCCAGTGTTTCTATTTTTTTATTTCACTATGAATGTATGGTCATCCCAATGAGAGTCCTATATTATATGAATGGTATAGTTGTTTTATCCTTTACTGCATTTCATTAATTATTTGGTCTTATTAATATTTACTACTTCTGTGTTGGTTTATTTGTGATTTATAATGTTTAGTTATTTACTTCGTTATTGTACACTCCCATATATGGGGTATAGTCTCCTCAAATTACCACTTTGGACCCCCAATTTTGGTAGGCCTCCTTTTGCATATGGGGAGGTGAACTTGAAGTATAATGAAGAAACCAATCTAGTTACTTTTCATAGTGAACCAGGGTGGGGATGTTACAGCCACAAACCAACCCATTTCACCCCTAATCTGGGCACCTGATCCATCATGTGCCAAGGCCCGAAGGGTGTACGTGATACCTATAGGATGGAAACAAGTTTCAGGGAATCAAATTAATCTTTTTATTAATGATTTTTCTTAGATAAATAATATTTAACATGTAGTATAATTCTTTAGATAATCTAGGATGGTGAATCCATACATTGTATGTTGATACAAAATTAAATAAGCAATTCCAAAAATAAGATAATCCAAATAAGGCCCAATGATAATAATCATCCAACTCAATACAAATATAACAAAAATGGAGAGATAAACCAAAATACAAAATGAATTTTAGTATCGATTATACATAAATGATCCATAAAAACCAAAATAAAACAAAAATACCAATAGAAGTCTCTTTGTGACTCAAGGTCACCATCCAACACATCTTATTCAATAGAAACCAAGACAAAGTATTTTGATATCCTAAACCCAAACCTAAAAAATAAACTATGTTTACACATGTCTAGTGGTGTAATTGGGGTGTGAGCTAACATCCTATTATGATTTCATCAAAGATTTTATGAATTTACTTTTTTAATGCATTCCAAGAACACTAGTTTGAATTGAAAACTTTTAAAATAGGTTTTTCTAATGATTTAGAAAACTAGGATCATAAGTATTTAATAAATTTTCATTTGAAAACATTATAATTATTAAAAAAAATACTTGTATTTCCTTTTTAAACCCCATTTAAAAATTTACATCCCAAAATCATATTTAGTAAAATACTAGAGAAAAAGCCCAACTTTACCAAATGAAACATTAAAAAATACAATGAAGCTGCATAATACATAGACATGTGACAAGATAAATCAAGGCCAAAGTTTTCATAAACAAAGGGAAGCATTAATGAATAATTAATAAATGAAAATACATTTAAATAAACCATTAAATAAATATATAAAAATAGAATATAATTTGATTGAATAATAATATAACTAATAAATAAAATGAATCATAAAGTATACAAATAAGGAATCCAAAATAAAGAAAACAAAATAATGTAAAAAATAAATAAGTTAATGTAAGTATTACATAATCATGGGAAACACTTAAATATCCACTGAGAATATCATATAAATAATTGGGTGGAACCATTTTCTAGTCTATTGATGCATTCCTAGTCTATAACCAACTGACTTTCTCTTAACTAACCTCACTGGTGGAGCTCCTCTAGTTAGTTCTTGATCAGTTCTTGAGGATACAATTCCATCTCATCAGAACAAGTATAGAAAACCTCTCTCAATCACTCACTAAGATTCCTAGGATACTCATGATACTAGTAAGAGAGGGTAAGAAATAATGTGTGACATATCATACACACATAAATAATAAATAAAAATTTAAACCATGAAAATAGAATACCTCAACCCAGTCAAGACCCAACCCACCCAGGCCCCACATGGATCAGTGATAAGTTGAGTTTGACACCCCAACCTCCCTTCTAATGGTTCATGGGCTTGATAATAGTGCTGAGTATGCATATCACACATATGGGAGGATTTATCCTATCAAACCCTTACAAATGCACACTTACAATTAATAATAATTGTGTAGGATAAAAAACTATACTAATTTAATATGGAATAATGCATGTAACTATTGGTACGAAGATAGTGGAGATATGTTTTTTTGTTGAAGAAGTTTAGGAAGATGTTGGTTAAAATAAGGTTTCTTGAGGTGTTACCTTTTTTATCAACATTAATAAAATAATCTTTGTTAACTAAATAAATCACCTGACTTTGGGGAGATTTAATACAAAGGACATAATATGAAGAAATTCCATCAGATGGAGAAAGATCATCAAATAGATATGGTTGACAGGTCATCCAAACTGATTCCATTTGATGTATACAGTTATATAGGATAAATTTTTAGTGAATAAAATCTAACGATGAATTTTTATTCTAAATTTCCCAACAACATGAGTCATAATGATATCATGATCTAAGTGTTTAATAGAACTGAGGATAAATGTGTTTATATATAACAAGTTCACCAGATAGAATCTACCCAAAAAATTTTGAATGACACAAGTTTGTTAAAGGGTTTCTTGCATAATTCATAAAGGGAAAATATTATCCTTTCTATTAAGTTTTTATTAAAAGTTTATGACTTATGAAAGGTATAGTAGTATGATGTTTAATGTGTGTTAAATATTTGAATTTTTTTTCAAATAGATGAAACTTTCTTAATGTAGGAAGATGATGGGTAATGAAATCGGACAAAGTCCAAATCGATAAAGTATATATCATAAAAATTCCAAATCAGTTGAAATCTAATAGAGAAATGTCTTCAGATGAAGTCCATAAGACTAAAATTTTGTACAATTTACATCGGATAAACTTCTACAATGTTTTGAATTTGAATATTATCCAAGATGATTTAATGAACATTATGGTATAAAGATCTCCATACAAAGGATGACATATGAAGGAAACTGACATATAGTTATAATGTATGTCATTGGATATGGGAAGAGTTTGGTAAAGTATTTTTGTAAGTTCCTATTATGTTTGTTAGGTAAGAATCAAGAAGATATTCTCTAGACTAAACATTTGTTACAAAGTCTTATTGGAAAAACATTCAGTGATATAATGTTTTAATTGATCAAATTATTTATTATTATTTCATAAAGATATCAATTGTGATTATGAGAAGATGATCTTTCAAATTCAAGAATATCACATGAATAATATCCATGATTCTATCCAAGAAATAAATAATTTTGTTAAATAAGTGGGTGCTCAAGTTTAGGAGATGTTTTAGGAATACTATAGAAATTTTGAGAAGCTTCCAAGTGAATTGTTCTGAGTGGAATATTTGAATTTAAATTTTTCATTAAGTGGGAATGTAAAATTTGGGATACCAACTTTTCTCTTTCTCGTGAAACTATAAATAGGTTGAAAAGTGCAGTAAGAATAAGGTGTATTGTTAATTCATGAAAATGTTAAAGTGCTATAGAAATTGTTTCGTATAGAGAAATCAAATGAAATTTTGAAAGATAGAGTTTGAATAGGGAAGTTTCTAATGATTTAATATCTTGGTTAATGAATAATAAAAATTTGGTATTGATTAGAAGTGTCTCAATTTGAGGAAACTGATGAACAAATTTTCACTGGACAATATTTTGTATCAGGTCGAATCAAACCAAAAAATAAAGGCACCAAATGAAATATCCTAATTGACCTTTCATATGGAAAAATCAGATGGAAATTTTGTATGAACATTAAACTGATGGGGATTTATATTGAATTCTAAGAAGAAATTTATCACGTACTACTGGGTGAGAAAGTGAAAAAGTATTTTCAAGAAGTACAAGAATGAAGAAGTAAAATTTTTATGGTCAAATAATTTTGAACCTATTAGAGAAGTTTTCTAAAAGTTGTTAAAAAATATTTCCTATATCTTATCTATGAACAAAACAAATGCATTTTATTTTTTATAATAGTGAAAACCATGTGTAAGTATATTCCCTTCTTTATGTAACCATATAAAAATTATTATTTTTCTAGTGGATTGTGTGGTATTTTATTTTTAATAAACCATTCCATGGACTAGCTACTCTTACTAAGTAGTGAACCTTAAAAATTCTTTTATTCTTATTGAATGTTCTTGTATGCTTGGTTTTAGAAAAACTATAACTCTTTAACAGGATTCAAAGGTTGTTTCATAAGAAACATATTATAAAAAACATCACTAATTCACCCCTTCCCCTCTTAGTGGTCACACATATCTTATTGGGTCCTTTTAAGTGGTATCATAGGGAATGATTCCTTCTTTAAAACTTTTATAAAGTTTGAATAAAATATAAGTTTCTATGGATGTTCAGAATTTTGTGAAAAATAAGGGGATTCAAATTTTTGAGGGAAAGAAATATCATATTTGGAAATATAGAATGAATCCTTATATTATATACCTTGGATATTAAGTTCATGAAGATACTATGGAAGTTTTTACTCCTCTTACAAAGAACTTTCCTCTAATAGATGTTGGTAAGAAAAACATGGATAATGACGGGAGATCTGGGAAATCTATTCATTCCTCACTCTCTAAAAGTTAGTTTCATAGAGTTAATTAAGTTGGAATTCCTAAATAAATCTCTAAAAAGATAATGAACATCTATAAAATAATTATTAAAGTTAATAAGATGATGTTACAAATCTATAGGCTGAATTACGAAGATCATAAGATGGTTTATTATGAATTTGTTGATGATATCTTTTTAAGAGTGAATGAGATAGTAAGAACCATAAGATGAATTAGTGAGAATTTGAAATATTCAACCATTGTTGAAAAGATATTATGAATTATTATTGATAAGTTTAATTCTAATTATCTATCATTAGAAGGTAGAGATCCTGAAATTTTATATTCTAATTATTTACATAGCATTATCATCAAGAATAAAATTATAGGAGAGAAATTTATGAAGAGAAAAGAAAAGGTTGATCAAGAAATTTACTTCAAATATTCCAAGTAAGTAAAATACAAGAAAGTTATGGGAGAATAAAAAGTTATTGAAACTAACACTAAATATGTGGTGAGTAATTTTTCTTGAAATTATGTACTTTTAAAAAAATATGAAAATGGGAATATAAAATTAAAAAATGGAAGTTACCATTTAAATGATTTGGCTGTGGAGATATTGGAAACTTTTCTACCAATTTCAATTGAATAAAGGAAACTGAATAAAGTGTTGGAGATGATAGAAATTAAATAATATCCTTTATTTAAAATTTAGATAAATAAAAATCTTATTATATGAGAAAAGATACAGTGTTCTATAAATACAAAAAGATAATATTTTTTCTAAAAGTAATTAAGATGGTAACAGTGAAAAAGAAACTGAAATCTTTATTGATGATGATGTTGAAATTACTTTTATTGCAATTTTGAATGATTAAAAGTTCACCAATGATGAAAATATTATTTTTGAATAAGAATCGAATCAGATAGATTTTATAATCAAAAGAGAGTTGAAATAATTTGTTCGAAAGATTTTAAGACTTGAAAGGGAGAATAAGAAGTTGAAGAAAGAGAACCTTACAACAAACAATTGAGAATGTGTTCTAGAAGAAAAATCCAAGTTTCTAGAGAGATATTAATAATTTGAAAATTTTTGTTGATGTGAATTATAACCTCAACATTGATCTTCAAGGAAAGTTTAAGGTGAATGATAAAGAGTTTTAACTTGTTAAATAAAAACTTATTAAAGATGAGTAAGGAGTTACAAATTTCCAAAACTCAATTATATATGTTGGTGAAAGTTCTAAAAATATTAAACCTATTAAGGATAAAAAAAATTATCTTTGATGGTAGATAATATGATAAAAATACTCAAAAAGAAAAGAATGTTTAGAAAACTATGTATGTAGCTAAAATGGGCAGAGTTGAAAAAAATAAAGTTTATAAGGTTACAAAGTCTAAAGAAAATTATTATACTATAGGTGATTCTGTTAAGTCTAAAAAGAAATATAATTAGAATAATAAAATCTCATTAAGTAACCAAAAAGTTTGTGTGAAAAAAAATACCAAAGTGTAAGGTTAGAAGGTTGATAAAAATAATAAACACAACTTTGAATAGAATTTAAGTTACGGATAGAGATATTATCTCTATAGTTACTGATGATAATATAGAGAATTTTGGTATACAAAATAAATTCACTAGTTTAACCACAAAAATTACAATGAATCCAAAATTAGCTGGAGGAAACTTTTTAGGGGAGTCAACCCATTCAAAAGAGACGGTCTAAGAAAGTTGTTGTGAAGATTAAAAATTGATTCTAACCCTTAGAGACTACTTATGAAATATATGATCAGCCTATAAAACTTTTAAAAGGATATATTATTGTTAAACTATCTCAACAATTTTTATTCAAAAAATATAAATAATCATGTGAGAATAAATTAAAAGTAAAGGAAAACCTTATTTGTTGAAACTACTCTCAAAGCTAAAAAAGGAAAATGAATCTAGATTTTAGATGTTAAGTGTTCTTCACATAAGACAGAAGACTTAAATTTTTTTTAGAATGTGAAATATTTAAAATATGGTACAGTGACTTTTTTAAATTATGAGTCACTAAAAATTAAAAGTGTTTGATCTTTTATCATTTGGGAAGAAAATTTTAAAATAAAAGATCCTTCTTTTTTATGGGCTGAAAAAATTTGTTAAGTATTTCACAAATTTTCAATGAAGGATATAATTTTTTTTCAGGAAATATGGTTTTCTTGTAAATAGATTTAAATATGGGAAAGGTGTTATAAGAGGCCTAGAAAAACAAGGAAAACTTGTTTCAAGTTGGTTGTGTAGAAATTTCATGATATATGAGCATGATGGAAGAAAATTAGCTATGTAATAAGAGGTCAGGACATATGTTTCATAGAAATATGAGAAAACTAACAAAGGTATAAATATTAATTATATTCCTAACATTAAAATAAGAATATATTAGTGTTGATTCACTTTTCAAAGGGATATAGAATCTATTCATGTCTAGATACATTCATTAGAGGAACTATCACCAATAGAGATGGAAGTTTTTTATGGTACAGCTAGATTATTTCTTACCCTTGTGTGTTATTTGTTTTATTTAGGATCCTTTCACTACTATATTAATCTAACTTTGGTCCATCTTTTGGTACTATATTAGGATATAATTCTACTTCCCCTAGTGTTATCTTCACCAGTTGGAGTTTAGGCTTCATTGTTTGATTTGTGATAGGGGTGTAGACTAGAAATGGGGCAATAACTGTCAGTGGGAGACTTCTTCTTATTGAGGATATAGTCATGTGTTATTATTATTAGAATGGATTTGATATATTCTGTTTATTCATTCATCGACTACTTCCAGAGTAGAGGTTTTTTATATATATATAGCTAATGTGTGGTGTTCATTGGCGATCAAGGTTATTAGATGGGTGCTAGGAAAGTCGAACCTCTTTTGTCTCAGTTTTTGTAGAATTAATTGGAAGATCATGTGGGGGATGTTCCTAGAGTTTTTATAGAGTTAATATATGTTATTCTATATGAGGTTATGGTTCTACCCCGTATACATAATGTTGATTTTGGGATATATCTACAGTTGGGAGTGTCTCTGGTTTTGATGGCTCCCTATAAAATGGTGCCTACAGAGCTATGAATGTTGAGGTTGTATGTGGATGATCTAATATTGACGGGTTTCATCCAACCTAGTGTCTCTTCTTTGGGTTCTCCAAATTTTTTTCTAAGAAGGAACATAGTAGTACAAGTTTTCTTATATACTACTGTAGGTTGAATCAAGTGATGGTCAAGAAGCATTACCCACTTGTGAGGATTGATGACATTTCTGAATTGTTGAGAGGGTCTATTTGGTTTCATAAGGTTGATTTATCATCTGGATATCACGAAATGAGAGTGAAGGATGAGGATATTCCAAATACATCTTTCATATATAGGTACGGGAACTTTGAGTTATTATTCATGTCATTCTATGTTATGAACAAACTATTTTTGTTCATGGGTCTCTTGAACTTCATCTTCCATGAGTTCCTAGACTAGTTTTTCTTCATATTCAATGATGATATCTTGATCCAATCTAGGTTAGAGGAGGAGCATGACGAGTATCTCAAATCTATTTTTCAAATCCTTCTACACCACCATCTCTATAGAAAGTTTTCTATGTTTTATTTTAGGATGTGATAGGTGTTTTTTTCATGGAAATTTGGGGTCTCAATTGGGTTTTTAAATAGAACCATCAAAGATTTTGGTAGTTTTTAATTAAGAAACACCCAAGAATGTGGTAGAGTTTCATAGTTTCCATGGTCTTATGGGATATTATTAGAGTTTTGTTCTTGATTTCTCTTGGGTTGTAGCCCCTCTTACATCTTTGACTAGGATAAACAAATCTTTTTTATAGACTGACCAGTATTAGGTAGCATTCAGTTATCTGATATAGAATTTGATCAGTGCTCTAGTAATTTGGTTTCCTGAGGAGGGTGTATTGTTTGATGTTTTTTTATAACATATAATTTATAAAATTGGGATGTTTTTTGATACAGGAGAGATCTATGATCTATTATATTTATATAAAGTTACTTCCTTATTATTGTAACTATTTTACCCATGATCTATAACTATCCAAAGTTGTGTTTGTGCTAAATTTTTAGAGGCATTACCTCATTGATGA
Organism: Viscum album; assembly: GCA_963277665.1. NCBI lineage: Eukaryota > Viridiplantae > Streptophyta > Magnoliopsida > Santalales > Viscaceae > Viscum > Viscum album. Next base: position 123,802,143 of record OY728142.1, on the reverse strand, counting down.
GATCTTTACAGTTTTCATGGACCATAAGAGCCTGAAATATGTTTTCCCTCAATTATATATGAATATACACCATTAGAGGTGGATAAAATTTCTTTATTATTATAATTTTTATATCTCTTACACCCTAAGAAATGGGAATGTGGTTTCTGATTATTTGAGTCATAAGTCATGAGGATATGTGTTTCGGGATTCTATCAATGTTTTGAAGGGGACGGAGGATCTTTTAGTGATACATATTGACCATGGTATTATCTATAAAAATAATTTGGATTCATCATTGATGTGGTGGGTAGAGGAGTCTTAGTGGGTAAACTCATATATAGAGGTGATGCATGATCATGTTAGCCTTGGTGATTCCACTTAGGGATGGTCAGAGGATGAAAAGAAATGGATGTTGTTCTATGATAGGTTTTCTATTCCATAGGTTATTCATGAGGGATTTATATGTGAGTTTCATAGCACAACCTTGATGATAAATCTTGGTGTAGAAAAGGTCTATCATTTTTTTAGGAGACATCTTTGGTGGTCATGGATAAAAAGGTTAGTGGTAAAGTTTGTGGTGAGGTGTCTAGTTTTTCATCAGCTAATAATTAGGAACCATGTTCCTAGAGGTTTTTTTGTAGTTCTTATATATTCTATAATATAAATGGAAAGACATATCAATGGATTTCATCACCAGGTTACCACAAGATTAGGGAGGTTATCAAGAAGTTTGGGTGATAGTGGATCGACTGACAAAGTCATCTCATTTTCTAGTGATCCATGAATCAAGTAACATGGATGTTTTGGAAAGGAGGTAAATGGATGATGTAGTTAGGCTTCGTAGGGTATTGTGTACAACCATATCTGATTAGGATATTCATATTACCTCATCAGTCTATAGGGGAATATAGTATTTTTTCGGCCCCCTGTAGCACCTTAGCACAGATTTACACCCTTAGACTGATGGGTAGATGGAGTAGACCATCTAAACCCTAGAGGATATGTTTCAAGCTTGTGAGTTGGACTTTAGAAGTACATGGGTAAAGAACATGCATTTTCTTGAGTTTATATACAACACATCTATCATTTGTTCATTGGAATGGCCCTATTTGAGGTGTTTTATGGGTCAATGTTACATTCTCCATTATTCTGAATGAAGGTTGGGGAGTCATCATTTTTTGGTCCTCATGTGGTGAAGAGCATGAAAGAGAATATCTAGTTGGTTTGAAAGAGTATGTGCTAAGAATAGGTCCATCATAAGGCCTAATCTTATCATAGGGAGAGGTCCCTAGATTTCAAGGATAGAGAGAATGTTTTCTGAAGAGTCTCCCCCTAAAGAGGGTAGTGTAGTTTTAGTAGGGGGTAAGCTTTCTCATTAATTTGTTTCTCCCTTTGTGGTGTTTGGGTGAGTTGGCGAGGTTGCGTATAGGTTGGTGTGTCCACCATGGTTGGATAAAATACATGATGTCTTCCACTCATCCCAGCATCGTCAGTATCTTCATGATGACTCCCACATCATAGAATGGGGAGATTTAGATATTAAGGAAGAAATGATGTTCATGGAGTGGTCAGTAGATATCTTGGATAATTAAGAGAATATGTTCCATGGATAAATCATTTCCTTGTTTCATGTGTTGTGTAGTCATGGTGTCCTATAGGAGAGTACTTGGGAGTGATAAATTCATATGTGTTCCTAGTACCCAGAGTTGTTTTAAGTTTTTATCTACACTTTTTTTAGTGATGTGATATTTGGATCCCATTGTTTTATGAGTTGCATTGTTTCTTATGTGATGTGTGATTTTTGATAAATAATTTGACATATGAAAAAGGGAGGACCTAAATCCTAATCAGTGCACATTATACTCTAATGTGATTAAAACCATCAGGGTGAGTCAATGTCACCCAAATCAGATAAAATATTAACAGGGAAGATGGAAATATTTGATTTGTGTACTTAGGGTACTATTTTTTATTAGTTGTGGTAGTTTTTGGTTTAGGATATGTGGAGGTTGAGATGTTGATGTGGATGGTTATGTGGAAAGTAGTGTCATGTGGCCGGTACTGGATGTGTGGTGTTGTGCCTAGTGAGAGGTTATGGTGTGGTTTTGCGGTGATGTGGTTGTGTGGGATATTTCATGGGAGTTTTGGTTAGTGTTTTTTGTTGGTGGAATATAAGGTTTAATGATATCCTTGTGATAAATCTCATGGGGTGGTTGTTCAGACCCCTTTCCTTTCTAGGTTTGGTTTTGATTCTTGATGATTATAATTGTTTGAGAGGTATCTAATGTAATCGTATGTGCCTTCCTAGACCAATAATTTTCTAGTTTTATAGGTAGTAAATTCTTTATGTGGGATATATGAGGTTCAGAAGAGGTTATAGCAATAGTAGGATTTTTATACCATTAAAGAGGGGTTTACGGTATAAGTTAGTGGTTTTCATCTTGTATATAGTTTATGTGAATAGCATAAAATGGGTTCATTCCATAAGAATGGGAATTATTCCATAAATTAATTAATCACTAGGTGATATGTTTTTTCAACATAACTTTACATTTTAACGGTTTTATAGCCTAAAAGCTGGTTTTACGCTATAAGTTTTTGGAATTGTGGGTTTACACTATAAATGAGGGCTTTGAACCATAAATCAGGTAACTTGAAGCTTGTATTTATCTATTGTTTGGATGATTATTTTATCATTTGGTATCTAATCCCTCCTTAATTTTCTAGAAAAAACCTAGGCGATTTTGAGAGTTCTTCCATCCCTCTTCTCCCGACATTGATCTTTCAGTTCTGATGGTTGGTCATTAGAGATCAATGGAAAGTTATCCTCCATTATCCCCTTGTTTTCCATTGTTCTTCTCTCAAGTATTCACTATGGTGTTTTTTGGTTTTGTTTGAGACATAATGAGCTACATTTCTTACAACCATTTTTTTTGGTTCAAGTTGATCCATAGTTTTCGTGAATGGTTGTGGTTTTTGGGTTCTTTCTTATTTTTCCTATGGTGCACAATGATATCAGAAAGCTTCATCGAGGTAGGGGATCCATATTCTCACCTATTTACATTTTATGTGTGGTATTTTTATGATTTTTTTTGGGTTAATAGTAAGGTTTGGAATAATAAATATAATTATTTATAATAATTGAAATTTATTGGTATAGGGTGATATCACATGATTTAATTCTTTAATATATGTTATTGATGATATTGTGCATGAGTATTTCCAAAACTAAAAATAACAGTTGTTATAAGCCTTCTGTGTTTTGTAAATGAGCTATATTGGGACCCTAGTTGTGTTTCTGAATGATTTAACCATCAATAAAATTAAAAATAATATATATCTATCTAATAAATTGGTTTCCGATGGAAATATGGTTTTTGTGATAATACCCATTATAAATTAATAGGTAATGTGATAAAAGCCCATGAATAATTGTGGAAGTTGATATGTGTTTCTATTATTTATTCTTATGCATTTTTTGTTTCCTTGTGTGGTTTTGGTGAGTTATTATGTGGTGATAGAGGTTATTGGTTTAGCTCTATGATGAGAGGGGTTGTGATATGATGTGGTGGTTGGTTGACATGGATGTGGTGTGGGTAGTTGTGTGATGTGGTGCATAGTGGTTTTGATGCATAGAGGTTGTGGTGTATGGTGGTGATGATGTGTGGTGGAAATGTGTGGTTTTTGTGTGTGGCAGTTTTGTTTTGAGATGTTTTTTGGATGTGCGATGTATGATTGTCATGGTGAGATGTCATGTTTGATGTGGCACAATGATGATGGTGGATGTGAGGTGTTGTGGTGATGGTTGATGTGTGTTGGGCCAGTTTTTGTATAGCATGGTCTTGTTAGTTTCTTAGTTAGACATGGAATAATTTATAATGTGGTAACTAAATATGAATGGTATAGAATTGATATGTTTCAATTATATAGAGGAATTTAATAAACAAATGAGTTATTTAAATGTGAATGAATTGGATTAGTAAATGAAAAATAGTATAATTAGTTATATCTGGAAAGTGGTGAAACCTATAATTGATAGTGGGATTATGTGTGGTTGTGTGTGTTGTTGGTATGGTGTGTTACATATAGTGGTGGTTGGGGAAGTGATGGTTGTTGTGTGGTACAGTGGTGGTGATGTCGTGTGCGCTATTGTAGTTTTTTTAAACTCATAGGTTCGGTATAGTGGGCTATCTATATATCATGTATGTTAATTATATTTATATATCCTCCCCACTAGAGTTATATAACCTTACTAAATATCATAGGTTTTGGGTTCTGGGTGTTTTTCCCAATATCCAAGATGGTTCTGATATGGTTGGTTGGCTACCCCCTTTCCCCACTCTTCCTTCAGTAGTGGCAGCCCGAGTTTCTTCATGTAATATGTGAATTGATTGCCTAGGTGTCTTTGAGAGAGATGTGGTTGGTGTGGATATGATGAGATGTGATGTGTGGGACCTTGTTTCTATATGTGATACATGTTTTGATGGTACTTGATGCTAGCACTAGAAGCTAGACCTTACGAGGGTGGGGTAGATATGGATGTGTCCTAACCCACATTAGAGATGGCCCATGTGTCTTTGGGTGATATGTGATGTGATGTGGTTGTGGTGTGATATGTATGGAAGGGATAGGAGAATAGGACATTCTAAATTAGGGTGTTAGAGTGTAAAATTAGTGGGAAACCTATGGCGGGGTGCCTTTATTTTTTATGATCTTGATGTTATATTAATCTTATATAGGATGTGTGATTTGGTGAGTGAGCCATGGTGATGTTGGGTTTGGTTAGTTGACCTATTTAGGTTCTTATTGTCTCTATTGTTTGTTCAATGGTAAATTAGCATGATATGTTCACATGTGCACTTGATACCTTGGTTATTCCCCTACATAGTATACATGTATTCTCACCCTACATATATAAAGTGATTTTCTTGTTTTCAAAAGGGATTTGGGGATTGAGATGGATATTACTAGCTGGGTTGGAGCTGTTTTTGAGTCATTTCCATAGAATTTTATTTTAGTATATATTAGATAATTTTAAATGTATTGGTTTTTATTTATTCATGCATTGTATTATGGATTTCGGTTTATTTTATATTATATATTAGAGTTTATTGTGGATTTTATCCTATCTCTTGATCATGTTTTATATTACCAAGGTTAATTCCTCTCATTTGTGAGATTTTTATACCCTTTATGATAGTCACCAAACAAAGGCCTACAGGAAGTAGGACTCGGGGGGTCACTATCTCTCTCCCTTTATTGTAGCATATTTGGTGGGAGGGTCTCATGACATGTATGAAGTTGTGAATTTTATGTTGCTAAAATATGATCATAAAAAATTATGGTATAAATATCGTCAAAAAAAGATTGCACATGAAGGTAACGGAAAGAGAGTTTTGATGCAACTCATCGGATAGAGGATGATCTCAGGAAAGCATTTTTATAATTTTTTTATTAAATTTTTTTAAGTAATAATAGGAAAAATTTTCCTTATATATAATATTTGTTAAATATCATGTGAATAATATCTATGATTATATCCAAGGAAGATGAAAGTTTTTTTAAGAAGTGTATTCTTGAGTTTATGAGAAGTTTCAAGAATTATTGATTATCTTTAAGAAGGATCCAAGTGAATTATATTGGTAGTATATTTGAATTTCATGTTTTTATGAAGTAGGAAAGTAAAATTTGGGATCCTTCCTTCGCTCCTTCACACACATCTATAAATATAATACAAAGTATAGTACAATAGAAGTTTACTATTCATGCATGTAAAAGTTTAAGTAATGAAGAAATTTTTTCGTACAGAGAAATCAGATGAACATATAAAAGATAGAGTTTGAACAAGGTGGTTTCTAGTAAATGAATCTCTTGGTTGAAAAATAAGAATGTGAAATTGGTATTGATCATAATTTTTGTAATCGGAGGAAATATATGAATAATGATTCATCAGAAAATATTTTATATCATGTGGAATCAGAAAAAAAAATTAAGGTATTTCACAAACCTTCCAGATGGAATTTTCAGATGGAAAAATAAAATTGAAAATTTGGATAAATAATAAATGATGGGATATTTTTATTGAATTCAAAGAATTAAGTTATCACCTACAATTAGGTGAGAAATTTAAGAAGAATTATTTGAAGGAATTGTAATTTTTAATAAGTACAAGAATAATAGTGATAACATTTTGAGATTTTTTGTTAATGTTTCTAAAAGTTTTTATAAAATCTTATTTCATTATATCTATACAGAAATATAATGCATTTTAGTTTTGATAATAGTGAAATTAAAGTTTAAGGGTATTCACTTCTTGTTTTAAACACATAAAATGTATTTCTTATATTGGATTATATGGTATTGGATTTTTTCCTAACCATGCCAACGACTAACTAATCTTACTAGTAGTGAACCTTGTAAATTCTTGTGTTCCTATGAAATGTGCTTGGGTTCTTGGTTTTGGTAATGTAATAAATCTTTAACTAGAGTTAAATATTTTCTCATAAGAGAGAAATTATAAAAATAAAAGATCATTAATTCACCCCTATCCTACTTAGTGATCATACAGATCTTGTTGGGTCCTTTCAGTAATAACCTCTAAAATAACCAAAGTGTGGCAATAAAAATATATCAAATGTATGAAAGAGGAAAATGCATGTGCAAATAAAAATAAAGGTAGTACCAACCTAATAGCTAAAATGAAGTAGAAAACTTATCTTTAACACTAATACCACCACCATCTTCCATCACCATCACTGAGTATTGCTAATCTCCACCAACACCAAGCCTATATAATTCATAGTCTAACTTCAAATCTTCTTCATAACATGTGACATGTATAGGTGAACCCCATTAAGGTTTGAGTATATACATACCAAGTAGGATGCCTCAAAAACCAGAGGTATATCAATAGAAATAAATATTTGTCTCATCACACAATATAGGTGAGGCAAAGGGACCCAATAACTAATATGATTATAGAAGAAACCAAACAAAGAGAGAGATTAATCTATAGATCTTCACATCTATCTAAATATGATAATTTTGTTTTCAAATATTAGTATTAGAATTGTCCTAATGCTTGTATCCAAATATAAATCTCACTTGATATAGGGGACTCATGCCTCATTGATAGAACATCAGGGTCGAGGGGTTGCTGGCCCCAATAGGGTTGAGGACCCATGTCTCATCTGTGCTTGATTTAAATAGTGTTCCACTCCATGGATAAAAGACTCATTCCATAGGATGTATAAATAGGAATTCCAATAAAATCTATACAATGAATGGGGGACCTAATACCTTACCTATGGATTCCATCAGGTGGTGAAAACCATGATATCACTATAGATATCACAATCAAGTCTCAAAGTCAGTTGACCATGTAGAAATAAGTGAACTCTTAACACCACCTCATTCCATTTGATGTTAAAACAAATATCACCATCATGTTCTACATGGAATTATACTTAGGTATAACTACTTTAAAGTCTAATATTGTGTCTCAAATAAGGATATATATATGTATAACCTTATATGAAAAGTACATGATGTCACCCTTGGTGTACACATGGTGTACTCCCATGTCCATGTCTTTTGATATCCAATTTATCTAATCAGCATGTTGAGATTTACATAAATGGTGTGTGACCCAAGGCACCTAGTGTGTAGGGACACATGGGGTCCTAGGAATGTACTCTCTATACATGGAACAATAGACCAAGTAGGTCCACATGGCATGTCGGACCTTCACATGGCTATGTGATATTTTTCTCATCCTAAAAACCCTATCTTCCATAGAAGGTGAACTACACGGTGCGTGTTCCTCCAGAATACAGAAAATGTAGTCAGATTTTTTCAAGAAAGGTAAGTCTTACTTATAAAGTTTCATTATCCTATCTATCATCCATGAATCTCACCCAAATATTCATATTTTATGTTGAACATGGATAAATATTTTCTAGTGTCTAGATTTTGGTTATCCCTCACCTAAAGAACATGATTTTGTAGCCCCACAAGAATTCTTGTCACATTTCCCATTGGTGCTCAAGGTATGATCCTGAATTATCCACCTGAAATCCCTAAATGATCCTCATCGCTTCCATAAAGAATCATATTTGACATCAATCGTGCAAAAACAACCTGAATCTTGGTTTGATCACATTTCAAACTAGACCATAAGTCTAATCGTCGACCTACCACAAGCCTATGATAAATATGTGGAGAATGAGGGGAGGAAAGGGACAATAAAAAAATTAAATTCATTGATGGTTTTTTATGAATTTTTTCATCAATTTAAAACATTAAAAAAAACAATATTGGAAAATTATAGTACGATAGGTATAATTAATTCTAAAATAAAATCAATAAATTACAGGGCCTTTGAATAACAAGAATAATCTGGGGAAAATATATATTCATGTATATAAACCAAGTATTAATTAAAGAATAATAGGCCATAAATACATAAAAATAATATTTTCTACATATTTGGATCAATCATTGTGGAAGAATTATTCTACAATTATGGCATTTAAAATATCGAAGAATTATATCGTTGATGATGAGTATTGTGGAATCTGATTGTCGATCCATGGATCCCTCCTTGATCACTCGATAAGATCTCTCCTTGTAGTGTATATCTCAATATTCATGGTTATACGGATAACCCTAGATAATAATCATAGTAATTATTTTATATATTTGTTCCTATTTAAAGACATTAATTTTGAAAAATAAATTAATAAATTAATTTAATTAACTTATTTCATCTTACATCAACTTGTGACTGCACATTGACCAAATTTCTAATGAGAAAAACCATATATCATGCCTAAGGTAAACCCTATGTTTTTTACCCAATAGATGCCTTAGATTTTCCATCTAAGACTCTAATCAATGGGAGAACCATTATTTCCACAAATATGTGCACACATGGTTTAATAAATTCAATATGTTTAATAATTTGATTTTGGGGTCTTGAACCACCTATAACACCATGCCAACTCTGATGAAAACCCTAGATATATATTTATAAATATTCAAAGGTTACAATAATCAAAACTGGAGTTGTTACATTCTCCTCACCTTCATGGTTTTCTCTCCCAAAAAATAAAAAACTACTTGAAAAGGTGAGGGTACTAAGCCCACATCTAGCTCCCAGACTCCTGTGAGCTCTCCTGAAGGTTCTCATGTTTCCAAAGAACATTCACTATAAGGATAGATCACCCATGAAGGATCCTTTCCTACTGATCCCATATGGTCACTGGGTATTCTAAAAAGGTAGATTCATCCTTGACATCTAACTGACCTTAATTAATAAACTACAATATAAATTTTTTATTTCAAGAATCTATTTTCAAAGGGGATAAGTGGGAACCCAAAAAAATTAATTCAAATGAAATTTCAAACCACATAAAAATTTACCATTCCATTCCATATAAATTTAAAAGAGGTTGAATAATTTACCTTGTAAAGGCTCCAGTAGATGGAGGACACTTCCATGTCCGAATCAACCTTGATGAGGTCCTCAAAATGATAAGTCATCTTGTCTTATGCCTGGATGTACTCTTCCAAATTTATTTTCCCATCATTGATCCTGAGATCCAAGATCACATCCTATTTGTTGATCCAAAGTTATTTACCCTCATTGATTTCCACTAAAATACCTCTATCAAAAATTATATCATTCTTCTCTTTAGGAACATCGACATTCAAGGATTTATCCAGTATCTATTCTATGGAATGTAGTAGAAGCACCAATCTATTAGAGATGTCATCATCTTCTGTTCCTGAATCCAATTGGACTTACTTGTTTTTCACCCTCCCTAGTATCTATTCTGGGTCGGTAATCATGTCACCTTTTTCCTCATATGATGCATGCAATAAGGGTGAAAATTTCTAACCCAGCTTGACAATCTCATGAATAAATCATTCAATTGTCCTGTCCAACGGCCTTGCCTCAACACCAGTAACTTTTATTTTCACTGAACGGGTAACCATGTTCTTCATAAGATTTGAGAAATCTCTATGGTGTTTGGTTTTTTTTCTTTTTTGACAAGAAAATTACTAGTAGAAATATTACCTTGCTTCCCTTTCCTCAATCCACACCCAATAGCCATTATTTCTTGGTGATCCTTCTCACATTCTGAAGCTGTTATGGAATATGTTTCTTGATCACTTTACTCAAGATCCTCATGGGTTCTAGACCTATCCTACTTCCTCTTCCTTCTTGGAATGAACTATTTACCCTTTAGGATCAACATCCGCTTCTGCATTTCCATTCAAGGATGTGTATCTATTTTGAAGTTGGATTGAGATTGGGAATTCCTTCAAGGCTAAAGACCCCTGCATCTAAGAAGTCCCAGTAATCTTCTTAGGAGCTGTCTAAAGAGATGTGGGTAAACTTGAATCAGAAAATTTCATATTACAATCGGCCTTAGTGTCATTGGTTTCATGCCAACATGCACCAACGTCAAACTCCTAGATTTTCTTTTCATCTCTAGCCATAATATCCTGAGAAAAAGAAGGTGACACAGAAGGAAAACTCATCTGAGCCACTTTAAGAACCTAAATTGTCGACTTAAATCCATCCAAGTCATGCCTCAGTCTTCTAAATATTTCGGTAACCATCGAGTCTGGTGCCATAGGCCTAACCACTTTCTGATGAGATCCTGAAATATCTAGAACAATGGTACCCAAGATATATTTTTGAGAGTTTTATAGGGGAAACAACCTTCACCCCTTCCGGTATTTGGAGGATCCCTAACCCAACCTCCTACATGATTAAAATAAGGCTACCCAGGATTCGTAGCAAATATTCTACTTCAAATAAAGATCACCTTCATTATCAATACAAATAAACTCTAATTTATCCCTTGACATAGCCACTTCGACACAAATACAAGGTGATATGGGGTTAAAAAAAGTGCTCGAGTGAGATTATTCAAACATAGTAAGTGACCCACCAGGTTTACAATAATATTTAGAGTCACTAGATTCTAGAATGGGAGACGAATTATGGGGAGATAAATCAAAATTTTAGTGTATGGGGTCTTTTTTCTGGTGGAAATCGAACATCTAGTGAAGTGTGGAAGATGTCATGCACCCGGTGCAACTGTGTGGGTAAGGTTGGGTGGTAAGAAACCTCTCCAACCTTGTATAGGACCTAGAATGGTCTGATAAACCTTAGGGATAGCTCTCCACCCCGACCAAACCTCCTCAAAACACATCATGGAGAGACCTTTAGGAACATATGGTATGCATGATCGAACTCCAAGAGTATATGACATTAGTTTCTATAATATTTATATTAATTATAATAATTATTCATTAACTTATAGAACACATAAACTTTCTCTATTGTCACCAACACCAAATCTAGTCCCATAAATAATGAATCTACTATCTTTGTCAATCACAAGGGTAACCAATAGTATATCATGTATAGAGCCTCAAATTTTGTCATTCTAATCATGGGGTGATAGCTATTATAATAATTTAACACCACTAAAGGAAGTTTATCCTCCCAACTCTAACCAAGTTCCAACATGAAGGCTCTCAACATATACTCAAAAACCTTAATGGTTCATTCTATCTATAAATCTTATAGAGGGTGTAACGCCATGCTCATCCATAACTAGGTCCAAAAAACCTCCTTTAAACATCTCCATAATAGTTATGTGAACCAAGATTCATAGTTAGATAAAATAATCAATTGTACCCCATAAAGTCAGATGATCTTCCAAACATACAAGTACCCCAAACACTCAACAGTATTCTACTCATGGATGGAAAGAAAGTGAGCCAAATTGACGAGCTAATAAAAAATCACGCATATGGAATCATTCCCTCTCACTGTCTGTAGAATCCCTATCACAAAATCCATCAATATTTTATCTCATTTCCACTCTGGGGTCTCAATAGGTTTAGTCAAACCCACTGGAACCTAATGCACTTCCTTTACCTATTAAAAGGGGAGGCAATGAGAAACAAAATCAGAAACACTATTCCTTATAATGTCCCACAAAAACTATTGTCAAAGTTCATAGTACATCTCCACTACTCCATGATATACCATCAAGGAGAAGGTCTGGAACTCCCTTAGCAACTCCTTGCACAACATGATCATAACCATTATTTTTCCTGGTAAAATAATGATGTTTTCTTCATCTTTATAAAATATGTCTATTACAACACCTAATGATATCTAATAATGTAGAACTTTGCAATTGATGTAACCCAATTGATCCTATTTAATATAGTGGAGAAGTAGTGTAGTCACTACCATCGGCTAGAGATAAGTTATTCATTTTTCCTCTACTAGGGATATATGCAAATAAACTAACTGCTCTAATGCCTCATCTACCAATCGATATTGGGATTTCCTATTAAGGAATTATTCCAACATTTTCCCCTTATTTTGGGTATAGAATACCTCAAATTCATATTCTTATAAGAACTCTAGAAAAAATATTTGTATCAAGTTGATGTCACTCTGGGAAAATATATACCTGTGATTCGGGTGTTCTATGTAAACTACAAGACACTTACCCAGAATATAATACCTCCACATCTTTAGGGAAAAGACCATTTATTCAAACTCTAATTCATGGGTCACTTAGTTATACTCATATGGTATCAACTAATTATACCCATAACGAATCATCATTTTCCTCTACATCAACGCACACATGATCCTAGGTCTAGAGGCATCATCTAACATCACATACTCAACACCCTCCTATAGAGGCCTTAAAATATGATCACTTATCAACCTCTTCCAAAATTCTCTGAAGTCATTATTCCATCACTCATTCTAGGAGAACACATTCCCTTTACAAATAAAATTATTCAAAGGGTTCTTAATATTATAAAATTCTACCAAAACCCTATGATAGTACCCTACAAACCTAAGAAAACTTTACGCCTACATAATCATGGGTGGTTCCCAATCTAGAACAACATTTATATTTTTCATATCCACAGCTACACCATGTTCAATGATTACATGACCCAAAAATTAGAACTCTCTAATAAAAAATTGAAACATATAGAGTTTATAATATAACTGGTTCTCCTAGAGTAATTTCAAGACCATCCTTAAATTCTTTTTGTTCTCCTCCTTATACATAATGTATATGATAAGGTCATCAATAAAGGAAACCATGAAACAATCCAACAATGGGTAAAAGATCTAATTCATAAGTCTCAATAAGAAAGAGGTGGAATTATTCATACCAAAGGGTATCATAAGGAACTCATAATTCCTATAGCGACATCAAAATTTCATCTTTGGAATGGCCTCCTCATGAACTTGAAACTGGTGGTAGTAAGATATGTGGTCAGTCATAAAGAACCAAATCAAACCTTTTAGTTGGTCAAAGAGGCATTAAATACTTGTAAAAGGGTAATTTTTCTTGATCATCAATTGATTTAGTAAATAATAATAAATGCACAAGATTAATCTTTCATCTTCCTTCATAGAGAACAAAACTGGATCCACCCATGGGGACACACTAGGTCTGATAAATCCCTTCTCTAAAATATCTTACAACTATACCCTCAAAACCTAGAACATAATGTGGTCCATTTGATATGACTCAGAATATATCAAAGAATCCCATGGGTTCAAGTAAATGGACAATTAAACTTATTTCCCTAGAGGTAGTCCATGAAAATCTTTAGGGAATATGTTTATGTTATCCTCCACTACCATAGGATTTTATGTGTCTAAGTATATAGTTTCACCAAGGTCTAAACTTTACAACTGATGGAGTATAGTTTTTGATTTCTTCTTATGATCCTCACTTGATCTTCCAACAGCTCCATATTTCCATTTTAGGAGAATCACATCCCATCTGTCTGCACACATCTAACTCTTCTGCATTGGAATTCTATATGGCTACACACTATGGATAGCCAGTCTATACCCAAAATGATGTCATAAAACTTCATTGAAACTACCAATATGGGTCCATGTTAATATTTATCCAAAAAATCATTAACTCACACTGGCAGAAAATGTGTGAAATAGTATATTATTTCCCCATAAGAGTCTCTAAACAAAAGTTATTGACTAAATTTTTCATAGTAATATCAATCTGTTGAATAATGGATATGGAAATAAAATAACAAATCAAGTTTTTGTCTAAAAGTATTGATTCCAAATTAGAGAAGATACAAAATCATACCTTCAATCCCCTCATGTGTATCTTGATCATAATCCTTCATAGACTACAAATAACCACATTCTTAGCCACTAACCATCAAATCCTAACATGGTCCATCTAGTGGTGGTGTTAGAAATTGGTTATAGTGTCATCCATCATCTACTTATCCTCATCCTAGAGCTCTTTTGGCCCCTTTTTTAGTACTTCCTCTCTGGGTTCCACACTGAATACCCCAAGGAGACCCCTGATTATGAATATACCTCTATTGTATAAGTATTTCACTATCTTTCCACCATCTATAGCACATCGAGTCAGACAATCATGTTTCAAGTGAACTCTCCCTTCATAGGTATATCATCACTTGGAACTCATCTGACTTAATCCCAACATTAAAGATCCATGACTAAAAGAATGCTTGTGAAAATACCTTCTACCCCAAGAACCTAAAGTATGATGCCTTATAGGAGCAGATGATGACTCTTCTATATGATGTTCACTTCCTACTCCAGTTAACCAATTCTCCACTTCCAGGATGTTCTCTATCACTAAGTCCTTCTCTATAACCCTATCATATGTGGGAATGTATAGGGAGACTAAAATAGGTCTAATATACCTATATAGTCCCTACTCAAACTTCCTCACTCAGAAGTATCTATCGCTCACCATATCAGGGTAGTAGTGTGTGAGGTTAGTAAACCACAATGTGTACTTGTCATCTATCATATCACCTTGAGGAATTGCCAAAATCTTCTTGATTCACAAAAATAATGAATCAAAATGATAGTATTTTCATGGAATAAGTACTTAAACTTAATCTATGTGAGACTCTTCTCATCACGGTTCTAGTTGTCCAGACCTCACCAACACCCTTTTTCTCTATAAATAATATTAGTCACAAGCATAAAAATATGATCGGTTGAGGTCTGAATAAGATAATAAACTTGAAACACTGATTCAAGTTAATCTTATAATACATGAGGGTCTGGATATACATGAAAATTTAGTGTTACCTACCACTTAAACTCACACTCTGCACTCATCCTATGTATATCATCATCCTATGTCACTAGAAAAATCAGTGGCTCAATATGCAGATGAACATTATATTGGACTATTGGAGGTGTTCCCACGCACCTCTCACCAGGTATAAACACTACTCTCTAGTAACCTAGAGTAAACACCTTGAGAATATAACACTTTATTGAAGCCTTTTCACTCAACTAGTCATCATCTTGATGTTATCTCAAAATCTTAGTTGGCTATCATCATGGAGGTATCCTAAAATTTTACAATACATACCATAATTAGATGAGAATATATTGGGAGATGACTCAAGAATGGCATGAAAATAAAATAATCATTCTTATATGATTCACATACCACTGGTTTCCATGTAACCATTTTCTTTTTGTGCTGGTTAGAAAATTTAGTTATCAGAGTCTTAGTGTATGGATTATTTGATCGTCGCACCATCACCGGGTTCCCTAGCTTGAGATCCAAACATGAAACACCTTAACACCATTTAACTAAGTTCTCAAACCAGTCCTCACAACACATATAACTCTAAAAAACATCCCTAGGATAATTTCCCTCTGTTATCACTCTGTTATTACTCAACCATCCAAGGCCCCACCTAGACTATAAATAAGCCAAGAGTGGCACCCTAAGTCCTCCTCCAACAAGAGAGGGGTTGGTGACTATAACCATGTAGGCATATCAAACATATGAGATTAATTATACTAATGAACGTTTACACACACACACAACTCCAAGTGCATCAAAACCATGCAGGATAAAATAAATTACACCAATTCACAAGGAATAAATGCATGTAATGACCTCTAAAAATAACAAAAGTGAACCAATAGAAATATATAAAAGATATGAAAGGGGTTAAATAGACACCCAAATAGAAAAATAATGTAAGTTTCAACCTATAACTAAAAGTAATTAGAAATATAATCTTGAACAATTATACCCACCCCTGCCTATGATTACTTTCACTGAGAACTACCAAGCTCCACCAACACTGGGACTAAAAAAGTCACTGTATAACTGATTATTGTCTGTATAATACATGGAAAGTTTTGGAAAATCCCATTGAAGAATTATTATATACATACCTAGTAGGATTTCCAAAAAAATAAAGGGGAAGAAATAAAAACAAAGAGACATATCAACCCAAAATATGAGTGGGTAAATAGAGCCAAAAACTGATATAAACAAAGAAGAACTGAATGAAGAGAGAGAGAGGAATCTATCAAACTTCATAGAGATATAAGGATGACGAATATGTATAAAGATCCAAGTTCTAGTGTTGCATCTATTCTAGTAGTCCAATGTAAATGTAACCAGATATGGGGAACCCATGCCTTATTGATGGAATTTTATGACTGAGAGGGTGATGACCCTAAGAGGGTGGAGGATTCATACCTCATCTATATTTGACAGGGATATGGTTACACTACACATATTTAATACCTACACCTTGGTTTTTATGTGGGGTATTCCTACCCAATCAACATAGAAAATGTGGGACCCATTTCCTGATCTCTGTGTGTCTTTATGGAGGTTTCCAGCCTTGATGTCACTCTAGAGATCACACTTGAGTCTCAAAATCAGCTAACCATGATGAAAGGCTAAAATTTCTAATGAAACCAAATATCACATATCTATTATTAAAACAATTGTCATCATCATTTTCTTTGTGGAATTATACTCATAAATAACTTCTCAAGGGTTTGATTTCGAGTCCTGAAGAAGGATATATGGGAGGTAGAACCTTCTAAGAAGAGAGCACGGTGTGTCCCTTGGTGTACATGGGGTGTACTCCCAAGTACAAGTCTTCCCATGTCTATCCATTCCACACAACATGTGGAGATTCAAATAAATGGTGTGTGACCAATGGAACATATTGTGTGGGACCACCCTGTGTAATGGATCGAGCTTTTTTATACACAATTTTTACATTTATTTAGATCTATAATAAATATATAAAAATATAATCCATTCCATAACTATAAATATTTATAGTCTCTAGAGATTAGATATACAATATTAATATTTTATGAATGTTATTTAACATATCTCATAAAGATATTCCCACTTAGTACTCTTCATAGTAATACCTACTAAAAACATTATTTATATCTTAGGGTAAGGAAACATAAGAAAAGGGTGATATCAGATGTTGAGTAAGAGTAAATAAGGGATATATCAATTATTACTTAAGAATAACATAAGAATAAGGGTACAATATAACATTTTAAAATTATAACATATATAACAAAGATCATAATCTTAAGTCATGGAATAAATTTTGGAATTTCATAAGACATAAATCATAAAAGAATCATTGAACATAATCCACGAAAGCATAACATGGAATTTTGGCATAAAAATATGCATAGAAAATTATTTCATTAGTACTCAAGTATATATAACAAGACTATCATATTATTATGGGTTCACTCCACCATCATAGTATTCAAGGATCACTCCCAAGACCATCATAGAGGACAAAGTCCCTTACTAAACTGGGTTCGCTCCCAATTCTAGTCCTTTATATCTCATGAGATATAAATCATTACTCAATTAATTGGAGGGAGATATAGACCCCACCAATCAAATAATTAAAAGAATAAATATGTGTTCCACAAGAACATAAATAATTAATCATATCAAAATCCATGAAAACAAGTGGGTTTCATAAATATTTCATCACAGCATAACCCCTGGAAAAGTAATTGGTTTCAAAAATATCATGTCATCATTAACATAAAAAAACCAGAGAAAGAGTAAGGATGGTATACTTGGATAATATTCTTAATATATATTAAGTAAAATAAAATAATTTTATATTATACATAAAATTATTTTGAAAGATCGCTTGAAATAATTCTTGAGGAAAAAATTCTTTCCATTTTGAAATCACTTATTTTTTTAGAAGTTTTGAAATTATAAAAAAAACGTTTTATTTGAAAATAACTTTGCAAGATTGTAATTTAATCTTCAAAACAATATGTTTTAATGATATTGAGAAAATCCACTCATGTATTATAACTTAAAAAAACATTCCTTCCTTTTTTTGTAGGAAAATACACAAAGAACCTTATTTAAAAAATTACAAAAAGATTACTTTATAACCATTTTTTAAAAAGTAAAACATTTGTAAAAATTAATTTTAAAATAAAATTAAGATAATATTAAAAACATTATTTAAAAAACATTTATAAAACATGGATATTAAAGATAAATACTCCACGGTGGATACTTAAACACAAATAATCCTGAATAATGGTGAGATTGTGAAATAAAACCTTACCTAAAGTCTTTTATTTCCTTGTTTATATTAAAACCTCCTATATAATAAATATGTATTTTTTATAAATTTATTAAATAACAATATATATATCATACCATATATTATTTATTTATAACATCTTATCACTAATTTATTAATAATTTGTTATTAACATCACTATTTTGGGTGATAACTAGTTCGTTTTCCAAGCACATTTTGGTTCATTAGCCCCAGTACTTATACTTTGATCATGATAAAATCATTTAAATAATTATAATAATTATATAAACATCATATATATTCATTATATACATATTTATATTCATTTATAAATTGTAGGGATAGAAAAATGAGTTACGCTGTTCATGGAGACAGTGGGACATACGTACGCATGAACACTATTTTGATTTTTAATATGATGGAATGAAAGAATGTTAAATAAAAAAACTTTATATAATCACTATTATGTTATATATATAATTTATATTCATATAATCAATCCTTATTAACATGAATTTGAAATAAAAATGATTAAAATCACATCACATTGTGGAGATGGTAGTCCATATGTACACATGAATGAAGTTATGGTTTCTGAAAAGATTGGATGATAAGAAGTTAGACATGATATTATAATTATTTAAGTATAATTATATCATAAATTTCAAATATAATCATTAATATAATCATAATACTCATCCATAAAATATGGTTATGAAAAATGAATTGCATCGTTGCGTGGAGACGGTAATATGTACGTATACACAAGCGATACTTTCACTTCTTATTTAATGGGAAAAGGGATGTATAATGGTATAATAATAATAATAATATAATTTAATAATATTTATGAAAATAAATTTATTATATTATGATAAATACCATAGCTTTATAAGAAGTAAATATTAGTAGAAAGATAAAGTGACCGATTAGAGCAATTACCTCTTCTTTGAAATGACTCCTTTATATCTCTTCTAAATTGCACTAGGGTTGGTCTTTTTGGAATATAAGAACCTATATAACGTGTATAGGGAAGTTTATAAAAGAATTTGGTATAATATGGTCGTGATATAAGGCTCAAAGTGGTGTAATGAATTGAGGAAGGAGGTGTCCTTTTATAATTGAAGTGAGGAAAAATTTTGGAATTTCTCAAATGTTTATTTTATAATAAATTAAATATCAATCTAAATACCTCCAAATGTTAATTTATTCAGATAAAATAAGTTATAGGGTTTTAATACCATCAAAAAATATATTTTAGACAGGTTTTTGTTTAATTTCAAACCTTACCAGTTTGATTAACCTTCAGTTAACCTATTTTAATTTTAACTATGGTAACAACATTTTCAATATTAAAAGGTTAAAATTTTTACATATAAGGTGTCAATTGGACCATAAATGGCCATTTTTTGATATTTTAGACCCTAAATTATTTTCATTTTCTATATTTTTTATTTTTTATTTTTTAAAAATAATTTAATAAAATATTATTTTGACAAAATACCATTATTTTTATTTTTGATACTTTTCATTACTTTGGGTTTAATAACATCAATAAAACATATATAATTTGAAAATATTATTTCAACACTTCCCCAAAATGTCATGGTCGTCTATAAAATTCTTTTATCACCTTAATTATCTAAAATTATAATACTTTTAATATTTTTAACATCATTTATGTGGTTTTTTCATTAATTAAATAATTATTGTATCATCGTTGTGTAAGTATTTAAGGTAATTATTTAATTTATAAAGATTATAAATAAATTAACATCACAAATATAATTTCATTAGGTACAAACTTAATATTAATATTAGTTCATAATGAATTTTTTCCCTATGTGAACACGTTAATGATATTCAAAACTGAGAGTATGACATTTTGTTACATCCTTCGGTTTAAATAATACTTAAGTTGCTATCATAGAAAATTTTCCATTAAATAAATAAATTTAGAAAAACAAGTGTTAAGGTTCTAAATTCATTCATCCAATAAGAATTAGGAAGAAAATTATAGCCTTATCAATTATTTTTTAATCCATATTAACCTGATTTAACCTTTACTGAGGTGATAAATTTTACCATAATTATTATTCATATTAAATATGAATAAAATGGGATTAATTAACAAATTTTAACCTTATGATTATAAATATTTAATTCTTTTTATCTAATTAAATACCTATAAATGGCATAAATTAATTTAAAAGTATGTTCC